>CM069133.1:147963163-149215249 GCA_035221665.1 Okamejei kenojei
CAATAGTGAGATAGTATTCATGTACGGAGAGAAGTGGTGTACAAGGGCCCCCCCCCTTTCCGTACAAGACACGGCCTCGGGATGATCCCGGGTCTACTGCCACTCGCAGCATTGTAGACAGCAACTCTCATGCCAATTTCGCACAACCGTGCCGGGCTGTTGATGTGTTTACAACAAGCTCAATTCATTAGTAACGTGGGTTAAGACGTAACAAATGGTTATCGCGGTTGTCCATTTGCAACTATAAAATACATCTTGGGTGTTTGAGATCCAATTCACTCAAGTTTGTGTAGTATGTATTTCTTTAGTATCAGAAAAATATAATGATTGAACCTGATAAAAGCTCTCGAACCAGAAATCTAAACTGTTTTTCTGTCTCCCTGATTCTGCTTGACTTGATGAGCATTTCAAGCGCTCTTCATCTTTTATTACAGATTTTCCAGCATCTGCAGTTTTATTTCTGGATTTCCTGTCTACTTAATTGTTTTCTCATTTCTATTGTCCTTTTGACATTGTTTGCTTGCTCATTCCTGGGTGTCCTTGTGTCCATTCTGACAATTTAAATAGACAGAGAAGAGAAAATTTTACAACGACATGGACTCCCATCAATCTTTAAGTTCGCACAAACCCGTGAACCGCTAATTATGTGTAATGCAGTCATCTTTATGATACACGTTACTTAGGAACAGCTGCCATGGTTGAAGTATGCCAGAACTCAACTTGACCAGCTGGCTCAGATACTGCATACCAAACTTGAAGACATATTCCAAATTAGTCAGTCCAAAAACAGTTCAAGAGTATCTGATAAACACATAATCATGCAAAACTCACGTTGAATTATGTCATGCTTGCGCAATGACAATCAGTCTTACTGGTCCTTTTATTAATATCAAGCAAAGAACCATTACTACTAACGTACTGCGCATGCACTCACTCCACTCACAAGCACGAGATGGGTTTCTAAAAACCTGCGGACAAGCGGAGGGGTCGTTAATGGATAGTTGGCGTGTACGCATCTCTACGATCTGCTGAGGCCCACGCCAATACTCTCGGAACCTCCTACTCTTACTTACCCCTGGGATCACCATGACCCCTACTGACGAGCACGCCACGGCCACCATTCTCTAGCAACATTTTTCACACTGACTTTCAGCTCAGGCTCACATACCCTCCCGAGCCTCAACATCATCGTTCCTCAGCCACCGCATGGCCGATATCTAACTCTTCTCCCAATATATCCACAAACCTGACTGCCCGGGCGAGAACCCCACTGTCTCTGCCTGTTCGTGCCCCACTCAAAACACTACCATTTCCCCATATCTTGACTCCATCACTATTTCCTCCCTTGGTTATAATCCGCCCACCTATGTTCAAGACACCTTCAGACACACTCCGCATTTCCATCTTCTCAGGCCCCCATCCTTCTTCATCCTTTCAACATGGACGTCCAATCAATCTACAACTCCTCCACACCCCACAAGGATGGGCTAAAAACTCTCCGGTTTTCCTCGAGGAGAATCAACCTATACCCGTCCACAAGACACCTCTTTTCGTACACCTATCGCGGCCCATAAGGTTGGTCCTTACCCTTCATTAACTTCTCTTTTCGACTCTCCATTTCCTCCAATACAGCATGGCGTCGCTATGTGGTACACGCATGGGCCCCACGATAGCTTGCCTCTCAATTTGTGGGGTACGTCGATACATCCTGTTCGCGGCGTACAGGGCCCCCATCCACCGACTCCTCTATCCCATGTTACATCTGACGGGAACTGCTTGGTAGTCACACTCCTGCACCCTACATCACTACACTGACTGACTTCAGTTCCGTATTCACCACCCACTTCATCGGCATCTATAATTACACTTGGAACCATTTCCGGACTACTTCCGCTACCATTCATTGACATCATCTCCATCATCTATTGCAGGGATACACTCTGACGACATCACTAATATACCCAGCTGACTCCACGCTTCAACGACTGGACTACTCTTTCTCCACCCTGCTTCCTGTAAGGACTCAAGATCCTATTCCCAATTCCTCCCGTAATATCACTCCCGCTTTCTGACTCCAAGGATGAGGTGTTCCACACCAGAGTCATCAACAAATGGCCTCATTCTTCAGAGACACGGAGTGATTTCCCTTCCCCACTAATAGTGGTGGCTTCGCTCACCAGGGTCTTCCTTCCATACCCGCTAACACTGTCCCTCTGTCCCCATTCCCCCACTCGCAACAAGGGCAGGTAGTGCCCTGTCCTCCTACTTTCATCCACAATATACTGCCGGGCAAATCTACAACTACTATTGTCCTAATTAAGGCCAATGTCAGCACACCTCACACGGACCCTCCAAATCGCTCAACACTCTTCATCTCCGCCCCCCGCGTCTGCCCTTCCGCAAAGACCGTCTCCTGCGCAATCTCATTGTCAATTCTTCCCTCCCTCACCGCTGCTACCCCTTCCCGGGCACGCTTCTTGCAAACGTCAAGAGATGCTCACACTTAGTCGCTTAACAACCCCCCCATCCAATCCTGCAAAGAGTACCCAAGAGCCTTCCAGGTCCAAACAAGAGGTTCACTGCACCTCTCCAACCATAACTTACTGCATCCGATGCTCTCAAATGTAAACTGTTTATATCACGGTGAGACCTATAGCGGAGGCTTGGTGATTCGTTTCGCCGAACTCCTTTGTTCCCCGCTCGGTTCGCAATAACCAACCGAACCTCCGGTGGCTCACGCAATTTCAACTCCCCCTCCCCATTCGTATCCGCCCTCTCAGTCCTGGGCCTCCTACCCCTAAATGGCCAGTGAGTGATGCAAAAATCGAAGTTGGAGTAAACATGCACCTCTCACTTCATTCCGATTGGGGGTGGCATCCTCTTGACATGAACATCGCATTCTCACAATTCTGTCAACACTTGCTGTTCATCCCACTTCATAACGTCGCGTCCCTCGCCCTGGGGCTTCCTTCTTCCTCATTTTTCCTTTCTTCCCCCGCCTTTCCCCCCATCAGTCTGATCTAGTAGAGGGTTTTGGCCTGAAACATTGCCTTCTCCTTGCTCCATACGTTGCTGCTGCAACCCGTGAGTTTCTCCAGGCATTTGTTGTATCTCGACGTTTCTCAGCCATCGGCAGTGTTCCTTCCTTACACTCATAATATTGTATTGTAGTTGCCTGCTTGATCTATCATTCTCAGTTAATAAATGGGGGAGGGATGTATCGGCTTCGCACGTTATGGGATTGAGAGCGCACTGATTCATTCCAATAAGGCACGTGACATTCACCTTTGCTGCCAAGTGGATCGTTTAGAAAGCCTGCTCACAAATTAGTCTTTAAGGGAAAGGCACGTCCAGAAACAGAAAAACTATTTATGCATAATATGACCTGCTTTGAGTAAGGAATTAATTCCTATCAAAAGACTTCGGTATTAAGAATTGATGTTATTTTTTATTGATTAGTAGTAGCTTGGTCTGAGAATTGAAATGATTGCCCGTTTGACTTAGTGTGAAAGCTGATGGAACTCATTCGTGGCTCCATTTAAAATACTGAGAACCATGACCTGTGGTCAGCTGCACATATGGGAGATCCCCGGAAAAAAACTCAATTAATTGTCGGATAGCTTTTGTTGTACTTGGACAGCATTGTTTCCTGAAGTCCTCACAGTACCTTCAATCAATTTGTACAACCACAGATCACATACATTTTTTGTCTTACGGGCAGAGCACCTTTCTGTCCTCTAGAAATTTACATATGGTTTGGAAGAAGGGAACACTGCTTGAGGAGAAAACTGACAATCACAAATAAAAGCAAATGTATACATAACAATAAATACTTGCTAAGGTCCAACACGGGAGATGGGTGACATAAAATCCCTAGAGCACAGCATGGTAGTTGGGCGGTAGGGTGTTGACATTGGACTAGAAAAATTGGTTTGACTAGACCGGTGTAGGAGTGAAGAGTAGGAGTGTAGGCGTCCTTTTCGAATGGCAGGCAGACTAGCCTAGTGGCGAGTGGATGCCGCAAGGTCTCGGTGTTGGGCCATATGGCCGACAACTGTTTTCCTCATATATATTAATGATTTGGAAGATGGGTAATTACGGCACCTAACACTTGCCGGGTTTGCGGTTGACACAAAGCTGAGATGGCTGTAGTGAAAACTCGTGACATAGGTGTTTGGAGGTGTGCCAGGGGGAACCATGGAAGGTTGAGTGAATGTGGGCAGATGCAGGGCCGAGATGCAGTATAATATAGAAAATGTGAGGTTAATCCACTTTGGCGGCTGGCAAAAACAGGGGGCAGATTATTTTCTCAATGGTGATTAGGTTAGGTAAGGGAAGGTACAGCGAAACCTGGGTGTCCTTGTACACCGGTCACTGAAAGTTGGCGTGCAGGCACAGCAGGCTCAGTGAAGAAAGGCAATGGAATGTTGGCCTTCATAACAAGAGGATTTCAGTATAGGAGTAAGAGGTTCTTCTGCAGTTGTTAAAGGATCTGGTGAGACCACATCTGGAGTAAAGTGTACAGTTTTGTTCTCCAATTTGAGGAAAGGAAATCCTTGTGATTGCTGAGGCAGTGCAGCGTAGGTTCACGAGATTGATCCCTGGGGTGGTAGGACTGTCATATGAGGGAAAGATTGAAAAGACTAGGCTTGTGATTTCCACTGGAGTTTAGAAGGATGAGGGGATCTTCTTATAGAAAAAGAAATATACAATTATAAAAGGACTACTGGACAAGCTAGATGCAGGAAAGATGTTCCAATGTTGGGTGAGATCAGTAACCAGGGGCCACAGTCTTAGAATAAAGGGGAGGTCAATTTAAGACTCTGAGTGTGAGAAAAAAAACTTTTTTACCCATAGAGCATTGTGAATTTATCGCAATTCCCTGCCAAAGAGGGCAAGTGGGAGGCCAAATCACTGGATGGATTTAAGAGAGCGTTGGATAGAGCTCTAGGGGCTAGTGGAGTCAAGGGATATGGGGAGAAGGCAGGCTCACGGGTTATTTATAGATAGCGGACGATCAGCCATGATCACAAGAATGGCCGGTGCTGGCTCGAAGGACTGAATGGCCTCCTCCTGCACCTGTTTTCTATGTTTCTATGTTTCTAAATGAAAGACCTCGCATTTTGATACCTTTTTTGAAGATAAAGGTTATAGCAAGTAAGACTCTTGATATTGTACCCACAGGTCTTGAAACACCAACAATACGTCATCTAATTATAGTGTGTCTGCTCCCATTCCTCCATTTAGAAATTGACTCCAGGAACGAATCCTGGTCTGGATAAGGAAAAATCTCCCAACATCCATTCTAAAATTAGTAAGTTCAAAAATATGATCTACTTTCACGGCTAAGTAAATTCTTCTTTTCAGATCATCTTTCCCACTCTACATATTTTGTACACCTCTGTGTTCAAAGTGATAGCAGATGGAAACTTATTTTGGGAAAAAAAGGGCTAATATTTAAAGAGGTGCTTAGAATTCTACACTTATCGACATAGAAGGCATCAAGAGGAATATGGACATTGAGATTGAGGATCTGTCATAATTATTTTTGAATGAATGGTGCTGACCTGCAGGGACTGAAATGGCCTTTTCCAGTTCCTGTTTTATTTCTACATTTCTGTTTTCTCTAAATTTTTCCTCACACAACCAAGATGTCTGAAATTGGAGAGCTTCCCTCTCAGTCTGAAGAAGGTCCCGACCAGAAAAATCCCCATCCATTTTCTCCAGAGATGCTGCCTGAAATTCAGGATGGCAGAGGTCACTGCTGCTCAACAGACCACAAACTTTTATGATGGGTTTACATCTTGATCATCAATGCTCTTTACCATGGATGTTCAAAGGCTGTTCTAACGCATCAAAGGTAACAGTGCATTTCATCACCAATCTATATCTTCAATGAGAGATAACTCAGGATATGGAAAGTAATCCAAGATATCCAGGATTTCATTTTGGACTTTTAATTTTGGATGGCCACTCTTTTCAGTGGGTAATCTTTGTTTTATACACACAACCGATTCTGTCCTATGATTCCCTGAATGAATTGACCAGGTCATGGTCAGCTTCTGAACACAGCTTCTGCATTTGTGTTCTGCAGATGAGGGGACCCTGACTCTGAAACGAAGGCAACAGAGGTTTAGATTCATCCTCCAGGTTATCTCAGATCGGGTTGCACGGTGGTGCAGTGGTAGAATTGTTGCCTTACAGTGGCTTTGCTGTGACAAGACCAACAGTTCGATCCCCGACTAAGGTGCTGTTTGTACGTTCTCCCTGTGACCGCATTGGTTTTCTCCGAGATCTTCGGTTTCCTCCCACGCTCAAAAGACGTATAGATTTGTAGATTAATTGGCTTGGTATAAATGGTATATATAAATTGTCCCAAGCAGAATAGCGTTAATGCGTGGGTTTCATGCGAGAGTTAAATTTTACATCGGAGTCACGTGAGTGACTACGTGAATAGAAGCCCGTACAGCCGTTGGTGCGTCATGACGTCAGACGTTGGTGCAGTCGGCCGGTTGGAGCAGCAGCGCTCCTCCAAGCGGTAAGTTTAAAAACGGAGGTAAGGTTTTTAAAATTTTTTACCACAGGTCATTTTCTGCGACGGTTTGGAGTTCTTGGAGATATGTTGCAGAAAGTGAATTAGGTGTTGGCGAGGCGCTCCACAGGTAGAAAGGAAAGTGACCAGGAGAGTGTTTGTGAATGGAGGCCCCATCTGGTACACACTGGTCCGGTGCTGGCTACACAGCCAGTGTTGCGGACCCACTGCCTGGGGGCAGTGAAGGCTTGCCAGTAGGGCTGAGGGCCACTGGCAAGTCTGGTCAGGCCCGTAGATGAGTCGGGCCTGGAGGTTATACCCTCCATAGGAGAGTCCGTTTGGCTCACGGCACTCCCAGGTCGAGATGTTATTACAAAGAATGCTCGACAGGGACCAGCTCCGTGAGGAGGAGTGGTGCCCAAGCCAGGCTGATGGAGGAGCTTGTGCTAGCAGCACCTGTTTCAGGGTTGCAGAACTATCCTGCCTGTTGAGGAGGATGTTCCATCCAGTGCAGTTTGCTGACACTGATTCTATGCTGGGGGAGAGCAGTAAAGAAGTTCGGTTGGAGGTAATTCCGAACATTGCTGGAAGTTAGCTTGGCCTAGAGAGGCAGAGAGGCGATTGATGTAGAACTGGCTGAAGCCATTCAGTATATGCTCTCCCACCAGTTACAGGAGCTAGCTATGGATGAAGCAGCAAAAAACTATAAAGCTCCTGTTAATTGTGATCTCCTGAAGGTACCGGTGGTTAATCACCAAATTTGGTCACAGATGGGTATGCCTGCTAGGGCCCAGGAGATGAAGTTTCAAAAGTGCTTAAACTGTTGTCAGCAGGTATTACAGCTGTGGTGAAAGTTATTGATCCAAGCAATATGGTTGAAGCACACCAAGACGGACTGGGATTTCTTTGTAATGCATTTTTTGAAATCAATTAACATCAGGAGGGCCGCTATTAGGCCAGTGCTTAATCCAATTTGGCGAGTTTGTGCAAACCAACCAGTGTACCACCACAAAATCTGTTGTTTGGAGGTAACCTTGCAAAAAGGGTCAAAGAATGTCATGACGATGTTAAAACTATGGCCCTCATTAAGCCGGCTGGTAAGCAAGGCAAAAGGGTTTATCCGTATTGGAAAGGAACTAATGTGGATGCAGGAGAAGGAACGAGCCGTTCAGGTTTTCAAAATTCGGAACTGGCAGGCTGCCAGCATGAAGGGGAAGGTGCCTTTATCTACAAGAGGTCGAGGACAACAAGGTCCGCAAGGAAAGATGCAGGTAAGGAAAACATCGACAGACGATGAATTAGAAACTAAAAAACCCTGTCCTCACTGTGCGAGTTGGCCCACGAGTGACCCCGAGTTTTCACTCGTGGTGATCACGTAGCGGGAACGTCGGAACTCGCACGAGCAACTTATCGACTCGTGGCGCTAACGCAGGTACTCGAGAAACATTGTTAACTCGTGAAAAAAATCAAACATGTTTGATTTTTTCCACGAGTCAAATTAACTGTTCAAGTGTAAAATGGAAACAGTTTAACTCGTTGTAATAACGTAGTGGCCCCCGTGCGTTTATCTTAGTGTCTCGTGAGTGTACCGTGGGAACTTTAATAATCTGTTCTTTTGCTCGTAAGACTGAACCAAAGATAGACACAAAATGCTGGAGTTTATAACTCAGCGGACCAGGCAGCATCTCTGAAGAGAAGGAATAGAGTCGAGACCCTTCTTCAGACTTTCCTTCGCTCCAGAGATGCAGCCTGTCCCGCAGAGTTACTCCAGCATTTTGTGTCTATCTTCGGCCTTTCTGCCCACTTGTCCCCGTGGCTTCACTCTGTCTCAATGAACGGCTTAAAGACCTGCCGTAGGGGCAAGTCCTGGGGTGGTGGGTGGGATGTGTCCACGTGTGATGCTCCATCCACCCCCCCGGGGCCGAGAGTGTGGGATTGGGAAGGAACTGCAGATGCTGGTTCACACCGGAGATAGACACACACAATGCTGGAGTAACTTGGCGGGACAGGCAGCATCTCTGGAGCGAAGGAATGGGTAGCATTTCGGGTAAGTCTGAAGAAGGGTCTCGACTCTATTCCTTCTCTCCAGAGATGCTGCCTGGTCCGCTGAGTTGTGTGTGTGTGTGTCTCTCTCTCTCCCTCTCTGTCTATCTGTGTGTATCTTGTGTGTGTGTCTGCTGTCGGGTCCCGGTGGCCGCTCAAAGTCACCCGAGCTGCTTGATTCCTCTGAAGTGGTGGCCAGCTGCTGTCTGTGTGTGTGTGTGTGTGTGTGTGTGTGTGTGTGTGTGTGTGTGTGTGTGTGTGTATGTGTGTGTGTCTCTCTCTCTCCCTCTCTGTCTATCTGTGTGTGTGTGTGTGTGTGTGTGTGTGTGTGTGTGTGTGTCTCTCTCTCCCTCTCTGTCTATCTGTGTGTGTGTGTGTGTGTGTGTGTGTGTGTGTGTGTCTACTCTCTCTCTCCCTCTCTGTCTATCTGTTGTGTACTCTGTGTGTGTGTCTGATGTCGGGTCCCGGTGGCCGCTCAAAGTCATCCGAGCTGCCTCATTCCTCTGAAGTGGTGACCAGCTGCTGTCTGTGTGTATCTGTGTGTGTGTGTGTGTGTGTGTGTGTGTGTGTGTGTGTGTGTGTGTGTGTGTGTGTGTGTGTGTGTCTCTCTCTCTCTCCCTCTCTGTCTATCTGTGTGTGTGTGTGTGTGTGTGTGTGTGTGTGTGTACTGTCGGGTCCCGGTGGCCGCTCAGTCACCCGAGCTGCTTAATTCCTCTGAAGTGGTGGCCAGCTGCTGTCTGTGTGTATCTCTCTGTGTGTGTGTGTGTGTGTGTGTGTGTGTGTGTGTGTGTGTGTGTGTGTGTGTGTGTGTGTGTGTGTGTGTGTGTGTGTGTGTGTACTGTCGGGTCCCGGTGGCCGCTCAGTCACCCGAGCTGCTTAATTCCTCTGAAGTGGTGGCCAGCTGCTGTCTGTGTGTATCTCTCTCTGTGTGTGTGTGTGTGTGTGTGTGTGTGTGTGTGTGTGTGTGTGTGTATGTGTGTGTGTGTCTGCTGTCGGGTCCCCAACGGCCGCTCAATGTCAGTCACCCGGGCTGCTTCCTTTTTTAAAATTATTTAAAATAGAGATCCATTGCAAAAAAGTATTTAAAAACATAAAAAAAACAAGATATGCTTGGTAGAATGGCGCATTTTCCCATTGTAGGTCATATCAATAGATGCGGCCGCACTGAAATAACTCAAAACCCACAGGATGGAGATGTATTTTAAACATTGTTGCTTTATTAAACCATACCTTCATTCACGGTTGGCTCAAGAGTAACGGGAGAGGAACTTGCTAACTCGGGAGAGAAACTTGCTAACTCGGGAGAGGAACTTGCAACATCGCAGCAATTACATACCCGTGGGAACTCGGCCACACACTTGATCATACACTTGCAGTCCTCGTGGGCAGCCACGAGTCTATCACTCGGGGTACCTCGTGGGTCAACTCGCACAGTGAGACAGGGGCAATAGAAACATAGAAAATAGGTGCAGGAGTAGGCCATTCAGCCCTTCGAGCCTGCACCACCATTCAATATGATCATGGCTGATCATCCAACTCAGTATCCTGTACCTGCCTTCTCTCCATACCCCCTGATCCCCTTAGCCACAAGGGCCACATCCAACTCCCTCTTAAATATAGCCAATGAACTGGCCTCAACTACCCTCTGTGGCAGAGAGTTTCCAGAGACTCACCACTCTCTGTGTGAAAAAAGTTAACTGATGTTCCTGTTCAAATTGGGGGAAGGTTAAAATTGTTTCTCAACAATGGCAGCAGTTGACCAGATTTGTTCATACTTAGCAGTATTGAAGGGGTGAAAATTGAATTTTACTCTAAGGAAAGTCTACCTAATCAACATTTTCCTAGTCGTAAACTTATTTTTTTCAGATGAGGAAAATGTGCTTATTCAAGCAGAGATTCAGTCATTACATAAGAAAGGGGTAATTGAGCCTTCTGTCTATCAAAGTCGACAATTTGTGTCAAATATATTTCCCAGATCAAAAAAGACTGGGGGGTGTAGAATTATTCTGGATTTATCGAGTTTGAACAAGTTGGTATGTTTATAGCATTTCAAAATGGAAACGGCCAAACATCTAGTGTCCAAAGGGTGTTATATGGCAACTATTGATTTAAAGGATGCATATTCTCAGTGTCTATTCATGATGATGATAGAAGATATTTGAAATTTATTTGGATGACTCAGCTGTGGCAATTCAGGGCATTGCCGAATGGATTAACTTCAGCTCCTAGATTATTTACTAAATTGGTAAAACCCGTGTTAGCATTACTTAGAGCTCAGGGGCATGTGGTAATGGCCTACTTAGATGATATTCCGATTGTTGGAAAGACTCATGCTGAAACTCAATCATCAGTTTCAGTTGTTAAAATCACTTTTGAACAAATGGGATTTGTTATTCACCCAGATAAATCTAAATTATCACCAGTCCAAATTATTGATTATCTGGGATTTACCATTAATTCCAATCACATGTTGGTAACCTTGCCCAGGGATAAATTGAATCAGTTAATTGAGGATTGTGTTAATCTCGTTGGAGAACCAAGGCCCTCGATTAGGCAAGTAGCCAGGTTAATTGGGAAGTTTGTTGCAGCCTTTCCAGCTGTGCAGTATGGTCCTCTGCATTATCAACAATTACAACGATCAAAGGAACAGGCACTGAGAATACAAAGGGGCCATTTTGATAGGCCTATGCAGTTGTCAGCTGGGGCGATTGCTGACATACAATGGTGGATAGTACATGTTTCAAAAAGTTTTAGGAAGGTTTTTGGTGGAACCACTGTCACTGATATTACAGACTGATATAAGTGCACTGGGTTGGGTGCAACAGATATGTCTTCTAGTTGTGGAGGCAGATGGAATGTGGATGAGACATCACTTCTTCAATTAAGAGGGATTAATTATTTAGAGTTGTTGGGGCACCTGGTATGGGCTCAAAGCTTATTGTTCTACAAGGAGGGACTTGCATGTGCAGATTCAGGTTGACAACACGACAGCAGTGGCATATGTAAACCACATGGGTGGAGTTAAGTCACAGTCTTGAGATAGACTGGCTAACCAGATTTGGAGCTGGTGTATTGACCAAAATATCTGGCTTTCAGCACTTTATTTGCCAGGAAGATTCAACACCGTAGCTGACACTAGGTCACGTCAGTTTAATGACAACATTGAATGGATGTTAAATCAGGATGTTATTTAACCAAATGATTGTTCAGTATGGATTGCCAGATATTGACTTGTTTGCATCTCGATTAAATCATCATTACCTAATATGTTTTATGGGAACCAGATCCTGGGGCAGTAGCAGAGGATGCGTTTTCGCTGCATTGGGGAGGAATGTTTGTGTATGTATTTCCTCCATTCTGTCTCATCAGCAGATGTTTGCAAAAGATCAAGGAGGACTCCGCTTCAGGGGTATTGGTAGTGCCAGATTGGCCTACACAAGCATGGTTTCCCGTTGTATTACAAATGGCTAGGGAGCCTTACATTATTATTCCCAAGAATAAACATCTACTGGTAAATTCAGTCACTGGGGATCAACATCCTTTACATGATCGTATTGATCTGTTAATTTGCAGATTTTAAGGAGGCCATACCTGGGAGAGGACTGTCTCATTGGACTGTGGAAGTTCTCACGTCGGCCTGCAGGATAGTACACAGCAGCAATATATCACCTATATAAGGAAGTGGGAGCAATTCTGCCTACAGCAGAATATTGTATATCACACTGCAGGGATCACGGACGTATTGGAGCTTTTTGTCAACTCTTTATTTCGACCAAAATTAAGTTACAATGCGATCAAATTCAGCCAGAAGTGCTCTGTCTTCTTAGATTTACCTATGAATGCAGAATTACATACAGTAGGGACACATCCGTTAGTTTCACGATTCATGAAGGAGTTTTCAATTCTAATCCTCCTAAACCCAGGTATGCCGGTATTTGGAATGTGAGTGAGGTTCTTATGGTTCTTCGCCAGTGGGCTCCGGTTAACAAGCCTATCTATAGCCAAATTAACTATTAAGGTGGTCATGCTTATGGCGTTGGTTTTCAGCTCAACGTGTACAAACGTTGCAAAAGCTATGGCTAGATAGAATGCATGTGTCGGCAGATGCCCATTATATTTTATGTCTATGATTTGCTTAAACATAATAGAAGAGGCATGACAGGATGTAAGATTGTGTATTCAGCATACCCCACAGATGATCGCTTGTGTGTAGTCTCACATTTATCTCGTTACATTGAGATTACTAAACCTCAGAGAGGAACAGAGCGGCTTTGTTATTAGTCACAAAAAAACCACACAGTAAGGTGTCGGTGCAAACAATTTCAAGGTGGCTAAAGCAGGTCCTGGCAAGTGCTGGAATTGATACTGATAAATTCAAATCTCATTCCACCAGGGCGGCATCAACTTCCGCGGCAAGGGCGATGGGACTTGCCAATAGACCATATCCTCGCGGCCGCAGGATGGTCCAGTGAGCTAACTTTTCAGAGGTTTTAATCACAAGCCGATTTTCAAGGCTCGGGTGTTTGCTGATTCTGGTTTCCGTACTGTTACACCTTTCCCCTGAGTTAGAGGGGTTTTGTTATGATTTGTTTGTAAATAAACTGTTATTCATTTAACAAATGTTGTTACTGATGCATGATTGATTGTTAATGACTTTTGAGTCAATCCAGCAGTGTGAATGTCGGATTTGGGTCTGCGGCATGAATTTCACAGTGCTTTAAGAAGTCCTTCACGTAGTCACTCACGTGACTCCAAAGTAAAATAGTAAGATTAAACGAGAACCTACCAGTTTTGAAGTCTGATCTTTATTTTATGAGGAGTTGAGATTGAGGGACTACGTGCCCTCGCTCCCACCCTCATAGATCTCATCTGGTAGTTCTAGTTTTATCATCTTACCATTATACTTCAGTCATTGTTAGCTGTGAATTCATTCCGCTGCTTTGAAGATTGACGCACCAACGGCTGTACGGGCTTCTATTCACGTAGTCCCTCAACTCGACTCCTCATAAAATAAAGATCAAACTTCAAACTTACTATTTAGCTTAACTTAGTTTAGACATACAACGCGGAAACAGGCCCTTAGGCCCGCACCGACCAGCGATCCCCGCAAATTAACACCATCCTGCACACACCAGGGACAATTTATTCATATAGTACACCATGCCAATTAACCTACATACCTTTGGGTTAAGGAAATTAAGGAATATGAGGTAAAAGCTGGAACGAGGCACTGATTTTGGACGATCAGCCATGATCATATTAAATGGCGGTGCTGGCAAAGGTCTGAATGGCCGACTCTTGCACTAATTTTCTATGTTTCTATGATTCTATGGATCGCTGGTCGGTGCAGTCTTGGTGGGCCGAAGGGCCTGTTTCCATGCTGTATCTCTAAACTAAACTAAACTAAAATGGAGAGCTTATTGGAGATGAGATGCAACATGGAAATGCAATGTTCCTCTGGTACAGGATTCTACTCATTATAGATGTATGAGATCCTGTACCTATGTGAGGAAGAATCCATAGAGTCATACTGTACAATCTGTCTTGTACAGGATCCAACTGTGCAGCGTTAGTAAATAGGACACTAACAGCATCAGGCACATGGCTACAACCCTTCCACCACTTCCCTACTGATTTGCTTGTACTTTTCAATTCATTCTATAACTTCCCTGTCTCATCTGATACCATCACATTAACCAATTTGGTGTTATCTGCAAATCAAATCAATTCACATTGGAAATCTGCCTTCAAGTAACCCGTGTAAATTAAGAACAAATCGTGGTTCAACCACAAACCCCTGAGGAATCTTATTTAGTATTTGCCACTCTCCCACCGAACTTAACTCTTTAAGAGTGGTCTTTTATTTCTTATTATTTATTAAATTCCCGCAGGTTTGAGCTTAACTACTTGTCATTTCATTGGATAATTGTCAAATATACACATTGATTTTGTTTAAAACAACTTTGTCAATCATTGTATGCAGGATCTTTTTTAGATTCATTGGAGAACTGAGAAATGTAATCATTCTGTACTTACTTTATTATGATGTTTACACATAGTACTCCGCTTAGTCCATCTTAAACAACCCGATCTCCCAGTGGCTCAGCACTTCAACTCCCCCTCCCATTCCTAATCAGACCTTTCTGTCCTGGGCCTCTCTTGTCCATTGTCAGAGTGAGGCCCAGCACCTCATATTTGGCTTAGGTAGTTTACACCCCAGTGGCAAGAACATTGACATTCTCAGCTAGCCCTTGCTTTCCCTCTCTCTTCATCCCCTTTTCCTTCCCATTTCTCCCATTATTCTTACTGTCTCTGCCTACATTCTATCTTTGTCCCGCCCCCTCCCCTGACATCAGTCTGAAGAAAGGTGTCGACCCGAAACGTCGCCCATTCCTTCTCTCCAGAGATGCTGCCTCACCCGCTGAGTTACTCCAGCATTTTGTGTCCACCTTCGATTTAAACCAGCACCTGCAGTTCTTCCTACACGTGGTTACACATCTGTCGTGCTGCTGCAAGTAAGAACTTCTTTCGTCAGAGAGCAGTTAATCTGTGGAACTCATTGCCACAGAGGGCTGTGGAGGACAAGTCCATAGATATTTTTAAGGCAGAGATAGACAAATCTTGATTAGAATAAATGGCAAGGGTTATGGGGAGAAGGCTGAAAAATGGGATTAGGAGGCAGTCATAGATTGAATGGTGGAGCTCGATGGGTTGAATGGGCTAATTCTCCACCTATAACTTGTGAACCTGTGAACTTGTCAATTTCATTCTGTTTTGGGACACATGACAATAAAACACTCTTGATTTTGACACTGATTGTAACCTGCGACTTTTACATTTAGACTAAATTAATAGAAGATACTGTTAAAATGATTACACAGTGATAATATTTTCACAGATGTTTTTTATGTACATATAAGCAGCGTAGCATTTCTCATTATGTCTCGATCTCACTTTTTCTCCGAGCATTCTATCTTCTTTAAACAATTCATGCAAGGTTATGGGAACAAAAGAAAAATTGAGCAAAGAGAATGAATGGGAAGTGGAAAAATAATAACAAATGACCAAAAGGAGGAGAAAATATAATCAATAAACAGAAAAAATCAACAAGGGAAAAATAATTGAATGGCACAGAAAATTATTGGGCAAACTATTCTTTAAGGAAAAAAAGATCAGGAGATGAAGAGCAATTAAATAATTAATTGAGAAAGAGAATGCAAGTGAGAGCGAATAATAGTGAGGCTGAGAACAATTATTCAGAGGGAGCAAAAGAGTGTGAGAGAATGATAGAAACAGAAGAGAAATGGGGGAAAAAATGCAGGTGAAACAATGAGAAAAAGGCAGAAATTGCCCTCTGTTCTCTTTTTTGATATTCTGTATTTTTTTGGAGTTCCCATCCTCACTAACTTTCATAATTATTCTTGATTGCTGCCCAACATAGTTCACAGCAAATAAACCATTTCTGATCTGCAATGACAGGTAAATATGAAAATGGAAAAAATAAATCAAAATTAATGTTTCAGGTCAGTGCTCTTTCATCAAGATTACAGTTCTCGCAAATGCTGTTGGTGCCATTCAATTGTGGGTGGTAAGTATTTGCTAATCATAGCCAAGAAGGTATGAATAGTTCAGAATCACAAACCAGAGGACATAGCTTTATGGTGAGATTGTAAATTCTGGCTAAAATAGAGCCAAAATAAAGCAGAAGATTCATGCATTTACAAGGCCTGTTAGCCATTTCTGTATAAGAATCCACAGGCTGCTAGCTGGTGCCGGGAAGTCTAGGTCCCAGATCAATAACTCAGATAAGGAGGTTCAAGTTGTAATTGTTAGTATGTATGAGAATCTTGCAGAGGAACTCCAATACATGAGTTTGATTAGATTACTGCAAAGGGATTGTAAATAATGTAAATAATGTTGCCAGTTGCCCTGTTGTGTGTTGGTTGGCCAGAGTGTTAAGCCCTGGCAGAATTGTTTTGTGTTCCAGGGTAAATGTTACATTGCTCAGTTAACCTGACTTCCTTCCAGAAGCTTCTGCAAGAAACATTGTTTAAGACTCTCTGTAATTGGGTTGTGGAACTGTCAATAATGTATTGATGTAATTGATATGTTTGATTGGATTATAAGGGCAACCCCTTATAGTTCTGCCCCTCAAGGTTTGTGGACCTAAAAAAGCCCCCATTTAGATCAGTGTCGATCTTCTGGAAGGGCGCTTGGGACTGCGTGACCTTTTGGCAGTGTCTGCTTGCACAAGGCTGAAGGCCTTGGACAGGCGGAGACTAGGATCGAACCCGCGGTGGATAGGTATCGTATACGGGAATTTGTGTTTTTTCTAATTGATTAGTTGGTCCTGTGCTTGAGTCAGTGTTTTTGGACAGGTCTGTGGATTGGATAGGTTTATTGGGATATGGGCCAAATGCAGGCAGGCAGGTTAGCATGGGCAAGTTGGCCTGATGGGCCCATTTCCACGCTGTATGACTATGACTTAAACTAATGTGATTTTAAACTAATGTGGCAGGGGGATGGGTACAAGAGCAGAGAGGCAGGTGGGTGTAAAATGAGGGTAGAAGCAATAGGTAGCAAGGTGAAAAGTGGCAGGCAGACAAAACCAGGGCAAAAATCAAAAAGGGCCACTTTTCAGCAAAATTGTATAAGGGTAAGTGCGTTGTAAAGACAAGCCTGAAGGCTTTGTGTCTCAATGCAAGGAGTATTCGTAATAAGGTGGACGAGTTGAACGTGCAGATAGATATTAATGATTATGATATAGTTGGGATCACGGAGACATGGCTCCAGGGTGACGTAGGCTGGGAGCTGAACATCCAGGGATATTCAATATTCAGGAGGGATAGAGAGAAAGGAAAAGGAGGTGGGGTAGCGTTGCTGGTTAGAGAGGAGATTAAGGCAATGGAAAGGAAGGACATTAGCTTGGAGGATGTGGAATCGGTATGGGTAGAGCTACAAAACACTAAGGGGCAGAAAACGCTGGTGGGTGTTGTGTACAGGCCACCTAACAGTAGCAGAGAAGTTGGGGATGGTATCAAACAGGAAATTAGAAATGCGTGCGACAAAGGCAAAACAGTTATAATGGGTGACTTCAATCTACATATAGATTAGGGTAATCAAATTGGCAGGGGTGCTGAGGAAGAGGATTTTTTGGAATGTATGCGGGATAGTTATCTAAATCAACATGTAGAGGAACCAACGAGAGAGCAGGCTATTTTAGACTGGGTTTTGAGTAATGAGGAAGGGTAGTTAGCCGTCTTGTTGTACGTGCCCCCTTGGGCAAGAGTGACCATAATATGATTGAGTTCTTCATTAGGATGGAGAGTGACATTGTTAATTCAGAAACAATGGTTCTGAACTTAAAGAAAGGTAACTTTGAGGGTATGAGACGTGAATTGGCCAAGATTGACTGGCAATTAAGTCTAAAAGGGTTGACGGTGGATATACAATGGAAGACATTTAAAGACTGCATGGATGAACTACAAAAATTGTTCATCCCAGTTTGGCAAAAGAATAAATCGGGGAAGGTAGTGCATCCGTGGATAACAAGGGAAATCAGGGATAGTATCAAAGCAAAGGATGATGCGTACAAAGTAGCCAGAAAAAGCAGCATACCAGAGGACTGGGAGAAATTCAGAGACCAGCAGAGGAGGACAAAGGGCTTAATTAGGAAAGGAAAAATAGATTATGAAAGAAAACTGGCAGGGAACATAAAAACTGACTGCAAAAGTTTTTATAGATATGTGAAGAGAAAGAGGTTAGTTAAAACAAATGTAGGTCCCTTGCAGTCAGAAACAGGTGAGTTGATCATGGGGAACAAGGATATGGCGGACCAATTGAATAACTACTTTGGTTCCGTCTTCACTAAGGAAGACATAAATAATCTGCCGGAAATAGCAGGGGACTGTGGGTCAAAGGAGGAATTGAGTGAAATCCAGGTCAGTCGGGAAGTGGTGTTGGGTAAATTGAATAGATTAAAGGCCGATAAATCCCCAGGGCCAGATAAGCTGCATCCCAGAGAGTACTTAAGGAAGTAGCTCAGGAAATAGTGGATGCATTAGTGATAATCTTTCAAAACTCCTTTAGATTCTGGAGTAGTTCCTGAGGATTGGCGGGTAGCAAATGTAACCCCTCTTTTTAAGAAGGGAGGGAGAGAGAAAACGGGGAATTACAGACCAGTTAGTCTAACATCGGTAGTGGGGAAACTGCTAGAGTCAGTTATTAAAGATGGGATAGCAGCACATTTGGAAAGTGGTGAAATCATTGGACAAAGTCAGCATGGATTTACGAAAGGTAAATCATGTCTGACGAATCTTGTGGAATTTTTCGAGGATGTAACTAGTAGCGTGGATAAGGGAGAACCAGTGGATGTGGTATATCTGGACTTCCAGAAGGCTTTCGACAAGGTCCCACATAAGAGATTAGTATACAAACTTAAAGCATACAGTATTAGGGGTTCAGTATTGATGTGGATAGAGAACTGGCTGGCAAACAGGAAGCAAAGAGTAGGAGTAAACGGGTCCTTTTCACAATGGCAGGCAGTGACTAGTGGGGTACCGCAGGGCTCAGTGCTGGGACCCCAGCTATTTACAATATATATTAATGATCTGGATGAGGGAATTGAAGGCAATATCTCCAAGTTTGCGGATGACACTAAGCTGGGGGGCAGTGTTAGCTGTGAGGAGGATGCTAGGAGACTGCAAGGTGACTTGGATAGGCTGGGTGAGTGGGCAAATGTTTGGCAGATGCAGTATAATGTGGATAAATGTGAGGTTATCCACTTTGGTGGCAAAAAACAGGAAAGCAGACTATTATTTAAATGGTGGCCGATTAGGAAAAGGGGAGATGCAGCGAGACCTGGGTGTCATGGTACACCAGTCATTGAAAGTAGGCATGCAGGTGCAGCAGGCAGTGAAAAAAAGCGGAATGGTATGTTAGCTTTCATAGCAAAAGGATTTGAGTACTGAGCAGGGAGGTTCTACTTCAGTTGTACAGGGTCTTGGTGAGACCACACCTGGAGTATTGCGTACAGTTTTGGTCTCCAAATCTGAGGAAGGACATTATTGCCATAGAGGGAGTGCAGAGAAGGTTCACCAGACTGATTCCCGGGATGTCAGGGACTGTCTTATGAAGAAAGACTGGATAGACTCGGTTTATACTCTCTGGAATTTAGGAGATTGAGAGGGGATCTTATAGAAACTTACAAAATTCTTAAGGGGTTGGACAGGCTAGATGCAGGAAGATTGTTCCCGATGTTGGGGAAGTCCAGGACAAGAGGTCACAGCTTAAGGATAAGGGGGAAATCCTTTAAGACCGAGATGAGAAAGACTTTTTTCACACAGAGAGTGGTGAGTCTCTGGAACTCTCTGCCACAGAGGGTAGTTGAGGCCAGTTCATTGGCTATATTTAAGAGTGAGTTGGATGTGGCCCTTGTGGCTAAGGGGATCAGAGGGTATGGAGAGAAGGCAGGTACGGGATACTGAGTTGGATGATCAGCCATCATCATATTGAATGGCGGTGCAGGCTCGAAGGGCTGAATGGCCTACTCCTGCACCTAATTTCTATGTTTCTATGTTACTATGACCTTATGAGTGGAAAATAAATAAAGACTGCAAATAAAGAAAAAGAAAACAATGAATAACACTGGAAATTTGTGATGCAGAAAGCAGCAATTGCTAGGATTCTGGATTATTATTTGATTTTTTATTATTTCAAATTGGAATATTCAGCATTCATGCCATTAGATTAAGGCACATTGTATACTGCTCTGTTGAACCCTTTCCAGAAACACCAATAATGCATAATTGGTAGGCGAAAGATTTAAAATCATTAAGATAAACATAGATCGAATATCTTAAACAACAAACAACATTGAGCTGAAATATCATATTTTGACATTCTAATTTGATACGCTGATTCTGCCAGCACTAAGTAATTAAGCATTTTTTTTAAAGAAGGAACTGCAGATGCTGGAGAATCGAGGGTACACAAAAAGCTGGAGAAACTCAGCGGGTGCAGCAGCATCTAAGGAGCGAAGGAGATAGGCGACGTTTCGGGTCAAGACCCTTCTTCAGACTGGTCAGGGATCAGGGAAACGAGAGATATAGACGGTGATGTGGAGAGATAAGGAACAATGAGTGAAAGATATGCAAAAAAGTATCGGTGATAAAGGGAACAAGCCATTGTAAGCTGTTTGTGGTGTGAAAATGAGAAGCTGGTGCGACTGGGGTGGGGGAGGGAGATAGATATAGAGGGAATGCCAGGGCCCGAGGGCTGAGGGAGAGGTGGGAAGGGGAGAAGACAGCAAGGGTTAACAGAATTGAGAAAATTCAATATTCAAGCCCAAAGGATGCAGACTCCCCAAGCGGAATATGAGGTGCTGTTCCTCCAGCTTGCGGTGTTGCTCACTCTGGCCGTGGAGGAGGCCCAGGACCGAGAGGTCGGATGTGGAATGGGACGGGGAGTTGAAGTGCTGAGCCACCGGGAGGTCGGGTTGGTTATTGCGGACCGAGCGGAGGTGTTCGGCGAAGCGATCGCCAAGCCTCCGCTTGGTCTCACCGATATAGATCATCTGGCATCTGGAGCAGCGGATGCAGTAGATGAGGTTGGAGGAGGTGCAGGTGAACCTCTGTCGGACCTGGAAGGACTGCTTGGGTCCCTGAAAGGAGTGGAGGGGGGAGGTGAAGGGACAAGTGTTGCATTTCTTGCGGTTGCAAGGGAAAGTGCCCGGGGAAGGGGTAGAGTGGGAGGGGAGGGAAGAATGGACAAGGGAGTTGCGGAGGGAGCGGTCTTTGCGGAAGGCAAAGTAATTAAGCATTATGGTCATTTACACAATAATAAAAATAAACTTTCAAATTAGATTATGTAGACATATTTGTTCCAATGAGATTACCTTACCTGATGCAGACATTAAAAAATTCTATTATATTCCTTCTACTGCGAATTTAACACAAATAATTTATTTTATACAGGTTGACGACTCTAATAATAAGGGCATATAGTTACAAATTTGAAAAAAACATAAAGAGCTGAAAATACGCAATAGGCCAGGCAGCATATGTGCTGAATGAAACAAATGATCAGCCATGATCATATAGAATGGCGGTGCAGGCTCGAAGGGCCGAATGGCCTACTCCTGCACCTATTTTCTATGATTCTATGATTCAATGACATTTCAGGTTGAGGACCTGTCATCAGATCCTTCACCATTCCCAGTTGCTACAGACTATGTTGAAGTCTGGAAATGAATTGTTACCGTACCGATATTTCTTTGAGTTTAGATTACATTACAAATCACAACAGAAAGCTTTGTGGATGTCTTTTTGTTAAATATTTTTATTATAGAAACATATTTATGAAAATTACAATGTTTTACATAAACGAAAATACATCATTATATACTTTTGTAATGTTAATAATATTTATATTATTATTAATATTAAAATTTAAGACTATGCTTCTTTACGCTTTTTTAATTATTTTTTATAAAGTAGGAAAGGATAGAGATAAATAATGAAAAAAATATGAAAGCGAATGGAGTGTTAATCATTAATCCGTCATTGGGGATATAGGCATGATTTATTATATATATTTCTTCATCCATTCTAATATTCAGGCCTCAGTCAAGCCCTCGTACCGAGCCGTTATGACTGTAAATATTCAATATATGGAGACCATATCCCTCTGAAGAGATCTAACCTGTCCATTAGGACAAGCCTGAATCTCTCCAGATGAAGAGTCTCCGACATTTCTGTATTCCACATTTTGATTGTAGGGATGTAGGGCCTTTCCAAAATTGTAATATTAATTTTTTCCCAATTATTAACCCATAATCAATAAACATTATTTGATTCGTTGTTACTAATTGTTCTGTTTCCAGTATTCCTAGTATTATTAGCTTTGAATCAGGTGTCAAAGTTATATTAACAACATTCGAAATTATCCTAAATATTTCAGTCCAGAATTTTGTAATTTTTATACAGTTTGTAAATGAGTGTGACAAATTGGCTTCTAAATGTTGACATTTATCACATATAGGAGATACTTTTGGAAACATGTTATGTAATTTGGATTTTGAATAATATAGTCTATGTAGTATTTTAAACTGTATAAGAGAGTGTTTAGCATTTAGCGAACAATGATGTATATGTTGTAAACTATCATCCCATACTTCTGGTCTAATAGCTTGGCATAATTCATTTTCCCAAGATTGGCTATGTATTTCTGTTGATGGAACATCCCCTTCCAATAAGATGTTATATATATATATGAAATCATTTTTTTCTGTATTCGGATGTTTATTTAAACATACATCTAATATTTCTGTCTTTCTATTTCTGAGTTCTTGCGTATTTGCTTTAACATAATCTCTAATTTGTAAATATCTAAAGTAATCTTTAGAGTGTAGTCCATAAATTTGTTGTACATATTGAAATGAAAGGAAGGAGTTTTCCCTATAGAGATCACCGATCTTAATAATTCCATTATTTTTCCATTGTAAAAAAGCTTTATCCATCATTGAAGGTTTAAATGTAACATTATTTACAATGCTAAGAGATAGTGGTATAGATTTTAGTTTTAATGTTTTCTTTATTTGTTTCCAAATGCGTATTCCACTTCCTATTATTGGGTTTTCACTATAAGTTTTCTTAGCTAGATTAATATTAGCGAATATTATAGAACTAATTTCAATAGGAGAACAATCTTCTTTTTCCATATTTAACCAAGTTGGTTGGTTATCTATTTCTTCTAACCAAAAATTCATATTTTTAATGTTAACTGCTCAATAATAAAACATAAAATTTGGTAGTGGTAGACCTCCATTTATTTTTGATTTACATAAATGTTTTTTATTTATTCTATGGCTCTTATAATCCCAAATGAAGTTAGTGACTAGGGAGTCCACCTTTTTAAAAACATTTTTAGGGAGATATATCGGGATTGATTGGAAAAGGTATAATAATTGTGGAAGAAAAACCATTTTTATTTTATAAATTTTACCTAACATTGAAATAGGTAAAGTTTTCCAACATAAGATATTCTTATTTAATTTGTTCAATAATAATGGGAAATTAGCTTTAAATAATGAGTCAAATCTTTTTGTTACGAAAATTCCAAGATATTTAATTTTTTCATTTGTTATCTTAAAAGGGAATTGTTGTAATATGTGTAAATTATTTACCGTTATTGGCATGTTCACTTTTATTCCAGTTAATACTATATCCTGAATAGGATCCAATTATTCAGTTATTAATTTTAACAAATTACGAATACTAGTTTCTGGTTTTGTGATGTAAAGTAGTACATCATCCGCATATAAAGAAATTTTATTTTTAGTGTATTTAGTATCGTATCCATATATTTCCGGATGTGATCTCACCCTCAGAGCTAGCGGTTCTATTGCCAATGCAAACAATAAAGGGGATAAAGGGCAACCTTGTCTACAACCGCGAATTGAATTTAGGTGATAACATTTGGTTTGTTATTATTCTAGCTGTCAGATTTGTATATAGCAATTTGATCCAGGTAATAAACTTTTCTCCCAGTTTGAAAGCTTCCATAACCGAGAACAAATAAGGCCATGCCACTTGATCAAAGGCTTTCTCTGCATCTAACGAAATAACTACTAGATCTTTAATAATATCTCTTTTCGAGTATATAATATTGAATAACCGTCTCAAATTATATGAAGAGTATCGTTTTGGTATAAATCCTGTTTGATCAGGGTGAACTAATTTATTAACAACTGAACTTAACCTTTGTGCTAATATTTTTTTAATAATCTTTTGATCAGTATTTAAATGTGCTATTGCTCTAAATGACCCTGGTTCATCCAAGTCTTTGTTTATTTTAGGTAAAAGTGTTATAGTAGATTCATTTAATGTTTCTGGTAGTTTTTGTTGTTTATATATATGTTCATATAATAATTTCAAACGTGGTACAATCTGATCATAAAATATTTTATAAAATTCCGAGCCAATGCCGTCTGGTCCCGGTGTTTTACCCTTTTTTAATGATCTGATAGATTCTTGGATTTATTTTATTGTGATATCAGCATTCAGTAACTCTATATTTTGTGAATCCAACCCTTTCAGGTTACATTTTTTTAAGAATGCTTCAATTCCTATTTTATTATCTGTTGTTTTCGCAGTTTATAAGTTTTTATAATATTGCATAAATCTTTCATTAATATATTTAGGCTGTGTTAACAATTCGCCATTATGTGATTTAAATCCTATGGATTATTTTTTCAGCTTTCCATTTTCCTTAGTTGACGAGCCAATAATTTTTTAGGTTTATCACCGAATTCAAACTGTAATTGTTTAGTATGTTGATAAAGTTTAACAACTTGATCTGTAAATATTTTATTTAATTTATATTTCAGTGCTGCAATTTTATTATGTAATATAGTAGTTGGATTCATTGCATTCTGTATATCTAATTGTTTAATCTCCTTTTCCAAATTTTGCTGATCCTTACGATTCTTTTTATTATAAAATGCTTGAGAGGAAATCATGATTCCCCGGAGGTATGCTTTAAATGTTTCGCATAATAAGGAACAGGATATTTCCGGTTTATCATTTATTTCGAAAAAAATCTTAATTTGTTCTGTGATATATTCCTGAGTAATTATATTTTCTAAAATTTGTGGGTTAAATCTCCACTGTTCTGATTTTTGTATTTTGCCATTTATTTTGATCTTGAATGTTAATGGTGCATGATCTGAAATTATAATATTATGATAATTGGATTTATGAGTAAGTGACATAAGTTTAGCATCCACCAAAAAATAATCTATTCTTGAGTAAGTTTTATGTACTGACGAGTAAAAAGAGTATTCTCGTCCAGTTGGGTTTTCAATTCTCCATACATCTTTGATATTAGTAGTTTCCATATATGTATTTAATAAATCACTAGAATGTGATTTAGTTTTCCTTTGCCTTGTAGATCTATCTAAGTAGGGGTCTAGTGTACAATTAAAGTCTCCTCCAATTATTAGATTGTGTTGTGTTAATTCCGGGATATTGTTAAATACCTTCTTAAAAAACAATGGGCTATCGAAATTTGGTCCATATACATTAACAAAAATCTTTTTTTGTGTATTTAATTCTCCTATAACGATAATGTATCTTCCATCTTTATCAGTTATAGTTGATGTATGTTTAAATAAAATACCTTTACGAAATAATATTGCTACGCCTCTTGATTTATGCGTAAAAGAAGAATGATACATTTTATCTATCCATTTAGCTTTCAATCTATGTTCAGCATCTTTTTTTAGATGGGTTTCTTGAATAAAAATTACGTCAGCTTTATTTGCCTTTAAATGTGCAAAAACTTTTCCTCTCTTAATCGGTTCATTAATACCTTTAACATTCCAACTACAAAACGTTATTCCCTCATTCCCAATATTTATTTTCGAGTCTTGCATCTTTTGACTATGGAGGTCTGCAATAGAGTCTATGGTTCAGCACATCAGACCCGACCTTACACCCAAACATCGAATAGATGAATTTTAAGTCTTGTGCATGTCTCTCACGTATATATCTCCATTGATCCAATATATAACTCCATTCAAATTGAAAAAAACCATTATAGATTATATGAAAGAAGAACAAAGGATAGATTAAGAAGTTAGTAATGTGCAAAAAGAGAGGAAAAACTACATCTAGAGTTGTTGCAGTTAGTGCTAGCCATACTAACATGGCTAACCATCTACTGACTTCCGTCGTTGATGTTAGTAACTTAACCAACTCCCAGGTTTTTGGAATTGTTATTCCATAAAAATATTTTACCGGGGGTGTAGCATTAGAAAAAAAAAAGAAAGGGAAAAAAGAGGGGTAAAAATAAAGACTTATTTAGTAAAGGCATATTTAAATTATAACAATTAAAGGTATAGAAATACAATTATTTAAGACTTATTTAAAAATCTAATTATTATGAACAAGAGGAACAAAAAAAGAAGATATCAAAAAACATATTTAAAACTTAATTAAAAATCTAACAATTTTAAACAAAAAGAACACAAAAAAAGGTAAAAAGAAAAAAGGAAAAAAAATCCATCCAACAAAAAGAAAACAGAAATTAAGAATGAAAAATTGCTGGCAAAAAAGAAAAATCTCCAAATGAAATCAATCCCTAAATTTAACTCCATTCATTCCAACATAGAAAATCATTAATTATTAGTAAGTGATTAATATTAATTAGTAGAAATGGTGTTAATAAAGATACCACGGTGTGTCTGTAATATGTGTTAGTTATTTATATTAGTAATATAATGATGTTAGTTATTAGTATCCAAGTGAAGTTTTCCGATCCACTTCTTTCTCCAACATGCATGTCATATAGACTGCTGATTAAGAGACAGCATTTTACTCATTTGTTGCTACTATATAGAAACATAGAAACATAGAAAATAGGTGCAGGAGGAGGCCATTCGGCCCTTCGATCCAGCACCGCCATTCATTGTGATCATGGCTGATCGTCCGCTATCAATAACCAGTGCCTGCCTTCTCCCAATATTCCATGATTCCACTAGCCCCTAGAGCTCTATCCAACTCACTCTTAAACCCATCCAGTGATTTGGCCTCTACTGCCCTTTGGGGCAGGGAATTCCATAAATTCACAACTCTCTGGGTAAAAAAGTTTTTTCTCACCTCAGTCTTAAATGACCTCCCCTTTATTCTAAGACTGTGGCCCCTGGTTCTGGACTCACCCAACAATGGGAACATTTTTCCTGCATCTTGCTTGTCCAGTCCTTTTATAATTTTATATGTTTCCCATAAGATCCCCCTCATCCTTCTAAACTCCAGTGAATACAAGCCTAGTCTTTTCAATCTTTCCTCATATGACAGTTCCGCCATCCCAGGGATCAATCTCATGAACCTATGCTGCACTGCCTCAATCACAAGGATGTCCTTCCTCAAATTAGGAGACCAAAACTGTACGCAATACTCCAGATGTGGTCTCACCAGAGCCCTATACAACTGCAGAAAAACCTCTTTACTCCTGTACTGAAATCCTCTTGTTATGAAGGCCAACATTCCATTAGTTTTCTGCATTTCCTGCTGTACCTGCACGTCAACTTTCAGTGACCGGTGTACAAGGACACCCAGGTCTCGCTGTACCCCCCCCCCCCTTACCTAACCTAACCCCATTGAGATAATAATCTGCCCCCTTGTTTTTGCCGCCAAAGTGGATAACCTCACATTTATCTATATTATACTGCACCTGCCATATATCTGCCCACTCACTCAACCTGTCCAGGTCCCCCTGCAACCTCCTAACATCCTCTTCACAGTTCACACTGCCACCCAGCTTTGTGTCATCCGCAAACTTGCTAGTGTTGCTCCTAATTCCCTCTTCCAAATCATTAATATATATTGTAAACAGTTGCAACCCCAACACCGAGCCTTGCGGCATTCCACTCGCCACTGCCTGCCATTCTGAAAAGGACCCGCTCACTCCGACTCTTTGCTTCCGATCTGCCAACCAATTTTCTATCCATGTCAACACCCTACCCCCAATACCATGTGCTCTAATCTTAGTCACCAGTCTCCCGTGCGGGACCTTATCAAAGGCTTCCTGAAAGTCTAGATACACTACATCCACTGGCACCCCTTCATCCATTTTACTTGTCACATCCTCAAAAAATTCCAGAAGATTAGTCAAGCATGATTTCCATTGCATAAATCCATGTTGACTTGGACTAATCCTTTTACTGCTATCCAAATGCCCCATTATTACCTCTTTAATAATTTACTCCAGCATCTTTCCCACCACCGAGGTCAGGCTAACTGGTCTGTAATTTCCCGTTTTCTCTCTCGCTCCTTTCTTGAAAAGTGGGATAACATTAGCTATCCTCCAATCCACAGGAACTGATCCTGAATCTATTGAACATTGGAAAATGATCACCAATGCATCCACTATTTCTAGAGCCACCTCCCTGAGGACCCTGGGATGCAGACCATCAGGCCCAGGGGATTTATCATCCTTCAGTCCCATTAGCCTATCCAATACTATTTCTCGCCTAATGACAATTTCTTTCAGTTCCTCTAGCCCCTTCGATCCTCTGTCCTCCAGTGCATCTGGGAGATTGTTTGTGTCCTCCTTAGTGAAGACGGATCCTAAGTACCTATTCAACTCTTCTGCCATTTCCTTGTTGCCCATAATGCCCCATCTTTGCTTGTCCCACCTGCCCGTGTTTGCCCAATATCCTTCTAAACCTTTCCTTTCCTTATACCTGTCGAAATTTACTTTAAATGTAGTTATATTACGAGATATTAATGGGAGCATTTTGCATTTTTCAGATTTTATTTTTCCCATTCAGCAAATTGGATCATTTATGTTCGATAACATTTCCCTGAAAACCCCTAACTTCCGGGTCACTCATGAGCCAACTGTATTAAACAGCTTGACCAAGTGCTTGATGTTCTGACATACCACAAGCCCTTTCAATGATACCAATTACACATTACAGCATTCATCTCTGTCTAAAAAAGGACCAGCAGTGACACACAGCCTGGCATGATAGGAAAGTGGATGATATGTGCTATTTCTGGGATTAGATTCAAGCTATTAGTGTATCAGCATTTCCAGCAGTAAATTTATCCATAGGAAGAATCAAAGAACTGAATATAATTTTACCCAGCTAACATACCCTGATTAATTGTTCCCTTTCCTTGCTGCTGACATGTGTAAGCAATGTTTTTGCACAGTATGCCTGGCTTTTGTTACATTAACTGACAGGGAATCAGGAAAAGCCTAAGTGTTAGTAACAACAAACAATCTTGTCGCTGATGTTCAAAATGCAGGAAACTGTAAAGAAAGTGATTTGTAAAATTGTCTCCCTGGACATTGCATGACACATTTGGGAAACCTGGGAGCACTTTCCAGCAGCTCAAATAAACACAACCGAGATTAGGGAAGGAAGCTCATTTAAAGAACAGCATAAGAACAACATTGGGAAGAAATTACAGTATTCAGAATACGTCAATACCTTATATCAATGCATATATATTCCTTCCCTCTTGCTTTAAAAAGAATAATGTTTTTTTTAGGAATTTCCAATGCTATACTTACTGTAAATGCAGCATTGGGAAATATTTCTATTTTTGCTGTAGAGCTCATGTTCATTTTCAGAGCAAAACGTATTGGTTAACATTCATGATGCAGACCCTTCAACAGTTCCAGAAAAGATTCTAGGCCCAAAACATTGGTCCCACCTGCCTGCACTTGGTCCATATCTCTCCAAACCTATCCAATCCATGTCCCTGTCTAACTGTTTCTTAAAACGTTGGGATAGACCTAGCATGAACTAACTCCTCTGGCAGCTTGTTCCATACACCCACGACCCATTGTGTGGAATGGTTACCACTCAGATCCTATCCAATAATTTCCCCTTCATCTTAAACCTATGTCCTCTGGTCCTCGACTCAGACTCTGTCCATCAACCCAATCTATTCCTCTCATGATTTTATACACCTCTACAAGATCACCCCTCACCCTCCTGTGCTCCAAGGAATAGAATCCCAGACTACTCAAACTCTCCCTATAGCTCAGACCCTCTAGTTCTGGCAACCTCCTCATAAATTTTTTCTGAAGAAGGGTCTCGACCCGAAACATCACCCATTTCTTTGCTCCAAAGATGCTGCCTCACCCACTGAGTTTCTCCAGCATTTTTATCTACCTTCGATTTTTCCCGCATCTGCAGTTCTTTCCCTTTTTTTAATATACTTTTTTATTTGCATTCCACAGCAAACACATTTCTATAAAACGGGTTTCAGGTATAATGCTATATGTATACATCATCCACTTATGTTTGTCTTGAATTGCCTCTTTTTGAGATTTGTACAAAACAAATATAGAAACAGGAACACAGTAGGGAGTGATCCTTTCTTTACCATATAATAAAACATTTGTAAAAACAAAGTCTGGCCTATGAGGCGTTACATAGTTAACCCAGTTTTCCCAGCGTGACACAAATAAATCCAGTTCAAATTAACATATGCTGTTATTTTCTCCATTTTATATATGTCCATTGTGATGTCCATCCATGCATTCAGAGTTGGGCTCTCCTGTGATAACCATTTCTTTGTGAGAGCTTTTTTACCAGCTACCATCAATATATTCAGTAAGTATTTGTCTTTTTTCTGCCAGTCTTCAGGTGTGAGTCCAAAAAACATGGTCTTACTCTCCAGGGGCACATGACATCTAAAAATGTCTTGTAAAGCATCATGTAACTCTCTCCAAAAATCATTAATAACAGGGCAATCCCAGAGAACATGGTAATGATCTGCCTTTAAATTTCCACATTTTCTCCAACGAACTGGAGAGTTCCCACCATAATGGGATTTCTGAGAAGGCGTAATAAAATACTGTATCAGGTTTTTCCAACTAAATTGCCTCCAGTTTTGTGAGCTGGTACACTTCCATTGATACCTCCATATTACTGTCCATTTTCCTCGAATATGATTATCCCTCCTTCCTTCTCCTATTTCATTTTAATATATAAGGTTGAGTATGATTTAAGATTCAATAACCCTTTATACATACATGAAATAATTTTACTACCAGTATTTGAGCTATACACTTTCCTAAATAATCCCATCAAACCTATACTCGACTCAGTTATATTTTTAACATTTTATTAACATAGTTCCGCATCTGTAAGTATCGATAGAAGTTTTGTTTTTCGAACAGGAATTTTTCTTTAAGCATTTCAAAACTTAACAGTGTTTCTTCTTTCATTCTGTTACAAAGAGCAGTTATGCCTAACTGTCCACTCTTTAGAAACATAGAAACATAGAAATTAGGTGCAGCAGTAGGCCATTCAGCCCTTCGAGCCTGCACCGCCATTCAATATGATCATGGCTGATCATCCAACTCAGTGTCCACTCTTTAAACCTACTATCTAATGTATTAGGAGTAAAGTCTGTGCACCATTTAAGGAAATCATAACTGTTAGAACTGTTTTCCATACTTTAAGAGTCAATTTTACCCAAGGATTTTCAATAGCATTTATCTAGTCTTGTAGGTTGCTGTCAGCTATGATCACTTGTACAGGAATGACGAGTGTTCTCTCTTCAATATTTTTCCATTAAGCATCATATGATGGATTACACCAGCATATCATAGATCTTAACTGTGTTGCCTGATAATAGTCTTTGAGAGAGGGTAGACCCCATCCACCCCTTTTCTTTTGTTAACTGTAAGGGTTTGAGACGGGTCCTAGGTCTTTTACCTTGCCATAGATATCTTAACATTATTTTGTCCCATTCATTAAATTGTTTTTGATTAATCTCTATTGGTAGGGTCTGAAATAAATATAACAGTCTTGGCAATATGTTCATGTTAATAGATTCAATTCTCGAGCTGAGACTTAAGAAAGGAATTAGGTTCCATCTAGCTATATCCTTAATTTTTTGGTATATAGGTGAATAGTTGCATTCTGATAGTTCTGCAAGATCCCTTAGTATAATGATGCTCAAATATTTGAGATGTTCTGCTTGCCATGCCAGAGGGTACCTACTTCTGACCTCCTGATGGGCTGTAGTTGTATGTAAGCAGTTGTGCTTTACCTATGTTAATCTTGTATCCTGTTAGTTGACCATATTGTTCAAGTGATTGCATCAAATTAGGTAGGGAGTTTGTTGGTTGCCCCAAATAAATCAAAATGTCATCTGCATAACAGGCCAATTTATGTTCAGTCCCTTGAATAGTAATACATTTTCTCAAACATAAATATTCTCTGTTCGCTTTCCAGCATGACACCATCTTTTCTACAGCATGGTACCCAGAACTGAGCACAATACTTTAAATGTGGCCTCACCAATGTCAGAAACAAGTGCAACATGACCTCCCAACGTCTATACTCAATACCCTGACAGATGAAGGCCAGTATGCGACAAACCTTTTTTTCGCACATTGCGATTCCACATTCAAAGAACCATGCACCTGCACTCCTTGATCCCTCTGCTCTACAACACTCCCCAGAGGCCTACCATTCACTGCATAGGTCCTGCCCTTGTGTCACACTTGCCATGCCTCCAGACACTTGAAACTCTTTCCACACTCCTCCCCTGAGCTATTAGGACTTACACTTGCATTTAATCTGCTCCCCTAATCTGTTACTTGGTATAAATACCTGAGGTCATCACCAATTGGGTACTGACTAATCAGTTCGGCATTCTGTTGGTTTGATAGCAGTTCTGAGTTCTGGCGGTTCCAGGTCTATATCTTTTGGATCCAGGTCTATATCTTTCAGTTCCATTCGAGATTGGATTTTGGGTTTTCTTCAGTACTTCTCGGTGAGCCTGCATTCCAGTCTTTTCCATTTCTGAGCCTTCTGACTGATTAGTCAGCCAGTATGTACTCAGCAGGCAGTTCTGGTCAGCTCTACTGGAGTATGGATGCCCCCAGTTCCAGGACTGAGGAGATATTGGCTCATCTTTACAAGGTTGTTCAACACCAAGGCTCCACTCTTGGCACCCATGAGGTTTGAATAGACCAACTTACTGGTCAATTAGACAGACCTACATATACCGTCGAGCAGTTAACAACCAGTGACAACCAGCACCTGTTACACCTCGCACTGCCGCCACTTCCTCCCGTCTCCGCTGATGCCTCTCTGCCTCTGTCTGCTTCCAGCCATATCCAACCCATTCTAGAACCAGTGTTTCCCACCCCGGAGAGGAACAATGATGATTCACACTCCAAAGTAGCCAACGCCATCTCCCTGCTGTCAGGACGTGCTTAGGCTAGGCTACAGCTACCTGGGAGAGACAGCTAGACTTCTGCCAGGAATTTGCCTGTTTTTTGGCAGAGCTGAGAAAGATTTTTGATCACCCTTTGGTTGGAAGAGAGGCAGCCCAGAGGATCCGCTAGGGGGTACGCTCTGTTGCCGATTGCGCTGTTGATTTTCAAACCACTACTTTTGAGAGCGGTTGGTGTGATACCGCTGTGCTCAGTATCTTCATCCATGGCTTCAATGAGAACCTCCAATGGGATCCCATTACTGGCCGCATCTTCCCATCTCCATCCCTTTCTGCTTTCCACAGAGACCGTTGCCTCCGAAACTCCCTGGTCAACTCGCCCCTTCCCACCCAAACCACCCCCTACCCGGGTACTTTCCCTTACAACTGTAGGAGATGCAAAACCTGTCCCTTCACCTCCCCCCTCGACTCCATCCAAGGGCCCAAACAATCTTTCCAGGTAAGGCAGAGGTTCATGTGCAACTCCTCCAACCCCATCTACTGTATCTGCTGTTCCAGGTGTCTTCTCTACATCAGCGAGACCAAGCACAGGCTTGGCGATCGTTTCGCTGAACACCTCCACTCAGTCTGTCTTAACCTACCTGATCTCCTGGTCCTCAGCACTTCAACTCCCCTTCCCAATCCCAATCTGACTTTTTTGTTCTCGTCTTCTCCATTGTCAGAGTGAGGCCCAGCGCAAATTGGAGGGGCAGCACCTCATATTCTGTTTGGATAGTTTACTCCCCAGCGATATGAACATTGACCTCTAACTTTTGATAGCTCTTGTTTTCCCTCTCCATCCCCTCCCCCTTCCTGTCTCCACCTACATTCTATCTTTGTCCCTCACCTGTCATCAGTCTGAAGAAGGGTCTTGACCTGAAACTTTGCCAATTCCTTCTCTCAATAGATGCTGCCTCACCCGCTGAGTTACTCCAGCTTCTTGTGTCTACCTGAAGAACTTTGTGTTAATGGAAACCACCGGGAGAGAATTCAGTTGCTCCTGCTAAATTCACCTCGTGTCCCTGTCGTTCTGGTTGGCCTTGGCTGACTACTCACAATCCCACCGTTAATTGGTCCACTGGCAAGGTCTCCCTTTGGGGGGAGGATTGTCACGTTAATTGTCTTCTCTTCACCTCTGTGTCTGTTGCTCCTAGTGACAATCCTGACCTGTCCCAATAACCATCCAAGTATCATGACCTGAAAGAGGTCTTCTGCAAGTTCCGAGCCACCACTTTACCTCCTCACCACCCTTATGATTGTGCCATTGACTTGTTATCCGGTACTTCTCTACCTCACAGCCGTCTGTACTAGCTCGCTACTCCTGAGACCAACGCCATGGAGAGATACATTTCAGAGTCTCTGTTAGCTGGTTTAATTTGTCCATCCTCCTCTCCCGCAGGTGTGGGATTTTTCTTTGTGAGTAAGAAGGATGGTGACCTTGCCTTTGCATTGACTATCGAGGCCTGAATGGCATCACTGTCAGAAACCATTGCCCCTTGCCACTCATCTCCTCTGTCTTCAACAGCCTGCAGCATGCCACCATGTTTGCCAAGCTGGTAAACAGCCTTCAACATCCAGCGGGCATTACAAGTTCCTCGTAATGCCCTTTGGCCTGACCAACGCCCCAGCTGTCTTTCAGGCTGTGGTCAATATGGTGCTTGGGGACATGCTGAACCAGTTTGTCTTTGTTTATCTGGATGAGATCCTCATTTACTCTGACTCTGCTTTGGAACATACCCACCATGTCCGTCTCATCCTGCAGCGGCTATGGGAGAAACAACTGTTCGTCAAGGCGGAGAAGTGTGACTTCTACCATGCCACAGTGTCCTTCCTGGGAAACATCCTCACTGCTGGCCATGTCGAGATGGATCCAGGAAAGGCGAGAGCGCTGGTAGATTGGTCTGAGCCTGCCAGTCAGAGGGAGCTATAATCTTTACCCCCGCTTATCCACAACTACAGCACCCTGGCTGCTCCCGTCTCTGCTCTCACGTCTACCTCCTTCAAGTTTGTCTGGTCCCCTGCTGCTGAGGGGGCATTCCAGGATCTTAAGCAATGCTTCACTACCGCCCCCATCCTGGAGCATCCTGACCCGGCCCATCAGTGTGTGGTGGAGGTTGACACCTCTGATGTTGGAGTTGGGGAGGTGCTTTCCCAACACTCGTCCAAGGACCAGAAGAAGCTCCCCTGTGCCTCCTTCTCTCACCACCTCTCCCCGGCTGAGAGGGACTATGACATTGGCAACAGAGAGCAGCTGGCAGTGAAGCTGGCGTTGGCAGAGTGGAGGCATTGATTGGAGGGCACTGAGCAGCCTTTCCAAGTCTGGATGGACCACAAGAACCTGGAGTACCTGCGTTGGGTGAAGTGGGTCAAGCCCACTGTGCCCTGCTTTTCACTCGGTTTAATTCACCTTGTCATACCGTCCCGGGTTCAAGAATGTCCAGCCCAACCCTTTCCCGCCATTCCATACATACAGGGCAACCATTTCCATGAACCCACTCTGCCTCCCACCTGGTGGGCTCCATCACCTAGGCAATCGAGACCACAGTTCGCGGTGCCCAGTGTCTTCACCCCGATCCTTGTTCTGGATCCCCCAATAAGTTATTTGTCCCGGTCTGTGCTCACTCTGAACTACTCCAGTGGGCCCATTTCCCTAATCTCGCCTGACATCCTGGCGTTGGCCGCACCCTCTACCTGCTGTGCCAGCGGTTCTGGTGGCCCACCATGGAGGCCGACATTTGCTCTTTCAAGTCAAGTCAAGTCAAGTTTATTCGTCAGATACACATACTGGATGTGCGGTGAAATGAAAAGTGGCCGTGTTTGCGGACTTTGTGCAAAAAACAAACAAACAACCAACTACAAACAGAATGGAACAGAATCACATGTTCTTTTAAATAATAAATATTGTGGGCGGAAGGAAAAAGGAAAACAAAAACAGCAATTAAAAAAAAAAACAGTGGAGTGGTACAGTAAAGTTAGTCCCTGGTGAGATAGGAGTTTACAGTCCTAATGGCCTCTGGGAAGAAACTCCTTCTCATCCTCTCCGTTCTCTCAGCATGGCAACGGAGGCGTTTGCCTGACCGTAGCAGCTGGAACAGTCCGTTGCAGGGGTGGAAGGGTTTCCCATGATTCTTATTGGCTCTGGAGTTGCACCTCCTGATGTATAGTTCCTCCAGAGGGGTGAGTGAAGTTCCTATAGTGCTTTCGGCCGAACGCACTACTCTCTGCAGAGCCTTCTTGTCCTGGGCAGAGCAATTCCCAAACCAAATCGTGATATTTCCGGACAAGATGCTTTCCACAGAAGCAGAGTAGAACACTGAGGATCCTCGGAGACACTCTGAATTTCCTCAATTGCCTGAGTGTGGTAAAGGCGCTGCCTTGCCTTACTCACGAGTGCTGCAGCGTGCGAGTCCATGTCATATCCTCAGAGATGTGGACTCCCAGGTATTTAAAAAACAGCTCACCCCTATCCACAGTATCCCAATTTATCCTCAATGGTGTGTATTCCTCGGATGATGTGCCCTCCTAAAGTCACACGATCAGCTCCTTAGTTTTTTTGATGTTCAAGAGGGGGCTGTTGTCCTGACACCAGAGTGCCAGATCAGCCACCTCCTCCCAGTAGGCCTTCTCATCATTGTCTGAGATCAGGCCCACCACCACAGTGTCATCAGCAAACTTGATTATCGAGTTGGAGCTAAACCTAGCCACACAGTCATGTGTGTACACATGTAAAGCACACGGTATTGGGGGTTCAGTATTGATGTGGATAGAGAACTGGCTGGCAGACAGAAAGCAAAGGGTAGGAGTAAACGGGTCCTTTGCAGAATGGCAGGCAGTGACTAGTGGGGTACCGCAAGGCTCGGTGCTGAGACCCCAGCTATTAACAATATATATTAATGATTTGGATGAGGGAATTGAATGCAACATCTCCAAGTTTGCGGATGACACTAAGCTGGGGGGCAGTGTTAGGTGTGAGGAGGATGCTAGGAGGCTGCAAGGTGACTTGGATAGGTTGGGTGAGTGGGCAAATGCATGGCAGATGCCGTATAATGTGTGGATATAATGTGAGGGTTATCCACTTTGGCGGCATTGAACAGGAATGTAGAACTAAATTATTTGAATGGTGGCCGATTAGGAAAAGGGAGATGCAACGAGACCTGGGTGATGGTACACCAGTCATTGAAAGTAGGCATGCAGGTGCAGCAGGCAGTGAAGAAAGCGAATGGTATGTTGGCATTCATAGCAAAAGGATTTGAGTATAGGAGCAGGGAGGTTCTACAGCAGTTGAACAGGGTCTTGGTGAGACCACACCTGGAGTATTGCGTACAGTTTTGGTCTCCTAATCTGAGGAAAGACATTCTTGCCATAGAGGGGGTACGGAGAAGGTTCACCAGACTGATTCCTGGGATGCCAGGACTTTCATATGAAGAAAGACTGGATAGACTCGGCTTGTACTCGCTAGAACTCAGAAGATTGAGGGGGGATCTTATAGAAACTTACAAAATTCTTAAGGGTTTGGACAGGCTAGATGCAGGAAGATTGTTCCCGATGTTGGGGAAGTCCAGAACAAGGGGTCACAGTTTAAGGATAAGGGGGAAGTCTTTCAGGACCGAGATGAGAAAATCGTTTTTCACACAGAGAGTGGTGAATCTGTGGAATCCTCTGCCACAGAAGGTAGTTGAGGCCAGTTCATTGGCTATATTTAAGAGGGAGTTAGATGTGGCCCTTGTGGCTAAGGGGATCAGGGGGTATGGAGAGAAGGCAGGTACGGGATACTGAGTTGGACGATCAGCCATGATCATATTGAATGGCTCGAATATTGCTCGAATGCATTGAATATTGCAGGCTCGAAGGGCCGAATGGCCTACTCCTGCACCTATTTTCTATGTTTCTATGTATACAGGGAGTAGAGTAGGGGGCTGAGGATGTAATCCTGGGGGGATCCTATGCTCAGGGTGAGGGACTTTGGTATATTTCCTCCCATCTTGACTACCTGGGGCCCGGTGGAGAGAAAAGTCCAGGACCCAGGCACACACCTCATCGTAAACCAGGTCATCAGACTCCATGGTTTCCCTCGAGACATCATCTCGGACAGGGGTCCGCAGTTCACCTCACAATTTTGGAAGGGTTTCTGCTCTCTCGTTGGCTCCTCCGCCGGCCTCTCATCAGGGTTCCATCCACAATCTAATGGTCAGTCGGAGAGAGCCAACCAGGCCCTGGAGACCACCCTACGTTGCCTGGTGTCCTCCAACCCTACCACCTGGTCTAGCAAATTGGTATGGATCGAATATGCCCATAATTCCCTGCCCAGTTCTGTCTCCCTTGGTTATCAGCCTCCTCCGCTCCCAGACCAAGAGGAGCAGGTCCTCCGTTCCCTCTGCCCTGGTGTTTGTGTGCCACGGCCGTCGGACCTGGAAGGAGGCCCGTTCTGCCCTGCTCTGCACCGCTTGCAGGTACAAAAACCAGGTGGATCGTCACTGAAGGGGTTGGACAGGCTAGATGCAGGAAGATTGTTCCCGATGTTGGGGAAGTCCAGGACAAGGGGTCACAGCTTAAGGATAAGGGGGAAATCCTTTAAGACCGAGATGAGGAAGACTTTTTTCACACAGAGAGTGGTGAGTCTCTGGAACTCTCTGCCACACGAGGGTAGTTGAGGCCAGTTCATTGGCTATATTTAAGAGTGAGTTGGATGTGGCCCTTGTGGCTAAGGGGATCAGAGGGTATGGAGAGAAGGCAGGTACGGGATACTGATTTGGATGACACTCAGCCATGATCATATTGAATGGCGGTGCAGGCTCGAAGGGCTGAATGGCCTACTCCTGCACCTAATTTCTATGTTTCTATTTTCTATGAACCCCTGCCTCATCGCTATCGCCCTGGTCAAAGGTATGAATGTCCACCCGAGACCTTCCCCTCCGCGTGGAGTCCCATAAGTTGGCACCCCTGTTTATTGGCCCTTTTTCAATTCTCAAGATCATCAACCACTCAGCTGAATATTCGATTTTTGGTTTGCTTCAGTACTTCTCGGTGAGCCTGCATTCGAGTCCTTTCCATTTCTGAGCCTTCTGACACTTAAAATGCAACACCTCACATTTCTCTGTAAACTCTCAAATTAAAACTCAGATTGATCTCTCGAATATTTATTCATCTCCATCTTAAATATATCTAATAATCTGGCTTCCACCATTCTGAGGGAAGAAAACTCCAGAGATTCATTCCTCCAGCATAATAAATGTCTATACATCTCAGTTTTATATGAATGACCTCTTATTTTATTGAGACACAAGCAGCTGCAGGTGCTGGGGAATCTTGAGGAAAACATAAAGTGCAAGAGGAACGTAAACATGCTTCGGGCAAAGTTTAGTTTAGATACAGCACAGAAACAGGTCTTTTGGCCCACCAAGTCCGTGCCACACATTAACACAAGCCTTCACACATTAGGGACAACTTACACTTATACCAAGTATACAAACCCAAGCCAATTAACCTACAAACCTGTACGTCTTTGGACTGTGGGAGGAAACCGAAGATCTTGGAGAAAACCCACGCAGGTCACGGGGAGAACGTACAAACTCCATACAGACAGCACTTGTATTCGGGATTGAACCCGGGATTCTGTAGATGCATCTCTGCAAGGCAGAAACTCTCCCGCTGCGCTACCGTGCCACTAAGTGTTTGATCCCTTCCCCCAGTAGCTTTGTAATTTTCATCGCTTCAGATATTTATGCAAAAAGAAGGAAATGCAGATTCTGGTTTTAACCAAAGAAAGTCACAAACTGCTGGAGTAACTCAATGGGTCAGACAGTATCTCTGGAGAATGTGGATAGGTGATGTTGCAGGTTGGAACTTTCTTCAGACCTATTCCTCTCTTGTAACTTACAATTGAATTCAAAGGATCAAAGGATATTTATTGGTCACATCCACCAATTGGTAGTGAAATGCTTCTTGCCAATGCAGCACATGAAAAAAAGAATACAGACATAACAATAATAAAGAGATTTAAACATAAAAAAACATCCGCCCACAATGGTTCCCATTAGGGGGAAGGCACAATGTCCAGTCCCCATCCCATGTCCACCCACTATTGAGGCCTCCGCAGTCACCTTTACAGAGGCCCGATGTTCCAGGCCGTTCTCGCCGGGTAACGGTGCTCCGGCATCGGGAGAGTTCTCTCAGCGGCTTGGGACACCTGGAACGGCCGTTTCCTTACTGGAGACCATGGCCTCCGAAGCCAACAAGGCCACGCTGAATGGAGCTTCACCTCTGGCGATCACGGCAAGAGATACCAGGCTCCCAATGAAAAGTTCAGCGCCACCGCCCGCGGCTCCGTGATGATTTTCTCGGCGGTCTCATCTCTCCGGAGTTCCAGCGCGGCGACACAGGCAAGGCATCGCCCGCTCCGCTCCACGATAGCGCTCCAGCGCTGCGCCACTGCTGAAGCCGAGGTTTTGGGCGGTCCCCTCAGGAAACGCCGCCCCAGGCTCGCTGGTAGGCCGCGAGGACGGGTCAAAAGTGCAGCCCGGAGAGAAGCTGCCTCTCCGACCAGGTAGGGACCCTGAAAAGCAGTTTCCCCCTCCCCCCCCACACACACATAAAAAAGACTAGAACTCCAAAAACAAAACACTAAAACTCACTAAAAATTAAAAAAAGAATGAAAAACAAGCAGCTGCAGGCTGGGCAGCCAGACCATACAGGACTTCATTTTAGTCCAAGAGCTAGATTAACCTCAAAAGCTGTCTTTTGACTAATAGAGACAGGGTGGACTCCTCCATCATTTATTTCTATACGGTCAGGTTGTGTCACAGTTTCGTTTGGGAACGGTTCTGCCTAAGATCACATAAAATCGCAGTGTTGTGGATATAACCCAGTCCATCACACAAACCAGACTTCCCTTCATTGACTGCATTGACACCTCATGTTGCCTCAGGAAAGCAGCCAACATAAACAATCTTTCGTGCGCTGGTCATTCTTTCCCCTCACTCGTATTGGGTGGAAGATGCAGAATTGTGAAGGCATATGCCACCATACTCAGGAATAACTTCTTCCCCTCTGTTATTGGACTTCTGAACGGTCCTTCCATAAGTCAAGGTACAGTCCCGATTCTCCAATCTGCCTCTTTGAGGACATTGAACTTCTGCTTTGGAATTGTAATGCTACAATGCTGAGAAACAATATTATGCACTCTGCTATCTTTCTCTTCACTCTATCTTTTGAATGTGCTTGGCTTGATTGTATTCATGCATAATATTATCTGAATTGATTGTGTTGCAAGCAAACAAAACGTCTTTATTGTACCTTGGTACATATAACATATAACATATAACAATTACAGCACGGAAACAGGCCCTCTCGGCCCTTCCAGTCCGTGTCGACCATTTGTTTTCCCCTAGTCCCATCTACCTGCACTCAGACCATACCCCTCCATTCCCTTCACGTCCATATACCTATCCACTTTACTTTTAAATGTTAAAATCGATCCTGCCTCCACCACTTCTGCTGGAAGCTCATTCCACACAGCCACCACCCTCTGAGTAAAGAAGTTCCCCCTCACGTTACCCCAAAACTTCTGTCCCTTAATTCTCATGTCATGCCCTTTTATTTGAATCTTCCCTACCCTCAATGGGAAAAGCTTATCCATGTCAACTCTGTCTATCCCTTTCATCATTTTAAAGACCTCAATCAAGTCCCCCCCTTAACCTTCTGCGCTCCAAAGAATAAAGACCTAACTTGTTCAACCTTTCTCTGTAACATAGTTGCTGGACACATGACAATAATATACCTAAAGGTAAACCTATGGTATTATGATTAGAGCTTCCTGTGGGGGAAAAAGGAGCAGAGAAGCTCCACGATCACGCATTGCCTCCCTTGGAATTTATAAGTTTATGCTTCTTGTAAAGGAACTTGCACTTCCATCATGCAGATAAGAACATATGTTATAGGAATAGTCCTTGGAGCCCCTCAGGCATTCCCCACCATTCAATAAGATCATGGTTGATCAGTTTGTTGGCCTTCTGGCCACTTTCCCGCCTGATTCCCCCTAACCCTTGATTTCCCTGCTGGTTTCAAAAATCTATCTCAGCCTTGATTAGACATAATGACTCAGCGTTTGTAGTTCTCCAGGGCGAAAAACATAAACTATTCACTTGCGCAGAGAGGGAAAATTCCTTCTAATTTCAGTCTTGGAACAAACAGCTCGCTTCTCGATTCTGTGTCGATTTTACTGGGCTCCTTCATCCAGTCGGTGCACTTGTATTTGTGTGGATGAGCATCAGGAAGGAAAACAGGCTACAGGGAACAAAAGTCACAGCGAAGACCTTGACAGTGCAGCAGTGTAAGACAGCTGACAGCTTATTGGCAGCCTATTTTACATCTCCCCTGTGAATTCCATTGATCAGTCAGGAGAGACACAAGACAAGCTGCCGATTAGTTATGATCCATATTATACATCTCAAAGAGTCAAAATCTACGCAACGGCAGTGCTGTTGTGGCTCTGATTTCAAACGAGGAAGGCTGTACTAACCAAAGAATTAACACAGGAAAGCATACACAAGTCAGGGATCATCATTAAACAGATTTTTTAGATTCTCAATTGAGGATGCCACAGCCTGGATTAGTTAGGGAATACTTCACAACAAGCTTGTCTGTGTCAGCAAAATGGTGATAGCTTGCTGTAGATGTCATAACTTGGCAGAGGACAAAAGCATTTCATTTGGTAATGCATCACAGTTTAAGATTGCGGGACGGGACAAAGGAGACACATTGTCAAACTTTGATCAATGATATTTTTGCTCATTCAATTAGAAAGGCAGAAAGATGCAGCTATATACTGTAGATGCCAATAACAATACCAGTGTCTAAATTTAAAATGGTTTTGCCTATTTTATAAATCCACATCAGGCTGATTCAACATTGCAGATATTTGCTTTTAATGTGCATAGTTGCTCAAAGCACTGCTGAATAGTTTGGAACCTTTTATTACATGGGTCTGACACCCACTAGAATTGAACACAGCTTTCTTCTCAGGGTTAAAATAACTTTAGATCCATGATCTTAAATTTGTTTGTCCTAAAGTGAAGTTATGTTGAGCAAGAAATGACTGGCTTTATGGAATCTTTTGCAGCCTTGTCAGTGTCAACTTTTGCGATGCATCACTTAGATTTTTAAGATTTTGCGGGACCAGTGCGTCGCTCATTTTAATAAAACAACTACCACGTCGTAAATGCCTCTCCCACTCACCGCCCCCTCCCCCCCACAATCCCCAGCTTCGTTACTGAATAACTCTGACCCCAATGTAAATGCACTTGTGCGTTTGACCTCCTCACTCAAGCCAGACTTGGGAGCATCAAGAATCACACCCAATTAATGGTACAAAGAAACATCAACCCCATCAAATCTAATATGGACTCAAAAAGCTGGAGGAACTCAGCGGGACAGGCAGCATCTCTGGAGAGAAGGAATGGGAGGCTAGTCTGAAGAAGGGTCTTGACCTGAACTCTCACCCATTCCTTCTCTCCAGAGATGCTGCCTGTCCCGCTGAGTTTCTCTTGCGTTTTGAGTCTATCTTCGGTTTAAACCAGCATCTGCAGTTCCTTCCTATCCATCAAATCTAATACTTTGTTACATTTGAACATGCAACTAACTGTTGTCATGATTTACAAGTTACATGAAATCCAATGGTTTATATGATCATTTTAATCATGATTTATGTCGGGCAGTACAGGGACGGGCCGAGCGGCAGCAGTGGGCGGTCGGGCAGTACAGGGATGGGCCGAGCGGCAGCAGTGGGCGGTCGGGCAGTACAGGGACGGGCCGAGCGGCAGCAGTGGGCGGTCGGGCAGTACAGGGATGGGCCGAGGGCGGTCGGGCAGTACAGGGACGGGCCGAGTGGCAGAGGGAGGGAGTGAGAGTTGGGTTGCAGGGTGGCCGAGCAGTTTGAGTAACTCACATACACACACCATGCAAACTGGTCCAATCGTCAAGTCAACGGGATTTAGCTCTCCTTCTAGTTAATAACCTCTAATCTAGGCAACAACATTCCGTAAATGTCAGCTGCACCCGCTCCAAAGCCTCCACAACCTTGCCTTCACGGGGTGACCTGAAGTGTGCTTGTTTTCTTCCGTCTTTACACAATTCAGCTTTGCATGTTGCAACAGAATATGATACCTTCAGACATTGAGACAGCACTATTTAAAGAACAATAACTTCCTGCATTACCAGCAGAGGCATTTACAGAGTTTGAAGAGTGCAAACAGATGAGCTTGGGGGAATGATCCCTGCTGAATGCTGAGAGAGGAGAGGGGACAAAGTACTGTATTTGGTAGCAGCATGACTGGCAAAATAACATCATGCCAGATGAACTATATCATAAAAATATGAGCATCTCTATCAAATCTTTCTAAACTTCCTTGTTCCAAGCCAAACGACTCTAGATTTTCCAGTCATTCTACATTACAACATTTTCGCATTCCTGGCACAATTCTACGAAATCATTTCTGCAATTTCTCGAGGTACTTGACATATTACTCACTCTATATCGTCCAGAAATCATCTCAATACTCTACAAGGCATGTGAAATAGAGGGCTCTGTTTAAAGTCATGTTTGTATAAAAACAGATCAAATGACCAATACACTTAAAACAAAAATTACATTCAAAGTGTCAGGGAATGGTTTGGCAACTAGCATTCACTCTGGCCATGGATTCCTTGGGGAACCTTGAATAAACACTGCCTGTTTACTGCAAGGACCACATTCTGATCTCCCAATGCTCCTACTTCCTTTGCATCTGCCTCCGTAGGCAGTGGAGGCCAATTCTCTGGATGCTTTCAAGAGAGAGTAGGGCCTGTCCCATTAACGCGACTTTTCAGCGACTGTCTTCACCTTCAAGCTCGAGGGCACTCGCCTGAAAAACCTCGAGCTGGATCGACCGTCAGCGATGAAACCGCGAGCCGGATCAAACACAAACACACACGCACGCACGCACGCACGCAAGCACGCAAGCATGCACGCAAGCACACACACACGCACGCACACACACGCACACACACACACACACACACACACACACACGCACACACACACCACACACACATATACACGCACGCACACACACACACACATACACACACACACACACACACACACACACACACACACACACACACACACACACACACGCACACACACACACACACACATATACACGCACGCACACACACACATACACACACACACACACACACACACACACACACACACGCATACACACACACACACACACACACACATACACACACACACACACACACACACCGCAAAGGCGAGGGCCAGGAAAAGCGGGGGAGCGCGCTGTCTGAAATTCACACCCGCGATGAACAGGAAGGTAAAAGACGGCTGACACAGTTATGGTAAGTCCTTTAGAGAGCGCGGAGAGGGTGGGGGGAGAGAAGGGGGGAAAGGGGGGGAGAAGGGGGGGGGGGAGAAGGGGGGGGAGAGGGGGGAGAAGAAGTGGAGACACTTGTAAGAAGCCAGTCAACTTTTAATAAAGTTTAGCGGGCATTTAATATTATCAGTCGGTTTACATACCTTTTTATTCTCAATGAGCTTTACCTCAACGACTATCTTTGATTAGCTTTGATTGCCTTCTATGATAACATTACGACCTACTATGTCCTACCTTGACTAAACCTACGAGTAATAACCATATAACCATATAACCATATAACAATTACAGCACGGAAACAGGCCCTCTTGGCCCTTCCAGTCCGTGCCGACCATTTGTTTTCCCCTAGTCCCATCTACCTGCACTCAGACCATACCCCTCCATTCCCTTCACGTCCATATACCTATCCACTTTTCTTTTAAATGTTAAAATTGATCCTGCCTCCACCACTTCTGCTGGAAGCTCATTCCACACAGCCACCACCCTCTGAGTAAAAGAAGTTCCCCCTCACGTTTACCCCTAAACTTCTGTTCCTTAATTCTCATGTCATGAACCCTCTTGTTTGAATCTTCCCTACCCTCAATGTGAAAAATTTATCCACGTCAACTCTGTCTATCCCTTTCATCATTTTAAAGACTCAATCAAGTCCCCCCTTAACCTTCTGCGCTCCAAAGAATAAAGACCTAACTTGTTCAACCTTTCTCTGTAACATATTTGCTGGAACCCTGGCAACATTCTAGTAAATCTCCTCTGTACTCTCTTTATTTTGTTGACATCCTTCCTATAACTTCTTATAAGGCGACCAAAATTGTACACCATACATACTCAGAATTGGTCTTAACCAATGCCTTGTAGAATTTTAACATTACTTCCCTACTCCTAATATTCAATGCTCTGATTTATAAAGGCCAGCACACCAAAGGCTTTCTTTACCACCCTATCTACATGCGATTCCACCTTCAGGGAACTATGCACAGTTATTCCTAGATCCCTCTGTTCCCACAGCATTCCTCAATTCCCTACCATTTACCATGTTACGTCCTATTTTGATTTGTCCTGCCAAGATGTAGCACTTCACACTTAACAGCATTTAAAATCCATCTGCCATCTTTCAGCCCACTTTTTCCAAATGGCCCAAATCTCTCTGTAGACTTTGAAAAATCTACTTCATTATCCACAACACCACCTATCTTAGTATCATCTGCATACTTACTTATCCAATTTTCCACCCCATCATCCAGATCATTGATGTACATGACAAACAACAGTGGACCCAACACAGATCCCTGAGGCACCCCACTGGTCACCGGCTTCCAACCTGACAAACAGCCATCCCACCATTACTCTCTGACATCTCCAATTCAGCCACTGTTGAATCCATCTTGCTACTCCGCCATTAACTCCCAAAGATTGAACCTTCTTAACCAACCTTCCATGGGGAACCTTGTCAAAGGGCCTTACTGAAATCCATATAGACAACATCCACTGCTTTACCCCTCATCAATTTCCCTAGTTACCGCTTCAAAAAATTCAAGAAGGTTTGTCAAACATGACCTTCCAGGCACAAATCCATGTTGACTGTTCCTGATCAGACCCTGTTTATCCATATGCATATATATATTATCTCTGAGTATCCTTTCCATTAATTTGCCCACCACTGACGTCAAACTAATAGGTCTATAATTGCTAGGTTTATTCTGTGAACCCTTTTTTAAACAATGGAACAACATGCGCAGTACGCCAATCCTCCGGCACTATTCCCGTTTCTAATGACATTTGAAATATTTCTGTCATAGCTCCTGCTATTTCTACACTAACTTCCCTCAATGTCCTAGGGAATATCCTGTCAGGACCTGGAGACTTATCCACTTTTATATTTTTCAAAAGTGTCAGTACTTCCTCCTCTGTGAATCTCATAGTTTCCATAGCTACTCTACTTTTTCCCCTTAACTCACCGAGTTCAATATCCTTCTCCTTGGTGAATACCGAAGAAAAGAAATTGTTCAATATCTCCCCATCTCTTTTGGCTCTGCAGATAGCTGTCCATTCTGGTTCTCTAATGGTCCAATTTTATCCCTCGTTATCCTTTTGCTATTAATATAGCTGTAGAAACCCTTTGGGTTTACTTTCATCTTTCTTGCCAAAGCAACCTCATATCTTCTTTTAGCCTTCCTAATTTCTTTCTTAAGATTCTTTTTACATTCTTTATACTCCTCTAGCACCTCATTTACTCCATGCCTCCTATAATTATTGTAGATATCTCTCTTTTTTCGAAACAAGGGTCCAATTTCCCTTGAAAACCATGGCTCTTTCCAATTTTTATTATTTCCTTTCAACCTAACAGGGACATAAAGATTCTGTACTCTTACAATTTCCCTTTAAATGTCCTCCATTTCTCTTCTACATCCTTCCCATGAAACAAAGTGTCCCAATTCACTCCTTTAAAATCCTTACGCATTCCCTCAAAGTTAGCCCTTCTCCAATCAAAAATCTCCACCCCTAGGTCCAGTTCTGACTCTCTCCATAATTATATTGAAACTAATGGTATTGTGATCACTGGTCCCCGAAGTGCTCACCAACGCATACCTCCGTCACCTGACCTGCCTCATTTCCTAACAGGAGGTCCAGCACTGCCCCTTCTCTGGTCGATACCTCTATGTACTGCTGCAAAAAACTATCCTGCACACATTTTACAAACTCCAAACCATCCAGCCCATTTACAGAATGTGTTTCCCAGTCTATTTTTGGAAAATTGAAATCTCCCACAATCACTACCTTGTGCTTACTACTAATATCTGCTATCTCCTTACATATTTGCTCTTCCAATTTTCGCTCCCCATTAATAAAAATACATTTTTTCCATGCCAACCTTTTTTTACTCGCGGGCATTTTTAAGGGCAAAAACGGCACAACCTAGCTGAGGCCTCGAGTACGCGGAGACCACTCTCGAGCATGAAGGAGAGTTACAAAGACCTCCTAGGACCTTGTGTCAACCATGCTGCGAGTATGAGTCAAGGGCAAACTCTTCTTAACTCGTGAATTAGGCCACCTCAGTGGGACAGGCCCTTTAGATAAATCTCAAAGATAGCAGAGTCAGGGGATATGGTGAGAAGGCAGGAACGGGATACTGATTGTGGATGATCAACCATGATCACAGTGAATGGCGGTGCTGGCTCGAAGGGCTGAATGGCCTCCTCCTGCACCTATTGTATATTGTCTATCTGTTCTGATGATACCACATTCCATACCAGCAGTTCCAATGAGTTGTCCTTTCTCTCAGATGTGACCTCTACCTCTACCTTAGTTGATGAGGATTCATCTGTATTTCTTCTATCGCTGCTCTCCTTCCTCTCTTGCTCTGAACATAAATAGTTTGCCCATTGCCATCACCTTTCCTGCAACATCTTCTGCCTTCAATGGATCATCCGCCACAATCTCTGAAACTGAAGTCATTGTCCTACATATCTTCATCGTTCAGCATTCTGAAGGCCCATATCATCTACGACACTCTGTTTCACTGTCCAGCCATTAATACCCACTCACCTTCTCTTGACACCTTCCCATATGATCCCAGGAGGTACCATTCCTGCACTTTTATCTTTACCTTTCTCACCATCCAAGTGCCAAAACAATGTTTCCAAGTGAAACGGTATTTTTTTTGTGCTTTAGCGTAATGCATTTGCAGCTAATGTCCTTCTTTCCATTGGAAAAAATAATTGTAAATAGGCAATTTGCAAATAGGCAAATAGACAATTTCCTTACAGAACTAATTCAGGAACATACCTTTGATCCTGACCTCGGGTGCTGTCTGCTTTGGGTATTGTCTATGTGGAGTTTGCGCATTCTCCCTGTGACTGCATGGGTTTCCTCCAGCGCTTTGGTTTCCTCACACATCCCAACAATGTGCAGATTTATAGGTTAATTGGCTTCTGAAAATTGCCCCAAGTATGCAGGCAGTGGATGTGAAAGAGAGTAAGATAAAACTAACATGAGCAGGGAGGAGGAGAGAGTGAGGTTGATGGTTGGCATAGATTCAGTGGGCCAAAGGGCCTGTTCACATGCTATATTTCCAATCACATTTTGGAAGAATCTATTGGTCCCATTTTGGCTTCATCAGCCTACTCAGAGCACACAAAACTGGAGAAGAAGCAAGTCATTGATCTCCAGAGACTGCACAAGAATAGTAATGTAGATAATATTTGTGATAGGGTAGTTTAAGTGCGTTGAATCCGGAAACACAGCAAGTATTTAGGAAGTCAATGGAATATTGGCATTTATAGACTATAAAAATAAGGGAACTTTGCTGTGACTGGGGTCATAACAAAGAATAAAGGGTTGGCCATTTAGGATGGAGATGAGGAAAAACTTCTCTGCTTTAGTAGGCACTGGAGGCCAATTCTCTGGATGCTTTCAAGAGAGAGTTAGATAGAACTCATAAAGAGAGCAGTCAAGATATATGGGGAGAAGGCAGGGACGGGGTAGTGCTTGTAGATGATCAGCCATGATCACAGTGAATGGCGGTGCTGGCTCGAAGGGCCGAATGGCCTACTCCTGCACCTATTGTATATTGTCTATTTTCCATTGACTGTATGGATACAAACATAGTTGCTGCTGCCCACCCCCTATTCCTTCTTCAACCTCCCTCCTTCACTTGAACTCCTTTATCATGTGAATGTTCTCTGTCTCCACATTTAAGGTGGGATATACTGCCACTGGCTGTGGTTGCTTGGATGATAACTGGGATGTAGGAATGCTTGAATAAGGAAAGAGGCAACAGGATGATTCTATATTAAAGCTTTTGTAGAATGATTTCACCCATAAAATATTTGTTATAGTACTTTGTATAGTAAGCAATTGTTTACTTTACACCCTTTTAGCTCAGCAGGGTTTTCTCTAACATTTTGTAACATTACCGAAATGAAAATAAATTGAATAATATTTATTATATAAACAACACATAAAAAAATGATCAAAAAGTAAGGTATATATAATGCATGTTAAATGTAATTATCTAATAGACGGGGTATGGGGAAGTGTATTTTTCAACAGATTACAACAATGTATTTACTTCTCTATACACTGGGTCAAATTTGATCCAACAATCGAGATCCAATCCAAAATTAGTTTAGTGAAGTTCTATTGAGTTTCCACAGGGTTTTGATTTTCACTTAAAATTCTTAAAAATCATTCTGGGAAGATTCAGAACCGACAGTGTGGGAAATGAAAGAGAGCAGGGTCCTTTTATAAGATTTCAGTGCATACAAATAGTTAGCGTACTGCTGAGAAGACTATGGCATGACCCAATACGTCTTTACACTGTCAGAGCATACAAAATGAAAATAAAAACATTCTCTTCCCATCAAAATGCACTAATGAAAACAAAAGTATTCACCGAATCTAAGTCATTATTAAAATATTTGATAGGATTGCCATATCCTTGTTTATAGTTCATTAGAAGGGCATCTGCTTTTTTGCATTAATTAAGATTATGATCTTCAGTTTTTTTTTCCATGTGTGCTTGATCGTTTCCCTGAGGAGAACATGAATATTACAGAGGTGACCAGTGTGTTGTAACCCCACACATATATGGATTGTCTGGCAGCAATTCAAAAACATCATTCTGCAAGTCAGTTTTCTGCTCGGTATTTTGGCATTCAATCCCTGCTGTGTGGTTTGCTAACAGATTGTTTTACTAAATAGCATCAGCCATTTGGGAATATTAATTTCCCTTTTCCCACTGTAAGACAAATGTGACTTTTTAAATTGTTTATCAAACAATCAAAAATATATCATTTGGAATAGTAACTGAAAGTCAAATTAATTTATGTTCACCGTGTCCAGCGGCATAGATATTTTTATGTTAACCACAAAAGATCTGAAAGTTTGATTTTTTTTGTGATGCAGGCAAAAAACATTTTGAAATATGAGCTGTTCTCATTGAGAATATTGCTTCAACTGTCATCTCTGCCAGGAATTATAGCAGAATTTCTCATCTGATGACCATGGGAACTTAAACAGCAACAATACCCCACACTCTGGATTTAAGAAAAATACATAAGGAACTCATACATTAAAAGGTTTATGTGGTGATTTCGAAAGAAAGCAATTTCAAGCCTCACAGACCTTTTCTGTGTGGGCTTTTCAAATATGACATGGTTAGAATTCCCCTAGTTGGATTGAGGAAAGAAAATACACCCAAAATGTGTAGAGGCAGTGCTTCCCGTACTCTGAGGATTTGAAGATGAATGTGATTGGGAAAGCAGTATGGTTTTTATAAAAACATACCAATTACCAATTATATAATCACCTCCTTAAAAACCTTTAGAAATACCCATGACATCAAGGTTGAAGAAGCAGCTATTAAGGCATATTCCCAATGCCCGTGAATATATACCTCAATTTCAATTTAAACTACACCACATAACAAAAAATTCTGTTCAATTCTATTTCCAGATGGAACATATCACAACAACGTATTAATTTTCAGAGGGTGGAGGAGGGGGGTGGGAGGATTAAAAAAAAGTGTCTCTTTGTAAAGTCCATTTCCCATTGACCTATAGAAATCAAATTATTGAAGACCCTGCACTCTGTCATTGATGAGTTTGCTCCACTCATGCTAATTAGTGATCTGGAGTCTGGCTGTTTCCTCCATTGACTTGCCAAGTGCCAAAATGCTGCAGCCTAAATCACTGTGTAGGTTCTGCCCATCTACAGGCAGGATAACTTTAATCATAACTATGCAACAAAAACAACATGAAAAATGCAAAGAGCAGCCTTGAGTTTGGTAAAATACAAGAAAAATATTTTTTCTAATATGGTAGCTGCAATGCCTAGTGACAACAGCAGGATCACAAAAGGGTCCGAACACTTGAGGCCAGGGTTAGGAACAACTCAGCTGGATACCTAGAACTTGATCATTAATCAGTGACTCCCAGACATCAAGTGAGTCTGAATCATACTGAGCTGTGATAAATCAGAAAGTGGAATACCATTGACCACCGGTGCAGTTAAAAAACCTGGTCAGTGAGGATAAGTTGGACCAAAGCACCAGTTTCTGTGCTGTGTGAATCTATGAATGGAATAATTTGGCATGAGAAAGCATTTTTGCTGAGAATACTATCTTTGTCAATGGCAGAAAGAAAAACACATTGGGTTTTTTTCGGGAACTGTCCAACAAAATGACCAAAGACACCTGAAATAAAATGCCTAATTTATGTCAGTTCATTAAGTGCTTATTGACTGTAATCTGCTCAATTTAACAAATAACTATCTTGTGTTCCTATGACATGCACAATAAAGCAGCAATTGAACAGGAAATTAATCTGGAAGATCGGATATGGCAGCATGCAGTGGACATTACGGCTCATTAGCAAGCAACTTCTATGATAAATAAACTTCCTTATCCACTTCCTGTTTGTACAACGATAGGAAATAAAACATCCTCAAGGGTACTTGAGCAGCGTGAGATTTGTTAGCCTGGGAACTACTCTTCTGAAACTGGTTGTGTTCATGTCACGTGTTAAATGTTCTTAACAGATGAAAAATGCAGCCCTTTTCTAAATCCCACAGGCTGTTGCCAGATACTTTAGGAATTCAGGTTATTCCTTTCAACCTGACTCACTTTTGTACACATGAAATAAAAATACAAGAAATCAAGTGTGCCAACATCTCATATAGTTTTCAGCTTCTGGGAGTAATCAAAACACCAAAACGCTTTCTACAACTGCCGGGCTGCTGGTATATTTCACCAATATTGATCTGTAGATGGATATGGGGACAAAAAAATAAGGAAGGTGATAATGTGAGAAAATGAGAGACAGGATGCCCTTGTGTCCCATTAATAGGTTATTAAGAGGTTGTGCTGATTTTATAACATGGGAGGGTTACCGTGCATTTGAAACAGAACAGTCAGGATATGTGCATCCACCCTTGGGACATAATCAGTCAATTCCAGACAAACCCCTTTTAGTGTAAGGGGCCTAATTTAAAGTGATGAGTGATACCCTTTGTTATACAGTGATTTTAAAACCAAATTTAAGTGGCTGCATTAATCCAGCGAGAAGATCATAGCATAAAGCCTCAAAACATCACTGCTGTTCGCTGTACTATCTTCACAAAGGCTTGTTTAAGAAAGATCTTTCATTTATTTAGTGACTTATCATGTCCTCGGGACGTCCTTTCTATTAGGTTTCTGACAGGTTAGTGCTGCCAGCTCCTGACACACAGGTTTTGAGGCAGCTAAAGGGAACTCCGAAGCAGATTTTGACGATTCTAACTCTTGCCACAGGAAAACAAAATGTTACACCACTGATCAATTTTAGTGAATTCACAAAATTTACTCTGAAATTAGCATTAGCTGTGCAAGTCCTATATGTCAAAAGACAACACCATTACATAAAGTCTCTTCTTTTTTCAGCAGTCTCTTGGGATCAAGAATGAGTTGCTTCCTCGAAGATAAACATGCTTGAGTAACTCAGCTGGCTAGGCAGCATCTCTAGATAATAGGAATGTGTGATGTTTCGGGTCGAGACCCTTCTTCAGACCTTCTTGAGTCTGAAGAAGGGACTTGATCCAAAACGTCATCCATTGATTGCTACTATCCCGAGATGCTGCGTGTCCCGCTGAGTTACTCCGGCAGTTTGTGTCTATCTTCAGTGTAAACCAGCATCTGCAATTCCTACCAACACATTGAGTTGCTTCCTCTCTGGTCTTGTGGGTTTGGAGGTAGCTGCTGAGGCCATTCTATGTACCACAATGTGAAGGTGGATGATGGGGTTCTTGTACAAGGGACATGACACGGGATATCTGCGCTGTTGCTTGAACATCTTTGAGCAAACACCGCTTGGACTGCTCAAAATGCACCACAATTTGTTACATCCACCCCACACCCAGGGAAAGTGTAGATTTCACCCTTGTCAGCAGATCAAGAGCCACGGGAGGGGAGTTGGATTGTTACCGTCAGCAAGAGTGTCAGGTAATGTCCAAAAACAGTCAAAAAACCATGTGGATTTCTTGAAGACAGTCCAAATTTACTCCACCAGTTCCCATTTTACAGTTTATTGTCATGTGTACCGAGGTACAGTGAAAAGCTTTTGATGTGTGATAACCAGTCAGCAGAAAGACAAAACATGATTATATTTGATCCATTTACAGTGCAACGAAACAATGGATAAAAACCTTTTGATGTACTCTTACATAGAAACATAAAAACATAGAAATTAGGTGCAGGAGCAGGCCATTCGGCCCTTCGAGCCTGCACCGCCATTCAATATGATCATGGCTGATCATCCAACTCAGTATCCTGTACCTGCCTTCTCTCCATACCCCCTGATCCCTTCAGCCACAAGGGCCACGTCCAACTCCCTCTTAAATATGGCCAACGAACTGGCCTCAACTACCTTCTGTGGCAGAGAATTCCACAGATTCACCACTCTCTGTGTGAAAAACGATTTTCTCATCTCGGTCCTAAAAGACTTCCCCCTTATCCTTAAACTGTGACCCCTTGCGCTGACTTCCCCAACATCGGGAACAATCTTCCTGCATCTAGCCTGTCCAACCCCTTAAGGATTTTGTAAGTCTCTATGAGATCACCCCTTAATCTTCTAAATTCCAGCGAGTACAAGCCGAGTCTATCCAGTCTTTCTTCATATGGAAGTCGTGCCATCCTAGGAAACAGTCTTGATCAAAGACCACACCAAATTGACACTCCAAATTATACTTTTACATCAATCAGAACAAATCCTGTAAGTACCCTTGGTGTCCATTTTCCCATGTGTCTTAGAAACATAGAATCATAGAAAATAGGTGCAGGAGGAGACCCTTCGGCCCTTCATGATCTTTATGAGAATAGGGTTGGGAGTGGAGTGCACGTAATCCCTCATCGCAACTTCTCATAAAATAAAGATCAAACTTCAAACTGGTAAGTTCTCGTTTAATCTCTCTATTTTATTTCAAAGTCACGTGAGTGACTATGTGAAGACTTTAAAGCTCTGTGATTTCATGCTATGGACTCGAGTCCATGCAAACACACTGCATCAGTTGACCAGATATGATTGAAAAGACAGTGCATTCAGACATGACATAGATTTAAAACATGCTGATGCTTTTAATGAAAATGAAAATAATAATAGTGGTCCTTTACCACCATAAACAGAAATTGCATTTAACAGAACTCAAAATCGTGTTGGCAAACGAACCCGGCCTGGCAATCGGTTTATTGTAAAAGGTCTGGAAAGTCGCTCATTCGATCATCCTGCTGTCGCTAGGATGCGGTCCAGCAGAACCTCCATGAACCTTGCTGTTGATGTTGTTGCAGCTCTGGTGGAGTGAGATTTAAAAACACCTGAGATTTAAAAATAATAGCCTGCTTAATACTCCACTCATATTATTGATTTTCTACTTTTATTTTATTTCTCTTTATTATTTCTCTTTACTATCTTCTTTCTGTTATAAAATAATAAAAAGTATAGAAGTATAAATAAGAATGATTGTAAACTTTAAAAATATTAAGAATGTATGTGACGAATAATATGTCTCTTTCTTTTTATTTTATGTTATTCATTCTTAATATGTATTTACTTATAATAAAAATATTTTACAAAAAAAAATATTTAAAAACACCAGTGTCCACTCCTGCGCAAGCCAATACATGTGTTAACCACATTGAGATGGTCTGCACTGATACCTTCTCATGTGTTTTTTTATGACTAATAAACATAGCAAGCTCAGTGCCTCTAAGGTTCTTTGTAGCCTCTATATATTGGTGAATATATGTGACAACACACAATCTACGATCCATATGATATACCAAAAATTCCAGTTTTAGACCTAACACACCCGGTCTGCTTTGCTTGATTCACTCATTTATATAGAATGTTATCTTGTTTGCAGACATAACCGTCCTGTCCAGCCAGAGTTTATGCAACGACTGGATGCGTTGCGCTGAAACCAGCGCCATGAGCATTATTACCTTATATGTCAGCCAGACCAAAGATAAGGATGCAGCTGGAGCCCAACTGCGAATCAGTGTTAACACAACATTAAAGTCCCATACTTCTGTGTACCTGAGCCTGGGAGGATTTGTGTTAAAGATACCCTTCAAAAATTTGGATATCAAAGGGTGAGACCCAACAGAGTGGTGTCCCGATCCCAGCAGCAAGTATGATGACAAGGCACTTTTGGCAGAGTTGATGGCACTATAACTTAATCTTTTATCAAAAAACAACATAGAAAGAAACTCTAAGACATCAGTTATCCGTGCCGTATTATACGTTATATTTGAATTTAAGCAAAACACTTCCCATCTCTTGATGTAGGAAATGTACTGCTTCTTGGTGCTATCCCGCCAAGCTGCAGTGATCACATCCACGGTTTGGTCGGATAATCAAAGCCCCAGAAAAGGCCTTCTTAAACCCTGCAAATCAATAATGATTCTATCATGCAGAGGGTGAGATTCCCGAGACACGGGATGAATAAGCAAATCTTTGCGTTTATTAATAACCATATAAGGTTCTATTATCATTCCCAACATTAACGGGAACTATGGCTGCATGGGCCAGTCAGGCACTACTAAAATGACTGAAGTGGAATCTTGCTTGATATTTAGCAAGCACCGGCTGATGAGGCAGAATGGAGGAAAGGCATAAAAGAACATTCCTCCCTAGTACAATGAGAATGCATCAATCGCTAATGCCCCTGGGTCTGGCTCCCATGCAATATATTTTGGCAACTGGTGATTAAGCCTAGATGCAAACAAATCAATATCCGGTGTTCTATACCGAGCAACAATGTCGTTAAACACTTTGTGATCTAACATCCATTCTGTGTTATCATTAAATTTACGTGACCTAGTGTCTGCCACTGTGTTAAACCTAACTGGCAAATAGGTTGCTGGAATACAAATCCTTCGTTTAATACACCAGCTCCAAATATGGTTAGCCAAACTATCACAGGATACTGACTTGATTCCACCCATATGATTAATATAAGCCACCGCTGTAGTGTTATCAATCTGCAGTTGAACATGCAAGCTCTGCATATTCCCACAATAAGCCTTTAACCCATTGAATGCCCCCAGCACCTCCAGGTTAGTTGATACCATATAAATGGATAAGTGGTAATTTGTGCATGTCCCATCAGCCACCACAACAAGGGATGGTATTAGTAGCATCCCCATCCACTAGCATCAGTTCATAGTGTAACTGAAGGTTTATTGACCAAAATGTCACTGGAGCAATGCTGAATATTAGTTGTCCACCATTGTAACTCACATATGGCTTCAGCCGGCAATAGCATAGGTCTGTTAAAGTGACCTAAATGGTACTTGACTGCTCCACACACCCCTCCACACACCCCATGTTCCTTTGCACGCTGAAAATTTTGATAATGTAAAGGCCCAAATTGTGCAGCTGGAAAAGCGGCCACTATTTTTCCAATTATTCTAGCCACCTGACGATAGATGGCTGCTCTGTAAAATAAGGTTATTACAGGCTTCTATAAATTCCAATCTCTTGCCCCAGGGCAGAGTCACAGACATTTCAATAGAGTTAATGGTAAACCCTAAATAATCAATCAATCTAGTCGGTATCAATCTGGACTTAACTGGATGGATGAGAAATCTCAATTTCTCAAATATGAGTTTTGTGGCTAAAACAGCTAAATTAGCCAAATACAGCATTTTTCATATAATTAGAATGTCATCCAGATAGGCCATAGCAATGTGCTCTTGAGCTCTGAGCAGACCGAGCACAGGCTTTCGTAGGGTCTCGACCCGAAACGTCGCCTATCTCCTTCGCTCCTTAGATGCTGCTGCAGCCGCTGAGTTTCTCCAGCCTTTTGTGTACCCTTGATTCTCCAGCATCTGCAGTTACTTCTTTAACACAGGCTTTAGTAATTTGGTAAATAACCTGGGAGCTGGTTAACCCATTAGGCAATGCTTTAAACTGCCATAGCTGCCCCATCCAGCTAAATTTCAAATATCTCCAGTGATCCCTGTGAATTGGAATGGAATAATATGCATCTTTCAGATCGATGCATGCCACAAAGCACATCTTGGGAATGAGTTGTTTAGCAATAAAGAAGTTATCCATTTTAAAATGTCTATACTGCACGTATGAGTTAAGTTGTGTTAAATCAAGGATGATCCGACATCCTCCATCTTTCTTTTGCCTAGAGAATATATTGGAAACGAATTGATGATTTTCCGGACTTGATTTTTCAATTACCCCTTTTTTGTGTAATGCATGAATTTCTGCTTGTTTATCCAAACCTTCTTGTTTGGAATAAATATACGCCCGACCTGGTGTATGTTGTCTTGGCGGCAATTGATTAGGTAAAAACTCAATTTTGAACCCTTGTATACTGTGCAGTATAAACGGATCTGAGGTTATCCACCGCCATTCGTGTAAAAACAAGTGCAATCTACCACCAACTTGTAACTGCTCCACACACCCCATGTTCTGGAAAGAACCTACCTCCATGGTTACCGGTGGTCTGATAGCAGACCCAACAGGCCCTAAAACGGGTTCAGTTTCCGCCCTCGTGGTTTGGAGGGTTGAACTGCTGGGGTGCGTGGAGTGCACATTTTCCATGACGTCCAGCCCAGGCCTTGGCCTAAAAAGCCTCTGCCCAGGAAGAACAAGTTTCGAGCTGCCACTAGCTTCAGCAAACTGCTTATTGCTAATGGAGGAGTAGGGGTGTTGTTACCGCAGCTGTGAAGCTTTGCTCGTTGTAGGTGCTTTGAACAGCCCGACAGCTTTGGCTTCTTCATCCAGGTCTTTCACCTGTTTGGGCAGGTCTTCCCCGAACAAAAGATTGGCCGGCTGTATATTGCTGGATTACATAGGCCTGCAAATTTTGGATTTAAGGCAGGCCTGATGGCGTTCTTTCAGAATTTAACGGCAGGACATCCTGCTGGACATAGAAACATAGAAACATAGAAAATAGGTGCAGGAGGAGGCCATTCAGCCCTTCGAACCAGCACCACCATTCATTGTGATCATGGCTGATCGTCCGCTATCAATAACCCGTGCCTGCCTTCTCCCCATATCCCTTGACTCCACTAGCCCCTAGAGCTCTATCCAACTCTCTCTTAAATCCATCCAGTGATTTGGCCTCCACTGCCCTCTGTGGCAGGGAATTCCATAAATTCACAACTCTCTGGGTACAAAAGTTTTTTCTCATCTCAGTCTTAAATGACCTCCCCTTTATTCTAAGGCTGTGGCCCCTGGTTCTGGACTCACCCAACATTGGGAACATTTTTCCTGCATCTAGCTTGTCCAGGCCTTTTATAATTATATATGTTTCTATAAGATACCCCTCATCCTTCTAAACTCCAGTGAATACAAGCCTAGTCTTTTCAATCTTTCCTCATATGACAGTCCCGCCATCCCAGGGATCAATCTCGTGAACCTACGCTGCACTGCCTAATCACAAGGATGTCCTTCCTCAAATTAGGAGACCAAAACTGTACACAATACTCCAGATGTGGTCTCACCATAGCCCTATACAACTGCAGAAGAACCTCTTTACTCCTGTACTGAAATCCTCTTGTTATGAAGGCCAACATTCCATTAGCTTTCTTCACTGCCTGCTGTACCTGCACGCCAACTTTCAGTGACTGGTGTACAACCCAGGTCTCGCTGTACCTCCCTCTTACCTAACCTAACCCCATTGAGATAATAATCTGCCCCCTTGTTTTTGCCGCCAAAGTGGATAACCTCACATTTATCTATATTATACTGCATCTACCACGCATCTGCCCACTCACTCAACCTGTCCAGGTCCCCCTGCAACCTCCTAACATCCTCTTCACAGTTCACACTGCCACCCAGCTTTGTGTCATCTGCAAACTTGCTAGTGTTGCTCCTAATTCCCTCTTCCAAATCATTAATATATATGGTAAACAGTTGCAGCCCCAACACCGAGCCTTGCGGCACTCTACTCGCCACTGCCTGCCATTCTGAAAAGGACCCGTTCACTCCTACTCTTTGCTTCCGGTCTGCCAACCAATTTTCTATCCATGTCAACACCCTACCCCCAATACCATGTGCTCTAATTTTAGTCACCAGTCTCCCGTGCGGGACCTTATCAAAGGCCCGCCATCTACAAATCTGGCAAAAGCCGTGATGCCTGAAGCCAGTAATTTTAAAATCATTGGAGTTTCATCTCCTGGGCCTTGATGCCACCTCCAATGTCGCCCCAAATGGAGCTGTTGACTGCCGGCACTTTTAAGGATCCACAATTCGCTGGCGTGTGGTATTTAGCAGCCGTTTCAACCATGACTTGTTCTTGTAACTGGTCGGATGTGAAATAGTTAATACTGGAAGCCAGATCTTCTTGAAGAGGCTCCCCTGTCTGTGAAGGTATTGAAAACCTCAATGTCAGGGCAGGCACTCCTGTGTCTGAGCCTCATGCATCTCATGTATGCCAGTATGTCCTTCTGACATACCCCCAAATTCGGAGTCAGTCATATACTGACCCCTGGCACTCCCCTCATCAGACTGGGAGGCACTAAGCACCCCTGATCCAGGAGCTGCAGCAGGTATGAAGGGAGACCTGCAATGATATGTCTCCGAATCACGAATCATATTATGATGGAGCATCCTCTCCATGAGGTGGTCATTTTAGGTTAAACGCCCGAAGACGTTATCCATGGGTGTAGGAGGGGAATCCTCCTAGCCTGACTCGTCTGAGTACACCGGTCTCTCAGACTTGCGTTTGGCTTAACCCCCTTTCAGGGTTGCCAAAGTGATTTGAGCAAGCATGAAGTCTGAAGTCGCTGACCGCACTGTCAGCTACTCTGATGGCGAAACCGACGGCCGCCGGCTACCCGCACCCCCGCAGTCCTCCGTAGCCGGTTTCCCTGCGGCCCGTCTGGGTTTGTTAGCCTTGGACTTATCCATAATCAGCGACCACCGTGAAGAAAAGATATCCAAAAAACACGACCTCAGAATAAGTTAAAAAACTTACCTGTGAGGTTTTAAAACTTACCGCTGGACCCAGCCAGTCGTGCGACATGCGTTGGACGTATTGACGCGCATGCGGGATGGCGGGCTTCTTCACGTAGTCATTCACGTGAATTTGAAATAAAATACATTTATCATCCAATAAAAATCCTGGAGCCTCTTTTGCATCAGTTTGGCACACCTTGTCAATGTTGGAACCACCATGGAATTCAGTTTATTTTACTTCGGAGTCATGTGAGTGACTACATGAAGAAGCCCCGCCAGGCGCATGCTCGGCATTACGTCAACGCATGTTGGTAGGAACGGGCTGCGGATCGCAGCTCCACCAGCGGTGAGTAACAAACCTGCAGGTAAGTGGGTTTGAAACTACTTCCTGGGTGTTAAACTCCATGATGCTGGCTGGACTAGCCAGGAGGAGTTTGGGAAGTAAAAATGGATACTGGGAAAAAATCGATAAGGACTACAGATAAGTATGGAGCCAGTTCCGATACCGGTAGCCGTTGACCCAGCCGTAATTCAGCCTTTAGACGCTCCACAGCCACAGGCCACTGAGGGTCCAGTGGAGAGAAGAAATAAAAGGAAGTCTGTTAGGCCTGTAATATCAGATGAGTCTGATGAAGAAGATCCTCCAGACAGACGAGCCATGTGGTTCAGGATGGACCAAATGGAGAAAATATTCCACACCATAATCAACCAAGGGTCCAAAGACCCAGAGTATTCCCAGCCAGCCCCTGAGGGGGTTCCATATCATGAATATGGTGCCTTTACAACATGGGAATGTGAACCTCCAGAGCTTTGTTTAGGTCTGGAAGAAGTCTCCTTTGAGCAAGTCTCAGGAGCACCAGGGCGGCAGGAGACTGACCCTGAAGGTGGTGTTCTGGTCATGAGTACCCACCACAGCACAAGAGTCAAACTCCAGGTGTACCAGATGTAGCACAATCCTTTGCTATACCAGAGAGGAGCGGTGAGGTCATGGAAGAAAACCTGGCGGCCAACATTAATTATTTGGTTACTCACCAGCTTCAGGAGACTGTCATGGTTGAGACAGCAGACCTCTATAAAACACCTGTTAATTGTGCATCACTGAGGGTGCCGACGGTGAATCCGGCAATTTGGACATCCATGACTTCAACAATGCGAGGACAGGAAATACGGTTCCAGAGGGTCCTCAAGCTCATTGTGGCTGGCATCACTGCTTTTGGGAGGCAGGTGGAAGGGCATGCTATGTCCAAAATCCAAAAAGACATGTTGCCATTGTTTTGTAACTCTTATTTTGAGATTAATTGTATGAGGAAAATCGTCATTCGGCCCATCCTGCACCCAAGATTTGCAGGTCTGTGCAAATCAAGCAATGTTCAAGCTCCAGATTATTTATTCGGAGAAAACCTGCCTAAACAAATTAAAGAAATCGATGAGGAGGCAAAGACTATCAGCCTCATGAAACCTTTCATATGTGGCCAAAGGAGACAATCTGGCTGGATGAGAAGGGGGTTTGATTCAGGAGCGGGAACAAGCAGAGGCAGGGGTATGGTGAGAAGGTATTATTACCCATCACAGCCCAATGTCCATCCATATGTTGGAAGGAGGAGACCGTCACGGTCATTTGCTGAGGTACAAAAACTTTATTCTATCACAGAGGAAACTTTTGGGGAACCTCCGGTTGGTGGTAGATTGCAATTGTTTTATGATGAATGGTACTGTATAACATCTGATCGGTTTATATTAGATACTGTGTCAGGTGCTATAATAGAATTTATGGAAGGAGTTGATCCACCTGTACAGGATAAACCTAATCGGGTTTTGGTGTTTACTGCACCTGAAAATTCTCAGGTAAAAGAAGAAGTAAACAATTTTTTGAAAAAGGGGTAATTGAAAGTACCGGAATCATCCGCAACAATTTGTGTCAAATATTTTCCCCAGGCCAAAAAAAGATGGGGGTTGTAGAGTCATTCTGGATCTCACACAATTGAATTCATATGTCCAGTATAGACATTTCAAAATGGACACCTTCAACACTGCAAAGCAGTTGTTGTCCATAGGCTGTTACATGGCTACTCTAGACTTCAAAGATGCATATTATTCAGTGCCAATTCATCACCATTATCGCAGGTACTTGAAATTTAATTGGAAAATCACAATATTATTGAAACCAGCACTTGCATTGTTAACAGCTCAAAATCACATTGTCATGGCTTATCTTGATGATATTTTAATTGTTAATGCTACTCAGGGATCAGCTGAAGAATCAGTTTCAGCAACTATAAGCCTGTTTGAAAGGCTAGGGTTTCTGATCCATCCAACGAAATCTAAGCTACAGCCGTCGCAAACAATTGAGTATTTGGGGTTTGTCATTAATTCAGTTGCTATGTCAGCAACTTTACCAACAGATAAAGTTGTGGATATTACAAATTCGTGTAGTTGCCTTGCTGACAAACTTTATCCCTCCATCCGAGAAGTAGTTAGGGTTATTGGTAAGATAGTAGCAGCATTCCCTGCTGTTGAGTTTGGTCCTCTGCAAATGTCAATCACATGGGTGGAGTAAGATCAGTATCATGTGATCATCCGGTCAACCTGATGTGGCATTGGTGTGTATCTAGGAATATCTGGCTTTCAGCTATCTATCTCCCAGGGAAAGACAATGTTGTGGCAGACAACAGATCACGAAAGTTTAAAGACAATACAGAATGGATATTAAATCCACAAATTTTCAAAAAGATTGTCAGTCGGTATGGTTTACCAGACATTGATCTGTTTGCGTCCAGATTAAATCACCACTTGCCTAAATACATCTCATGGGAGCCTGACCCAGGAGCAGTAGCATTGGATGCATTCTCGCTGCATTGGGGAATATGTGTTTTTATGCTTTTCCCCCATTCTGCCTGATTAGGCAATGTCTCAGTAAAATAGAGCAAGACTCCGCCACGGGCGTTTTGGTGGTTCCAAACTGGGCTACACAGCCATGGTTCCCATTGATGCTTAGAATGATAATTGAACCATTTATGACGATTCCCAGCTCCAGTGATTTGTTGGTACAACCAGTGACAGAACAAGTTCATCCATTCCATGATCATATTAATTTGTTAATCTGCAGGTTCTGACCAGACCATTACAAGGGCTTGGACTGTCAGATAGGACCATGGATGTCATAACTGCAGCTTGGAGAGATAGCACTAAGAAACAATATATGTCTCATATAAAGAAATGGGAAGCTTTTTGTATTCAGTCAGATATATCTTATCATACTGCAAACATATCAGATGTATTGGAGTTCCTTGCTATGTTGCATTTTGATCAGCACCTTAGTTATAGTGCCATTAATAGTGCTCGTAGTGCTTTGTCTTCCTATTTACGACAATTTTCAGAACATCAATCTATCGCCTCTCATCCATTAATATCCTGATTTATGAGAGAGATTTTTAATAAAAATCCTCCTAAACCCAGATATACAGACATTTGGGATGTCAATATAGTTCTCACATTGCTTCGGCAATGGGCTCCAATTACATCACTGTCTTTTCAGAAGTTAACATTTAAAGTGGTAATGCTCATGGCATTAGTGTCAGCACAAAGAGTACAAACATTGCAAATGTTACGTTTAGATTGTATGCATTTGTCGTCAGATAACATTACTTTTTATGTTTATGATCTAATCAAACAAAGCAGACTGGGGAAGTCTGGAACCAAGGTAATCTTTGGAGCATACCCTGCTGACCAAACATTGTGTGTGGTTAAGCATCTGACTCGATATATTGAAGTAACCAAGAGTCTCCGAGGTTGTGAGACAGCAATGCTTATTACCCATAAAAAAACATATAAAAAGTGTCAGTACAAACTATTTCTAGATGGTTAAAACAGGTTTTGGATTTAACTGGAGTAGACACTGATGTGTTTAAATCTCACTCCACCAGGGCGGCATCCACATCCGCGGCGAAGGCACAGGACGTGCCGCTCGACCAAATTTTAGAGGCCGCAGGATGGTGTAAAGAAGAAACTTTTTCCAAGTTTTACAATAAACCTGTTCTCACGGCGCCAGGGTATGCACATACAGTGTTGGGTTCTGTTTGATTGTTTGCTTTCTTATATGTAATGGTTCATATCTTTTGTAGTAATCTCCCCCTGGGATAGAGGGGTTATTACTTTTCTTTCTTTTGTATTATTATTAAAATACTTATTGCATAATTCAAGCAATGTTCATTAATATTAGTTACTCACTACTGTGTCAACTGAAGCAGTGTGCCGTATGGAATGAATCTACGGCATGAAAATCACAGAGCTTCAAAATCTTCACGTAGTCACTCACGGGACTCCGAAGTAAAATAGTAAGATTAAACGAGAACTTACCTGTTCGAAGTTTGATCTTTATTTTATGAGGAGTTACGATGAGGGATTACGTGCCCTCCGCTCCCGACCCTCATAATCTAAACGATCATCTGGTAGTTCTAGTCTTGTGTGAGCCTTACGCTCTTGCTTCGGCTATTGGTTCTGTGTTTTTCATGCCGCTGCTATGAAGTATGCCGAGCATGCACCTGGCGGGGCTTCTTCACGTAATCCCTCATCGTAACTCCTCATAAAATAAAGATCAAACTTCGAACAGGTAAATTCTCGTTTAATCTTACTTTTACTATTTTAATTTAGTTTAGAGTTGAGAGTAATGGTTGATTCTATCTCTAGCACGGTAAAATGTAAACGGCATACTGCAAGAAACAGGCATTTCTCCTTCCTCTGAAGCAGAATTACACTTGATTCAAGGTGGCATGTTTGCGGTCCATGATCCATAGCAGATGTATAGGCACAGATGCACAGTAATAAAGCAGCAAAGGAAGTCAGAGCAGATGATTGTGTGTAATCAATACAATTTTGCTTGTGTAAGAGAGTCAGTGTTTAATGATTCACACTTGTTTCTTCAGATCAACCCTGAAATATTCACAAAAAATATCTGAAAGTCTATCTGGTTTTGTAATTATTCCAATTCCCACGTTCCATATAATCTGGGTTAATGCAGCAGATCTGACTGATTCAAAATCCTCTAAATTGAAATCCCAAGTCAAAAATAAAAAAAGGACCAATCTCTGCACTAATCATTTATAAAAAATGCATGGATAAAACTGCAGGACAATTTTTATCAAAGAGTTGAAATAGTACACTCAATGTGCAATGAATTATATGGAGTGCAATTGGACTGCCAAATCCCTGCATAGAATCTGGGTAAATGAATCTTTATATATTCTAATATTCTAATACATTTGTATATTCTAATAATAGAAATCCTGGATTTATAGGCTTAGAATTTTAGGGAAATGTCTGCATTTCCACACATAAGGACCAGCAAATTTAGGACGGACACACGTGCGCACGCACGTATACGCACATGCACATGCACACACTCACACACACAAATACAGAACACCCACCCATTTGATGGCTGAAAGCCTGTATAGGGTACAGTTGATAAAAGAAAGATTAAACCAAGTTCAAAGCCAATAAAAGGAACATCCTCAAACTAAATTGTAATAGAAATGAAATGTCTTATATATTTCATTCAATCCTAAAAAAATATATTTGAATAGAATTCCTGGAGCCTGAAATATTAGAAAATGGAGTAAGAGTATAGTGACGCAGACAGGGTGGCACGGTGGCATAGCGGTAGAGTTGCTGCCTTACAGCGCCTGACACCCGGGTTTGATCCTGACTACGGGTGCTGTCTGTACAGAGTTTGTAATCCCATGACCTGTGTGGATTTTCTCCGATATCTTCTGTTTCCTCCCACACTCCAACGACGTACAGGATTGTAGGATAATTCGTTTGGTATAAATATAAAAAGTTCCCTAGTGTATGTAGGGTAATGTTAATATGTGGGGATCGCTGGTCCATGCGGACTTAGTGGGCGAAGAGCCTGTTTCCACTCTGTATCTCTAAACTAAATTAAACTAAACTAACGTAGCACAGTACAGCACAGGCCCTTTGGCCCACAATGTTTGTGCTCAACATAAGGTAAACTGATCTCATCTGCCTGTACATGATCCATATCCCACTCTTCCCTGCACTTCCATGTATCTATCTAAATGGCTCTGAAATGCCACTATCGTATCTGTCTCTACCATCGCCCCAGGAAATGCATTCCAGATCCACACCACTCTCTGTGTAAAATCCTGTACATCTTCATCAAACGTTCCCCCTCTCACCTTATAGCTATGCCCTGTAGTGTTGGAAATGTCCACTCTCACCTACTGTCAACCCTATCTACACCTCTCATAATTTTATAATCTTCTACCAATCTTCCCATGAACCCCTGACATTTCAGAAAAAAATATTATAAAGGTTTAGGAACACCCACGAAATTTAAATGTAAATCAAGTCAAGAAAGTTATTTTTAAGTGTTGTCAATATATTTTTCTATTAATAGCTTTTGTCCAAAATTATACAACTGTCTGTCACTTTGGATGTGGTTATAGCAATATGTTTTTGGCAAACTAGTGAGCCAAATATTTGGTATATTAAAACTGCTGTGGACATCTTCAAGCTTCAAGCAAAGTTTGATTTATAAAGTAGCAGAAAAGGGAGAAATTTGTTGCACCTCTTATAATTAAATATATGGATACATCCATAAATCGAAGATCTTTTGTGCAATCGGTAGCTCTCAACTAAATAATAGTTTAGCATTTAGCAACTAAATAATAGTGTCCAACAATGTTTCAAGAATCATACCAAATAGTGAAAATCGGTTCCCAAAGTACTTGATGAACACATGTACATACTGTATATATCGGTGGGGAAATAGGGAGGCAAAGAAAGAGAGTTGCTAGACATTGATGAAATGCTAAGCAAATGTAATCATGCAATTTGGTAAATGCATAACCTTAGTTTTTTGAATGTGCTGTAGATCATGTTGACTTCTGAAAGTTTTTATTTAAAGACGGTATTAAATATTAAAATATCAGTTAAGCAGTCCCAGCTAACTATGTTTTAATCTTTGCATTTCAGAAACTAATTATATAAACTGTGTTATTTGATTGCAAACACTGTAATGACTCACAGCTGCTTAGTGTTGGGACAGGTTTACAGTGACTGCCTGCAGTGTTAAACTGTGGTTCATACTCCTGCTCTATGCTGAGGACTGGTTTGGCTTGTTGTGTTTATATGAATTGAGGCAGGGCTTTCCTGGACTGGGTAGGACAGTTTGACCCGGGTTTTCCTAATCCATTGGCCTTTTTTTATTGTTGATGTATACCAAAGCCCTCCTGCTCCTGAACCAAATCCTCTCCTCTCAAGAGCTCCTTGACCTCTGGATCATCGTTGCACTACAGGAGTCTCCATTTAAGACATTTTTTTCTCCCCACACACTCTGAATTAATCCTCAAGGCTGTCACTAGTTATTACTTGTACTGCCTGACAGTGTTGACAGGGCCCAGTGCCTCCATTTCCATCACATCCTCATCAAGGTCTGTAACCAGTAATGTTCTGCAGGGATGTGTGCTGGAACCTCTGTTGTTGTGACGTATATAGACGACTTGGATGTAAATGAAGATGGGGTGGTTCGTAACAAAATTGGTGGTGTTGAGGTCAGTGAGGAAGGCTTCCAAAAGATACAGCGAGATATAGATCTGCTATAGAAATGGGCAGAAATATAGCAGATGTAGTTTAATCAAGGCAAATGTGAGGTGTTACAATTTGGGAAGTCTAAAGTAAGGGGAAAGTATTGAATTAATGACAAGACCCATAACAGCATTGTGTAGGAAGGAACTGCAGACGCTGGTTTAAACTAAAGATAGACACAAAATGCTGGACAGGCAAAATCTCTGGAGAGAAGGAATGGGTGACATTTTGGGCTGAGACCCTTCAAACTTCTTCAAACCACCCTTAACAGCATTGATGTACAGAGAGATCTTGGGGTCCAACTCTACAGCTATCTGAAAGAGGCAACATAAGTGGATAAAGTGGTAAAAAAAATATATGGTATTCTTGCCTTCATCGGCTGTATCATGGATGATAAGAGTGAGAAAGACATGTTGTAGCTTTATAGGACTTTGGTGAGGCCATAGTTGGGTCATTTTGTGCAATTCTGGTCATCCCATTACAGGAAGGCTTTGGTGAGGGTGCAGAAGAGGTGTACCAGAATGTTGCCTGGACTAGAGGGTAATATTGCTAAGGAAAGGTTGGACAAACTTGGATGTTTTACTCTGTAACATCGAGGCAGAGGAAAGACCTAATTGAACTATATAACATGATGAGAGACATTCAAATGGTAGACAGCCAGACTCTTTTTCCCCAGGGTGCAAATGTCAAACTCTAGATGGCTTGGCTTTAATTTCAGAGGGACAAAGTTTAAGGGAGATGGGCGGGGCAAGTTTTTACGCACACATGGACACAAATACACATGCACGCACACTCACTCACATATACGCACACACACACATGCACACACACATACACTCGCACATGCACACTCACATGCACACACACACACGCACACAAGCACACGCACACGCACACATGCCAGTGATGGCTGCCTGGAAGCCTTGCTAGGAGTGGTATTGGAGGCAGTGTATAAGCGGCTTTTAGATAGGTTAATGGTTGTGCATGGAATGGCAGGCTATGGATGATGTGCAGAGGAGATTAGTTTAACAGCATCATGTTGGGCATGGTCACTTTGGGCTGTAGAGCATGTCTCTGTGCTGCACTGTTCTATGTGTCTCTACCCATAAAAACTGTCTGAACTGCTATATATTTCCAGCTTTCATTCTTTTTATTTCATTCTTTCACTGTTTGTCTCCTGTAACTGCTCTGCTGGCACTAATCAATTTGTTATATCTTATTGATCTGTTTCACTGGGCATTTATTACCTGTCATGCTTATTTTGAACATCTACCATATTTTGGCACCTTATACATTTCTTTCTTTGACGCCTCGGCTAGTTTCTTCTGAGAAGGATAAGATATTTTAAGTCTGAAAATAAAAGCAGATGACTGAATCTAATAGAACTAAAACATTAAAGTTAAAATGGGCTAACACCCTGTGGTTAAAATAACAGATGAAGGAAGTCAGAGGAATGTTCAGTGATCATCTGCTATTATTATCAATTGATATTTTTCAGTTACATTGCATATTTGAACATAATAAGGCTGAACTTTCTTTCAAGTGGGGCAAATATTGTGTGAATTTCCCTAAATGCTTTTGGTCTTTCCAGCCTGTTTCTGCTCTTTTACATTTTTGTGCAACTGATCCTTCAGATATCTGATGGTAATGAACAGAATATTTCTGTTTTCTTTCACGCGGCAAGCAAACCTCAGCATTTCAGTTGTGCAAAAATAGATGGTGAACATTCAGTGAACTGGGAAATGTAGAGCAACAAACCGGAAACAAGACAACAGCAATGCTAGCAATTATTTCACGTGGGTTTGTATACAAAAACACGGATGTTATGCTGAGGCTCAATAAGGCACTGGTAAGGCCACATTTGTAGTATTGTGCGCAATTTTGGGCACCATATTTGAGGAAGGAGGAGCTGGCTGTGGAGAGGGTCCAGAGGAGGTTTACAAGAATGATCCCAGGAATGAGTGGGTTAACATATGATGAGCGTTTGACGTCACTGGGCCTGTACTCGCTGGAGTTTAGAAGAATGAGGGGGACATTGAAACTCATCAAATTGTGAAAGGCTTGGATAGAGCGGATGTGGAGAGGATGTTGCCACTAGTTGGAGAGTCTAGGACTTGAGGTCATAGCCTCAGATTTAATGGACGTTTCTTTAAGAAAGAAATGAGGAGGAATTTCTTTATTCAGAGGGTGGTGAATCCATGGATTTTTTTGCACACTCTATTGTCGGACCTGGAGGGACTGCTTGGGTCCCTGAAAGGAGTGGAGGGAGGGGGTGAAGGGACAAGTGTAGCATCTCTTGCGGTTGCAAGGGAAAGTGCCCGGGGAAGGGGTAGAGCAGGAGGGAAGGGAAGAATTGACAAGGGAGTTGCGGAGGGAGCGGTCTTTGCGGAAGGCAGACGGGGGGGGAGATGGGAAGATGTGGCGTGTGGATGGGTCACGTTGGAGGTGGCGAAATTGGCGGAGGACTATGTGTTGTATTTGCCGGCTGGTGGGGTGAAAGGTGAGGACCAGGGGGACTCTGCCCTTGTTGCGAGTGGGGGAATGGGGAGAGAGGGCAGTGTTGCGGGGTATGGAGGAGACCCTGGTGCGAGCCTTATCTATAGTGGGGGAGGGGAATCCCCATTCTCTGGAATAAGGACTCCATCCCCTATTCCCAATTCCTCCGTCTACGCCGCATCTGTTCCCAGGATGAGGTGTTCCACACCAGGTCATCACAAATGGCCTCATTCTTCAGAGAACGGGGATTCCCCTCCCAGACTATAGATGAGGCTCGCACCAGGGTCTCCTCCATACCCCGCAACACTGCCCTCTCTCCCCATTTAAAATTACGCTTTAGAATTTAGCATTTCCTCTTTTTATATCAGATTTCCGGCATCTTAATATTTTTTGATTTTCAATGTAAAGTCAAAGATGTTCAAAGATTTCAAAATCTAGGTATGGGAATTCACATAGTCTATTTTATAACTATGCCCAAATAGACAATAGACAATAGGTGCAGGAGTAGGCCATTCGGCCCTTCGAGCCAGCATCGCCATTTAATGTCATCATGGCTGATCATTTCAGTACCCCGTTCCTGCCTTCTCCCCATATCCCCTGACTCCGCTATTTTTAAGAGCCCTCTCTAGCTCTCTCTTGTACCCCACATAAAGAAACACTAAGCATACTTTGGATTTAAAGAACTTAAACATATGCTCCGATGTAGAATAGCTTCCCAAAATGCAAATATGCATTGAAAACAAAATTAAAAGTCACGCGCTTTACAGAAAGTTTATTGACAACACACAAAGGGTCACAACTGTGTTTAAAAAAAAAAAAACCCCAGCAAGCTTATATTTCTATTGAAAATGTTTTTGCCTTTTGAGTATTGAGCGATTTAGGAAATATTTGACACTTATATAACAATTTATTTGTCCCTACTTATGGCGTTTTACACCGCAAATTTCTTCAAATTATCAGCCATCTCCAGCCTGTCAGCTTGTGAGCAATCTTGGATTTCACCAAGACTAACAGGCAGCTTATTGACAAAGCAATCCTAAATGATGTAGCATACCCTGGAAAATAGGAAACACTTCCAACATTCACTGCTACGCCTGCAGTAGATTAATCCTTAAGAGGGGAAATAAACTTTCCAGTGATAATCATTGACTATTGTCGTTAAGAATAGGGCTGAGTGTTAATGCCAATCTGCTCTTCTAGACAGGTGGATTGGCAAAAAGCTTGTGAGGCGACTGGCTTCATTCAGAGCTGTAAAGAACCTAATATCCATCTTTGTGAGAAGAAGAGCTCTGCACTTTCTTCTTACAACTGAATTGGCAGATTATCTTTTGCAATGATTTTAATTATTTAGTAACATATTCAGTAGTCTGAATCTTCACCAGCATGAAAGAAAGAAAACGGATTTGCATTTATACAGAACCTTGTAACCTCGTAACCTATTTTAAAAAAAAGGGTTTCAACTAATAATGTACATTTTCCATGTAGTTGTGGCTGCAGTCCAGTTCATTACACAAACCTGCCTCCCCCTCCATCGACTCCATCTACACTTCACACTGCCTTGGGAAAGCAGCCAACATAATCAAGGACTATTTTCAGGCTGGTAATTCCTTCTTCTCCCCTCTTCCGTCAGGCAGATGATACGGAAGCTCGAAAGTACGTAGCACCAGTTTCAGTAACAGTACCTTTCCTGCTGTTATCGAACTACTGAATGGTGCTCCCATAGTTATGGTGGTGTTCCAATCTTCCAACCTACCTAATTGCAGACCTTGCACTTTTTTAAAACTGCACTTTCATTCTTCAAGTTATCTTTTCTTAGACACTTTGCCGAACACCCTTTGGAAATCAAAATACAGTACAAATATTTGTCCTTCCTTATCCATCCTGCTAATTATATAGGGGGATGGGGAGGGGGGGAGGGATAATAAAAACAGCATATTAAGATTGATGCAAGTGGGCAAGAGGTTAGCGCAGACTTGTTGGGTATAAGGCCTACTTCTGTGCTGTTTGTCATGATGACTGTTCAGTGTAAGCTGATAATTGCAGATGGACATTAATGATATTGAGCTAAGTTATTGATTGATATTCTTTGCACTAATTTAGGAAATCTTATAACTTTGATATCTTGCTTTTATTTACTTTTTCATGAAATCTCAATGGTATTAATGTGAAACTGGGAAATTTCAGCTGAGGAAGCATTCGACAGCCTGTGGGTTACAATATTTAGTGCTGAAAGACAGGTGCAGTGGTCTTCATGTGCCATTAAGTTATGCCTGTTTGACCTGGTTTAGGCTGCATTAAAAAATCCCATTGTAACTTTACTAATATGATTTCAACAAAGAGCCAGCCATCTCTACTCTGTCCACGAGACAACATCAGTTCAAGTTGGCCAGCTGCTCTTTAAAGGGGAGGTGCTTTGGTTTGCAATTGCAGGTAAAAATGAATACAGGAGAGCTTTGAAGGTTACATTTGAATATGGTGGCATACAGGTGCCATGAAACAACACCACTAACAAGTTGATAATTCCATATGATGTTCCAATCACCAACTAACAATTGCAATCAGTACTCATACCTACTATTTAAATGTTACCCCATCCTCACAGACTAACCACCACTCTGAATACCCCACAACATTTCCCGAGAAATTTATTGTCCGATTAAATTTAAATAAGCTATCCAGAGGATGAATATGATTCAGGGAAAGGGTAATTTAAAATTCAAAACATCTGTGTAGTTTGCCTATCTTGTCCTTGGGCTAGGATATGAATATTCCACATGTACTCTTGATCTCAGGGCCAGTGTATGTAAAATCTGTGCAGAGCTTCCAGCACTAATATTGGGCTGCTTGCCACTGTTTAGAGCACCCTCTCTGTAACAGCCACTGGAAATTATACCACGATATTGAGGGAAAACATGGAGGAGGAAAAACACAGTGCCATGGAGTGGGATGGGATCACTGTTCTCTCTCGTATGTCCCATGTGATGAATTGGCCTGACTATAGTCATAGTCATAAAGTCACACAGAGCAGAAATAGGCCCTTCAGCCCAACCTGTCCTTGCCAACCAAGATGTCCCATCTAAGGTAGTCCCATTTGCCCGCATTTGGTCCATATCCCTCTAAACCATTCCTATCCATTGTCGATTAAAAAAAAGAAACGGGAGCGTGAGTAGGCCACAAAGCCCCTCAATCTAACTCTGGTATTCAGTACGATGACAGTTCACCCAATCTTAACCTTAATACCTTTTTTCTCTCCACATGTTCCTTGACACTGTCAAATATCTGTCTATCTCCACCTTGAATATATTTATGATTCACTATAGTTCTCTGGAGTAGAGAAATCCTAAGGGTCATGGCACTCTGAGTTTAGAGATTCTTGGTCTAGAAGGATGACTGCTGGGGTGGAAGATTGCAACCTTCACGTGGGCCGCCCTGTTTCAACTAATGCAATCAACTCGACGTGCACAAACGGAAGATCAAATAGAACAAGTTGTCCTACAACTTTAGGCTGTGCACGCCACACGAAAGGAGAAAAAGGATGACTGCTCATTCTTAACCTACTATCTCTAGCACTCTCTCTCGATAATCCCACTGAGGGTTGTTTCCTCTCCACATATGCTCTATCAACTCACTCAAAATATTACATGCTTCAAAATGATAATCTTTGCCCACTCACTTAATCCTACCCAAACAGCTTTGTATCTTCATAACAATTTGATAACCCATCTATTTTTGTGTTGTGTGCAAATGTAAATTCTGTACATTTGGTCCCTTCTCAAATAATCAATAGATTGTAAAGAGTTGACTGTTTAGTACTAATCCCTGTGGGCTACATTGATTGCCCTTTAAAATGAGCCATTTAACCAAACTTTGTTGTATCTGACTATTGGCCATTCCGCTATCCATGTCAATGTTTGAATCCAACCTTTAATACTCTTACTCCAATAGGGTGTCACAGTGGTGCAGCTGATACAGCTGCTGCCTCACAGCACCAGAGAACTGGGTTTGATCCTGACCTTGGGTGCCGTCTGTGTGGAGTTTGCATGTTCTCCTGTGACCACGTGGGTTTCCTCCCACTTCCCAAAGAAATGCTGGTTTGTAGGTTAATTGACTTCTGCAAATTGCCCCCTAGTGTGTAAGGAGCGATGCAAAGGTGGGATCACATATAACTAGTGTGAACATGTGATCGATGGTCAGCGTGGGCTCGGTGTTTCCATGCTGTATCTCTGAACTTCCCACGGTAAACTTGTGACATTTCATGAACTGCCTTCTGGAAATACAAATACAAAACCCACTGTTTCTCCTTCATTCACTCAATTATATCCTCATAGAACTCCAGCAAAACTTGTTAAGTATAATTACCTTGTCATAAAACCATATTGACACTGCTTGATTGTCTTGTGAGTTTTTGTAATCACCTGCTATCACCTCCTAAGGGATTTTCTGTGCTGCAAGTGGCCCCAAGGCACTACAAGCTGATCAACAAACCAATGATCACTGCATGCAAGTCACAATTAATGGTTTGTCAAAAAAGACTACGATGACTGGAAGGAACTTCAGGGAATTACGTAACATTATACTGATCAGCAATAACTAACGTGGGGAGATAATGCCTGCAGGACACAAATGACAGCACAGCCCATGGTGACTGTTCTTGCCCAGACCTAGAAGATAGAACAGTACAACACAAGAACAGGCCATTCTGCCCACTATTTCTGTGCCGAACCAGACTATCACTTCTCTAGTTGTACATAACTCCCATATCCCTCTATTACTTGGATATCCTTATGCCTATTCAAAACTCTTTTAAATGCCGCTAATCTATCTGCTTCAACCAGCACTCCAGCAACACATTCCAGGAACTCACCACCCTCTGTGAAAAAAAACGTGCCCCACACATATCCATTAAACTTTGCTCCACTCACCTTAAAGCTATGCCCTCTAGTGTTTGTTTTTTCCAATGTTGGGAAAATATTCTGACTGTCTACTGTACTTCTCCCTCTTGTATTTTATAGAAACATAGAAACATAGAAATTAGGTGCAGGAGCAGGCCATTCGGCCCTTCGAGCCTGCACCGCCACTCAATATGATCATGGCTGATCATCCAACTCAGTATCAGGTACCTGCCTTCTCTCCATACCCCCTGATCCCTTTAGCCACAAGGGCCACATCCAACTCCCTCTTAAATATGGCCAACGAACTGGCCTCAACTACCTTCTGTGGCAGAGAATTCCGCAGATTCACCACTCTCTGTGTGATAAACGATTTTCACACTTGAATGGGAGATGTCAGAGAGTAATGGTGGATGGCTGTTTGTCAGGTTGGAAGCCGGTGACCAATGGGGTGCCTCAGGGATCTGTGTTGGGTCCACTGTTGTTTGTCATGTACATCAATGATCTGGATGATGGGGTGGAAAATTGGATAAGTAAGTATGCAGATGATACTAAGATAGGTGGTGTTGTGGATAATGAAGTAGATTTTCAAAGTCTACAGAGAGATTTGGGCCATTTGGAAAAGTGGGCTGAAAGATGGCAGATGGAGTTTAATGCTGTTAAGTGTGAAGTGCTACATCTTGGCAGGACAAATCAAAATAGGACGTACATGGTAAATGGTAGGGAATTGAGCAATGCTGGGGAACAGAGGAATCTAGGAATAACTGTGCACAGTTCCCTGAAGGTGGAATCGCATGTTGTTAGGGTGGTAAAGAAAGCCTTTGGTGTGCTGGCCTTTATAAATCAGAACATTGAATATAGGAGTAGGGAAGTAATGTTAAAATTGCACAAGGCATTGGTAAGACCAATTCTGGAGTATGGTGTACAATTTTGGTCGCCTAATTATAGGAAGGATGTCAACAAAATAGAGAGAGTACAGAAGAGATTTACTAGAATGTTGCCAGGGTTCCAGCAACTATGTCACAGAAAAAGGTTGAACAAGTTAGGTCTTTATTCTTTGGAGCGCAGAAGGTTAAGGGGGGACTTGATTGAGGTTTTTTAAAATGATGAAAGGGATGGACAGAGTGGACGTGGATACGTTTTTCCCATTGAGGGTAGGGAAGATTCAAACAAGAGGGCATGACGTGAGAATTAAGGGACAGAGGTTTCGGGGTAACGTGAGGGGGAACTTCTTTACTCAGAGGGTGGTGGCTGTGTGGAATGAGCTTCCAGCAGAAGTGGTGGAGGCAGGATCGATTTTAACATTTAAGAGTAAAGTGGATAGGTATATGGACGTGAAGGGAATGGAGGGGTATGGTCTGAGTGCAGGTAGATGGGACTAGGGGAAAACAAATGGTCGGCACGGACTGGAAGGGCCGAGAGGGCCTGTTTCTGTGCTGTAATTGTTATATGGTTATATGGTTATATGGTTCTCATCTCGGTCCTAAAGGACTTCCCCCTTATCCTTAAGCTGTGACCCCTTGTCCTGGACTTCCCCAACATCGGGAACAATCTTCCTGCATCTAGCCTGTCCAACCCCTTAAGAATTTTGTAAGTCTCTATAAGATCACCCCTCAATCTTCTAAATTCCAAATGCGAGTACAAGCCAAGTCTATCCCTCAAGGAGACTCAGATACTTGGAAGTTATCCAAGGGTCTGAATCTGGTTAACCCCTTGGAACCTGCTGTTGTCTGATACAAAAGTTTGAGACTTAATTGTAATAAATCTAGGCATATTGATAGATATGGATATATAATTAACATAATTACTGTTATATCTAAGTATATACTTAATGTAGGAAACTACTTTTTATTTTGTTTTTCCTCTTTGAAGATACATATCTAATCTAGCTATTGGAGTATGTTTTATTTTATATATAATTTTGAACTTTGTATCGCTCTCTCTTCCAATTAATAATAATTGGTCAAGGGGACAGAGCGAAACATATAAAAACATCTACGGAAGTCAATAAGAATTTTTCTACCACCTGTTGGTGGTTTGTTTTTAATTATAATATCTTTATTTTTGGATATTATAATATCACTTTTTTTTTGTTTGTTAATTATCTTTTCACGACTCTACACTTTCTGGTCTTTTTCAAGGTTTATTCTGAAGGGGAGATGCCAACAAAACTTAACAGCTGGGGATGACCATCCTTCATCTGGAGTTATAAGGTTCTTGGTTGCACCATATGAAGTAAAGGTATTAACATGATTCATAATGCAAGACGATAAACAAAAGAAAACTGGAGGAATCACGTTCTGTAGTTGGAATATAAGGGGCGCTAATGAACCAATTAAAAGGGGTAAGATCTTTGCCCAATTAAAAGCCTTAAACAGTGACATTATTTTCTTACAAGAGACGCATCTGAAATATCAAACACAGATAAGACTGAAGGCAAATTGAATTGGGCAAACATACTACTCTTCATTTACTTCTAAATCTAGAGGCACGGCTATTATCATTCGTAAAGGTACACCATTTAAATAAAAGAATACCATAGCAAATAAAAAGGGGAGGTACGTCATTGTCATGGGATAAATTTATTCTACTCCACTTACTTTGATAAATATTTATGCTCCTAATTTTGACAACCCCCAATTCTTTAGTAAAATTTTGGATATAATTTCAGAACTTAATCATCAAAATGTGATAATAGGGGGAGATTTGAATTGTGTTTTAGATCCATATTTGGATAACCATATAACCATATAACAATTACAGCACGGAAACAGGCCCTCTCGGCCCTTCCGGTCCGTGCCGACCATTTGTTTTCCCCTAGTCCCATCTACCTGCACTCAGACCATACCCCTACATTCCCTTCACGTCCATATACCTATCCACTTTACTTTTAAATGTTAAAATCGATCCTGCCTCTACCACCTCTGCTGGAAGCTCATTCCACACAGCCACCACCCTCTGAGTAAAGAAGTTCCCCCTCACGTTACCCCAAAACCTCTGTCCCTTAATTCTCAGGTCATGCCCTCTTGTTTGAATCTTCCCTACCCTCAATGGGAAAAACGTATCCACGTCAACTCTGTCTATCCCTTTCATCATTTTAAAGACCTCAATCAAGTCCCCCCTTAACCTTCTGCGCTCCAAAGAATAAAGACCTAACTTGTTCAACCTTTCTCTGTAACATAGTTGCTGGAACCCTGGCAACATTCTAGTAAATCTCCTCTGTACTCTCTCTATTTTGTTGACATCCTTCCTATAACTAGGCGACCAAAATTGTACACCATACTCCAGAATTGGTCTTACCAATGCCTTGTACAATTTTAACATTACTTCCCTACTCCTATATTCAATGCTCTGATTTATAAAGGCCAGCACACCAAAGGCTTTCTTTACCACCCTATCTACATGCGATTCCACCTTCAGGGAACTATGCACAGTTATTCCTAGATCCCTCTGTTCCACAGCATTCCTCAATTCCCTAACATTTACCATGTACGTCCTATTTTGATTTGTCCTGCCAAGATGTAGAACTTCACACTTATCAGCATTAAACTCCATCTGCCATCTTTCAGCCCACTTTTCCAAATGGCCCAAATCTCTCTGTAGACTTGTGTAAATCTACTTCATTATCCACAAATCAGCATAAATCAGCAAAACAATAAAGAACTAACATAAAAGAGAGAGATTAAATGAGAATTTACCAGTTCGAAGTTTGATCTGTATTTTATGAGGAGTTACGATGAGGGATTACGTGAAGACCCCGTCCAGCACGCATGCGCGACATTCTTCAAAGCAGCGGTGTGGATTCACAGAAAAAACACACCAATTGAAATAAATATAGTAAAGAAAAAATAAGAACTTAATTACCAGTTGATCTGTATAACAGAGGGTGGGAGCGGAGGGCACGAAATCCCTCATCGTAACTCCTCATAAAGTACAGATCAAACTTCGAACTGGTAAGTTCTCATTTAATCTCACTATTTTATTTTGGAGTCACGTGAGTGACTACGTGAAGACTTCAAAGCTCTGTGATTCCGAACCGTGTACCAGCTCATGCTTCACTCACTGTCTGAAGACCTTAGAGGGAGGAAGTATGTTATCACAATCAACAATAACCTGTTTGTGAACAAAAAAGGTTTATTAATGACAACAAAAAACAGAGAGCTCCCCCAGGCTTCAATTAAATATTAGCTGCAGACTCTAAAATTCTGTCTGCAAATGTAGCAGGTTCTGCCAGTGGCTTATTATAAAACCTTTGGAAAGTTCTTTCCGAGGACCATCCTGCTCTGGCCAGAATATGGTCCATAGGCACGTCCATTCGCCTAGCCACCGACGAAGATGCAGCCCTGGTGGAGTGAGATTTGTAAACATTAGTATTGACTCCCGCGGACTTAAGCACTGCTTGAGCCACCTTGAAATGGTTTGGCTCGTCACCTGACCATGAGGCTTCGTGGCTTATCCATAAGGCTTTTTCTCTCCCTCTTAAGTTGTATGTTGTGTCTATGTAATTTGCGAGATGGGTCTTGGCACACAGCCATGGGTCAGATGAATATGCCCGGAACTCCATGACTGGAGGCGTGGTACCTGGTTTAGTTTGTTTGACCAGTCCCTGAATATGGAATGTGAAACAGTCCAATGACTCTGTCATGCTGTCCAGTCTCAGAAGGTGGAGGGACTGTACCCTTTGCGCTGACACTAGTGCCATGAGCACAACTGATTTCAGAGTAAGTTGTTCCAGCGTGAGTGACCTGGGTGGTGGCCATCCCCTAAGGTACGTCAGCACAATGCTGACATCCCAGATCTGAGTGTACCTTGGTCTGGGGGAATTAGTGTTAAAAATGCCCCTCATGATTTTGACCACTAGTGGATGGGACCCCAAAGCCTGTTGTCCTGCTGCTGGAATCAAATAAGCTGACAACGCACTCCTGGCTGTATTGATGATGCTGTAGCTGTATCCTTCCCGATGTAATCCAACCAGGAACTCCACAACACTGGTGACTGCAGCTGTTGAGTAGGTAGTTCCTGTTTTGAAGCAATACCGTTCCCATTTTCTTATGTTGGTCAGGTATTGTCTCCTGGTGGACTCCCGGTGGGATGCGGTCATCATGTTGATGGCGTCCTCAGACAGTCCCAGGCCCAGTAGAGGTCTTTTTAGAATCTGCAAGCCAGGAGATTGACTCTGTCATGGCACGGGTGACTAATGCCTGACACCGGGTGGATTAATAATTCTGGACTGCTGGGGAATTCCAACGGTGTTTCAACAGCCATATCGCGGGCCACTGGGAACCATGGCCAGTCGGGTATTATCAAGATTCCTGAAGCGGAATCCAATTGAATCTTGCGTAATACCCGACTGATGAGGCAGAAGGGAGGAAAAGCATAAAAGAACATTTTCCCCCAATGCAGCGTGAATGCATCAACTGCTGCTGCCTCAGGGTCTGGTTCCCAAGCGACATACGTTGGTACCTGGTGATTCAGCCTGGATGCAAATAGATCGATATCTGATGTGCCATATTTCTTTGTAATTTCAGCAAATACTTTGGGATTTAACATCCATTCGATGTTATTGTTAAATTTGCGTGACCTGGTGTCTGCCACTGTATTTTGCTTAGGTAAGTTGCTGAAAACCAAATATGTCTTTCGACACACCATACCAGATTAGGTTGACCAAATTGTCACACGATATCGACTTTACACCACCCATGTGGTTGATATAAGCCACCACCGTGGTATTATCTAATTGCAACCGGACATGTGCATGATGCGTATTAGATGAATATGCTTTTAAACCATAAAACGCACCCAACATTTCTAAGTAGTTGATACCCCGTGTCTGTAGGCAAGATGATTCAGAATTAGTCCATCTGCCCCCTGAGCTGGATTGCATGTTAGTTGCTCCCCAGCCCAAAGCACTGGCATCTGTTTGAATGGTTAATACTGGGTTGGTGATTATTATGGAACTGGAACTGAGCCTAACGTTCTTTGTCCACCATTGTAACTCTGGAATGGATTCAGCAGTTAAATTCATAACTCGGTCAAAGTGACCTGAGTTTTGCTTTAGTGCGTGCACTTTTACACTTTGCAAATTTTGATAGTGCAAAGGCCCAAATTGTACAGCTGGAAAAGCTGCTACCATTTTACCAATAACTCTGGCTACCTGCCGTATGGTTGACTGATGTTTATCCATTAGTTCACTGCACGATAGTGCCAATTCTGATGCTTTCCCCTTCGGCAGAGTTACAATCATGCGAACAGTATCAATCATAAATCCAAGATAGTCCATGGTAGTGGACGGTGTAAAATTGGATTTATCTGGATGTATGACAAACCCCAAAGTTTCAAACAAACGTTTGGTGGCTGCTTCTGCCAAAAGAGCTGTCTCCAAGGTTTTCCCTACTATTAAAATGTTGTCTAAGTACGCCATGTCTATATGCTTTTGTTTCCTCAATAATGCCAAAGCGGGTTTTAAGATTTTAGTGAACAACCTTTGAGTGGAGGTTAGTCCATTTGGTAAGGCTTTAAATTGCCATAGCTGTTTCATCCAGATAAACTTTAAGTATTTACGATGTTCCTTGTGTATGGGTACTGAGTAGTAGGCATCTTTTAAATCAATGCTTGCTAGAAAGTAACCTCTAGAAATCAATAGTCTGGCTGTTTCAAAAGTTTCCATCTTGAAATGTATATACTTAACATACATGTTTAAAGTAGTTAAGTCAATGATGATGCGACATCCACCATCTTTTTTAGTTTTAGTGAAAATATTAGACACAAATTCCAAAGGTTCATGTTTTGTTCTTTCAATGACACCTTTTGCTAGTAGCCTCATCAGTTCAGCTTGACCCTCTTGTTTCTCTTTGACTGAGAGGGTGAATACCATTTGGGGTATATGCTGAACTGGCGGAATGTTTTCATGAACAAAGTCAATTTTATAGCCATGAATGCTGCTGAGTATATACTTGTCATTAGTGATGGATTCCCATGCATCCAAAAACAAGTGCAATCTTCCCCCTGTTACTGCTCATATGCTGAGAGGAACCAGACCCACCTACCTCCATGGTTACTGGTGCTTCTTCTGCCTCTTCACTGGATGATGAGGTCTCTGCTGGGCTGTAGAGGGCTGCTGTTGATGTTGATGTTGATGTTGTTGGGGGTGGCGCATTTTCCATGGGGTCCGCTCTGGGCCCTGGCCTAAAAAAGGCTTATGGGGAATGGTTGCGGACCCCGAGCTTTCACAAGTCGCATATGGTGGTCGACGACTGGTGGACGCTGTGGGGTACTGCCGCCTGGGTTTGTTAGGTCTGCTCGGTCCCAAACCTGCCCTCACGAGACCAAAGGTCTTGGATTCTTCCTCTAGGTCTTTCACCTTTTTTGGAAGGTCCGTTCCAAAGAGCGGACCCCACACCCAGCAGCTCTTCCTGATCCTGTACACCCTGCGTACTCCGGACATCTTCAGCTAGCAACCCCTCTTCTTGACCAGCCCAGACCTGGTCACTAATGCTGCCTTCAAAAGAAGGTGAAGCAATGGTCAGTGCCGTAATGGGCACTGCGGGAGTGCCTGAGCTCCCTTGGCGAGTCTGCTGCTGCTCTCTCAGCAGATCTCGCTGGAGCAATTGCTCCACAAGCCGTTCCATTCGGCTTAGGCGGCTGCCTGTGCCGCTCTCGAGCGGTGAGGCATCTTCATCCGAATCGTAGGATACTACCGCCCGGTTCTGGCTGCAGGTACCTCCAGCCCGCTGCTCAGGCTGCACTAGCGGTGCTGGGCTCGGCTCGGTAGTCAATCCTGCCGCCTCTTGCCCCCCCTCCAAAGAACATTCCTCAATGGAAGATGAACGGGGGCGAGCTGCAGATTTCTTCCCTCTGGTCTTGCTCATTCTCCTGGAACGTAAAGCAGACCACAGAGAAAATATACACGGCCACGGTAAAACTTACCTGTCGGCCCGACTTTTCAATTTACCATATAACCATATAACCATATAACAATTACAGCACGGAGACAGGCCCTCTCGGCCCTTCCAGTCCGTGCCGACCATTTGTTTTCCCCTAGTCCCATCTACCTGCACTCAGACCATACCCCTCCATTCCCTTCACGTCCATATACCTATCCACTTTACTTTTAAATGTTAAAATCGATCCTGCCTCCACCACTTCTGCTGGAAGCTCATTCCACACAGCCACCACCCTCTGAGTAAAGAAGTTCCCCCTCACGTTACCCCTAAACTTCTGTCCCTTAATTCTCATGTCATGCCCTCTTGTTTGAATCTTCCCTACCCTCAATGGGAAAAGCTTATCCACGTCAACTCTGTCTATCCCTTTCATCAATTTAAAGACCTCAATCAAGTCCCCCCTTAACCTTCTGCGCTCCAAAGAATAAAGACCTTTGTAGCGCAGAAGGTTAAGGGGGAATTTGTAGCGGGAGCGCCTTGAACTGACACGGGTCGCGGGTGCACTGCATGAACGCTAATGTCGTGCATGCGTGCTGGACGGGGTCTTCACGTAGTCACTCACATGACTCCGAAATAAAATCTAAAACGAGTGAACTCCTAAATACATACATGAAAAATACTAATATAACAGATGTATGGAGGATCGCTATCCCAGTAGGTAGGGAATATTCATTTTATTCAACAGTACATAAAACATATTCACGTAATGATTATTTCTTAGTGGACACAAAACTAATTCCATATACATATTTAAAAGAGCAGATGAGATTCTTCTTTGAGACAAATGATACACCAGATATTTCACCCTCCTTATTATGGGAAACTTTTAACGCATTTATTAGAGGAACTATAATCTCATATCAAGCTTTCCAAAGTAAAAAGAATAATACTGAACAATTGCAGTTAGAACAAGAAATTAGACAATTAGATTTAGAAAATGCCAAAGAACCAACTATAGATAAACATAATAAGATAATAATGCTAAAATATAAATTAAATAAATTTTTATCGACCAGAATAATAAGATTATTTCAAATTACAAAACAAGAAAATTTCGAATTTGGTGATAAACCTCATAAACTCCTAGCACGCCAACTGAAAAAACGGGAAACAGAAAATACAATTACTAAAATTAAATCAGACAAAGGGGAACTACTAACACTACCTAAAGATATTAATAAAATTGCTCAATTTTATCAAAACTTATATACATCGAAAATCTCTGCAAATAATACTCAAAATCTCTACAAATTTCTTAGATAAGTGTAATCTCCCAAAATTAAATATGGTGGAACAAGAGGGGTTAGGAGCTCAGATTACACTACAGGAATTAGAAGAAACAATTAGTTTGTTGAAGAATGGCAAAACGCCAGGACCAGATGGCTTTAGTAATGAATTCTATAAAAGATTCTACGAGATAATTTCTCCATGGTTGCAAGATTTATATATATATACGCTTTTAAAGAAAATAAACTAGCAGAAACACTAACTGAGTCAACTATTACACTTATACCAAAAAAGGATAAAGATCTAGAAGACCCAAGCTCATAGAGAGCAATTGCACTCCTGAATACAGACCAAAAAATATTAACAAAGACCCTAGCGAGAAGATTGAGTATTAAAGAAGGAACTGCAGATGCTGGAGAATTGAGGGTACACAAAAGGCTGGAGAAACTCAGCGGGTGCAGCAGCATCTAAGAGCGAAGGAGATAGGTGATGTTTAGGGTCGAGACCCTTCTTCAGACTGGTCAGGGATCAGGGAAACGAGAGATATAGACGGTGATGTGGAGAGATAAAGACCAATGAATGAAAGATATGCAAAAAAATATCAATGATAAAGGGAACAAGCCATTGTAAGCTGTTTGTGGTGTGAAAATGAGAAGCTAGTGCGACCAGGGTGGGGGAGGGAGATAGAGAGATAGGGAATGCCAGGGCCCGAGGGCTGAGGGAGAGGTGGGAAGGGGAGGAGACAGCAAGGGTTAACAGAATTGAGAAAATTCAAGATTGAGTAAATATGTTAGTAAATTAATAAATCCGGACCAAACAGGGTTCATACCAAAGAGATACTCATTTAACAATTTGAGACGGCTGTCTAATATAATGTACTCACATAATACTGAAAAAGAACTAGCAATTATTTCATTGGATGCAGAAAAAGCTTTTGATCAAGTAGTATGGCAATATTTATTCAAAGTATTGGAAAAAATTAACATAGGAGATAATTTTATTTCATGGGTAAAATTATTATATTATAAGCCGACGGCTAGAATACTGACTAATAATATATTATCCCCGAAATTCCAATTAGCAAGGGCCAATAGGCAGGGGTGCGCGTTATGGACCCTGCTGTTTTCACTAGTGATAGAGCCTTTAGCAGAAAGTATAAGAAGCCATCCGAATATTCATGGGTATAATACCAAACAGTCAAATAATAACATTTCATTATATGCAGACGACATATTATTATATATTACAAATTCGCAAATTAGCATGCCAAATATACTAAATTTAATAGAGGAATTTGGTCCTTTTTCAGGATATAGAATAAATTGGAACAAAAGCAAAATTATGACGATAAAACCTCAAGAGTCGACACATCTGTGGAAATTCCCTTTTAGAATTACAACAGACAAATCTAAGTATTTGGGCATCCAAATTACTAGGAACTATAAATCATTACGCAACGCAAATATATGCCTTTATTAACTAAATTAAATGGGTTGATTAAATTTTGGGAGACACTGCTGATGTCTTTAATAGGCAGAATAAACGCGATAAAAATTATCTTCTTACCACAAATATTGTACCTATTTCAATCAATACCAATATACTTACCTAAAGAATTCTTTAAAAAATTAGATTCTGATATTATAAATTTCATATGGGATTATAAATCACACAGAATTAAAATAAAACACTTGTGTAAATCTAAAGAATCGGGGGACTGACACTCCCTAACTTATTGTATTATTATTGGGCAGTGAATATTAAAAATATAATCTACTGGTTGGACAGTTCTGCCCAACAAGTAGATTGGATAAGAATGGAGAAAGAGGATTGTTCCCCTTATAATATAGGAGCGATCCTTCTTTCCCCGATAAAACTGAACAATATAATATACAAGAAGAATCCAATTATTCATAGTATAATACGAATTTGGAAACAAATAAAATTAACTTTAAAATTAAGAAAATTATCGCTTCTTTCTGCAATAGCTAATAATCCCTCATTCAAACCATCCATTATTGATAAAACGTTTATCCATTGGGAAAGAATAGGAATTAAAATGATGGGAGATATGTATGAAATGGGAACATTTTTATCATTGCAACAACTACAACTAAAATATAATTTGAAAAGTAATCAATATTTCAAATACCTTCAAATTCAAGATTATTTGAAAAAGTATATACAAGGATATCAAAGTTTAACCCCAGATTTATTGGAGGAAGGAATGAATGGAAAGGCAGAATCAAGCAATTTAATATCTTACTTATATAATATAATTCTAAATATAGAAACACCAATGACAGAGGCAGTTAGAAGAGACTGGGAACAAGAGTTATTGATAAAAATTCCGAACGATCGATGGAATAAAAATGCATTATACGTAAACAAATGTTCAATGAATGTAAGACATAACCTTATTCAATTTAAAATTTTACATAGATTATATTATTCGAAAACAAGACTGAATAAAATATTTTCAAATGTTTCCCCATCTGCGACAAATGTCTAACTCAAAATGCCACTATAGCACATTCCTTTGTCTCTTGTACAAAACTGTATACATTTTGGAATAAAATGTTTGAATTTTTACAAAACTATTTAACACAAAATTGAACCCCAATACTGAATTGATTATTTTTGGATCAATGGAAGAGGGAAGTAAACTAACTATATTCCAAGAAGCTTTTCTTAATTATGGTCTAATAACAGCAAAAAAACTTATACTTAAATTTTGGAAAAACGCACCTACGCCAACATTCAAAATGTGGATCTCAAGCATGTCTGAAACGCTACATCTTGAAGAAATGAGGTTCCTCCTACTAGGCAAAGTAGACCAATTCTTAAAGATTTGGTCTCTTTTTATCAACCTTTTACAAGCATATGGTGCAAAATAACATAACCTTAGAAATTAAATGGTTTAGAACTGGGTGACGGATGGGCAAAAATACGAGATAGGTAGATCTCTCCTAATCTCTCTTTTCTTTACTTTCTCCTTTTCTTTCAATCTTTTAACTTCTCATCTCTGTCCTTTATTTCTTTTGTTTTCTGTTTCTACTCGCTTGTCTATCCATTCCGACACTCTTTATTTATTTTTTCTCTCGCTGTTCTTTTATTATTGAACCCAAAGTATAAAGTTGTACAAGAATGAAAATATATATTTATGTATTAGGTACTTAAGTACCAGACTATTGTACTTACTTATAACAAAAATAAACAAACAAACAAAAAAAAAAGAAAATGCTTTTCTAAATGGGAACAGCTACATTTTAAGGAATGCCTATATAAACACAAATTTTCATGCAATTAACCAAGAGGCCTTATGGCTTTAATTAGTTTATGGTTTGAATTAATTTAGAACCTGAGTTTGGTTACATGGTTTCTAAAGCTGAACAGCTGAATTCTATTTTCTTTGGGCAAGTTTATTCTATAACTCCCTTATGACAAATTTTGTGTCATTTTCCCAACCAGTCTCAACATTAACATTTGGACAATTTGCAACAATTTGCAACTGTTCCTACAAGTTTGATGTAATTGTTAACTCTGACTGCTGTTAGATTGAATATATGCTGCTGACCAAATGAAGAAGAAGGGTCTCAACCCAAAAAATTACCCATTCCTTCTCTCCAGAGATGCTGCCTGTCCCACTGAGTTACTCCAGCATTTTGCTTCTCTCTTCAACCAAATGATTGGATGCCAGCACCAGGTAATAATTGTTTGTACATATTTTCTTTCCCGAGTGGATCATGCTTCAGCAAACCAATGTCTGGAAGCCAACAATAGAGCTTCATTCTGGCAAAAATACTGGCATCATAACCTTGTACAAGATGGTGACAAGGGGAGGGAGGAGCAATGGTTGGCAGGGTTGTGATGGAAGAGAAGTGAAAAGACAGTTGAAAGGTATCTGAAGAGAGTTGACACCACCAGGAGGGTTCAGGACAAAAACATCAGTTTGCAGAGATGATGACTCTGTTCACAAAAGAACATCAAATAAAATGCTCACATCAGAATTTTTTTTGTTTGTCAACATGGTAACATTTTAATTTTGGTTGCAGTATTCAATGCCTTTGCATAATTTTGTATCGGGCAGATGTATACAGCAGTCAAAAGGTGGAATATATCATGTGGCCTTGGTCCTGCACTACCATCCAATGCAGCTGATTCTTTACCTCAACCAGTCTTCCTGCGCAATTGTCACATCTTCAACTCACTTGGTATCCAAAAGTCTATCAACCTCAGTCTTGAACAGATTCAACGGCTGGCTGCTCTGCTGCCACATGTTGGTGTTTCAATGTGAATACATTGGTAAGTGACTGCTTTTATCATGAATAGCTTCAGATCACCAATCTCTGTTGTATCCACCAGATTTCATTTCCTGTCTCCCACTGCAACTTGGACAATTCAGCACTGCCAGTTTTCTGCTTTCGTCAATGATGAAGGTGAGCACAATTCCGCACAACAATGGGAGAAGTCGAATGTGGATCCTGACACAAGCCAGCATTGCGTCCCTTTGTTTCAAGAGGAACACTTTTGATTCTTCCGTCTAAAGAGATCTTGAAGCTCAAGGGTAAACCTGCTTAAAATTCCATGTTCTGTCATTTATTTCCATTGCTCCAGATCCTTCATGAGAGTTTTGCGAAGCACTTGGTTATTCACATGAGTAATCAAATACAAAAACCCTGCACTATTCCTACTAAACTATTCATCAAGGAAAAATCCATCTCTTTTCCTCTTGCCTTTTCTCACATCCATCAGGCAATTAATTGTTTTGTAAAGTCACCTTGATCTTCCCATCACTTTGCAAAATAATAATTTTGATTGTGTGGTGTCAGAGATCATAACATGTTTGGCACAGACATTGCGGGCCAAAGGGCTTGCTCCTGTGCTATAATGCTTTATGTTCCATCTTCCAACAATGAAGCATTCCTCAAACAGGAACCAAGATGTGGAAGTGGAATAGAGCATAATTCCTTGGCAGCTAAATATGTGATGAAGACACCAAGCTATGTGTTCAAGCTTATCTCTATACAAAAGATGGATAACGGTCAGGAAGACAAGAGCAGATTAAATGGATCGGCCAAAGCATAATAGAAGGAACTTAATGTGAATAAGGGGGTTATTAGTATTGTTCAAAAACTTGAAATACACCTATCACAAAACATATTATAATGCTCAGTATCAATTTAATGAAAAATAGGTACGTTCCTTTAATTTTGAATAACATTCGTAGATTTATATTTTATAGGCTAAGAAGAAAGAAAATCACCAGACTGAGTCCTGGGATGGCAGGAATTTCATATGAAGAAAGACTGGATTGACTCGGCATGTACTCACTAGAATTTAGAAGATTGAGGGGGGATCTTATAGAAACTTACAAAATTCTTAAGGGGTTGGACAGGCTACATGCAGGAAGATTGTTCCCGATGTTGGGGAAGTCCAGAACAAGGGGTCACATTTAAGGATAAGGGGGAAATCTTTTAGGACCGAGATGAGAAAAACATTTTTCACACAGAGAGTGGTGAATCTCTGGAATCCTCTGCCACAGAAGGTAGTTGAGGCCAGTTCATTTGGCTATATTTAAGAGGGAGTTAGATGTGGCCCTTGTGGCTAAAGGGATCAGGGGGTATGGAGAGAAGGCAGGTACAGGATACTGAGTTGGATGATCAGCCATGATCATATTGAATGGCGGTGCAGGCTCGAAGGGCCGAATGGCCTACTCCTGCACCTATTTTCTATGTTTCTATGTTTCTAAAAGTATTAGACGGGCAATTAATTCAGGTGGGTCTCTACATCTATCACTGCCCACTCCTATAAATATCCATCGAATACCAGAGGAATTGAAATGAAACAACTCTACAGTCCTTTCAGAGTTTGAAAATCTACCTCACACTGCCATTCACATCCTAACCAAAGAAACACCATCAATTTATTCTTCACCATATCCATCATCACTGCTTTCCTAGTCAATCAACAGACATTCATCACCTTTTACATAAAGTATATTGCCATGTGTAGGAACAAAAAAGCCAAAAGCTGTCTATTTAGCCATTTGAAATGAAGAAGTTGACAGAATTTGAATTTTAAAGAATGAAAAAAAAGCCGAAACAATGCAACTTACTTAGTTTTGATTGTTACTTCTTTGGCAGATGTGACAAACATAAAACTAGCAATGTCAAGGGAAATGACAAGAAATTTATTTTTCTCCATACAGGAAACAGTGTTAAGGAACAGCTAATGCCAGATTGATGAATTCTTTGTAAATGGAGCCGAGTCAGATTGAAAGGATTAACTATAGGAAAAGAATGATATGCTCTTGAGAATACTGGGGCCATGTGAACATTGTGTGCAGTGTTGGTCAAGATTGAATGAAGGTAGATTGATATTTTGGAGTCTTTAACCTGCTATCAGCCTGGATGGTGGAGACATTTCACAAGAGTTGTACCTTCTTACAAGCTTCGGGTTATTCGCCTCTGTCAAAAGCTTTATTAAAACCGGAATGATGGCTTATCAATACAGAATGGAGAAACACATTTGAAAGGGATGGTCTCAGAGGACCAAATAACTTCAACAGATTTCATACTTTATCAGATCATGCAAATCTATCCAATGACATTATTTTGTGATTCTAACAAAACCAAACTCATTCTACTTTCGACCATCATTTACATTTAATTCGAATTTACAAGCCACTTTAGGATAACTAATGTTTAGCTCATCAGTTTGCAATGCTTAAACCTTCACTGTCAATTTCAGGGTTCTTGTTGAGTGCGCAATAAAAACATCAATTTCACACTTCCTTATCTACACAGGAACACAAGGATGCGCAACTAAAATTATTTCAGCCATCGTTTTTATGTTGTAACTCGCAAATCTCGGGCATTCACCATTCTGCATATCAAAGTCCTGGCTAAACTACTACAATTAGACTACAGCAGTTAGGCTGAAAAGAATTTGTTAAAAAATGATTTTAGGTCAAGCTGCCACAAAATCAACAAAGCCCAGGTGCTGGCGCTGTTGATACATCCGTTGACTTGAATCCAAGTCCGTTGGGAGTTTAAACTGAACCTACGCCAGGGTTACATTCAGCTTCAAAGCAGTTTCCGAGTTTGGAATCAGAGTGACTAATTTCTTCTGAATTATTTCCATTTCAGGTCTGTTACCCTTCAGATTGAGACTGTGCCTGTTCCAGATATATTCAGCAATTTAAACAAATGGCCAAGGAGCAATTAACGACATTGAAAGTACAAATTGCTGTCTGAATTTGTCGATTCTAACAAACACACTTTTGTGAATCAGAATCTGATCTAATTTCAATGCTCTGAGCTGCATCAAGAGATTTACTTCAGCAAAGGGACCTTTGAGTAAGAGGGGACTCAATTTCACACACCTTATAAATGCATTGCAAAGCACAACAGTGACTCACATTTAATAGTTAATAAGTGCAGCAGTTCTAGAGGGTTAGAAGTATAATGCAAGAGGCATGTGACAGTAGCTAGGTGAAATGTTTAAACTGGCAGTAGGTCAACTCTCTCGCCTTTGGGTATCTATGCATCGCTGACACTTATTTCTTTTTAGTGCTGAAGCAGTGGGAATAAATGTATTGCATTTTCTCTGCATATAAGTATCATATTTGCGAATGAATTATAACGGAATATTTCAAAAAAGAAAAATAGTCAGCTTCAGCGGATCAACTTGCTTCACTTGTCAGTCTAAGAAGGATTATACTGCAGTCACATTTTGTCACATGTTCAGAGAAATTAGGTTCTACATAGGAAATAGTCTGCATTAAAAATTCTGCACACGTTCTGTACCAGTGACCCTGAAAATCTCTCCTCCCACTTGTCTATTTTATCTTTCTGTAAAGCAGTAGTTAAACATAAATCAATTTCATATGGAACCATAAGATAATGTTAAAAGCAGCAAATTGGTAATTGCTCTTGGTAATGAAGATTAAAATGAATGAGCTATAATTGTCTTTACTTTTAAAGAAATGTGAAAGTTCAATATTTAAATTTATGAGCTGATTGTCATAAATTTATTATGTAAGATATACATATGCAGTTCAGTAACCATGACCATCTTGAATTTGTCATTAGAGCTAATGAGTATTCCCCCTAAGCATGACATTTTTTAGTGAAGTAATACACAGCACTGCACTTACAAGGCACCTATTCCAGCATTTTTCTTAAAGCAGCCCAGATAAATACAACATTATTGATGCATTCATTTTATTTTATAACCCTGGGACCAATTTCCCAATCAGACTTGTTTTCAAAATACAATTCCACTACAAATTAAAACAAGTAACCGGATATTAGCTGCGTGATGTTGAAGCAGGGTGGCAGTCAGAATTTTAAATCTCCAAGCATATCGCAACAATAAGTCTCCAAGCATCTCGCAACAATAAGTACATTGGTTCTTATAAGAATGAGAGCACCCATTTTAGTTAACCCTTTATTAGCATGATTTTTATAGAACATTTGCACTTCCTCATGATTTTGTACATATTATTGCTTTTTGTTAAATGCCAACTGCTGTGTAACTGAATTCTCACTGAACTTCACAAAGTTAGGATGTGAAACATTGACTGTTGCAATCCCCTTGTTCCCCAAAACGTGAATCAGAGAGAAGATAATTCACCTGAAATGCAGTTTGTAAACCTTATAGATTTGTACCAGCGAAGGAGGTTGAGAGAATGCAAAAGTGGAAAACAAAGAGATCAGAATAAAGTTATTTATCTTGAGTGCACAAAGACCAAGATTTATACCATGCTATGGATATACTCTCGAGAGACAATAAACTAAATCATTTTAAAACACAACAATTAGACATTTAGTAAACCTTGAAAATCACAAATATAACATTTAATCAAGGACAAATGTACATGATGTAAAGGGGAAAAGCAATCTTTCATATGATGCTAATGTGATTTTGGAGATAAATATATTGGAAACGTGAAAATAACAAATTTAGTAATTGGTATGTGTAAACTCATTTAGTCAAGTATCAGTGTCAATCTACAAAATAAATGAAAAAAAACAGTAGAAAAGCACATCACAGAACAAACCTGTTAGCAGCAGACTCTGCCAACCTCCCCGGTGACTGCAATGACATTATCTTGCTCTGTAGGCACCACTTCTGGGGCAAGGATATCTTGTCGATTATTTCCGCAAGCTTGCCCACATCCCCACATGAAGGCTTCGCCATCACCTTGGTGAGCAAAATACATAAATGGATGTTGCTACAGTAATGCTTACTTAGGCTTAATAAAAGTAACAGAGATAGTGCCATTTTCTGGACATGAAAATAACCTCTAAACACAAATAAAGTAAGGCATTTTGATGTTGTATCCATTGCTTAATGGATGTCAGAGTACTAATGCACATGTAATGCTTTTTGCTTGTAATAAAATAAATAAAGTGGATACATTTTCATTTTACTCAACATACTGTAGCACTGAACTAACAGGTTTAACAAGGTGTTCAGTTTTTTCACCTACTGTTTTATGTTCAAGCTCCCAAAGAGACATACATATGCTGTAACATTGTATGACGAACGTTGTAATATAAATCATTATTGATGTTTCTGCTTGGATGACCTTTCTCCAGTATGTTCAAAGTGTCAGCCTTATTAAGCATTCTACAATTGCATTTCTGTATTCACTTAAATTTGCCCCAACATTTGAAATTAGCTGCCAATGTTGCCTTAATGAAACATTGTAACAAGAGTCCTACCCAAAAAGAATACTGCACAAGAGATGTCTTTATGTGGAGAAGAAATGGGTAATTGATTACATACAAAGGTGCTTTGCAGTGTTTAATTCATTTGTTCCCACTATTGTTCTACAGCTCCCAGCATATCACAGGTCTTCCGTCTGAAGTTTAATTACAACATGAAAAGGGTCAGTTGTGCATGGAATGGAAAATTAAAGCAAAGACAAAAAACGGAACTTCAAAAAGTTATTCCGCAGATGAGAACAAAAACAGAACCTGAAAAATATCTTAAGTTTTATTTCTAAACTAAAATATATTTATGACATGAAATGAGGGAGGCTGAGGTTCTTGGACCAGGCATATATGTTGGATCAGGGCATTTAACATCTGAAACCATGCCACACGCTTTCCAATCACCTTTTTAAAAAAAAAATCACCTTGTATAGCATGTCATCATTGATCATCAACTAGAATATAAACTTATAGAAGTTTATAAATCATGGAGGATGAGATAAAATGAAGACTCAGCACTTCAACTCCCCTGTCCCATTCCGAATCTGACCTTTCCGTCCTGGGCCTCCTCCATTGCCAGAGTGAGGCCCAGTGCAAATTGGAGGAACAGTGCCTCATATTTCGCTTGGGTAGTTTACACCCCAGCGGTATGAACATTGACCTCTAATTTCAGCTAGTCCTTGCTTTCTCCCTCCATCCCCTCCCCCTTCCCAGCTCTCCCACAAGCCTACTGTCTCCGCCTCTTCCTTTCTTTTTCCTGCCCCCCCCGACATCAGTCTGAAGAAGGGTTTTGACCCGAAACGTCACCTATTCCTTCTCTCCATAGATGCTGCCTCACCCACTGAGTTTCTCCAGTATTTTTGTCTACCGGATTTTTCCAGCATCTGCAGTTCATTCTTAAACAGAAGGATGATCACAGTCTTTTCCCAGAGTAAGCAAGCCAAAAACTAGAAGTCATAGGTTGTAATTCACAGGGGAAATATTTAAAGTGGATCTGAGTGGCAACATTTTCCACACCAGAAGGTGGTGTGTACATGGAAGTTGCTACCAGGAAGTAAGTGCAATTGAAATATTTCACAGATCTTTGGACTGATGCATGTTAGGAAAAGATTAGTAAGATATGGGCCAGACAAAGGCAAATCTGACCTTCAGATAGGAACCTTGTTCGGTATGGATGAGTTGGGCCGAGGGGCCTCTTTTAGAGCCATATACCTCCATGAATCTATGACCAAACTTAGAAGGGACATGGAAAGGAAATAAATGAAGGTTGCAGGAAATATTACTGAGTTTCATCTTGACATTATTTCTTCAAGCACAGTGAACATTTGATTTCCATAATAGAAATTATCCTATGGAAATTTAAACAGTGGAAATATGTTCAAATGTGCAAAAGATTGAAATCCCCAACCAACTTCTTTGTCCTTCCCCCATCCACCCCAACCCCAACAGGTCAATAGTGTGCTTCAACCTGATAGATCTGCTTGGATCCAAATTTAGTTCAATTGCAACATGGTTTAAAACAGGAATGAGAATTTGTCCCCTGACTGACAAAGGACTTCTAAATATGCAGAGAAACCCCTCAAAAGTTGATTTTGTTCTTTTGGAAATGTTGTAACATTTCTCGTGTCTTCTGTAATATAATTTGACATTATATTTGTCACATGTGACATGTTTTCAGATGGAAATAGATACCTTGTACAGGATGTCATCAGTAATCATCATCCAGAGTAGCAAAATAATTATCAGTGTCTCATGACAAGATGGCAGATTTGTTAGGGACAGCAAAATATATTCATTTGTTCTCTGTTATTAATAAAACTTGATGCTATCTTCAGATTCTGATTTTTTCAGGCAGTTTTCTTTTAATGTTATTGCAGTTACATTACAGCTGGCTGAGCTTCTTGGAGCAGGCATATGTTTGATCATGCCATCTTTATGTCGAGATTACAAGCCTCCATTGCATGTCTCCACATAGCCTAACAAATGATGGAATTATGGGTTTCCACACTCTAGCAAACCTTTACAAGGAAATACAAGCACACACTTAATATTCTGTAAAGATTTGAAGTAACCGTGGCAGGACATGGCATAATATCGAGTGGACAACTCTCAGGCCTTTCAGAGTGCAAGATGTTGCCTTTCCAAAAGGATATGTTTTAAAAAAATTAAATGCTTGAATTCCATTCTTGACAGCAGAAGACAACTTCCCAATCCCACCTCAGTCTGCGCTGTACTTTCTCAGCCTGACAACTGTTGTCCTTGTTGTGGTATTACTCTCAAGATAAATTATGAATGCAATGTAAAAGCTGTAAAATTTGTTGTATCTTCTATTATCTCCATGTTAAAGGCCACAAAAGCTCTTCAGTGAAGTCAGCCATTAAGAAATGACAGGTATTGCTATCAGCCTTCTTTATAGCCTATTACCTGCAATGACAGCAGCTCCAGCAGTAACACTGTACAGCCTATCACATTATTTGCAGCTAAAGCTGGCTACTGTGTCATTTTCCCTCATTTTCTTGACAGTGCTATCATAAATCCATTCAGCTGCAGGGGTAACTGTCTGCTGCCTCGATTACCTTCATAGCACGAATGAATCTTGAAATGTATGTAACAGACAATGACTGTTATGGATCAGACACAAGAGCCATTCTCAATCCATCCCATCAGCTCTATGAAGCAATGCTGGCTCCAGCAGGGGGATTGCTGCCCGCCTGTCACATAGCCCAGTAATACAGTACCAGTAACTGCACTTAAAGAAAATGTGTGGTTCTTAAATAACATGTTCCAAGATATTTACACTGAAACTGTATTGATTAACTGTCCACAAAGAAGTATTTCTGCATCTTGTCCAGAAAGCACAGATGTTTTCAACACCACTGAGAACGCCATAAATGTTTGTGAGTACTGACTTTTGTTTTTGGCTTACGGCAAAGCAATACATTTCTTACACTGTACAGCCAATATTTTATTTTGACAAGTACTGAGAGGCAAACAATGGAAAACTAACTGATATAGGGACATGTCACTTGAGAGATCTATAGCATCCATATTTTTCCCATTACTATCCACACACATTGATGGTTTCAACATCATAATACTCTCCTGACGGTAGGTTCTATGCTCTTGCTTTATTTGGTGGACTGCACTGTTTTTAACATGATCAGGGATACTCTTGACACTTCTTAAATGAAGAGCTAAACGTTATTTTTTACCAGTGATAACCAACAAGAAACAATCCCATTTCCCACTGCAATTTCAGTTGGATTGAAGTTAGTGAGCGCTCCTAATCTTTACTCCTTTGACTTTGCCGACACATCAACAAAAGACGGTCCTCAGCATCCTCAGTATTCCCCTACTCAAAGGCTCATGGAGTCAAACTGTACGGAAACATCCCCCAGACAATGCAAGTAGAGATTACACAGCAGCTGAGCCTTTCTAGATCTTCTTGCCCTTAATATAGTATCACATTTTGTTACTGCAGGACAATTGTTTCTGACACAGACAACACTAACTTTGCAGTTGGTTGCACGCAGACGGCAATTTCAGAGTTCTATTTCCACAGATGATTTGTGGAACTTAGGATACCTTGATTGTGTGGTCAGAGCAGTTAACAATAGGGAGATTGGATTGCATTGGTTGAAACGGGGCGGATGAACAATGTGAAGGTTGCAATCTCCCACCCCAAGCAGTGCTCAATATACCACATCACCACAAGTGGTTAAGCATTGTTAACCAGTCAATATCACTAATGTTTTTTATTAAAAGCTCAGAAGATACAAATTCAGATAGTATATCCTACCATTTATCTCGAGTAATGCCCAGTATACCACACCACCATATTAGGAACAGCTACCCTTTACAACCATCAGGTTCACAAACTAACCCTAACCCTACCCTGGCAATGGAATGCTACTTGCCACCTCCCATACTACCATGGAATTGTTTTCTATTTGCAGTTTGCACTAATGCCTCATCTTATGAAGTTGTATTATTTTCACTATAAAATGTATTAATTTTTAAATAAATTATAAATGTATGAATTAATATATCAATGTTACATGTTTTTTGTGCTCTCTGTATCTGTCTTGATGTGATGCTGATGCAGGCAAGATTTCCACTGTACCTGTACCTCCCTTATGTGTGAACATGACAATAGATTCAACTTGAATTGATGACTTGAGCACCTAGAACAAAGTACTGATTTATTCCACACATAAAGAATGCAGCTTGACATTATGGTTAAGGACAATAACATTGAAAAAAACACTGTAGTAGGTATAATGACAATGCTTAAAAGACACTTGGATGAGTAGATAACATGGATAAAAGAGATGGAGGAATATGGGCCAAATGCAGGCAGATGGGACAAGCTTAGACAAATATCTTGCAAGGCAGGGATAAGTTGTGACTAAGGTCCTGTTTTCACGCTCTAAGTATATTACGCTGTGATTATGACATTGTGAGGACATGGGTGGTTCAGTCACAGTTATGTGCTGACAATAAACTTTTACGAGAGGGTAATAGTGAAACTTTGCAAGATTTCCAAGATCATGGATAGCCATTTGAGACTCTTGCTGCAAATCCCACATCAAGAAGCAGAGGACATACGTTTATGGTGAAGGGGGAAAGATTTTGTATGAATCCGAGGGGTAACCTTTTCACACAAAGGGTGGTGGGTGTATAGAAACATAGAAACATAGAAAATAGGTGCAGGAGTAGGCCATTCGGCCCTTCGAGCCTGCACCGCCATTCAATATGATCATGGCTGATCATCCAACTCAGTATCCTGTACCTGCCTTCTCTCCATACCCCTGATCCCTTTAGCCACAAGGGCCACATCTAACTCCCTCTTAAATATAGCCAATGAACTGGCCTCAACTACCTTCTGTGGCAGAGAATTCCAGAGACTCACCACTCTCTGTGTGAAAAACGTTTTCCTCATCTCGGTCCTAAAGGAATTCCCCCTTATCCTTAGACTGTGACCCCTTGTTCTGGACCTCCCCAACATCGGGAACAATCTTCATGCATCTAGCCTATCCAACCCCTGAAGAATTTTGTAAGTTTCTATAAGATCCCCGCTCAGTCTTCTAAATTCTAGCGAGTACAAGCCAAGTCTATCCAGTCTTTCCTCATATGAAATTCCTGACATCCCAGGAATCAGTCTGGTGAACCTTCTCTGTACCCCCTCTATGGCAGGAATGTCTTTTCTCAGATTTGGAGATCAAAACTGTCCGCAATATTCCAGGTGTGGTCTCACCAAAACCCTGTACAACTGCAGTAGAACCTCCCTGCTCCTATACTCAAATCCTTTTGCTATGAATGCTAACATAACATTTGCTTTCTTCACTGCCTGCTGCACCTGCATGCCTACTTTCAATGACTGGTGTACCATGACACGCAGGTCTCGTTGCATCTCCCCTTTTCCTAATTTGCCACCATTAAGATAATAGTCTACCCTCCTGTTTTTGCCACCAAAGTGGATAACCTCACATTTATCCACATTATACTGCATCGGCCATGCATTTGCCCACTCACCCAGCCTATCCAAGTCAACTTGCAGCCTCCTAGCATCCTCCTCACACCTAACACTACCACCCAGCTTAGTGTCATCCGCAAACTTGGAGATGTTGCATTCAATTCCCTCGTCCAAATCATTAATATATATTGTAAATAGCTGGGGTCCCAGCACTGAGCCTTGCGGTACCCCACTAGTCACTGCCTGCCATTCTGAAAATGACCCGTTTACTCCTACCCTTTGCATCCTGTCTGCCAGCCAGTTCTCTATCCACATCAATACTGAACCCCCAATACCGTGTGCATTGTTTGTATACTAATCTGTTATGTGGGACCTTGTCGAAAGCCTTATGAAAGTTTAGATATAACACATCCACTGGTTCTCACTTATCCACTCTGCTAGTTACATCCTCGAAAAATTCTATAAGATTTGTTAGACATGATTTGCCTTTTGTAAATCCATGCTGACTTTGTCTAATGATTTCACCACTTTCCAAATGAACTGCTATCCCATCTTTAATAACTGACTCTAGCAGTTTCCCGACTACCGATGTTAGACTAACTGGTCTGTAATTCCCCGTTTTCTCTCTCCCTCCTTTTTTAAAAAGTGGGGTTACATTAGCTACCCTCTAATCCTCAGGAACTACTCCAGAATCTAAGGAGTTTTGAAAAATTATCACTAATACATCCACTATTTTTGTGGCTACTTCCTTGAGTACTTTGGGATGCAGACTATCTGGCCCTGGGGCTTTATCGGCCTTTAATCCATTCAATTTACCCAACACCACTTCTCGGATAATCTGGATTTCACTCAGTTCCTCCACCTTATTTGACCCCCAGTCCCCTGCTATTTCCGGTAGATTATTTATGTCTTCCTTAGTGAAGACAGAACCAACGTAGTTATTCAATTGGTCTGCCATGTCCTTGTTCCCCATGATCAATTCTCCTGTTTCTGACTGCAAGGGACCTACATTTGTTTTAACTAATCTCTTTCTCTTCACATATCTATAAAAACTTTTGCAGTCAGTTTTTATGTTCCCTGCCAGTTTTCTTTCATAATCTATTTTCCCTTTCCTAATTAAGCCCTTTGTCCTCCTCTGCAGAACTCTGAATTTCTCCCAGTCCTCTGGTAGGCTGCTTTTTCTGGCTAATTTGTATGCTTCATCTTTTGTTTTTATACTATCCCTGATTTCCCTTGTTATCCATGGATGCACTACCTGCCCTGATTTATTCCTTTGCCAAACTGGGATGAACAACTGTTGTAGTTCATCCATGCAGTCTTTAAATACCTTCCATTGCGCATCCACTGTCAACCCTTTAAGAATCACTTGCCAGTCTATCTAGGCCATTTCACTTCTCACACCTTCAAAGTTACCTTTGTTTAAGTTCAGAGCCCTTGTTTCTGACTTAATTATGTCACTCTCCATCCTAATGAAGAACTCAACCATATTATGGTCACTCTTTTCCAAGGGGCCTCGCACAACAAGACTGCTAACTAACCCTTCCTCATTACTCAATACCCAGTCTAGAATAGCCTGCTCTCTTGTTGGTTCCTTTACATGTTGGTTTAGAAAACTATCCTGCATACATTCCAAGAAATCCTCTTCCTCAGCACCCCTGCCCATTTGATTCACCCAATCTATATGCAGATTGAAGTCACCCATTTTAACTGTTTTACCCTTGTTGCACGCATTTCTAATTTCCTGTTTGATGCCATCCCCCAACTCCACTACTACTGTTAGGTGGCCTGTACACAACTCCCACTAGCGTTTTCTGCCCCTTAGAGTTTCGCAGCTCTACCCATATCGATTCCACATCCTCCAAGCTAATGTCCTTCCTTTCTATTGCATTAATCTCCTCTCTCACCAGCAACGCTACCCCACCTCCCTTTCCTTTCTGTCCATCCCTCCTGAATATTGAATATCTCTGATGTTCAGCTCCCAGCCTTGGTCCCCCTGGAGCCATGTCTCCGTGATCCCAACTATAGCATAGTCATTAATAGCTATCTGCACATTCAACTCGTCCACCTTATTACGAATGCTCCTTGCATTGAGACACACAGCCTTCAGGCTTGTTTTTACAACACTCTTACTCCTTATACAATTATGTTGACAAGTAGTCCCTTTAGATTTTTGTCCTAGAAACCCACCACCTCTTATTCTCTGTTTATTATTGTTTTCTTCTTTCCCCCCTACATGTTGGGTCTGAGTGCTTCCCTTTTCTGCCTCCTGCCTCAGACCCTGTCTCCTGGCTTTCTCTATTTGATTCCCTCCCCCCAACCGTTCTAGTATGGAACAATCTGCCAGAGGAGGTAGTTAAGGCAGGGATTATCCCAACGTTTAAGACGCAGTTAGACAGGTACATGGATTGGACAGGTTTAGATGGATATGGGCCAAACACAGGCAAGTGCGACTAGTGTAAATGGGACAGGTTGGTCAGTGTGGGCAAGTTGGGCTGCAGGGCCTGTTTCTACACTGTATGACTATGACTCTCTGTGGAAGCCAGGAGTCATTACTTGCCAGGGGAAAGGCAACAGGAAATAAAAACTGAAATAGTGATGAAACAGGAGCATGCGTGAGATAGGAAGAGTGAAGAAAGTAGCATGGCAGTTGTTGAGGGCGGAGTCAAGAGGATATGAGAAATAGAACAATTGAGTTTAGATTGCATTCAAGCAAATATACAAATTGTAGTAAAAATCATTAGTAAGCTGCAAGGTCAAGTATCCCTATTGGATTATGATGTAGTTGCACAAATTAAAAGAACAAGGACAGGAATGGGCACATTTTATTCCAGGATATATGGTGTTCAGCACAGATAAAGAAAGGAAAATTGGAAAGGGGTGGCAGTTTTGAGTAAGGAATATAATAATGTAGTGGAGTGTAGTCTGAGTGTACTGGTTTGTGCCTTGAGCAAATCAGTTGTTCATTCGAGGTTGTTGGGGTGTTATTACTTTAAGAAGCTGTGTCACATGGTTAATTTAGCATTTAGGGTTTGTGCCGTGCTTCAGTTCAGTTTAAAGAGTTGAGTGACACAATAAAGACCTGTTCCTTTGATACTCCAAGCCCTGGTGAGTTCATGTTAAATTCCACAGCTCAGTTACAAGAACTACTCAGTGCATTATACAGATGATAAGAAAGAACAGCTACTGGGAGAATCTACCTTGCTCGGGTGAGGCTGGTGAATCTGCAACTTGGATAAAAGTATATCAAAATAGAAGGATAAATCCCTCAACACATAGGCAAGTAGCAGAATATATATATATATATATATATATATATATATATATGAAGTGCACACAATGAAGCGGCAGAAACAACACAAATGGGCACAATATGAAACACAGGAATGACAGGGAAATTGAGCTGCAGCTAATTGTAGCAGACCATCTCCAGAAAGCAAATGCAGATTATCAAGGGTTTAGATATTCATAGAGTCTTGCTGCGTGGAAACAGGTCCATTGGCCCAACTTGGGCACACTGGCCTATATGTCCCATCTGCACTAGTCCCACATGGCCACATTTGACCCATATCCCTCTAAACCAGTCCTAGGGTCTCGACCCGAAACGTCGCCTATCTCCTTCGCTCCTTAGATGCTGCTGCACCCGCTGAGTTTCTCCAGCCTTTTTGTTTACGCCCTATCCTTGTATGTCTAAATGTTTCTTAAACGTTGCAATAGTACCTGCCTCAACTACTTCCTCCAGCAGATCGTTCCATAAACATGTGTACCACCCTTTGTGTGGAAAGGTTACCCCTCAGATTCCAAGTACCGTATTTCCAGGCAATGAAGACGCACCTGTGTCGAAGAAGCACCCCCATTTTGAGTTGCTAAATTTGGAAAAAAGGTTGGTGGGAGACTTCCTGGCTCAGGGAGATCACACAACAGAGACCCGCCGGTTTCTGGCTGGCTGGCGGGCGGGCCTGCAGAAGGCGCTGAGGTGCTGGCTGGTTCCATTGTCCGGTCCCCGCACCCGCTCCCGCTGTCTGGTCCCGGCGGCCGCTCGCAGCCACCTGAGCTACTTCCCTCCCTGGCCACAATGCAGTGGGCCCATGCCCGGAGCGCCGTGGCAGCCGTGAGTTGTTGGCATGATCTCCAACCCCCTCCTTCTCAACGCTCCTGCCCTCCCCCAACTTTACCCCTGGCGGCCCAGCCAAATGTTCTACTTTGTGCAGCCCAGGCCACACTGACCTGGGCCAGATTCCCCACCTCCCCCCACCCTCAGCGGCGCTGTCCTTTTACAGCCGCTTCCACTTCACACAGTTCCAGGGTCGAAGGTGTGGCAGGTTCCGTGGAGCAGTTGCTACGAGAGTGGCATTGCTCAGCCTAACCTTCGGCCTCCGAGACGCAGGTAAATTTTCGGGCCTTATTTTAGATAAAAATAGCGTCTTGGACTATGGGAAATACGGTAAATATTTTCTCCCTCACCTTAAACCTATGTCCACTGGTTCTCAAATCCCTTACCTTGGGCAAGGTTAATGTAGGATGAGTGAAAGGTTGGTGTTTGATGGCTAGTGTGGTCTCATTTTGATGCCATGTCAGTCAGACAACCCCCTTCTGCCGTTTTCCCCCTCTCTTCCTTGTGCTCCCTCTGGGTGCACAACTATTCCTCCCACTATCCCGTCCCATTTCCCCTCCATCCATCCTCTTCCACCTATGTCCCTTCCTCTATCTTCACATATTACTCCTCTTTGCTCATCTTACAGCCTTTTATTTCCTTTTTGTTGTCTTTAGCCTTTATCCACCCATCTGCCAGTCAAAAGTACTTTCACTTGCCAGGCTTTGTCCTGCCCGCACCTCTTTCCCAGCATTCTTCCCCCTACTCCAGTCAGTTGGAAAAAGAGTCCCAACCCAAAACCTATCCCCTATCCATGTCCTCCAGAGATGCTGCCTGACCCGCTGAGTTACTTCAGCACTTTGTGTTTTGCTCAAGATTCTAGCGACTGCAGTTCGCTGTTTCTCTATATGTAATGTCTGTATAACTTTAAGAACCATATGCACTTTGTTGAATGATTTCAGATACATTGTTGTATCTGACACTGCTGTCAGTTGGGGTTTGTTCATCACCAATAAAGGATGTGTTGCTGGAAGTCTTGACATTTAGATTTGCCTCACTAGACAGCAATACAGAGAAGAACCTACACATTGTACAAGGATGACCTTTGAAGTATTTCAGATATGTTCCCACATGGAGGAATGGCAAGAGAACAAAGTCAGAGTGTTATGAATGACAAGGAGGTAGAGAGAATGCAAGAAAAAAAGAGTAGGATATGATCTACTGTGAATAACGCCAAAGCAAACTATGCTGGATACATCAAGCTGAGAGAGGAAGTGTGAAGGGAAATAAGAATGAGGAAAGATAAAGTAAAAGAAGATGGTAACACAAAAATAAACCCAAGAGCTTTCCACAGGCACAAATAGGAGCGATTAATAAGAGGAAGGAAATTGCCAATTCGGGATAAAGAAAATGATCAGTGCATAGCTGAAATACTAATGTACGTTTTTAATCAATCTTTATTTTTATATCAGTTTTTATTAAGGAAGAGGAATGTTCCAAGAATTCAGTAGAAATGGAAGTACAAGGTAAAAGATAGGATGAAGGAACTGCTTCATGGTGAACAAGTCATCAGGCCTGGATTGGATGCACCTTGGGTTGCCTTGTCAAATGGGAGTGAAGATTGCAGAAGCATTTGCTACGCTCTTCCAAATTTTCTTAAAGGCAAGGTGCCGGAAGAATTAATTGATCACCAGAAGCATGCATAAAAATTATTAGCTTGAAGATGCTAAACAAATAGTAGTTGTAAATTGCTGTTTTTTTGAATGAGTAATGGTACAGTAGTGCCTCTCCCCCACCCATAGAGATCAGCCCTTCCATCGCTGGCATTTTGGAAGATAGGTGGGCAGAATCATATTTACAAATGACAGGCATGAAAATGTAAGGTATAGTGAAAAGGAGAGCATATGAGTATAAGATGTTGATGGGCTGGCTGAATGCACAGACAAGTGTGCAGTGATATACTTCTATTTTTGAAGTATTTTCATCTCAATAGAGAATGGATTTGTGCTGCTTGGATAAAGAGGATAAAGAGAAGATTTGATAGGGGATGAACAAAATGCTGGAGTAACTCAGTGGGCCAGGAGGCATCTCTGGAGAACATGAATAGGTGATATTTTGGACCGTAACCTTCTTCATTTTGTGTTTATTACATTGGTTTAGATTAGAAAAACAAAAGCTATCCTCATTACCAGACCATGGAACACATATCTGATATATTGGGAAAAATGTACAAAGGGGGACAATGATAGATCTTTTATTTTATTCAGGGAACCGGAGTGGTGGAAGCAAAATAAGTATGTGGCATCAATAGGATATTACAGGCATATGGTGAAAGAAAGGGCGAATGCGTGACACAGCAATGTTCTGTCTGAGGTTGGCATAGACTCAAGGCCTTATTTGCTGCCGTAACAATGCAATGATTTATTCACCCCAGCAATCTCTATCAAGAGAATTGGTGTCTTGTGCTTCAATACAACTCTTTGATGTCATCCTTTGCTCTTACTTCACTCTCATAAATTCCATTCCTAAATCCTTTCACCTTCATTAAATTCTTCTTATACTCCAGTTATTTGGCCAAGCTTCTGGTCAATTATCCGAAAGCATTATTAGTTTGTTTTAAATGTGTCTTTCTTTTACCAAGAGCAGGTCGCAGTAAAAGGTTTTTCTGGGTTTTTTTTCTCTGTATTGAAAGTGCTATAAAAATGCAAGGTGTTATTCAAAGACTTACTGACTGAACACATGATTTGGCAGCAGAGGAACATATACAGAATTGATATTTTCACGGACTCTGCTGTATTATGCTTAAATCCATCTATACTAAACATTGCATATAAATTACAAAATATTTAAATGATTAGTTACAAGTCACAGTGGTCACTTATGGAAAACATTAGAAATACCATTATGATTTTAAACATAACAATTAATCGCTACACAATAAATTTGTTCTGGGATTAAATGCTTTTGCTTTGCCTGTGATGGGGTGCAACTTCACGACAGGTCTTGTGCAGTTTTATGCAGGAATGGTGTACTGATTTCAGTCACAAGGTGACTATATCACACCTATTAAACTCCCCTCACATTCCTCTCACGTAAAGAAACAGCTCTCGACCGAAAGGCTAAAGCCGACCAGCACGTGCAAATCTGCAAAGCGTGGCCTCTGATAATAACACCGCAGAAGAGCGGCGAGACCACAAAAGATTTTAATTGACAAAATATAACTCCGTGACACGCACAGTTTGCAGATTCAAGGTACGGCATCCATGCAGCTCAGTAAGTGATCTGGTGATCAGTCTGCTTTGTATAACCCATTTACCTGTCACAGCCAGAGTGTGGGTCGCTCCGCATGCTCTCTTGCAGACATTGTCGAGTTCTTCAATCAACCTCAGAACAAAGGTCTCCTCTCTGCTGCCAATGCCAATCTGACCACGGTCGCTGGCTTTGAACATTAAGATTAACAGCACAAAAAATGAACAGGATCACTATTATCACAGTGAAGTTTCCAAGCAAGTATTATTTTATAATGACCTATATGCTTGTGCACAATTTTAGTTACTTAGAAGGAAAAGGGAAAGTCATTTGCTATGACAGGCAGTGTCAAAACTCACAGCAAGAGACTAGGAATTACTAGGATAAAAGAAAAAACTTCAAGATGAAGAGGGAAACAGCTTTTCAACCATACACATAGCAATGAAATACATGGAGTTAGTGGTTAATAGGATATAATTAAACAATCAGATAATTACTACGTAAACTGTTGTGTGAAAAAGAAATAATAATCTTTATTATCAATGAATCATTTAAAATTGTTTAATATTAGCATCAAGAGAGCAGAAGACAGTATAGAATTTACTGAAAAATAAAAGAATACATTTAGAAAGCTATTGAACAAGTGTCACCAGGCATGTCCTTTACAAGTCCTGATATGCTTCTTGTTCACACCCCACGATTTAGTGAGATTGTGTGAAATGTTGATTTTTTTTCCTTTGATCATGTAACATGTACAAGAGTGCCTTGTGATCCACTCATCTGCCTATTTTTGCTGTGCATGTGGTGGCATGACAGTGAGGACCAGGGGATTGGTTGCATTGCGTTGGTATAGTAGAAAAAAAAAAATCAAAAAAGGACACAAAGTGCTGGAGCAACTCAGCGGGTCAGGCAGCATCTCTGGAGATCATGGACAGGTGATGTTTTGGATTGAGACACTTCTTCAGACTGATTGTAAGGGAGGGGAGTGGGAAAAGAAAGCTGGAAAAGAGGAGAAGCAGGACAAAGTGTAGCAGGTCTGGTCAGCACAGGCAAAGTGATTTTTTTGATAATCGGAACAAAGGAAAAAGGGTAGAAAAATCGGTGTGAGACTGGTTGGAGTTGTTGATTGTGAACCCGGGGGAAGGAAAGGAATGTGTTGGTGGGGGGAGGGAAAATAGATAGGAGTCCAGGTGGAGACCAGGGATGGGAAGGGGGGGGGGGGGGGGGGGGATAGTGGGGAGGAGAGAAAAGAGGGGAGTGAGTCATTTAGCGGTTACTTAAAATTAGAGAATTCATCATTCATATTGTTGGGTTGTGAGCTTCCCAAGCAGTTTATGGGGTGGTGTTCCTCCAGTTTGCATGTGACCTCAATCTCTGGTCAGGCCACATTTGGAATATTGTGGGAGAGGGTCCCCAAGAATGATCCCAGGAATGAGTAGGTGAGCATTTGATGGCACTGGGCCTGAACTCACTGGAAATTAGAAGAATGAGGGGGGACCTCATTGAAATGTACAGAATAGTGAAAGGCTTGGGTAGAGTGGATGTGGAGAGGATGTTTCCACTAGTGGAAGAGTCTAGGACTAGAGGTCACAGCCTTAGAGTTAAAGTACGTTCTATTATGAAGGCGATGAGAAGGAATTTCTTTAGTCACTGGATGGTGGAATTCTTTGCCACAGAAGGCTATGGAGGCAATGTCAGTGGATATATTTAAGGCAGAGATAGATAGATTCTTGATTAGAAAGGGTGTCAGAGGTTATGGGGAGAAGGCAGGAGGGAGAGATAGATCAGCCATGATTGAATAGTGGAGTAGACCTGATGGGCCTAGTTCTCCTCCTATCGATCTTATGATCATACAACACTCGCTCTATGAAGATGCTTACACTCCTCTTAACTGTTATATCACAGCCAGAAAATCACCAACAGTAATTTATTTTCTCTCCCCCATATTTTGATTGCATGACCTTTAATCCATTTGGTTCACTCAACAATTACATACTCCTCTCTGGAGTGTTGACTTCAACATTTATGCAATTATCATTCACTGTGTGAACATCAACACCCTCTTTTGATGCCTCCATTAGCTTCACATTTTTGAATGGTTTATAAAATATCCAGCCTTGGATTAGTTACAGTAACCTCTAGTTATGTTGCTTTGATTCCTGTCATTTTCTCAACATATTGAAGAAGCAGTAAGATGAAGGGTCCCGACCCGAATATCCCGTATTGTAACTGCCTGTCCCGCTGAGTTAGTCCAGCATTTTACGTCTACCTTTGAAGGAGCAGTATCTCAGTGGCACCTTTCACTACATCTACATCAGTAAATTCATGAAGTGGTTTTGTATTAGAGTCACAGAGTCATACAGTGTGGAAACAGGCTCCTTGACCAATTTACCCACACTGACCAACATGCCCCATCTACACTGCCTGCGTTTACCCCATACCCCTCTAAACCTACCCTATCCATGCACCTGTCTAAATGTTTCTTAAATGTTGCAATAGTACCTGCCTCAACTAACACCTCTGGCAGTTCATTCCATACACCCCCCACCCTTTATGTAAAAAAGTTACCCCTCGGGTTCCTATTAAACCTGATTGAATCTTGGCCTTGAAGAAGAATTGGGTTTGTTGATGTGCTCCTTGAAATAAAGGTGACTGAAGGAAGATAATTGAGGTGTATGTGATAAGCATATTGGTAAAAGGATAAGAAGTTGTATAGAAATAATTGCTCCCAATGAATGGCATTGGCCTGAAGCTTACTGTAAGCTCACTGTATCAAAGGATGGAGCTAGGAATCCGCACCGCATTTAAAATATGCTGTAATGTATGCTTGTGATGCTCTAGCCTAACAAAGAGAAGTACTGCAAGCTGGAAAGTGGGATTCAGTTGTATAGCTCTTCATCTTCTAACATTTTCGCAGTCTCGTGAGGAGGGTGGTGCGCCCTCTGGGGCTCGTGAGGAGGTTGGTGTGCCCTCTTGGCTGTCACTTCAATGTGGTTGGTCTTGTAGATCGTTGGTAATATTAACACCAAGAAACTTGAAGCTCAACATTTCCACTTCCGCACAATTGATGCTGATTGGGTAATGTATTCCGCCATGCATTCTGAAGCCGATACCAGGTCCTTCATCTTACCAACACAGAGCGAGAGGCTGTTGTCCTGACACCCATGTTACAAAGTTCTCTGTCTCGTTTTTTTGCTCCGTCTTGCCATTATTAATGATTGGACCCACCACAGTGGTATCATCTGGAAACTTGTAAATGGAGTTACAGACAATTTGGCCACACAGTCGCGAGTGTATCGGCAGTAGAATAAGGGACTGAGAGTGCATTTGTGTGGAGCATTGGTGTTGAGAATGATTGTGTTGTCACCTATCCTGACTAATTGTGGTCTGAGGGTCAGAACCTTCAGGGATCCAGTGGAAGGAGATGGTGCTGATTCCTAGCTCTAGGAGTTTGCAGATGGGTTTGGATGGGGTTATGCTGTTGTAGATGGAGGTACAGTTGATAAAGAGGAGTCTAATGAAGGAGTCCTTATTTTCTACGTGCTCCAAATTTTAGGCAAAGTAGATGGTGTCTGCTGTGGACCTGTTGTGACAGTAGGCAAACTGCAGTGGTACAAGGCTGGCTAAGAGGCTCGAGTTAATGCACACCGTTATCAGTCTCTCAAAGCCTTTTACGATGAGAGATATCTAAGCACACTATCTTAATTTTCTTTGGCACTGGGATGATAGTGGTCTTCATGAAGCAGTTGGGGATCTCAGAAAGGAGTTGATGGAGGTTAAAGATGTCTGTGGATAACTCAGCCAGCTGATCCTCAGGACATAGCCAGGGACTTCATCCGGGCCAGTTGCTTTCCAAGGATTCACTCTCAGGAAGGCCACGGTAACTATTGGTACATTACACACCCCAGACTAAATGAGTAAATAAACATTACATGATTTCCAAGTTGTTTTGCTTGTCAAAAAATATGCAGGAAACTCCATGTCATGAGACACCCGTATGTCTCCAATGTAACTTCAATGTTAAGACAATACACAATATCACATTATGACGTCTTGCCCTTAACCAAGCTCCTTTTGGCGCATTATTGGGCACTCTTGGGATAACAAGGTCTGAAGCCTCCTGTACCAACCTGGGAGTCCAGCAAATAAACTCAAGTACCTTCACATTTTCAGCAAACTCCCTCCATCCAGAAAATGTATAATCTTTGCCCACACCTGTTATGATATGTGTAATGTGCCTTTGACGATTAATAAAGTCTACACATGCATGTGGGTTCCAGGCATGCATGGGGGATCCAGGCATGCGTGGGGGCTCCAGGCATGTGTGGGGGCTCCAGACATGTGTGGGGTTCCAGGCATGCGTGGGGGCTCCAGAAATGCATGGGGGCTGCAGGCATGCGTGGGGGCTCCAGACGTGCGTGGGGGTTCCAGGCATGCATGGGGGCTCCAGACATGCGTGGGGGCTGCAGGCATGCGTGGGGGCTCCAGACATGCGTGGGGGCTCCAGGCATGCGTGGGGGCTCCAGGCATGAGTGGGTGTTCCAGGCATGCGAGGGGGCTCCAGGCATGCGTGGGGGCTCCAGCCATGCGTGGGGGCTCCAGGCATGCGTGGGGGCTCCAGGCATGCGTGGGGGCTCCAGGCATGCGTGGGGGCTCCAGGCATGCGTGGGGGCTCCAGGCATGCGTGGGGGCTCCAGGCATGCGTGGGGGCTCCAGGCATGCCTAGGAGTTTTAATACTGGAAAAGCTTGTCCTTGAACATGGTGGCAGCGGTGGTGCCTTAAAGAATCATTTTTCTGCCACAACCTGAATCTCCCGGCTGGAACAGTTAGCAGCTAAGGACTAGTGAAACTGTCAAGCGCCGTAGGATTGGTCAGTCAGCAGCATTCAAGGCACAGAAAATATTAAAACTGCCGGCAAACGACATGGCTACCTGAAGGGTGGGGCAGACGGCTGCTCAGCAGCAAGCCGAGTCAAGTGCGGGCGAGGAGACGGGCGATCAGCGGCCCACGCAGACGGCTGCCGGTCGGCCTCCCATGAGTGGTATACAACCATAAACGTCAACCCCAGAGGGATTGAGGGTTGGAAAACATGGCGTTGGATGTGGGAATACTACAGAGTGGTCGCACAGCTAGACAGGCAAACACTAGCATACTAGACAGCATTGTTTCTCCATACAATTGGCCCGTCAGGACTGGAGATTTACGACAGGTTTGTGTTCGCCAACGACAAGGAGAACCAAGAACGGGCCGATATCATTTGCACGTTCGAGGGCGACGCCATTGGCGAGAAGAATGAGATGTATGAGCAATACCTCTTCAACAAGAGACAGCAAGAAGCAGGTGAGAACTTTGAATCGTACCTCGCTAGCCTTATGCCCCGTCCCACTTAGGAAACCTGAAAGGAAACCTCTGGAGACCTTGCCCGCGACCCACGGTTTCCATGAGGTTGCCGGAGGTTTTGGTCACTTGCCTGGGAAGCCTCAACCTGGATCGACTGAACCACGAGCTGCATCGACCAACCGCACACAACAACACACACAAACACATCACAAAGGTGGGGGCCATGGAGAGCGGAGGAGTGCTGGCTGCGCAATGAAGAAGAAGGTAAATGGCTGCCACAGAGCACGGTAAGTCCTTTAGAGAGCATGCGGAGGGGGGGTGTGTGGAGAGAGATGGGGGGAGAAGGGGAGGTGGAGAGAGAAGGGGAGAGAGAAGGAGAGAAAGAAGGGGGGAGAAGGGGGGGAGAAGGGGGGGAAGGGAGAGAGAAGGGGAGAGAGGGGAGAGAGGGGGAAAGAGAAGGGGGAAGAAGGGGGAGAAGTGGGGAGGAGAAGGGAAGGAGAAGGGGAGAGAAGGGGAAAGAAGGGGGGAGGAGGAGTGGAGATAGTTTTAAGAAGTTTAATAAACTTTAGCGGGCATTTTACCGGGTCTTCTTGGTCCTGAAAACGCCAATGAGCCAATCAAAATGGCTGGTCAGTGAAGGTGATTGCCTTCAACTGCCTGTAAGTAAATATCGACTCCACTCCACTGGCTTCGACCAAACGGCAACCTATTTTTGTCGAGGCCGGTTTTGATTTTGTTGAAACCTAGATGAAGCCTCGACCAACTATTAGAAAACTCCGGTGAACTGATGTAAATCTTGGATCGCGGGCAAGGTCACCAGAGGTTTCCGTTCAGGTTTCCTAAGTGGGACGGGGCATTAGAACACTAGCGAAGACTTGTAATTTCTGCCAGTGCATGACGGACAGCTTGCTCTGTGACAAGATTGTGTTGGGCATTAGCGATTCGCAGAGGAGGAGATGTTTGCGGCAGGAAAAGAAGGTCATTCTCAACGGACGTACCGACATCTGCAAGAGTGCTGAGACTACTGAGTCACATCTGCAAGCTTTCACCGGAAGCTGCAGGTCTGCTGCTGCAGTCCACAAAATCAGACAGCAGAGCAGCAAGAGAGGCGCGGCTGTGCAATACCCACACAAGCAAAGCAAGTGGGCTAAGCCCAAGAAAAGCCAAGGCAAGCGCAATCAAGAAGCAAAAGCGTGCAAGTATTGTGGTAGGAGCATGCAATGGACAAATAGCAATGTCCAGCCTACGGACAGACGGGTAGGGCATGTGGCAGTTGCAACCACTTTGCCAAAGTGTGCAGAAAGAAGAAAGTACACAAAGTGGACGACCAGGCCGGAAGTGAGACGAGCGCTGAGTACATTGATACTATCACGCTTACAATTGACATGGTGCACCCAGAGATGATGTCTACACATTGATACTTGTCAATGGAGAGCAGGTCTACTTCCTAGTGGACAGCGGAGCGAGTGTGAACATTTTGCACGCATATATTTACACAGCGTAGACCACACACTAGCCCCATGTTAAAAGAAGCTCATGATGTGCAATAAGACTACAATGGATGCGGAAGGAGTTTGCCGTGTTAAGCTCCTCAACCCCAAGACAAACCGTAAGTATTCTGTGGAGTTCATTGTGGTCAGTGATGGCTTCACACCACTGCAAGGGAGAAAAGCCAGTCAGTGAATTAATTTGATCACTGAATGACAACGGCTTTCACCCTGTACACACGTCGACGGTCGTAAAAGAGAAAGTGGGTAAGACTGAAGAACGCGATGCAGAGTGTTCGACAGGTAAACTAGGAGAGCAGCTGCCAGGTGAAGCACACCTGCAGATTGACGAGGACGTGGAACCCACAGTCTTACCGCCACCACGTTTACCTCACGCGATAAAGCAGAAGGTGAAGACGGAGCCAGAGCGCATGGTAGAGCATCACGTGATAAAGCAGAAGGTGAAGACGGAGCTAGAGCGCATGGTAGAGCGTCACGTGATAAAGCAGAAGGTGACGACGGAGCCAGAGCGCATGGTAGAGCGTCATGTGATAAAGCAGAAGGTGAAGACGGAGCTAGAGCGCATGGTAGAGCGTCACGTGATAAAGCAGAAGGTGACGACGGAGCTAGAGCGCATGGTAGAGCGTCACGTGATTGCACCAGTTCACGAGCCGACGGGTTGGGTCCGCCAGCTCATGGTCGTGGAGAAAAAGGGTGGCGATCTCTGGGTGTGCATCGATCCTCGACCGCTAAACAAAGCGCTGAAGCGAGAACACTATCCACACCCAGTTATTGAATACATCTTGCCATATCTTGACCAAGTGAAGATCTTCAGTAAGCTAGACATGAGCTCAGCTTTATGGCAGGTGAAACTTGACGACGAATCGTGCAATCTGACAACGTTCATCACACATTTTGGGCATTACCGGTGGCACCGATTGCCATTTGGTTGAAGTGTATCGTCTGAAATCCTCCAGCGAAGATTAATTCAGGCGCTCGAAGAGCTACCTGGAATATTCTGCAACATGCTCGTCTATGGTAAGGGAGAGACAATGGAAGATGCGGTCATCGACCACAACTCAAAGCTCGGGCAGTTGCTTCAGTGACGTGTACAGCAACACATCTAATTTAACAAGGACAAGTCTGTCTGCACAGCAACTGAGATTCCCTTCCTAGGACACGTGATCACTGGCACAGCACTGCAACCCGACCCCAAAAAGGTCGCAGATGTCGTCAATATGCCAGCACCCTCAGATGTACAGGGGGTGCAGAGGCTAGTTGGATTTGTCAACTACCTGAGCCGTTTTCTACCCAGCCTGTCTGCTACTCTTGAGACCATCAGACAGCTGACGTGACCAGACATAGCATGGGAGTGGTCTGCTGAGGAGGACAAAGCAACGTCCAAGATCAGACAGATGGTGTCTGAAGCACCGATCTTAGCGTACTGCAATCCCAAGGAGGAGCTGACGATTCAGTGTGACGCCAGCAACAAGGGACTGGGGGCAGCTTTGCTCCAATTGGGGCGTTGCATCGCGATTGTGAGCAGAGCAATAACCGACACTGAATCACCATATGCCTCGCTTGAGAAGGAGATTCTCGCCGTGTTATTTGCAATGGAGCGTTTCCATCTGTATACATTTGGTCGATCACAAGCCGCTGGAAATGACAGCGAAGAAGTCGCTAGTGAAAGCGCCGAAGCGTCTTCGAGGAACGCTACTCTGCCGACAGAGCTATGATTTTGACATCAGCTACTGTCAGGGGAAGCTCATGTACCACGTACAGTTAGCGTTACTCTAAGCAGAGAGCAAGCATTCGGGGAAGTAAACATGGTATCACACTTGCCAATTCGAGATGAGCGTCTCGAGCAAATTTGCGATGAAACAGCGAAAGAAGGCACACTACAGATGCTGAAACGTGTTATCATCAGTGGTTGGCCTAGTGAATGAGATAGGCTACCAGAGCAGCTAACACCTTATTACAGCTACAGGGATGAGCTCACAGTCCAAGATGATTTGATCTTCAAGGGCTGAGCACGTCCCACTCAGCCCCTCATGAATCGTCGCACGCGGACACTTCTGCGGTTCTGCCGACGACAGCGAGACTACTTGAACCCAGAGTTGTGTATGAGCATGAACGCATGAAGCAGCAAGCTGACAAATACAATAATTCAGCTAAAGATCTTTCCACGCTTCATGAGGGCTACACAGTCTGATTGCAACCCCTTGTACAAGGAAAGAAGAGTTGGGAGAAAGCCATCGTTTCTCGCTAGCTTGACGAGCGTTTCTCGCTAGTTTGACGAGCGTTTCTCGCTAGTTTGACGAGCGTTCAAATGTGGTTCAGAGCCCATCTGGCATATACTGTTGCAATCGTGTACATCTCCACAAGACCTGCGAAAATCCACCAGACAAGCTGGTCGCACGTCAACACGCGAAGCACGTCCAGACCATCAAAGACCAGGGCGAATCTACTACACCGACCACAGCTAACACGACACAGGCGTTAAAGCAGCAGCCAGCACCCACTGAAAAGCAAACAGCTGCTGAGAGAACCGACAAAAACAACGACATTGACATAAATGAAACAGTGAGAACTCGCTCAGGTCGAACTGTGAGATCGCTTAACTATTCCGGAGACTATGTGACCCATTGATTTAGTTCTTAGCAATTGTTATGTCTGTATGTGGTTGCAAGAATGATAAAACAAGTTTATGAAATGAAGATAATGAGAGGGAAAGGACATTTTACTTTAGCAAAAGTGTTCTTTTCTCACTTGGACAGATATGTACATTGTACAGCTGTACGTTTTTCTCTTTTGGAAAAAGAGGGGATGTTATGATATGTGTAATGTGCCTTTAACGACATGTGCGGGGTTTCCAGGCATGCATGGGAGGTTTACTTACTGGAATAGCTTGTCCTTGAACAACACCCACACCTCCTCATTCACAACGCTATGATCTATAGATTGGGGGAGGGGGCAGGAGGTACGGCGAGTGGGGGGCAGTAGGGGAGCAGGGGGCACCTCATCTTTCCTCAATTTATGCCACAACCCATTTCCAAGCCCATCACTTCTCTTCCACTGCTCTCCTGCCTCTCCTAGAATGTGTGACTGAGTCAATTCTCCATTCCAGAAGGTTGAAGGTGCCCTCCAGCTGTCCACCCTGAAGGTGTCAGAGTGTATGGGGAGAAGGCAGGAGAATGGGGTTAGGAGGGAGAGGTAGATCAGCCATAATTGAATGGTGGAGTAGACTTAATGGGCCGAAGGGCCTAATTTTGCTCCTATCACATGATCTTATGATCCATCTGCCACTTCCTTCTTAACTGAGAAAAATAGCCATAATTACCAGAAACATAACCTCTCTCTCTTCCCTATGATCCTTCCACCCCACTGGAAGATTGCCAGTGTTCCCAATTTCCAGAAAAAAACAATGCTGGTATCTTCCCGGTCCCTCACATCCTAAACGGGTAGAACATTTTCTACTCCATTGTTTGTGTAGGTGAAATAATCTGCTCTAAAGTGGCACACCCATAAATAATTGTCATAAAGAATGAAACCAACAAATTGGTTCCATTAGTCATTTAGTTCCTTGTCATTTTCACTAATAGTAGCTAATCAGTCATATGACAGAGAGGAGCAATGCCAGTAAGAAATTAGTCAGAAGTAAAATTACTTAAACATCCAGCAATTGTGCTTTCTGCCAGAAAGACATTTTGTAATACTGCTTCGCTGCTTTCAAATGTATCTTGGCACTTAAGCTCTTTACGTTGACGTTCTGTAAATTCATTTACTCCATATATTATTTATAATTAAGAAAAGTGCCATCACGCTCATTACATCCCTTAAGCTTGGGAGGTATGTACTTTGCACATGATAACGAGTTTTTGTAGTGAGCATCCCATCACATTATATAGCACCTAGCACAAAAAGGTCACAAGCCAAGGTCCAGTCAGTTTATAACTGAAATGGTTTCATAACTGAGAGCTTTGTAATGAGGGTGGATTCTAATAGCATATTTTTTCATTCTGGCTTTTTTTTTCATTTCAGGGTCACAAAGAGTTCAAGAACTATTGCTGCATTGACAAAAACATTCACAAAAATGCAGAGAGATATTACTTTCTGCAACAAGGTAGCTTGCAGTTTTTCAGTGACTCTTCCTCACAGGTTGACTAAAATCAGTTTGTTTTCAATTTGATGGACTTTTCTATACTGCAAGTTTGATTTGAGGGACCTTGATAAACTGCACACTAGAATTCGGCTTTAAAGCCAACAAAATACCTTATTGACATGACATATGGGAGGGAAAGCTAATTTCCTTTCACTTTCTTGTAAAAAATCACACATTAAATTTTCATGAATTATCCACACTCAAACAACCAGATCACCAGTCCTTCAAAATTATAGTCATGAACAGTCTTTGTACTAATATCAGTATTATTAAACCTCAATTCTTCCCAAATTACCTAATTTTAATCAAAAACGCTGCTCTTAATATATAGTAAACTCCCGTGTAGCTTAAATTGCTGGTTTCAATCAAACATAACCTTCATTCTAGTAATTTGTTGAATTGCCACAGTAAAGATGAGAACCCTTCAGCTCATCAAGTTTGTTCATGATGTAGAAATTCAGCCAGTCCCATTGTCTGAGGTAGGTAGAGCACAGCTCCATGGCACTGTATCTAAGGGCGACTGCCAAACAGAGACCCATATGCATGCAACAGATCTGCTGAAGAACTGCTGGGGTCTGCAGCCTAAAAACTGGGAATAAGATTGCCAACTGCCTAATGTAGTTATTTTCCAAGTAGAACCAACAGAGACTGAAGGAGCAGTGTACAATATCCTCACCTCCTTTTCACTCCATCGGTGTACGATTTTCCAAACTATCAACCCAGTTTGATTTTCTTCCTCCCATCACTACACCCACCTCATCCAACCCCAGCAGAGGACCGGAACTGCATGCAATACTCCAAATGGGGCCTAGCCAAAGTCCTAAAAAGTTGCATCACTCATGACCCACTCCGGTACGGGGTTGGTATTGATGGCACTGCCCTGAGCTGGTTCATCTCCTGCCTCAAAGGTCAGGGTTTCTTGACTAACATAGGCAACTCTTTCTCCTCCCCAGCTAGTCTCTGCTGTGGGGTTCCACAAGGTTCCATCCTTGGCCCCATTCTCTTCTCCATGTATATGCTCCCCTTAGGCCAAGTCATTCAAAGGCATGGCATCTCCTTCCGAGGATATAAAGTGTTGGATGGCCCAGAACTTCCTCCAACTAAACGAGAGTAAGTCTGAGGTCATCCTTCTCGGCCCCTCGGACTCAATCAAAATGATAGCAGGCAGCCTTGGAAGCCTTACCCCACTACTCAAACCTCACGTCAAAAACCTTGGCGTGATATTTGACTCAGCACTGAAATTTGACAGACAAGTCAATGCTGTGGTAAAAGCTAGCTTCTTCCAGCTTCGGATGATAGCAAAAATAAAACAATTCCTCCAGTTTGATGACCTTGAAAAAGATCATCCACACATTTATCTCCTCCCGCCTCGATTACTGCAACTCCCTTTACACTGGCATCGGCCAATCTTCCCTGTCCCGCCTGCAACTGCTCCAAAACGCCGCAGTGAGACTCCTGACGGGCACCCGAAAAAGGAACCACATCACCCCGATCCTGGCCTCTCTCCACTGGCTCCCTGTGCAGTTCCGTATAAATTTAAAGATCCTCCTCTATGTCTACAAAGCCCTCAATGGGCTTGCCCCCACCTACATTAAGTCTTCTCACCCACCACACCACCTCCAGGTCCCTCAGATCGGCCGACTTGGGGTTGCTGAATATCCCACGGTCTAGGCATAAGCTCAGGGGCGACGCGCCTTTGCGGTCGCAGCTCCTAGACTGTGGAACAGCATCCGTCTTCCCATCAGAACTGTCCCCTCCATCGATTCCTTTAAGTCAAGACTAAAAACGTATCTATATCCCAAGCCTTTCTTGACGTCCTCTGACCGAGGGCTATATGTATACAGTTTGTTTGTTTATACTATTCTTATAACAAATGTAAAGCACTTTGGCCAACGAGAGTTGTTTTTTAAATGTGCTATATAAATAAATGTGACTTGACTTGACTTGCCTTGACAGTCTGACCCTTATTCTCAATGCAACAACCATGTTGTGCAATAAGCTTAGTTTACCGTTCTATCTACTTGTGTTGCCACTTTCAGGAAGTTATTGTCTTGGACTCCAAGATCCTTCTGCATATCAATGCAGTTAAGGGTCTTGTCTTTAATTGTATAATTTTCCCTTCCATTCAACCTCCCAAAGCATAACATCTACAGCCATAGAATCTTAGTGATACAGTGTGGAAACAGGCCCTTCGGCTCAACTTGGCCACACCCGCCAATATGTCCCAGTTACACTAATCCTGCCTGCCTGCATTTGCCCCATATCACTCCATACCTGTCCTATACATGTACCTGCCTAACAATTTCTTAAGCATTGGGATAGCCCCAGCCTCAACTACCTCCTCTGGCAGCTTGTTCCATACACCCACCACCCTTTGTTTGAAAAAGTTACCCCTCAGATTCCTATGAAATCTTTTCCCCATCACCTTAAATCTATGTCCTCTGGTCCTCGATTCACTTACTCTGGGCAAGAGACTCTAAAAGATTACCTGTGCTCCGAGGAATATAGTCCCAGCCTACTCAACCTCTCCCTATAGCTCAAACCCTCTAATTCTGGCAACATCCTCATAAATCTTCTCTGTACCCTTTCCAGCTTGACACCAACTTTCCTATTACATGGTGCCCAAAACTGAACACAATACTATAAATGTGGTCTCACCATCACAACAGCATGACCTCCCAACATCCATACTCAATACTCTGACTGATGAAGGCCAAAGTGCCAAAAGCTTTTTTGACCACCTTATCTACCTGCGACTTGACCTTCAAGAAACCATGCACCTGCACATCTAGATCCCTCTACTCAACAACACTCTCCAGAGGCCTACCATTCACTGTGAAGAACCTGCTCACGGTAGACTTCCAAAAATGTACCCCCTCACATTTCTCTGTATTAAATTCCATCGACCATTCCTGGCCAACCGATCAAGATACTGCTGCAATTTTTTACAGCCATCTGCATCAGATAGCCATCAACTATCTGTAAAACCACCCACCTCTCAGAATCAGGACCAATTAGGTTACGTTCCTGTCATTATAATAACACTGGGTTGCAGTACACTAGAAGTAACTGCAATTTTTAAGAATTATTTTACAGTGGTCCAGCCACAATGGATTATGCTTCTTTAAATTACCAATCCTGCTTGACTTTCTTCTCCTTTACACGAATGGCATTCCTGGATAAAAAGCTATTGCTGCAAAGGCCATGTGAGTAAGGAATGTTTCGTCCTGAGAGACAGATAAACACATTCAGCTTTTATCTACTTTTTCTACATGAAAGCTGCCTTTAGAGTTTACCTCTCATTGTAACACTACACACATCGGGGATGTTGCAATATGCAAAAAAAGAGGCCAGATTTCACAAAGCACAGGATGCCGTCAGATCCACGGTTATATTTTGCTTCCACTTATTTACTATAATATCAATTAAATTTACAGTAACAGAAGACAAATTGGTCTATTGAGTCTATCCTGCCATTGGGATCTACTGATTTATGTCACTGCCCACAAGCGTTTCCTGCACAAGCCCCACTCACACTGGGGTGAGAGGGACCTTCAATGTTCTTGCTCAACACCACAATACATTTTAATCATTCAGCTGCTGTTCACACCACAGTATTTTCTTAAATGTTATCCAATTATCCATTTTCTTCATGAAAACCACCATTGAATATGCATCCAGCACACTTTCAGAGAGTGCACTGGAGAACGGAACCACTCTCTAAACTGAGAAGTTCATGTCTCTGAACCTCTTATCAGTTACTTAAAATCTGTGTCTTTGCACTAATGCGGAGTGTTTATCTCCTTTTATCTTTTTTAAACCTACCAGGATTTTGGACACCTTAAGCATATCACCGCTCAACCATGGCTACTCCAAGGAGAGCCATCCATTCTCTCAGTTGGGGAATTGAGAACCGTCGGACATGGATTTGAGATGAGGGGGATAGATTTAATGGGAATCTGGGGGTTAACCTTTTCACACAAAGGGCGGTGGGTGTCCAGAATAAGCTGCCGGAGGAGGTAGTTGCGGCAAGTACAAATGCAACGTTTTAAGAAACATTTAGACAGGTGCATGGATAGGATATGCTTAGCAGGAATATGCGCCAAAAGCAGACAGGAGGGACTGGTATAGATGGGGCATGTTGGTCGGTGAGGGCAAGTCTGTTTCCACTATGTATGACTCTATGACCGTTGCTGGTGGTGGGACAGACAAGTGGGACAGTAAAAACAAAAATGCTTTGTGGTGGAGACAGAGGTGTGCAAGCAGGCCAGGCTGAAAATGTTTACATCTTCAAGTTTTAAAATCCTAACAATCAAGTGACATTGTGATATCCAATATACAATTGCTGTCTCCTTCTGATATATACAATCTTTCAAATATATTGTCTTGTACATATCTGAAATATTAAGAGCAAATTATATGAAACTAGTCAAGTCGCAGTTAATCCATGATAACAAATGAAATACAGGAGCTTCATGGGATATGATTGAACTGACATACAAAGATCTAACTTCATGCAAGTTATCCTATACAGTGAAAGCACTGTTCAAGCTAGTAATAATATTCTAGTATTCATTATTGACTGAAAATGGAATGTATTCAACTATTTTAATTAAGGTGATTATTCAATGAAATTATGAGTTGTAGCAGGTGCGTGTAGAGCGATACAATATGGATTATTATAGAAAACAGATATTTCTCACTTATGGAGAAATCAGTTTATAAACTGTTCTGTGGACAGCTGAGGTCTGCCTGTAAACGTTCATTCTTGAACCCAGAAGCAACAATCACAATCATTTGAAGCCAGTGAGTGTTCACAATATTTTGGGAGCACAATATGTGAGCATAATATTTTGGGTTAGTCACACGCAAACAGGTCTCAAATGGTTCACCTCTGGGCAATGCATCATAAACAGATCTCAATTGGTGGGTGTAATGCCAGTCATGTCCCTGGAAGTTGTGACATTGCAAGATGAGTAACGTTACTAGCAACGTAACTATTGTAACAGTATTATTGTTGCTTGTCGCTATTCTGTCATTACTAGGAAAATATAGACCAGTTAAATATAAACCTGGAAATTCCTGACCATTACTTTAACTAACCTATGAAGTTAACCAATCCATGCAACATGTACAACATTCCACATAGGAGATGGTGACATTTACATGCCCAAACTGTTCAGTGAAATTACAAATTATATTTTTAATGAAGAATCAATTGCTAAAATTCAATAGATTTGCAAATTTGCAAAAACAATGCAGAAAAGCATTAGAAACATAGAAACATTTTTAATAAAAGGCGCAGGAGTAGGCCATTTAGCCCTTCGAGCCTGCAACGCTATTAAACATGATCATGGGTGATCATCTAAAATCAGCACCCAGATCCTGCTTTTCCCCCATATCCCTTGATTCCATTAGCCCAAAGAGCTAAATCTAACTCTTGAAAACATCCAGTGAATTGGCCTCCACTGCCTTCTGTGGCAGAGAATTCCACAGATTCACAATTCTCTGCGTGAAAATTTTTTTCCTCATCTCAGTCCTAAATGACCTTCCCCTTATTCTTAAACTGTGACCCCTGGTTCTGGATTAAACTGTGACCCCTGGTTCTGGATTAAACGGTGACCTCCTAGTTCTGAAAATTACCATTGTAGGAAAATTCATAAAGCAGCAATTTCAGGACCAATGTTTTAAAGTGAAGTACATTTTGTTGATACATTGGAACATATGCAGCAAGCAGAAGAGTTTAATGCTGGCATTTCATAACTTATACACTCAAGAATCGCACTTGGCCTTTACATTATTACACATTTAGAAACATCATCCTGAGCATGGGATGCACAGTTATGTTATGTAATAAAGTATTTTTTAAACAGATTGGAAGGGTAGTTTTATGACATGTTATTCAAGCCTAGTCATACATTCATAAATTCAGTTACTGCCCTGAAGAAATCTACTAGGTGAATGCTAGACAATCTTCTCTTAGCTGTGATACTATGTGGTGTTAGACTATAAGCGTGGCAGCACAACTGGGATGGGTAACAGTGCAGAGAGGCAAGCTTTTGTTCTAATAGACAGAGACCACTGTGAAGTTTAACTTGTGCAGGTGCAAGAATAATTCTTCTGTGCTTTCATATTTATAAGAGGTCACACCTTTGTTATGTATGTTTTAAAAGAAATGTCTTTATCAAAGGCAGTTTCCTGACAGACCCCAGAGATGACTGCTTAGACAGTTACATGTTTGAGACATCGTGATGTGCATATATAGTCAGGGACAAGCTAAGATGAGAGCTGCAGTTGTTCTTTGAAGTACTCTACATGGACAAAGCTGTCAGACATATTTTAAACTAAAGTAGTTCCGCTGGTCTGCATTGATAACATAACATAAACAATGTCACATTCATATAAAACATGCTCCCAACTCATTGGAACAAATTCTACAGCTGGTTCTGACGCAAGACTTACTCCGCCACATTACCCCCCTTCCCACCACACGCGCACACATGCAAACGCACACACATGCACGCGCACACACTACACACACACGCACACACATACACGCGCACACTCACACGCACACACGCACACACACACAAGTGGTGGACTTCTAGTCATTTTTGTCGGTGCAAAAAACATTGAATTTCAAATATTTACAACATAGCAGACTCTCATTTATTTGCCAGCTGTAATAGATACATTAATACAAACTCCATTTCACAGCTCCAGGCACCATAGCAGGATATCAAGTGCATGTTTGTTAATTAGGAAGAGGGTTCCTGCTTGCAATACCATCTTCAGGCAGAGATTTCCACTTATTTAGCACAGCTTGGAAGAAAACAAATCTAATTCCTCGACTAATTGCTTCAGATTTATGCACCATGCCTCCCCATTCAAGCCTTTGTTGATTACGTCTCTGCTAGGATATTCATCCCATTGCATTCTCCAACTTCAAATAATACCCCCCTCTTTCTTCCCTGTCCCCAACTCCCTTAACCAGGCGTACTTACAGTTCTCCCATCATCTCCCAAACCCCCACTCCCCAGTCACTCTGTTCCTTTCCCCTCCTTCATACACTGATCTCCCACCCCTCAATCTCCCATTTCCATTTTCCCTCCTCTTTCCCCTTCCCGCCCCTTACTCCAACTTTACACTTCACTTCTCCTCTCCTCATCTGACATTTGTCACATTGAACATCACCGTACCTTAATTGATACACGTGACAATAAGTCCTTTGAAACTTTTGAAACCTTTACATCATCAGCCAATGAAGCCCCACTAACCTGTATCTACCTGGGCTTTGTCCTATCCCCACCTCTCTTTTCCAGCTTTCTACCCCCCTACTCCATGTCGGAAGAGAGTCACAAAACATTGTCTGCCCATTCCCTCCCCAGATGCTACATGACCCGCTGAGTTCTTCCAGCACTTTGTCTTTAATTCAGGACATTTGGCAATCCAAGCTTTTCACTATTTATACACCTCAATTAAAATTTACATCTCTCTTCCAAAGAAAATAATCCTGATTTAGGCCATCTTTCCCCAAAATTAAACTTCTTCCAGACAGGTGGAGAGTATTCCATCACACTTCTGACTTGAACCTTGGACAGGCTTTGGAGCGATAGGGGTTGGAGTTACTTGCTGCAAGTTTCCTAGTCACTGACGTGCTCTTGTAGCCACATTTTCATTGCAGAGTGGTGATCAGATTTGAACAGATCCGTATGCTCAGCCCCCTGCTCGACTCACTCTACACTCACAACTGTGTAGCCGGACACAGTGCGAACTCCATCTTCAAGTTTGCCAATGACACCACCATTGTTGGTTAAATTGCAGATGATGATGTGTCAAAGTTAAAAGTGAGATCAATCGACTGACCAAATGGTGCCAGCACAACAACCTGGTTCTCAATGTCAATAAGGCCAATGAACTGATTGGGGACTTTGGAAGAGGAAGGATGAGGTCCCACAAACGTGTCTATATTAACGGGACGATGATGGTGAGTGTCAAAAACTTCAAATTCCTGAGTGTGCACATCTCTGAAGATCTGTCCTAGATTATAAAGAAAGCACATCAATGTCTCTACATCCTGAGAAGATTGCAGAGATTTGGTATGTCTAAGAGGACTCCATTGAACTTCTACAGGTATGCAGTATAGAGCATACTGACTGGTTGCATCACGGCATGGTTCAGCAATGTGAATGCCCACGAGCGAAGAAGGTGGCAAAAAGTGGTGAAAAGTTCTGACCTTCCCACCACCAAAGGGATTTACTGGTGTCGCTGCCTCAAAAAGGCAGCGAGCAATATTAGTGACCTATAGCACCCTGGTCACACACTCATCTCACCAACTCTGGTATTCACTGAAAATGTCTCAACCATGGTTTTGGATTTTGTCTGATCATTTAAATATAATCATGAAACGCCTAGGGAATCCTATAGAACAGGATTCCTCCCATCCTCCCAGTTACTACAATACAAATCAGACATTTCTCCATACCCACTACTATTGAACTAATTTGGATCCAATCTGACTCTTTCCTTTGGATTCCATGAACATTTACTTTCTTGGTGGGTCTGCCATTTGGAACTCCGCCTTGTTGAAGTTCGTGGAGGCCACATCAAATGCATGAACCTCACTGAATTTTCTTTTTTGAAGAGGTAATAAGAAATGTCAAAACATTTCACTGTGACCTTCCCTCAGATCTAAGATGACACTCCTTGATTAAATGTTTCTTCATTAAAGGTGTCTCTCAGGATTTTATTTTGAAAGAAATGCCTGCTGCCTTGATTAAAATTATTAAACTATAGTTATTAGATCTATCCCTTTCTCCCCTTTTTATACAATAGCATCATAAACATTTCCAGTCAGCAGGCGACATGCCTGTGGCAAGACAAAGCAATGGTAAGAGTTTCTGTTATTACTCGTATTCCTTATCTTAACTAGGGGTAAATGTAACTAAACCTGGTGAATTGTTTCTGTTACTGTGAGCAGTTCTACGTCTTACAGATGATAAAGGCACTGTGCTGTGTTGCATTGTCCCAGACTTGGTCATTTTCCAATTGACATCAAAGATACAATGTGCATCCATGCTTGTGGATAAATGATTTCATTTGGATTATGCCGCTTATTATTGTTCAGTGGTCCGTTCGAAAATATGAACTAATGTGAATGTCAGGCAAGTAAATTAGTGATTTCATCTGTAATATCTGGCTTATGATCCACAGTCCTTGCCTGCTAAATTTAGCAGAGTTACTGGATAAGTGGCAACATATTACTGTGCACATCTCCTAACTGAGGTACGAAGGGAGGAATGAAAGATGAGGAAATTAGAAGACAAAATTGATTAATTGGCTAGGTTTAAACGTAAAAATTGTCCCTAGTGTGGGATAATGTTAATGTGCGGGGATGTACTACCCATCTACTTGCTCCATTCAACACCTCTGATCTACCTGGGGCTTAGTCCACAGGTTCATCTTATCCTGCCCAGCCACTTCATCCCCATAGATGTGGGCATGAGGAATTAGAGTAGAAGCAAATAATTCTCTAACAAGACCCCTTTCAGAATGGAAACCTCATGCTCACGCTGGCTTCACTGGTCAATCTGACATTCTGTGTGGTCCTTCCGGGGCGCAGAAACAAAGAGCTTTGAGGGGTTGCCAGAATCATCATGGACATTTTGGATGATTGTCTTTGTATCAAGCTTGTGGAGACCAATTATTATTTACTTATTATTTGCTTCCAAGCTGGACATGACTGGAAATGCAACACAGGGTCTATACAGAATAATTGCTGGGGGAAACATGAGGAAAAAGCCTTTGGAAACAAGCTAAGCCTAGACAGTTAAAAACCGAAGATGTAACTCCATCACAGAGATGTTATTGCCTCTACGGAGCTTAATAATTCCAAGTTTTATTAAAGTTGATATGCCTGCCAAGAATTTATATTTACTTCCAAAAATGTTAGCTAAGCTGACTTTTACAATATGAGTTATATCAGTTGTGTCATATCAAAGGGAAGTACTTTGACCTTCAGCTGTGATGAAACTGTCCTTTTCAGATGCATTAGACTGGAGAAACTCGGGTCATAAAACAAATCATTGTTTCTAGTTGGTGTGCTACTTTTTAGGGATTTCTTAATTCCAGTAAACTTTTCCAAAATTATATCTGTTTTTATCAATAAGAACATCGGGTGATTTCAGAAAATTTCCAGCAAACAAATATTACAAAATAATAAATTTTCTGAAAAAGTTCTGAAAAACAGGAGAATTAAGATTTTATTTCAAACCTAGTCTCTCCTGCAATAGCAAGATGATGAGCCTTCATCAGAATAGAAATTACCTCCTGCCATGTATTCAATTTATTCCCTGGGTACTGCCCCACAATGACACAAACTGCACTCTCAGTATCCAATTGTTTGGGGCTGAGCTTAGGACTCTATATCCACCGTCTTGACAGCACTTTGACAACCCTGGGCCTCTACTCGCTTGAGTATAGGAGGTTGAGGGGGGCCTCATTGAAACTTACAGAATAATGAAAGACATAGATAGAGTGAATGTGGAAAGGATGTTTCCACTGGTGGGAGAGTCTAGGACCAGAGGTCAGAGCCTCAGAATTAAAGGGCGCTCTCTTTTAGAAAGGAGGTGAGGAGGAACTTCTTTAGTCAGAGGGTAGTACATCTGTGGAACTCATTGCCACAGACGGCTTTGGAGGCCAAGTAATTGGATATTTGTAAGGCAGAGAGATACAAATTCTTCATTAGAATGGGTGTCAAGGATTATGGGGAGAAGGCAGGAAAATGGGATGAGGAGGCAGAGATCAGCCATGATGGAATGGTGGAGTGGACGCAATGTGCCAAATGGCCTAATTCTACTCCTATAACTTGTGATCGTGAACTTGTCTTAAAAAATATGGCAGAATCCTATTTTATACCCCCAGCTTTGGATTACATCAATGAAAACACTCTTTTCCTCAATATTGCTGATGCTTTACGAGATGGCAATACGCCATTCACAAACATGAGGTCATCCAATGTCAACATTGAATTCTCCAATTTTAGGTAACTTACAAACACGGAGGCTCTATAAGGCGTTGGTAAAGCCGCATTTGGAATATTGTGAGCAATGTTGCACACCATATCTGAGCAAGGATGTGTTGGCCCTGGAGAGGGTCCAGAAGAGGTTTACAAGAATGATCCCCAGGATTTAGTAGGTTAACCCATGATGAGCATTTGTCGGCACTGGGCCTATACTCGCTGGAGTTTAGAAGAATGAGGGGGGACCTCATTGAAACACACAGAATAGTGAAAGGCTTGGATAGAGTTGATGTGGAGAGGATGTTTCCATTAGAAGTCATAACCTCAGAATTAAAGTACATTCTTTTAGGAGGTAGATGAGGAGAAATTTACCTAGTTAGAGGGTGGTGAATCTGTAGAATTATTTGCCACAGAAGGATGTAGAGGCCAAATCAGTGAATATTATTAAGGCAGAGATACATAGATGTTTGATTAGTATGGGTGTCAGGGGTTATGGGGAGAAGGCAGGAAAATACGGTTAGGAGGGAGAGATAGATCAGACATGTTTGAATGGCGGGAATGACCTAATTCTACTCCTATCACTTATGACTCCCCTTCTTCCTCCTTTTCTCCCCCAACCTTCCTCCCCCCTCTTTCTTTTCACCCCCCCCAAACTCTCCTCCTCTGAACACTGGCTGACCTTGCACCAGCTTCTCCCCTCCCTCTCCACCTAAATTCCTTCTTCCAGCTTCACAATTCACAACTTTGCTATCCTTGAGCTTCACAATTTGCAACTCTATCCTTTTGGCTCACAACTGATTTTCGTCTCTGGCCTTTGTCCAACAATGTGCCAATCAAATATCACCCCTACTGATGTTCACCTATCGGTCATGCATTTTCCTGTTGCTCCTTTCTTCCAGCTTTTTTTTCTCGCAACTCCCCCGCCCCCTCCCTAGGCCCCGCAATCAGTCTGATTCTCGAACAAAAAACAATTGTCTATACTCCCCAGAGATGCTACCTGACCAGTTGAGTTACTCCAGCATTTTGTGTCAATGTCCTAACTCACATATATCAATAGTTCCAAAATTTAAAAAAACGGGCCTCTTGCATACTCCACACAATATTGGTGGCTGTCTACACCCATCCAATAACCAAGAAATTAAGTCATTTAGAATTTTTGTTGCACCTCTCCATTCAAATATCCCTCGTGACCTTTAAATCCTCTCTTTTTCAGCAAACATTTAATTTTCAGTAGATCACACCTTTTATTCAGCTGCAGCAGTTTTTGTTTAAATACACCTGTGCAAAGCACTTTAATGCACTTCCATTTATGTAAATATACAGACTTATAACATCTTTGTTTTAGCACAACGCCTAAGATATTCTTATGTTTATATACAGACACAATTGTACTAGAATGTGGAAGAGTACAGCACAGGAATAGGGCAACCAGCCCACTGTCTCTGCTGAACATGATGCAAGTTAAACTCATCTCCTTTGCCAGCACATGAACCACATCCTTCAATTCCTTGCAATTTAACATGTCTAATCTAAAGTCCTATTAAATACCCCTGATGTATCTGCCTCACCACCAACCTTGGCAGCCAGTTCCAGGCACCCACCGTTTAGAAATCTTGCCCTGCACAACTCCGTTAAATGTTACTGCTCTAACGAATTTAGGCACTCTCATTGGCATTTCCTATGGGAAAAAAAATAAAGCGCAAAGATCAGGGGCTCAGGCTCAGACGGAGTGGGAGTCAAGGGCTTTTTATGGTTATATTATTCTCTGCAGCAGGGTGGATTGGTGCCGAGAGGGTTACAGTGTGTGTGAAAATGGTTGTGACACTCAGTGCTATTTCCTTGATGATTAGCAACAAGCTGAAGGCCCTCACAGAGTCAAGAATATAAACTAGTTGTGTGTGTCCAGAATTACAGTGTAGTATCAGAATAAAGAGATGAAGGTGGAGAATAAGCAGAACCTGCTCTCCGAGAGCTGATTCCCTGGAATTCTCTCACCCAGAATGGTACAAAAGCAAAAACATCCAACCTATGTAAAAGCCTCTACTATCATATCTGTTTTCGCCACTATCCCTGGCAGGGTGTTCCAGGCACCTACTGCTCTCTGTGTAAAAACTTTCTCAGCACATCTTTAAACTTTGTCGCTTTTACCATGTTTGACAAACCTTCTTGAATTTTTTGAAGCGGTAACTAGGGAAATTGATGAGGGTAAAGCAGTGGATGTTGTCTATATGGATTTCAGTAAGGCCTTTGACAAGGTTCCCCATGGAAGGTTGGTTAAGAAGGTTCAATCTTTAGGTGTTAATGGCGGAGTAGCAAGATGGATTCAACAGTGGCTGAATGGGAGATGTCAGAGAGTAATGGTGGATGGCTGTTTGTCAGGTTGGAAGCCGGTGACCAGTGGGGTGCCTCAGGGATCTGTGTTGGGTCCACTGTTGTTTGTCATGTACATCAATGATCTGGATGATGGGGTGGAAAATTGGATAAGTAAGTATGCAGATGATACTAAGATAGGTGGTGTTGTGGATAATGAAGTAGATTTTCAAAGTCTACAGAGAGATTTGGGCCATTTAGAAAAGTGGGCTGAAAGATAAAGGTCCTCCCGTTTTACAACTTTAGCTACTTGTGCTCATACTTTCAGGGAATTAATTGATATGTTTCGTATAGCTAGATGACTAGAATGCGCACAGTACTCCAAGTGCAGTTTCACCAACAACTTATATAGCTTCATCAATATGTCTCAGCTTCCCAATGGATGCAAGCTGACCAAATGCCTTCTTCACTACCCTGTCCACCTGACTCAACATTTTAGGGAACCATGCTCCCAGGTCTTTTTGTTCCGCAGCACTCTCTACATTCTGCCATGTACTGCACAACTCTTGCCTTGGTTTCACATACCAAAGTGTAACCTATCGCACTAGTCAGAGCTCAATTCCATTTGCCATTCTTTGGTCCAACTTTGCTCCAATGATATAGATCTTTCTGTAAACATAAATATCTTTCCTCACTGTTCACTATATTCCCAATTGTGATATTATCAAGAGTGGTACCTACATTGTCATCCAGATCATTGATGTAGATAATACAAAAAGTGGACCTAGCACCGACCCCTGTGGCACACCACTGCTCACCGGCCACCAATCAGAAGAACCCTAAGCTACTCTTTGAGTCCATCTTCCAAGCTCATTTTGAATCCAATTGGTTAGCTCACCTCGGATTCGCCTTATTTCCTTCCACCAAACCACTTTTTTTTTCCATTTGGGTGCCTCACCCTGGACTTGTGACTTAATCTTCCAACCTAACCCACAATTGCAGGATTTTGTCAAAGACTGAGCCATATAGACATCTCCTTCATTGTAAGGATCATGTATTAGTAAGTAAGTAAGTAGGTTTTATTTATATAGCATGTTTTAAATCAACTCGCGTTGAAACCAAAGTGCTTTACATAAAATAAATATTAAGTTTCCGTACATCCATAGAAAAAGATTAAAAAAAGCAAATTGACACAACACGTTAAAGAGTTCAACACAAACGTCCCCGCACAACAGAATCAACATTTTCCACTCTGGGAAAAGGTACCAGAAAGTTTAGTCCTCTTCCTCTGTGACCACCCGAGGTCGGGGCCCATTTGTGGCCTTGCAGCCAGTCCGATGTTTTCAGGCCCTCTTGCCATGAAGCTGGAACTCTGGCGTCGGGTGAACATTCCTCAGCGGCTTGGAAAGCGGAAATATATACAATACAGTGGTATTGTATATATTTATCTCTCTAATAAAGTATATTTAAATTTTATTTTATAAAGGTCCTCCCGACGCATTCAGAGACGGACATTGAGTGCTGCTGGAAGGTCATCAACTCGATAGATGCTCTTTGGACTGCGCAAGCTTTGTTGACCTCCCAGCGGAGTGAGATGCCCGTCGGGGAATGTTGCCGACTGGCCCGCTGCAGACTGCAGGAGTACGTGCTGAGGGACGCACTGAAGCTCGGTGCAGCCAACGCCAAGGCTCGGTGGGGGAGGACCACCGTCTAGGGTCCTTCCCCGTAGAGCTGCTGGACATGGGGGCAGGGTGTGGTGGAGACTCCCCTCAAAAAATATAAGGAAAGGGTTTCCACAGCAGAGGGCCACATGAGTGGCAAGGGTTGGGGATAAATTTGTGTAATTTGTGTAAGCAGCATTGAATGTATGTATAAACTCCGAGAATGTTGGATGGAGTGTTGTAAGGATCATGTACTGTATAAATGTATTTCTTGAACAAAGTATATTTTAAAATAAAAAAATAAACAAAAAAGAAAAACAATCCCAGCCCTTCCAATCTCTCCCCATAACCAATATGTCATAACTATGTCAGTCAACATTCTGATGAATCCCAACAGCACTCTCAGCAGTGCAACCCCATCCTTCCTATAGTGTGTCCTGCAGAAATGTTAACATACCTGCCTCAACTATTTATTTCCCCCGGCAACAAATTCCATATACCCACTAGCGTATGTGTGAAAAAAATGCCCCTCGGGTTCCTATTAAATCTTTCCCTTATCACCTTAAACCTATACCCTCATGTTCTTGATTCCCCTACCCTGAGGAAAAGATGTACCTTCACCCTATCTATGTCCCTCATAATTATATTCACTTCCTCAGCCTCCTGCCCTCCAAAGAAAAATTCCTAGTCTGCACAATCTCTCCCTATAGCTCAGGCTTTCACATCCTGGCAACATCATTGTAAATTAGCAACATAGGACTCCAACTCGTATGTTTCATACCCTGACCTATGAAAGGATACATACCAAATGTTTTTACACCATCCTATCTAATTGTGCCAATCTCAGACTATGGAGTTGAACCACAAGGTGGGGCTCATGTTGTCGACCTCCCCGTGGTGAGCCCTGTCAACTGACTTCAGTCAGGCGAACGACAACAAACGGAGACAGCAGCAGCGCCGCAGCTTGGCGCCAACCCGAAGCATGCGCCCTTTTTAGGGCGGGCACCTACGGATGTCGAACCGGATGGCATCACCCTGCTTCGGACTTCTGCTGCCTCAAACGCAAGAAGAAGAAGAACCACAAGGTCTCCATGTTCATCAACATTCCTTTGCGTCCTTCCATTCACTGTATATATCCTGCTCTGAGATGCCCAAAACACGTCATCTCATTCTTGTTGGTGGTATTTGGTTCCACCTCCCAACCTACCCAACTTTCAAAATGACCTATAATCTTTGTTAGCGTTAGACAACCTTCCTTGCTACCCCACACCACCTACTTTTCTGTCACCTGCAAGCAGAATAATCATGCTTCCTACATTCACATCCAAGTTGTTAATATATTCCACAAACTGCAAAGATTCCAGTATTGATACCATTAGTCCAGTATTGATACCATTAGTCACAGACTTCAGAATGAAAAGGGTCCCCACTCAAAATATCATCTGTTCACAGATGAGTTTAGTTTAGTTTAGAGATACAATGCTGAAACAGGCCCTTCAGCCCACTGTCCATGCCGACCCCAGCGATCCCCACACATTAACGCTATCCTATACACACAAGGAACAATTTACACTTACACCAAACCAATTAACCTACCAACCAGTGCGTCTTTGGAGTGTGGGAGGAAACCAAAGATTTCAGAGAAAACCCATGGGGTCACGGGGAGAACATACGAATCTGTACAGACAGCAGCCAATAGCAGAATCGATGCGCTGAAAGGCAGCAACTCTACTGCTGCACCACAATGCCACCCCGATGCTGCCTGACCCGCTGACTTGCTCCAGCACTTCATATTTTGAACATGGTTAGCTCTATTTAGTTTACAGATACGGCACGAAAACAAGCTCTTCTGCCCAATGAGTCCGCACCGAGCAGCGATCCCTGCACATTACACCATCCTGCACACACTAGGGACAATTTACATTTACACCAAGCTAATAATCTACAAATCCGTAGGTTTTGCAGTGCGGGAGGAAACCGAAGACCTCAGAGCAAACCCACTCGATCACGGGGAGAACGTACAAACTCCGTACAGACAACACCCGTAGTCGGGATGGAACCCGGGTCTCCGGCGCTGCAAGCGCTGTAAGGCAGCAACTCTACCGCTGCGCCACCGTGCCACCTGACTGTCATATTTATGGATAGGATCATCCGACATGAAGCTAACCGGCACATGCTGCCTGCAATCCACTGAATGAGCATGGGTTAATATCACACAGTTAGTTTTGGAAGCTATTGAAGTTAACCCGCGTATTGCTTGCATTCTTGAAATATTTGTGCCACCTGGTATCAAGATCCACATAGAGGTCAGAGTGAATGATAGGAGAAACGCACACAAACACAAATATAAAATATGTTGACCTCTTCTGACTTCTGCTGTACACCATTGCGTAATATAATTCATAATCTTTACACGCTTATTTACAGTTTTGCAGTACTTAGTAGACAGATAATATGTTCCTTCCACCCCAGATTTCCTGCTTATCTATCCCACGCAAGGTTACTTTTGGCTGGGGAATGTAGCAGATGGCAAACTGCAGGAGACTTTGCTTGGATTTCACTGGGGAAGTCACATTCAGATAAAATCTTCTATCTGACAATGCAGACAGAGAAATGCCTGGAGGCGTTTAGTATCATTAGTATCATGCTCTGCTGGCCTTAAAGTTGCATTTGATATTGTTTGAGACCATTCCTGTGTATGCCACTGGAGGGGCTTGGATTATCACAGGCAACATAAATATGAAGAAGAGATGAGTGGATTGTTGCTGCCCAGTATCATGGGCAGAAGCAGCAATTTATTTTTGCACTGTAACTGCTTGGAAGCATCTGCGCCACAGTTCAATTCAATATTCCTGTAGCTATTTTTTGTAGCAAACATTAAACAATAAATTATGAAATACAAGGAGTAAAAATAGGCCGGAATGAAATGACTCGATGGTCTCGAAAGATAGAGAGAGTTTAAAAAATAAGGACGAAGAGTATAAATATGTCCCTGTTCAAGTGAAGAAATTTATTTTTCATCCAGAATGTTATTCTTACTTCTGAATAAAAATGGCGATATTGAAAGTGGCATCTTCTATGAATTCTGCAACAAAATATCCTCCGTACCATTGAAGTGAAGGCATGATTAAAGTGTTTATTGATGAAAATGTACTGAAATTTGTCTAAAACTATAGGACTAAAGTCATAATTTTAATATTTTAAGTTTGCAGATGTTATGAACAGAAGTAACTGCAGAACACATAAGTAACATCGAACTACAGAACCACCTCCAGTTTCAATTCCATTTCCAAGAAACCAAGAAACCAACAAGAACAATCTTGCACTCAGACCATACCCCTCCATTCCCTTCACGTCCATATACCTATCCACTTTACTTTTAAATGTTAAAATCGATCCTGCCTCCACCACTTCTGCTGGAAGCTCATTCCACACAGCCACCACCCTCTGAGTAAAGAAGTTCCCCCTCACGTTACCCCGAAACCTCTGTCCCTTAATTCTCATGTCATGTCCTCTTGTTTGAATATTCCTTACCCTCAATGGGAAAAGCTTATCCACGTCAACTCTGTCTATCCCTTTCATCATTTTAAAGACCTCAATCAAGTCCCCCCCTTAACCTTCTGCGCTCCAAAGAATAAAGACCTAACTTGTTCAACCTTTCTCTGTAACATAGTTGCTGGAACCCTGGCAACATTCTAGTAAATCTCCTCTGTACTCTCTCTATTTTGTTGACATCCTTCCTATAACTAGGCGACCAAAATTGTACACCATACTCCAGAATTGGTCTTACCAATGCCTTGTACAATTTTAACATTACTTCCCTACTCCTATATTCAATGCTCTGATTTATAAAGGCCAGCACACCAAAGGCTTTCTTTACCACCCTATCTACATGCGATTCCACCTTCAGGGAACTATGCACAGTTATTCCTAGATCCCTCTGTTCCACAGCATTCCTCAATTCCCTACCATTTACCATGTACGTCCTATTTTGATTTGTCCTGCCAAGATGTAGCACTTCACACTTATCAGCATTAAACTCCATCTGCCATCTTTCAGCCCACTTTTCCAAATGGCCCAAATCTCTCTGTAGACTTTGAGAATCTACTTCATTATCCACAATACCACCTATCTTAGTATCATCTGCATACTTACTTATCCAATTTTCCACCCCATCATCCAGATCATTGATGTACATGACAAACAACAGTGGACCCAACACAGATCCCTGAGGCACCCCACTGGTCACCGGCTTCCAACCTGACAAACAGCCATCCACCATTACTCTCTGACATCTCCCATTCAGCCACTGTTGAATCCATCTTGCTACTCCGCCATTAACACCCAAAGAAAATAAATTGTTCAATATCTCCCCCATCTCTTTTGGCTCTGCAGATAGCTGTCCATTCTGGTTCTCTAATGGTCCAATTTTATCCCTCGTTATCCTTTTGCTATTAATATAGCTGTAGAAACTGTAGACAACTTCAGTGTCACCACTGAATAAACAACAGTTTGAACCGGCCTGACGTTCATCTTCATTCTCCACGTTTGATGCCGCTACAACACTGTATTTTTGTTGGGGTCGTCTGTTTCAGCCTCAAACTGTGTTTGGGAGGTTGGGTTCATCCACCCAGTTAACTTAAGTTGTTACCAAATGGACTTGTTGGTCATTGGGATTTACCTTTAACTATTAATTAGTCTATGACTCCGCCCTGTGGCAAGAGATTGGAGTTAATAGCAACCTTTTATAAAACTGACTTCTATTCATCAAGATCGCAGGCAATTTTGTGATCTCCCGCAGTTGCGGGAGCCCCGTACTTTAATTCTTCCCACGCTGGTTGTGAAACTCCCGACCCGACTGAGGATCCCAGGTACGACACCCCGGGATGACCTCCAGAGCCGACAAGCTGGATCTCCCAGGAACAATGAAGCTGGAGCTGCCAACATTGTGGGAACCCCCGTTCGTTACGGAGCTGGAGCTGCCGTCTGTGAAGGAATTGCCGTTCCAGCGCAGGTCCGCAGAAACAGCAGGTACAGTAAACTCAGTAAATGGAAACAAAGGGGAAGCCTCCATTGTGTCCGGAAACGTGGCCGGCGGGCAGGACTTCAGGTCATAGAATCATAGAATCATAGAAAATAGGTGCAGGAGTAGGCCATTCGGTCCTTCGAGCCTGCACCGCCATTCAGTATGATCATGGCTGATCATCCAACTCAGTATCCTGTACCTGCCTTCTCTCCATACCCCCTGATCCCCTTAGCCACAATGGCCACATCTAATTCCCTCTTAAATATAGCCAATGAACTGGCCTCAACTACCTTCTGTGGCAGAGAATTCCACAGACTCACCACTTTCTGTGTGAAAAAAGATCTTCTCATCTCGTTCCTAAAAGACTTCCCCCTTATCCTTAAAATAAGGGTCAGACTGAAGCGGAGGGGACTTCGGTCCCCTCTCCCTTCTATCCTACTGGTAAATGTCCAATCCCATGAAAACAAAGTGGAGGACTTAAGGGCAAGACTGCTTTATCAAAGGGAGCTGAGGGAATGCTCTGTGTACTGTTTCACAGTGGCATGGCTCACCCCCAGCTCCCATACTCAGAAAGGTTCTCCATCCACCGCATGGACCGTACACTGGCATCTGGGAAAGGGAGAGGAGGGGGCGTCTGCCTCATGGTCAAATCTGCGTGGTGCTCAGACGTGGCAGCCCTGTCCATCTCCTGCTCTCCACACCTCGAACATGGCAGTGAAGTGCCGTCCCTTCTACCTTCCAAGAGAATTCACCTCCATCATCCTGATCTCAGGTCTACATCCCCCCCCAGGCAGACGTCCGTCTGGCACTGGAGGAGCTGCACGCCGTGGTCAACAAACACCAGACGTCTTACCCCGAGGCATTTACCACCATTGCTGGGGATTTATTGAAGGCAAACCTAAAGAAATCACTCCCTAACTTCCACCAACATGTCTCCTGCTGCACCAGGGGACCAAACACCCTCGACCACTGCTACACCACCATCAAGAATGCCTATCGCTCTATCCCTCGCCCTCACTTTGGTAAATCCGACCATACCGCGATGCTGCTTCTTCCTGCCTACAGGCAGCAATTAAAGAGCGCTCCCCCAGAGGTGAGGACAGTACAGAGCTGGTGGGGGGGGGGGGGGGGGGGGGGCAGGCAGAGGAACAACTCCAGGACGGTTTGGAGTTTGTAGACTGGGCAATGTTCAAGGACTCGGCAACGGACTTGAACGAATACGCCACAGTCGTTACAGACTTTATAAAGAAATGTGTGGAGGACAGCATCCCTACAAAAACCTTCTGAGTGTTTCCTAATCAGAAACCATGGATGAACTTTGAGATCCAAACTCTTCTGAAGTCCAGACACCGAGCATTTACATCTGATGATGCAGTGGACTACAAGAAGTCCAGATACAACCTTGGTAAGGCCATCAAAAAGGCCAAAAGGGAGTTCTGCTCCAAACTGGAGGATGAGACAGATGTTCGGCAGCTGTGGCAGGGACTGAATGCAATCACCTCCTACAAGGCGAAACCAGGAGGCAGCTCGGATGTCGGCGATACATCACTCCCTGACGAGCTCAATGCGTTTTACGCACTCTTTGATAGGGAGAACACCGATGTGCCTTCCCGAGCCCCCATTCGCTGTGATGGTATTTCAGTCTCAGTCACAGAGGCCGACGTCAGGAAATCCTTCAGAGGGGTGAACCCTCGAAAAGCGCCTGGACCTGATGGTATACCTGGTCGTGTTCTAAAATCCTGTGCGGACCAACTGGCTGGAGTTTATACGGACATTTTCAACCTCTCACTTCTGAGGTCTGAGGTTCCCACCTGCTTTAAAAGGGCATCAATTATACCGGTGCCCAAGAAGAGCAAGGTGACGTGTCTCAATGACTGTCGACCTGTGGCACTAACGCCTGTGGTGATGAAGTGCTTTGAGAGGTTGATCATGGCGCAAATCAACTCCTACCTCGAAAAAACCTGGACCCACTGCAGTTCGCTTACCGCCACAACAGATCAACGGTGGATGCGATCTCGCTGGCCCTCCACTCCGCTCTGGACCACTTGGACAACAAAAACTCATATGTCAGGCTGATATTTATCGATTACAGTTCGGCATTTAACACAAACATCCCCTCCAAGCTGGTTACCAAACTCTCAGAACTAGGTCTCTGCGCATCCCTTTGCAATTGGATCCTCGACTTCCTCATTCACCGACTGCAGTCCGTTTGTATTGGTGGAAATGTGTCAGCCTCGATAACAATCAGCACGGGAGCACCTCAAGGCTGCGTGCTCAGCCCCCTGCTGTACTCACTCTATACTCATGACTGCATAGCTGGTCAGTGCGAACTCCATCATCAAGTTCGCTGATGACACCACTGTAGTGGGAGGTATCACTGATGGGGATGTCAGAGTATAGAAGAGAGATCAAGCAACTGTCCATATGGTGCCAGCACAATAACCTGGCCCTCAACACCAACAAAACCAAGGAACTGATTGTGGACTTTGGAAGGAGTAGGATGGGGACCCACAGTCCCGTTTATATCAACGGGTCGATGGTTGAAAGGGTCAAGAGCTTCAAATTCCTGGGCGTGCACATCTCTGAAGATCTTTCCTGGTCCGAGAACACTAATGCAATTATCAAGAAAGCTCATCAGGTCCTCTACTTCCTGAGAGGATTACGGAGAGTCGGTTTGTCAAGGAGGACTCTCTCTAACTTGTACAGGTGCACAGCAGAGAGCTTGCTGACTGGTTGCATCGTGGCTTGGTTCGGCAACTTGAGCACCCTGGAGAGGAAAAGATTTAAAAAAGTAGTAAACACTGCCCAATCTATCATCGTCTCTGGCCTCCCTTCCATCGAGGGGATTTATCACAATCGCTGCCTCAAAAAGGCTGGCAGCATCATCAAGGACCCACACCACCCTGGCCACACACTCATCTCTCTGCTACCTTCAGATAGAAGGTACATCAGCCTGAGGACTTCAATGTCCAGGTTCAGGAATAGCTACTTCCCCACAGCCATCAGGCTATTAAATCTGGCTCGGACAAAACTATGATCATTAATAACCCATTATCTGTTATTTGCACTTTATCAGTTTATTTATTCATGTGTGTATGTATTTATATAATGGTATATGGACACACTGATCTGTTTTGTAGTAAATGCCTACTATGTTCTGTATGCCGAAGCAAAGCAAGAATTTCATTGTCCTATCAGGGACACACAACCATAAACTCACTTGAACTTGAACTTGAAGAGTGATTGGCAATATAGTAGCTGTGATTCAGCTGTACAAGTCCAGGAACTGACATGGTGCAAAGTAGCAACCTCTCTAATGTCATGTAGATCATTGTTAACAACCTTAACCTATTGTCAGCTGAAGCTACCCAAGTCACAATAATGAACAAACAGTATTCAGCATTGCTCCAGTAGTTTGGTCAGTCGAACCTCAGTTATTTACAAACTGATGCTAATAATAATAATAATAATAACTTTATTACGGACTCAAGGTCCAGACAAGGGGCAACATTACATTAAAAATGCATTGCATATCAAATATCATAAATATATATAAAATCATGGTAAATCACATAAAAAACATCATAATTTATATATTAAAAAAAAACCCCACAATACTTAAATTAAAAATCCAGAGTAAAAATGATCAATGTCGTACAACGAGACAACGATACCAGTGTCTCCACAACTGGGATTCGTAGCGTGTAGTGCTAACCCTTATGTTTGTCAAGGCCACAATAAGCACATTTTTAGAGTAATTTATCCTGCAAATGAATTTATACATGTGGTGTCTTAGGATAGCTTCTAGAGTACTGACTCCTGCAGCCACAAACATATTACTGGCACTACACCATCTTGGTTGCCTTAGCAGTGTTCTCATGGCATCGTTATATGCAACCTTTAGTCTCTGCATACTTGTCTTTAAATAGTTCGACCACAGGTGCGCAGTGTAGAGGGGTGTGCAGTATGCTCTAAATAGCTACATCTTCACCACATCTGCACAAGCACCAAATTAACGCAAGAGGATATTCGCCTGTATATACAGCATGCGTTGTTGCCTATAAATATCCTCATCATCTGTCATTTGTTTTGTAATAATATGCCCTAGATATTTTATCTTATTACAGACACTAAGATTGTTGTCAGACAATTTAAAATCAGGATATTTTAGGCTTTTATCCTCTTTGGTTCTACAGACCATAACAGCACACTTACTAGCATTATATTTAATGTCATGTTCCACACCATACACGGAACATGCAGTAAGGAGCTGCTGGAGACCAGCGCTAGATGGACTAAAGACCACAAGATCATCTGCATACATAATATGGTTCACTAGAATATTACCAATCACGCACCCAGTGTTACAGGCTTTCAATTGTTTAGACATCATCAATATATAGATTAAAAAGGACTGGGGACAAAATTCCCCCTTGTCTAACACCATTGCTAACCCCAAATGGGGCTGAGACCCCATTGCCCCATTTTATTTGCATAGTCTGGTGGGCATACCAGTAGGCCAGTATTCTCACAGTGTATTTAGGCACCCCTCTTTGACGCATTTTACCAACAGCTTTCTGTGATTAACACGGTCAAAGGCTTTGGAAGCATCAATAAAGCACATAAGGATTGAAGAGTTTTTGCCTCTATATTTGTTTACAATCTCCTTTAGGGCATATATGCATAAGTCAGTGCCATGTTTAGCTTTAAAGCCAAACTGGTTATCTGTGGAGTTAACAAACTCATGTATTCTATCCAGCAGAACTCTTTCTAAGACATTTGACACTATGCTGGCTAAAGCTATGGGCCTGTAATTATTTAGACTGCCTACTTTACCCGCTTTGTCCTTAATAACCGGCACTAACAGGACAGACAACATTGAGTCTGGTAACATGCCATGAATCATAAAGCCAGTAAAACAAATAGCTAGGAGAGGAGCTATCCTCATACTCGCATACTTAAGATGTTCAGCAGAAATATGATCCAAGCCACTTGCTTTGTTGTTGGACAGCTTGTTCATGGCATGATACACCTCATGTGACATAATCACCATCGAGTCATTGCTCTCAATATTGTCCACCCTATACAAGTCACCTTGGACACAGTTGAATAAAGTGCTATAATGTTGTCGCCAGAACTCCGCGATATTAGCCGTTCCGGAGATTCCATCTACAGTACATGGTAGAGATGTTTTGCAATTGCTAAGAGCTCTCACTTCCTTCCAAAAATCTGTAGCATTGTTACTTAGCAGCTTCTTAGCCATGGAATCAGCCCTCATAGCTTGCTCATTTTTACAGATGAAGCGAACAGCATACTTATACCTTGCATTAGTGAGCTTCTTGTGCTCAAACACAGGCCCCTGTCTGGGTCTACCTGCCATAGCCCATGCTTTGGTGGCTTCACGGGCTTCAGTATGATACTCAGCTACATACTTATTCCAGCCAGCTCTGATGTTATGTGTCTTATTGTTATGCTTGCAGTAGGGCTTACTGCCCACATATAAGGCGCTTACTATATCATTATACATGGAGCAGATATCTCTCCTATGCTTCATATATTTACAGTTAACATTACTACAGATTATTGCATCTTTAGGTAGATGAATATTGCTTAAGGATTTATCTGCATGGGCATAATAGGCTAGGATGTCTTCCTTTGTAAGCGTTGACCAGTCCAGTTTTTCTGTATTAAGGCTATTTCTATTTCTGGATACCACAGGTATGTGTTCAACATTTATTGTCATAGCAACAGGTATATGATCAGTCATTGCTGCCCCGTACAGAATGCTCATACACCCCAATGAGGCATGTGCATCAGCTGTACTAATACAGTGGTCCAGCCATGATGTGGTGTGCTAGGCCTCACTAATATAAGTATAGCTCTCTGCAGGTAAAAGCACTTTGCTTGACAATATTAAATTATTATCTTGACAGAACTGAGCCATATGATTGGCAAATAATGAGTTCCTATCTGAGATATCTGCATTCATAACCCCCATGACATATGCACTACAATAATTATTGTTTTGAATGAAAGAATAGGTGAAAGCAAGTCTATTTAAATATTCATCCTCATTCTGATGGCATTCATAGGGTAGCTAAGAGCTCTAAGGTGGGAAATTGCGAATATCATCTCTAGGTGGAGGTGGAGGAGATTTGCATGTTACCAATTCTTTCAGTTGTTGTATCAACTAAATATATACACGAGATGCACCCCATGTGTAAAGGGCTATTGAGTGAATATACATAATCTACATGCTCAACTTCAAGTTGCTACAGTACGGTGGTACAGAGGAGATTTACTAGAATGTTGCCAGGGTTCCAGCAACTATGTTACAGAGAAAGGTTGAACAAGTTAGGTCTTTATTCTTTGGAGCGCAGAAGGTTAAGGGGGGACTTGATTGAGGTCTTTAAAATGATGAAAGGGATAGACAGAGTTGACGTGGATACGTTTTTCCCATTGAGGGTAGGGAAGATTCAAACAAAAGGGCATGACATGAGAATTAAGGGACAGAAGTTCCGGGGTAACGTGAGGGGGAACTTCTTTACTCATTCCACACAGGTGGCTGTGTGGAATGAGCTTCCAGCAGAAGTGGTGGAGGCAGGATCGATTTTAACATTTAAGACTAAAGTGGATAGGTATATGGACGTGAAGGGAATGGAGGGGTATGGTCTGAGTGCAGGTAGATGGGACTAGGGGAAAACAAATGGTCGGCACGGACTGGAAGGGCCGAGAGGGCCTGTTTCCGTGCTGTAATTGTTATATGGTTATATGGTTATATGGTTATATGTTAGTCACATGGCAATCAAGTAAAAGTATCCTGTAATAATTTACCTAATCTCCTTTGCCACTGGTGTATCATCGTTCAGATCGATGGCAACACAGAATAGGTATTGGATCTCAAAGTATTACGAAAGTATGGTTCAATGGTACATCGAATATCAACATGTTGGTTTCATGCTTATTCACTGATTGCAAATATATGTGGCAGAACAATGCGGAGAGATACATTCTCGCTACAAGAAGGAATGTTCTTTTATGTCTTCCTCCATTTTGCCTCATTAGTTGGGTCTTGAAATAAGTCAGCAAGATCTCGCTTTAGGTTTTCGTACTGTCTGACTGGCTATGCAGCCATGTTTCCTGCTTTCGTCAGGCATATTAATACAACCCTATACGATTATTCTAAAAAACAAAAACTTTGCTGGTTCAAACTGTGGTTCAGGAAACCGGCCTCTGCATTATAAAACAATTATTGACTTACACATTCTGAATGGATTGCTGTATGGCTCAGGTTGTCACATTAATCCATGGATGTGCTCACTGCAGAAGGCAGGGATAGCACCAAAAAAGCAGTACATTTCTTATTGAGGAGATCGAAAGAAGTTTGTTTAATGTTAATGTTTAATACGGTAATACGGTAATGTTTAATGTTTAATATGGTACAGATTACTGATGTCTTCCAGTTCATTCTTAAATGGTCTTTGACAATAATTCAGTTATAGAGCCACTAAAGCTGCAGCAAACGGGAACAACTCTGCCACATAGTTGAGGCAGTTCATTGGCTATATTTAAGAGGGAGTTAGATGTGGCCCTTGTGGCTAAAAGGATCAGGGGGTATGGAGAGAAGGCAGGTACAGGATACTGAGTTGGATGATCAGCCATGATCATATTGAATGGCGGTGCAGGCTCGAAGGGTCGAATGGCCTACTCCTGCACCTATTTTCTATGATTCTAACTCTGTCGGGTTTCAACCCTGGATATCGAGTTGTAAAAGAGATCTTTGACACAAGTTCTCCCACTACAAGTATATGCAGTTTTGGATATTGACAGTGTGTTAACAATACTTCACCAAGGGGTTCCAGCTACATCCTTAGTCATGACACTAGGATCAGCACCATGAGGGCAAACATTGCAAACGCTGCAGCTAGATAGGATGGAAATGGCTGCAGATGCCATTATGTTTAACATTCTGATCTACGCAAGCAGAGCAGACCAGGGGTGGCAGGATTTCAGATCATATTTCGACAATGGGTGAGGAAAGGCTTGCTTTATTATACCAAGGCCACCAGAATTCTAAGAGGTGTGGAATCAGCATTGTTTATTAATTGACAAACAACCACACAAGAAAAGGTCAGTTCAGACTATTTCAATGTGGCTGAAGCAGGTTCTGTTTTATGCAGGTATTAACACTGCCAATTTTACATCTCATTCCACCAGGGCGGCATCAACGTCAGCAGCCAGGGCAATGGACATTCCCATCGACATATCTTCGCGATCACAGGATGGTCAACTGAATTGATTTTTAAAACATTTTTACCATAGGTCGGTTACTGACCCGGGCTATTTGCCCATTCTGTTTTGCGTCCACTTTAGCCTCCCCTGAGATAGAGGGGTTGTTATTGATTTTGTTATTTATGTAAACCATTAATACATTTCAATCAATGTCATGATTAATGCATTGGTGATTATTCACTCATCCTGAGTCAATCGATGCAGTGAGACACGGGGATTTGAATCTGTGGCATGAAATCACAGAGCTTTGAACCCTTCACGGAATTACTCATGTGACTCCGAAGTAAAATACTAAGATTAAACGAGAAATTACCAGTTTGAAGTTTGATCTTTATTTTATGAGGAGTTAAGTTGGTGATTACGTGCCCTCCACTCCCAACCCTCTCTCACAAAGGTCATCTGGTAGTTCTCAAGTTGCTGATCTTACTATGTTACTTCAATTCCTGTTACCTGTGATTTCACACTGCTGCTTTGAAGATTGACGCGCATGCGGACTGGCGGGGTCTTCACGTAATCACCAACGTAACTCCTCATAAAATAAAGATCAAACTTCAAACTGGTAAGTTCTCATTTAATCTTACTATTAGTGAACATACCTAGAGTTGTCCCGGTCCATGTGGATCAACTACACATTGTCTTTGACATCAAATGCTGGAGTAACTCAGCGGAACAGGCCGCATCTTGGAGAGAAATAATGGGTGACATTTCGGGTCGAGACCCCTTTTCAGACTCAACCCGAAACATCACCCATTCCTTCTCTCCAGAGATGTTGCCTGTCCCGCTGAGTTACTCCAGCATTTTATGTCTATCTTCGGTTTAAACCAGCATCTGCAGTTCCTTCCTACACAGTGTCTTAACCTGATTGGGCACGAGGAAAGAAGATATAGTACTGCCCAAATACAATTTTTAAATGCAATTTTTACCCCAAAATTAAATATTTTATTTCTTGTCTCATTTTAGTAGATATGTCGTACTACTTTTCATATTCCTTTCATGAAGAATACTATTTATATATCTGAAAAACAAAATATATGAGGTGATGGAAAAAGGAGAAGCAAATGAACTAAGTTGCTCAAGGCACTGGCTTGATGGATCTATTAATCTCCATCTGTCATTATCCTTCTACATAGAAGAATGCAGCAGAGGGATAGGCATTTCGGCTCACAACACAATGCTAAATTAAACTCATCTCCACTGCCTGCCGTGATCCATATTCCTCCATTTCTTTCATATCCATGTGCCCATCGGAAAGACCGTTAAATGCCACTATCACATCTGCCTCCATCACCACCTCTTGCAGCATGATTCAGGCACCCACAACCCTCTGTGTACAATTGCTCAGCTCATCTCCTTTAAACTTTTCCCCTCTCATCTTAAAGCTATGCCTATTTTTTGCCTTTTCCACCTTCAGAAAAGGTTCTGACTGTCTATCCTATCTGTGCTTCTGATGTTAATATATTTCTATCAGATCTCCTCTCAGCATCCAACGTGCCAGAAAAAAATTCCATGTTTGTCCAACCTCCCTTATAACTAATGAGCTCTAATCCAGGCAACGTTCTGGTAGACTTCCAGCACTCTCTCTTAAGCCTCCATATCATCCCTGTAATTGGGTGACCAAAACTGCGCACAATACCCAAATGTAGCCAAATCAAATTGTTTAAAACTGCAGCATGACTACCTGACTCTTATATTCAGTGTCCAATGAAGGGCAACATGCCATGTGGCCTTGTTCCTGATGTTGGGAGAGTCCAGAACCAGGGGCCACAGTTTAAGAATAAGGGGTAAGCCATTTAAGAATAAGGGGTAAGACAAGGTTCCCCATGGAAGGTTGGTTAAAAAGGTTCAATCTTTGGGTGTTAATGGCGGAGTAGCAAGATGGATTCAACAGTGGCTGAATGGGAGATGTCAGAGAGTAATGGTGGATGGCTGTTTGTCAGGTTGGAAGCCGGTGACCAGTGGGGTGCCTCAGGGAACTGTGTTGGGTCCACTGTTGTTTGTCATGTACATCAATGATCTGGATGATGGGGTGGAAAATTGGATAAGTAAGTATGCAGATGATACTAAGATAGGTGGTGTTGTGGATAATGAAGTAGATTTTCAAAGTCTACAGAGAGATTTGGGCCATTTGGAAAAGTGGGCTGAAAGATGGCAGATGGAGTTTAATGCTGATAAGTGTGAAGTGCTACATCTTGGCAGGACAAATCAAAATAGGACGTACATGGTAAATGGTAGGGAATTGAGGAATGTTGTGGAACAGAGGGATCTAGGAATAACTGTGCATAGTTCCCTGAAGGTGGAATCGCATGTAGATAGGGTGGTAAAGAAAGCCTTTGGTGTGCTGGCCTTTATAAATCAGAGCATTGAATATAGGAGTAGGGAAGTAATGTTAAAATTGCACAAGGCATTGGTAAGACCAATTCTGGAGTATGGTGTACAATTTTGGTCGCCTAGTTATAGGAAGGATGTCAACAAAATAGAGAGAGTACAGAGGAGATTTACTAGAATGTTGCCAGGGTTAGAAACATAGAAACATAGAAATTAGGTGCAGGAGTAGGCCATTCAGCCCTTCGAGCCTGCACCGCCATTCAATATGATCATGGCTGATCATCCAACTCAGTATCCCGTACCTGCCTTCTCTCCATACCCTCTGATCCCCTTAGCCACAAGGGCCACATCCAACTCACTCTTAAATATAGCCAATGAACTGGCCTCAACTACCTTCTGTGGCAGAGAGTTCCAGAGACTCACCACTCTCTGTGTGAAGAAAGTCTTTCTCATCTCAGTCTTAAAGGATTTCCCCCTTATCCTTAAGCTGTGACCCCTTGTCCTGGACTTCCCCAACATCGGGAACAATCTTCCTGCATCTAGCCTGTCCAACCCCTTAAGAGTTCCAGCAACTATGTTACAGAGAAAGGTTGAACAAGTTAGGTCTTTATTCTTTGGAGCGCAGAAGGTTAAGGGGGGACTTGATTGAGGTCTTTAAAATGATGAAAGGGATAGACAGAGTTGACGTGGATATGTTTTTCCCATTGAGGGTAGGGAAGATTCAAACAAGAGGGCATGACATGAGAATTAAGGGACAGAGGTTTCGGGGTAACGTGAGGGGGAACGTCTTTACTCAGAGGGTGGTGGCTGTGTGGAATGAGCTTCCAGCAGAAGTGGTGGAGGCAGGATCGATTTTAACATTTAAGAGTAAAGTGGATAGGTATATGGACATGAAGGGAATGGAGGGGTATGGTCTGAGTGCAGGTAGATGGGACTAGGGGAAAACAAATGGTCGGCACGGACTGGAAGGGCCAAGAGGGCCTGTTTCCGTGCTGTAATTGTTATATGGTTATATGGTTATATGGTTATTTAGAACGGAGATGAGAAAACACCTTTTCACACATAGAGTTGTGAGTCTGTGGAATTCTTGACCTCAGAGGGCAGTGAAGGCCGGTTCTCTGGATACTTTCAAGAGAGAGCAAGATAGAGCACTTAAAGATAGCGGAGTCAGGGGATATGGTGAGAAGGCAGGAATGGGGTACTGATTGGGGATGATTAGCCATGATCTCATTGAATGGTGGTGCTGGCTCAAAGGGCTGAACGACCTACTCCTGCACCTATTGTGTATTATCTATTGTCTATTGTGCCTTCTTTACCACTCTATCAATTTGTGTTGCCTCTTTCAGAGAGATATGAACTTGGAGCTCAAGATCCCTCTATATATCAATTATTGTACATCTCTGTACTAGTCAACTAAGATTTGTTTTTACCAGATTTATGCTTGCTACATTTGATTAGCATTGACCTTTATAAATGATCACTTATTTCATTGTATACTGAAATTACTCTTCACTTTTATTAGCAATTCGCCCAACTCCCTTTCACCAACAACAACTATTTTAATAGTTTGTACATCTGACTTACTTTACAACTTCACCACTGGCTATTTATTCTGCCATTAAGGCCATCCCTTCTGGAATCCCTATATAACCTTTCCACCATCTTATATCTTCTATTTATCTATCTATCCATCTTCTATCCATCTATACTATTACTAAAACTCCCATCTTGTCCTTTTCCGGTTTGTGTTTGTTCTTCTATTTGCACAGAATTGGTACCCTATATCGTTAGGATTTTTCTGCCACATTACTCATCGTTCTCCTCTGCACCAAGAGCAACAAGTTTGGTTACGATCGGTGGAATATTACAAAAGTTATGAAGGTTTAAAAAATTGTGAGATAAGCAGATTGGTCTACTCGCCTGTCAGTCACCATGAAGGTAACGCCCCTTCCGGCACCCGCTGTTAATCACCAGGCAGGGCAAGGAGAATAAATCCCCGATGGTGGTGCTGAATCCACAAGCTGTGCTGAGTGAGTGAGTCCGCGAGCCGTGCAGAGGAGAACGGTAAGTAAGGTGGCGGAAGGGGTTCGCATCCACTCTGAGTCCCCATGCACCTCAAACCCCTTCCCCTCTGGTCCCCCTCGCTGGCTCCTGCTCCCCCTTCCCCCCTTCCCCCGTAATACCACACTCTCCCCATGGCTCTTCCCCGTCATTTTCCCGAGCTCTCTTCCCCCTTCCGCCCTGCCCCCCTTGCCCCCCTTGTCCCCCTGCCCCCACACTCCTCCCACTCACCACCACACCCCTCCCCCCAACACCACAACCCTCCCCCCACACCCCTCCCCCCACACATCCCTCCCCCACAACCAATCTCTGCCACACACAAGCCGCTCCCCCTACAACCCTCCCAAAACCCCTCCACACACACCCCTGCCAACACATCTCCACAATGCGCCTCTCCACAATGCCCTCCCCCACAACACCACACACCCTTGCCCACACACCCCTCTCCTCCATAACCGCCCCTCCCCCCATAATCCCCCCTCCCCCCCACAATCCCCCGCCTACACACCCGTCCCCGAACCACCCCTCCCACATCCTCCCACCCACCCATAGCACACTGTTACTCACCGTTCTCCTCTGCTGTGAGTGCAACAGGTTTTGTTCCGATCGGTGGTATATTGTAGAATCATAGAATCATAGAAAATAGGTGCAGGAGCAGGCCATTCGGCCTTTCGAGCTTGCACCGCCATTCAATATGATCATGGCTGATCATCCAACTCAGTATCCTGTACCTGCCTTCTCTCCAAATCCCCTGATCCCTTTAGCCACAAGGGCCACATCTAACTCACTCTTAAATATAGCCAATGAACTGGCCTCAACTACCTTCTGTGGTAGAGAATTCCACAGACTCGCCTCTCTCTGTGTGAAAAAAGATCTTCTCATCTCGGTCCTAAAAGACTTCCCCCTTATCCTTAAACTGTGACCCCTTGTCCTGGACTTCCCCAACATCGGGAACAATCATCCTGCATCTAGCCTGTCCAACCCCTTAAGAATTTTGTAAGTCTCTATGAGATCCCCCCTCAATCTTCTAAATTCCAGTGAGTACAAGCCGAGTCTATCCAGTCTTTCTTCATATGGAAGTCGTGCCATCCCAGGAATCAGTCTGGTAAACCTTCTCTGTACTCCCTCTATGGCAAGAATGTCTTTCCTCAGATTAGGAGACCAAAACTGTATGCAATACTCCTGGTGTGGCCTCACCAAGACCCTGTACAACTGAAGTAGAACCTCCCTGCTCTTGTACTCAAATCCTTTTGCTATGAATGCCAACATACCATTCGCTTTCTTCACAGCCGCTGCACCTGCATGCCTACTTTCAATGACTGGTGTACCATGACACCCACGTCTCGCTGCATCTCCCCTTTTCCTAATTGGCCACCATTCAGATAATAGTGTACCTTCCTGTTTTTGCCACCAAAGTGGATAACCTCACATTTATCCACAAGGGTGAGGGTAAAGGTCATCGAGGTTTAAAAATCTTAAAAAACGTGCGTGTGCAGATTCCTTCAGTCAGCGCCACACTGATGGTCCTGTCTCTCACTCCCTCATCACACCCGCCCGCCCTCTGCGGCAATGGTGACCCCCATTTACCCGTCCCCCCGGGTCCGTTTCCTCCGCCGCTGCTGTTGCAGTAACTCCCCCTCACGGCCCGCTCGGAGGAGATCTTCTCCACCAACCCATCGAAACTCGTGATGCCCACCATGATAAACACCGATTCAATCCCCCCCCCTCTCCCCCCCCCAGCGGCAGTGAGCAGGTAGGCGTGCGGGCAGGGCAGGGCAGGGATGGGCGGAGTGGCAGCAGCGGGTGGGCAGTACGAGGACGGGCCGAGTGGCGGCAGTGGGCGGGCAGTACAGGGACGGGCCGAGCGGCTGCTGAGCCAGAGTGGGCAGAGGGAGAGAGTGTCGGGTTGCAGGGAGGCCGAGCAGTTTGCGCGGAGTTTGAGTAACTCACGCACACACACGATGCAAACTGGTCCAATCGGCAAGTCAACGAGATTTAAACCACAGCTAATAATGAATGACCTGCTGAGGAAGGAACTGCTGATGCTGCTTTTTATAGAGGGAAGGAGGGAGGGAGATTGGGAGTAACTGAGGGTAGGGGAAGAGGGAGCGAGAGGTGATGGTGGGATTGGGGGAGGGTGGGAGGAGAGGGGAAAGATCCTGGGGAGGTGAGAATGGAGAGTGGGGAGATTCAGGGAGAGGAAGGGATATGGAGGAAGTGGGGGTAGTGAGGGGAGTGGGGGAGGATGGGGAAGAAAGGGAGAGGAGCGGGGAGTGGGGTAAGTAGGGGATGGGGAATGGAGGGAGAGGAGGACAGTAGGGGAAGTCAGGAGAGATAGTGGGCAGATAGGTGGAGGTGAAGAGTGGGGAATAGAGGAATAGGAGGGGGGTAGGGAGGGGAGAGGAGTTATGGAGGGAGGGAGGAAGGGAGTGACTGAGGGTAGGGGAAAGGAGAGGGAGGGAGAGGTGAGAAAGGGATTCGGGAGGGGAGGAGGAGAGGGCATAACCATATAACCATATAACCATATAACAATAACAGCACGGAAACAGGCCCTCTCGGCCCTTCCAGTCCGTGCCGACCATTTGTTTTCCCCTAGTCCCATCTACCTGCACTCAGACCATACCCCTCCATTCCCTTCACGTCCATATACCTATCCACTTTACTCTTAAATGTTAAAATCGATCCTGCCTCCACCACTTCTGCTGGAAGTTGATTCCACACAGCCACCACCCTCTGAGTAAAGAAGTTCCCCCTCACGATACCCCGAAACCTCTGTCCCTTAATTCTCATGTCATGCCCTCTTGTTTGAATCTTCCCTACCCTCAATGGGAAAAACGTATCCACGTCAACTCTGTCTATCCCTTTCATCATTTTAAAGACCTCAATCAAGTCCCCCCCTTAACCTTCTGCGCTCCAAAGAATAAAGACCTAACTTGTTCAACCTTTCTCTGTAACATTGTTGCTGGAACCCTGGCAACATTCTAGTAAATATCCTCTGTACTCTCTCTATTTTGTTGACATCCTTCCTATAACTAGGCGACCAAAATTGTACACCATACTCCAGAATTGGTCTTACCAATGCCTTGTACAATTTTAACATTACTTCCCTACTCCTATATTCAATGCTCTGATTTATAAAGGCCAGCACACCAAAGGCTTTCTTTACCACCCTATCTACATGCGATTCCACCTTCAGGGAACTATGCACAGTTATTCCTAGATCCCTCTGTTCCACAGCATTCCTCAATTCCCTACCATTTACCATGTACGTCCTATTTTGATTTGTCCTGCCAAGATGTAGCACTTCACACTTATCAGCATTAAACTCCATCTGCCATCTTTCAGCCCACTTTTCCAAATGGCCCAAATCTCTCTGTAGACTTTGCAAATCTACTTCATTATCCACAACACCACCTATCTTGGTATCATCTGCATACTTACTTATCCAATTTTCCAACCCATCATCCAGATCATTGATGTACATGACAAACAACAGTGGACCCAACACAGATCCCTGAGGCACCCCACTGGTCACCGGCTTCCAACCTGACAAACAGCCATCCACCATTACTCTCTGACATCTCCCATTCAGCCACTGTTGAATCCATCTTGCTACTCCGCCATTAACACCCAAAGATTGAACCTTCTTAACCAACCTTCCATGGGGAACCTTGTCAAAGGCCTTACTGAAATCCATATAGACAACATCCACTGCTTTACCCTCATCAATTTCCCTAGTTACCGCTTCAAAAAATTCAAGAAGGTTTGTCAAACATGACCTTCCAGGCACAAATCCATGTTGACTGTTCCTGATCAGACCCTGTTTATCCAGATGCTTATATATATTATCTCTAAGTATCCTTTCCATTAATTTGCCCACCACTGACGTCAAACTAATAGGTCTATAATTGCTAGGTTTATTCTTTGAACCCTTTTTAAACAATGGAACAACATGCGCAGTACGCCAATCCTCCGGCACTATTCCCGTTTCTAATGACATTTGAAATATTTCTGTCATAGCTCCTGCTATTTCTACACTAACTTCCCTCAATGTCCTAGGGAATATCCTGTCAGGACCTGGAGACCTATCCACTTTTATATTTTCAAAAGTGTCAGTACTTCCTCCTCTTTGAATCTCATAGTTTCCATAGCTACTCTACTTTTTCCCCTTAACTTACAGAGTTCAATATCCTTCTCCTTGGTGAATACCGAAGAAAATAAATTGTTCAATATCTCCCCCATCTCTTTTGGCTCTGCAGATAGCTGTCAATTCTGGTTCTCTAATGGTCCAATTTTATCCCTCGTTATCCTTTTGCTATTAATATAGCTGTAGAAACCCTTTGGGTTTACTTTCACCTTTCTTGCCAAAGCAACCTCATATCTTCTTTTAGCCTTCCTAATTTCTTTCTTAAGATTCTTTTTACATTATTTATACTCCTCTAGCACCTCATTTACTCCATGCTTCCTATAATTATTGTAGATATCTCTCTTTTTTCGAAACAAGTGTCCAATTTCCCTTGAAAACCATGGCTCTTTCCAATTTTTACTATTTCCTTTCAACCTAACAGGGACATAAAGATTCTGTACTCTTACAATTTCCCCTTTAAATGTCCTCCATTTCTCTTCTACATCCTTCCCATGAAACAAAGTGTCCCAATTCACTCCTTTAAAATCCTTACGCATTCCCTCAAAGTGAGTCTTTCTCCAATCAAAAATCTCCACCCTAGGTCCAGTTCTGACTCTCTCCACAATTATATTGAAACTAATGGTATTGTGATCACTGGTCCCGAAGTGCTCACCAACGCATACCTCCCTCACCTGACCTGCCTCATTTCCTAACAGGAGGTCCAGCACTGCCCCTTCTCTGGTCGATACCTCTATGTACTGCTGCAAAAAAACTATCCTGCACACATTTTACAAACTCCAAACCATCCAGCCCATTTACAGAATGTGTTTCCCAGTCTATTTTTGGAAAATTGAAATCTCCCACAATCACTACCTTGTGCTTACTACTAATATATGCTATCTCCTTACATATTTGCTCTTCCAATTCACGCTCCCCATTTGGCGGTCTATAATACACCCCTAAAAGTGTTGCTACACCGTTCCCACTTCTCAGTTCCACCCAAATAGCCTCCCTAGACGAGCCCTCCAATCTCTCCTGCCAAAGCACTGCTGTAATATCTTCTCTGACAAGCAATGCAACACCTCCCCCTCTGGTCCCTCCAATTCTATCACAACGAAATCCTGGAATATTTAGTTTCCAATCACAGCCCACCTGCAACCATGTTTCACTGATTGCCACAACATCATATTTCCAGGTGTCAATCCAGGCTCTAAGTTCGTCCACCTTACTTACAATGCTCCTCGCATTAAAATATACACATTTTAGAAACCCACCATCCCTTATTCTCTGTCTATTATCTTTTTCATCTTTCTCGCCTACATTTTGGATCCGAGTGTTTCCCTTCTCTGCCTCTTGCCCCACACCCTGACCCCTAGCCCCCTCTACCCGAGTCCCTCCCCCCAGCCTTTCTAGTTTAAAGTCTCCCCAGTAGCCTTTGCAAATCTCCCTGCCAGGATATTGGTTCCCCTCGGGCTCAAGTGCAACCCGTCCTTTGTGTACAGATCATGCCTTCCCCAAAAGAGGTCCTAGTGATCAAGAAACTTGAATCCCTGCCCACTGCACCAGTCCCTCAGCCACGCATTTATCCTCCACCTCATTTCATTCCTACTCTCACTGTCACGCGGCACAGGCAGTAATCCTGAAATCGTTACCCATTTGGTCCTTCTCCTAACTTTCCCCCCAACTCCCTAAATTCTCCCTTCAGGACCTTATCACTTTTTCTGCCTATCTCATTGGTACCTATGTGTACCACAACATCAGGCTCCTCTCCCTCCCTTATCAGAATCTTTTGTACACGTTCTGACACATGCGAGACCCTGGCACCAGGGAGGCAAACTACCATTCGGGTCTCCCGACTGCGTCTACAGAATTGCCTATCCGACCCCCTAACTATAGAGTCCCCTATTACAATTGCCCTCCTCGTTTTGCTACCCTTCTGAGCATCAGGGCCGGTCTCTGTGCCGGAGGCCCGGCCGCTGTTGTTGCCCCCAGCTAGGCTGTCCCCTCCAATCGTACTCAAACCCGAGTACCTATTTTCCAGGTGTACGATCACAGGGGTACTCTCTAGCCCCTGCCTCTGCCCCTTGCCCTTCCTAACCGTGACCCACTTGTCTGCCTCCTGTGGTCTGGGAGTGACTACCTCCCTGTAGCTCCTCTCTATGACCTCCTCACTCTCCTGAGGAGACGGAGTTCATCGAGCTGCTGCTCCAGGTTCCTAACACAGTCCTTTAGGAGCCCCATCTCAACACACCTGGCGCAGATGTGGATGTCTGGAGGGCTATCAGATTCCCTGACCTCCCACATCTGACATCCAGAACAGTACACTGCCCTGGCCTTCATACTCCCCCCTTACACAGGATACAATATAAAGTACACAACAAACTGCTGGGATCTAACTGCCAATCAGCTGCTTACCCTGGTCCACTTCCCACCAATCAGCGGCTTCCTCAAAAAAAACCCACTTCTCCAAATGGAATGTTATGGATTTGGGTAAAAACAAGCCCCGCGCTTGATTTTAAACCTTACCGGTCGGGTGTCGCTCCTCCCCCTCCTCCTCTTCCAACGGCTCCTGTGGGCCTCTGAAAAAACAAGCCCTGCGCTGGATTTTAAACCTTACCGGTCGGGTGTCGCTCCTCCCCCTCCTCCTCTTCCAACGGCAGTTGGGAGCTGTGGGTGAGTGGTGGAATATTGCGTGGAGCTATGGGTGAGTGGTGGAATATTGGGGGACCAGGCCTCTCGTGTGACCTACTTAGTCTAGTTTGAATAACATTAGCCCAGTAAGGTTTTGAAACATTTTTCCTACTTTCTCAATCCTTATCTGATTACTTCTCCATAAAGTAACTTGCCAGATATTTTCCAACATTTTGAATATTAAGTAACTGTATCATTCTAATCATCGGAAAAGAAAGAGAAGAGAAAGAGAAGGTAGAATCTGAATGAGGATTCAACATTTTGTTAAAATTGTTGAGAGGGTAAATAAAAAATTGCTAGAAATACTTAGCATGTCAGCAGCATCTGTGGAAGAACAAACAGAATTCACAATGCAGGTTATTGTCATTGGATCAGAGCTATGATGTCAAATTGATCCCACTGGTAAAAAAAAATGATTAAAATATTTTACTATAAGAGCAAAAGTAATCAGACGATTACTTAGAGGAGGTGTATGTGGAAGATTCAGAGATAAATTATTTCACCCTGCAATGAACTAGAACTCCAATTCTTTTTGAACAAAGGTGATTGTGCAGACAATAGAATTAGCAAATATAAAAGTCAGCCACAGTGGAAGAGTTGGGACACAATTCAAATAGACAGCTATATTTGAGGCTAATCTGTGGTGGTGGGATGATATGCCAAATAGATTCTTCCCTTGCTGAAATTGCTAATTGTGTAAAATAACCACCCATGTTCTCCTGTTGCAACTTCAATCCATTCATTTTATAGCCTCAGAAGAAGTTAGATTTCTAGCTGCATGAATCTCGGAATCTTACACCACATTTCAGTTCTATTTACATACCACCATGATACTCTGAATGATTAGACATTGGAGCAGTTACATAGACAAATACCAGGGGAAACTAGTCACAATTGATTACTGTCAGCAAGGAAAGAAAGAATCGTCGTCTATGTCTAATAAGAATTAAGTATTTGGTTCACAATGTCATTTTGAATCAAAGACTAGTGCATTACCACGTATGAAAGCACAAAAGCTTACGGTTGAGGAAGATCAGTCCCAGCACAAATGTTTCTCTGCAGAATAGTAATGTTATTGGGTGAGAAAACCAGATTATATGAATGAACAAAGGCACATGTATGAACAGTAACGCAATATTTTTCAATTGTCAGGGTATTGAAAGTATTTTCAAATTCAAATTCAAATGGAAGCTGTGCTTTTACTGGTTAGACTGCTATATATTGGCCTTTCATAATTACTCCCGAAAGGTGTGGTTTTCTCAGCCATTTCAGAGAAAGAGGGGACTTGGATTCGATCCTGATTTCAGTGCATTTGTTCTGTGACCGCATTTGTTCCCCTGGGTACGCCAGGTTCTTCTCACATCCCAGTGGAGGGTTAATTAACTACTGTAAGGTATGCCCTAGTGTAGGTTTGTGGCAAATGAAATCAAAGGGGAATTGAGAGGTGTGTGTATGAGACCAATTTGCAGGGATTCAGGGAAATAAGGACAAGGAGTGTGTGAGAGACCAATTTGCAGGGAAACAGAGAAATAACAGAAGGGGGGAAATGGGACTAATGGGATTGAGAACCAATATGAGCTCAATAGGCTGAATAGCCTTCTGTGTCATTACCAGTTGAAGATAGAATAACTGTTAATTGTTGGTCCAAGATTAGGCAAGGGTTATTGAACCAGAAGGGGTTTTATGACAATCTAGTGGTTACATTGTCACTAGACACAAAATCCTGGAGTGACTCAGTGGGACAGGCAGCATCTCTGGAGAGAAGGAATGGGTGACGTTTCAGGTCAAGACCCTTCTTCAGGCTTTAAGGATCTCGACCTGAAACGTCACCTGTTTCTTCTCTCCAGAGATGCTGCCTGTTCCGCTGAGTCACTCCAGAATTTGTGTCTATCTTTGGTTTAAACCAGCATCTGCAGTTCCTTCCTATGCAGCTTCATTGTCACCTTTGACATAAAAGTTTTATTCATTATTAACTTACTGGAATTTAAAGCAGCAATCTGTCAAAGCAGGATTCAAATACATGTATGCAGATCAATAATCTGGGCTTTTGCATACTTGACTAATAACTTCACTGCATTGCTACCATACCCTTAATGGGTGAATCTTTAACAGTTGCTTTCCTTCAAATGCACAATCAACATTGGCAATTAACAGTCAGCCACACGTGAATGCACAAGATTCTGTGGCACAAAACATAATCAAATGTCTGAAAGTCAATGAAGAGTTAAAGGATAAGTCGTTCAATTCTATCCACGGTCAACGGCTCGTAATGCACAATAAAATCTCACCAGCACGTTGTTTCCTGCCCCTGAACTTCATTGCACCAACTTCACTAGGACGAATGTTGGAGCCAAAGTAGAACATGCTGCCCACAAGGTGCATGCTGAAGACCAGGGAATACTTTTTTTTTGGTTGCAGCTCCTTTTAATAATACAAATGAAGGAACAAGGTGACAGAGAAAATGTTACAGGAAGTAAAGTGTGAACATTCTAATATTGCTGCTTCCACGGGGAATGCTGAACTCATTTGAAATGAAGTGTACAGCCATTAAGAATGTTAATGTATTGCAGGTTAGCAGCAGGTCTTCCTGGATTTAACTCGCAGGAAGTGAGAGGCACTCATTTTTATGAATAGGAGGATTTTATGGAGCCAAGGAGTGCATTTTGTTGTTTGTCCCATGGACATATTTTAGGTGGTGAATTTGGGATTTAAAACAATTAATTATAACAAATCATGGGTGGATACTAACTGAAAGTGATTGAAAATCATATAGAGTAGAAGATCTGAGGTGTTTCATCATTCTATTTATAACACAACTAGATTGTTAAAGAAAAAAAACATTTTTCATTAAAATGTAAAACAAAAGAGTGGGTGCTGGAGTAACTCAGCAGATCAGGCAACATCACTGGAGACCATGTATAGTTGATATTTTGGGTTGGGTTGGTGCGGTAGCGTAGCAGTAGAATTGCTGCCTTGCAGCGCCAGAGACCCTGCTTTGATCCTGATTATGGGTAGTGCCTGTTCGGAATACGTTCACCCCATGGCCTGCGCAGGTTTTCACCAGCATCTGAATTTTATTTCCCCACACGCCAAAGAAGTACAGGTTTGTAGGCTAATTGGCTTGGTATAATTTTAAAATTGTCCCTAGTGTGTGTAGGATAGTGTTAAGCCCCTGTCCCACTTAGGCAATTTTTTTGGTGACTACAGGCGACTAGGCTGTCCAAACATGCTCGTGGGGTGATGCTTGTATGGCCATGAGTAGTCTCCTCAAGTCACCACAAGAGTCGTAAAGTTTTTCTGGTCGCCGCAAGATTTTGAAATGTTCCAAACTTTTCGGCGACTGTGGGCTTGACGTAGCTTGTCTTCTCCTGTCGTAGGTGCTGTCGTAGGTTGTCGCCAGGATGGCGCAGGTTGTCACCAGATGACGTTGGTTGTCACTGGGTGCTGACTTCGGTGAATTCCATTGGCGTCTACCTACGTGAACCTATGTCAACCGGTGACAGGTATTGTCTTCAGTTGTTGCCGACAGGGTCGTTACTTGTCGTAGCTTGTCGCGGGTGGATTAGGTTGACTTTGGTTTTCGTAGGTTGTCACCTGTGTGGTCGTAGGTTGTCGTGGGTACGGTTGTAGGTGGACAACCTAATGAGTCGCCGTTGTCGGTAGCTTGCCGCAGCATGACGTCAGCTAGGTGGCAGGTTGTCGTGGCTTGTCGTAGACATTGTCGTGGGAGGGGTCCAGTCATCGCTTTTTCGGCAACCTGCTACGACTGTGACAGTCGCTGACAATCAACGAAAAAAATTGCAGGGTGCAGGGATTGCTGGTGGGCTGATGAGCCTGTTTCCGTGCTGTATCGCTAAACTAAACTAAATTAAACTAAACCTTTCTTCATGCATTAATAACCACTATAACTACACAGTCAAGAATTTTGTAATGGAAGTGTGAAGTCAGCAATTTGCTGTTAATTGTAGCTCCACTGAATAAGGGTATTGAAATGGTGCAAGTCCTGAATTACCAAGCACGAGGCTTACTAATGTCAAGTACTGGTTGAAAGGGAAAATGGTTCTAAGACAATGTGATAATGACAACACTTTTTTAAAAATACTGGCAATTATTATGGTCAATGATGAGTTTCTAACAGGAGCTGTATTATTTAATTTTCAAGCCATTTACACTTAAAATGTCAGAGGCACAAAAAAAAGGGAACAGTAAATGTTAACTATATTCTTCATTGCTTCTTAACATGAACTCAAACACCCACAGCACAGACTGAAACACGCAAATCCCTTTACCACCTCAGATGTGTGCAGACAAAATGAGGTAACCTTGACATTTCACCTCTTAATGTTCTCCTTGCATGCACTCACAATTTCGAACTGTGAAGAGGTTCAATTGCCACCTTAGTGACTCAAATGCATTGTGCGTAGTCTACTGGGATAGCCCTCGGGCAGCCACTGTCTAAGCGATGTGTAGACTGTGTTTTTAATCACAGTTGGTACGCTTGTCTGGCTTGTAACAAGACCAGCATAGTGACCCAGTCCCAGTGCTTTTTTACACTCGCTCTTCTAGTTCCCTGCTGCCAGCTCGGAGTGAAAAGGTGTTAATGTCTGACTTCAGGAGATGTCAGAACACACTTACAAGTGTTTGGAGAAGAGTTTTCCTGACCTTGGGGAAGAGATACTGCCTGGTTAAGATTTTGAAATAAATAATAAATGTGCATAGATTAAGAAAACATTTTAGAAACGTGTTCAAAGTGTTTGGCAGAAACATTGACCTTTGGCAAAGATCGGCTGAAATTCATAATAGTTTCAAATACAAAACAAATGTTGTCATTGTAACGTAATTATGATCAGTACCAGTCCGCACACATAGATTCAGTGGAGGTCTTAACATAGCTAGTAATCGCGCTGTCATCTTTAAATACAAGCAATAATTCGTGTTGGTGCAGCAGAGTTCCAGCACGTTCATAGAAACATAGAAACATAGAAACATAGAAACATAGAAACATAGAAATTAGGTGCAGGAGTAGGCCATTCAGCCCTTCGAGCCTGCACCGCCATTCAATATGATCATGGCTGATCATCCAACTCAGTATCCCGTACCTGCCTTCTCTCCATACCCTCTGATCCCCTTAGCCACAAGGGCCACATCCAACTCACTCTTAAATATAGCCAATGAACTGGCCTCAACTACCCTCTGTGGCAGAGAGTTCCAGAGACTCACCACTCTCTGTGTGAAGAAAGTCTTTCTCATCTCGGTCTTAAAGGATTTCCCCCTTATCCTTAAGCTGTGACCCCTTGTCCTGGACTTCCCCAACATCGGGAACAATCTTCCTGCATCTAGCCTGTCCAACCCCTTAAGAATTTTGTAAGTTTCTATAAGATCCCCTCTTAATCTCCTAAATTCCAGAGAGTATAAACCAAGTCTATCCAGTCTTTCTTCATAAGACAGTCCTGACATCCCAGGAATCAGTCTGGTGAACCTTCTCTGCACTCCCTCTATGGTAATAATGTCCTTCCTCAGATTTGGAGACCAAAACTGCACGCAATACTCCAGGTGTGGTCTCACCAAGACCCTGTACAACTGAAGTAGAACCTCCCTGCTCCTGTACTCAAATCCTTTTGCTATGAAAGCTAACATACCATTCGCTTTTTTCACTGCCTGCTGCACCTGCATGCCTACTTTCAATGACTGGTGTACCATGACACCCAGGTCTCGCTGCATCTCCCCTTTTCCTAATCGGCCACCATTTAAATAATAGTCTGCTTTCCTGTTTTTGCCACCAAAGTGGATAACCTCACATTTATCCACATTATACTGCATCTGCCAAACATTTGCCCACTCACCCAGCCTATCCAAGTCACCTTGCAGTCTCCTAGCATCCTCCTCACAGCGAACACTGCCCCCCAGCTTAGTGTCATCCGCAAACTTGGAGATATTGCCTTCAATTCCCTCATCCAGATCATTAATATATATTGTAAATAGCTGGGGTCCCAGCACTGAGCCCTGCGGTACCCCACTAGTTACTGCCTGCCATTGTGAAAAGGACCCGTTTACTCCTACTCTTTGCTTCCTGTTTGCCAGCCAGTTCTCTATCCACATCAATACTGAACCCCTAATACCGTATGCTTTAAGTTTGTATACTAATCTCTTATGTGGGACCTTGTCGAAAGCCTTCTGGAAGTCCAGATATACCACATCCACTGGTTCTCCCTTATCCACGCTACTAGTTACATCCTCGAAAAATTCCACAAGATTCGTCAGACATGATTTACCTTTTGTAAATCCATGCTGACTTTGTCCAATGATTTCACCACTTTCCAAATGTGCTGCTATCCCATCTTTAATAACTGACTCTAGCAGTTTCCCCCACTACCGATGTTAGACTAACTGGTCTGTAATTCCCCGTTTTCTCTCTCCCTCCCTTCTTAAAAAGAGGGGTTACATTTGCTACCGCCAATCCTCAGGAACTACTCCAGAATCTAAAGAGTTTTGAAAGATTATCACTAATGCATCCACTATTTCCTGAGCTACTTCCTTAAGTACTCTGGGATGCAGCCTATCTGGCCCTGGGGATTTATCGGCCTTTAATCTATTCAATTTACCCAACACCACTTCCCGACTGACCTGGATTTCACTCAATTCCTCCTTTGACCCACAGTCCCCTGCTATTTCAGGCAGATTATTTATGTCTTCCTTAGTGAAGACGGAACCAAAGTAGTTATTCAATTGGTCCGCCATATCCTTGTTCCCCATGATCAACTCACCTGTTTCTGACTGCAAGGGACCTACATTTGTTTTAACTAACCTCTTTCTCTTCACATATCTATAAAAACTTTTGCAGTCAGTTTTTATGTTCCCTGCCAGTTTTCTTTCATAATCTATTTTTCCTTTCCTAATTAAGCCCTTTGTCCTCCTCTGCTGGTCTCTGAATTTCTCCCAGTCCTCTGGTATGCTGCTTTTTCTGGCTACTTTGTACGCATCATCCTTTGCTTTGATACTATCCCTGATTTCCCTTGTTATCCACGGATGCACTACCTTCCCCGATTTATTCTTTTGCCAAACTGGGATGAACAATTTTTGTAGTTCATCCATGCAATCTTTAAATGTCTTCCATGTATTGGAAGGAAGAGCAGATGCTAATTTACACCGAAAATAGACACAAAATACTGGAGTAACTCAACGGGCCATGTAGCATCTCTGGAGAAAAGTAGTAGGGGACGTTTTGGGTCGCAACCCTTTTTCAGACTGAAGAAGGGTTCGGACTTGGAAAGTCACCTACTCCTTTTCTGAAGAAGGGTTTTGGCCTGAATCGTTGCCTATTTCCTTCGCTCCATAGATGCTGTTGCACCCGCTGAGTTTCTCCAGTATTTTTGTGTACCTTCGATTTTCCAGCATCTGCAGTTCCTTCTTAAACACAAATACTCCTTTTCTTCAGTGGGTTCATTCCTGATGCCTGGTGCTGTCTGATGTGTCCTCTGTGTGGATGTACTCCTGAATGCTGTAGTTTCTGCTTGCACCTCAAGGACATGAACTCAAGGGTCATGAAGGCATCTCAAGGACATGCCAATTTCCTCCCGTGAATGTCCCTATGTGTAGGATGGAGACAGGAGAGTCAGGCAAGGTTGATTGGAAGGGAAATAACTCAGGAAATGGGACTGATGGGATTGTCTGAGCTAACACAAACTCCCTGGGTCAAATGGTCTTTCTTTAGTAATGAAGAAAATGAGAAAATTAGATTATCTGTCTCACTAAAGGTATAATTTATCTTTTGAGATGATACCGAGTGAGTGCATAAGTCAGTCGCCTTTCATCACTGCTTATCTTGATTAATGTCACGCACAAAAAGTTTTAAAGTAAGTAGTGAAATATTTAAAACCTGATCACAGTATCTTGTAGCATTAAAAATAAACATTTATTGTGACAAATATTTAATCTTCCATCATACCATTTACTAAAAATTGAAAAACACAAACTTGCATTTCTATACTGCTTTTTGCATCTTTGGGATGCTCTAAAGGACATTTCAATTAATTGAATTCAATTAAAGTAATCAAATGTCATTGTAATAATCCAGAAAAAAACTGACAGTCAATTTGTGAACAATGACATCCAGTAAATAATAAATATTGAGATTATGGCCAAATAGTCAGTTGTCATGGTGTGAGTTTCCATGTCCCAGAGTCAGTTTCCATGTTCCAGAGTCAAACAGTGCAGTGACAGGCCTATTGGCCCAACTTGTCCATGCTGACCAAGAACCTCCATCAAAACCAGTCCCATGTATCTGTGTCTTGTCTGTATCCATCTAAACCTTTCCTATTCGAGTACTTGTCCAAATGTCTTTTAAATGTTGTTATTGTAACTACCTCAATTACTTCCTCTGGCAACTTATTCCATACACCCTATACACTCTATGTGAAACAATGCCCCCTGTAGTCCTTATTAAATCTTTCCCATCTCATTGTAAATCTATATGCTCCAGTTCCCGACTCCCTCAGCTGGGTCATTTATCCTATCTATTCCCCTCATGATTTTATACATCTCTCTATGAGTATCCTTCATCTTCATACTCTTGAGGAGAAACATTTCCTAGCCTGCCCAAACTCTGGTTATAGATCAGGGTCTTAGGTCCTGGCAACATCCTCATAAATTTTCTCTGCATTCTTTGAAAGGCATCTTTCCGACATCAGGCTGACTATAACTGAGACAATACTCCAAATGCGCCCTCACCAACGTCTTGTACAGCTTCATCATAACATCCCAACTTCTGTACTCAATTCCCTGACTGACGAAGGCCAACGTGCCAGAGAGTGAATCCACGGAAAGCAACTGGCCCCAATGGAGTCCTGGCCACCCCCTCAGGCCTTGTGCAATTCATCTAGCAGAGGTATTCATAGACATCTTTAACATCTCACCTCACTTCTGAGGTCCTCACCTACTTCAAAAACACCACTATCATCTGGTGCTGAAGAAAAGTAGGCTAGTGTGCCTTAACAACTACTGTCCAGTGGCTCTGACATCCACCACCATGAAGCACTTTGAGGGAGTGATGTTGACACACATTAGCTACAGCTTCCCAGCCAGCCTTGATCCATTGCAGTCTGCTTACCGTCGCAACAGGTCCAAAGCCTATGCCACCTCCCTGGCTCCTACAGTAAACTCATATTTACTGACTGTAGCTTTGCCTTCAAGACAACACTCCCATCCAAAGTAATCTCCAAACTCCTGGACCCAGGATCCGCTCCTCTCTCTGCCGCTGGATCCTGGACATTCTGACCCACAGACCATAATCAGAGGATAGGTGACAACACCTCCTCCAGGATAATTCTCAACAGAGATGCTCTCCAAGGATGCATTCTCAGTCCCCTGTTATATTCACGATACCCTCATGTCTGTATGGTCAAATTCTATGATGATTCCATCTACAAGTTCCATTTATACAGTGAATGGTAAGGCTCTGGCGAGTGTTGCAGAGCAAAGTGGTCTAGGAGTGGTCTAGCTGCATTGTTCCTTGTAGGTGGAGTCACAGGTATATAGGATAGTCACAATGGCATCTGGCACATTGGCCTTCATCATTCACGCGTATTGCGTATAGAAGTTGGGAGGTCATGTTGCCCATGCTATGCGGGACCTTGTACAAGGTGAACTTGACAGAATGGTGATTATGTGATTACCCCCGTCGCTGACCCATTGGATTGGGTTTTGACCATGGTCATAGCAATAAAAAATAATAAGGAAGAAGAATGGATTTGCCTCAATCCTAACCATTTAAACACTGCCATTCAACAGCCCCATCATTCCCATGTGCACAGTGGAAGGGATTGCAGCCCAGCTGGGCAATGCGACTGTATTCACAGTGCTAGTTCATTCTGGCAGATTGCCCTGGATCACAACTCATCCAAGTTAACCACCTTCAGCATACCCTTTGGACATTACAAATTTCTTCGTATGCCATTTGGCATAAGCTCTGTTAGTGAAGTATTTCAATGGGCTATGAAACAATTGTTTGCAGGTTACCCATGCTCCATCGTAGTTGATGATATCCTTGTTGCTGGACAATGATTCAAGAACACAACGCAAATTTAAAGAAGGTTATGAATCGCGCTAAAGAAATCAACCTCAAGTTAAACCCTCTAAAGTGCAAATTCACGCTAAATGAGGTGAACTACGTATAGCCATGTGTTGATTAAAGATGGCCTCAAACCCGTCATGCTCAGCCTGCAGAGATTCCTTGGCATGGTAAATTACTTGGGGAAATTTATTCCAAACTTCAGTGAACTATCGGCTCCACTGCGCCAGCTAACCCACCAAGACACTGTTTGGGCCTGGCATTAGCAACAGCAGAGAGTGTTTGACACTCTCAAACAACTGATGTCTTGTGCCTCCACTCTCGCCTACTTTAACTAACTTGTGACGCCTCGCAGTACGGTTTCAGAGCAGCTTGCCTCCAAGATGATGATGATGACAACAGGTCTGTTGCCTCTGCTTCGCGCACCATGAAGGACACAGAACAACGCTATGCTCAGATTGAAAAGGAGCTGCTAGCGGTTGTTTTCGCATGCAAGAAGTTTAATGACATTATCTTCGGACAAACGGTCACGATCGAAACTGACCATCAACCCCTAATCAGCATTTTGAACAAACCAATACATGCCTCTCCAGGATGTTGCTACAGCTTCAGAAGTATGACATTGTTCTAACCTACAAACGTGGCAAGGACATGCACCCGGCTGACACCCTGTCACGTGCTCCTCAAAAGACCTGCAAGGGTTCATCCACACCAGATGATGGTTTTGTGGTAATGACTGTTTCCTTTATTCCGTCGTCCTGCTTGGAGGACCTGATTACCCACACTGCTGCTGACAATACCTTACGATCGCTCTCCTCTGTCATTAAGCGTGGTTGGCCTGACAAGCAATACAATCTACCACTTCAAGTTCGGCCCCTCTTTGCCGTTCGTGATGAACTAGTACTACAAGATGGCATTATCATAAATGGGCCACAAAGCTGTAGTTCCTGCCTCTCTACACAGCAAGTATTTTGATGCTGTCCATGCGGAACACCCAAGTGCTGAAGCAACTGCCCTGCAAGCAAAAATCATGTTTTTCTGGCCTGGCATGGCCGATTACATTCACGAGAAAGTGGAATCCTGTGCAGTATGCAACAGTTTGGCCCATATCAACAAAAGCAACCACTTCTCTTACACCCAGTTCCTGCCCTCCCGTGGTCCACACCCAGTTCCTGCCCTCCCATGGCAACTGACATATTTGAGTTCCATGGCAAACAACACCTGGTTCCTGTCGACTCGTACTCTAGTTGGTTTGACATTGATCTTTTTAGTAGCCCCACCTCTCATGGGGTAGTTCACAAGCTGGCTCGCCCTTTCTCTGACCATAGAGCTCCATGTCAACTACTATCTGATAATGGCAGTCAATTTACCAGCCAGTACTTCAAAGACTTTGCTACACGCTCAGAAAGAGTGGTATGATAAGACGAGCAGACGCTTCCGCCGCTAGCCAAGGGACAGGTGGTGCATCTGCAAACCGACAAACGTCACGACTGCCTCGGTGTAATTTCTGTAACTGCCTCCGAGCCACGGTCATACTTGGTCAATGCCGATGGCGGCACCTACAGATGTAATAGGCAACATATCCTGCCTCCAGAAGTGGCGGCGCTGCCTGGCAGCTGCAGCTCACCTGCAGTCCGTCTGTTTTTTTCTTTTCTTTTTGTCTTCTTGTGTTTGTTTTAGTTAGAATTTTGTTTTATTAGGCTGTGTATGTGTGTGTGTGGGGGGGAGAGAGGTGGGAGAAACAAGGTTTTAGTCTCTCCCTTCGGGGGGGGGGTGCGACTTTTCTTGTCATGTCCCCCGTCACCGTCTCCGTCTGTGCTGAGGCCTAATGGCGGAGCTCGCGGCCTCAGAGCTATGGCGGCGTTCCAGCTTCCAGCAGCGGCGGCGGCCCGGCTTCAGAGCTGCGGTGCTCCAGCGGCGACCCGGCTTCAGAGCTGCGGTGCTCCAGCGGCGGCCCGGCTTCAGAGCTGCGGTGCTCCAGCGGCGACCCGGCTTCAGAGCTGCGGTGCTCCAGCGGCGACCCGGCTTCAGAGCTGCGGTGCTCCAGCGACGGCCCGGCTTGGCGCTGCGGTGCTCCAGCGGCAACCCGGCTTCAGAGCTGCGGTGCTCCAGCGGCGACCCGGCTTCAGAGCTGCGGTGCTCCAGCGGCGGCCCGGCTTCAGAGCTGCGGTGCTCCAGCGGCGGCCCGGCTTCAGAGCTGCGGGGCTCCAGCGGCGACCCGGCTTCAGAGCTGCGGGGCTCCAGCATTCCAGCGGCGACCCGGCTTCAGAGCTGCGGTGCTCCAGCGGCGACCCGGCTTCAGAGCTGCGGTGCTCCAGCGGCGACCCGGCTTCAGAGCTGCGGGGCTCCAGCGTTCCAGCGGCGGACCCTGCTTCAGAGCGGTGGCGGCAGCCCGGCGTCGGAGGCTCGGCCACGGGCCTAGTGGACGATAAGATCGGAGGCCTGGATCGCCTCAGCACAGAGGGAGATCAAGGAGGGAAGAAGACAAAGACTTTAAGACTTTTGCCTTCCACCACAGTGAGGAGGTGCTTGGTGAACTCACTGTGGTGGATGTTAAATATGTGTTTATTGTGTGTTTTGTTTTTTAATATGTTAACGAAATTTCGTTCAGATCGAAAGGTCTGAATGACAATAAAGGATACTTTACTTTACTTTACCACCAGCACCACCTCTGTACATCTGTGGTATCCGTGGCCTGAATCGCCAGCTCGGAAACCACAAAAGCAGAGGAGAACCAAGTCACCCTTGATCCCTAGGGTCTGACTGAGAAGTTAAAGAAGAAGAAGAAGGACAGAGTGCATCAGGAGTAAGGCTGGGGAGCGTCAGGCACAATTTGCGATGTAAGATTTTAATGTTATGGTAATCGCAGAGATATGGCGGTGATGAAGGAAGATATTCCTGAATAAAAGATGTTCAGAAAAGATACAAAACTGAACAAGAGTCAAAAAAAGGCATTGATTACAGAAAATATTGTTGCAGAGAAAGGGGGTACATTCACATAGTAGCATTCGCAAAGAATAGGTTTTCTATGTGTTTAGTTTATCACAAGCCTATCTGGGTTCCCCTGACCTCTATTAACATATATATACTTACACACACCCCACCCCTGACTCTCCCATCTTTACAGCATTCATCCTGATCACATCTACTGGGTCAAGTTGTACCAAATTTAATAACTTATCAACACATCAATAGGAAACACCCGGCTGAAACCGAAACCGAACACACAGAGAAGCAACAATGGTTTTGTCTCATCCGTGCATCTGATGTTCTCATTCTTCATGTGATCACATAAGTAGCTTTAGGGTGACAAACAAAGCTGGTTTCATACCAAAATAAAAATGAAGCCATTTCCAGGTAGAAAGCTTTGATCTTCCGAACGTTTCATCGAAAATAACAAAGACCATAATGGAGAAAATATGAAATCTGAAGCCAATTTTTAAAAAAATGTAGCAATACCAAACTTATTGGTCAGGAGAGGGAGAACAAAGGAGTTAAATACGGTAAAATTAAATATAATTCCCAAATGGAACACAGGATTCCTTCCATGAGCAACATACTAATAGGGCAAAAGGGATAGAGACATTATTAGAGCTAATTATTAATAATGAAACAGAACAGTTGGAGCAGACTGTAGGTAGGGACTTTGAAGTTACTGACACAACAAAAGGCTTAGAATTCAACAAGAAAATTCTTAGCATGAGAAAAACAATTTAAACAGATGAGGTGAGAGAGAAAGTATCAGTGGGATGCTTAAAACAAGATTGTAAAAAGCACTATTTAAAACATGGAATGGAACAATTATAGAGTTTTTAATCAGTAAGAAGAAACATTCTGTAATGTCTAAGAGGATTGTCAATCTGCAGATGATCAAATAAAAACCTTTAATAAGTAAATCGATCTTCAGCAAAGAGGGGGTATTGAGGAGGAGATAAGCAATAAAGTATTTGGGAGTGGAATAAGTAATGCAATGATGAATAAAAATGATAACCTAATTAAAATTATATCAATTAAGATCACCCAATATAAACCTACAGAGTATATTTGAAATAGTAAAATAAATCATATTTGAAGCCTCAACTGAATGTTGATATACACTGAATAGTCACATTTTACTTCGGAGTCACGTGAGTGACTACGTGAAGAAGGCGATCCCCACGCAAACGCGTCATTACGTCTGACGCATTGCGCAACGATCGACTGGCAGGCGTGTCGCTCCTTCCAGCGGGTAAGTTTAAAAGATCCAGGTAAGTGTTTTTTCAAACAGCTTTAGCTGAAGTCGTTGCTCCCCATCCGGAGTGTGTTTATTCAACATCAGTTTACCTTCGGATTGTGTGGGAGTATGTCTAAGGTGAAGAGGCAAGCCGCGACCACGGATAACCACGGGCCTGCGGGCAGCGTGCGACCGCCAAATTCGTCTATAGAGCTGCTGGCAGAGCAGCCAGCGGCCACAGACTTGGTGAGGCCAGAAGACACCTTGGCTATTCCACGGGGGAGAAAAGCCACAAAAAAGTCTGCAAGGGCCCTGGACTCTGAGGAGTCGGGCCAGGAGGTGGACGAGTTCCATCCTAAGGGCAGTGTTACCGGCAGGCTTGTGGAGAGGATGCAGACTCACCGAGAACATAAATTACATGGCTTCCCATCCTCTGCAAGAACAGACGATGGAAGAGGCCACTGCCAGGTACAACACTCCACAGACTGTGCCTCACTGAGTGTCCCCATAGTAAACCAGTCTATATGGGGGCACATTGGAGGGGGCGTCAGAGCCCAGGAGGTAAAATTACACAAAGTACTCTGGCTACTCGCCTCGGGCATCACGGCCTTTGCAAGGTCAGTGGAGGGGGCGCCTCTCCCAGATACTCAGGAGGACGCGATGGCATTAATGTGCAATGCACATTTTGAAATTAATTGTATAAGAAAAAATGCCATCTGTCCTGCCATTAACCCGAAATTTGCTGGACTGTGTAAACCGGGAACTGTTCAACCCACGAACCTCCTGTTCGGAGAAAACCTGATCAAACAGGTGAAAGAATTGGATGAAGAATCTAAGACTGTTGATCTCATGAAGGTGCTTCCGAAGGGGCCGTCTTTCTGCAGACTGTACCCCTTCCCTCATGTGCATACCAAACGGTTCACTGGCTATGGTGGACGTGGTGTGGAGCAACCTACACAGAGGCCTTCCTTAGGGCAGGGCCCGAGCCGGGCCATGTTTAAGATGCGGCGCCCTTCAGCAGTCCTACCCCCCAGACCCCGAGGGCAGCAGCAGCGACGTTAACGCCGGTAAATCCTAAGGTGGGTGCGACTGCAATGGATACATTACAAGTTGGGGGGAGATTGCAATTTTTCTTACATGAATGGCAGTGGATAACATCTAACCCGTTTATACTGCATAGTATTCAAGGTTTCCAAATTTAGTTCATTTCAGACTTGCTTCCACCTACTCAACACACACCTGGCCGTAAGTTGGTGTTCTCACAACAGGAGTGTATCGGGGCACAAAAAGAGCTAGACTCTTTGTTCAAAAAAGGTGTAATTGAAAGGGCAAGGTGTGAGTCTTATCAGTTTGTGTCCAATATCTTTATGAGGCCAAAAAGGGATGGAGGATGTAGAATTATCCTAGATTTGACAGAGCTTAACACTTTTGTGCAGTATAAACATTTCAAAATGGAAACCTTTGTCACAGCTAAACAACTGCTTTCCAGGGGATGTTATATAACAAGCATTGATCTCAAAGATGCTTACTATTCAGTGGCCATTCATGAACAGCACAGAAAGTTTGTGAATTTTAACTGGATGTATATATAAATATGGGGCAAACATCTGGGTGTCTCAAGATGTCTGTGCACCCTACCGGTGACGCCCAGTTAGGGTTAGGGTTAGTTACCACAGATGTGCTGTAATATATTCTTCCTTCAATGCATGGATTTTAAACATTAATATATTAAAATTTAATATACAATAACTCAATTGTGTAAAATGAAAAATGTCCTGAGTTTTAAGTTACAGATTTATTAGTCCGCTTGTGAGGGGAGGGGGGGAGTGGAGAAGAGTGGCACTGGGAGAAGGGAGGAATGAGGGGGAAAAAGGAAGAAGGGGGAAGAGGGGAAGGGGTGAATGTAGGGGTGTGGAGAAAGGAGGATGGGGTGGGAGGGGGAAGAGAGGGGGGTAGAGGAGCGAGGGGATTTCAGTCTACACTCACTGCATACATCCCTGCGAAAGGTTTGAGATGGTGATTGGATCTGGATGCGGACCAATACCCCTGTAAATAAAACTGAACGACTCAGACATCTTTTCATTTGCACAATTTATTTGATTGCATTAAATTTAATATATTAATGTTTAAAATCCATGAATTGAATGAAAAAATAATTACAGCTCATCTGTGTCCCTAAACAAACCCAAACCTTAGCCCTAATCCTAACCTAACCCCCAACCCTAACTGTAACTGTTAACCCTAACCCTAACCCTAACCCTAATCCTAACCCTAACCGGGCATCACCCGCAGGACAGCATACGTCAATGTGTATGTCAAACAACTTGACGGTTTTACAGGCGTCAGTCAATGACACTCACAGTCGCCAAAAAAAATCACAAAGTGGGACAGGCCCTTTAGCCTTTATATCTAGAGCATTGGAAAATAAAGAGGAGGTAGTTATATTGTTGTGGTGCAAAAGCCCAGAGAGAAGATATCTGGGAAACGGCAGTACGTACCAGTTTAAGTGTACTCTCAGGTACTGAGCAAAACATGGTGTAACTTTTCAGACTGTTTATCTGACTGGAGGCCTATGACCAGTGGCATGCCGTAGGGGATGGTGCTGGGTACAATGCTGTTTGTGATAAACATCAATGATTCAGATGACAGTTGCTAGAATAATTTGCAGATTACACCAAATGTGGTGGTATTGTAGACAATGAGGAAGGATATCTAAGTTCTAACAACAGTTGTTCAGGCAATTGAACGTCCTACCAACAACTGGAAGACAGTTCTTGAGATACTATCTACCTCATTGGAGAACCTCATTCTATCTTAAATCGGACTTTACTTGACTTTATCTTGCACTAAATGATAGTGACGTAATTCCCTTTATCATGTATTTGCACACTGTGGATGACTCGATTGTAGTCACGTATAGTCTTTCCGCTGACAGGTTAGCATGCAACAAAAGCTTTTCACTGTACCTCGGTAGATGTGACAAACTCAAACTTCACTCAAACTCAAGTTGGGAAGGTGAGTCAAGGAACGGCAAATGGAATTTAATTCTGACAAGTGTGAGATGTTGGACATTGATATAAAAAACAAGGGCATGGCAGGTTGGATAGGCTGGGACTTTTTTCTTTAAAGCATAGGGGGCCTATCCAACCTTTCTCTATAACTCAAGCCCCTGAGCTCGTAACATCCTGGTAAATCTCTTTAAACTTAATCACATCGTTCTTTAAGCTGGGCAACCAGAACTGCACATAGTACTCCAAGTGTGGCCTAACCTGCTGAGTTACTCGTATAGCTCATCTTGCTCTGCTACAGATTTCTGCATCTGCAGCCTCTTGTACCTCCAATAGGAATATGTTTTTTCCTGTTCTTTCCTGAAGTGGGTTTTTGCAATGAATGTCTGTCATACTGGCATAGGTTACACCTTTCCAAATGTGATAATAAAGGTGATATTCTCCATGTTGGTTCCCAACCCTTAATTTTTGGGTGCCTACATGCCAGCCAGCTTATATGTTTATTTTGCCACGAGTTAAAATTATGAAGTTGGCATTACATCAAATGAATGATGATTTAAAGTTTTGCAGACTTTTGTTTTTATTTAAATGACAGTTTCTTGCATCGTAGGCAGCCACCATTCAATAAGAAGCAATAGAAAAAATATCAGTTATTAAATTTGCAGTTAGTGGAATGTTTCAGTGTATATTTATTATGATTAATAAAAGTCACTAAATCTTTACCTGAACTTCATTGAATTAATGTGGTGGACCAGACTGTATTATGCCAGGTGACAATTATGTTTTGCTATACCCTCATCAATCCTCCTATTCCCTCCGCAATTCTTGTACCCCTCCTCACCACCTTCCATTGTGGAAATGCCATCCAATCTTCACTGCATTCGTTATCCTTGGCAGAAAACATAACCGATTTATTTTATTCCAAAAGATCACTTAATTCTTAAATTCTCTAACTTCAAATCACTATGGTTATTTGTGGCATTGGAAGCCTACAAAAAAAAAGTTTGCTAAACATAAAACTCATTGCTATACTTGTGTAGGAAAAAACTGCAGATGCTGTTTTAAATCAAAGCTAGACACAAAATGCTGGAGTAACTCAGACTGAAGACTGAAGAAGGATCTCGACCCGAAACATCACCCATTCCTTCTTTCCAGAGATGCTGCCTGTCCTGCTGAGTTACTCCTGCATTTTGTGTCTGCTTTCATTGCTATACTTTTTGTATTAAAAAAATAATAATTTTGGAAGCGTTATGAATTTTCATTAAATTACATTTTACCCATCTCCTTGTCTGGTAAGTTTAGGAAATTAAGACATTTTTAAAATTTGATTTTTAACCTGTTTCTCAATTCGTGCCTCTCCATTTTTGTCTAATTGGACTCAAATTGGATGCTTTTGTATTTCTTTGTGTGTGGCGTTTGCCTCAGCTTCTCAAATGTGATCAGTCCCATCAGTATCTAAATCTGCGTGCCCTATCTCAAGATTCCAGAGAAGTAATTTTGTGTTCCGTTTATTTATTTTCCAAGCATCAAAGATCCCGGAAGGTGCCAGTGATTTCCATATTGTGGCGCAACCTGCATTTTATTTTAGTTATTACATCAGCGGTTATAACTCATGGTCTTTTTTTTTAAGTTGCTGACTTCTTTAGAGCACAAGTCTGCTTGACTGCCAATGTGGGATTTATATCATATTTAGCCTTAAGCATGTCCTGAAATTTCATTTCCCCTGTCCTATAACTCATGCGCTTGGAGAAATGATTTCTTACATGCACTTACTTTCAGCGTATGTTGTTTAGGTTAGTTTTACAGGCTTTTATATAAAGAAATTATGACCATAATGTGGAATAAAAGCTCCAGAGTGTCCTCAGGGTCTAGTGCGTTAAAATATATGTACCATCATAAAGACAGATTTACATTTACATGCATTATATGTAGTAGCAAGTGACCTGCTTTCAGGGTTGCTTTAGTTTAGATGATCATTCAAGTTAGATACAAATAAACCCCAAAAATAAACTGATCTATTGATGCACCATTTACTCACATACAAATCATTGGAAATATGCTGAAATGTGTAATATAAATCACCATAGTAAACCATTGTACTACCACCACAACATGTGCTCAGTTTTAACTGCCCCGTGCTCAATTGGTGAATGTTTGGAGCTTCATTTTGCTTTTTTATTTGTCCCCAAGGTGCCAAAAACAAGAATGGATTTGCTATGAACGATCTTAAGAGGAAATCCAGAACACTTGCAGTCCCCATTACTATGCCAATATTTGCGAGCAGCATCCTCCTCTGAGATCTGAAGATTCAATCGCATTAGCTTCTAATTTTCACACTACAAACAGCTTACAATGGCTTGTTCCCTTTATCATCGATACTTTTTTGCATATCTTTCATTCATTGTTCTTTATCTCTCCATATCACCGTCTATATTTCTCGTTTCCCTGATCCCTGACCAGTCTGAAGAAGGGTCTCGACCTGAAACGTCGCCTATCTCCTTTGCTCCTTAGATGCTGCTGCACCCGCTGAGTTTCTCCAGCCTTTTGTGTACCCTTGATTCTCCAGCATCTGCAGTTCTTTCTTTAACATTCAATCCAGCAGTTTGGGGTACAAAATAATATTAAACATGTCATAACTCTTTTAAAAAATAAATCCCAAAAAAAAAAAAAAAAATGGAAAACTAAATTTATTGAACACCAGTTATTCTAATCAGTTCTATCACCAACATGACACATTATTGCTCACTGTACAAAGCTAGCAAATGGCAGAATGATCCAAATGACTATAATTGTAGTAAATGATCGTTACAATGAACAAAATCTGAAATGTTTCCTTAAATTCAAATAATCTTCTTTAATGACTTCCCATTTTAATTCAAACTAATTGCTCAATTGAGTGCGATGGGATTAATATTTATTTATAGTTTCAGAAGGTGATAGAAGTAACTTATGAATTTTCCAAATAACACATAGCTCCTGTTACTTTTTCAAAAAGATCTGGAAGATATTACAAATTATACATCAGAATTTGCATATTATCGAGGGACCTGTCTAAGGTTGAACAAGGCAATATTTACATTCAGGTTTAAATTGTAAATTGTATTTCAACACCTTGGGATACATTTGTTTTAATCCGATGTTGATGGCCAAGAATTTCTTGTCAGCTTCTGTTATTTTTATCAGTGACAAACGCTTCTAAGTAAGGCTCAATGTGTGAGGAAGTGCTATTGGATCACTGAATGCTTTTAGACCCAATTATTTTCACATTTTTCTCAGGTCATGAATTGCAAAAGTTAAATTCAGCATTAAGCCTGCACTACATTCCCTGAACAATGCAACTTGGAAATGTCCCTTTGGTACCAGCGAGACATTTCCGATGCCATTATTTTTGATGGCCATGAGAATTAGAGTATTAAAGGAAGAGTTAGCAATTTCCCGTATCTGAGCATCTCAAAACTCCTCACAGCACTTCCTTTGGGTTAGATAGTGCTGCGGGTGAAAGTAAACAGGATAACTAATTTAAAGGTTCCACAACCAACAATAACCTGATAAATATGTTTGGGTGTTGTTATTTGAGAGAAGAATGCTAGCCAACAAATATTCTAATTTTCCTTTCTATTAATATCACAAACTCTTTTACGTCTCACTCAAAACACAATTGGCTCAAAATAACACACTCCTTCAAATACTGTATAAACTAGATTATGTCCCACATCTCTGGTGAAACTCTCAAACTCCTAATTCAGGGGCAAGCATGCAGCTATTACATCAAGACTAGCAACATTATTTATGGTTATTTGGAGCCCATTGTAGATATTTACCATTAGCAAAGTGCATTGAGATAAGTCAAATAAATTTCAATTGTATTTGAATCATGGTTTCAAAGCCAATAGATCAACACTGTAGCTAGCCATTAATCATTCTGCTGGAGTGATTGAAGACAATTTAAGTTCGCGGTTTGCATCCATTCTGCCGTGATTTATTTATCCTCTAACAATAGTTAACATTGATATTAAATTATAAAACCAATGAATATGTACATGAAAAGCCAACCTTAAGAGTGTTATATTTAGTCACAAAAGCAAACACAATTTGTTTTGGCTAAAATTGAAATGAGGGGCAACTTTTTCCACACAGGGCATAATGGGTATACTACCAGAGGAAGTAATTGAGGCAGGTATAATAACAACATTTAAAAGGCATTTGGACAGGTACATGGACAGAAAGTTTGAGTGATTATGGCCAGACATGGGCAAATGGAACTAGTATCTAGGTTAAGTTTGAACGAAGATAGAAACAAAAAGCTGGAGTAACTGCAGGTCACACAGCACCTCTGAAGGAAAGAAATAGGTGACATTTTGTGTCAAGACCCTTAAGGTTGAATGAGTTGGGCTGAATGAATAAATGAATGAATGAGTGAATGAACGAATGAATGAATAAATGAATGAATAAGTTTATTGGACAAGTATTCACATACAAGGAATTTGCCTTGGTGCTCTGCCCGCAAGTGACAACGACATACAGTGACAGTTAGGAATTACACATAAAACACTAAACATTAATCATTAATGGGCTGAAAAAGGCCACAGACTCTTAATGCAAATCAAAGTTTCTCTGCTGTGCTTTTGCAATTTGATTGACATTTCTGTAGAAGCAATGGTCCTTCTTTTGGAATGTTTATTTAGCTGCTAAAATAATGATTGCACAATCTAAATACAGTCATCTGGGTTCACCTATCATTTGCCAGCTGTTTTTAGTTTAGTTTAGAGTTACAGCGCGGAAACAGCCCTTCGGCTCATCGAGTCTGCGCTGACCAGCGATCCCCGCATATTAACATTATCCTACACACACTAGGGACAATTTTAACATATTACCAAGCCAATTTACCTACATACCTGTACGTCTTTGGAGTATGGGAGGAAACCGAAGATCTCGGAGAAAACCCACGCGGTCACAGGGAGAACGTACAAACTCCGTACAGGCAGCACCTGTCGGGATCGAACCCAGGTTTCCAGCGCTGCAAGCACTGTAAGGCAGCAACTCTACCACTGGCACCACCATACTGCGCACGAAAGAGAGCGGCTTGCCTACCTTCTCCCCCCTCATCTCTGTGACTGAGTTGTGCTCCAATGCACAAACGAGCTAAACAATTCCATGGAAGTGACATGAGCTCCATGTGATCCCCATCTATCTGTTCACTAATGAGGCACGGGGGACAATCAATGACAAATCGGACATCTCATGTCTGAGCAAACACATACAAGAAATAAAAATATTCCAACTTTGCTATCTTGTTTTTTTTACCCTGTAAGAGTAATACATTTTATGAATAGAAAAATGAGTGGCACAGCAATACAATTGCTGCCTTACAGAGCCAGAGACCAAGGTTCAATCCTGACTACAGGTGCTGTTTGTACGGAGTTTGTACATTCTCCCTGTGACCACGTGGGATGTCTCTGGGTGCGCTGGTTTCCTCCCACACTTCAAAAATGTACAGGTTTTTAGGTTAATTGGCTTGGTATAAATTAAAAAACTGTCCCTAGTGTGTGTAGGATAGTGAGCAGGGATCGCTGATCGCCGCAGACTCTGTGGGCCGAAGGGCCTGTTTCCATGCTATATCTCTAAACTAAACAAACAAAACTAAAAGAAACAGTGGAATAAGGTGGGTACTAACAAAAAGCTGGAGAAACTCAGCGGGTGCAGCAGCATCTAAGGAGCGAAGGAGGATAGGCGACGCGTTTCGGGTCGAGACCCTTCTTCAGACTGGTCAGGGATCAGGGAAACGAGAGATATAGACGGTGATGTGGAAGTGATAAGGAACAATGAGTGAAAGATATGCAAAAAAGTATCGGTGATAAAGGGAACAAGCCATTGTAAGCTGTTTGTGGTGTGAAAATGAGAAGCTGGTGCGACTAGGGTGGGGAGAGATAGAGATAGAGGGAATGCCAGGTGGCCCGAGGGCTGAGGGAGAGGTGGGAAGGGGAGAGAGTCCGCAAGGGTTAACAGAATTGAGAAAATTCAATATTCAAGCCCAAAGGATGCAGACATCCCAAGCGGAATATGAGGTGCTGTTCCTCCAGCTTGCGGTGGTGCTCACTCTGGCTGTGGAGGAGGCCCAGGACCGAGAGGTCGGATGTGGAATGGGAGGGGGAGTTGAAGTGCTGAGCCACGGTGGGAGGTCGGTTGGTTATTTGCGGACCGAGCGGAGGTGTTCGACCGAAGCGATCGCCAAGCCTCCGCTTGGGTCTCACCGTTATAGATCATCTGGCATCTGGAGCAGCGGATGCAGTAGATTGAGGTTGGAGGAGGTGCAGGTGAACTCTGTCGGACCTGGAAGGACTGCTTGGGTTCCCTGAAAGGAGTGGAGGGGGGAGGTGAAGGGACAAGTGTAGCATTTCTTGCGGTTGCAAGGGAAAAGTGCCCGGGGAAGGGGTAGAGTGGGAGGGGAGGGAAAGAATGGACAAGGGAGTTGCGGAGGAGCGGTCTTTGCGGAAGGCAGCAGAAGGGGGGGGGAGATGGGAAGATGTGGCGGGTGGAGGGGTCACGTTGGAGGTGGCGAAACTGGCGGAGGACAATATGTTGTATTTGCCGGCTGGTTGGGTGAAAGGTGAGGACCAGGGGGACTCTGCCCTGTTTGCGAGTGGGGGAATGGGGAGCGAGGGCAGTGTTGCGGGGTATGGAGGAGACCCTGGTGCAGCCTCATCAATAGTGGGGGTGGGGGAATCCCCGTTCTCTGAAGAATGAGGCCATTTGTGATGACCTGGTGTGGAACACCTCATCCTGGAGCAGATGCGGCGTAGACGGAGGAATTGGGAATAGGGGAATGGAGTCCTTACAGGAAGCAGGGTGGGAGGAAGAGTAAGTCCAGGTAGCTGTGGGAGTCATTAGGTTTGTAGTGGATGTCGGTCAGGAGCGTATCACCTGCAATAGAGATGGTGAGGTCAAGGAATTGGGATAGGGAAAGTGTCGGAAATGGTCCAAAGTGTATTTGAGTGCCGGATGGAAGTTGGTGGTGAAATGAATGAAGTGAATAAGGTGGCTGTGCACAATCTAAATCAACTGAATGCATTTTGTTGAATAAAATTAAGTGGATGAGTTGCAAGTATTAATTTGATCCACTTCATTGTCGAATGCTGCCACTTGTTACATGTTTCCTCAGATGCTCACATGTGGCGATGACTCAAGGACTCAAGGACTTTAACTAAAATCCCATTTAAATCCCAACATGTGAGCATCTGAGGAAAAACGTATCAAGTGGAAGTTGCACAAATATGGCAGCATTCGACAATGAAGTAGGTCAAATGAATCCTCTTGCAACTCATCCACTCACATCCTTCCCAACTTTCATAGTTAAAGATGAACCCCTACTCTTTTCTTTGCTCCAAAATAATACTTGTATTTTGATAATACCAATTATAAACTCTGGATAATCTAGTGCTCAACCATTCAACACTGGGCTTAACTAAAGTCCTTATGCGCTGTCCTCACTGCCACCTTCCATAAACCAGAGGTCATCTGAGATTCCACAGCTTATGCTCTCATCTGTAATTGCTCACCTTTTTGTAGCTTTTATTTTATTGGACATTTAATTGTGAAGTTATTTTGCTGCATAGTGTGATTACATTGGATGACTTCAGTAGGACCTTTTAATCCCTGTAAGGACTCCATCCTCTATTCCCAATTCCTCCGTCTACGCCGCATCTGCTCCCAGGATGAGGTGTTCCACACCAGGTCATCACAAATGGCCTCATTCTTCAGAGAACGGGGATTCCCCTCCCCCACTATTGATGAGGCTCGCACCAGGGTCTCCTCCATACCCCGCAACACTGCCCTCGCTCCCCATTCCCCCACTCGCAAACAGGGCAGAGTCCCCCTGGTCCTCACCTTTCACCCCACCAGCCGGCAAATACAACATATAGTCCTCCGCCAGTTTCGCCACTCCAACGTGACCCCTCCACCTGCCACATCTTCCCATCTCCCCCCCCTGTCTGCCTTCCGCAAAGACCGCTCCCTCCGCAACTCCCTTGTCCCATTCTTCCCTCCCCTCCCCACTCTACCCCTTCCCCGGCACTTTCCCTTGCAAACCGCAAGAAATGCAACACTTGTCCCTTCACCTCCCCCCCTCCACTCCTTTCAGGGACCCAAGCAGTCCTTCCAGGTCCGACAGAGGTTCACCTGCACCTCCTCCAACCTCATCTACTGCATCCGCTGCTCCAGATGCCAGATGATCTATATCGGTGAGACCAAGCGGAGGCTTGGCGATCGCTTCGCCGAACACACCTCCGCTCGGTCCGCAATAACCAACCCGACCTCCCGGTGGCTCAGCACTTCAACTCCCCCTCCCATTCCACATCCGACCTCTCGGTCCTGGGCCTCCTCCACGGCCAGAGTGAGCAACACCGCAAGCTGGAGGAACAGCACCTCATATTCCGCTTGGGGAGTCTGCATCCTTTGGGCTTGAATATTGAATTTTCTCAATTCTGTTAACCCTTGCTGTCTCCTCCCCTCCCACCTCTCCCTCAGCCCTCGGGCCCTGGCATTCCCTCCATCTCCATCTCCCTCCCCCACCCCAGTCGCACCAGCTTCTCATTTTCACACCACAAACAGCTTACAATGGCTTGTTCCCTTTATCACCGATACTTCTTTGCATATCTTTCACTCATTGTTCCTTATCTCTCCACATCACCGTCTATATCTCTCGTTTCCCTGATCCCTGACCAGTCTGAAGAAGGGTCTCGACCCGAAACGTCGCCTATCTCCTTCGCTCCTTAGATGCTGCTGCACCCGCTGAGTTTCTCCAGCTTTTTGTGTACCCTCGATTCTCCAGCATCTGCAGTTCCTTCTTTAAAACTTAGGACCTTTAATAGAGTGAGTTAGTTAGTTTTCTGGATACCTTGCTGTACCAAGCTCCATATTCAACTGGAGTTATTGAATATTACATGCACACTCTCCCTGTGACTTGCATGGGTTTTCTCCGGGTGCTCCGGTTTCCTCGCATGTCCTAAAGATGTGTGGGGTTGTAGGTTAATTAGTGTATTGGCCCTAGTGTGCAGGGAATGGATGAGAAAGTGGGATAACATAGAATGAGTGTGAACGGGTGATGAATGTTTGGTGCAGACACAGTGGGCCAAAGGGACTGTTACCATGCTGCATCTCTAAAACTAATAAAATAATTAAGATGGGTTTGATTTATTAAGAACTCCATGAAGGCAGCTATTAAGAGATTATTATTATATATGATACAGAAAATAGCCATCATATGTGTAAGACTATATACAAACTTGTTACTAAATGATGTTACACTAGTTACCCGACAAAATAAAAGTGAAAAATTCTGAACAACTAATGGCTTCAAAATCCATTCACCACTATATGTCTTTATCTGTCAGAATTTATACAATTAAAACTATCCAAAAAATGTAGGAATTATGGCTTATCAGAACAATATGGAGAGGGTCATATAAAGCAAATGTAATCCGTGAGAAAAATAGGTCTTTTAATTCTTCCTTATTTTTTTCCTTGAGAAGGTGCCTCTTACTCAAAAGAATGAAAGGACATAAAGGAAACATCAATTACATGGATGGATTGAAGCCAAATATAAAAAAGGAACCTTTTGAGTCAAGGTCCAACGATTTAGCTGGTTGAAAAGATTTTCAATGTAAACTGCAAAACCATTTTTTTTTAACAGTTTATTAAACCACTGCCAACAAAAATATTAACCAACTTTTACATGCCCTTCTCTTGTGGGTAGAAAAAAAGTTGGTTAACAGACAGGAGGTTCTCAAAGGTACTTATTTTTGCTCTGGAATTAATGTGATCTAACCAAGAGAATTGAAAATTGCTTTTAAACTTGCGTTGATTCTCAATGATATTCTTGACTCCCATATGGAGTTATTGGAAATTTAGAGAAATATTGATTGATAGTGGAATGGATATTGTTCGTTTTGTGCAATCACACTTTTGTCTTTTATTTGGGTGCATAATCCTATATTTTAGCAACCCTTGAGTCCATAACTGGACACTGGAAGAATTCATGGGGCTAAATTGAATACTTCAAATTATAAAAAAAACAATTTCTGAAAGATAAAATTATATCTTTTTGTCTATTCAAACATGTATAAATTCAATTTGTGTAAAGGAACAACCAACATTTACTAATTCCATTTCCCATGACATTGTGCCATTTAAACAGCCACCATTAAAACATCCACATGTTCAAAAATAACCTCACATACTCCATCGTTTGCTGAGGAAGAGGGCAGTCCTTCTCAGTTTCTTAGATTAGGGATCATTCAGAACTCCTGCTGCACATCTCTCCCACCTCTCCCAGTTTGTTTAAGAAAGAACTGCAGATGTTGGAAAAATCAAAGGTAGACAAAAATACTGGAGAAACTCAGTGGGTGAGGCAGGATCTATGGAGCGAAGGAATAGGTGATGATTCGGGTCAAGACCCTTCTTCAGATTGAAGAAGGTCTAGACCCTAAACTCTGACCATCAAAATGGTCCACACGAGATAGTTTAAACGGACCTTAGCGCCACTTCATGCTTCTGTTGCGCATAATTCAGCAGTAAAACCTCTCTTCCTCTTCCCAGCGACGCCCGATTCCTCGCACCCCCACAAGTTCACATTGACGAGGGAAGAATGATTGAAGAAGGGTCCCGACCCGAAACATCACCCATTCCTTCTCTCCAAAGGCGCTGCCTGTCCCACTGAGTTACTCCAGCACTTTGTGCCTATCGCCGGTGTAAACCAGCATCTGCAGTTCCTTCCTACACACGGACAGTGAAGTGCCTCGGCCAAATTGCACGTATCCTCGGTCAAACCACACACACCAATAAGTACTGGGATTGTTTTAGTTTGGGCTCAGTGTAGTGTCCCTAGCCTGGGCACACTGCCGGAAAAAGTATCGATAAATATGTGTGGAACTTTCACAAATAAGGGGTTAGATAGGTCTGGAGTGTGGTGTTAACTGCGGGACCGTGCCCTGCTGAGATAGATACGAAATGCTGGAGTAACTCAGTGCGACAGGCAGCATCTCTGGAGAGAAGGATTGGGTGACGTTTGGGGTCAAGACCCTTCTTCATATCAGCTGAAGCAGATATTCACCAGCAATGAGGTGAAACGCCCTCGATTGAGCAGGTCAGGTGCTGATGTTGAAGTCACCTTTTTTTTACTCACCTTTTTTTTACTCTGTCCAGCTGCCGATGTGCCTTCAGGTTAACACGTTAGACTCACGAGACACTAAGGTCAACACACGGGCCCTACGTTATTACAACGAGTTAAAAATGTTCAATTATTATCTTGAACAGTGAATTTGACTCGTGGAAAAAATCAAACATGTTTGATTTTTTTCACGAGTTATCAAGTTTCACGGGTACCTGCCGTTAGCGCCACGAGTGGACTAGTTGATCACACGAGTTCCGATGTTGCCGCTACGTTCCTGGTACGTGATCACCACGAGTGAAAACTAGGGGTTACTTGTGGGCCAACTCGCACCGTGAGACAGGGGTTTAACACTTGCTTTCCAGCACAGACAGTTGGAGCAGCCAGGATGAACTGGCAACTAATCATCCTTCATGCTGTTAAGTTACAGTGCTGATTAAAGATGTATTTGAATCATGTACTGAGTCTGGAAATCATTTACACATTGTAACAAATGCGATACATGAATAGAGAACTGACAATGCCGGGTTCAGTGTAACATCACCTAGGTAAATCCTCTGTGAACATGGCATTTGAAGTTCAGGCGCTTCATGCAACTTTCACAAACAAAGTTAGAACAACTGACGATATTGGTGTAATGCAAACAAAATGATATAAATGAATCCCCATCCTCGATTGTTTGGACAGCCTAATACATATTAGAGATATTCCTTCAAAATCTGACTATTCAACAGAAACTAATTATCACTCAACTTTGTAAGTGATACCAAAACGACAAAAGTTCGAAGTATGAAAATAGACCGTGTCACTTATAAAGTTGTGATAATCATGTTTTATGTTCTACGATTGCTTACACAAGAAAAATTGACAATATGAATGAAGATGTCACATATTACATTTTTGATTCATGTTGTCATTTTTTTCTTGCTTTTGCAGTCATAGAACATAGCACAATGCAACAGAGGATTCTCACAATGTCAGTGCTGAACATGAGGCCAAGTTAAATTAATTTTCTCTGCCTGCAAATGATTCATATCCCCACATTCCCTGCAACTCAATGTGCCTTTCAAAAATATTAAAATGCCTCTCACCATCCCTGGCAGCAGGTTCCAAGTATCCACCATTCTCTCTGTAAAAAACGTGCCCCATATATCTCCTTTAAACTTTGCCTCGCTCACCTTAAACAAATCCCTGTAGTTTTTGACATTTCCATCCTGGGGGAAAAAATCAAATTGTCTACCCTCTCAAGAAGCATAGAAACATAGAAAATAGGTGCAGGAGTAGGCCATTCGGCCCTTCGAGCCTGCACCGCCATTCAATATGATCATGGCTGATCATCCAACTCAGTATCCCTTACCTGCCTTCTCTCCATACCACCTGATCCCTTTAGCCACAAGGGCCACATCTAACTCCCTCTTAAATGAACTGGCCTCAACTACCTTCTGTGGCAGAAAATTCTACAGATCCACCACTGTGTGAAAAATGTTTTTCTCATCTCAGTCCTAAAAGACTTCCCCCTTATCCTTAAACTGGCAATCTTCCTGCATCTAGCCTGTCCAACCCATAAGAATTTTGTAAGTTTCTATAAGATCCCCCCACAATCTTCTAAATTCTAACGAGTACAAGCCGAGGACCTCTATGACCCATAACTTAATAATATTCTCTCAGTACTCCCCTTAGCTCGAGAGAAAACCATCCAAGTTTGTCCAACCTGTCCTTATAGCTAAAACCTTCTAAACCACCATTACAGTAGCGGTTGTTCAAGAACATTAGATTGATGTACAAATTACCTCCATTGTCATAAACTTTATTAAGATTGCTTATAGAGAGATAAAAGTCATTGTTGGAGAATAGTTGTAATTTCAAGGCAGTACCTTGTGGCATGTGACCCAATTATTGTAATGACATCTTAATGAACAGCCTTTGGGAAACCTGAACAAAATATCTTACTGTTTGGGGATGATCAGCCATGATCACATTGAATGGTGGTGCTGGCTCAAATGGCCGAATGGCCTATTCCTGTACCTATTGTCTATGGATCTATATATCTATATCTTATTTTTTTGGAGACAAAACAGCTGCAGATGTTGGGTTCAGAAGCAAAAACCATACTGTTCAGTTTAGTTTATTGTCACACGCACCAAGGTAGAGTGAAAAGCTTTTGTTGCATGCTAACCCATCTGCGGAAAGACAATACATTATGACAATCAGGCCATTTACATTGTATAGATACATGATAAGGGAATAACATTTAGTGCAAGGTAAAGCCAGCAAAGTACGATCACAGATAGCCCAAGGATACTACTGGAGGGGCTCAGTGGGCCAGGTAGCATCTGCAGAGGAAAATAGACACTTGACATTTCGGATCTTCTGCTTGTATTCTTCAGCATTTTGGTTTTTCTTTATATGACAAAATGTTGCTACTGTAATGACCTGTACTTCATTCTCAGGTTTCTCAGAGTCGTACCAATATGTTTCAGTAATCTTTGCAAATGACTGGTGATAATTTTATTGTTAACAAGCATTAGGAGGCCTATTTTAAGTAATAGTAAGGTATTGCAATTAATAATATTTAACAGCATACTAGTTCAGCCAAAGTTTAGCCACTGTTGATTTAGTGCTGAGCACCTTATAAATACAAGGAAGAATATTACATGGAAAACATTGCCATTCTCCAAATAAGTGCATTGTACTACTGATTAATGTAATCAGTGCAAATATATGCACTTACTGAGGTAAAAATGGCAAGGCCAAAAATGGTAGAAACTCATCTGGACAGAAAATTGGTCCAAGAACGGGCACTACAAAGGCAGCCCACAATTATTCCTCTATAACTCTTAAGCTCAGTAATTAAAGATGGGATAGCAGCACATTTGGAAAGTGGTGAAATCATTGGACAAAGTCAGCATGGATTTATGAAAGGTAAATCATGTCTGACGAAACTTTTACAATTTTTTGAGGATGTAAATTTTTTTTTTTTAATTTTTTTATTGTAGAAACAATATATACCGAGTACACTCTTATACGACAGTGAGAGTTGTATAATATACAAAATTATATAATATTGATTATCAATTGATACTGTTTATGTTAATTGTAATATTATCCATTATACATTTCGTGGTTATTTATTTTATATAATTGGGAGTATATGTAGTATATTCCTAAAATAAGCAATACACTCAGATTTCTCATATCATAGATATTCTTCTAATTACCAAATACAAATCCCCGCTAATATAACTACGTAATACCCAATCTTAAACAAAGTTTTATGATATTCATAATGTTATCAAAATATTAAGAATATTTGTATTATTGTTAACTTTATATTTCAAAATTATTGTATAGTTGAAAATACATAATTTTATATAATTACAAATTTAAGACATCTATAATCTTTTCATACGAATAAAAATAAGTGTGTACATATTAAAAATTTATATAATATGTTTCTATATTTTTTTCCTTAATTAAAGATAGGAAGATAGAGAAAGAGAATAGAAAATAGAAAAGAAAATGTGAGAAGTAACTTTTACAATTTTTTGAGGATGTAACTAGTCGAGTGGATAAGGGAGAACCTGTGGATGCATTATATCTGGACTTTCAGAAGGCTTTCGACAAGGTCCCACATAAGAGATTAGTATACAAACTTAAAGCACACGGTATTGGGGGTTCAGTATTGATGTGGATAGAGAACTGGCTGGCAGACAGGAAGCAAAGAGTAGGAGTAAACGGGTCATGTTCAGGATGGCAGACAGTGACTAGTGGGGTACCGCAAGGCTCAGTGCTGGAACCCCAGCTATTTACAATATATATTAATGATCTGGATGAGGGAATTGAATGCAACATCTCCAAGTTTGCAGATGACACGAAGCTGGGGGGCAGTGTTAGCTGTGAGGAGGATGCTAGGAGGCTGCAAGGTGACTTGGATAGGTTGGGTGAGTGGACAAATGCATGGCAGATGCAGTATAATGTGGGTATAAGTGAGGTTATCCACTTTGGTGGCAAAAACAGGAGGGTAGACTATTATCTGAATGGTGGCCGATTAGGGAAAGGGGAGATGCAACAAGACCTGGGTGTCATGGTACACCAGTCATTGAAAGTAGGCATGCAGGTGCAGCAGGCTGTGTAGAAAGCGAATGGTATGTTGGCATTCATAGCAAAAGGATTTGAGTACAAGAGCAGGGAGGTTCTACTGCAGTCGTACAGGGTCTTGGTGAGACCACGCCTGGAGTATTGCGTACAGTTTTGGTCTCCTAATCTGAGGAAAGACATTCTTGCCATAGAGGGAGTACAGAGAAGGTTCACCAGACTGATTCATGGGATGGCAGGACTTCCATATGAAGAAAGACTGGATAGACTCGGCTTGTACTCGCTGGAATTTAGAAGATTGAGGGGAGATCTTATAGAGACTTACAAAAATTCTTAAGGGGTTGGACAGGCTAGATGCAGGAAGATTGTTCCCGATGTTGGGGAAGTCCAGAACAAGGGGTCACAGTTTAAGGATAAGGGGGAAGCCTTTCAGGACCAAGATGACAAAATCATTTTTCACACAGAGAGTGATGAATCTGAGGAATTCTCTGCCACGGAAGGTAGTTGAGGCCAGTTCATGGGCTATATTTAAGCGGGAGTTAGATGTGGCCCTTGTGGCTAAAGGGATCAGGGGGTATGAGAGAAGGCAGGTACAGGATACTGAGTTGGATGATCAGCCATGATCATATTGAATGGCGGTGCATGCTTGATGGGCCGAATGGCCTACTCCTGCACCTATTTTCTATGTTTCTATGTTTCTAAACAAAATTAGCAAGGAAGCCACATTATTATTTAACAGAAGGGTTACCTGTACTATCAATTTATAGCTTGTGCGATGGGGGATGTAGGCAGGGAAATGAGGAATTCCTGATGTTATTTAAAACAGCATTCACCTCAAAATAGGGGTGGAAGATTGCAACCTTCACATGGCCCGCCCTGTTTCGACTAATGCAATCAACTCGACGTGCACAAACGGAAGATCAAACAGAACAAGTTGTCCAACAAATTTAGGCTGTGCATGCCACACGAAAGAAGAAGAAGACCTCAAAATAGATTCTTCTGCCCGGGGGATAAGTCTGTGTTTGTTTGTTTGTTTGTTTGTTCCGGTGAAGATGCTGTGCACACAGCAGCCAGTCAACAGTCCCTTGTCTTTTTCTTTTTGTTTTCATTTTTAATTTCAAGTTTTTGTGTACCTTGTGTGTTGTCACTGTTGGCAGACCAATTTCCCTCCGGGGATGAATAAAGTTTTATCGTATTGTATTGTATTACATCGTATCGTAAAATTCAACTTTACACAAAATGCCAGACAGCAGAGAATATGGAGCTAATTTCCCAGCCATCCGATTGATATTTTGGCAAAAGTGATCAGCAGAGAAGGAGTACCCTTTCCCTAAATGATAACAGGTTGGAGAAATGACCGTGAACCTGCCTATAAATTAAAAATTAATGTTCTAACCTAGTTTTTACAAACTTGGTTTTAAAATCAAGGTCGTGGTGACCTCTGACCTCCTACGACCTTTCACGACTATGTGTACGGCCTCCTACGACTATGTTTAAGACCTCCCTCGGCTATGAAGAAGACCTCCTTCGACTATGTTGAAGACTGGCTTTAACCATGTACGTTTTACTCGAGGATGGTCTCTGGCAAATTTGTCCGTGAATGAGCACGACCCCCTTCCACCTCAGAGGACCACACTGAAAATCAACAATGACCAGCGACGGGTGTCGACAACTCAAATGACCACCTGATAAAATGGTCATGTCTGCATTTTTTTCTCACTGAAAAATGCCTCCCAGGTTTTTTTTAAATCATTCTGAACCATGCAAGCACGGAAGAAACTAGTTTGGATGACGTTAGTAAAAATACAACTACTGCTGTTTGCAGTAGCCCTTTTGCTTCAGCAGCCTTTTATTAAAGGCAGAAGGGGAAGAGCAAGGGTGAAGAGGAAGCACAAGAAGAGGTCTCAATGGGTGAATGGAGATGATGTGATGGACTGTCCCAGTACACCAGATGACTGGAAGAGAGTGGCGCTGGGCTTTGACAAAAGGTGGAACTTTAAGCACACGTGTGGGGCAGTGGATGGCAAGCATGCCATTCTTGTCCCTGTCCCTGTACCCCTCATTTTCCTTATCATACAGGATGGCATTCTGCTGGAACCATTCCTCAAGTTCCCCATCCTGCTGCCTGGTGAAGGTGTAGGGCATAACCTTCCTCCAGCCCTCCCTCACCACCAATGGGGCATCTGCCTCTGATGCTGTGTCAGACACATGGGAAAGGGCTGCTTTGCTGCCTTCAAATGAGGCAGTGAAGGATGGGGTGGTGGTGGGGACATGTACTACCAGCCTGGTCTCCTCCTCCAGGGGTCTCTCATGCAGGGTTACCTCCTCCTGCACCATCACCTCCTGTGGCATCACCTCCTGCCACTCCTCCTCCTGGGTGGGCAACACGTGCATGCCAGGTTTCTTTTAGGGTTGTGCCCCCCCCCTGCGCTGCTGCCTTTTTGGTGCCATCTCTAAAACACAAGTCTCCTCTCCAAAAAACTCTCCAGCTATGAACGAACATGCTTTGGAGTGTAAGTGACATTCAGGTTTAAATAACCTTTTATTCCACCCCGGAGCTATTACCTTTGACTGCCTCCGACCACCTTCGACTACCTACGACTAGCATCATGACCTACTACGACCGGCTTCGACTACACATATGATTAAAAAAATGGAGATTTTTCCCACGGCGACCTATTTTTAGTCGCGGTCAACTTTTAACATTTTTCAAAATACGCCGTGACCTAGCTGAAGCCTCGACTACAGGGCGACCACTCTCAACCATGAAGGAGAGTGATGAAGGCCTCCTACGGCCTTGTGGCGACCTTGCAGTGACTATGGGTCACGGACAAACTCGTTAGAGATCACGGTGGAGGTTGCCCAAGTGGATCAGGCGCTTAATCCAGCAAGACCTGAAGGAGAAAGGTATAATATGAACCTGAGGGGAAAATTGCTCACACAGAGGGTGGTGAGTATAGGGAACGGGCTGCCAGTGGAGGTAGTTGAAGCAGCATACTGAAACAATATTTAAAAGATATTTGGACAGGTACATGGAAAGGTAAGGTTTAGAGGGATATGCGGCCAAATGCGGACAGGTGTAGATGGGATAATTTGGTAGTTATCGGCAAGTCGGGCATAAAAGCCTGTTTTCATGCTGTATGACACTATGACTGTGCAGGAATGGGTGCAGCAAAGATTCACAAAGATGCTACCTGGGCTACATCACTTGATTTATAAGGAGAGATTAGATAGGGAGGGGTTTTTCCTTCAAGCATAGGATACTGAAGGGTGATTTTATAGAGGAGCACTAAATCAAGAGGGACAGATAAGGTGAATAGCCATAGCCTTTTTCTCAGAGCAGGGGTACCTAAAATTAGATGATATACCTGAAGATAAGAGTGGAAACATTTGAAAGGGATCTGAGGAACAACATTTCCACACAAAATGTGTAGGGTATGTAAATGAGCTGCCAGTGGTAGAGCTGGGTGAAATTACAATGTTAAAAAAGCATTTGGATAGGTAAAGGGCCTGTCCCACACGGGCAACCTAATCCGCGAGTCCGGAAGAGTGTCTTTGACCTTCAAGCTCAAGGGCACTCGCCTGGAAAGCCTCGAGCTGAATCGACTGGCCACGTTGCAACCGCAAGCTGGATTGACCACACCGCGGGCTGGGCTGATCACACACACACACACACACACACACACACACACACACACACACACAAAACACACACACACACACACACAACACACGTACACACACACAAAACACACACACACACACACAAAACACACACACACACACACACACACACACACACACACACACACACACACACACACACACACACACACACACACACACACACACACACACACACACACACACACAACACACACACACACACACACACACAAAACACACACAAAAACACACACACACACACACACACACACAAAACACACACACACACACGTACACACACACAAAAACACACACACACACACACACACACACACACACAAAACACACACACACACACAAACACACAAAAACACACACACACACACGCACGCACACAAACACACAAAAACACACACACACACACACACACACACACACACACACACACACACACTGTGAAGGTGTTGGCCAGGGAAAGCAGAGGAGTGCTGTCAGCACGATGAAGAGGAAGGTAAATGGCTGCCACAGTTATGGTAAGTCCTTTAGAGAGTGCGGGGGGGGGGGGGGGGGGGGGGGGTGGGGGGTGGGGCGGGGAGAGGAGAGAGAAGGGGAGAGAAGGGGAGAGAAGGGGGAGAGAAGGGGAAAGAAAGGGAAAGAAGGGGGTGAGAAGGGGAAATAAGGGGAGGGAAGAAGGGGAGAAAGGGGGGGGAGACACTTTTAAGATTTGAGATTTGATTTGAGAATTAAGGGACATAAGTTTAGGGGTAACATGAGGGGAAACGTCTTTACTCAGAGGGTGGTGGCTGTGTGGAATGAGCTTCCAGTGGAAGTGGTGGAGGCAGGATCGATTTTATCATTTAAAAATAAATTGGATAGGTATATGGACGGGAAAGGAATGGAGGGTTATGGTCTGAGTGCAGGTAGATGGGACTAGGTGAGAGTAAGTGTTCGGCACGGACTAGAAGGGCTGAGATGGCCTGTTTCCGTGTTGTAATTGTTATATGGTTATATGGTTATAAGAAGTATAATAAAGTTTAGCGGGCAATTTACCTACCGGTCGGTTTTCCTTTCTCCTGAAAACTCCAATGAGCCAATCAAAATGCCTGGTCAGCGAAGGAGATTGCTACGGCTGCCCTCCACTGCCTGTAAGTAAATAGCGACCCCACTCCACTGCACTACGAGTTAAAAAGATCCATGCCGATTAAATTTTAATCAGGGAAAAATTTTCAATATACTGAAAATGTTTCCGTGACCTAGCTGAGGTTGCGAGTATTCGGGAACTTCCCTTGATCATGAAGGAGGGTTCCAGCCACCTCATAGGACCTCCTAGAACCTCGTGTTGACCGTGCTGCGTGTTTGAGTCCAGGGCAAACTCCTCTAAACTGGCAGATTAAGTTGCCCAAGTGGGACAGCCCCTTAAGGTTTAGAGACTTATAGGCCAAACAGGCAAATGGGACAAGTTTCAGTAGACATTTGGTTGGCATAGATAGTTTAGTTTAGTTTAGTTTAGTTTAGAGAAACAGCGTGGAAACAGGCCCTTCAGCCCATCGAGTCCGCACCGACCAGCGATCCCCGCACATTGAAACATAGAAACATAGAAATTAGGTGCAGGAGTAGGCCATTCAGCCCTTCGAGCCTGCACCGCCATTCAATATGATCATGGCTGATCATCCAACTGAGTAACCCGTACCTGCCTTCTCTCCATACCCTCTGATCCCCTTAGCCACAAGGGCCACATCCAACTCACTCTTAAATATAGCAATTGTCTCTTTCCTACACACACTAGGGACAATTTACATTTATACTAAGCCAATCAACCTACAAATCTGTATGTCTTTGGAGTGTGGGAGAAAACCCACGCTGGTCATGGGGAGAACGTACAAACTACATACAAACAAGCACTCATAGTCAGGATCGAACCTGGGGCTCTGGCGCTGTAACGCAGAAACTCTACCGCAGTGCTGCCCTGCCGCCCTTAGTTAGGCCAAGTTGGGTCAAAGGTTACCCTGCTTTGTATTTATATTACTCAATGAGTCGATTTGTTGAACATGCTAACTTGCCTGTGATTTTCCCCAAAGTGGGAAAAATAGGTTATGTTCTGAACTATTAATCCTCACCGCCTTATCCCAAATGAAAATGATGAAGGACTTTGAGTAAGCTTTTCACAGTTCTACACTTGAGGGTTAGACATCTATGTAAGGTAGGAGACAGTCACAAGTAAATGCTCAGATTAAGATGGAGTGGATGGTGTATATTAGGAAAGGAAAGGACAAAATGGGGGCAGTGTGGGAGAGAGGATAAGATGTAGGTATAGGGTTAGTGCAGAAGAGGATTGGGAGTGTGAGTCTGGGTATCTTAGTATCTTTCCCAATGAACCGTGAGATCCAAATAAAACATTTACGTCTGCATGTAAATGAGTAAAGGTTGTTTGAAATATCTCGTTGACAATATCACTATTTTCTCCAATGTGACTCAATTGTGTATCAGTATTCAACGCAACCATTTCCTAGTACAATCCAATTTCTAGACACAAGTAAATCATTTTAATCTTTAATCAATATGTCACCATCAGAGACGTACCTTTTTTTAAAAAAGATCTTTGACAGCAGAAACTGTCAAGCTCGTTATCACTTGCAGTCCTGCCACCTCATAGAATCCAAACATTCCTAGTCGACCAACCTATGGAACTGTGGGAAACATGCCGCTAGCATAATATTCTGGGCCTTTGCAAGATGATTAAGTTCCCAGTCTCTATGTGTACCATAAACATGAATAAATAATTAAATACTATATTTTTATGTGGATATGTATATGGAGGGGATGTGCCTGTGCCGGCTGTGAGAACAAACTGCTCAGCATTGACAGCAACAGCTCTTGCAGACAGTAACATTATTGCACAATTCGATGAACTATAAGCTTTCATAATTACCTACTCCTCATCACTGAAGGATGCACCTTAGAATGTTCTTCACAGTTTGTTTTAACAGCACTGATTCTTGCTTATTTTTAGGTACCTATTTAGTTATTTACAAGTTTCAGGCAATATAATTAAAAGCACAACACCTGCCACAGGCAGTCAAAACTGCACATTCAAAATGTGTTGCGCTGGAAAAGTGGTGAAGACGTGCAGATTACAAATGACGACAGGATTGAGTAGCTGAATGTTTTTGCTTAAAACGTAGGAATAGGTTTATTCAGTTTGGAGATGCAGAGCTGAAACAACCCTTCGGCCCACCAAGTCCTCACCAACCAGTGATCACTGTCCTACACACACTAGGGACAATTTACAATTATATCAAGCCAATTAACCTACAAACCTGTACGTCTTTGGAGTGTGGGAGGAAACCGGAGATCTCTGTGAAAACGCACACGATCACGGGGAGAACATACAAACTACGTACAGACAGGACCCATAATCGGGATCAAACCCAGGTCCCCGGTGCTGCAAGCGCTGTGAGGCAGCAACTCTACCGCTTCATCACCGTGTCACCCCATTCTCTCATTCGTAGTCAACTCGGGAGGGTATTTGGAAGCAGGCCAGAAGCAATCTCACACTTAGATGAAGTAAGGATGCAAACATCAGTAAATACTTTGACATGTTGCGGGGTGACGCCTGTATGGTTGTGAGTGTTCGGCCAAAGAGTCATACCTTTTTTTGATCGCAGCTGGATTTTCAACATGCTGCGACTGCGACGGGTGACAATAGACAATAGACAATAGACAATAGGTGCAGGAGTAGGCCATTTGGCCCTTCGAGCCAGCACCGCCATTAAATGTGATCATGGCTGATCATCCCAGCACCCGCTGAGTTTCTCCAGCTTTTTGTGTAACCATCCCAAATCAGTACCCTGTTCCTGCCTTCTCCCCATATCCTCTGACTCCGCTATTTTTAAGTCTTATCTAGCTCTCTCTTGAAAGCATCCAGAGAACCTGCCTTCATCGCCCTGCATCCACCGGCAATTCGCCGAAAAAATTGCGTGTGGGACAGGCCTTAACAGCTGCAACAAACCCTTTACTCACCCTTTCACAGATATTCCCTTTGATCTCCTGATCCCTCCCCCATCTTCTCTGCTACTGAAAATTACCTTGTTTTTCTCTCTTCCCGAGTCCTCAATGTCAGAACTCGGAAAGAGAGAAAACAAGTTAATTTCCAACTGCAGAGAGGGTTAACTATTTCTCTTTCCTGCTGCCCGTTTGTTTCCAATAATTTCTGTTTTCATTGTAAGAATAATTTAGTTGTAAAAGTAAAAGCATGCAAAACTGCAAGCCAATATAAAGATAAATGAAGCATTATGCATCCCAGAACTAAGAAACTCTGTGCCTGTTCACTTAACTATACAGCACCCAAATCTGCTGGGCTAAGATATATTGACATGACTTAATTGCACTACCATAAAGTTCATCCATGGATGCAGAGCTGGAATGTGGGCTATGTTTTCGGCTCAGCAAAATGATTGCTTTCAGAAATGAACAGTGGATCACTGTGGAAACGATAAGGGAATGAAGATTCAAACCATTCTTAAACCCGCTGATCGGATGATCAAGCAGACAGAAATCTCAAACCCTTAAAGTTAGGTACCCAACATTTAAATGTTGCCTCACTGAAACTTATTGATGGGGAATATTTGTTAGAATTATGGAGTGTCATCCTCAATTCACCAGTAGCACTGGAAGTCTCATGCCAACAACATCTATTGCTTCATCATAAGGTCGAGGAGCAGGTTTAGACCATTCAGCCCATGAAGTCTACTTCATCATTAAATCAAGGCTGCTCTATCTTTCCCTCACAACCCATTTTCCTGCCTTCGCCCCAATACCCATGACACCTTACTAATTATCCTGATTCTTACACACATGCTTCAGGTATTACCCAAAAAGTGACCTGAGGAAACATTCCCATCACATACTTGGTCTCTCTTGTATTTACAGTTAAATGTTGTGGGATAAATGGTACATTCATCCTGTTCGAAGTGTGAAATCTATGAATGTTGATGAAGTGTGATGAACTCAGAGAAAGTACTACATTCTTCACCATAGGTTACCACACATCCAATATTTTGAAAGTTAACTCTCAGCCAAGGCAGATAAAGATGAAATTAATTACCATAACCTTTGTTTGATTGAGAAAAAGGGTGCTTGAAGATCATAATCCCAGACCAAGCATAAACCACACCTGGCAGCAGTGAGTCCCTTCATATATGACTCTGAGAGTTGGACTACAGCAGACATCTTAACCCCCTAGCAAATTACCACCAAAGCCGTCATTGCAAGATCCTTCCAATTCAGTGAATGGACATGAATGAACATCAGGATCATTAAATGACACCTTAAATAATGAGGCCCTAAATGTACTCAGTCAACTACATTGGGCAGACCATGACAACTGCATGCATGGTGTAAAAGTCACCAGAAGAAAAAGTTCAAGGATGTTCTCAAAGCTTCATTGAAGAAATGCAATATGCCCACTGATTCCTGGGAATACATTGCCTATGACAACACAAAGTGGAAAAGGAACATTTGGGGTTGTATTGAGAATCTCTGTGCTGAGACTCTATTAGCCGCTGGTTTGGCCGTGTTTAGTGTATTGTGAGAATTCTGGGCACCATATTTGAGGAAGAATGTGCTGGCCCTGGAGAGGGTCCAGAGGAGGTTTACACGAATAATCCCAGGAATGAGTAGGTTAACTTATGATGAGCGTTTGACGGCACTGGGCCTGTACTCACTGGAGTTTAGAAGAGTGAGGGGGGACCACATTGAAATGCATCGAATAGTGAAAGGCTTGGATAGAGTGGACGTGGAGAGGATATTTCCACTAGTGGGAGAGTCTAGCACCAGAGGTTAGAGCCTCAGAATTAAAGGATGTTCCTTCAGGAAGGTGGTGCGAATTGATTTATTTAGTCACAGGATGGTGAATCTATGGAATTGTTTGACACAAGGCTGTGGGGGCCAAGTAAGGCAGAGATACCAAGATTCTTGATCAGTACGGGTGTCAGAGGTTATGGGGAGAAGGCTGCAGAATGGGATTAGGATGGAGAGATAGATCAGCCATGATAGAATGGCGGAATAGACTTGATGGGTTGAATGGCCTAACCCTGCTCCTATCACTTATGACATGACTTATGACATCGAGGTGATGCATCAACAGCACACAGAAGGACCTCACCTCTTCATGTACTACCCAACCCACCCCATCAGTCAGGTTCTGCGTCGTGTGCAGTCCCAACGTTGACATCATTAGCCACCTCAGAATGCACCAAAAACAAATTCAATCGAGTTCAAAAATGTCATTCTCACTCCCAAGGAACTACATGTAGAGCCGGCCTGAGTCCCCCGATGCCATCTTGTCCACGAGGAGCACCTCCAGGACTCACCAGGACGCCGCCTTCACCGACCTCCACGCCGTTGCTGCCGCCGGCCTCCACCTGCCCACCGATGACACCCAGCCCCGCTGCCGACCCGGTAACTGTTTATCTCCCCCACTCCGATTCCACCGCCCATCACCAGCACAATGCGACTGCTGAACCTCGCCGCCCCCCGGGACCACCTAACTCCATCGCCGAACTGGGCCCATCCAGCATCGCCGGTGTACTGGGCCCGCCGAAGACCACAGCCGCACCCGCCTCACCTTGCATCGCCGGTGTACTGGGCCCGCCGAACACCACAGCCGCCTCACCTTGCATCGCCGCTGGACCGGGGCTCCCCGAACATGACCGCCGCACCGCACCCCACTCATCTCGCCGCCTCACCGGGCCCATCCAGCATCGCCGGTGTACTGGGCCCGCCGAAGACCACAGCCGCACCCGCCTCACCTTGCATCGCCGCCGGACCGGGGCTCCCCGAACATGGCCGCCGCACCGCACCCCACTCATCTCGCCGCCTCACCGGGCGGACCGACCACCCGCCCACCGGGACCTCCAACGCATCGCCCGCCGACCCCGACTCCACTGCCCGCGGACTCCTACCTCCGGGTCCGCCGACCCACGACACTCCACCGCCCTCCAGCAGCCCACAGCCGTCGCCTCACCTGCAGACTGGACTCTGCAGTGGGCCTGAAGCCTCCACGTTGCTAACTCCTCCCACCGCTCTGTCTTTAACGGCACTGGGTCCTAGTGCCCGTCTCCCCAGCCCCAGTAACCTTAGTGGCTATTCCACTGGGTCTTCCCCATCCCCCCCTACCATGTAACCCCTGCTCTTCCCCACCCACACCACAGCCCCCATACCCCCCCACCCCCTGACCACCCTCCACCCCCCCACCACACAACGCTCCGTCCTCAGTTCACTCACCTGCCTTCCTCCGGCCACAACCCCCATCCTTGCCGCGTGTTCACCATCCTCCCGGACCTCCCCCTCTCCGACACCGAACGGTCTGTCCTCAGCAGAGGTCTCACCTTTGTCCCCCTCCGTCCCCACCTCAATGAGTTCCGCGCCCACCACGACTTGGAGCTCTTCTACCGTCGCCTCCGCCTCACAGCGTTCTTCCACGGGAAGAAGTCCTCGCCCCCCACTGATGATCCCTTTTCCTGTCCCCAACGTACCCCCTCCACTTGGACCCCCCTCGCAGCCTTCCGGCTCTAGAACTATTTATCCAGAACTGCCGTCGGGAAGACCGCCTTGTCTTCTCCACTCCCCTGACTCACTCCAGTCTCTACACCCCCGAACGTACTGCCATCGACTCACTCCGTAACAACCCAGACTGGGTTATCAAACCCGCCGACAAGGGAGGTGCCGTGGTAGTCTGGCGCGTCGCTCTCTACAAAGCGGAGGCCGCGCGCCAACTCTCGGACACCTCCTCCTACCTACCCCTGGACCATGACCCCACTGATAAACACCAGGCCACCATTTTGAGCACCATAACCGACTTCATCAGCTCCGGCTCCCTACCCCCCCGAGCCTTCCCATTCCCCCACTCGCAACAAGGGCAGAGTCCCCCTGGTCCTCACCTTTCACCCCACCAGCCGGCAAATACAACACATAGTCCTCCGCCAGTTTTGTCACCTCCAACGTGACCCCTCCACTCGCCACATCTTCCCATCTCTCCCGTCTGCCTTCCGCAAAGACCGCTCCCTCCGCAACTCCCTTGTCATTTCTTCCCTCCCCTCCCGCTCTACCCCTTCCCCGGGCACTTTCCCTTGGAACCGCAAGAAATGCTACACTTGTCCCTTCACCTCCCCCCTCCACTCCTTTCAGGGACCCAAGCAGTCCTTCCAGGTCCGACAGAGGTTCACCTGCACCTCCTCCAACCTCATCTACTGCATCCGCTGCTCCAGATGCCAGATGATCTATATCGGTGAGACCAAGCGGAGGCTTGGTGATCGTTTCGCCGAACACCTCCGCTCGGTCCGCAATAACCAACCCGACCTCCCGGTGGCTCAGCACTTCAACTCCCCCTCCCATTCCGTATCCGACCTCTCTGTCCTGGGCCTCCTCCTCGGCCAGAGTGAGCAACAACGCAAGTTGGTGGAACAGCACCTCATATTCTGCTTGGGGAGTCTGCATCCCCTGGGCTTGAACATTGAATTTTCCTCCCCTTCCCACCTCTCCCTCAGCCCTCGGGCCCTGGCATTCCCTCTCTCTCTATCTCTCTCCCCACCCTAGTCGCACCAGCTTCTCATTTTCACACTACAAACAGCTTACAATGGCTTGTTCCCTTTATCATCGATACTTTTTTGCATATCTTTCATTCATTGTTCTTTATCTCTCCACATCACCATCTATATCTCTCGTTTCCCTGATCCCTGACCAGTCTGAAGATGGGTCTTGACCCAAAACGTCGCCTATCTCCTTCGCTCCTTAGATGTTGCTGCACCCGTTGAGTTTCTCCAGCCTTTTGTGTACCCTACATGTAGAGACTATTCACTGCAGAGGCTTATTTTTTGAAATAATAAAATGTCTACATCAACATTATCTTAACAAGCAGAAATTGGCCAATTTTTAATAAATCGTTCGTGAATCCACAAGTCACTGTTGAAAAACACTGCAGATGCTGGAATCTGACAACAGTAAATGGTGGAATCTGGAGTAATATGTGAGCTGCATGAGGAACTCAGCAGGCCAGGTGGCATCTGTGGAGGGAAATGGGCAGAATTTCAAATGGAAAAGATGAAACATAGAAACATAGAAACATAGAAAATAGGTGCAGGAGGAGGCCATTCGACCCTTCGAGCCAGCACCGCCATTCATTGTGACCATGGCTGATCGACCGCTATCAATAACCCGTGCCTGCCTTCTCCCCATATCCCTTGACTCCACTAGCCCCAAGAGCTCTATCCAACTCTCTCTTAAAACCATCTCGACTCAAAGTGTCGACTGTTCATTTATCTGCACAGATGCTGCCTGACACTGAGTTCTTCCAGCAGCTCGATTTTTGCCTTAAGAATGTAACTGTGACATAATCTGCACACCAACACCTCTACTTCCTTAGAATGCTTAGGAAGTTCAGCGTGTCCACACAAAGGGCATGCCAACCTTCTACGGATGCGCCATAAAAAGCATTTTATCGGGATGCATCACAGCTTGATTCAAGAACAACTCCATCCAAGACTGCAAGATATTGCAGCAAATTGTGGATGTAGCCCTGACCATCACACAAACCAACCTCCTTTCCATTGACTCCATTTACACCGCACGCTGCCTCGGCAAGGCAAGCAGCATAATCAAGGACGAGCCGGACGCTGGCCACTCCGTCTGTTCCCCTCTCCCATCAGACAAAAGATATAGAATTGTGAAAATGCACATCTCCAAATTCGGGGACAGTTTCTTCCCAGCTGTTATCAGGCAACTGAACCATCCTACAAATAACTGGAGAGCAGTCAGAGACCCTCAGACTATCTTTGATCAAACTTTCCTGGACTTTATCTTGCACTAAATGTTACATTATTCCATATAACCATATAACCATATAACAATTACAGCACGGAAACAGGCCCTCTCGGCCCTTCAAGTCCGTGCCGACCATTTGTTTTCCCCTAGTCCCATCTATCTGCACTCAGACCATACCTCTCCATTCCCTTCCCGTCCATATACAGTGGCTTGCAAAAGTATTCATACCCCTTGAACCTTTCCACATTTTGTCGCGTTACAACCACAAACGTAAATGTATTTTATTGGGATTTTATGTGATAGACCAACACAAAGTGGTGCATAATTGTGAAGTGGGAGGAAAATGACACATGGTTTCCAAATGTTATTACAAATAAAAAACTGAAAAGTGTGGCGTGCAAAAGTATTCAGCCCCCCTGAGTCAATACTTTGTAGAATCACATTTCGCTGCAATTACAGCTGCAAGTCTTTTGGGGTATGTCTCTACCAGCTTTGCACATCTAGAGACTGAATTTTTTGCCCATTCTTCTTTGCAAAATAGCTCAAGCTCAGTCAGATTGGATGGAGAGCATCTGTGAACAGCAATTTTCAAGTCTTGCCAGAGATTCTCAATTGGATTTAGGTCTGGACTTTGACTGGGCCATTCTAACACATGAATATGCTTTTATCTAAACCATTCCATTGTAGCTCTGGCTGTATGTTTAGGGACGTTGTCCTGCTGGAAGGTGAACCTCCACCCCAGTCTCAAGTCTTTTGCAGACTCTAACAGTTTTTCTTTTAAGATTGCCCTGTATTTGGCTCCATCCATCTTCCCATCAACTCTGACCAGCTTCCCTGTCACTGCTGAAGAAAAGCATCCCCACAGCATGCTGCTGCCAACACCATGTTTCACAGTGGGGATGGTGTGTTCAGGGTGATGTGCAGTGTTAGTTTTCTGCCACACATAGCATTTTGCATTTAGGCCAAAAACTTCAATTTTGGTCTCATCAGACCAGAGCACCTTCCTCCACATGTTTGCTGTGTCCCCCACATGGCTTGTGGCAAGCTGCAAACGGGACTTCTTATGGCTTTGTTTCAACAATGGCTTTCTTCTTGCCACTCTTCCATAAAGGCCCGATTTGTGGAGTGCACGACTAATAGTTGTCCTGTTGACAGATTCTCCCACCTGAGCTGTGGATCTCTGCAGCTCCTCCAGAGTTACCATGGGCCTCTTGGCTGCTTCTCTGATCAATGCTCTCCTTGCCCAACCTGTCAGCTTAGGTGGACGGCCATGTCTTGGTAGGTTTGCAGTTGTGCCATACTCTTTCCATTTTCGGATGATGGATTGAACAGTGCTCCGTGAGATGTTCAAAGCTTGGGATATTATTTTATAACCTAACCCTGCTTTAAACATCTACACAACTTTATCCCTGACCTGTCTGGTGTGTTCCTTGGGCTTCATGATGCTGTTTGTTCACTAATGTTCTCTAACAAACCTCTGAGAACAGCTGTATTTATACTGAGATTAGATTGCACACAAGTGGACTCTATTTACTAATTAGCTGACTTCTGAAGGCAATTGGTTGCACTGGATTTTATTTAGGGGTATCAGAGTAAAGGGGGCTAAATACTTTTGCACGCCACACTTTTCAGTTTTTTATTTGTAAAAATGTGAAAACCATGTATCATGTTCCTTCCACTTCACAATTATGCACCACTTTGTGTTGGTCTATCACATAAAATCCCAATAAAATATATTTATATTTGTGGTTGTAACGTGACAAAATGTGGAAAAGTTCAAGGGGTATGAATACTTTTGCAAGCCACTATACCTATCCACATTACTTTTAAATGTTAAAATCGATCCTGCCTCCACCACTTCTGCTGGAAGCTCATTCCACACAGCCACCACTCTCTGAGTAAAGAAGTTCCCCCTCACGTTACCCCTAAACTTCTGTCCCTTAATTCGCATGTCATGCCCTCTTGTTTGAATCTTCCCTACCCTCAATGGGAAAAGCTTATCCACGTCAACTCTGTCTTTCCCTTTCATCTTTTCCCTTCATCATGTATCTGTACACTGTGGATTACTCAATTATAATCATATTTTGTCTTTCCGATGGCTGGTTAGCACGCAACAAAAGCTTTTCAATGTACATCAGTACAAGTGACAATAAACTAAAACAAAACTCAAACGCCAATGCTTATTCCATCTTCTTCCATCATACAAATTTGCAAAGATAGGATGCACAATGCAGAGCTACCTCACTGGTGGATTGTTGTTGTGTCAGAGCTCCTGAGCTCCCTGCTGAACAGCACTGCAGGGTGACGATCACTACATGGAATGTTTCAACCTTGCATCTTCAAGGAATTCTTAGAGTAAGTGATATATGCTGAACCTGCCAAGCAACACCCATCTCGCATGCCGAACATTTTACAAGTGAATCTTGACAATTCTGAATTATTTTGCAGAAGATTTATTTTAAAGCAGAAAAAAATTAAGTATCGTTAGAAATAGCCCAGGGGTTTGCAAGCAGCTCCCTCTTGTGGGGACAGACAACTTTCTCTAGGGTATGAAAAAAAACCCTTGTCTAGTAACCATGGTGACAGTCAAACAACCTTTCCTGCAAAACCTTAACATTAGAAGTTCTTACATTCAGTGTAAATACTTGGTCTGAAATCCAGCCTCTAATAGGCTTTCTCATGATAGTTTATGCCACATTCATTGTTGAAGTTCAAACAGGGTGCTAAACTATTTCAGTGCAAATATTTGATCTTTTTGAGGCATGTTTCCTTGACAGCTAATGGCATTACAAATAAAGTAAAGGTTGTCCAGATTATAATAATTTCAAATATCTCAACTTTTGATGAACTTTTAGTCTTTAAAAAATATATATCAAGAAATAAACATAAATCAAAGTTTTCCAAACTTTTTTTGCTGTGCCGCTTTTCAGAGATTTGTTATTTTGTGACCCCCTTCCCCCCATTCCTCGCTCCAATGTATATTAAACATAACCACAGGTCGTCATAATATAAAAAAAGACTAGATAAGGAGGAATGGACAAGGCCGGCATATGTTGATGTGTTTATGTGCGTGCGTGCGTGTAGTCAGAATGAATCTGTGACGTGAGATTACACGTGCATCCATGTATGTGTGAGTATTATGTTTTTGCCGCAGAGGCTTGTCTCCAATCATCATGAGGTCCCATGCCACTGGACCAGGACCTTTTTTGGCAAGTCTGGGTGGAAGCTGGCATACAGTTGAAATCCATGTGTAAAAATATGGTGGCGCAGCGGTAGAGTTGCTGCCGTACAGCACCAGAGACCCTCATACAATCCTGACTATGGGTGCTGTCTGTGCAGAGTTTGTACATTCTCCCAGTGACTCTGTGGGTTTTCTCCAGGTGACCTGGTTCCCTCCCACACTCCACAGAAGTACAGGTTTGCAGGTTAATTGGCTTTGGTAAAAATTGTATATTGTCCCTCGTGTGTAGGATAGTGGTAGTGTACAGGGTGATCGCTGGTCGGCAGGGACTCGGTGGGCCGAAGGGCCTGTTTCCATGCTGTATGTCTAAACAAAACTAAACATAGTCATGTTCCAATTTTTGGAACTGGTGTGGAAGCAAGTCATCCTTGAACGTGAGGACTGCCAAAGTTTATACACCTTATACAACATAAATGAAAGTTGTTTCAAAATGCTAATATTGAATCCTAGCCAGTACTAAATTTCGTTCCCCTTTCACCCTCGTGATTGGCTCCAATGCCTTTAATATTTATTCTTATAATTTTCATTCTTGTTTTCAAATTATTTTTTTTCCCCACATAATCTAAAACTGAATTCAACTCTGCATTTCTCACACACTGGCCTCCTGCACCTCCCTAATTTTCCTTTGATGGCCATGCCTTTTTAGGCCTTTAGCATCACAAGGTATTTAGGCCTTTAGCATCACATTCCCTCTCTAAAACATTGCTGATAAAATACTTTTTGCTGAGGATTTTGATTCATCATGTGGTGGCAATGTATTCCAATGTGCAGCTTGGCATGAAATATTGTTTGACAAAGCTCTTGGAGCATAATATTACAGCAAGAATGAATGCTACACAACTGCCAATTTTTGTTACACTGTTCTCAGTGTCAATTAGATTAAGCAAAAATATTCTTGATTATTTTCTGAAAGCCATGTTTTCTTTTTTTAGAGATACAATGTGGAAATATGTCCTTTGGCCCTCCGGGTCTTCGCCGACCAGTGATCACTGCACACTAACACTATCCTACACACATACTAGGGACAATTTACAATTTTACCAAAGCTAATTAATGTACAAACCTGTATGTCTTTAGAGTGTGGGAGGAAACCGGAGCACCTGGAGAAAACCCACGCAGGTCACGGGGAGAATGTACCAACTCCGTACAGACAGCACCCATAGTCAGGATCGAACACGGGTCTCCGGCGCTGTAAGGCATCAACTCTACCGTTGCACTACCATGCTGCCGCTTAATGTCTTTTATATAGTCATAGAGTGATGCAGTGTGGAAACAGGCCCTTCGGCCCAACACAGGACATGTTTCCCACACAGGCCAACATGTCCCAGCTACACTAGTCCCACCTGCCCGCATTTAGTTCATATCCCTCCAAACTTGTCCTATCCATTTACCTGTATAATGTTTTCTTAAATGTTGGGATAATCCCTGCCTCAACTACTTCCTCTGGCAGCTTGTTCCACACATCCACCATCCGTTGTGTGAAAAAGTTACCCCTCAGATTCCTGTTAAATCTTTTCCCTTTCACCTTAAACCTATATAGGTCAAATTTCTGAGGAACAGATTCAAAATGCTCATAATAATAAGATTAAACGAGAACTTACCTGTTCGAAGTTTGATCTTTATTTTATGAGGAGTTACGATGAGGGACTACGTGAAGAAGCCCCGCCAGGCGCATGTGCATCATACTTCAAAGCAGCGGCGTGAAAAACACAGAAACCGATAGCCGAAGTAAGATAGTAAGGCTTACAGAAGACTAGAACTACCAGATGAGCCGGGAGCGGAGGGCAAGTAATCCCTCATCGTAATTCCTCATAAAATAAAGATCAAACTTCCAACATGTAAGTTCTCGTTTCATCTTACAATTTTATTTCGGAGTCACGTGAGTGACTACGTGAAGATTTTAAAGCTCTGTGATTTTCATGCCATAGATTCACTCCATACGACACACTGCTTCAGTTGACACAGTAGTGAATAAATAATATATTGAACATTGCTTCAATTATTCAATAACTATGTTAATAATAATACCAAGGAAAGTAATAACCCCTCTATCCCAGGGGAAAATTACAACAAATGATATGAAACAATGATATGAAACAAAGCAAACAAATTGAACAGAACACAACATAGCATGTGCAAACCCTGGCACTGTGACAACAGGTTTATCATAAAATTTAGAAAAAGTTACTTCTTTAGACCATCCTGTGGCCTCTGGAATTTGGTCGATCGGCACGTCCTGCGCCTTCGCTGCGGACATTGATGCCGCCCTTGTGGAGTTGAAATTTAACACATGAGTGTGAACTCCAGCTAAACACAGAACCTGTTTTAACCATCTAGAATAGTTTGTACTGTCACTTTTTTTTTGTGGGTACCAATGGGAACAATGGCTGTGTAGACCAGTTTGGAACCACCAAACGCCTGTGGCGGAGTCTTGCTCTATTTTGGTGAGACATTGCCTAATCAGGCAAAATGACGAAAACATAGAAGACTATACTTCCCCAATGTAGCGAGAATGCATCCACCGCTACTGCTCCTGGGTCTGGCTCCTATTACATATTTAGGCAACTGGAGATTTAATCTGGATGCAAACAGATGAATATTTGGTACCCATACCGACTGACAATCTTTTTGAACCTGGATTTAACATCCATCCTGGGGATTCAATTGTCAGGGGAATAGATAGGCGTTTCTGCGGCCGCAAACGAGACTCCAGGATGGTATGTTGCCTCCCTGGTGCAAAGGTCAGGGATGTCACTGAACGGCTGCAGAACATTCTGGAGGGGGAGGGTGAACAGCCAGTTGTTGTGGTGCATGTTGGCACCAACGATATAGGTAAAAAAAGGGATGAGGTCCTACAAGGTGAATTTAGGGAGCTAGGAGATAAACTTAAAAGTAGGACCTCAAAGGTAGTAATCTCCGGATTACTACCAGTACCACGGGCCAGTCAGAGTAGAAATAGGAGGATAATGCAAATGAATACGTGGCTTGAAAAGTGGTGCAAGGGGGAGGGATTCAAATTTTTAGGGCACTGGGACCAGTTCTGGGGAGGTGGGACCGGTACAAACAGGACGGTTTGCACTTGGAATGGAATGGAACCAATGTTCTTGGGGGAGTGTTTGCTAGTGCTGTCGGGGAGGATTTAAACTAATGTGGCAGGGGGATGGGTACAAGAGCAGAGAGGCAGGAGGGTGTAAAATGAGGGTAGAAGCATTAGGTAGCAAGGTGAAAGGTAAAAGTGGCAGGCAGACAAAACCAGGGCAAAAATCAAAAAGGGCCACTTTTCAGCAAAATTGTATAAGGGGTAAATGCGTTGTAAAGACAAGCCTGAAGGCTTTGTGTCTCAATGCAAGGAGTATTCGTAATAAGGTGGACGAGTTGAACGTGCAGATAGATATTAATGATTATGATATAGTTGGGATCACGGAGACATGGCTCCAGGTGTGACGTAGGCTGGGAGTTGAACATCCAGGGATATTCAATATTCAGAAGGGATAGAGAGAAAGGAAAAGGAGGTGGGGTAGCGTTGCTGGTTAGAGAGGAGATTAAAGCAATGGAAAGGAAGGACATTAGCTTGGAGGATGTGGAATCGGTATGGGTAGAGCTACAAAACACTAAGGGGCAGAAAACGCTGGTGGGTGTTGTGTACAGGCCACCTAACAGTAGCAGAGAAGTTGGGGATGGTATCAAACAGGAAATTAGAAATGCGTGCGACAAAGGCAAAACAGTTATAATGGGTGACTTCAATCTACATATAGATTGGGTTAATCAAATTGGCAGGGGTGCTGAGGAAGAGGATTTTTTGGAATGTATGCGGGATAGTTATCTAAATCAACATGTACAGGAACCAACGAGAGAGCAGGCTATTTTAGACTGGGTTTTTTGAGTAATGAGGAAGGGGTAATTAGCCGTCTTGTTGTACGTGCCCCCTTGGGCAAGAGTGACCATAATATGGTTGAGTTCTTCATTAGGATGGAGAGTGACATTGTTAATTCAGAAACAATGGTTCTGAACTTAAAGAAAGGTAACTTTGAGGGTATGAGACGTGAATTGGCCAAGATTGACTGGCAATTAATTCTAAAAGGGTTGACGGTGGATATACAATGGAAGACATTTAAAGACTGCATGGATGAACTACAAAAATTGTTCATCCCAGTTTGGCAAAAGAATAAATCGGGGAAGGTAGTGCATCCGTGGATAACAAGGGAAATCAGGGATAGTATCAAAGCAAAGGATGATGCGTACAAAGTAGCCAGAAAAAGCAGCATACCAGAGGACTGGGAGAAATTCAGAGACCAGCAGAGGAGGACAAAGGGCTTAATTAGGAAAGGAAAAATAGATTATGAAAGAAAACTGGCAGGGAACATAAAAACTGACTGCAAAAGTTTTTATAGATATGTGAAGAGAAAGAGGTTAGTTAAAACAAATGTAGGTCCCTTGCAGTCAGAAACGGGTGAGTTGATCATGGGGAACAAGGATATGGCGGACCAATTGAATAACTACTTTGGTTCCGTCTTCACTAAGGAAGACATAAAATAATCTGCCTGAAATAGCAGGGGACTGTGGGTCAAAGGAGGAATTGAGTGAAATCCAGGTCAGTCGGGAAGTGGTGTTGGGTAAATTGAATAGATTAAAGGCCGATAAATCCCCAGGGCCAGATAGGCTGCATCCCAGAGTACTTAAGGAAGTAGCTCAGGAAATAGTGGATGCATTAGTGATAATCTTTCAAAACTCTTTAGATTCTGGAGTAGTTCCTGAGGATTGGCGGGTAGCAAATGTAACCCCTCTTTTTAAGAAGGGAGGGAGAGAGAAAACGGGGAATTACAGACCAGTTAGTCTAACATCGGTAGTGGGGAAACTGCTAGAGTCAGTTATTAAAGATGGGATAGCAGCACATTTGGAAAGTGGTGAAATCATTGGACAAAGTCAGCATGGATTTACAAAAGGTAAATCATGTCTGACGAATCTTGTGGAATTTTTCGAGGATGTAACTAGTAGCGTGGATAAGGGAGAACCAGTGGATGTGGTATATCTGGACTTCCAGAAGGCTTTCGACAAGGTCCCACATAAGAGATTAGTATACAAACTTAAAGCATACGGTATTAGGGGTTCAGTATTGATGTGGATAGAGAACTGGCTGGCAAACAGGAAGCAAAGAGTAGGAGTAAACGGGTCCTTTTCACAATGGCAGGCAGTAACTAGTGGGGTACCGCAGGGCTCAGTGCTGGGACCCCAGCTATTTACAATATATATTAATGATCTGGATGAGGGAATTGAAGGCAATATCTCCAAGTTTGCGGATGACACTAAGCTGGGAGGCAGTGTTCGCTGTGAGGAGGATGCTAGGAGACTGCAAGGTGACTTGGATAGGCTGGGTGAGTGGGCAAATGTTTGGCAGATGCAGTATAATGTGGATAAATGTGAGGTTATCCACTTTGGTGGCAAAAACAGGAAAGCAGACTATTATTTAAATGGTGGCCGATTAGGAAAAGGGGAGATGCAGCGAGACCTGGGTGTCATGGTACACCAGTCATTGAAAGTAGGCATGCAGGTGCAGCAGGCAGTGAAAAAAGCGAATGGTATGTTAGCTTTCATAGCAAAAGGATTTGAGTACAGGAGCAGGGAGGTTCTACTTCAGTTGTACAGGGTCTTGGTGAGACCACACCTGGAGTATTGCGTGCAGTTTTTGGTCTCCAAATCTGAGGAAGGACATTATTGCCATAGAGGGAGTGCAGAGAAGGTTCACCAGACTGATTCCTGGGATGTCAGGACTGTCTTATGAAGAAAGACTGGATAGACTCGGTTTATACTCTCTGGAATTTAGGAGATTAAGAGGGGATCTTATAGAAACTTACAAAATTCTTAAGGGGTTGGACAGGCTAGATGCAGGAAGATTGTTCCCGATGTTGGGGAAGTCCAGGACAAGGGGTCACAGCTTAAGGATAAGGGGAAATCCTTTAAGACCGAGATGAGAAAGACTTTCTTCACACAGAGAGTGGTGAGTCTCTGGAACTCTCTGCCACAGAGGGTAGTTGAGGCCAGTTCATTGGCTATATTTAAGAGTGAGTTGGATGTGGCCCTTGTGGCTAAGGGGATCAGAGGGTATGGAGAGAAGGCAGGTACGGGATACTGAGTTGGATGATCAGCCATGATCATATTGAATGGCGGTGCAGGCTCGAAGGGCTGAATGGCCTACTCCTGCACCTAATTTCTATGTTTCTATGTTTCTATGTCACTGAACTTTCGTGATCTGTTGTCTGCCACAATATTGTCTCTCCCACAGCTGTGGTATTGTCTACTTGTAATTGAACATGTAAGTCATTCATTGTAGAACAATAAGCTATCAATGCATAAAACGCCCCCAATAACTCCAAATAATTGATACCATGTGTTAGGAGAATTAATCGTCTTGGACAGTCCATCACCACCTCAACTGGTGGCACTGTCCTTACCTCCCCATCCGAGAGCACTCCCATCAGTTTGTAATACCGCTGAAGGTTGCTGAGCCAAAATATTATCTAGTAGCTTGTGCAACATTGAGAATCCACCATTACAATTCAGCTAGAGCTTTAGTTGGTAACTGCATGGACCTATCAAATGACCTGCATGCTTTTTATTTTATTTTTAATTTTTTAATTAATTAATTAATTAATTTATTTCTTTATTTTTTACTTTTAGTGTTTGTCCTCTGGCTCTTTGCAGGCTTTGATAATGCAGAGGTCCAAACTCGACAGCAGGAATGCTGCTACCATTTTACCAATACCCGTAGCTACTTCTCAGATGAGGAATAAGGTCTCACAGCAAGACAAGTACAGGCATTTGTAATATCCCCAACCTTATCTGTTAGCAAGTTACTGACATATCAACTGAATTAATGACAAACCCCAAATAATCAATTGTTTGGGATGGCTGTAACTTAGATGTTGTTGGATGGACAGAACCCTAGCCTTTCAATAGGCTTATGGTTGCTGAAACCAGTTCTTCAGCTGTCTCCTGAGTGGCATTTACAATTAACATATCCTCTAGATAAGCCATTACAATGTGATTCTGAGCCCTCATTAACACCAGTGCTGGTTTCAATAATTTTGTGAACAGCCTGAGAGCTGAAGTTAACCCATTAGGTAATTCTTTAAATTGCCTCAGCTGACCCATCGAACTAACTTAAAGTACCTGCGATAATGATGCATTGGTACTGAATAATAAGGTATCTTTTTTTTTTACGTCTATAGTAACCATATCACAGCCTTGTGATAACAACTGCGTTACAATGTTGAAGGTGTACTTTATTAATTGCCTATACTGAACATATGAGTTTAGTTTGTGAGGTCCAGAATGATTCTGCAACCCCCATCTTCTTCTGTCTGGGAATATATTTTCTACCTGACGAGTTTCTGGTGCAGCAAACACCAAACCGATCAATATTATGCAGCATCATTCATTATAAAACAATTGTAATCTTACACCCAACCAGAGGTTGTTCCCCAGAAGTTCTATGTGTGATGGAATGAAGTTCCTGTACCTCCGTAAATGAACTAGAAGATCCTGAATTGTTTTGGCAGATTTTCACCAATAATTCATCTGGTTATTGTTGCCCTACATAGTCCTGCATTTTTGGGTATAATGTTGACCAAATGGCAATTTTCATCATACAATTAAGTTCGAATAGGCACTGCAGAGTAACACAAGCATGTCTTTATAAGTTTTGGACATTTATCGACCCTTGTATGTCTTCCCCAAATGCAGTGATGCCAACTGATATCAGCTAGAGGACATGCTGGAAACACATTTCCTGCCCTCGCATCGTTACACTCATGGGTGCCCAAATTACTGAGCCAAATTACTGTTGGCACCCTGAGCGAGGCACAATAGACGGGTATTAATATATATTTTACTGTTTCAGTCATAACAGTTTCTTGGAGCAGGTGAGAAACCAAATAGTGTTGGCAGCCAGGTCTCATCCATAGCCTCACCAGTCCATACCGATATAGCAAAACTTGATGCTACATCGGGAACACCCGGAGCGTGGCTCTTGTGCTCTGGTGTGTACACATAAGTAGGGACACCAGCTTCAGGGTCAGTCTCCTCCTGCCCTGGTACTCCCGAGTCTTGCTCTAGGGAGACCTCATCCAGACCTAAACAAGGCACTGGAGGGTCAGATTCCCTTTTTTTTTATTTTTACAGGCACCATACTCAGTGTATGGAACTCCTTCGGAGGCTGCCTGGGAATCTCTGGGTCTTTGGACCCTTGACTGATTAAAGTTTGGAGCATTTTAGTCTTGCTCTAGGGAGACCTCATCCAGACCTAACAAGGCACTGGAGAGTCAGATTCCCATTTTTTAACAGGCACCATACACAGTGTATGGAACTCCTTCGGAGGCTGCCTGGGAATCTTTGGGTCTTTGGACCCTTGACTACAAAACAGATCAGTGTGTCCATATACCATTATATAAATATATACACACATGAATAAATAAACTGATAAAGTGCAAATAACAGATAATGGGCTATTAATGTTCAGAGTTTTGTCCGAGCCAAGTTTAATAGCTTGATGACTGTGGGGAAGTAGCTATTCCTGAACCTGGTCATTGCAGTCTTCAGGCTCCTGTACCTTCTACCTGAAGGTAGCAGGGAGATGAGTGTGTGGCCAGGATTGTGTGGGTCTTTGATGATACCGCCAGCCTTTTTGAGGCAGCGACTGCGATAGATCCCATCGATGGAAGGGAGGTCAGAACCGATGATGGACTGGGCAGTGTTTACTACTTTTTGTAGTCTTTTCCTCTCCAGGGTGCTCAAGTTGCTGAAGTAAGCCATGATGCAACCGGTCAGCATGCTCTGTACTGTGCACCTGTAGAAGATAGAGAGAGTCCTCCTTGACAAACCGACTCTCCGTAATCTTCTCAGACGTAGAGACGCTGATCTGCTTTCTTAATAATAGCATCAGTCTTCTCGGACCAGGAAACATCTTCAGAGATGTGCGCGCCCAGGAATTTGAAGCTCTTGACCCTTTCAACCATCGACCCATTTATATAAATGGGACTGTGGGTCCCCATCCTACTCCTTCCAAAGTCCACAATCAGTTCATAGAAACATAGAAACATAGAAATTAGGTGCAGGAGTAGGCCATTCAGCCCTTCGAGCCTGCACCGCCATTCAATATGATCATGGCTGATCATCCAACTCAGTATCCCGTACCTGCCTTCTCTCCATACCCTCTGATCCCCTTAGCCACAAGGGCCACATCCAACTCACTCTTAAATATAGCCAATGAACTGGCCTCAACTACCCTCTGTGGCAGAGAGTTCCAGAGACTCACCACTCTCTGTGTGAAGAAAGTCTTTCTCATCTCGGTCTTAAAGGATTTCCCCCTTATCCTTAAGCTGTGACCCCTTGTCCTGGACTTCCCCAACATCGGGAACAATCTTCTTGCATCTAGCCTGTCCAACCCCTTAAGAATTTTGTAAGTTTCTATAAGATCCCCTCTTAATCTCCTAAATTCCAGAGAGTATAAACCGAGTCTATCCAGTCTTTCTTCATAAGACAGTCCTGACATCCCAGGAATCAGTCTGGTGAACCTTCTCTGCACACCCTCTATGGCAATAATGTCCTTCCTCAGATTTGGAGACCAAAACTGCACGCAATACTCCAGGTGTGGTCTCACCAAGACCCTGTACAACTGAAGTAGAACCTCCCTGCTCCTGTACTCAAATCCTTTTGCTATGAAAGCTAACATACCATTCACTTTTTTCACTGCCTGCTGCATCTGCATGCCTACTTTCAATGACTGGTGTACCATGACACCCAGGTCTCGCTGCATCTCCCCTTTTCCCAATCGGCCACCATTTAAATAATAGTCCGCTTTCCTGTTTTTGCCACCAAAGTGGATAACCTCACATTTATCCACATTATACTGCATCTGCCAAACATTTGCCCACTCACCCAGCCTATCCAAGTCACCCTGCAGTCTCCTAGCATCCTCCTCACAGCGAACACTGCCCCCCTTGGTTTTGCTGGTGTTGAGGGCCAGGTTATTGTGCTGGCACCATATGGACAGTCGCTCGATCTCTCTTCTGTACTCCGACTCATCCCCATCAGTGATACGTCCCACAACAGTGGTGTCGTCGGCGAACTTGATGATGGAGTTCGCACTATGACCGGCAGTCATGAGTATAGAGTGAGTACAGCAGGGGGCTGAGCAAACAGCCTTGAGGTGCTCCCGTGCTGATTGTTATCGAGCCTGACACATTTCCACCAATACGAACAGACTGTGGTCGGTGAATGAGGAAGTCGAGGATCCAATTGCAGAGGGATGCGCAGAGACCCAGTTCTGCGAGTTTGGTAACCAGCTTGGAGGGGATGATAGTATTAAATGCCGAGCTGAAATCAATGAATAACAGCCTGACCTTCAGCCCAACTTGCCGACAAACCAACCATCAACACTAGTCCCATCTGCCTGCGTTAGGCCTATATCTCTCTAAACCTATCTTATCCATGTACCTATCCAAATGTTTTTTAAACAATGCGCTAGTAGCTGCCGCAACTATCTCCTCTGACTGTTCGTTCCATATACCTACAATCCTTTGTCTAAAAGGTTGCTCCTCAGGTTCCTATTAAATCTTTCCCCCCACACTTTAAACCTACGTCCTCCGAATCTTGACTCACTTACTCTGGGTAAACGGCTCAATATGGAAGAATCCACTGTAAAACTCGGTGCTTCGATGTTTGGAAAAGTAGTATTTGGTACCTGCATGGGTGAAGGTTGATCAAGTAAGCGGAAACAATGTCCCTAAGAATCATAAATAGGGGGTCAAAACATGAAGTCAGATCAAATGAATTTGAAAGTCTCTTGACATGTTAGATTTAGTTGGTGCTGTTCTATTTACTAAATATTTATCACTGAACTTCCCTTGACCAGATCAATAGAGCAGGGAGAGGGTGGTATTGGAGTGAATGTGCGATGGAATGGTGGGGAAATACATGATAGAGAGTAATCAACATCCTCGAGGACAAAGAGCTGGATTATCAAAAAAATGATCTCATACTGGTGCATGTTTTGCCCTTAAAGAAAGCAGAGGCACTATTTATTCAGGTTGGCATATGCTCCATGAATGTTTTATGGAATGGATTATGTCACAGTGCCTTCTGCAAATATTGTGCAGTAATAGATGTATTTAGTATGTGCTAATGATATATTCAATCTGAAACATTAAGCAGGCCATCAAAACGCTCCCTGGATCTGCAAGGTGATTTGCTGCCTCTTTCTATTATTGATGGAGCATTCCATTTTGATAATTTTGTCCACATTAAACATCGTGCCAGTGTAGATTGGTACAACCTGCGCTCATTGTAAAGCTTCCAGTTGTAAGGATGTAAGATAAATGTATTGGACCAAAAGGGATTCGGGTATGCCTGATTGTTTCATGAAAGATGATCACCGTCACCTTCCTCATTAACAAGCCTGTTTCTGATTTCTTCATTTCAATGTTGAGGCACAGAGGTCAGGGACAGTCAAAACCTGTGCACCTGTCCTTCCATTATGTCACTTTATATCCAGTCCAAAGATAGGCACAAAATGCTGGAGTAACTCAGCGGGACTGATGTCAGGGGAGTGGGCGGGACAGAGATAGAATGTAGTCGGAGACAGTAAGATATGAGGGATAACTAGGAAGGGGGAGGAAATGTGCGTGTGTCTGAAGAAGGGTCTCGATCCGAAACGTCACCTATTCCTTCTCTCCAGAGATGCTGCCTGTCCCATTGAGTTACTCCGGCTTTTTGTGTCTATCATTTGTTTAAACCAGCATTTGTAGTTCATACACTTTATATTCAGTCCTTCAGCTTCAGGCTGGGTATGACTGTGATTAGCAGCATCTATCTGAAGAGGGTTATTGAATTTAATGGGAAACATAAGTGCCAATGTGTATGGTTTTCTTTATTTAACCTGATCATCATGTTTTTAATTAATATTTGGTATTTTAAGCCATTAATTACATTCACTTATTTGATTAGTACGGGTGTCAGGGGTTATGGGGAGAAGGCAGGAAAATGGGGTTGAGTGAAAGATTGAATGGTGGAGAAGACTTGAGGTGACGTTTTGTGTTGGGTGCCTTTGTCAACCCTGACCCAAAACATCACATATCTATGTTTGCCAGAGATCATAAGGTCATAGTCGATAGGAGTAGAATGAGGCCATTCAAGTCTACTCTGCCATTCAATCATGGCTGATCTATCTCTCCATCCTAACCCCATTCCCCTGCCTTCTCCCCATAACCTCTGACACCTGTACTAATCAAAAATCTATCTATCTCAGCCTTAAAAATATCCACTGACTTGGCCTCCAAATAATTCCACAGATTAACCACCCTCTGACTAAATTAATTTCTCCTCATCTCCTTCCTAAAAGAACATCCTTTAATTCTAAAGCTATGACCTCTAGTCCGAGACTCTCCAAGTAGTGGAAACAGGTACATACTCCTGACCCGCTGAGTTACTCCAGCACTTTATGTCTTCTTTTGTAAACCAGCGTCTAAACATGAAACAAACATGTCCATTGTTTTTAAGGTTATAGACTAGGCTGTGAAGTAAAATTGGGCAGGACTCCTTTAAGTATTCTGGATCTCCATGGGCTCCAGCCATCACCACCACTCCACCAAACATGCGGACACTCCAGATCACCCCACCAAATACCAATCCCCGATCTTAATGGCAACCATCCGCAGAGTCAGCACTACCACTCTCTCTATTACCTAGGCTTGCAATTTATGTCTGCACTGGCCTTAGTCCTTCCACCAACTACCATACATGCCCCTAATTGTATCAAATGATGCTCCATATTTATAACCCATTATATGGTGAAGTTTAGCTTTCATATCTGTGATCTTTCTGTGATCTTTCATATCTTTTTATTGATTTTGTCACTTTTTTGAAGGGAACAAAACTACAATATGGAACTCAGCGGGTGCAGCAGCATCTATCGAGCGAAGGAAATAGGCAACGTTTCGGGCTGAAACCCTTCTTCAGACTGATGGGGGGTGGGGGGAGGCAGGGAGAAGAAAGCGACAAGTGTAGCATCTCTTGTGGTTGCAAGGGAAAGTGCCCGGGGAAGGTGTGGTGCGGGAGGGAAGGGAAGAATTGACAAGGGAGTTACGGAGGGAGTGGTCTTTGTAGAAGGCAAACAGGGGGGGAGATGGGAAGATGTGGCAAGTGCTGGGGTCACGTTGGAGGTGGCAAAACTGACGGAGGACTATGTGTTGTATGTGCCGGCTAGTGCAGTCTGAAATCAGTCTGAAGAAGGGTTTCAGCCCAAAATGTTGCCTATTTCCTTCACTCCATAGATGGCACCCGCTGACTTTCTCCAGCATTTTTGTGTACCTTCGATTTTCCAGCATCTGCAGTTCCTTCTTAAATACAGTATGGAACTAGTCTCTTCAGCCCTTCAAGGCCATGCTGACCATTAATCAGCTGATCACTCTAGTTCCATGTTACCTCACCTTCGCTTACACACTCAGGGCTATTTATAAAGACCAATTAACCTGCAAACCCACATGTCATTGTGATGTGGAAGGAAACCAGAACACCCAAAGGAAACGCATGCAGTAACGGAAAATGTGCAAACTTCACACAGACAGCACTTGAGGTCAGGATTGAACCCAGAGGCCTGGTGCTGCGTCACTGTGCCACTCTATCTTCTAAAGGCAGATAGAATGGGTTTGTATCCTGGTCATAGAGTAACTCAGTGTGTGAACAGGCCCTTTGGCCCAACTTGCCCATGTCAACCAACATGCCCCACTTACATGCATGTGTTTGCCCATATCCCTCTAAACCTTTCTTATCCATGTACAAACCAACATTTTCTTTAAATGGTGTGATAGTACCATTTCCCCAAAGGGCTGACCTGTTACAGATATCAAGGCCTTTTCAATAGGCCTTTGCACAAATTAGAGTTCTAGGATAGAAGAAACTCCTGACTGCCATTTTATGACAGAGCTGGTTAGATGCTGTGCAACCTAGTTCCAGGCAGTGGCCCAGAATAGGAATGCCTTTTTGAATGGAACTGTATTGTATCAATTCCAGGAAGAGCCATTCTCTGAATGTGGGAGTTGACCTTCAAATGGCATTTTGTTCCAGGGTTCTGGTTTCTACCTGTTTCTTCATAGTTGTAGAAATGAGATCCAGTCTACAAAATGGATTAGGACTTCCATCATAATTATCATGTCTCCAGCCAAAAATACCGCAGTCATATCAACATCAATATACTTGTTTCATAAAAAATATACAGCACATGTAAATGAATTGCACCCATGTAATGAATTATCTTTTCTATCATAAAGTGAATAGATCCACTAATAGCACTCGATCATTTTATTTTTTTTTGTCCCTCATTGGATACGTACCACAATCAATCTTATGGCAAACTACAGGGTAGTGTTCTTCTAGGAGTAGATATTTATTTGAAATAATTTCCCTGCCTGAGTTCAACATGTGTTCCAAGCTGTTCTGCTTAGTTCTGCACAATATCCTCCCTCCACATTCTGATGTACATTGTGTTGGAAGAAACTGTCTACTGTCCGAAGAAGGGTCCCAACCCAAAACGTCACCCATTCCTTCTCTGCAGAGATGCTGCCTGTCCCGCTGAGTTACTCCAGCATTTTGTGTCTATCTTCTGATTTACATTAGGCTTTATGATTATGTAATGCTTACCAACATAGAACTGCATCTGAAACATCATTCCTGCCAGTGCTGTTCCTTGTAAATTACTGTACATCTAATGAAGCCACAGGATTCAAAAACACAGCGGGACGGTGGTGCATCGGGAGAGTTGCTGCCTTACAGCGCTAGCAGCGCCGGAGACCCGGGTTCCATCCCGACTACGGAGTTTGTACGTTCTCCCCATGACAGCATGGGTTTTCTCAGAGATCTTCAGTTTCCTTCCACACTCTAAAGAGGTACAGGTTTGTAGGTTAATTGGCTAGGTATATGTGTAGGGTAGAGTTAATGTGTGGGGATCACTGGTCGGTGCAGGCTCGGTAGCCCGAAGGGCCCGTTTCCACGCTGTATCTCTAAACTAAACTAAACAGCCGAGGATTATTTTCTCCTCCATACACTTCCAAATTTGTGAATCCACCACAATATTGAATAAATTGCAAAGTTCACCGATGAATCAGCTACAAATTTCCAGATTTAAAAAAAACATATCTAAAATATTAATTTAGTCTGAAATAAATCATTAACCTGCATGTATTGCAGTGGTAATATAAAAAATGTCTGGGAAATTGTTTTTTTTAAATATCAAAACATCATCATTACCGACAAATTTCCAGTTTTTTTGGAAAAACATATCTAGAATATTAAGTTACACTGGAATAAATCATTAACCTGCATGTTCTGCAGTGGCAATATAAAAAATGTCTGGGAATTGTATTTTTTTTAAATATCAAAATATCATCACTCATAGCTAACAAGAATAACAATTATTGAGCTCACCACATGTTTCAAAACTACACTCGCTCGCCTCCAATCTGCCCTTTAGGCCAGGAACATAATTTGTTGAATTATGCATAGAATAACATTCCAATTGAAAAACCACCTGAATCCATTAACAGCTGATGGCACCAATCAGTTTTTTGTGATCAACATTTCTAAAGATCAACAATGTGTCCAATTAGGTAATAAGCGACTGTGATTCTGTTGTGGATTCAAGAGTTTAAGGTTCCAACTCGACAACATCAGAAAATATTTCTAAGGGGCAAAAGTGGACAGAGTTTAATGTTGAAAATAATCAGTGTCTGAAATAGTTTGATAGAAAGGAAATCCCAATTAATGGTTACAAAGTTAGTTCTAACCATTGTTAGATACAATTTTTCTTTCTAGGTTTATTTTTCCACCATTGTCTTTTTTAGCCTCCTATAAAACACGAGTTCAGTCACTTTGTACCCAAACCACATATTTCAAAATGTTATTTTGGGCAATGTGGTAGCAATTTTATATTTATCTTATCCATCACCATTACTATTAGTCACTAGGTATATAGTTACATGTACAGAAATTACTACCAGACTTCCAGAAGTAAATGGTCACATACTAACTGAAGCAAATTAAACACAGGATGCATCTAATTTTTTCTTTCAACAATCCCAATTCTAAAAGATGTAAACTTAACCATCTTGTATCTTTTATTTATAAAAACCCAATGGTAAATACTGCAAAGCATGCCTTTTATTCGTTAATTTATTATGGTTTAAATTCCAATTGTAATTAATTTTCAAGTCACAGTATGCACAAACCACATTTTATTCAAATGTTTACAATTCTGACACATAGCATTGATGGCAAACTTTTATAATATAAAATCTAGACTTTACAGTATAAAACATATATAATATATATTCCAATTCTTCAATCCAGCTGCAGATATAGAGAAAACTAGCTATTAGGATTGAACCAGTCTCTACAACAAAACTTTTTGCAATGGTTACAAAGATTAAATAGAAGCAGGTAATTTGCCTGCCATCTTCTTCCAGAGATGGTATTTGAAATTTTAAATATTTGACAATTTTCAATTAATTAAACATATTTTCTTATTTTGATCAATAGATTAGGACTAGAGGTACTTGTTCAAACTTCCTAAAATAATTGACCGCAGAAGTACTTATCATTTAAACAGTTATCGAGCATTAGAACCAGTTCTGGGGGAGGTGGGACCAGTACAAACAGGACGGTCTGCACCTGGGCTTGAAGGGAACCAATGTCCTTGGGGGAGTGTTTGCTAGTGCTGTCAGAGAGGATTAAAACTAATGTGGCAGGGGGATGGGAGCGTGAGCAGAGAGACAGAGGGATGTTAAATGAAGGTAGAAGCAATAGGTAGCAAGGTGAAAAGTAAAAGTGGCAGGCAGAAAAATCCAGGGCAAAATTGAAAAAGGGTCACTTTTCAATATAATTGTATAAGGGGTAAGAGTGTTGTTAAAAACAAGCCTGAAGGCTTTGTGTCTCAATGCAAGCAGCATTTGTAATAAGGTGGATGAGTTGAATGTGCCGATAGTAATTAATGAATATGATATAGTTGGGATCACGGAGACATGGCTCCAGGGTGACCAAGGCTGGGAGCTGAACATCCAGGGATATTCAATATTCAGGAAGGATAGACAGAGAGGAAAAGGAGGTGGAGTAGCGTTGCTGGTTAGAGAGGAGATTAACGCAATAGAAAGGAAGGACATTAGCTTGGAGGATGTGGAATCGATATGGGTAGAGCTGCGAAACACTAAGGGGCAGAAAACGCTAGTGGGAGTTGTGTACGTGCCACCTAACGATAGTAGTGGAGTTGGGGATGGCATCAATCATGAAATTAGAAATGCGTGCAACAAAGGTAAAACCGTTATAATGGGTGACTTCAATCTACATATAGATTGGGTGAATCAAATTGGCAGGGGTGCTGAGGAAGAGGATTTCTTGGAATGTATGCGGGATAGTTTTCTAAACCAACATGTAGAGGAACCAACGAGAAAGCAGGCTATTCTAGACTGGGTACTGAGTAATGAGGAAGGGTTAGTTAGCAGTCTTGTTGTGCGTGGCCCCTTGGGCAAGAGTGACCATAATATGGTTGAGTTCTTCATTAGGATGGAGAGTGACATTGTTAATTCAGAAAAAAGGGTTCTGAACTTAAAGAAAGGTAACTTTGAGGGTATGAGACGTGAATTGGCCAAGATAGACTGGCAAGTGATTCATAAAGGGTTGACGGTGGATAAGCAATGGAAGGCATTTAAAGACTGCATGGATGAACTACAACAATTGTTCATCACAGTTTGGCAAAAGAATAAATCAGGGAAGGTAGTGCATCCGTGGATAACAAGGGAAATCAGGGATAGTATCAAAACTAAAGATAAAGCATACAAATTAGCTAGAAAAAGCAGCCTACCAGAGGCCTGGAAGAAATTCAGTCCAGCAGAGGAGGACAAAGTGCTTAATTAGGAAAGGGAAAATAGATTATGAAAGAAAATTGGCAGGGAACATAAAAATGGACTGCAAAAGTTTTTATAGATATGTGAAGAGAAAAAGGTTAGTTAAAACAAATGTAGGTCCCTTGCAGTCAGAAACTGGTGAATTGATCATGGGGAACAAGGACATGGCAGACCAATTGAATAACTACTTTGGTTCTGTCTTCACTAAGGAAGACATAAATAATCTGCCGGAAATAGCAGGGGACCGGGGGTCAAATGAAATGGAGAAACTTAGTGAAATCCAGGTTAGCCGGGAAGTGGTGTTAGGTAAATTGAATGGATTAAAGGCCGATAAATCCCCAGGGCCAGATAGGCTGCATCCCAGAGTACTTAAGGAAGTAGACCCAGAAATAGTGGATGCATTAGTGATAATTTTTCAAAACTCTTTAGATTTTGGAGTAGTTCTTGAGGATTGGAGGGTAGATAATGTAACCCCACTTTTTAAAAAGGGGAGAGAAAACGGGGAACTACATACCAGTTAGTCTAACATCTGTAGTGGGGGAAATGCTAGAGTCAGCTATTAAAGATGGGATAGCAGCACATTTGGAAAGTGGTGAAATCATTGGACAAAGTCAGCATGGATTTACAAAAGGTAAATCATGTCTGACGAATCTTATAGAATTTTTCAAGGAAGTAACTAGTAGCGGATAAGGGAGAACCTGTGGATGTGTTATATCTGGACTTTCAGAAGGCTTTCGACAAGGTCCCACAAAAGAGATTAGCATTCAAACTTAAAGCACACGGTATTGGGGGTTCAGTGTTGATGTGGATAGAGAACTGGCTGGCAGACAGGAAGCAAAGTGTAGGAGTAAATGGGTCATTTTCAGGATGGCAGGCAGTGACTAGTGGGGTACCGCAAGGCTCAGTGCTGGGACCCCAGCTATTAACAATATATATTAATGATCTGGATGAGGGAATTGAATGCAACATCTCCAAGTTTGTGGATGACACGAAGCTGGGGGGCAGTGTTCGCTGTGAGGAGGATGCTAGGAGGCTGCAAGGTGACTTGGATAGGCTGGGTGAGTGGGCAAATGCATGGCAGATGCAGTATAATGTGGATAAATGTGAGGTTATACACTTTGGTGGCAAAAACAGGAGGGTATTATCTGAACGGTGGCCGATTAGGAAAAGGGGAGATGCAGGGAGACCTGGGTGTCATGGTACACCAGTCATTGAAAGTAGGCATGCAGGTGCAGCAGGCTGTGAAGAAAGCGAATGGTATGTTGGCATTCATAGCAAAAGGATTTGATTACAAGAGCAGGAAGGTTCTACTGTAGTTATACAGGGTCTTGGTGAGGCCACACCTGGAGTTTTGCGTGCAGTTTTGGTCTCCTAATCTGAGGAAAGACATTCTTGCCATAGAGGGAGTACAGAGAAGGTTCACCAGACTGATTCCTGCAATGGCAGGGCTTCCATATGAAGAAAGACTGGATAGACTCGGCTTGTACTCGCTGGAATTTAGGTGATTGAGGGGGGATCTTATAGAGACTTACAAAATTCTTAAGGGGTTGGACAGGCCAGATGCAGGAAGATTGTTCCCGATGTTGGGAAATTCCAGAACAAGGGGTCACAGGGTGAAGGGGGAAGTCTTTTAGGACCAAGATGAGAAAATCATTTTTCACACAGAGTGATGAATCTGAGGAATTCTCTGCCACGGAAGGTAGTTGAGGACAGCTCATTGGCTATATTTAAGAGGGAGTTAGATGTGGCCCTTGTGGCTAAGGGGATCAGGGGGTATGGAGAGAAGGCAGGTACAGGATACTGAGTTGGATGATCAGCCATGATCATGTTGAATGGCGGTGCAGGCTTAAAGGGCTGAATGGCCTACTCCTGCACCTATTTTCTATGATTCTGTGATTCTATGATTATATACACCAAGGAAACAGATGCTTTGGCCCACCGTGTCTGTGCCGACCATCAACTATTCCTTTACACTAATCCTACATTAATCCCATTTTTTAATCGCCACTCATTCTCATAAACTGCGCACCCTCCTACTCGCAGATTTTACTACTCACCTACAGACACACTGGGGACAATTGACAGTACCTAATCAGCCTAAATAGACACAAAATGCTGGAGTAACTCAGCGGGCCAGGCAGCATCTCTGGAGAGAAGGAATGGGAGACATTTCGGGTCGAGACCCTTCTTCAGATCATGTATTTGGAGATGTGCAGTAAACCGGAGTAATCCCACGCTGTCATAGAGAGAGCACACTGGGGAATCCCACACTGTCAGAGGGAGGACTCCACACAGACAGTATCTGAGGTCAGTATTGAACCTGAGTCTCTGGTGCCCTGAGGCAGCCGTTCTATAAGCTGCACCAAGTTATGACAGATTGACAGATGGATTTGCGAATTGTTATATTCTTGAATTCAAATCCAGGGTCTTGATGTAGCATCTCAGGCAAGACAGCATTTGTGAAAAGACTGTCATCTTTGTAAAACTCTATTTAGATTTGTCAACCTCCAATTAAGCTTCATACTTTTCAACTTCTACAGTCAACTCTTCATACAAAGCTCTGTGATGGATAACATAAGCTTCTAGCATTACAGAAGCACTGATTGAAAATGAAGAATATCAGTGCTGGCTGTTTAACCATCCAACTAATTTTCTGAGTGCATTAACCTTACAACCAGTCTCCAATGTACCGTGATTTCTCATTTGACAAGTTATGTAGCATCTCCATTTAATTTTATACCACAGACTTTATTTTAATTCATGTAATTCGAAATGCTTTCCTCTTCAATGGTATCTGGTATAGTTAGGAATTGTGTAAATTCTCCCATGTTGCTCACGGGTTTGGTTATTTCAGATTCACTCAGCTGTCACTTTCTGCAGAAATGACATCCGTTAATAAAAAAAAAAAATTCAACCGATTCGGTCATTGAATGTTCAAAGGCACAATTATTTAGCTACGTTTTGACACTGATTTTGTTCCCCATACGATCGCTGATAGGTGCTGAGTGATCACAGCCTGGTACAGTATATTTATTCCCATTCATGCTCCTGATGGTTACACACTGTACCTGCAGTACATTCATATTTAAAAAGAGCAGAGCCTTGCTGCATCATGAATTATAATTCTGAAAAGTAAGCCCGAATATAATTCTCTGAACTGTTCATGTGATACATATCGGGATGAAGAATAGGAAGAGGACACACAGAGTAAGTGGTGAACCCTGACAGAAATAAAGAAGCAAAGACATTTAATGTTTGAGATACTCAAACCTTTAAACGTGCCAAAACACCCCGGTCTTGTAGGCCTTTTTCCAACATATATAATCATGCCCTGTATCCATTACTCAGGATATTTAAGAATTTTCACCCATTTAATGAATTGTCTTTTGAACCATGAAGTGAACATATCCACTCATGACACGGTCGTCTGATCAATTTCAGATCCAAAATCTACTTACAGGTGAGTGAACTCAGGCAAAGCTACCTGGGCCACACTGTTTTTTTTTTTGACAATCATTGAATACACACACCATAATCAATCTCATGGCAAACTCCAATAGTGTTAGAAATATAGAAACATAGAGACATAAAAAATATGTACAGGAGTAGGCCATTCGGCCCTTCGAGCCAGCACCGCCATTCAATATAATCGATAATGTTTTATTATTAATGTTCAATGTTTTATGTGTCATTCCTAACTGTCACTGTATGTCACTTGTGGGCAGAGCACCAAGGCAAATTCCTTGTATGTGAATACTTGGCCAATAAACTTATTCATTTATTCATTCATGGCTGATCATCCACAATCAGTACCCCGTTCCTGTTTTTTACCCATATACCTTGATTCCTTTAACCCTAACAGCGAAATCTAACTCTCTCTTGAAAACAAATCAAACCTACTTCGTTTAGGAGTAGATTTATATTTGAAATAAATTCCCTGCCTGAGTTCCAACATGTGATTCAAGTTGTTCTGCTTAGTTCTGCGCAATACTGTTCCTCTACTTTTATGTTGACATTATTTGTCGTGATTGTTTTATGCATACCAGCATATAACTGTTTCTGGTTAAAGGTTTGAGAGCAGATTGATGATGGTGTAATGGAAACATATGTGCTTTGAAATTCTTTGCCACCCAGAAAAGCAGATTAAACCGATGTTTGACAGAAGGCCAACAAATGCCTTTCATTGAGGGCCTGTTACATAGAAACATAGAAACATAGAAATTAGGTGCAGGAGCAGGCCATTCGGCCCTTCAAGCCTGCACCGCCATATGGCTGATCATATCCTGTACCTGCCTTCTCTCCATATCCCCTGATCCCTTCAGCCACAAGGGCCACATCCAACTCCCTCTTAAATATGGCCAACGAACTGGCCTCAACTACCTCTGTGGCAGAGAATTCCACAGATTCACCACTCTCTGTGTGAAAAACGATTTTCTCATCTCGGTCCTAAAAGACTTCCCCCTTATCCTTAAACTGTGACCCCTTGTCCTGGACTTCCCCAACATCGGGAACAATCTTCCTGCATCTAGCCTGTCCAACCCCTTAAGAATTTTGAAAGTCTCTATGAGATCACCCCTCAATCTTCTAAATTCCAGCGAGTACAAGCCGAGTCTATCCAGTCTTTCTTCATATGGAAGTGGTGCCATCCCAGGAATCAGTCTGGTGAACCTTCTCTGTACTCCCTCTTTGGCAAGAATGTCTTTCCTCAGATTAGGAGACCAAAACTGTACGCAATACTCCAGGTGTGGCCTCACCAAGACCCTGTACAACTGCAGTACAACCTCCCTGCTCTTGCACTCAAATCATTTTGCTATGAATGCCAACATACCATTCGCTTTCTTCACAGCCTGGTGCACCTGCATGCCTACTTTCAATGACTGGTGTACCATGACACCTTGGTCTCGCTGCTTCTCCCCTTTTCCTAATCGGTCACGATTCAAATAATAGTCTACCTTCATATTTTTGACACCAAAGTGGATAACCTCACATTTATCCACATTATACTGCATCTGCCATGCATTTGCCCATTCACCCTGTCTATCCAAGTCATCTTGCAGCCTCCTAGCATCCTCCTCACAGCTAACACTGCCCCCCAGCTTCGTGTCATCCGCAAACTTGGAGATGTTGCATTTAATTCCCTCGTCCAAATCATTAATGTATATTCTAAATAGCTGGGGTCCCAGCACTGAGCCTTGCGGCACCCCACTAGTCACTGTCTGCCATCCTGAAAAGGACCCGTTCACTCCTACTCTTTGCTTCCTGTTTGCCAACCAGTTCTCTATCCACATCAATACTGAACCACCAATACCGTGTGCTTTAAGTTTGTATACCAATCTCTTGTGTGGGACCTTGTCGAAAGCCTTCTGAAAGTCCAGATATAACACATCCACTGCTTCTCCCTTATCCACTCTACTAGTTACATCATCAAAAAATTCAATACGATTCGTCAGACATGATTTACCCTTCGTAAATCCATGCTGGCTTTGTCCAATGATTTCACCACTTTCCAAATGCGCTGCTATCCCATCTTTAATAATTGACTCTAGCAGTTTCCCCATTACCGATGTTAGACTAACTGGTCTGTAATTTCCCGTTTTCTCTCTCCCTCCCTTTTTAAAAAGTGGGGTTACATTAGCTACCCTCCAATCCTCAGGAGCGACTCCAGAATCTAGAGAGTTTTGAAAAATTATTACTAAGGCATCTGCTATTTCTGGGGCTACTTCCTTAAGTACCCTGGGATGCAGCCTATCTGGCCCTGGGGATTTATCGGCCTTTAATCCATTCAATTTACCTGAGTGTTACTGCTGAGTGTGTGTGCAATGGACAAGATTTTATTAACTTGATGCAAAGGTTTTTCTTCAGCTTGCTCCTTAATGACACAATAAAACCATTAGGTCACAGGTCTAGTTTCATCGAGGTAGTTAGGGTGTGGTGTGGTGGAAGGCAAGTGGTTTGGGTGGAGGATTGGGGGAACAGTCAGTTGGGGGGTGGGACTCAACTCCTTGCAGTTTTGGTTGGTCTGCCAATGGAGGTAGTTGGGGTACACTGTTAAAAACAATGAACCGCAGATGCTGTTTTTCAAAAAAAGACTCAAAGTGCTGGGGAAACTCAGCAGGCCAGGCAGCATCTCTGGAGAACATGTATAGGTGATGTTCCATGTCAGGACCTTTCTTCTCACTGAAAAGTCCTCTTTGTGCCTGACTTGCTAATGAACAGAGGTGTCTGGACATGTGCGTGCCCCCTCTGTGATGTTCATCTGAGCAAGTGTGACCCATAGACGATGCAGACTGTTAGCCTGAAGCTGAGATAGTCCGAAGATGGGTCCCAATCTGAAAGGTCACTCATCCATGCTCTCCGGGGATGATGTCTGACCTGCTGATTTGTCCAGTACTTTGTGTCCTTTATTGTGCAGTATTCTGTAATTGGCTGCTTGGGTGGAGTGATACATGATCTTCTTAAAGTGCCAATTCACTTCAACTTTTGGCTAAGCTGTCCATGCATCTTATGAAACCTACTTCAGGCTGGCACTCTGCATTATGTGTGGGTTACACTTACTCAGATGAACATCACAGGTGGAGCACGCATACCTCCAGACACCTCTGTGCATTAGCAAGTCAGACGCAGAGATGACTCTAATGGAAAATTGCAGATTTAACAACTTGCACAGTAAGTCCCTGATTATATTTTTAATTATTCATGTCAAATTTAATACTTTTAATGTCTCTGAATGTCAGAGACATTTAAGAAACGATTAAAATGTCTCACAGCTTTGATAGAAGCTGAAACCTCTCCCCGAAGTTCCACTTCAGTTGTAGTTTAACAGTGATGTTCCAGAACAGGGACTTTGCACAGCACTGCATGGGAGCGGGAGCCCCAATCTGTTGGCCAGTGAGATTGGTCGTCTATATATGACCCAGGCAAGTGTGAGTGGGTGGATGCACTTCAGGCAACAAGTAAATCAAAAGATATCCCCTAAAGTCAGAATTACCACCACGAGATTTGTTGTAAGGATAACCATATAACCATATAACATATAACCATATAACCATATAACATATAAAATGTTTAGGATAAAAAATGTTTTAATATAACCGTCTTTGCACTGCAACATAATTGTACAACATTTTTTTAGAAGAAATTTTAATTGAAAGGGAATTTTCACATATTAATATTATCAGTCTTCCTTTCTCCTTGGTGGAAATTGAGGCTGTCAACACTCAGTGTTGTGTTTTAAGTGCCCACTGGGAGGTGTGGTTAAACTATCCTATGTTACTTTCAGAATAATAATAATAATAACTTTAATACGGACTCGAGGTCCAGACATAGAAGATAGACATAAAATGTTGGAGTAACTCAGCGGGATAGTCAGCATCTCTGGAGAGAAGGAATAGGTGGTGTTTCGGCTGGAGAACCTTCCTCAGACTGAGAGTCAGGGGAAAGGGAAACGAGAGATATAGAAAGTGATGTCCTTCTAGGTTACTCCAGTATTTTGTGTCTATCTTCGGTTTAAACCAGCATTTGCAGTTCCTTCCTGCGCATTTCATCTGTGTTACTTTCATTCGTCCTGTGACAAATAACCGATCTTCCAATCAGCAATTTGTTTTATTGGTATTGACCTATTTGCACAGAACTGTGTATCCACATGCGGTGACCTGTAACATCAATACATCGTCTTTAGAGTGTTAATATTAACACTGTCCATAAAACAAAACTTTTTTACTTTTCATTATATTAAAAATCACTTACAGATGAAAGTTCACTTCATTTTCTTTCTCATATTATGGACTGTAGTAGTTTTAGGCTTTGGGTAGTTTATTTTTACTCTTCTATCACTGTTGTGTTGTAATTTTAAGAAAGGTGTATCCTGTTCAGATTTCCTTTTCATAGAATCATAGAATCATAGAAAATAGGTGCAGGAGCAGGCCATTCGGCCCTTCGAGCCTGCAGCACCATTCAATATGATCATGGCTGATCATCCAACTCAGTATCCCGTACCTGCCTTTTCTCCATACCCCCTGATCCCTTTAGCCACAAGGGCCACATCCAACTCCCTCTTAAATATAGCCAATGAACTGGCCTCAACTACCTTCTGTGGCAGAGAATTCCACAGACTTACCACTCTGTGTGAAAAATGATCTTCTCATCTCGGTCCTAAAAGACTTCCCCCTTATCCTTAAACTGTGACCCCTTGTTCTGGAGTTCCCCAACATTGGGAACAATCTTCCTGCATCTAGCCTGTCCAACCCCTTAAGAATTTTGTAAGTCTATATGAGATCCCCCCTCAATCTCCTAAATTCCAGCGCGCAGAAGCTGAGTCTATCCAATCTTTCTTCATATGGAAGTCCTGCCATCCCAGGAATCAGTTTGGTGAACCTTCTCTGTACTGCAAGAATGTAAGGCAAGAATGTCTTTCCTCAGATTAGGAGACCAAAACTGTATGCAATACTCCAGGTGTGGCCTCACCAAGACCCTGTACAACTGCAGTAGAACCTCCCTTGTACTCAAATCCTTTTGCTATGAATGCCAACATACCATTCGCTTTCTTCACAGCCTGCTGCACCTGCATGCCTACTTTCAATGACCAGTGTACCATGACACCCAGTTCTCGTTGCATCTCCCCTTTTCCTAATCGACCACTGTTCAGTTAATAGTCTACCCTCCTGTTTTTGCCGCCAAAGTGGATCTCACATTTATCCACATTATACTGCATCTGCCATGCATTTGCCCACTCACCCAACCTATCCAAGCCACCTTGCAGCCTCCTAGCAATCTCCTCACAGCTAACACTGCCCCCCAGCTTCCTGTCATCCGCAAACTTGGAGATGTTGCATTCAATTCCCTCATCCAGATCATTAATATATATTGTAAATAGATGGGGTCCCAGCACTGAGCCTTGCGGCACCCCACTAGTCACTGCCTGCCATTCTGAAAATGACCCGTTTACTCCTGCTCTTTGCTTCCTGTCTGCCAGCCAGTTCTCTATCCACATCAACACTGAACCCCCAATACCGTGTGCTTTAAGTTTGATTTGATTTGATTTGATTTTATTGCTTGACATTCGAACCTCAGAGAGGCTCGAACGAAACTCAGTTTCTACAAGCCATACAAACAAACAAACAGATCAATTCATAGAAAAACACGCAAACAATTAAATTCACACAAACATCCATCACAGTGGATCCCTCCTCACTGTGATGGAAGGCAAAGTTCTTCTCTCCCCCCGCACCATCTCTCTCCCGATGTCGAAGCCCCAGGCGGGCGGTGTTAAGTCCCATGTCCATTGAGGCCGCGCCGGTGATGTACGGCCCCGCTCCAGGCCCAAAGTCACAAAGTTGGAGCCCCCGGCGGGCGCTGGAATGTCCCGCAGCCATTAAAGCCGCGCCGGGCGATGCTCGGCCCCGCTCCGGGTCGTTCCAACCCCGCGACACGGGCTGGAGAAGTTGTGTTGCGGAGTTCGGAGAGCGGTCTCCCACCCGGACCCGCGAGCTCCCGACACCCCAACAGTCCACCGTCAGCAATCTGCAGCTGGAGCCGGAGCCCCGGAGTCAGGCCGGAGCTGGAGCCGGAGTTGAAGCCGGAGCCGGAGCTGAAAGGTAAATCATGTCTGATGAATCTTATTGAAATAAAATTCAATAAGATTCATCAGACATGATTTACCTTTCATAAATCCATGCTGATTTTGTCCAATGATTTCACCACTTTCCAAATGTACTGCTATCCCATCTTTAATAGCTGACTAGCAGTTTCCCCACTACCAATGTTAGACTAACTGGTCTGTAATTCCCCGTTTTCTCTCTCCTTCCCTTTTTAAAAAGTGGGTTTACATTCGCTACCCTCCAATGCTCAGGAACTACTCCGGAATCTAAAGAGTTTTGAAAAATTATCACCAATGCATCCACTATTTCTGGGGCTACTTCCTTAGGTACTCTGGAATGCAGCCTATCTGGTCCTGGGGATTTATCGGCCTTTAATCCATTCAATTTACCTAACACCACTTCCCAGCTAAACTGGATTTCACTCAGTTCCTCCATCTCATTTGACCCCCGGTCCCATGCTATTTCCGGCAGATTATTTATGTCTTCCTTAGAGAAGACAGAACCAAAGTAGTTATTCAATTGGTTTGCCATGTCCTTGTACCCCATGATCAATTCACCTGTTTCTGACTGCAAGGGACCTACATTTGTTTTTACTAAACTTTTTCTCTTCACATATCTATAAAAACTTTTGTAGTTTGTTTTTCTGTTCCCTGCCAGTATTCATTCATAATCTATTTTCCCTTTCCTAATTAAGCACTTTGTCCTCCTTTGCTGGACTCCGAATTTCTCCCAGTCCTCTGGTAGGCTGCTTTTTCTGGCTAATTTGTATGCTTCATCTTTAGTTTTGAAACTATCCCTGATTTCCCTTGTTATCCACGGGTGCACTACTTTCCCTGATTTATTCTTTTGCCAAACTGGGATGAACAATTGTTGTAATTCATCCATGCAGTCTTTAAATGCCTTCCATTGCATATCCACCGTCAACCCTTTAAGAATCACTTGCCAGTCTATCTTGGCCAATTCACGTCTCATACCCTCAAAGTTACCTTTCTTTAAGTTCAGAACACTTTTTTCTGAATTAACAATGTCACTCTCCATCCTAATGAAGAACTCAACCATATTATGGTCACTCTTGCCCAAGGGGCCACGCACAACAAGACTGCTAACGAACCCTTCCTCATTACTCAATACCCAGTCTAGAATAGCCTGCTCTCTCGTTGGTTCCTCTACATGTTGGTTTAGAAAACTATCCCGCATACATTCCAAGAAATCCTCTTCCTCAGCACCCCTTCGAATTTGATTCACCCAATCTATATGTAGATTGAAGTCACCCATTATAACTGTTTTACCTTTGTTGCACGCATTTCTAATTTCATGTTTGATGCCATCCCCAACTCCAATACTACTGTTAGGTGGCCTGTACACAACTCCCACTAGCGTTTTCTGCCCCTTAGTGTTTTGCAGCTCTACCCATATTGATTCCACATCCTCCAAGCTAATGTCCTTCCTTTCTATTGTGTTAATCCCCTCTCTAACCAGCAACGCTACCTCACCTCCTTTTCCTTTCTGTCTATCCCTCCTGAATATTGAATATCCCTGGATGTTCAGCTCCCAGCCTTGGTCACCCTGGAGCCATGTCTCCGTGATCCCAACTATATCATATTCATTAATAACTATCTGCACATTCAACTCATCCACCTTATTACGAATGCTGCTTGCATTGAGACACAAAGCCTTCAGGCTTGTTTTTACAAAACTCTTAAGTCTTATACATTATGTTGAAAAGTGGCCCTTTTTGATTTTTGCCCTGGATTTTTCTGCCTGCCACTTTTACTTTTCACCTTGCTCCCTATTGCTTCTACCGTCATTTTACATCCCTCTGTCTCTCTGCTCATGCTCCCATCCCCCTGCCACATTAGTTTAAATCGTCCCTGACAGCACTAGCAAACACTCCCCCAAGGACATTGGTTCCCTTCAAGCCCAGGTGCAGATCATCCTGTTTGTACTGGTCCCACCTCCCCCAGAACTGGTTCTAATGCCCGAGAAATTTGATCCCTCCCCCTTGCACCATTTTTCAAGCTACGTATTCTTCTGCAATATCCTCCTATTTCTACCCTGACTAGCACGCGGCACTGGTAGGATTCCAGAGATTATTACCTTTGAGGTCCTACTTTTAAATTTATCTCCTAGCTCCCTAAATTCTCCTTGTAGTACCTCATCCCATTTTTTTACCTATATCGTTATTGCCAATGTGCACCATGACCGCTGGCTGTTCACCCTCCCCCTCCAGAATGTTCTGCAGCCGTTCACTGACCCTACCACTGTGCCACCCGTTAAAACATTTCTGAAAACATTTTACTTTTTGTTTGAAATATTTGGCTAAGGTTTTTCCACATGGGAAGATATTTTCCCCTTCTAATTCAAATGCTAATAGATTAATATTCTGTATGACAGTCATCCTGCAGGATTCCCATCAATAAGCACCAGCCTTTTGCTTGATATAACAGGTGTTGTAAAGTGAACAGCTCATAATACAGAAGAGAGTCTTAAAATAGTTGAATGGTGGAGCAAAGGATTAATTAGGGCAGATGATCAGAGGAGGTTTTCTGAAATATTTCAAAAAAGGAGTTTGGAAGGGAATGAGCAAGAGTAGGTGATATGCTTAAGCATGGCTAACTTGTCTTGCAGTTACATCATGATTGTTCTGATCTTGGCCTCAGATTCACCTTTTGGCCTATTCCACAATCGAAGGACTAACACAGTGGTCAAACACACTTTTAAGGGGTGGAGTAGCGCAGGAACCAATATCAGTGTATATTACATTACACTGGCTTATGATAGAAGTGGAAAGAATAGTCAGCTGGAAACCTTCTTTAAATCATACGAAGGACGGGAATGGGAAATAGAAGTATTGGCACTAGTGGAAGGGAAAGTGGGAGCTGCTGAATATGCTAAAACACCAGCACAGTTATGGAAAAGAACTAACGAGGTTGCTCCTCACACCACTCGAATGGTGAATTTCCCGGCTAGAGTTAAGACCAAGGAACGATGGTAAGAATTGGCAAACCCGAATAATTACCAGAAGTAAAATTTGTCCATCAATCTGCTGTTGAATGGACAAGGAATGGACAGGCCCCAAGGAAGGTTGTTACCTGCTTACGTCATCATCTGGGGAACGAGGTATACGAGTATGTGAACCCTCAAGTATGGGCAGAGGACACAGCTCAGGTAGGATGCCTGAACATCAATCCCATCCGTGTAGCTGTCCAGAAAGGGGTAACACTTCCTTCAATCCAACAATATCCATCGAAACCGCAGGCCATCAGCAGCATAGACAAATTAATTTGGGTTTGCTAGAACAAGGAATATAGGTGAAGTGCCAATCTATCTGTAACAACCCTATTCTTGCCCTTCCGAAACCGGGAAAGGAGGGCCAATATAGACTTGTGCAAGACTTAAGGGAAATCAATTCTATTGTAGACCCACTTCATGCCCTAGTGTCAAATCCTGCCCATATCCTAGCCCAAATACCGGCTGAGGAAAAAGTATTTTCAATAGTCGACTTACAACATGCATTCTTTTCTCTTCCTCTTCATGAAGACAGCCAATATTTGTTTGCCTTCACCTATAAGGGCCAACAATATACTTGGACAAGGTTGCCTCAAGGATTTGTTAACTCGCCTACGCTATTTTCCAGGTGTCTGCAGGATCCTTTAAATTCTGCAGGATCCTTCAAAACAGGAAAGTTTAAAATGAATTCAACATTAGTGCAGTATGTTGATGACCTATTGGTGGCTAGTAAAGATGAATCCAGTAATCGGGAAGACACTGCACAACTTCTAAATCATCTAGCCGATCTAGGATATGTGGTTTCCCCATCAAAAGTACTGGTAGCTGTGGAGAAAGTAAAATTTCTAGGGATTATAATTTCGGCCACCAAAAGAAGTCTTGAGAAGAGCAGACTCTAACCTATTTGCGAATTTTCAGTCCCAAAAGAAGCCAAACACATGAGACAATGGTTGGGCATGGTCAATTATTGCAGACCCTGGATTCCAAATATAGCTCTAGAAAGCAAGGAGCTAACACCCTATGCAAGCAATGAGGGTGAATTTAAACTAACAAAAGAGGCACAGGAGCATTTAAGAACTTGAAAAGAGCATTGATGCAAGCCGCGGCATTGGGAAGGCCATTACACGATCGTCCCTACAGCTGTGTTGTACAATTCTATCTGATTGTGCTACTTCAGTATTAATGCAAGAACATGGGATAGACATAGGCCAGTTGCATATTACTCCTCCAAATTAGATCCTGTAGCTAGGGAACATCCTCTTTGGACTCAAATCTTAACTGCAAACTAAAATAGTTTACAATCGGCTGCTAATTTGACACTCCAGCAGGAAATTGTCGTGTACAGTTCATTCGGTATCAGCATTGTTGGGGCAGCTTCAAACCCAGCATTTGACAATGGCCCGCCAAAATAAGTATTGGATCTACCTGATAAACAAACCAGAATTGCAGTTAAAACACTGTACATTAATTAACCCAGCCTCTTTTCTTATTTCACCCCCAGAAGAGCGAGCAAAAGCAGGACACGACTGTCTATTTGTTATAGAGGAGGAAACATCAGTGAGAGAGGACTTGAGGGATGTACCCATGGAAGACCATGACATCACATTATATGTGGGGGGGAGTCCATCCATTGGACCGCATGGTTCAGATTCAGATTCAGATTCAGATTCCTTTATTGTCATTCAGACCTTTCGGTCTGAACGAAATTTGTTACCTTGCAGTCATAACATGTAATAAATTAAAACAAAAAACACGCAATAAAACACATAATTTAAAATCCACCACAGTGAGTTCACCAAGCACCTCCTCACTGTGGTGGAAGGCAAAAGTCTTAAAGTCTTTGTCATTTTCCCCTACTTGTTCCCCCTCTGTACTGAGGCAATCCAGGCCTTCGATGTCATCGTCCACCAGGCCCGCGGCCGAGCCTCCGAAGCCAGGCCGCCACCGCCGCCGCCGCCGGAACGCCGGAACACCACCACAGCCCCCAGCCAGGATCGACCACGGGAACGCTGGAGCCGCCGGAGCTCTGAAGCCGGGCCGCCGCTGGAGAGCCGCTGGAGCGCCGCAGCCGGGCCGCTGCTGGAGCACCCGCTGGAGAGCCGCTGGAGCGCCGAAGCCCCGAAGCCGGGCCGCTGCTGGAGCACCCGCTGGAGAGCCGCTGGAGAGCCGCCGGAGCCGCCGGAGCGCCGAAGCCGGGCCGCCGCTGGAGCACCCGCTGGAGAGCCGCCGGAGCCGCCGGAGCGCCGAAGCGCCGAAGCCGGGCCGCTGCTGGAGCACCCGCTGGAGAGCCGCCGGAGCGCCGAAGCCGGGCCGCTGCTGGAACACCCGCTGGAGAGCCGCCGGAGCGCCAATGCCGGGCCGCTGCTGGAGCACCGCTGGAGCAACTGCTGGAGCGCCGAAGCCCCGAAGCCCCGAAGCCGGGCCGCCGCCGCCGCTGGAACACTGGAGCTCCGAACGCTCGCCACAGCTCCGAGGCCACCAGCTCCGCCATTAGGCCTCAGCACAGACGGAGACAGTGACGGGGGACACGACAAGAAAAAGGTCGCATCCCCCCGAAGGGAGAGACTAAAACCTTGTTTCTCCCACCCTCCCCCCCCCCCCCCCCCCCCCCCACACAAACACAGCCTAATAAACCAAAATTCTAACTAAAAACAGACACAAAAGGACGAAAAAAAAAAAGAAAAAAACAGACGGACTGCAGGTGAGCCGCAGCTGCCACGCAGCGCCGCCACTTCCGGAAGGGGTGAGAGGTTGTCTGGGTATGCAACCATTAATAAAAAGACGGAAATTGTAGAAGTAGGTTCTTTTGAATCACCCTATTCACCACAACAAGCTGAATTATTCGCTTCAATTAGGGCTTGTATTAATTGGGAAGATCTAAAAGTAAACATCAACACTGATTCTCGATATGCATTTGGGGTGGTGCATGATTTTGAATAATTGTGGAAAAATAGGGGATTTCTATCTTCTGCAGGAACCCAAATATCACACAAATAAATGGTGACAAACTTATTGAAGGCCTTAATGCTACTCTCTGTCATAAAATGTAGTGCCCATACTAAAGGACAGACCCCAGTAGACATTGGAAATCATAATGCCGATTTAGTAGCTAAAAGAGTATAATGGGAACGTAAGGTTGTGGTACCTAGAATGATGAGGCAGGCTAAAAGTGTAACTAACAAGTCCCCCTTGGCGAAATTGATGCCGACCATCCAAGAAATCGTTCAATTACAAGAAGAGGCTACCGAAGGAGATAAGGAGAGATGGAGACAATTGGGATGTGTACTGGATTGTATGACTGGGCTGTGGACCACTCCATAGAATCATAGAATCATAGAAAATAGGTGCAGGAGTAGACCATTCGGCCCTTCGAGCCTGCACCACCATTCAATATGATCATGGCTGATCATCCAACTCAGTATCCTGCAACCTGCCTTCTCTCCATACCCCCTGATCCCTTTAGCCACAAGGGCCACATCTGACTCCCTCTTAAATATAGCCAATTAACTGGCCTCAACTACCTTCTGTGGCAGAGAATTCCACAGACTCACCACTCTCTGTGTGAAAAAAGATCTTCTCATCTCGGTCCTAAAAGACTTCCCCCTTATCCTTAAACTGTGACCCCTTGTTCTGGAGTTCCCCAACATCGGGAACAATCTTCCTGCATCTAGCCTGTCCAACCCCTTAAGAATTTTGTAAGCCTCTATAAGATCCCCCCTCAATCTCCTAAATTCCAGCGAGTACAAGCTGAGTCTATCCAGTCTTTCTTCATATGGAAGTCCTGCCATCCCAGGAATCTGGTGAACCTTCAGCAGGGCAAACTTGCATGACAGATTCATTGGCGGTATGGGTTATCAAGTGTATACACTATGGAACCCATTGTGGTGCAAGAGCAGTAGGGGACACTCTATTAGCTACCTGGTGGCATCCAAAATTACAATCTATTGCTCAAAAGGTAAGCAGTAGTTGCCTGGTCTTCCAGCAATGCAATCCAGGGGAATGAATAGGATATGAAGAAGAGAAACATTATTGCCTATGGGTCCGTTTGAGACATTGCAAATGGACTATATTGAATTAGAAAGATGCCAAGGATATAAATACATTCTTGTCATAGTCGATGTATTCAGCAGGTGGATGGAAGCATACTCAACCCTTGACTATAAAGCGGCTACTGTTGGCAAGGTGCTAATAAGAGAAATTGTCCCTAGATTCTACATTCCCATTTGACTTAGCTAAGATAACGGTCCACACTTTATTGGACAAATCAATAAGAATTTTGTGAACAGCTGGGTATCCAGCAGCAATTACACTGTGCTTATCGACCACAGGCTGCTGGACTTGTGGAAAGGGCAAACCAGACCCTTAAAACGAAATTAGCCAAATTAAAGGCGGAGACTGGACTTGGATGGATTAAATTATTCCCAATAGCCCTATTTCAGATGAGAGTCACGCCTGCAGGAAAAACTAGATTAAGCCTAGCTGAAATTATTTACAGTGGACCCCTGAAAACTCCTTGAAATCAGAATGCAATGAAAATAGTTAATTTCCGCCATATGACTGTAGAGATGCCCGACTTATCTTAGCCTTGACAAGCACGTTAAGCGATTTACATTGTAGAGTGAGAGCAGTCTATGAAGATATGCCTTCACTGGTAACTGCCATTAAAGTAAAACCTGGAGACTATGTCTTAGTGAAGAATTGGTAAGGAAAGATTCGGAGTTTTGTTGGGAAGGACCGTACCAAGTTATTTTAATGACTCCGACCGCAGTAAAGGTAGAAGGAAGAAATGCCTGGGTGCATCTTCATCATTGTAAAAGTATTAGTGAAGCTATCAGTAGTTAACTTGTATTCTCCCAGATTTTCTTAGGAATTCTAATCAAGGCCCAATGGACTATCAAGATTGATGGATGGGCATTCGCACTCATGAAAACGTGGGAGGTGAAGACACGTCAGATGGAAATCATGGAGCTGCACCCATGAAAACTCAGGGAGCTCGATGAAATTCTGAGAAGCTACATCAACATCTTTTTGTTAGGATATTGTTAATGTATAGCAGTCATCATTGTTATCATTTATGATGAGGGTTATCATGAATGATAAAATGGGGGAATGTTAATATTGGCTAAATTAAAGACACCATAAAATGAAGGATCCCTGCACTTCTCAGAATTGCTTAACCCTTGTCAGCTGAATTTTACAGGCTTTCATTGGCGCCAGCCAGTCTAGGCTCAGACTGATATGCAGGATGGTAAGGGGTCCAGGTGTTCTCCATATTTCTCTTAAATTGATAACATGTATAGTGGTTTTGCAAACTAACCTTAAATGCATAACTAAGTAAGGTGCTGGAATCTATTGTAAACCAACAACTGATGGACTTTTTTAATCAACTAACAGTATTTTATCTGAATTTCAATCTGGTTTTAGGAAAAAATATAGTTCGTCAACAGCTGCTTTAAAAGTAGTAAATTATTTTATTGAATTTTTAGACAATAAGGAACACTGTGCAGCCCTTTTCGTTGACTTATCAAAGGCTTTCAATACTGTGGATCATGACTTATTGTTACAAAGACTATGTAGCATCAGTTTGTCTGTTCAAGCTGTCTGTTGGTTTAAAAACTCTCTATCAGGCAGATCCCAGTATGTGTGAGCAGAAGGTATTACTTCTAGCTCTCTTAATGTATCCAAGGGTACAGGGAACGGTTCTAGGACCTTTATTATTTACTATTTATATTAATAGTCTAGATCATAAAGCAGCGAACGCAAATTTTCACTTTTATGCTGACGACACAGTGATATATTGCTCTGCGCCTACCCCAAATCAGGCTCTCTGTCAGCTCCAAACTGCTTTTAAAACTGTGCTAAAGCTAAATCAAAGCCCTTGGACCTCCCTTCTATCACCACTTTGCAGGGCTCTGTGGTTGAATCTGTGTCTCAATATAAATATCTGGGAATTATAATTGATGATTCTCTCTCTTTTAAATCTCATATCCAGCAACTTGTGAAAAAACTAAAGATAAAATTAGGTTTTTACTTTAGAAACAAATCTTGTTTTTATTTTGAAGCCAAAAAAAAAACTTTTTGCTGCAACGTTTATGTCTGTATTGGACTATGGAGATGTTTGATATATGAATGCATCTTCAAAATGCCTACAGTCTTTGGACACGGTCTACCACGGAGCACTGAGATTTGTTACAAATTTTAAAACCCTCACGCACCACTGCTCTTTGTATGCTCAAGTTGAATGGTTTACCCTGTCCACCCGCAGACTCCATCATTGGCATATCCTTATTTATAAGACCATCCTCGGTGTTCTTCCTTCATACCTGCAGAAGTATGTCATTCGAAAAAGCACAGGAACTTATCAGCTCCCCTCTGAGGACTTGATCTTACTAACTGTACCTAATGTCCGTACTGAACTGGGGAAAAGGGCATTTAGTTATGCTGCTCCCTTCGCATGGAACCAGCTGCAGAATGAACTGAAACTTAAGGAGCTGGTTTCTATAAACAGATTTAAATCTCTTCTTAATGATGTTGAAGCGGGCTCTTCTGTCTGTACACGCTTTGTTTGATGATGTTATGACTGTGACTCTATTTATATGTTGTCTGTTGTTTTTAAATTATTGTCTGTAACTGGGAAACTGTGCTGCTGCCTGTCTTGGCCAGGGCTCTCTTGTAAAAGAGATTTTTAATCTCAATTAGACTTCTCCTGGTTAAATAAAGGTTAAATAAAATAAAATAAATAAATAAATACAACCTTAAATAAAAAATCTATTGGGTTGCTACAAAAGCATTGTAAACAGTATACAAAATGTTGCAAGATGATCATCCTGTTAATTGATGATTGGTTGAACTGTTGAGCCTTGGAGAAATTGTTTGAATCTCAGGGCCCATGTTTCAATGTTTGTTCTTGTTAGCTTCTTCGAGAGCTTTCTTTCTTATACAATGTATGAGCTGTTGTATTATTTCATTAGGGAAATGTCTGTTAGGATGGGGTTAATCGATATCTGTAATTCGGTTATTAAGAGACCACCCCCATGTGGTTCGGCCCCTCGAAGTCCCGAGACATATAAAAGTCTGCTACCAAGAGGTCCAGCATCGATCTTCTGGGAGAGTGCTTGAACTTCTGGAGTGTCTCTGTCTGAGTGAGGCCTGGAGGGCTTGAACAGGCAGATACGAGGATCGAACCCGTGGTGGGATAGGTACAGTAGTTGAACTGTAATTAACTTTTGTTAATATAAATGTAGTTGTTTCAAGTGCTTGATTCAGTGTTTTTACTGAAACTAGACTAGGGGGAAGCTTAGAAATAAGCAATTTACAAAAGCATGGCGTGAAATGCATTGCCAGGGCTTGCAAAGGAGAGAGATTTGGTTGTGTATTTTAAACAGAAGTTGGATATATATCTGAAAGCAAATAACCAGTAGGATTTTGGAGGGAGAGAATGCTTTTACACATGGAGTCTGTGGGTGAAATGGCTTCTTTCTGTGTTATAACAATTCTGTGATTTAAGGATTCTAGTTAAAGACTAGAATGTGTAGTAGTTTGTAAAGCAAAGTAACCATGACTTAAATTAAAATGTAACTCAATTACAGAATGCACCACAATCCTTTCACATATTCTCAGAGGCTCTGGAAAGGAACTGTACGAATTGTGTCAGGCTGCAAATTTGGTTATCACTGGAAAGAAGGATGAGGAGAGAATGGATGGCACAATGATGGGAGAGGGTTATCCATGGCTCTCGGCCCTGCTCCAGGCAAAGCCTGTAATGGGAGGCTACCTCTTTTCCATCTTTGTGCAACACTAAGCCATAAGATCCTTTGTGTTTGCTTCCGATTATGTGACAAGTTGGAAGCTGAATTCACGATGAATGGCCATAAGTAGTGGCAATAAAAGTAAGATTGAGGAATTATTATAAGCAGATGAAGGATGGTTTACTGTGGCGATGGCAGACGGTTGCTAATCGCAGCAGGTTTCTTCAAGAGACCTTCCTTTTGAATCAAACTGATCCCACCCCATTCTTCAAGATTGGAAAACATGACCCACCACCATAAATTGTGGACTCAAGGAACTGCAGATGCTGGAATCTTGAGCAAAACAAAGTGCTGTGTAACTCATTGGGTCAGGCAACATCTCCAGGGAAAATGGATATGCAACATTTTTGGCCAGGACAGCTCTTCAGTGAAGAAGGGCCCAGACCTGAAACATTGCTTATCCATTCCCTCCACAGTCTGAAGAATGGTCCCGACTACTATAGCTTATCCATTATCTCCATAGAGGCTACCTGACCCACTGACTTACTTCAGCACACTGTATTTTGATCAATATATGTAAATCAGGTACCCAGTTACATCTGTTGTCTATAGCATCCAATTTAATTACTATAAAGAAGTGAAATGTTTCATTAAAATGGGGCATGGACATGCCACCAAATATCAGATGAAAGTGGTAGATTTATACCATATTTATGATTTTTAACTTTCAAGTCTCACAATTGTTGCCTTTGCAGGTGGGGAGAGGGAATGGTTAACATTAATTGTTCAGTAACCATGTAAAGAAAACTATAATTTCCAATTATGAAATGTCTTTTAGGATCAAGCAAGTTATCAGGGGTGAAAGAGCCACTAGCTACAAAAAATAACAAGTTGGGGAGGTGACTGACAGGGCATTCCAAAAGATTATATTTAAAGAAAATATTCAGGTGAAATTAAATAAATAAATGTTACTTATAATGACACAGTAGCTGGTTATTCAGCCCATGCCAGATCCCCACAGAGTCATCTCATTAGTCCCATTGCTCTCTCCTCATTTTTGTTTCCAACTGTGTCGCTGGCGATAAGTAAGTATGCAGATGATACTAAGATAGGTGGTGTTGTGGATAATGAAGTAGATTTTCAAAGTCTACAGAGAGATTTGGGCCATTTGGAAAAGTGGGCTGAAAGATGGCAGATGGAGTTTAATGCTGTTAAGTGTGAAGTGCTACATCTTGGCAGGACAAATCAAAATAGGACGTACATGGTAAATGGTAGGGAATTGAGGAATGCTGTGGAACAGAGGGATCTAGGAATAACTGTGCATAGTTCCCTGAAGGTGGAATCGCATGTAGATAGGGTGGTAAAGAAAGCCTTTGGTGTGCTGGCCTTTATAAATCAGAGCATTGAATATAGGAGTAGGGAAGTAATGTTAAAATTGTACAAGGCATTGGTAAGACCAATTCTGGAGTATGGTGTACAATTTTGGTCGCCTAGTTATAGGAAGGATGTCAACAAAATAGAGAGAATACAGAGGAGATTTACTAGAATGTTGCCAGGGTTCCAGCAACTATTTTACAGAGAAAGGTTGAACAAGTTAGGTCTTTATTCTTTGGAGCGCAGAAGGTTAAGGGGGGACTTGATTGAGGTCTTTAAAGTGATGAAAGGGATAGACAGAGTTAACGTGGATACAATTTTCCCATTGAGGGTAGGGAAGATTCAAACAAGAGGGCAAGGCATGAGAATTAAGGGACAGAAGTTTCAGGGTAACGTGAGGGGGAACTTCTTTACTCAGAGGGTGGTGGCTGTGTGGAATGAGCTTCCAGCAGAGGTGGTGGAGGCAGGATCGATTTTAACATTTAAGAGTAAAGTGGATAGGTATATGGACGTGAAGGGAATGGAGGGGTATGGTCTGAGTGCAGGTAGATGGGACTAGGGGAAAACAAATGGTCGGCACGGACTGGAAGGGCCGAGAGGGCCTGTTTCCGTGCTGTAATTGTTATATGGTTATATGGTTTGTTATATGGTGCGCTCTCACACAACTCTTCTTTGATACTTTTAGCACTCAGTTACAAAGAAACAGAAACTTAAAACATAGAAAATAGGTACAGGAGAAGGCCATTCGGCCCTTCGAGCCAGCACTGCCTTTCAATATGATCATGGTTGATCATCCAGAATCAGTACCCCATTCCTGCTTTGTCCCCATATACCTTGATTTCATTAGTCCCCAGAGCTATATCTAACTCGTATTTCTAACAATTAAATTGAAGAATTATTTATGGAAACCAATGAATCCACCAGCACATCTTCGGGATGTGCGGGAAATTGACCATTTGGCAGCAACTTATACGATTATGGACAGAACATGCAGACTCCACATGGACAGCATCCGAGATGTAAAGGATTTAAACGTTCCACAAAAGGGATGAAATTCTAGGGGACACACCAAAAATGTTATTTACCCTGATATTGTAAGTTGAAAAATGTCTGTTAGCATAGGGGCAAAATATTAGAGAAGCCCAAAGCTGAATTTTCATGAACAAATACCAATAGCTGACTTAATATGGAAAACAAATCCAAAACATGGTTGTATAGTTTAGCTCTTGATGATTCAAAAATCAATAACAATCTAATGCTATGTCGTGAGAGGCTTGTGATAACTGCTCAGATTTATTTTCCCCTTAATTTACAGCTCTCTAAGCTGCGTTTTCTGGTGAAATGCTTTCTTATTGCACTAGCTTCAAAGCTTGTGCACCACATGATGAATTCCAATGTACAATGAGGTAATATTGTTAATTATTTAGCACACTTTGCAATAGATGGTGTACAGTGATTTACAAAGGAACACAATGATATTAATTTCCATATGTTCATAATTCCCTTACCAGAAAATAGGCCATTTGGCCTCTTAAGTTTATGCCTGCCCATGGAACAATCTCACTTCCCCTAATGATATTCCCCATAATTTATTCTTCTTATGTCCCCATTAATTCTCCTTGGATTCTACTCTTGCAGATAGAAGGGCTCAAATGGCCAAATGGCCTCCTCCTACACCTATTTTCTATGTTTCTATACAGAGTGCTATCCTTTTGATTGTTGAGTCAAAGCATTATTTATTATTTTCTCTCATAGTTAACCTATCAAATTTCTATCAGATCTAAGGAAGAGCTAGCCAGTTAGTGACACTAGTTTGTTGCACAACAAGCTAGCGATGTAGCTAATCTAGCCCACGATTTTGTTTTTCTTCTCAATGATCTTTTCATATTTTGTGATAAGTTTGAACATACATTTACCACCCTTTCCATCAGTGCATTCTACACCTCTGACAACTATCTTACATCAGCATTTACTGGTTATTAAATTATTTCCCACTGGAAATAGTTGTATTTATTCTTTCACAAACGGTTCTCATTTTGAACACTTCTAAAAGGAACCACTAGGTGCGCCATACGTTTGTTTTTTCGTCTTTTTACTTTTTTAGTGTGTGTTAAAAGTTTGTGTAAATGTTCTCCAGTTTGTTTTATGTGGGGGGAGGAGTCGGGGTCGGGGGAAACTTACTTTTCCTTGCCGGAGATGCGATTGATTTTCGGATCGCAATCTCCGGTTGCTCTGCAGCCTACCATCGATGGAGCTGGAGGCCTCCTCGGACTGACCTTGGGGCCCCACCTCGTGGCCTGGACTTACATTGGAGTCGATCCCTCGCCTGGGATCGCTCCAACCGCAGCCTGCGGACTTTACATCGGGAGCTCGCAGTCTCGGGAGAGGCCGTGGATCTCGAGAGTTCCAATGTTGTGGAAGGTTCGAACCTCAGCACCGATGCGAGGTTCGATCATCCGGCGCGGGGGAGCTGACATCGGGGGGATGCAGGAGCAGATCGCCTCGACGCGGAGGGCCCGCCGCCGGCTAATGGAGTCAAGATCATCCCGTCAACAGAGGGCTCGAGGCCCCCGACCGCGGGAGAGCAAAGGGTTGAACATTTTTTCGCCTTCCATCACAGAGAGGAATGTGGAGGAGACTCTGTGATGGATGTTTATGGTAAAATATCTTTTGTGTGTTTCTGTTGCTTTTTATTTGTGTGGCTGATTTGGCAAATTAAATTCCTCGTATGTTGCAAAACATACGTGGCTAATAAAGTATCCTTGTGATTGTGGTTGTGATTGAGTCACCATTTAACCTTCTTTGCTCTGAAGAAAAACAAATCAGGTTGTTCTGTTTTTCCACGTAATCAAAGTCCCCCTCTCCATGAACAATTCTGGGAGTCCTCCTTCGTATTTTCACCAAACCTGTGACATCCTTCCAAGATCCTTCCAGATGATTTAACTACAGGTTTAGAAACAAGGAACGGCATGTGCTGGTTTACACAAAATGACACAAAGTGTTGGAGCAGCTCAGGCAGCATCTTTGGAGAACATGGAGAGGTGACGTTGTGGGTCCTGATCCGAAACATCACCTATACATGTTCTCCAGAGATGCTGTCTGACCCGCTGTGTTTCTCCAGCACTTTGTGTCCTTCGTTTATCTGCAGGTTTAGAAAGACTAAACAGAACCTCTCTCCTGATAGACTCTAGGCTTCTGCACTGAAAGGAAGAATCCCACAACTAAAAGGCTTCATCATTTTTTGCACCACTTTGAAAGATTTGTTAATGTGAATTCCCACGTCTCTCTCTACTACTGAACTATATTTCATCCTCCCACTGTTCCTCCTATCCAGTAAGCCAGTATGATAAACATGAAAATTAAATATATATGGTACAATTTTCCCAACTGGTGGAAGGAATACAAATGACTTGAATCTCCAGAATGTGACATCCCAGAGACTTTGATAAATCACAACGATTCCAGTGGTTGAGCACAATCGTAAACAGTGCAAATGAATCACTGGTGGTAGAACGGTTTCTATTAGTTGCTCATAGAGTTGGTGTTCTATTTGACCTGGATTTCAGCTTCAGACCTCATCAAGTGGGACTACCAAGTTCCATCTCCAACCGTGAATGATTCCACCCATGTCTCAGCTCATCTGTTGCTGAAACATCACCCATGTCTTTATTAGGCCTAGAATTAATGGTTTTAATACACTGCTGTCTTGCCTCCGTCATTCTACTGTCCGTAAACTTAAGGTCAACTAAATTCCTTCTGCCTGTATAAAATATCACATTGAGCCTACTCGCTTACCATCCTGTGCTTGATCTTTGGGCCTCTGATAAATAATGCTTCTATTTTAATATTCTCATTGTTGTTTTTAGTCCCATTTGCCCCTGTCCCACTTAGGAAACCTGAACGGAAACCTCTGGAGACTTTGCGCCCCACCCAAAGCTTCCGTGCTGTTCCTGGAAGTTTTTTCAGTCTCCCTAATGGTTGAAAATTGTTTCCGTTTTAAAAATCGATTACAATGCACCCTGCGCGCTCTCTTCCTCTCTCACTCTCTCCCTCTCTCTCTCTCTCCCTCTCTCTCTCTCTCTCTCTCTCTCTCTCTCTCTCTCTCTCTCTCTGTGTCTCTATCTCTCTCTCTCTCTTTCACTCGCTCACACTTACTTCTCTATCACTGTTATTCACACTTACTCACTCACTCACTCATACAAAATCTCCTCTTCATCTTTGCCCCTTTTGACCATTAAATAAAATCTAGATCTTTGACCAATCATTTGTTATCTCTCCTAATATATGTTCTATAACAGCATAAACTTTAGGTTTGGTAACATTTCTTGGGTCATTTCAGCTGGAGAAAAGTAACAAATAAATAGAAGTTCTTGTAGCTGAGTTTCTGGCAGATTTGTAAGCAATCATGTCTTAATGCTTGGGTGTCTTTGTATAATGCTTGTGGGTCAGGAGTTTCTGGCAGATTTGTAAGCAATCATGTCTTAATGCTTGGGTGTCTTTGTATAATGCTTGTGGGTCAGGGGTTATTGGGAGAAGTCAGGAGAATGGGGTTAAGAGAGAAAGATAGATCAGCCCCGATCAGATGGTGGAGTAGACGATGGGCTGAATGGCCTAATTCTGCTCCCATCACTTATGCACATGAATGCAGAAAAGCCATAGAATCCTGCGATTAAACAAAATTCTTGAGTAGAATAAAACTTGCTGAGTTTAGATGTATCTTACAGTTTTGAAATGCATCAAAGACATTTTTCATCTCAAAATTTACATTTCTGAATATCCATAAAAATCTCTTCAACAATTGAAAACACTGATTGGCTCTAGCCCGAGTGGGAGGAGAGTTAGAAGTGTCAGAGGGTGAAACACATTTGAAAAGGAGAGGCAAAGCACAGGCAGACTTTACCCAGAGCTCCTGTGGATTTGGAAGCAACAGCAATAAAGAGAAGCAGGAGAAAACACTGATTGGCTCTAGCCCGAGTGGGAGGAGAGTTAGAGGGGGAAAACAGTTGAAAACGGAGGAATTTGGTTTGTAAATAAGTAAATTAGACAATTTATCAGTCAATATAAGCAAGACAGCTCTTAGGGAGCGGCCCTGTGAGAAAAGTGCGAGTCTTTGGCTCCACAGTCTTAGGAGAGGAGGCTACGCAAAACGCTGGAGAGGGAGAGATGAAAGAAGGAGATGTCAAGCAAGCTGGTTCAGTGTGATGCTTGCAGTATATGGGAGGTCAAGGACACTGCTTGTGCCTCTGGCTGCTACAAATGTGAGAAGTGCATCCAGGTACAGCTCCTGAAGGACTGTGTTGGGGAACTAGAGAAGCAAGTGGATGACCTCAGGTTCATCCGAGAAACTGAGTCGTTCCTCGACAAGTCCTACAGTAAGATTGTTACACCTATGGTACTGGAAGAGAGAAAGTGGGTGATGGTGAGAGAGGGAGAGAAACATGGAATGCAAAGGTCCCCGGGTGTTGTACCTCTTGTGAACAGGTTCACCCACTTAGAAGCTGTCGGGACAGAAGACGTTAAAACACTGAGCGGCGGACTTGCTTGCGAAGCAAAAAGGGCTGTGGAGCAAAAACCAAAGAGGCCAACATCGGGCAACGCCATTGTAGTTTGAGACTCCATTGTGAGAGGTACGGATGGGGGTTTCTGCGCCAACGGACGGGATTCGAGGATGGTGTGCTGCCTTCCTGGTGCCAGGATCCAGGATGTCACGGACAGAGAGCAGAAAATCCTCAAAGGCGAAGGTGAACAGCCGGAAGTGCGAGTGCATGTCGGCACAAACGATGTTGGAAAGAAGGGAATGAATATTCCGCAGCGTGACTTTAGAGAGCTCGGAAAAATGCTGAAAAGCAGGGCCTCCAGGGTTGTTATCTCCGGTTTGCTTCCAGTTCCTTGTGCTGGCGAGAGCAGGAACAGGGAGATATGGGACCTGAATGTGTGGCTGAGTAACTGGTGCAGAGGGCAGGGATTTAGATTCTTAGATCACTGGGATCCGTTTTGGAGTAAGGGGGAACTGTACAAAAGGGACGGATTGCATCTTAACTGGTGGGGGACCAGCATTCTGACAGGCAGGTTTGCCACTGCTGCACGGGTGGTTTTAAACTGAATAACCACATAACCATAAAACCATATAACAATTACAGCACGGAAACAAGACCTCTCGGCCCTTCCAGTCTGTGCCGATCATTTGTTTTCCCCTAGTCCCATCTACCTGCACTCAGACCATACCCCTCCATTACCTTCCTGTCCATATACCTATCCACTTTACTTTTAAATGTTAAAATTGATCCTGCCTCCACCACTTTTGCTGGAAGCTCATTCCACACAACCACCACCCTCTGAGTAAAGAAGTTCCCCCTCACGTTACCCCGAAACATCTGTCCATTAATTCTCATGTCATGTCCTCTTGTTTGAATCTTCCCTACCATCAATTTTAAAAGTTTATCCACGTCAACTCTGTACACGTTGAGCTGAAACCAACACCAGAAGCATGACCACCTTCATAGTTAATTTGGCTATAGATAGGCTTGTAACCGGAGCCCACTGGCGAAGAAGCATAAGAACCTCACTCACATTCCAAATACCGGCATATCTGAGTTTAGGAGGATTAGAATTGAAAACTCCCTTCATGAATCGTGAACTAACGGATGTGTCCCTACTGTATGCAATTCTGCATTCATAGGTAAATAAGAAGACAGAGCACTTCTGGCTGAATTAATTGCACTGTAACTTAATTTTTTGGTCAAAATAAAGAGTTGACAAACTCCAATACATCCGTGATCCCTGCCGTGTGATATACAATATCCTGCTGTAGGAAGAATTGCTCCCACTTCCTTATATAGGTGATATATTGCTGCTGTGTACTATCCCTGCAGGCCGACGTGAGAACATCCACCGTCCGATGAGACAGTCCTCTCCCCAGGTATGGCCTCTTTAAAATCTGCAAATTAACAGATCAATATGATCCTATAAAGGATGTTGATCCCCAGTGACTGGATTTACCAGTAGATTTTTATTCTTGGGCATAAGCATGTAAGGCTCCCTAGCCATTTGTAATACAACGGGAAACCATGCTCGTGTAGGCCAATCTGGCACTACCAATACCCCTGAAGCGGAGTCCTCCTTGATCTTTTGCAAACATCTGCTGATGAGACAGAATGAAGGAAATACATACACAAACATTTCTCTCCCAATGCAGCGAAAATGCATCCACTGCTACTGCCCCAGTATCTGGTTACCATGAAACATATCTAGGTAACTGATGATTTAATCGAGATGCAAACAAGTCAATATCTGGCAATGCATACTGATCAATCATTTGGTTAAATACATCCTGATTTAACATCCATTCAATGTTGTCATTAAACTGACGTGACCTCTTCCTGGCAAATAAAGTGCTAAAAGCCAGATATTTTGGTCAATACACCAGCTCCAAATCTGGTTAGCCAGTCTATCACAAGACTGTGACTTAACTCCACCCATGTGGTTTACATGGGTGGAGTTAAGACCGAGATGAGAAAGACTTTTTTCACACAGAGAGTGGTGAGTCTCTGGAACTCTCTGCCACAGAGGGTAGTTGAGGCCAGTTCATTGGCTATATTTAAGAGTGAGTTGGATGTGGCCCTTGTGGCTAAGGGGATCAGAGGGTATGGAGAGAAGGCAGGTACGGGATACTGAGTTGGATGATCAGCCATGATCATATTGAATGGCGGTGCAGGCTCGAAGGGCTGAATGGCCTACTCCTGCACCTAATTTCTATGTTTCTATGTTTCTATGTTTACATATGCCACTGCTGTGGTGTTGTCAATCTGAGCTGCACATGCAGATCCCTCCTTGTAGAACAATAAGCTTTGAGCCCATACCAGGTGCCCAACAACTCTAAATAATCAATCCCTCTTAATTGAGGAAGCGATGTCTTATCCACATTCCATCTGCCTCCACAACTAGAAGACATATTTGTTGCACCCCAACCCAGTGCACTCACATCAGTCTGTAATATCAGTGACGGTGATTCCACCAAACCTTCCTTAAATTTTTGGAAACATGTACTATCCACCATTGTATGTCAGCAATCGCCCCAGCTGACAACTGCATAGGCCTATCAAAATGGCCCCTTTGTATTCTCAGTGCCTGTTCCTTTGATGGTTGTAATTGTTGATAATGCAGAGGACAATACTGCACAGCTGGAAAGGCTGCAACAACTTCCCAATAAAACTGGCTACTTGTCTAATCGAAGGCCGTTGTTCTCCAACGAGATTAACACAGTCCTCAATTAACTGATTCAATTTATCCCTGGGCAAAGTTACCAACATGTGATTGGAATTAATGGTTAATCCCAGATAATCAATAATTTGGACTGGTGATAATTTAGATTTATCTGGGTGAATAACAAATCCCATTTGTTCAAAAGTGATTTTAACAACTGTAACTGATGATTGAGTTTCAGCATGAGTCTTTCCAACAATCAGAATATCATCTAAATAGGCCATTACCACATGCCCCTGAGCTCTAAGCAATGCTAACACAGGTTTTACCAATTTAGTAAATAATCTAGGAGCTGAAGTTAATCCATTCGGCAATGTCCTGAATTGCCACAGCTCAGTCATCCAAATAAATTTCAAATATCTTCTATCATCACCATGAATAGACACTGCGTAATACGCATTCTTTAAATCAATGGTTGCCATATAATACCCTTTGGACACTAGGTGTTTGCCCGTGGTAAAGTTCTCCATTTTGAAATGCCTATAACAAACAAATTTGTTCAAATTCGATAAATCCAGAATAATTCTACATCCCCCAGTCTTTTTAGATCTGGGAAATATACTTGACAGAAATTGTTGACTTTGATAGACAGAAGGCTCAATTACTCCTTCTTATGTAACGACTGAATCTCTGCTTGAATAAGCACATTTTCCTCCTCTGAAAAATAAGTTTACGACTAGGAAAATGTTGATTAGGTAGACTGTCCTTATAGTAAAATCCAATTTTTCACCCCTTCAATACACTAAGTATGAACAAATCTGATGTCAACTGCTGCCATTGTTTGAGAACAATTTTAACCTTCCCCAATTTGAACAGGAACATCAGTTAATTCATCGTCTGTCAATGTTATATTCCTTACCAGCATCTTTCCTTGCGGCCTTGTTGTCCTCGACTTCTTGTAGAGAACCTTTTTTGCCTTGCTTCCAGCTGGCTTAATGAGGGCCATGGTTTATAACAACCTCATAACAGTCTTTGACCCTTTTTGCAAGGTTACCACCAAACAACAGATTTCGTGGTGGTACACTGGTCGGTTTGCACAACTCGCCAAATTCGGGTTAGCACTGGCCTAATAGCGGCCCTCCCGACATTGTTAATTTCAAAATGCATTACAAAGGAGTCCCAGTTCATCCTGGTGTGCTTCAACCATATCATTTGTATCAATAACTTTCACCACAGCTGTAATACCTGCTTACAACAGTTTAAGCACTTTTTTAAAACTTCATCTCCTGGGCCCTAGCAGGCAAACCCATCTATGCAAATTTGGTGATTAACCACCGGTACCTTCAGGAGATCACAATTAACAGGAGCTTTATAGTTTTTTGCTACTTCATCCATAGCTAGCTCCTGTAACTGGTGGGAGAGCATATACTGAATGGCTTCGGCCAATTCTACATCAATCGCCTTTCCTGCCTCTCTACACTCAGCAAACTTCCCAGCAATGTTCGGAATTACCTCCAACCGAACACCTTGCTCTCCCCCAGCATAGAAAACAGTGTCAGCAAACGGCCCTGATAGAACATCCTCCTCACAGGCAGGATAGTTCTGCAGCCCTGAAACAGGTGCTGCTAGCACAAGCTCTCCATCAGCCTGGCTTGGGCACCACTCCTCCTCAAGGAGCTGGAACATCCTCCTCACAGGCAGGATAGTTCTGCAGCCCTGAAACAGGTGCTGCTAGCACAAGCTCTCCATCAGCCTGGCTTGGGCACCACTCCTCCCTCACGGAGCTGGTCCCTGTCGAGCATTCTCTTTTGTAATAGAATCTCGACGTGGGAGAGCCGTGAGCAAACGGACTCTCCTATGGAGGGTATAACCTCCAGGCCCGACTCATCTACGGGCCACAGAGACTTGCCAGTGGCCTTCCGCCCTACTGTGCAAGCCTCCACTGCCCCCCGGCAGTGGGTCCGCAACCACTGGCTGTGTAGCCAGCACCGGACCAGGTGTACCAGACGGGCCTCCATCCTCAACACTCTCCTGGTCACTCTCCTTTCTACCCCCGGAGCGCCTCGCCGACACCTTCTTCACTTTCTGCAACATATCTACTCCCAACCGTCGCAGAAAATGACCTGTGGTAAAATATTTCAACAAACCTTACCTCCGTTTAAACTTGTTAACGAAACTGCAGATGCTGGAGAATCGAGGGTGAAGTCTGAAGAAGGGTCTCGACCCGAAACGTCGCCCATCTCCTTCGCTCCTTAGATGCTGCTGCACCCGCTGAATTCTCCAGCTTTTCGTGTAACCCGTTTAAACTTACCGCTCGGAGGAGCGCTGCTGCTCCAACCGCCCGACTGCACCAGCGTCTGACGTCATGACGCACCAACGGCTGTACGGGCTTCTATTCACGTAGTCACTCACGTGACTCCGAAGTAAAATCATGCTTGACTACTCTTCTGGAATTTTTTGAGGATGTGAGAAGTAAAATGGATGAAGGGGTGCCAGTGGATGTGGTGTATCTAGACTTTCAGAAAGCCTTTGATAAGGTCCCGCACGGGAGACTGGTGACTAAAATTAGAGCACATGGGTATTGGGGGTAAACTGTTGACCTGGATAAAAAAATTGGTTGGCAGACCGGAAGCAAAGAGTAGGAGTGAACGGGTCCTTTTCAGAATGGCAGGCATTGGTGAGTGGAGTGCCACAAAGCTCGGTGTTGGGGCCGCAACTGTTTACCATATACAGTGGCTTGCAAAAGTATTCATACCCCTTGAACTTTTCCACATTTTGTCACGTTACAACCACAAACGTAAATGTATTTTATTGGGGTTTTATATGATAGACCAACACAAAGTTGCGCTTAATTGTGAAATGGAAGGAAAATTATACATGGTTTTCAAATATTTTTACAAATAAAAAACTGAAAAGTGTGGTGTGCAACAGTATTCAGCCTCCTTTACTCTGATACCCCTAAATCAAATCCAGTGCAACCAATTGTCTTCAGAAGTCACCTAATTAGTAAATAGAGTCCACTTGTGTGTAATCTAATCTCAGTATAAATACAGCTGTTCTGTGAAGGCCTCAGAGAGAACATTAGTGAACAAACAATGTTCCTTAGGCATTATGAAGCCCAAGGAACACACCAGACAGGTCAGGGATAAAGTTGTGGAGAAGTTTAAAGCAGGGTTAGGTTATAAAAAAATATCCCAAGCTTTGAACATCTCACGGAGCACTGTTCAATCCATCATCCGAAAATGGAAAGAGTATGGCACAACTGCAAACCTACCAAGACATGGCCGTCCACCTAAACTGACAGGCCGGGCAAGGAGAGCATTGATCAGAGAAGCAGCCAAGAGGCCCATGGTCACTCTGGAGGAGCTGCAGAGATCCACAGCTCAGGTGGGAGAATCTGTCCACAGGACAACTATTAGTTGTGCACTCCACAAATCGGGCCTTTATGGAAGAGTGGCAAGAAGAAAGCCAGTGTTGAAACAAAGCCATAAGAAGTCCCGTTTGCAGTTTGCCACAAGCCATGTGGAGAAAGGTGCTCTGGTCTGATGAGACCAAAATTGAAGTTTTTGGCCTAAATGCAAAACGCTATGTGTGGCGGAAAACTAACACTGCACATCACCCTGAACACACCATCCCCACTGTGAAACATGGTGGTGGCATCATCATGCTGTGGGATGCTTTTCTCCTGCACCTATTTTCTATGTTTCTATGATATGTTGGATAGTGTTAATCTAGTCTGTAACAAGGGCTCTGTGCTTGAAGGAATTGGCCATCTTTTCCTTCTGAAATTACAGTCAGTTTGAACACACTACTCGGGATTAAAAAACTAAAGGTGAAGACTTACATTTCACAAGACTCTCTTGACAACAAAAGGTGATTGTGTGACCAATATATATTTAAGATAAAGAGCTGAGGTAAAATATTCAAAATGTTTTTTGATCCACTTGCATTTAAGCAAAAAATGAAAATGCTATTATTCAAATATCAATAATTTCTTTTCAGAAATTATAATATTTAACTGCAGCTAATAATAGAGAAATGTGAAGCACCCAATTATTTTGAGTGATATTTTATATAAAAGGTAAGAGATACAAGGTAACGTGTATAATCATGACAGTGTTAGGTCATAGAGTGATACAGTGTGGAAATGGGCCCTTCAGCCCATCTTGCCCAAATCGGCTAACAATGTCCCAGCTACAATAGTCCCACTTACCTGCATTCGCCCCATATCTCCCCAAACCTGTTCTATCCACGTAACTAACTTTTTTCTTTAATGTTGCGATAGTCCCTGCCTCAACTACCTCCTCTGGCAGCTCATTCCTTACACCCACCACCATTTGTGTGAAACCGTTATCACTCAGATTCCTATTAAATCTTTTCCCCTTCACCTGAAACTTATGTCCTCTGGTCCTAGCATCTACTCGATGATTTATACACCTCTATTCGATCACCCCTCATACTCCTGCGCTCCAAGTAATTGACTCCCACCCCACTCAACCTATAACTCACTCACCCTGTAACTCAGACCTTCAGGTCCTTGCAACATCCTCGTAAATCTTCTCTGTACCTTTTCCAGCTTGACAACATCTTTCCTATAACATGGTGCCCAGAACACAATACTTTAAATGCGACCTCCCCAATGTTTTACATAACTGCAAATCTTAGACTTAGAAAGGATCCTATGGTTTTTGAAGCTTCAATGGAAGTTTTCCAGAAATTTTACTTCAATTAAGAATTTTATCCACAAGATTAGGTTGGTGTAGCAGGCATTAATCTTCCCTTGACCCAAGGACTTTGAGAGTAGATTTTCTAGTGTTTCATAGGCTTGAATGAGGTTGGCCAATATGGTTTTTCCCATGAAATGGCGAGAAAAGGACAGGGGGCAGACCTAATGTTTTAGGCTGCACAGTGGCCTAGTGGTAATGTTACTGCCTTACTGCGCCAGAGACCCGGGTTCGATCCTGATAACAGGTGCTTGTCTGTAACAGAATTTGTACGTTCTCCCCGTGACCGCACGGGTTTTCTCTGAGGTCTTCAGACTCCTCCCACACTCCAAAGACGTACAAGTTGTAGGTTAATTGGCTTAGTATAAATGTAAATTGTCCCTAGCGTGTGTAGGGTAGCGTTAATGTGGGGGATTACTTGTCGGCGGGGACTCGGTGGGTCAAAGTGCCTGTTTCCGTGCTGTAATTCTAAACTAAACTAAAAAAGATATAGAGCACATGTGTGTCTGACATTTTTCAGGCTGTAAATAATAACAACTTGGATCTTATTGATGATAAAGATGGAAACAGAGATGGTCAATGATTTTGAAAGGAAGAGATGTAAACAAACAGGGCCACAAGGACAAAGTGGGTGGAAGAGGCTGAGAGGGTTCCTCCACTCACTGCCAGCATGCAATTGATGGGCTCAATGGCTTTGATCTGTATACAAATAGTGCTATAAATTATCGAGTTGAGTACCTGTCTTGTCACTCAAACAATCTATTTGCCAAATAGCAGTAGTTCTTCTTTCAGTTCTCCCTGTTAGTCACTGTTGTGGTTGCTGAGCTCTCTCAGTGGGGATTCTACAGTAGAAACCCAGTAGTGACAGAATGCCTCAACTCATACTAAAACTACAGTGTTATTTTTGAATGACAAAAGCCAAGGATGAAGAAGTGTCTTGATATTACCATCCTGTTGTTTTTAGCACAGTTCACTCAGTTAGCAGAACGGTTAGCTATTTATTTCTGGGGCAAAAAAAATCCCCAGTGATGTCTGAACTTCATTTCTCCATGAATTGCATACTTCTCAGCTTCTGAAGGAAGGACAATCTGGAGTCAGGGGTAAATTATGGTGAAAATGAGAGGTAAATGAATAGTGCTTCAGTTCCCTTCTGCAACGCATCAATTTTCAGTACATTTGATCTTGAATGTTCCTGCATTTTCTCTTTATTTATTTTAGTCCAGTCCGAAAAGTTCCCTTCAGTAAGATACAACATCTTACAGTAGCTATTCATTAGTTTTAATCTTATCTTCAACTTGAAACATATTTGTCAAATGCAATGTCAAATTAAAGATCATAATTGTTGCTTGAATGATGTCCGCATTTTAACGATTGTGTTTTGTAACTATTTTCTATGCTGCAGAGGAGATGTAGAAGAAAGCCCAAGGTTGAACACCACCTTTGATTATTAATAAGTAGCTTTGCTGCCAGTTTGTGGAGACAGGGAACTGCAGATGCTACTTGACAAAAGAAGTTACAAAGTGCTGGAGTAACTCAGGAGTCAGGCAGTATCTCAGGAGAACATGAAGTAGTTTAGTTTAGTTTAGAGATACAGCATGGAAACAGGCCCTTCGACCCACCGAGTTAAATACCCGATCGCGGAGGCTTTGCTTTACAGAAGCCCAGGAGCTGTTGGAGCGGTTGCAGTGGGAGGAGGAACCCAAATCTGTAACGTTCCAATGCTCCATTCGCATTTCAAAACATGTGGGCTTGAGGAAGCCACTGATTGGTGGAAGCGGACAAGAGAGAGCAGCTGATTGGGAGTCACATCCCTGCTGATTTCTTCCAGCAGTTGGTATTGTATTGTATTGTACTTTGTATTGTAGCCAGGGTAAGGGGGAGTATGAGGGCCAGGGCAGTTTACTGTTCTGGATGTCAGATGTGGGAGGTCATGGAGTCGGATAACCTGCTAGACATGTACATCTGCGCCAGGTGCATCGAGATGGGGCTCCTAAGGGACCGTATTAGGAACCTCGAGCAGCAGCTCGATGAACTCCGTCTGGTCAGGGAGAGTGAGGAAGCCATAGAAAGGAGCTACAGACAGGTGGCCACTCCAAAACCACAGGAGCCAGACACGTGGGTCACGGTTAGGAGAGGCAAGGGGCAGAGGCAGGGACTAGAGAGTACCCCGGTGGCTGTACACCTTGGCAATAAGTACTCCTGTTTGAGTACTGTTGGGGGAGACAGCCTACCTGGGCTAGCAACAGCAGCCGGGCCTCCGGCACAGAGACCGGCCCTGTTGCTCAGAATGGTAAGGAAAAGAAGAGGAGGGCAGTAGTAATAGGGGACTCTATAGTTAGGGGGTCAGATAGGCGATTCTGTGGACGCAGTCAGGAGACCCGGATGGTAGTTTGCCTCCCTGGTGCCAGGGTCCGGGATGTGACTGAACGTGTCCAAGATATCTTGAAATGGGAGGGAGAGGAGCCTGAGGTCGTGGTAAATATAGGTACCAATGACATAGGTAGAAAAAGAGAGGAGGTCCTGAAAGGAGAATTTTTAGGGAGTTAGGAAGAGTGTTAAGGAGAAGGACCACAAAGGTAACAATCTCAGGTTACTGCCTGTGTCACGCGACAGTGGAGAGTAGGAATGGAGCAAGGTGAAGGATAAATGCGTGGCTAAAGGACTGGTGCAGAGCGCAGAGATTCAAGTTTCTGGATCATTGGGACCTCTTTTGGGGAAGGTGTAACCTGTACAAAAAGGACGGGTTTGCACTTGAACCCGAGGGGAACCAATATCCTGGCGGGGAGATTTGCAAATGCTACTGGGGAGACTTTAAACTAGATCGGTTGGGGGAGGGACTCAAATAGAGAAGGCAAGTAGGGCAAAAATCCGTTTGTGAGGCAGGTTAGGCAGAGAAGAGAAGCAGTCCAGACGCAACACGTAGGGAGGAAAGGAGAAAAAAATGACAAACGCAGAATAAGAAGTGGAGGGTTTCTTAAATGTGAGAGCAGAGAGACAGAGGGGTGTAAAATGAGGATAGGAGCAATAGGTAGCGAGGTGAAAAGTGGCAGGAAAACAAATCCAGGGCAAAAATCCAAAAGGGCCACTTTTCAACACAATTGTAAAAGGGCCAAGAGTGTTGTAAAAACAAGCCTGAAGGCTTTGTGTCTCAATGCAAGGAGCATTCGTAATAAGGTGGATGAGTTGAATGTGCAGATAGCTATTAATAATTATGATATAGTTGGGATCACGGAGACATGGCTCCAGGGTGACCAAGGCTGGGAGCTGAACATCCAGGGATATTCAATATTCAGGAAGGATAGACAGAGAGGTAAAGGAGGTGGGATAGCGTTGCTGGTTAGAGCGGAGATTAACGCAATAGAAAGGAATGACATTAGCTTGGAGGATGTGGAATCGATATGGGTGCAGCTGCGAAACACTAAGGGGCAGAAAACGCTAGTGGGTGTTGTGTACAGGCCACCTAACAGTAGTAGTGGAGTTGGGGATGGCATCAAACAGGAAATTAGAAATGTGTGCAACGAAGGTAAAACCGTTATAATGGGTGACTTCAATCTACATATAGATTGGGTGAATCAAATTGGCAGGGGTGCTGAGGAAGAGGATTTCTTGGAATGCATGCGAGATAGTTTTCTAAACCAACATATGGAGGAACCAACAAGAGAGCAGGCTATTCTAGACTGGGTATTGAGTAATGAGGAAGGGTTAGTTAGCAGCCTTGTTGTACGTGGCCCCTTGGGAAAGAGTGACCATAATATGGTTGAGTTCTTCATTAGGATGGAGAGTGACATTGTTAATTCAGAAACACGGGTCCTGAACTTACAGAAAGGTAACTTTGAGGGTATGAGACGTGAATTGGCCAAGATGGACTGGCAATTGATTCTTGAAGGGTTGACGGTGGATATGCAATGGAAGGCATTTAAAGACTGCATGGATGAACTACAACAATTGTTCATCCCAGTATGGCACAAGAATAAATCGGGGAAGGTGGCGCATCCGTGGATAACGAGGGAAATCAGGGATAGTATCAAAGAAAAAGATGAAGCGTACAAATTAGCCAGAAAAAGCAGCCTACCAGGGGACTGGGAGAAATTCAGAGACCAACAGAGGAGGACAAAGGGCTTAATTAGGAAAGGGAAAATGGAGTATGAAAGAAAACTGGCAGGAAACATAAAAACTGACTGCAAAAGTTTTTATCGATATGTGAAGCGCAAAAGATTAGTTAAAACAAAGGTAGGTCCCTTGCAGTCAGAAACTCTAACTTTGAGGGAATGCGTGAGGATTTTAAAGGAGTGAATTGGGACACTTTGTTTCATGGGAAGGATGTAGAAGAGAAATGGAAGACATTTAAAGGGGAAATTGTAAGAGTACAGAATCTTTATGTCCCTGTTAGGGTGAAAGGAAATAGTAAAAATTGGAAAGAGCCATGGTTTTCAAGGGAAATTAGACACTTGTTTCGAAAAAAGAGAGATATCTACAATAATTATAGGAGGCATGGAGTAAATGAGGTGCTAGAGGAGTATAAAGAATGTAAAAAGAATCTTAAGAAAGAAATTAGGACGGCTAAAAGAAGATATGAGGTTGCTTTGGCAAGAAAGGTGAAAGTAAATCCAAAGGGTTTTCTACAGCTATATTAATAGCAAAAGGATAACGAGGGATAAAATTGGACCATTAGAACCAGAATGGACAGCTATCTGCAGAGCCAAAAGAATGGGGGAGATATTGAACAATTTCATTTCTTCGGTATCACCAAGGAGAAGGATATTGAACTCTGTGCGGTAAGGGAAAAAAGTAGAGTAGCTATGGAAACTATGAGATTCAAAGAGGAGGAAGTACTGACACTTTTGAAAAATATAAAGGTATAAGGTGGATAAGTCTCCAGGTCCTGACACAGGATATTCCCTAGGACATTGAGGGAAGTTAGTGTAGAAATAGCAGAAGCTATGTCAGAAATATATTTCAAATGTCATTAGAAACGGGAATAGTGCCGGAGGATTGGCATACTGCGCAAGTTGTTCCATTGTTTAAAAAGGTTCAAAGAATAAACCAAGCAATAGCAATTAGACCTAGACCTATTAGTCAGTGGTGGGCAAATTAATGGAAAGGATGGAAAGATTTTAAGAGATAATATATAAAAAACATCTGGATAAACAGTGTCTGATCAAAAAGTCAACATGGATTTGTGCCTGGAAGGTCATGTTTGACAAACCTTCTTGAATTTTTTGAAGCGGTAACTAGGGAAATTGATGAGGGAAAGCAGTGGATGTTGTCTATATGGATTTCAGTAAGGCCTTTGACAAGGTTTCCCCATGGAAGGTTGGTTAAGAAGGTTCATCTTTGGGTGTGTATGGTTGAGTAGCAAGATGGATTCAACAGTGGCTGAATGGAGATGTCCCTGTTTGTCAGGTGAAGCCGGTGACCAGTGGGGTGCCTCAGGGATCTGTGTTGGCCCACTGTTTGTTTTGTCATGTACATCAATGACTGGATGATGGGGTGGAAAATTGGATAAGTAAGTTATGCAGATGATACTAAGATAGGTGTGTGATAATGAAGTAGATTCTCAAAGTCTACAGAGAGATTTGGGCCATTTGGGAAAAGTGGGCTGAAAGATGGCAATGGAGTTTAATGCTGATAAGTTGAAGTGCTACATCTTGGCAGGACAAATCAAAATAGGACTACATGGTAAATGGTAGGGAGAGAATGCTGTGGAACAGAGGATCTAGGAATAACTGTGCATAGTTCCCTTGAAGGTGGAATCGCATGTAGGGTGATTTTGGTGTGCTGGGCCTTTATAAATCAGAGCATTGCATATAGGAGTCGGGAAGTAATGTTAAAATTTACTTGGTAAGACCAATTCTGGAGTATGTGTACAGGTGGTATAGGAAGGATGTCAACAAACTATGAGAGTAACAGAGGAGATTTACTAGAATGTTGCCACTATTCAAGAGAAAGGTTGAACAAGTTAGGTCTTTATCTTTGGAGCGCAGAAGGTTTAAGGGGACAAGAGGTCTTTAAAATGATGAAAGGGATAGACCGTGGAAAGCTTTTTCCCATTGAGGGTAGGGAAGATTCAAACAAGAGGGCATGACATGAGAATTAAGGGACACAAATTTAGGGTAACGTGAGGGGGAACTATCTTCACATCAGAGGTGGTGGCTGTGTGGGAATGAGCTTCCAGCAGAGGTGGTGGAGGCAGGATCGATTTTAACATTTAAAAGTAAAGTGGATAGGTATATGGACGTGAACGGAATGGAGGGGTATGGTCTGAGTGCAGGTAGATGGGACTAGGGGAAAACAAATGGTCGGCACGGACTGGAAGGGCCAAGAGGGCCTGTCTCCGTGCTGTAATTGTTATATGGTTATATGGTTATATGGTAAACGGGTGAATTGATCATGGGGAACAAGGACATGGCAGACCAATTGAATAACTACTTTGGTTATGTCTTCACTAAGAAAGACATAAATAATTTGCCGGAAGTAGCACGGGATAACGGGTCAAATGAGATGGAGGAAATGAGTGAAATCCAGGTTAGCCCAGAAAGTGGTGTTAGGTAATTTGAATGGATTTAGGCAGGGTAGAATGTGTTTATCTGGACTTTCAATGAAGGAGTATACAAACTAAAGCACACGGTCAGTATTGATGGGATAGAGAACTGGCTGGCAGACAGTGACAGGATGGCAGACAGTGACTAGTGGGGTGCTGCAAGGCTTCGTGCTGGGTCCCCAGCTATTTACAATATACATTAATGATTTGGACGAGGGAAATTAAATAAAACATCTCAAAGTTTTTCGATGACACGAAGCAGGGGAGCAGTGTTTGCTGTGAGGAGGATGCTAGGAGGCTGCAGGATGACTTGGATAGACTGGGCAAATGAGGCAGATGCAGGTGGATATGTGGGCAAATGCATGGCAGATGCAGTATAATGTGGATAAATGTGAGGTTATCCACTTTGGTGGCAAAACAGGAAGGTAGACTGATTATTGAATGGTGACCGATTAGGAAAAGGGGAGATGCAGCGAGACCTGGGTGTCATGGTACAACCAGTCATTGAAAGTAGGCATGCAGGTGCAGCAGGTGAAGAAAGCGAATGATATGTTGGCATTCATAGCAAAAGGATTTGAGTACAAGAGCAGGGAGGGTTCTACTGCAGTTGTACAGGGTCTTAAGTGAGGCCACACCTGGAGTATTGCGTACAGTTTTGGTCTCCTAATCTGAGGAAAGACATTCTTGCCATTGAGGGAGTACAGAGAAGGTTCACCAGACTGATTCCTGGGATGGAGCATGACTTCAATATGAAGAAAGATGGATAGTACTTGGCTTGTACTCGCTGGAATTTAGAAGATTTGAGGGGGTGATCTCATAGAGACTTACAAAATTCTTAAGGGGTTGGATAGGTCTAGATGCAGGAAGGATTGTTCCCTGTTTGGGGGAAGTCCAGGACAAGGGGTCACAGTTTAAGGATAAGGGGGAAGTCTTTTAGGACCGAGATGAGAAAATCGTTTTTCACACAGAGAGTGGTGAATCTTTGGAATTCTCTGCAGCAGAAGGTAGTTGAGGCCAGTTCGTTGGCCATATTTAAGAGGGAGTTGGATGTGGCCCTTGTGGCTGAAGGGATCAGGGGGTATGGAGAGAAGGCAGGTACAGGATACTGAGTTGGATGATCAGCCATGATCATATTGAATGGCGGTGCAGGCTCGAAAGGCCTGCTCCTGCACCTAATTTCTATGTTTCTATGTTTCTAAAGTCAACATGGATTTATGAAAGGTAAATCATGTCTGACGAATCTTATTGAATTTTTTGAGGATGTAACTAATAGTGGATAAGGGAGAACCAGTGGATGTTATATCTGGACTTTCAGAAGGCTTTCGACAAGATCCCACACAAGAGATTAGTATACAATCTTAAAGCACATGGTATTGGCAGTTCAGTATTGATGAGGATAGAGAACTGGCTGGCAGACAGGAAGCAAAGAGTCGGAGTGAACGGGTCCTTTTCACAATGGCAGGCAGTGACTAGTGGGGTGCCGCAAGGCTCAGTGCTGGGACCCCAGATATTTACAATATATATTAATGATTTGGACGAGGGAATTGAATGCAACATCTCCAAGTTTGCGGATGACACGAAGCTGGGGGGGCAGTGTTAGCTGTGAGGTGGATGCTGGGAGGCTGCAAGGTGACTTGGATAGGCTGGGTGAGTGGGCAATTGCATGGCAAATGCAGTATAATGTGGATAAATGTGAGGTTAAACCACTTTGGTGGCAAAAACAGGAAAGTAGACTATTATCTGAATGGTGGCCCGATTAAGAAAAGGGGAGATGCAACGAGACTGTTGTCCATGGTACACCAGTCATTGAAAGTAGGCATGCAGGTGCAGCAGGCAGTGAAGAAAGCGAATGATAATGTTAGCATTCATTAGCACAATGGATTTGAATATAGGGGCAGGGAGATTCTACTGCAGTTGTACAGGGTCTTGGTGAGACCACACCTGGAGTATTGTGTACAGTTTTGGTCTACAAATCTGAGGAAAGACATTCTTGCCATAGAGGGAGTACAGAGAAGGTTAACCAGACTGATTCCTGGGACGTCAGGACTTTTCATATGAAGAAAGACTGGATAGACATGGCTTGTACTCGCTGGATTTAGAAGATTGAGGGGGGATCTTATAGAAACTTACAAAATTCTTAAGGGTTGGACAGGCTAGATGCAGGAAGATGTTCCCAATGTTGGGGAAGTCCAGATAAGGGGTCACAGTTTAAGATAAGGGGGAAATCTTTTAGGACCAAGATGAGAAAAACATTTTTCACACAGAGTGGTGAATCTCTGGAATTCTCTGCCACAGAAGGTAGTTGAGGCCAGTTCATTGGCTATATTTAAGAGGGAGTTAGATGTGGCTCTTGTGGCTAATGGGATCAGGGGGTATGGAGAGAAGGCAGGTACGAGATACTGAGTTGGATGATCAGCCATGTTCATATTGAATGGCGGTGCAGCCTTGAAGGGCCGAATGGCCTACTCCTGCATCTAATTTCTATGTTTCTATGCCGACCAGCGATCTCCACGCATTAACATATCCTCCACACACTAGCAACAATTTACACATACATCAAGCCAATTAACCCATAAACTTGTACTTCTTTGGAGTGTAGGAGGAAACCAAAGATCTCGGAGAAAACCCACATGGCCATGGGGAGAATGTACAAGCTCCGTACAGACAGCACCCGTAGTCCGGACCGAACGCGGATCTCTGGCACCGCAAGCGCTGTAAGGCAGCAACTCTACCACTGCGCCATCGTGCCGCCCCTGGTTGGGTCAGGATCCTTCTTCGACCTGAGAACAACCTCCCCATGTTTTCCTGAGATGCTGCCTGATCCGAAGAGTTACTCCAGCACTTTGCATCTTCTTTTGCTCCTAGTTTGAATTGTCAACTGTTTGTTTTATCTTAAAGAGTGAATGGAGAAGGCAGTGAGACCCTGCCAACACGGCAAATATCACCAGTGACATTATCACCAGGTTGTTTGTGTGATGCAGTGACATACTTTTCTACCTGTGCTCGGAGATATGTAATGTCTTCATGGATTTTGCTTGATAAGGAATATAACATGGTAACAGATGGAGACACCTCTGAAGTTACTACAACGTAAGGCAGAAAGAAAAGTTTAAAAAGTTTATTTGATCAATATAATTTGTTGATCACACATCCATGAAGTAAAGCTTCAGAATTGGTAAGAGAAGATGACAGACAGTACGTTAAAAATGGATGGATTTTTTTTTAGTAACGTTAGAGTGAAGGCATCGTTTTAACAAATGCTGTATTTGTGCTTGAATTGCTTGGTACAAATGCATCTCTCAAGAGAATGCTTTCAGTCATGAACGATTCCTGGATGGTAAATGAGTTTAACGTAATGGTAGAGACAGTGAAAGTAGTTGTGAAAATAGATATGTAGTAGAACTGGTTCATTTTTTTTAGATCTGTGAAAACAAGAAACTGTTATCGCAGGTATTTTTATCGGAAAAAAAAATACCCTAAGGATGTTTAAAAGCTGGAACTATTTGCACTGCAATTAATTTTAACAGAATTATAAGTTTGCATAAAAATTGTCTGCTGCAAATACAGTGGCTTGCAAAAGTTTTCATACCCCTTGAACTCTTCCACATTTTGTCACATTACAACCACAAATGTAAATGTATTTTATTGGGATTTTATGTGATAGACTAACACAAAGTGGCCCATAATTGTGAAGTGGAAGGAAAATGATGCATGGTTTCCAAATTTTATTACAATTAAAAAGTTGAAAAGTGTGGCGTGCCAAAGTATTCAGCCCCCCTGAGTCAATACTTTGTAGAACCACCTTTCGCTGCAATTACAGCTGCAAGTCTTTTGGGGTATGTCTCTACCAGCTTTGCACATCTAGAGACTGAAATGTTTGCCATTTCTTCTTTGCAAAATAGCTCAAGCTCAGTCAGATTGGATGGAGAGCGTCTGTGAACAGCAATTTTCAAGTCTTGCCAGAGATTCTCAATTATATTTAGGTCTGGACCATTCTAACATATGAATATGCTTTGATCTAAACCATTCCATTGTAGCTCTGGCTGTATGTTTAGGATTGTTTTCCTGCTGGAAGGTGAACCTCTGCCCCAGTCCTCCAAGTCTTTTTGCAGACTCTAACAGGTTTTCTTCCAAGATTGCCCTGTATTTGGGTCCATCCATCTTCCCATCAACTCTGACCAGCTTCCCTGTCCCTGCTGAAGAAAAGCATCCCCACAGCATGATACTGCCACCACCATGTTTCACAGTGGGGAATGGTGTGTTCAGGGTGATTTGCAGTGTTAGTTTTTCCGCCACACATAGTGTTTTGCATTTTAGGCCAAAAACTTCAATTTTGGTCTCATCAGACCAGAGCACCTTCCTCCACATGTTTGCTGTGTCACCCACATGGCTTGTGCAAACTGCAAACGGGACTTCTTTTGGCTTTGTTTCAATCCAATGGCTTTCTTCTTTGCCACTCTTCCATAAAGACCCGATTTGTGGAGTGCACAACTAATAGTTGTCCTGTGGGACAGATTCTCCACCTGAGCTGTGAATCTCTGCAGCTTCCCCAGTGTATACCATAGGCCTCTTGGGCTGCTTCTCTAATCAATGCTCTCCTTGCCCGGCCTGTCAGTTTAGGTGGATGGCCATGTCTTGGTAGCTTTGCAGTTGTGCCATACTCTTTCGATTTTTGGATGATGGATTGAACAGTGCTCTGTGAGATGTTCAAAGCTTGGGATATTTTTTTATAACCTAACCCTGCTTTAAACTTCTCCACAACTTTATCCCTGACCTGTCTGGTGTGTTCCTCGGGCTTCATGAGGCTGTTTGTTCACTAATGTTCTCTAACAAACCTCTTAGGCCTTCACAGAGCAGCTGTATTTATACTTAGATTAAATTACACACAAGTGGACTCTATTTACTAATTAGGTGACTTCTGAAGGCAATTGGTTGCACTGGATTTTATTTAGGGGTATCAGAGTAAAGGGGGCTGAATACTTTTGCACACCACACTTTTCAGTTTTTTATTTGTAAAAAAATTTGAAAACCATGTATCATTTTCCTTCCACTTCACAATTATGGGCCACTTTGTGTTGGTCTATCACATAAAATCCCAATAAAATACATTTACGTTTGTGGTTGTAACGTGACAAAATGTGGAAAAGTTCAAGGGGTATGAAAACTTTTGCAAGCCACTGTATGTTCCCACATTTTACATAACACATTCAAATAATTTGTTTTATTTTTACACTGGCTAGATAACAATCCACAATGTCAAATTGATTTAATGGTGAAAGTGAACTGAATTGAGCAATGTGTTTATATTGAGTTGATAATTAAAATTAAATATAACATTAAAGGTAGTTTGGCAAGATGGAGAAACACTATAGATAAAAGACCTGAACATGTCTGGTGACGAAAGGTTCAAAAGTTTCATTTGTATAAGTGGTGAGTTTTTGCTATAAATTGTATTCCAGTGAACTCCATGAAAAGGCCAGCAGTGTGATGCAAAGTTGAGGCCATTCCCTTGCATTTCCACTGAGGAAGAACCTAAGTCAAGTTTCAGTGGAGACACAAAATGCTGTCCTCAACTGAAATGTGTATGAAGGAACAGCAACTGCAGTTGCCTCATACACATTCAGTGGACGAGAATAGCTATGAGGGATTAAGATGAGTTCGAATTTTAAAGTCTTTTGAGTCAATTTATTTTCAAATCTTATTCACGTGTTCTAATCTTTAAAAACAGGTCCTCAATTTATAGGATGTTTTTTTTTTCAAATTTGGCGAATGGATTTATTTACAATTTCAAAAGTTTTTCAATTATTGGAAGGTTCTAAGACGTTCATAATGTTTTGATAGTTTGTCTAGCTGACGAAACCAGGGCCATCCTTGTTGTTGAATTTTGAGACAGCCCTGTCCAGGATGTTCGCATTTGAGAAAGTGCAAATGATAAATGGAGGCCTAGTTCATAGGGCAGCAGTGAACACTAGTGACTAGCTGTTGTCCACAAAATCCAGCCAAATGTACATTGCAGGTAATAAATCAGTGCCAAGGCAATGGCAAAGCAATTGCTGACAAAGTTTGCCATTGCTAAAGGATAATATTGGAGACTAAGAAATACTCCAAAAAAAAACCTCTCCTGTCAGCAGTACAACCATTTCTGCATTCTAAGATAAACTATTTATTGCATAAGGATGGAATGAGGTAGAAAATGAAACAACATATGCTAATGTAACAAAAAATGCCAGTATATACCAGGAGAAAGGTCACTTTGGGTACACGCAGAAGCAGAAAATAACATAAACTCCTTCAAGACTGCTGCCTTGCTGGCACTGCATAGTGTCAATGATTTGTTTTTGCAAGAAACATAATTAGTTCTCTCTCTCGGTCTCTCTCCCTCCTAGGGGAGGGATTAAAGGATAGTTATCCGACAACGAATGCTCCTTTCTCCTCTGGTATCTACTTCTTTCTTACACTTGTCCTTAATTCAGTTGTGGGAAAATGGTGACGGGCATGGAGAATGCTCTCTCTTGCAGTACAGCGCCAATCTCTGATAATTTCACCACTTGGTATCATCTTTATTTAGATCATCACCTTGCATTATTGGCGGTTTATATGCCAATTATTTTAAACCTTCCAAATGTTCAATTGCTACTATCATAAAGAACAATGCTGAATGTCGTTTCCATGGTGCTTAAATGCCCAAAAGAAAAAAACGATATCAGCAAGAGCCAGGTGAGTCCCAGTAATCTCTAACACATCTCGTTGCTAGGCAATGCCAGGTACTAATATGAAAAAAGAATGTAAAGAAAATGAAGCTGACTTTGTCAGTGGGTGTCCACAGGAGCCAGATTTAAGTTGTTAAAAACTAACTTTGCTATTTGTGAGATGGGGATCAGATTCATTCAGAGTGTCACGGCCATTGATTTTCAATATCTGTCAAGAAAACAAGGATGTAATTCTTTAGGATTGGCAAGTTAATGAGAGCCGAAACAGATAAAGGCAGCATGGGGCAGGGTGATGCAGATGAAGTGCTTTACCAATAGATTCAGATGGACAGTGAAGGAAATGCAGTGATGGCAGGAATTACACTTTCAGCTAAAGAGAAAAAAAAATCTCCGTTGCCAGTTCCTTAGGACATTTAGAATTTCAGCCAGATAGCTGGATTTTAATCTGTACAGCACAGCGTAGGTTTTGATGCAGGCCACCCTGAGGCAGTTGCCTGCACAAAGACACAAATGCCAGATCTGTTGAAGGATTACAGCCCTCAGAACATTATCATCTGTGATGAAATGGGGCTTATTACGGATCAGCTGTTGATAGCAGCTTAGTGCTCAAGAAGAAATCTTTAGCAGGCAGGAATGATAGCCTGTCAACCATGTTACATGCTAACATTAATGGGATAGAAAAAATGTGAAAATTTAGAAGTAAATCATGCAACCAACTGTTTACCACCCTTGCACAGTGCAATTCAACCATATTTTATACAAATTCAATGGCAATTGGATGTTATTAACTGCTGAAGATAAAAATCATCCTCACTTTCTCATCTTTTTTGGAGGAATAAGTATGGTGCATTTATATTAAAAGTATATTTGCAATGACCAGTAGCTTTAATCCAGACCAACATCAATTTACATTTATATAACATTTTTAATTCAGTTTAACGAACCAGGGTACTTCATGAGAGCATTAACAGAATAACATTGACACTCAATGATATAAAGAGATATTAAGACAGCTTGGTCAGTGAGATAGGTATTAAGGACTGAGCAGGAAATTTTACAATGGAAATTTCCGGAACACTTATGAATGTAATGGTATCCAGAGGCAGGACCAAAGTACACTTGGTTTGAAGGAAGACACTCTGACTCCATGCAGTTCCAGTCACCCCATTCTAATTGGATGTGGAGGCTTTGTAAAGGGTGCAGTGGAGGCTTACTGGAGTGATGCTCGGATTAGGTGGTAATAGCTACAGGGAGAGCTTGGACTGATTTGAATTGTTTTCTCTGGAATGCCGGAGGTTGAAGGGAGATCTGGTTGCAGTATATAGAATTATGGGCATAGTTAGGGTAGAGAGTCAGAACCTTTATCCCCAGGATGGAAATTTCAAATGCTAGAGGGTATAGATTTAAAGTGAAAGGAGAAAAGTTTAAAGGAGATATGCGAGACATGTATTTTACACAGATGGTGATGGATGCCGGGGTGATGGTGGAGGCCGCTGCAATAGTGGCATTTAAGATACTTTTGTAGGTATATGGATATGCAGAGAATGAAGAGATATGGAGTATGTGCAGGCAGATAAGAGTTGGTCTTGGCATCTTGTTCAGCACAGATATTGAGCGTCACTGAAGGGCCTGCTCTATGCTTTTTATGTTCCACTTTCAGCCAGACACTGAAAGCCCATTAATAATGGTTCCATTCAGCAAATATGCATTGTTAAAATGCTTCACCCTTGAGAAAATTGGAATTAGGCTTTATCCTTGCTTGCTAGACTAATCATTTGCAGAAAAAGTATTCCAAAGTTTTCTGCTCTCCACCGTCTATTCTGGGCCACGCAACCAGAATACATTATCCTCTAATGCAGCAGAGGATCAATATTGTTGCATGCAAAACGTTGCCTCCATAATTAGATTACATGGCATTATGGTCTCAGAGGAATTGTGCAAACGCAACATTAATAAATAATGCACCAATATAACTGTTGCTGAGTTCTCTCAGAATGACTTGGAAAAGACAGGTCACTGTGTATTTGTGTGAGGAAATATACTGTTTGTTAACTACAGATAGGATATGTCTGCATCAAATACATCCAGAAAGAGAATAGTTCTGAATAGTGCACACAGTGCTATCTTTTTGAAATGGATATGAAATAACTAAAGTAAAAAAAAGTGAGTTGCCAGAAGAAGTGGTAGAATTACAATGTGCAAAAGGCATTTGGACAGGTTCATGGATTGGAAAGGTTTAGATAAATATAAACCAACTCCAGGCAACTGGAACTAGCTCTGGAAACCCCCTTGGTTGACATGGACCAATTTGGCTGAAGGGCCTGTTTTTGCGCTGTATTGGAGGGAGTGCAGCGTAGGTTCACCAGGTTAATTCCCAGGATGGCGGGGCTGACGTATGCTGAAAGAATGGATCGACTGGGCTTGTATTCACTGGAATTTAGAAGGATGAGAGGAGTTCTAATAGATGCTAGATGAAGAGCCAAATGTTCCCCATGTTGAGGGAGTCCAGAACCATGGGTTACAGTTTAAGAATGTGGTAGGCCATTTCAATCTGAGATGAGGAAAAACTTTTTCACCCAGAGAGTTGTGAGTCTGTGGAATTATCTGCCACAGAAGTCAGTGGAGGCCAATTCATTGGATGTTTTCAAGAGGGAGTTAGATATACCTCTTATGGCTAACGGAATCAAGGGATATGGGGAGAAAGCAGGAACAGGATATGGATTTAGGATGATCAGCAATGATCATATTGAATGGCGGTGCAGGCTCGAAGGGCCGAATGACCTACTCCTGCACCCACTTTCTATGTTTCTATGTTTCTCTATAATACTCTATGATTCTACAACTGTTTAAGAAAGCTGTCCTTCAGGAAAAGATTTAACTGAGGTTGGTCTCTGGCAGAATAAAATCACTGTGATGGCACTAACATTAAACATGGTGACAAACCGACAGCAGAAGAAGTCATGGAGGTAGATAATGTGTAAGCTGATATTAACATTGTTCAATAAGGGTGATGTTGCAGACATTGGTCTGGTCTGTTATGGACCATCAATGAGAGTTTTAAGAAGATATGGTGCTGGAGAAAAATTATACTGACTGAAGAAGGGTCTTGACCCGAAACATCACCCATTCCTTCTCTCGTGAGATGCTGCCTGTCCCGCTGAGTTACTCCAGCTTTTTGTGTCTATCTTTGGTTTAAACCAGCATCTGCAGTTCCTTCCTCCACATACTGACTTTAATTGATTGTTGTGTGGCTTTGTAACATGTCCAGTACTGGAATGCAAAAAAGGAAGATAATTCATTCTTGTCTTGTTTGGCTCATGATGTAAAATCAATAGATTTGGATTTTATATTTCTTTTCCTGCAGCACACATTATCACTTTCAAACTGTTTATTGAACTGCTTCACATGTTGCCTTCTCTGATTTGTACAAGAAATCAAATACCTAAATGACAGTATAGTAAATCATACAGCATTTAAGAAAGGTAAATGTTTAGCTCCCCTTTGATAAATCCAACTTACAAAAGACATTTACCACTAGTAACACCTGTGCTCACTTCCGTGTTTACAATTCGGCAATCTAATTTGAAGGATTGCCACAATAAAGTGTCTTGAAAGGCACACTGCAAAACCTCCGACTGCAGTCATGTAGCAAATCTGATGTTAGCAGATGAGTCACCTAGTGTACAGCCTGAACAACTCCTCTCCCTGGAGTTCAAGAAACTAAAAGGCAACCAGATGTTTCATGCCACAACACATGTTGAAATCCTTATCCACATTATTGTGATTGCACAGTGAGGATAATGTTCTCATATCAATACAACGAGGATCATTTTTTCAATAAATATGCATTTTACTTCGGTCACGTGAGTGATTCCGTGAAGAACCCCGCCAGTCCGCATGCGTGTCATTACGTCTGATGCATGGCGCAGCGACCAGCTGGGAGGAGCAGCGCTTCTCCAGCGGTAAGTTTAAAAACCCTCAGGTAAGTGTCAAACTTGTTGGAGGTCGTTTCTGCACTTGTTAAATCTTGTTTACAGGAGGACAAGTTCAAGCATGGAGAAATCGTTGTGAGCAAGGCGAGCCGTTACAAAACTAACCAAGGACCGCTGGCTGAAACAAGTGCTGCGTTATGCAGGAGTTAATACTGACAAATTTAAATCTCACTCCACCAGGGCGGCATCAACGTCAGCAGCGAGGGCAATAGACGTCCCTCTAGACCATCCCGCAAGATGGTCAAATGAATTAACTTTTCAGAGGTTTTATAATAAACCACTTATTGAACCCGGGGTGTTTGCCCATTCTGTTTTAAGTTCTGTTTCATAGCTTCTCCCTGAGAGAGGAGTCGCTATTGTGTTATTTTGTTTATTTTGTGAATTAAAGCTTGGATTTGGATCGGTGTGAAATCACAGACCTTTGAAATCTTCACGGAATCACTCACGTGACTCCGAAGTAAAATAGTAAGATTAAACGAGAACTTACCAGTTTGAAGTTTGATCTTTATTTTATGAGGAATTACAATGAGCGATTACATACACACTGCTCCCGGCCCTCAAATGATAAAGGTCAACTGGAAGGTCTAGTTTATAATCTTACTATGTTACTCCAGTTACTGTTATTCTGTGATTTCACACCGCTGCTTTGAAGGTTGACACACATGCGGACTGGCGGGGTTCTTCACGTAATCGCTCATCGTAACTCCTCATAAAATAAAGATCAAACTTCAAACTGGTAAGTTCTCATTTAATCTTACTATTAAAAGGTCTAAGATTAAAAAGCATGTGATACTTTCTATCAGTCATTCCGATGCAAGAGTATGTTGACAAAATCTTATAACAACATTTTAGAAGGGCAGTACGGTAGTGCAGCAGTAGAGTTGCTGCCTTAAGGGCCTGTCCCACTTGCGTGTCCTTGGCACGCAAATTACGTGACCTCGTGGTCGCATTGAGGTGCATGGGCATCGTGTGGCCGGTCCCACTGAGAAACGCGAAGGGGTATGTAGTGCGACATCGCGCGGGGCTCCGAAATTTTTGTAGCAAACTAAATCTTCGTGCGCCGATGGCCAGTCGTGGAACTGACGGCCAATGTGGGACACGCCCAAGACCCTGGCGCAACGCAACGTCTCACCTCTAACAGCAGCAGAAGCAGGCAAACGATCGCCGAGCTCGGCCTGGGGCTCACGGCCGTCGCGGTCCGGATCCGCCCCCACTCCTACTCCCAGAGCGGGGCCAGGAGCGGAGCTGTGCTGCTGGCCGGGAGGATTTGATGAACTTTTCGGAAGGTGGGGAGGAACAAAAGCAGTCAGACTTTGCAGTTCAGAGCTCTGTCAGGCTGCAGAGGCTTTCTTTGTTCAAAGAGTCCTCTAATTAGTAAGGTTTGTCTGTGTGTATCTGGAAAGTGTAGGAGCTCCAGTGGCTGGCGGAAGGCCAAGATTCACTTGAGCTTGGTGTGAGCTGAGTCTGGAACGGTGCTTGTAGTTAATAACATCGGAAAGCTCCCTCCTACACCGACTTGCCCGGTCCAGGTGTGCTGGGTAAGTGCGGCAACAGTGCCCTTGGATTTCGTTGAAGCCGGGGAGGCGACGGAGACCTGGGGAAGAAGCCTCTGGAAGCTCCGTTTTTGACGGCGGAGGATTGACACGGACATTCCGATCTTATCAGGAGGAGACTGTTTCTGTTGCTTTGCCAAGAAAGCCTTCACAAGACTCATTAACTGTAGCAAAAGATTGCAGGTGCAGCAACAGCAGAAAGACACTGCTTTGATTTAAAAAGGACGGATTACTGTGTGTAGTGCCGCGCCCTAAAGATGGCGACCCCTCAGAGTTATTGCAGCTGTCGCTCGGTCGGCAGTCCCCGAGACTGAGGGCCATGAGTTGATGGGGCGCACACATGGGTAAAAATGTACATGCAGAGCAACCTGCCCTTCAAAGGCCTTTCTAGATGCGCTGGGTGAGACTGTTGGCAAGAAAAGCCATAGTCTCGGGCGCGGTGGTCAGTGGGAAGGTGGTTGTTCTACTGAAGACTCAACAGGCGGTGGCTCTGGCTCTGGAAAGGGGCATAACAGCGGGTGGGAATTTTGCGGCGGTGGACCCATGGGGGGGTCCCGTGCTGCCGGTCATTCTGTCCAACGTTCCCACTTTTGTTTCCGGATGCGCTCCTGCTCCCACATGTAAGGAAGCTGGGGGAGGTGCGGTCGGGGCTCACCAAATTGTTGTATAGGTTTGATGATCCTGAGATGCAGCATATATATACTTTTAAACGTCGTGTGTATATGCAGGATGGCACAGGGGATGGACACGGAGGGGAGTTTTGATGTGGAGGTGGATGATTTCTCTCCTATCGCGTGTTTTGGAACGCGGGCCAAGTGCGTTGTCACGCTTGCAAAAAGGTGGGGCATTTTCGCAGGAATTGTCCCAGGGACCCGGGCTGCCACTCTCCACCATGGTGGCCCGGGAGAGCACTGCTAGCCCATCTGGGGCTGCTGGTTCTACCACTGTAGCCCGTGAAGGCTCTATTCCCCTACCTCCACCCCCCATCCCCCCCAACCCCCATGTCCCGTACCTGCGGCGGTGGATGCGGGTGAAGTGCGTGGGGTGGACAGGGAGGGTTGGGCGCTTCAGGGGGGGAGAAAGTCAAAAGCGAAAAAGAAGAAGGGCGGGCCCCAGGAAGAAGACCACCTCCAAGCGGGACCCCTGGCAGCGTATAAAATTGTGCTCGCCTCTGAACCCGGGCCCAGGGAAGCATAAGGGGCCTAGGGTCCAACGGGGGGGCTGGAGAGGTTGAACAAGTAGACGGTAGTTAGTGGAGGTAGAGGCTTCCGCAATGGAGATCACTGTGCCACCGCACGCCAGTGGTTCAAAGAGGAGGAGACATGGGTCCTCCGATATAGAGAAGGGCCCTGAAGTTTAGGAGCAACCTGAAGGGGGGCCTTCCCCTCCTGTTGAGGTGGGGGACCCAGGACACTCTTCCTCTGAGGGGGGAGGATGCCTCTGTAGTGCAGGGAACACCTGAGAGTGGCGATACATTACCCTTGGGGGCTGTTCCCCCAGAGAGTGCGTCTGCTAGCTTTTTAGAGGATGACCAGGGGCGGCCCTGAAGATGGGGACTTGGGTGAGGGGGAGGGTCCCCAGTCTGAGCTCCTCGTTTGAGGCTGTAAGCCCAGATGAGGGGTGTGATGTCCCACTGGTCGAGGGAGCAGGGGGGACTTCAATAACATCGTCCCCTGAGGGTCACAGTGAGGTGATTCACCTGGTGGTGGGGGTAGGGGCCTCTCGGGGTGATGGTGCTGGGTGGGTAGCCTGGGTGAGGAGGAGGGCAAGGTCGTTTCGGATCGTGTCCTTCGGTCGGACTCTAGGCAGGCCCGCTTACAGCAAGGCCCGGAGACTTGCTCCGACTTCACTGTTCCCAATCCGGTTACAGAGGGCGGTGGGAGAGTGCAGGAGACTGGCCAATTAGCAGATAGCTTGCCACAGTCAGAAGGCTACGGTACCTGCCCCTGTTCACTGATCCTGGGGGTGGGGAAGGTGACAGAGGAGGGACCGTGTGATGTGGCTGGATCGCCCACCTCACAAGGAGAGGTGAGCGAGGTGGCTGAGAGTAGCAACCTTCCGGACTCGGGCTCGGACATTGAGTGCGAGGAGGAGGGGTACGCGGAGTCCGTCGACAGTGCGTTGACGGACTGCCCCACCCGCGGCCCTGTGTCACGATTGTCGAAGTCTGGGAACTTCGGAAGTTCTTAAAGGATACGAGAGGGAGTAGGAACAAGGTGGATTTGGCTGTCGACCGCTGGTCGGCCTGAGGGTGCCCATGCGGTCCATTTATGCCATCCTTCAGAAGAAGGGGAATGAGGCGGGGCTAATACGGAATGAGCGGCGCCAGTTCCAAGAGCTTTTTAAGGCCCTAAAGAGAGGGGGGAAGGCTAGGGGAGGCTCCACTCCTTCACTGGGGGCTGGTAAAAGATCCAGTGTACACTCAAAATGAAGCTCACTATAGCCTGCCTTATTTTTTATATCAATGGGGGCAGGGGGTCTCTCCGTAGGTATCACCATCTCTCAGTGCTCAGGGACGGGGGGTACGCGGTGAGCTTCCTGCAGGAAACACACACTGTGGCTAGTGGATGAACCCACCTGGCTCCTGGAGAGTGGGAAGGGGGGGGTCTACATGAGCCATCTCAGCTCCAATTTCGAGTGGAGTGGCATTCCTGTTGGCCCCGTTTTCCAACGGAGATCCTCAGAGTGCAGGACCATTGTACCAGGTCGTTTGCTGTATCTGGCCGTGCGTTTGGATGGCGTGCCATTACACTTCATTAATGTGTACGCTCCCAAGATCGGCGCAATGCAGACGCGCTTAACAAGGGAAGTGACCACGTTGTTGAACACTATCGAACGTGGGGAGTGTGTGTTTTCCTTGGGGGAGATTTTAATTGTACCCTCGAGGTGAGAGATCGCTCTGGCGTTCAGCGTGACCCGGCTGGAGTAAATTCTTTAAGGGAGATGGTGGATGTCTTTTGAGCTGGTAGATGCTTGGCGGAATTTCCATCCTGACTCTAACGCCTTCTCGTACAGGTTTGAGGGTGGTGGTTCCCGTATTGACAGTTTATACGTGTCCAAGGCCTATGTCTCCTGTGTTTCGGCGGCCTCCATGCGGCCGGCGCCATGCTCGGGACCCATTGCCTGGTGCGAGTGGATTTTATCCCGACAGCGCACAGGGCTGGGTCCGCGTACTGGCATTTTAATAGCCAGCTGCTGGAGGATCGCCCGATTCCAGGATTCCTTCAGGCAGTTCTGGGCGAGGTGGAGAGAGAGGCAGGGGCGTTTCCTTTCCCTAAAGGCGAGTGGTGGGACGTGGGGAAGGCCTACGTCCGTCTGTTTTGTCAGGACTATGCGAGGGGGTCGACCAAGGGGCGGGACTCCGAGATCGGACGGCTTGAGAGGGAGTTGCTTGACTCAGAGGCTCGTCTGGATCAGACTGGTGGGGCTTCGTGTGAGTGGGAGTAGTACCAGGAGAAGAAGGGAAGCACTGAGGGACTTGCAGCTTAGGAGGTCCCGGGGCGCGTATGTGAGGTCGCGAGTCCAGATGTTGCAACGTATCTGGGACCGAGCCTCCCCCTTTTTCTTTTCTCTGGAGAAGGGTGCGAGGAGCCCGCAGGCAGCTTGTAGAGTTGCTTGCGGATGATTGGCTCCTCTGTCACGGATCCAGAGAGCATTGGTGCCTCGGTTCGGTCTTTCTACAGGACTCTGTTCTCGGCTGCAGGCACATCGAGTGCGGAGGCGCAAGAGGTCCTGTGGGAGGGGCTTAAACCGCTGTGTGCAATGATGTGGCTGAACACCTGGATGATCCCTAACTCTGGAGGAGTTTGACGGGTGCCTTGCACCAGCTCAGGGGGGGCAAGTCTCCAGGGCTGGATGGACTGGACTGTGGAGTACCTTAGAGCCTTCTGGGATGTCCTGGGGGGTGACTATATGAAGGTCCTGGGGGAGAGCCTGGCGACCGGGGAGATGACCTTCTCATGGCGCAGGGCAGTAGTTGTCCTGTTGCCTAAGAAGGGCGATTCTCCGCCTTTTGAAGAACTGGCGCCCAGTCTCTCTCCTCAGCACGGACTATAAAGTTTTTGCACGGGCATTCGCGAATCGCCTGGGTCCCGTGTTGTCCCAGGTGATCCACCCTGACCAGTCTTACACCGTCCCGGGCCGGTCCATCCAGGACAAATATCCAATCTGCTCCGGGACCTGATCCATCTGTCCCAGGGGGCTGGACAGTCAGTCGCCTATCTCTCCCTCGACCAGGAGAAGGCGTTCGACAGGGTGGAGCACGAATACCTTCTCGGGACTCTGCAGGCGTTCGGATTTGGACCGCATTTTGTGTCCTGGGTTCCGACTTTTAATACACTGCTGCAGAGTGCCTTGTTAAGGTCAACGGCTCTTTATTGGCCCCCATTCCCTTTGGGAGGGGGGTTCGTCAGGGATTGTCCATGTCGGTCAGCTGTATTCCATCTGTGTAGAGCTTTCCTGTGCCTTCTCCGGAGCGCGGTTGACGGGCCTGGTTGTGCCGGGGCCGGAGATGGAGGTGGTTCTCTCGGCCTACGCCAATGATGTCATTTTGATGTTCACCGACCCTGTTGACCTGCGGGAGGATGCGTGAGTGCCAGCAGGTTTTCTCAGCTGCATCCTCCGCCAAGATCAACTGGGGGAAATGTTCTGGTCTCTTGGTGGGTCAGTGGGAGCCCTCCTTGGTGTGCTCTCTTACCGGGCAGGGCTGTAGTTATAAAACCAGCTGGTGGCCTCTATGCTGTTGGTACGGCTGGCCACTATGGTCCCGTCCTCTTTATTTATAATCAGGTTACAGAGGAGATTGGTCAACTTCTTCTGGGGTGAGAGGAACCACTGGGTCTCTGCGGGGGTTCTGAGTCTCCCATTGGAGGAGGGTGGTCAGGCGCTGGTCTGTGTTCGTACCCAGGTGGCGGCTCTCCGACTCAGGACCCTGCCGGAGATACGTCTACTCAGACTACCCTCCTAAATGGCATCGTGCTGGCCACGTACTTTTTCCACCAGGGGCGCTGCCTTCAGGAGGGCTCAAAGCTCCCAGTAGCGGGTATGAGTCGACGCGCTCGGCGGGAGTTGCCTGGCTTTTACCGTGACCTCCTGAAGGCCAGGAATTTGGTCACCTTCAGCCAGGGCGCTGCTCCTCAGGGGAGGAGGGGCGTGTTGTGGCTGTGATGGGGGGTGTTGGGAGAGGCGGTGTGCGTGGAGCGATTCCGGTGAGCTTACCCCCGCTCCATCGGAATTGTTCATGGGACCCATGGCCCGGCTCCCTCCCCGAGAGCACGGCCCATGCAACATGAGCCGCCGTTTCCGTGATGCGGAGAGGCGCGTGTTGTACAGGTTGCTCTTGCACACTCTCCACTTCCTCGCCCTCGTCTTCCGTCCAGAACACGCCCTGGCGGTCCGTGTTACCACCTGACGAGGGAGAGGTCCTCAGTGGAGGTCTCTCTATAAGGGAGTCCTCCCCCTCTACATCGGGGACCTGGGGTGGAGAGTGTTGCACAAAGCCGTGGCCTGGAAACAGGTACTTGAGCCGGTTCACGGACTCGTCCGCCGCCTGTCACTTTTGCGGCGAGGAGGAGACCGTGTTCCATGTCTACATGGAGTGGTGAGAGGTTGCAGCCCCTGTTCGAGTATCTGAAGGAGCTGCTCCTCAAGTTTTGGCTCCACTTTAGTCCAACACTATTTATATTTGGGCACACCGGTGCAGAGGGGGGAGGGTCGGGGTGAGGGAGGAGGGGGTCTCCCTGTCGGTTTGCTCCTGGGCCTGGCCAAGATGGCCATTCGCGGGTCCAGGCAGCGGGCAGTCGACGGCCGCACAGCAGTCGGCTGCCTGCCCCTCTTCCGGGGTTACGTCCGTGCCCGCGTGTCCCTAGAGAGGGAACACGCGGTGTCCACGGGGACTGTGGAGGCTTTCCGTGAACGCTGGTCACCGCTGGAGGTCGAAGGCATTATGATAAAAATGACAATATTTTAATTTGAGAACTTTGTTTGTAAAATGCCAATATAGGCATTCTCTGATCGTTTTACTGTTTTGTACTTGTTGGTTTAAATAAAAGCATTTTGTAAAAAAAAAAAAGGAGGCAAAGGAACCTGTACAGGAGAGCATAAGAGACAGGTTTCTTGTGCAAAAGGCATTTTATTGCAGCAATGTGTTGGAGGGTATCTGGAAGAGCATGACTGCTCTGTATAAATGTCAGAGCTTTCAGAACCAATGCAAGATGGCCAAATTACCCTTCACAGAAGATAGACACAAAATGCTGGAGTAACTCAACGGGTCAGGCAGAATCTCTGCTCGATCCTTCACCAAAGATTGAGTTTCTCACCATGTACATGTTTTCTTTACTTCTGTGATGCAGCACTAAATAAAATAATGTAATATATGAATATCTCACTAAAGACAACTTGCAAGGATTGTCAGACTCGGTTTGAGAGTCAAGGTGACCCTGACTTTGAGAGGAGTGTTTGCACATGTTGTTTACTGCTTGTTTGCCTGTGACCTCTGCAAACCGCAATGATCACATCATGCTAAATAGATTAACAAGGCTATAAAATTGCATTGGAAGTGTTATTTCAAAGGTTTACATCAGTGTAAATCTGAAGTGCCACAAATTTGCTCCAACAGCAGAATGTACCATTTTTTAAATTGTCAGATTTGTTGCTGACAAAAAATGCCCTTTTTTGGGAGTTCTCCTTCAAATGCCTCATTCAGATATCTACCCTTGGCGAAACCCAAATTACATCTTTTGGAAAATAATCCAATGCAGCTCCAAAGTTCAAACTAAAAGTGCTATGAGAAGTAATTTTATTTAATTTTATTCTCAGAATTGAAGGGTTGCTGGTAAGACTAATATTTATGCCAATTGACCATTTCAGAAGGCAATCAGGAGTTATCCAGGTTTCTCTGGGTCTGTAGCATCCATGTAAGGACAATTTGTTTCTTTTTTTTTTTAACTTTCAGCTTTTTTAAACTGAATTTAAATATCTCAGATGCCCCAATGGTATTTGAACATTTCTCCAGACAATTAGTCCAGGTCTCAAGATTACTTGTGCAGTAACAAAATCACTATACCATAAACATTTAATGTTGTGCTTTAAAATGAGAGTGCTTTACCTATCGATTTCAAAATGTAATCTATTTTACTCTATGACTCTGTGAAAGTAAGCTGCTGGTGCATAACTTGCCATTAGCACATTATTTAAATTCATGCTTACAATTTCAGAAACCATTGGAAGTTGGTTATGCTTGAATTTAGAGTCAGGTCTGCATGCATTTTAGCCCATTATCTTTTACATTGTCTTGTTGAACTGCTATTTACCATTTTACTTCGGAGTCACGTGAGTGACTTCGTGAAGACCCCGCCAGCACGCATGCGCGGCATATCGTCGCGCGCACTCGCACCGGCAGGCTGGGGGGGGGGAGTGCGCTCTCTCCTCCGGCTCCTTCACAAGACCGGCAGGTAAGTATTACCTTTTCTTCACAGCATGGACAAGGGCCGGAGGACGACGCTGTCGAGGAGCTGAGCTGCGGCCAGCCAACGGCCCTTGTCCCCGGAGCTGCAAGGAACGCCGGCAGCTTCAACGCATGGTGGGGGCAGGAATGCGGAAGTCGGGCGCTCCCGCTGATTCAGGGGCTGACTCACCCGAATGGGTTACCCGCTCCGGAGCTGGATGCAACGGATCCAGACTCCGAGCCCCCGTCCCCCAAGAGAATAAGGGGGGATACAGGTACGTGCCAGGGGTCTTGTTCCTTTACAGGCAACCTCTCCCCGAGCTCCAGTAGACCCGAGGGGGCTGGGCCGGGGGACAGCCGCACGACAGGGGAGCCTGCAATGTGCACCATACGTACCGCAGCCAGGGATATCTGCCATCGTGCAGCCCGGCCATAACACTGCTGCGTCGTGTAGGCCTGCTGGAGCAGATACCGCCGACAAAACACACCCCGTCAGGCTGCGGTTCAAGGGCGGATCGGTGGCAGCAGGAAGCGGTCGGTCAGCTCAGCGCTGCGAGCGGTCCGACCATGCGCCTCAACGCCAAGTAATGGTGTAAGTGTGGAGGTAAGCTTGCACGGACTCCGGGGAGCCAGGTTCCGAGGGGCCGGCACCGATTCAACTCACCTGCCTTCTTATCAGCCAGGTGGGCCCGCCCACAGTCTGGGAGAAGACAGGCTAGCGGAGAGTCCGTGCGGGAGTCGTATGATCCTACTTGGGCTGTAGGTCACGACGACCTGCCATTGGACCCTAGACAGCACCCCAAGGGGGTGAGGTCTGATGGTGGGAAGCCCCAGTAAATTCGCAGGGCCTGGGGAAGTCGGCTTGTCCGCTGCGTATAGCAGGGACGGTGCATAGAGCGGTTGGAGCTCTTAGTGGTTGCAACGCCTCCAGCGGGACCGGGAACGAGAAGAGCGGGACTCGCGGGCATCCACTAGCCGTGCAAGGACACCACTCAGCACCTCATCGTCTCCAGCCAGAAGCATTAATGATTGGCCCAGCTGCTGAGTTTGACGATGACGACCGGGACAGCCAGTGACCGCTGAACCAGAGCATGAGGAGGATATGCTGGATTGTGGTGAGTGAAGTTTGCCGTTTCCACCCAGACAGGTGAACCCTGCACCACGAATTGGCGGGCACCATTGATTGCCTAATTACGCACCAAACTCCGGAGTCAGATTCTCAATAATACCTTGGAGAAAGGTTCTCCACGGGCATAACGGCGTTTGCTAAACCCTGGTCGGGGATAATGTGTCCAGTAAAATAGCATGATGCACTGGCACTCCTATGCAACGCCCAGTATGAGATAAATTGCCTGCGTAAGAGCTCCATATAGCCCACACTCAACCCCAAATTCGCGGGGTTGTGCCGACCATTACCGCTCCAACGCCGCATCAGTTTGTTTGGAGACCTGTCCAAACAGGTGAAGGGACTGGACAAAGGAGGCCAAAACAGTGGGGCCTCATGAAACTCCATTGGCCAGAGTTCACCCATATCACCGGCAAACAGCCTAATACAACCTGTGAAACCAAGGCTGCCGGATAGGGCACAAAGATCCTACCTACCTCCATCTCAACAAATACACAATGACCGTTTTAGGGCAAGGCCAACAGCGGCCTGCATGGGAAATGCGGCCGCCGGCCGTCAACCTCCATAACGTCCACCCGAAGCACCGTATGTATGGAACCGCCGTTCACTATGGAGGTAAGGGGGTCTGGCTCCTCTCACGCCGTAGTATCCCTCCTGCACGAATAGGTGGGCGATTGCGGGCGGCCTTGGACATATGGGAAAACTGTCACCACAGATGAGTTTATTTTACAAAGTGTTCAAGGGTATATAATTCGTGGGAGGTATAGATTCCCATACCCAGCATTCGCCTCGTAGGAATTTACTCTATCCCAAAAAGAGGTGGAGGCAGGGCATGCTGAAATTATATGGCGAAGCAGGGAAAAGTGGTAATTGGCATAACCAAGCATGGAACCTATTGAGTTTGAGTCTAATATGTTCACCAGCAGTAAAAAAGAAGGGGGATTGTCGGATTATAATCGATTTAGCTGAGTTGAACACTTTGTACAATATACCCATGTTCAAAATGGATGCTTTTGGAACAACTAGGCAGATGCTTTACTCCAGGGTACTTTATGGCATGCATCGATTTGAAAGATGCATGCTATACGGTGCCCATCGCTGAGGCTCACAGGGAATTCTGAAGTTGTCTGGAAGGGTGCATTGCCTAATGGAATCCATCACAGCCCTAGGCTGTTTACCAAATTGGTATTCACCTGTATTGGCTCTTCTCCGACAACAAGATTATAGTGATGGCATATTGGATGAAAGTGGGGGCAGACCCTCCAATTGGCAATTCAAGGAGTGGCTGCAACCAAGGCTCTGCTTGAGAAGCTGGGGTTGTAATCCATCCAGACAAATCAAAAAACTGCACCCGGTACGGGTTATGGATTATTTGGTGTTCACCTTAGTCACCAATTTAATGAAGTTTATCATCCCAACTAATAAAGCTACTGCTATAATTAGAAGAGTTAGCCACAATCTTGCTTGCGCCAGGGTATCGACCATGCGGCAAACAGCAAAAGTTATTGGTATTGGTAACTCTAAATTGGTAACTACATTCCCAGCTGCACGATTCGGACCGCTACACTACCGAAATTCACAAAGGTCACAAAATCACAGCATAAAAAACAAATGCTGGCTGCTTTGATCGGCCACTTTGGTTACCACCGGAAGCTAGAAAATGAGCTATAATGGTGGGTAGAATAATATTAAAGAATGTCATTGACCTATTATAGGGAGCAAAACCCTGATGTTGTACTACTAACTGACGCAAGCGCACCAGGCTGGGGAGCAACTGGTACGATGTCCAGTTGTGGGTGGCAGATGGAACTTTCATGAGTCTACATTCCTGGAGTCACATGGGATAAAACTATACAGAAATGCTGGGGGCATTTCATGGACTGCGGGCTTACTGTACTAATTCATGGGATTACATGTCCGCTTTCGAATAGATAATGCACAGTAGTGGTTTACATCAATCATATGGGTAGTATCAGGTCGCTAGTTTGCAATGAATTGGCTAATACAATTTGGCACTGGTGCATTGAAAGAAATATTTGGATTACTGCGGACCTATTTGCCTGGGAAGCTTAATTCAGTGGCGGACACCAGGTCACGTGTCTTCAATGACAACATTGAGTGGATGTTGAACCCCCAAATTTTGGAGATATTATAGCTCAATTTGGGATTACCAGATATTGACCTATTTGCGTCCAAGGCTGAACCATCGAATACCAACGTATGTTTTTGTGGGAACCAGACCCTGGGTTAATAGCATTGGATGCGTTTTTATCCATTGGGGGAAATGGTTGCTACGCGTTTTCCCCATGCTGCCTCACCAGTCGGTATTGCAGAAAATTAAACTAGACTCTGCAACTGGCATATTGATCATTCCCGACTGGCCTACACAACCATGGTACCCCGATGGTTGTAGAAATTTAAAACAACATGGATGGCGATTGGGAAACATCCAAATTGATTACTCACTCCATTACGGGGGGCCAGTCATCCTTGATGGTCATTTAAACTTGTTGGCTTGCAGTTCTGAAAAGACCTCCACCGGGCAGGCATCTCGTCAAGGAGCCAAGAAACTTATTGCAGCATCGTGCCGAGAATCAACCCGGAAAACAAACCTCACTCAAATCAGAAAGTGGGAGGTTTTCTGTGCCCGGAACAAACAAGTCCTCCAAATCGGCAACAATACTGGATGTGTTGGAGTTTCTAGCAGGCCCTCCATTTTGATGCTGGCCTCAGCTACAGTGCAGTGCATCAACAGCGACAGGAGGTCGCTGTATTCATACCTGGATATAAGTATCAGCTCCCACCACCTGGTGTCTAAACTAATGAGGGGTGTATTCAAGGGGGGGGGGGGGACCAACCATCCGCGACCCAGATATACAGTAATGGGATGTGGGGATCATGCTGACCCTACTGAGGAGCTGGGTCTCCAATAGATGAGCTACCATTGAAACAGCTCACCCTTAAGGTGGTGATGCTCATGGCACTGACGACAGCCCACGAGTCCAGACGTTACAAAAACTGCGACTGGACAGCATGGTGGCAACCCTGGTCAAATAAAATTCTTTGTTAAAGAATTATTAAAACAGCACAGGCAGGGGCGCATGGGCTGCAGTTGGAATTTCGGGCGTACCCTGTAGATGCCACTCTCTGCATAGTCACCCCATCTCCACCACTACATCGAGTTACTGGAGTTATCAGGATGAAGGAACAGGGGCTCCTCATCAGTCATAAACCTCCGCATCATCGGGTGACTACACAGACGATCGCCAGGTCGCTCAGGGTGGTGCTGGGATGCAGCAGGAGGTGCTACTAACATTTTTAAGTCTCATTCCACCAGGGCTGCATCCATATCAGCGGCAAGAGCCATGGAGGTGCCCATGGACCACTTCTCGCCACCGAGGGCTGGGCCAGTGGGAAAAACCTTTTCAACGGTTCTATAACAAGCCTATGGCCACCCCTGCGACATTCGCAGAAGCTATCCTGGGTACTGCTCAGTAAATGTCTGGCCCCCGATTTAGGGGTTTGTTGTTTATTGATTAATAAATTTGTGTTGATTTTTCAGCCAGTTTCGACTGAACTCCATTAACAGCCTCCTCCATCAGACTGGCGGCAGTGTGATAAGCATGGACGTTGTCCAGGGCGTGAAATTCACAGAGCTTTGAAAGTCTTCACGAAGTCACTCACGTGACTCCGAAGTAAAATAGTAAGATTAAACGAGAACTTACCAAGTTTGAAGTTTGATCTGTATTAACGAGGAGTTTGCGGTGAGGGATTTCGGGCCCACCGCTCCCACCCTCTATCATAAGGTCAACCAGGTAGTTCTACGTTTTCATCTTACTATTTTTTAGTCATGGTTTGGTTCTGTGATTCCACACCGCTGCTTTGAAGGATGCCGCGCATGCGTGCTGGCGGGGTCTTCACGAAATCCCTCACCGCGACTCCTCGTAAAATACAGATCAACCTTCAAACTTGGTAAGTTCTCGTTTAATCTTACTATTTTGAAGCATCCACTGCCATTTTCTGGTAAGTTTATTAACACAATGATAGGAGGTAAATTTTCCACAGAAAGCTTTTCTGTTAAGTTGCTGGATTGAAGTTAGTAACTCCAAATTTCTGAACCCATCATATTATCCAGATAATAATTAGGTGAAAGGAAACCAATGTTAACTGAATTGTTGTGGTACAGGTTTTGCACTTTGGACATCCTAATGTTAAAAATATAGCACAAAGTTCAGATGTTTAAGTTTAAAGACACAGCATGGAAACATGCTCTTCAGCACACTGAGTCCATGCTGATCATCGATCACCCATTCACACTAGTTCCATGTTATCCCAATTTTTAATCCAATCCCTTCATATTAGGGGCTATTTACAGTGGCCAATTAACCTATAAACCCACGCATCTTTGCGATGTACGAGAAAACCGGAGCGCCTGGAGGAAACACAAGTAGTCACAGGGAGAATGTGTAAACACCTGAGGCCAGGATCGAACCCAGGTCTCTGGCACTGAGAGGCAGCAGCTCCATCAGCAATGCTACTATGCAGGGTTAAATATGCTCATTCAGAGCCCATGAGGGCTGTCAGTGCTATCTTAAAGCCCAAAGTATGCACAAATCAAAGGAAAGAGCATATCATCTATATGTGGCACCCTTTTTGCCAAACCCTACAGATTGAACATCCTTCAGGAACACATTTCCAGCAACGGTCACATCCCAAGACTAAAAATAAACATGGAGACAAATCATTCATTTCAAATTGTCATGGGCAAGTATGAAGTGACTGCTGAGAGCTTCTTATTGACACCATCTTAGTTAGTGGTGACAATGCTTTCCTGAAGTGCTTAAGAAAGATGCAGATGGGTTCCAGTATTTTCGAAGGAATCTGACAAGGATTCATGTGCTCGATCTTGGAGCATTTTCTGCCTCCTAACAAATTCTTACACAGTACGGCACAGCTCCAAGATGAAAAGTGAGAATGAAAAATGCCACATTGACAGCTTTCAAGGCAAAGCATCTATTTTTAAATAAACAAGCTGCATGTTGCATTGTCACTGCAGACACCCAGAGTGATCTGAAGGTTTTGGACGTTTTCCATTCTACATCTGCTCCTTCAATCCCAAGCACTTAAAGCCTCACGTCAATAATTTCGGCAAAGTCTCGCCAGATCGCCTGATGCAACTTGGCAGAAGATCAGCAACAACCCCAGGGAAATAGCATTAAAAATCCTTTAAATTATTTTTCTGAGCATTCCGCTATTTCTTGCATAAAGTTTTGTCGGGAAAACCTTGTGAAACTTATATCTACACTTTGTTTTTTTACAAAATGGCACATCACAAACTCAATGGAAACTTAAATAAACCCATATCATTATTTACTGTTTTCATAGTAGATTGACTTCCGTGATGAAAGGTAAGGAGTAGTTTTGAATATTGTAATTATATGTTTTATCTTAATTGTTTTTGGGAAGGACTTGTGAAGAAGTATGTTTTCTTCCATACATTCAGGCTTGCTTCTTAAAATGCAACAGGCCTCTTTCAGGGGGTCCACAGGCAGCAACCTGGTCGGCTGGTGAATCTGTTTTGGGCCTTTTCCCCTCCCAGAACCTCCCACCACATCATAGCCTGACATCATGTTCAGGCATCTGAACAAGAGCAATCTCCATCTGATTCTCTAGCCCCAAGCATCCATTTTACTCCAGCGCCATCAGCCATTGTGACCAGAAAATCGGCACAATGCTTCTTTAAGGTGCCAGAAGATTGAAATTTCAATTACCTGTGAGGCATTCTAAGCAAACCCATTTATCATGCTACATTTTACACACTACATCTCTCCAACTTTTTGGTATTGAGTGATTATTTGTTTACTTGTCTTCAGGCAAAATTCACACAGTGACATTTTAAGTTCAGAGATTCTAAAATTAAGACAGATATTTCTCTTGTACTTATACTCCCTTCCACAGGGTATAAATCATCACAAACCTATCCATAATCATTTTGGATTGTAACTTCACAAATATTACTGGTAATCTGCTTTCTTAACATTTGATACAACAAATAAGCAAATCAACACTTTATTCCTTTCCCCCCCCCCCCCGAATAATTTTGAATATATTCTCCCATTCATTCATATGGATAGATGTTTTTCTGCAGTTTAGAAATTATATATTTAACAATTTCATTATTTACCATGTTAGCTGTGGGATGCAGATTCTCAGATGTTTCCTCCAGGAAGGTATGAAAAATAGGTCAATTAATCAGGTGGCACGGTGGCGCAGAGGTAAAGTTGCTGCCTTCCAACGCCAGAGACCCAGGTTCAATCCTGACTATGGGTACATGTCTGAACGGAATTTGTACGTTTTCCACTGTGACCTGCGTGGGTTTTCTCCGGGTGCTTTGGTTTCTTCCCATACTCCAAAGATTTACAGGTTTGTAGGTTAATTGTAGGTGTCAAGGATTATAAGGAGGGCAGGCGAATGGGGTTAGGAGGGAGAGATAGATCAGCCATGAGTGAATGGTGGAGTAGTCCAATTTTGATCTTATCACTTATGAACTTATGAACTTAATTGGCTTGGTATAATTGTAAATAGTGTGTGGGATAATGTTAGTGGGCGGGGATTGCTGGTCGGCACGGACTCAGTAGGCTGTAGGACCTGTCTCTGCACAGTATCTCTGAACTAAACTAAACTAAACTAATCTGGTCCATGTCTTCATATGAGCCATTTCATAAAGACAACTAGTAGTGAAAAAGGAATACAGTAACTCGCTGCTCCTTTGTCTGGGAAATGCAGTATTTACCAGAGTAATATACTGTTTGGAACATGATATTATCTCATTAGAAATGGGAGAAGATACTGTAATTAAACTTTAGAATAAAAACTTTCATTTTGAAACATTATTTGCGTTAAAATAATTAGGTTATTTCTTATTACACACTTTAGTTTTAAAAACTCTGTTTAGATTTTAAAACATTCCATAATGTTATGGTTATATGACATTTTATACAAGCACAATATATCCATATGTATATTTTTTAGAGCAAAAAAATTATACTGAAATAATTCAGGCTTCGATTGAATTTGTTAATTACTTTTAAAATCTTACTCACATTTAATCTGAATCAAGGGTATTCCTCACTAAGTAGGCACAGACTCCTAAAAACTCAATTAATTCGATACCGCAGAATTTAGGGTGGCACAGCTGTTGCGTCACAGTGCCATAGACCCATGTTTGATTCTGACCTAGGGTAGACAAAAGTGCTGCAGAAACTCAGTGGGTGCAGCAGCATCTATGGAGCGAAGGAAATAGGCAACGTTTCAGGCCGAAACCCTTCTGAAGGAAATAGGCAACGTTTCAGGCCGAAACCCTTCGAAGGAAATAGGCAAAGTTTCAGGCCGAAACCTTCGAAGGAAATAGGCAACGTTTCAGGCCGAAACCCTTCGAAGGAAATAGGCAACGTTTCGGGGCCGTTTTGATTCTGACCTGTCTGTGTGGAGTTTGCACATTCTCCCTGTGACCACGTGGGTTTCCTCCAGGTGCTTCGGTTTCCTCCCACATCCCAAATATGTGTGGGTTCGTTAATTAGCTTCTGTAAATTGCCCTAATGTGTAGGGAAAGTGAATAAGATAGAACTAGTGTGAACAGGTCGGCATGGACTTGGTGGGCCAAAGGGCTTGCTTCCATGCTGTATCTCTAAACTAAACCAAATTAAACATTTTTAAACCTCTGGAATTTTCTCCCAGCAAAAGAATTACCAATTTACCAGGGCAGAAACCCATGTTTAGACATAGTGAGTAACCAAATGAAAATTAGAATTTACCAGTTGAATTATTTCCATGATTCTAGACTATATACATGAGCCTCATCATGTTAAATTGAATTGTCTGTCTGCAATACAACCTCTACTGCCTGCAGGTGTTGATGATAGTAGGATCGATGTTATTTTGCTCAATAGTCATTTTTTCAATTATCAACTAGATTAGGTTTGCTGCTATCTTAAAACAACATTGGAATGATTAACTTCAATTTTATTAGTTTGATGCGTTCTGCACTGAATACCAGGGTAGTCAAGCAATGCCAAACTGTTAGCTGCTGCCAAAATGCAAGCCTTTTAGAAACAGATAAAATTGCATACTTTGTAAAAAGAGAACACTTTTAAAGTTGATTATTTTGTTGACATGCCAAGTCTCTAACTGTTTCCATTCAACAGTACTGCTGAACACTTAATATTAGTACACTTCTTTTGAAGAAATATAATACTTTATAACTTACAAAAGAAAATATATTAACTATAGATGTATAACATATATTAAACCTTTCCTATGATAGATTGTAAACTGAAGATAAATATTACTGCGGATTAACACTATTTTCCACCAAACATCTAATATTACCACCTTCTAATTGATTCATAGAAGTCTACTTGCACTAAAAGGAACAATTAGTAATAGCATCACTGCCATTTGGGAATTCAACTCTGGCATATCCTCTGTACAAGGCCAATCCTTTTTAAATTTCTTCTTTTATCTCTACAAGTACCTGAATGAGTTACACACAACACTGGCCAAGTGTTCTGAGAGTCTTTTTTGTTCAATGGCCACAAAATGCTCTTGCATAATGCTTTTGTTGGATACAACTTGGGAGGTATTAGCAGCCCTCCTCAGGGGCTGGATAAAGTTTAGCCACTCTAGGTTGGCCTTTTGTACATGTCATATGGATTTAATAAGGTCAGATTACAGACTGTCATACTGGAGGAATGCAAAAGGCAATTGGTAACCGCATCCTACTGAAAAAGCAGCTTTGTTGTAAAGTTTCCACTCAATGACTCCTCACTTTATATGTCAAAACCATTGAAACCACACACGTTAAGAATCAAACAGCTCTCAGAGATTTCTTCCGCCCAAAGGCCAGAGTGGCCTGTGGCTCAAGTTGAAAATTGACAGTTGATGAAAATTATTTGTTCTCATTTTAGACTACTTAGTTTAAGGTAAACTCATTTTTTTGATGTTGCCCTTCTTGAAATGCCGAGAGTTTGTTCAAACTTGGAACAGACTGATTAGAAGTGCATGTGATTAGTTTGACTTGCTTTTCTTGACCACGTTGTTCTATTAAAATTGTCGTCAATGACTCCTGTATTCAACTATTGATCATGGATTGAATTGGATTTAAACAAAATGTACGAGAGAATTGGCATTACCTTTAGGAATTTTGATTGATTGAAAGATACAGCATGGAAACAGGTCCTTCGGACCACCATAGAAACAAAGAATCATAGAAATTAGGTGCAGGAGTAGGCTATTCGGCCCTTCGAGCCTGCACCGCCATTCAATATGATCATGGCTGATCATCCAACTCAGTATCCCGTACCTGCCTTCTCTCCATACCCTCTGATCCCCTTAGCCACAAGGGCCACATCTAACTCCCTCTTAAATATAGCCAATGAACTGGCCTCAACTACCCTCTGTGGCAGAGAGTTCCAGAGACTCACCACTCTCTGTGTGAAAAAAGTCTTTCTCATCTCGGTCTTAAAGGATTTCCCCCTTATCCTTAAGCTGTGACCCCCTTGTCCTGGACTTCCCCAACATCGGGAACAATCTTCCTGATCTAGCCTGTCCAACCCCTTAAGAATTTTGTAAGTTTCTATAAGATCCCCTCTCAATCTCCTAAATTCTAGAGAGTATAAAACGAGTCTATCCAGTCTTTCTTTATAAGACAGTCCTGACATCCCAGGAATCAGTCTGGTGAACCTTCTCTGCACTCCCTCCATGGCAATAATGTCCTTCCTCAGATTTATAGACTAAAACTGTACGCAATACTCCAGGTGTGGTCTCACCAAGACCCTGTACAACTGAAGTAGAACCTCCCTGCTCTATACTCAAATACTTTTGCTATGAAAGCTAACATACCATTCGCTTTCTTCACTGCCTGCTGCACCTGCATGCCTACTTTCAATGACTGGTGTACCATGACACCCAGGTCTCGCTGCATCTCCCCTTTTCCTAATCGGCCACCATTTAGATAATAGTCTGCTTTCCTGTTTTTGCCACAAGTGGATAACCTCACATTTATCCACATTACACTGCATCTGCCAAACATTTGCCCACTCACCCAGCCTATCCAAGTCACCTTGCAGTCTCCTAGCATCCTCCTCACAGCTAACACTGCCCCCCAGCTTAGTATCATCAGCAAACTTGGAGATATTACCATTATAACCATATAACAATTACAGCACGGAGACAGGCCCTCTCGGGCCCTTCCAGTCCGTGCCGACCATTTGTTTTTCCCCTAGTCCCATCTACCTGCACTCAGACCATACCCCTCCATTCCCTTCACGTCCATATACCTATCCACTTACTCTTAAATGTTAAATCGATCCTGCCTCCACCACTTCTGCTGGAAGTTGATTCCACACAGCCACCACCCTCTGAGTAAAGAAGTTCCCCCTCACGTTACCCCGAAACCTCTGTCCCTTAATTCTCATGTCATGCCCTCTTGTTTGAATCTTCCCTACCCTCAACGGGAAAAACGTATCCACGTCAACTCTGTCTATCCCTTTCATCATTTTAAAGACCTCAATCAAGTCCCCCCTTAACCTTCTGCGCTCCAAAGAATAAAGACCTAACTTGTTCAACCTTTCTCTGTAACATAGTTGCTGGAACCCTGGCAACATTCTAGTAAATCTCCTCTGTACTCTCTCTATTTTGTTGACATCCTTCCTATAACTAGGCGACCAAAATTGTACACCATACTCCAGAATTGGTCTTACAATGCCTTGTACAATTTTAACATTACTTCCCTACTCCTATATTCAATGCTCTGATTTATAAGGCAGCACACCAAAGGCTTTCTTTACCACCCTATCTACATGCGATTCCACCTTCAGGGAACTATGCACAGTTATTCCTAGATCCCTCTGTTCCACAGCATTCCTCAATTCCCTACCATTTACCATGTACGTCCTATTTTGATTTGTCCTGCCAAGATGTAGCACTTCACACTTATCAGCATTAAACTCCATCTGCCATCTTTCAGCCCACTTTTCCAAATGACCCAAATCTCTCTGTAGACTTTGAGAATCTACTTCATTATCCACAATACCACCTATCTTACTATCATCTGCATACTTACTTATCCAATTTTCCACCCCATCATCCAGATCATTGATGTACATGACAAACAACAGTGGACCCAACACAGATCCCTGAGGCACCCCACTGGTCACCGGCTTCCAACCTGACAAACAGCCATCCACCATTACTCTCTTACATCTCCCATTCAGCCACTGTTGAATCCATCTTGCTACTCCGCCATTAACACCAAAGATTGAACCTTCTGAACCAACCTTCCATGGGGAACCTTGTCAAAGGCCTTACTGAAATCCATATAGACAACATCCACTGCTTTACCCTCATCAATTTCCCTAGTTAACCGCTTCAAAAAATTCAAGAAGGTTTGTCAAACATGACCTTCCAGGCACAAATCCATGTTGACTGTTCCTGATCAGACCCTGTTTATCCAGATGCTTATATATTATCTATAAGTATCCTTTTCCATTAATTTGCCCACCACTGACGTCAAACTAATAGGTCTATAATTGCTAGGTTTATTCTTTGAACCCTTTTTAAACAATGGAACAACATGCGCAGTACGCCAATCATCCGGCACTATTCCCGTTTCTAATGACATTTGAAATATTTCTGTCATAGCTCTCCTGCTATTTCTACACTAACTTCCCTCAATGTCCTAGGGAATATCTTGTCAGGACCTGGAGACTTATCCACCTTTATATTTTTCAAAAGTGTCAGTACTTCCTCCTCTTTGAATCTCATAGTTTCCATAGCTACTCTACTTTTTTCCCTTACCTCACAGAGTTCAATATTCCTTCTCCTTGGTGAATACCGAAGAAAAGAAATTGTTCAATATCTCCCCCATCTCTTTTGGCTCTGCAGATAGCTGTCCATTCTGGTTCTCTAATGGTCCAATTTTATCCCTCGTTATCCTTTTGCTATAAATATAGCTTCAATTCAATTCCCTCATCCAGATCATTAATATATATTGTAAATAGCTGGGGTCCCAGCACTGAGCCTTGCGGTACCCCACTAGTTACTGCCTGCCATTGTGAAAATAACCCGTTTACTCCTACTCTTTGCATCCTGTTTACCAGCCAGTTCTCTATCCATATCAATACTGAACCCCCAATGCCGTATGCTTTATGTTTGTATACTAATCTCTTATGTGGGACCTTGTCGAAAGCCTTCTGGAAGTCCAGATATACCACATCCACTGGTTCTCCCTTATCCACGCTACTAGTTACATGCTCGAAAAATTCCGCAAGATGCGTCAGACATGATTTACCTTTCGTAAATCCATGCTGACTTTGTCCAATGATTTCACCACTTTCCAAATGTGCTGCTATCCCATCTTTAATAACTGACTCTAGCAGTTTCCCCACTACCGATGTTAGACTAACTGGTCTGTAATTCCCCATTTTCTCTCTCGCTCCCTTCTTAAAAAGAGGGGTTACGTTTGCTACCCGCCAATCCTCAGGAACTACTCCAGAATCGGAGCTACTTCCTTAAGTACTCTGGGATGCAGCCTATCTGGCCCTGGGAATTTATCGGCCTTTAATCCATTCAATTTACCCAACACCACTTCCCGGCTAACCTGGATTTCACTCCATTCCTCCTTTGACCCGTGGTCCCGTGCTATTTCCGGCAGATTATTTATGTCTTCCTTAGTGAAGACGGAACCAATTGGTCCGCCATATCCTTGTTCCACCAAATCCATGCCAACCCGTTCACACTAATTCTACGTTGTACCAGTTTTGAATCCACTCCTTGCACATTAGAGTAAATTTACAGAGGCCAAACCTGCAAGTCCTTGAGATGTGGGATGAAAGCAGAGCACCCGGAGGAAGTCTACTCCACCATTCCGCCATGGCTGATCTTTCTCTCCCTCTTAACCCCATTCTCCTGCCTTCTCCCCATAACCTCTGACACCCGAACTAATCAAAAATATATCTATCTCTGCTTTAAAAATATCCACTGACTTGGCCTCTACAGCCTTCTGTGGCAAAGAATTCCACAGATTCACCACACTCTGACTAAATAAGTTTCTCCTCATCTTCCTAAAAGAATGTCCTTTAATCCTGAGTCTATGACCTCTAGTCAGAGACATACTCTCCACATCCACTCTATATCCAAGCCTTTCACTACTCTGTATATTTCAATGAGGTCCCCCCTCACTCTTCTAAACTCATCTCAGGTTGGGAGCGAACTCTGGCCTGAGAGGCAGCAGCTCCATGAGCCTGTATACAATTGCCAAATATTTGACTTTAATTTAATTGTGTATTTTACTTTGGAGTCACGTGAGTGATTCCATGAAGAAGCCCCGCCAGTCCGCATGCGCGTCATTACATCGTTTGCATGGCGACGCACCGCACTGGCAGGCGCATCGCTCCTGCCAGCGGTAAGTTTTAAACCTGCAGGTAAGTTTTATATTTTTTACCAGGTTGTGTTTTTCTTGCAGGAATCTCTTTTTATAGTTTTCCTGCAGGATATGTCGGGGCGAAGTCCGGACAGGCTGCGGGAAACCGGTTATGGGCCGTGGGGAATTGATACACCGGTCAGCACCGCGGACGTGCGGGTAACCGGCGGCCATCGGGGTTCGCAACCGCAGTGACTGCTGTGGTTCCCGTGGGGGGGGGGGGGGTGGTGAATCCAGCAGCGGTATTGTCACCAGAGTCACTGGCGGTGTATCAGCAGCTTCTAGACCGCTGAGCTTCCCGTGGGGGGGGGGGGGGGGTGAATCCAGCAGCGGTATCGTCACCAGAGTCACTGACGGTGTATCAGCAGCTTCTAGACCGCTGAGCTTCCCGTGGGGGGGGGGGGGGGGGGGGGTGAATCCAGCAGCGGTATCGTCACCAGAGTCACTGGCGGTGTATCAGCAGCTTCTAGACCGCTGAGCTTCCCTGTGGGGGGGGGTGGGGGGGGGGTGAATCCAGCAGCGGTATCGTCACCAGTCGCTGACGGTGTATCAGCAGCTTCTAGACCGCTGTGGCTCCCGTGAAGGAGATAAAACCAGGAGCAGCGGTATCGCCACCAGTCGCTGACAGTGCGGTCAGCAGGTCTCAGACCGATGGTGTGCCCATGGGGAAAAAGGTAAATCCAACAACAAGTCGGTCAGGCCTATGGACGCGGGGAGTCAGGCCAGGAGGGTTTCCCTCCTTCAATGGGAAGCGTCTTTGGACGTTTGGCTCCACAATGATACGCTCCAAAGGAGGGAGCTATCAGCCCGGGTCTCCTCGGGGGCCCCTGGCAGCAGCACCTGTCCAGAAAAGATGCTCCAGCAAGAAGAGCTTGATATCCGGGGGTCTCCTCGGGGCCCGTGGCAGCAGCACCTGTTGAAGGGCTTTGTGGGAAAGAGCTTCTGATGGAGAGGATGCTCCAACACGATCTGCTCCAGCAGGAGGAGCTTGATATCCGGGGGTCTCCTCGGGGCCCGTGGCAGCAGCGCCTGTAGAAGGGCTGCATGATGTCTCCCTCTTGCAGGAGGTGAGCATACGGAGTCAGTTTTGTTCTGACTCCGTGATCGGAGGTATGGCTGATGAGCATACCATGAGCAGGGGCCTGTGGCAGCACCTGTTCAGGGCTGCCTATGAATCTCCCTCTCTGTGGAGGGGAGTGCAAGTGTCAGTGGGTAACTGCCTGCCTGCCTGCCTGGGCGCCTATCAGCAGCTACCAACCTAGAAGGCTGAAATACAACTTCAATCAACTCACCTGGATCAGGCAAACGGCAGAAAACTGTGCCTTTTCAGACAAGCTGCTTGAGCACCTCAAGGCTCTCGCAATTTCGCGATCATCCGCAGCCGCGGGAGCCCCGGACTTTAAACTTTCCCGCAGTCGCTGGAAATCACCCGACCCGACTGAGGAACCCAGGTACTGTACCTCGGAACCCCGGGATGAGCTCCAGAGCCGATGGGCTGGATCTTCCACAAACAATGAAGCTGGAGCTGCAGCTGCCAACTTTGAAGGAGCTGGAGCTGCCGTCTGTGAGGGAATCCCCGTTCCAGCGCAGGTCCGCAGAAACAGCAGGTACAGTAAACTCAGTATCTGGAAACAAAGGGGAAGCCTCCATTGTGTCCGGAAACGTGGCCGGCGGGCAGGACTTCAGGTCAGACTGAAGCGCAGGGGACTTCGACCCCCTCTCCCTACTATCCTACTGGCCAATGTACAGTCCCTTGAAAATAAAGTGGAGGACTTAAGGGCAAGGCTGCTTTATCAAAGGGAGCTGAGGGAATGCTCTGTGTTCTGTTTCACAGAGACATGGCTCACCCCCAGCTCCCCAGACTCAGCGGTCCAGCCTGAAGGGTTCTCCATCCACCACATGGACCGTACACTGGCATCGGGGAAAGGGAGAGGAGGGGGCGCCTGCCTCATGGTCAACTCTGCGTGGTGCTCAGACGTGGCAGTCCTGTCCAACTCCTGCTCTCCACACCTCGAACATCTGGCGGTGAAGTGCCGTCCCTTCTACCTTCCGAGAGAATTCACCTCCATCATCCTGACCGCGGTCTACATCCCACCCCAGGCAGACGTCCGTCTGGCACTGGAGGAGCTGCACGCCGTGGTCAACAAACACCAGACGTCTTACCCCGAGGCATTTACCACCATTGCTGGGGATTTATTTGAAGGCAAACCTCAAGAAATCGCTCCCTAACTTCCACCAACATGTCTCCTGCTGCACCAGGGGACCAAACACCCTCGAACCACTGCTACACCACCATCAAGAATGTCTACCGCTCTATCCCTCGCCCTCACTTCGGTAAATCGACCATGCCGCGGTGCTGCTTCTTCCTGCCTACAGGCAGTAATTTTACTTCGGAGTCACGTGAGTTGACTACGTGAAGACCCCGTCCAGCACGCATGCGCGACATTAGCGTTCATGCAGTGCACCGCGACGAACGGGAGTTCAAGGCGCTCCCGCTACAAATTGAAAAGTCGGGCCGACAGGTAAGTTTACCGTGGCCGTGTGTCTTTCTCTCTGTGGTCTTGTGTTCCAGGAAGAATGAGCAAGGCCCGAGGAAAGAAGTCTGCAGCTCGCCCCCGTTCGTCCTTCGTTGAGGAATGCTCTTTGGAGGGGGGGCAAGAGGGCGGCGGTTATAACTACCGAGCCGAGCCCAGCACCGCTAGTGCTGCCTGAGCAGCGGGCTGGAGGTACCTGCAGCCGGAAGCGGGCGGTAGTGTCCGACGTTTCGGATGAAGATGCCTTACCGCTCGAGAGCACAGGCAGCCGCCTAAGCCGCATGGAACGGCTTATGGAGCAATTGCTCCAGCGAGATCTGCTGAGAGAGCAGCAGCAGCCTCGCCAAGGGAGTTCAGGCACTCCCGCAGTGCCTTTTACGGCACTGGCCATTGCTTCACCTTCTTTTGAAGGCAGCATTGGCGACCAGGTCTGGGCTGGTCAAGAAGAGGGGTCACTGGCTGAAGATTTCGGGAGTACGCAGGGTGTACAGGAACAGGAAGAGCTGCTGGGTGTGGTCAACCGCTACGTGGCCATTCCACAAGCGGGTCGGCCATTAGAGCCGAAACTTGCAGCCAGCATTAACCACCTGTCCTCTAAACCCCTACAAGAACAAGTGGTCAATGAGGCTCTTCAACTATATACAGCCCCAGGAAATTGTACATCTTTGAATGTACCTGCTGTCAATAGCCAAATTTGGGGACATTTGGGGCAGAACATCAGAAACCTGGAGTTGAAGCTCCAGAAGATCCTTAAATTCCTGACTGCAGGAATAACATCTTATGCTCGGTCCATTGATGGTGCGGACATCTCCACAAATCAGCAAGACACATTAGCTCTGCTGTGCACCACTCAATATGAGATAAATAATTTGCGAAAGGAGATTATCAAGCCTGCCCTCAACCCTAAATTTGCGGGACTCTGCAAAACACCGGGTCAGAAACCTCCTATTCTGCTCTTTGGGAAAGACCTTCCAAAAAAGGTGAAAGACCTGGAAGAAGAATCCAAGACCTTTGGTCTCGTGAGGGCAGGTTTGGGACCGAGCAGACCCAACAAACCCAGGCGGCAGTACCCCATGGCGTCCACCAGTCGTCGACCACACTATGGGACTGGTGAAAGCTCGGGGTCCGCAACCATTCCCCGTAAGCCTTTTTTAGGCCAGGGCCCAGAGCGGACCCCATGGAAAATGCGCCACCCCCAACAACATCGAGATCAACATCAACCCTCTACAGCCCAGCAGACGCCTCATCACCCAGCGAAGAGGCAGAAGAAGCACCAATAACCATGGAGGTAGGTGGGTCTGGTTCCTCTCACCATATGTGCAGTAGGGGCTCTGTGCTAACAGGGGGGAGATTGCACTTGTTTTTGGATGCATGGGAATCCATCACTAATGACAAGTATATACTCAGCAGCGTTCATGGCTACAAAATTTTCCACCAGTTCAGCATATACCCAAAAGGGTATTCACCCTCTCAGTCAAGGAAAAACAAGAGGGTCAAGCTGAACTGATGAGGTTACAAGCTAAAGGTGTCATTGAAAGAACAAAACATGAACCTTTGGAATTTGTGTCTAATATTTTCACTAAAATCAAAAAAGATGGTGGACGACGCATCATCATTGACTTAACTACTTTGAACAAGTCTGTCAGGTATATACATTTCAAGATGGATACTTTTGAAACAGCCAGACTATTGGTTTCTAGAGGGTACTTTCTAGCAAGCATTGATTTAAAAGAGATGCCTACTACTCAGTACCCATACACAAGGACCATCGAAAATATTTAAAATTTATCTGGATGAAACAGCTATGGCAATATAAAGCCTTACCAAATGGGCTAACCTCTGCTCCAAGGTTGTTCACTAAAAATCTTAAAACCTGCCTTGGCATTATTGAGGAAACAAAAGCATATAGTCATGGCGTATTTAGAAGACGACATTTTAATAGTAGGAAAACCTTGGAGACAGCCATTTTGGCAGTCGCAGCCACCAAACGTTTGTTTGAAACTTTGGGGTTTGTCATACATCCAGAAAAATCCAATCTTACACCGTCCACTGCCATGGACTATCTTGGATTTACGATAGATACTGTTCGCATGATTGTAACTCTGCCGAAGGGGAAAGCATCAGAATTGGCGCTATCATGCAACAAACTCATGAATAAAACATCAGCCAACCATACGGGAAGTAGCTAGAGTTATTGGCAAAATGGTAGCAGCTTTCCCAGCTGTACAATTTGGGCCTTTGCACTATCAAAATTTGCAAAGAGCTAAAGTGCATGCACTAAAGCAAAACTCAGGTCACTTTGACCGAGCTATGAGTTTAACTGCTGAATCCATTCCAGAGTTACAATGGTGGGTGAGGAATGTAAGACTCAGCTCCAGTCCCATAATGATCACCAACCCAGTATTAACCATTCAAACGGATGCCAGTGCTTTGGGCTGGGGAGCAACTAACATGCAATCCAGCACAGGGGGCAGATGGAGTAAATTTGAATCATCTTGCCTACAGACACGGGGTATCAACTATTTAGAAATGTTGGGTGCATTTATGGGTTAAAAGCATATTCATGTAATACGCATCATGCACATGTCCGGTTGCAACTAGATAATACCACGGTGGTGGCTTATATCAATCACATGGGTGGTGTAAAGTCGATATCGTGTGACAATTTGGCCAACCTAATCTGGCAATGGTGTGTTGAAAGGCATATTTGGTTATCAGCAACTTACCTTCCAGGTAAGCAAAATACAGTGGCAGACACCAGGTCACGTAGATTTAATGATAACATCGAATGGATGTTAAATCCCAAAGTGTTTGCTGAAATTACAAAGCAATATGGCACACCAGATATCGATCTATTTGCATCCAGGCTGAATCACCAGGTACCAACGTATGTCGCTTGGGAACCAGACCCTGAGGCAGCAGCAGTTGATGCATTCTCGCTGCATTGGTGGAAAATGTTCTTTTATGCTTTTCCTCCCTTCTGCCTCATCAGTTGGGTATTTCGCAAGATTCAATTGGATTCCGCTTCAGGAATCTTGATAATACCTGACTGGCCTACACAGCCATGGTTCCCAGTGGCTTTCGACATGGCTGTTGAAACACCGTTGGAATTCCCCAGCAGTCGACAGTTATTAATCCACCCAGTGTCAGGCATTAGTCACCCGTGCCATGACAGAGTCAATCTCCTGGCTTGCAGATTCTAAAAAGACCTCTACTGGGCCTGGGACTGTCTGAGGACGCCATCAACATGATGACCGCATCTCACCGGGAGTCCACCAGGAGACAATACCTGACCAATATAAGAAAATGGGAACGGTATTGCTCCAAAACAGGAACTACCTACACTACAGCTACAGCCACCAGTGTTGTGGAGTTTCTGCTTGGATTACATCGGGAAGGACTCAGCTACAGCGCCATTAATACAGCCAGGAGTGTGTTGTCAGCTTATTTGGTTCCAGCAGCAGGACAACTGACTTTGGGGTCCCATCCACTAGTGGTCAAAATCATGAGGGGCATTTTTAACACCAATCCCCCTAGGCCTAGGTACACTCAGATCTGGGATGTCAGCATAGTACTGACGTACCTTAGGGGATGGCCACCACCCAGGTCACTTACTCTGGAACAACCTTACACTGAAATCAGTCATGCTCATGGCTCTAGTGTCAGCTCAAAGGGTACAGTCCCTCCACCTTCTGAGGCTGGACAGCATGACAGAGTCATTGGACTGTATCACATTTCACATTCAGGGTCTGGTCAAACAAACTAGACCAGGTACCACGCCTCCAGTTATGGAGTTCCGGGCATATTCACCTGACCCACGGTTGTGTGCCAAGACCCATCTCGCCAACTACATAGACACAACATATAACTTAAGAGGGAGAGAAAAAAGCCTTATGGATAAGCCACAAGAAGCCTCATGGTCAGGTGACGAGCCAAACCATTTCAAGGTGGCTCAAGCAGGTGCTTAAGTCCGCGGAGTCGATACTAATGTGTACAAATCTCATTCCACCAGGGCTGCATCTACGTCGGCGGCTAGGCGAATGGATGTGCCTATGGACCATATTCTGGCCAGAGCAGGATGGTCCTCGGAAAGAACTTTCCAAAGGTTTTATAATAAGCCGCTGGCGGACCCTGCTACATTTGCAGACAGAATTTTAGAGTCTGCAGATAATATTTAATTTAAGCCCGGGGGAGCTCTCTGGTTTTTGTTGTTATTAATAAACCTTTTTTGTTCACAAACAGGTTATTGTTGATTGTATAACATGCTTCCTCCCTCTAAGGTCTTCAGGCAGTGAGTGAAGCATGAGCTGGTACACGGTTTCGGATTCACAGAGCTTTGAAGTCTTCACGTAGTCACTCACGTGACTCCGAAGTAAAATAGAGGATTAAATGAGAACTTACCAGTTCGAAGTTTGATCTGTATTTTATGAGGAGTTACGATGAGGGATTACGTGCCCTCCGCTCCCACCCTCTATTATACAGATCAACTGGTAATTAAGTTCTTATTTTTTCTTTACTATATTATTTCAATTGTTGTGTTTTCTGTGAATCCACACCGCTGCTTTGAAGAAATGTCGCGCATGCGTGCTGGACGGGGTCTTCACGTAATCCCTCATCGTAACTCCTCATAAAATACAGATCAAACTTCGAACTGGTAAGTTCTCATTTAATCTTACTATTAAAGAGCGCACCCCCAGAGGTGAGGACAGTACAGAGCTGGTGGGGGGGGGGGGGGCAGAGGAACAACTCCAGGACTGTTTGGAGTCTGTAGACTGGGCAATGTTCAAGGACTCGGCAACGGACTTGAATGAATACGCCACAGTCGTTACAGACTTCATTAAGAAATGTGTGGAGGACTGCATCCCTACAAAAACCTTCCGAGTGTTTCCCAATCAGAAACCTTGGATGAACTGTGAGATCCGCACTCTTCTGAAGACCAGACATCGGGCATTCATGTCTGATGATACAGTGGTCTATAAGAAGTCCAGATACGACCTTGGTAAGGCCATCAAAAAGGCCAAAAGGGAGTTCTGCTCCAAACTGGAGGATGAGACAGATGTTCGGCAGCTGTGGCGGGGCCTGAATGCAATCACCTCCTACAAGGCGAAACCAGGAGGCAGCTCGAATGTCGACGAAACATCACTCCCTGATGAGCTCAATGCGTTTTACGCACGCTTTGATAGGGAGAACACCGATGTGCCTTCCCGAGCCCCCATTCGCTGTGATGGTATTTCAGTCTCAGTCACAGAGGCCGACGTCAGGAAACCCTTCAGAGGGGTGAACCCTCGAAAAGTGTCTGGACCTGATGGCATACCTGGTCGTGTTCTAAAAACCTGTGCGGACCAATTGGCTGGAGATTTACGGACATTTTCAACCTCTCACTTCTGAGGTCTGAGGTTCCCACCTGCTTTAAAAGGGCATCAATTATACCGGTGCCCAAGAAGAGCAAGGTGACGTGCCTCAATGGCTATCGACCTGTGGCACTAACGCCTGTGGTGATGAAGTGCTTTGAGAGGTTGATCATGGCGCAAATCAACTCCTACCTCGACAAAAACCTGGACCCTCCGCAGTTTGCTTACCGCCACAACAGATCAATGGTGGATGTGATCTCGCTGGCTCTCCACTCCGCTCTGGACCACTTGGACAACAAAAACTCATATGTCAGGCTGTTATTCATCGATTACAGCTCGGCATTTAATACTATCATCCCTTCCAAGCTGGTTACCAAACTCGCAGAACTGGGTCTCTGCGCATCCCTCTGCAATTGGATCCTCGACTTCCTCATTCACAGACCACAGTCTGTTCGTATTGGTTGAAATGTGTCAGACTCGATAACAATCAGCACGGGAGCATCTCAAGGCTGCGTGCTCAGCCCCCTGCTGTACTCACTCTATACTCATGACTGCGTAGCCGGTCATAGTGCGAACTACATCATCAAGTTCGCTGATGACACCACTGTTGTGGGACGTATCACTGATGGGGATGAGTCGGAGTACAGAAGAGAGATCGAGCGACTGTCCATATGGTGCCAGCACAATAACCTGGCCCTCAACACCAGCAAAACCAAGGAACTGATTGTGGACTTTGGAAGGAGTAGGATGTGGACCCACAGTCCTGTTTATATCAACGGGTCGATGGTTGAAAGGGTCAAGAGCTTCAAATTCCTGGGTGTGCACATCTGTGAAGATCTTTCCTGGTCCGAGAACACAGATGCAATTATTGAGAAAGCTCATCAGGTCCTCTACTTCCTGAGAAGATTACGGATAGTCGGTTTGTCAAGGAGGACTCTCTCTAACCTCTACAGGTACACAGTAGAGAGCTTGCTGACCGGTTGCATCGTGGCTTGGTTCGGCAACTTGAGCGCTCTGGAGAGGAAAAGACTACAAAAAGTAGTAAACACTGCCCAGTCCATCATCGGCTCTGACCTTCCTTCCATCGAGGGGATTTATCACAGTCGCTGGCGGTATCATCAAAGACCCACACCATCCTGGCCACACACTCATCTCTCTGATACATTCAGGTAGAAGGTACAGGAGCCTGAAGACTGCAACGACCAGGTTCAGGAATAGCTACTTCCCCACAGCCATCAGGCTATTAAACCTGGCTCATACAAAACTCTGAAAATTAATAAGCCATTATAAGTTATTTGCACTTTATCAGTTTATTTATTCATGTGTGTATATATTTATATAATGGTATATGAACACACTGATCTGTTTTTGTAGTCAGTGCCTACTATGTTCTGTGTGCTGAAGCAAAGCAAGAATGTCATTGTCCTATCAGGGACACATGACAATAAACTCATTTGACTTGACTGACTTCAAATTCTAAAATGTGTCCATGGAACGTACTGGAGCACTTGCATATGGATTCAAGAGAGTCCTCGCCAACGAAGGTAGCAGGATAGCCGGAAGGGGCCAGAGTTCCCCTCATGCTATAAGTGCCGGAATGAACAGCGCTATCAGGGGTGACATTAAAGGCCAGCCGCTGAATCTTCTCTTCAGGTAAGACCTATTCAACAGGTAAAACCTGATTGAGGGAGCAAAAGCTGTCGGACCAATCAAGGTACCAATGACGAGCAAAGCTTCATCGTTGCGGTGACAACACACCCCAAGCCTCCACTGGCAGTAAGCAGTTCACTGAAGTTGGTGGCGGCATGAAAGCTGGGCAGAGGTCTTCAAGCCGAGGCCCAAGTCGGTCTCAGGAAAAATATGGGACCATCTACAAGTTGGTAATATTTACACTTGTTTTTTGTACAAATGATAATGATAATGATGTTTAGTTTATGTGTTGTATGAAAGTAGAATTCCCTTGGTAAGGATGGAAGGGGCCCTAATGGCCTAGCTTTGTGGCTGCGGTGGGTTCAGGCGTTCCGGCGGCCCGACTCGGAGCTGTGGCGGCTTTCCGGTGGCGGTGGCGGCGACTTCGGTGGTTCGGCCGCGGGCCCAGTGGACGACATCGTCGGGAGCTCGCAGGTCACAGGTTGGTGACCTGTTTTTCCGGAGCTCCCGCGGCAACAGCTGCGTCCGCTGGACTGGAGGGCGGCAGCTTCGGCAGCTTCGACCGCCCCGGGCCGCAGAGTTGAACCGGCCCGCTCGCGGAGCGCAGTTCACCCGCGGGACTTATTTACATCACCCGGTGCGGTCACAAGATCGGAGGCCCGGGTCGCCTCAGCGCAGAGGAAGAGGAAGAGGAAGAAGGGAAGAGACAAAGACAAGATTTTTGCCTTCCACCACAGTGAGGAGGTGTCTGGTGAACTCACTGTGGTGGATGTTAAATATGTGTTTATTGTGTGTTTTTGTTATTTACTATATGTATGACTGCAGGCAATGAAATTTTGTTCAGACCGCAAGGTCTGAATGACAATAAAGTTTTCCAAGTTTTTCTTCCAACACACAAATGGTTGTGTCATCTAACCATGTAAAACTGCACAATACTAGGGGTCCAAGCATGGAATTGTGGCCAGAATTGTCTTTCGAGGAAGGCTCAGAGTTATGGCCAGAGTGTCTTTCGAGGCATCAGTATTATGGCCAAGATTGCTTTTCATGACAAGATCGGAAATCGGGCCAAAGTTGTTGCTAGAGCAGGTACGGAATTGACGTGGCCTGTTCATTGTGAAAGATGCAGAATGTCGTTTAACTCACATGTGCAGTATAAATTTGAAATTTATCTGGATCGGGGCAATGATAAAAAACATTGCAAAATGGGTTAACTTCAGTTCCTAGGTTATTTACCAAATTACTAAAATCGATACTTGAACTGGTCAGAGCTCAAAAACATTTGTTATGTCTTGTCTGGAAGATATTCCAACGCCGTATGTTGGTAAAATCAACAGTTTCAGCCTCAAACTATATTTAAGAAAAATTAAGGTGATACCAACTAGATTTGTTAATCATTGGGATTTACCTTTAACTATCAATTAGCCTGTGACTCTGTCCTGTGGCAAGACATTGGAATTAGAAGGAGCCGATAACAATCTTGTTGTGATAAGCAGCCTTTTATTCATCATGTCTAATTGGCAATATAGTAGCTGTGTCCCGCTGTGCAAGTGGGGGAGCTTACATCGTGCAAAGTACTAATCTCTCAAGTGCCATGTAGGTCTTTGTGACAGACCTTATGCTTTTACCAGCTGAAGTTACCAAAGTCTTAATGGTGGACGAATTGCCCCAATAGTCTGGTTAGTAAAATTTCAGTTATATTATAAACTGATGGGGCTCTAGGTGGAAAATTATGAATGCCATCTCTAGTTCGGAGGCGGAGGAGGTTTCCATGAGTTAACAATTATTCAGTTATTGGAATCAACTATCTGTAGACACTAGGTGCATTCTATAGGTTAAAGGGTTGTTGTGCGAATATGCATAATCTGCATGCTCAACGTTGAGTTGATACACTATGGTGGTGGCATATGTTTGTCACATGGGTGCAATCAAGCCAGAATAACCTGTAAGAATTTACCTAATCTCGTTTTGTGTTGGAATATCATCACAACGGAACACCGAATATCAATAAGTTTGTTTCCAGGCTCATTTACTGGTTGCAAAATATGTGGCATAACAGGGGCGAAAGATACATTCTCGCTACAAGGAAAAGGAAGTTATTTTGTCTCCCTCCATTTTGCCTCATCTGTCCGGTCTTGCAATAAAGTCAGCAAGATCCCGCTTTAGGTTGTCGTTCTGTCTGACTGGCCTATGCAGCCATGCTGCCCGTTTTTGTCGGGAATAATAATACAACCTTTTACGGTTATTCTAAACGTAAAACTTGCTGGTTCAGCCTGTGGCGCGGGAAACCAGCCTCTGCATGATAAAATCAATTTATTGACATAGTATCTGAGTAGACTGCTCCTACGGCTCGGATTGTCAGACCGATCCATGTATGTGTTTCACTGCAGAGTGCAGGGATAGCACCAAAAGAGAAAAGCATTACATTTCCTCTTCAGGATAAGGGAAGCTTTTTGTTTGAATGCTAATGTTACATCTAATACGGTACAGGTAACTGACATCTTGGAGTTTGTTTCAAATGGGTCTTCAACAATAAATTAAGTTATAGGACCATTAACTGTGCCAATGTGTCTTCCCATCATATTTGCTGCAACGAACATGACCCACTCTGTTGGGTTTCACCCTCTGATATCGAGATTATAAATGATAGCTTTCACACAAGTTCTCCCAGGACAAGCACAGGGCAGTATGGGATATTGACATGGTATTAACACTATTTCACCAGGGGGCTCCAGCTACATCCTTAGCTTTGGCTCGGCTCTCCTAACGTAGTTATCCTCATGGCGCTGGTTAGCACAACAGGTTCAGTCACTACATATTGTGACTGGGCAGGATGGTTACATCTTCAATAATATTATATTTTATTGTTTAGTTAAGCAGAGCAGACTTGAGGTCTCAAGTTAGTTTCATGGCATACCCCATGGACCTTTCGGTAATGTATGGTCACACATATACAACACTACATCAAGGTCACCAAGAGCCTTAGAGGTTTGGAACTAGCAATGTTTGTTAATTACAAAAACTTTATAACTCAAAACTGGTAAGTTTTTGTTTAATCTTACTATTTTACTTCAGAGTCACGTGAGTGATTCCATGAAGATTTCAAAGCTCTGTGATTTCATGCCGTGAGATCGAGTCCACACAGCCACAACTGCCTTAATTGACAGATGAGGGAAACATTCATAATGAATAAATAATAATAATAGTAACTCCTCTTATCCGGGTGTAAATGTAATCACTGAACCTTAAATAGAGTTGGCAAATAACCCTGGTCTGGCAAATAGGTTATTATGAAAAGTTCAGAAAGTTTGTTCGTTCAACCATCCTGCAGCCACTAGGATGTGGTCCAGCGGCATGTACATAACCTTTGCTGTGGATGTTGTAGCAGCCCTGGTGGAGTGAGATTTGAAAATATTAGTATCTACTCCTGTATGAGCCAAAACCCGTTTTAACCACCTGGAGATGGTCTGAACCAATACCTGAGTGATTACATGCCCACCGCTCCCAACCCTCATATCGCCAAGGTCATCTGGTAGTTCTAGTCTTCTCTATGTCTTACTATGTTACTTCGACTACTGTTATCTGTGATTTCACACTGCTGCTTTGAAGATTGACGCGCATGTGGACTGGCGGGGCTTCTTCACGTAATCGCTGACATCCAGGTTCAGGAGCAGCTACTTCGCAAAAACTATAAAGCTATTGAACACAGCAAACTCCAATTAAACCCCGAGCTACGAACTGCCTTGATTGCACGAGGGACTTGGGTTTTTGTTTTTGTCTTTTCTTTTGTTTGTATATATTGAACTTACTTTTGTTGGTTCTCATGGTGTCCACTGTGTATTATGTTTACATATATGTTGCGCTGCTGCAAGTAAGGATTTCATTGGTCTGTGTCGGGGCATATGGCAATAGAACACTCTTGGCTCTTGAAACGGGGTTTCGTGTGGAAGTTGCTGAGATAAAGTTATGCACAAGGAGAGGTCCAATGAAAGATCAGTGAGCTGATTCATTAATCCTGCTTTTCTCTCCATAAATGCTGCCTGACCTGTTGACTAACTTCAGTAATTGCTCTTTCATTTCAGAATTTCAGCATCTGCAGTGTTTTCCATTAGATATTCGCTTAAACAAGTTACTTTGACATAAAGTGTAAAGTTAATAAACAATACAGTATGCCTAAGATCATTAGCAGAGAATGAACAGAACAGGTTAAAGTGACAGATTGCAGAGGATGTAAATGGGCAAAAGGGGTCTCAGCAGGCAGACTCACAGAGATTGGTGCCTGGGATCTACAGGGAACATTCCTTCTCTCTGTTTCTCAGCAAGGAATAGCGTGTGGGACATCTGTGTTTCAATAAAGACATTCTCAATGAAATCTGCCATCTGCTCCAAACACAACTATATTAAAATAGGGTAAGGAGCTGTTTCCAGGCCTGTCAAGGTAACCATGGACATTTATGTTGATTTAGAAAGTAGTGAAGAGGGCCATATCACACTAACTTGGCTGAATATGTTGATGACACGGGGCAAAATTGGCAATGTGTTTGATGTAGATTAAATGGACTTTAACAAGACTTTTTAAAATAATGTGTTTGACACGACAGACATGTGAAATGTTAAAAAAAAAAATCATGGTATCCAAAAATATTTCAATAGCAGTCAGTGAGCTAATGGTCAAAGGATTTTTCTTTTGTGAGCTCAGTATAAGATGCTCTATTTGATACAGTTAAGATTGATTGAAGGAAATAATGATAGGGAAGTTGCCAGATGAGACAGAAACTGTCCATTTGGTTGATGGTGAGGAAATGTTGAAGAAGATGTCAATGGACAGTTTAATTAATTAATTTAGTTTTGAGATACTACTTTAGAGATACTGCTAGAGATAGACGGCTTTGGTGGCAATTCAAATTTGACCTGAGGATCTGCAAGGTAATGAAGTTTCAAAGGACAAACAAGTCAATAGGGTGCTGAGGAATGCAGAGGAATGGTGATACCTTTGTGTTCATGCCTGAAGATCGCAAGTAGCAAGAAACATAGATCATGGCTGATCGTCTGCTATCAATAACCCGTGCCTGCCTTCTCCCCATATCCCTTGACTCCACTAGCCTCTAGAGCTCTATCCAACTCTGTCTTAAATCCATCCAGTGATTTGGCCTTCACTGCCCTCTGTGGCAGGGAATTCCATAAATTCACAACTCTCTGGGTAAAAAAGTTTTTTCCCGCCTCAGTCTTAAATGACCTCCCCTTTATTCTAAGACTGTGGCCCCTGGTTCTGGACTCACCCAACATTGGGAACATTTTTCCTGCATCTAGCTTGTCCAGTCCTTTTATAATTTTATATGTTTCTATAAGATCCCCCTCATCCTTCTAAACTCCAGTGAATACAAGCCTAGTCTTTTCAATCTTTCCTCAAATGACAGTCCCGCCATCCCAGGGATCAATCTCGTGAACCTACGCTGCACTGCCTCAATCACAAGGATGTCCTTCCTCAAATTAGGACAACAAAACTGTACACAATACTCCAAATGTGGTCTCACCAGAGCCTTATGCAACTGCAGAAGAACCTCTTTACTCCTATACTGAAATCCTCTTGTTATGAAGGGGTTATAAACATTCCATTAGCTTTCTTCACTACCTGCTGTACCTGCATGCCAACTTTCAGTGACTGGTGTACAAGGACACCCAGGTCTCGCTGCACCTCCCCCTTACCTAACCTAACCCCATTGAGATAATAATCTGCCCCCTTATTTTTGCCGCCAAAGTGGATAACCTCACATGTATCTATATTATACTACATCTGCCACACATCTGCCCACTCACTCAACCTGTCCAGCTCCCCCTGCAACCTCCTAACATCCTCTTCACAGTTCACACTGCCAACCAGCTTTGTATCATCCGCAAACTTGCTAGTGTTGCTCCTAATTCCCCCTTCCAAATCATTTATATATATGGCAAACAGTTGCGGCCCCAACACCGAGCCTTGCGGCAGTCCACTCGCCACTGCCTGCCATTCTGAAAAGGACCCGTTCACGCCTACTCTTTGCTTCCGGTCTGGCAACCAATTTCTATCCATGTCAACACCCTACCCCCAATACCATGTGCTCTAATTTTAGTCACCAGTCTCCCACGCGGGACCTTATTAAAGGCTTTCTGAAAGTCTAGATACACTACATCCACTGGCACCCCTTCATCCATTTTACTTGTCACATCCTCAAAAAGTTCCAGATTAGTCAAGCATGATTTCCCTTTCATAAATCCATGTTGACTTGGACTAGTCCTTTTACTGCTATCCAAATGCCCCATTATTACCTCTTTAATAATTGAGTCCAGCATTTTCCCACCACCAAAGTCAGGCTAACTGGTCTGTAATTCCTCGTTTTCTCTCTTGAAAAGTGGGATAACATTAGCTATCCTCCAATCCACAGGAACTGATCCTGAATCTATTGAACATTGGAAAATGATTACTAATGTGTCCACTATTTCTAGAGCCACCTCCCTGAGGACCCTGGGATGCAGACCATCAGGCCCAGGGGATTTATCATCCTTCAGTCCCATTAGCCTACCCAATACTATTTCTCGCCTAATGAAAATGTATTTCAGTTCCTCTACCCCCTTAGATCCTCTGTCCTCCAGTACATCTGGGAGATTGTTTGTGTCCTCCTTAGTGAAGACAGATCCAAAGTACCTATTCAACTCTTCTGCCATTTCCTTGTTGCCCATAATAATTTCACCCGTGTCTGCCTTCAAGGGACCTACATTTGACTTTGCTACTCTTTTTCCTTAACATATCTAAAGACGCTTTTACTGTCCTTCTTTATATTCCTGGCCAGCTTCCCCTCATACTTCATCTTTTCAGCCCATATTGTCCGTTTTGTTTTCTTCTGTTGTCCTATGAACGTTTCCCAATCCTCTGGCTTCCGGCTACTCTTTGCTGTGTTATACATCTTTTCTTTTAGTTTTATTCTATCCCTAACTTCCCTTGTCAGCCACGGTTCCCTCCTACTCCCCTTAGAATCTTTCTTCCTTTTTGGAATGAAATGATCCTGTGACTTTCGGATTATGCTCAGAAATTCCTGCCATTGCTGTTCCACCGTCATTCCTGCTAGGATCCCTTTCCAGTCTACCTTGGCCAGCTCGTCTCTCATGCCTTCATGGTCCCCTTTGTTCCACTGCATCACTGCCACTTCCAATTTAACGTTCTCCTTCTCAAATTGCAGATTAAAACTAATCATATTATGATCACTACCTCCAAGCGGTTCCTTCATCTCGAGTTCTCTTATCATATCCAGAAGATAAGACTGTTAGAAAAGGTGATTTTAAGAGTATTATTTGAGAGAATATTTTCAGGTATTTAAAAATGCAGAGAAAGTGGCTAGACAGGCATTGTTTTCTTTTAAAGAAATGCAGTTGAAAATAATTTAATCAATGTCTACAAATTATCTTTACCTTACTTCTGAGAGGTCTAGAAGGAATGAAATGAAGGAAATGATTCCTTTAACAGAGAGTGCAGTAAATCACAGGAACCACAGGATCTACAGCCATTGGTTCATGAATTAGAGAAAATACCTTTTTCAGCCAGAGGTAGAAACTGTCGTCATATTGAAAAGTTATTAGATTATACACATGATGATTCAAACCAACATTGTTTCAGGCTAAGAGCTGGAAAGGGGAATTGGGCTCAATAGCTCATTTTGAAACGTCACGGGCAAGAAGAGATGAGTGGTCCACTGTACCACAAAATGTTATGATTCCATGATTAACCTTTACATAATGGTCTCCGAAATGAATAGACCTGGAAAATCTCATATTTCTGCTTGGCTGATGATTGCGATGTACGCATTGCATGCAGATGTGGAAAAAAGTGCATATGGCAAAAGTCATACAGACACATTAATTATTTTGGAGAGGATGAAAGGCAAATTGAAACAAAGCTTTCAGTGCCTGGACTGGATGATCTTCATATGATGAAAATGTAAGGGCTGGACCAAACAAGCTGGGAATCTGTCATATAGAAGTAACAAGGAGCTATGACTAAAATCCAATAAGATTACACACATAAAGACCAAATAGCAAGTTTTTTTTCTGCCCAAGCATCCATTAAGAACCAAGGTTAATTATAGTGATCAAATTGTAATTCCACTGATCTTAACCCATTTGAAGAGATGGTTTAATGGATGCAAATTATAAACAGTCACATATACATAGAAACATAGAAACATAGAAATTAGATGCATTTGTAGGTGCCATGAGTAGGCCATTTGGCCCTTCGAGCCTGCACCGCCATTCAATATGATCATGGCTGATCATCCAACTCAGTATCCCGTACCTGCCTTCTCTCCATACCCTCTGATCCCCTTAGCCACAAGGGACACATCTAACTCCCTCTTAAATATAGCCAATGAACTGGCCTCAACTACCCTCTGTGGCAGAGAGTTCCAGAGACTCACCACTCTCTGTGTGAAAAAAGTATTTCTCATCTCGGTCTTAAAGGATTTCCCCCTTATCCATAAGCTGTGATCCCTTGTCCTGGACCTCCCCAACATCAGGAACAATCTTCCTGCATCTAGCTTGTCCAACCCCTTAAGATGGTGTTAAACGCCTTAAGAATACATATGGTGTTAAAGTACTTAATGTTTATTTTTGTGGGGAGATGGGGTAGGAAGAAATATTCATAACCAGCATTATAGCTTCTGTTGTACATATAGATTGTGCATTTTATACTTTCATGTACATATGCTGTACTGTCAGTTATAAAATGTTAACCCAACTTAAAATCATGCAAAGACACAAAATGCTGGAGTAACTCAGCAGGTCAGATGGCATCTCTGGAAAACATAGATAGGTGATGTTCCATGTTCACAGTCTGACCCAAACCATCCTGACCTATCTATGTTCTCCAGAGATGCTGCCTGACTGTTGAATACCTTCAGCACTTGGATCCTTTTTTTGTAAACCAGCATATCCTTGTGTCGCACGCTTAAAATCATGCAACAATTGTTTATATGTATATAGAACAAATACATAATTGCTGATTTGACGTTAGTACATTTCAAAGTCTGCAATTTAGTAGGACAGATTAACTGAATGTAATAGCATTATGTTTGAGATAACATCGCATCCGAGGTTGAATATGTAATATAAACTGACAATTGCTTTCACATAAGGATAGTGGACAGAACTACAAAGCTAATGCTAGTAAATAAAGTATCCCAAGAATAGACCATTTATGTCTACATTGAAACGTCCATATCCATTTTTTTACCAGAGATGTTGCCTGATCTGCTGAGTTACTCTAGCACTTTGTGTCTATCTTAAGTCAGCATTGATATTGGCTTTCTACATGAGAGAATATACTCCAAAATCTATCATGCCCCAGTTCTGTAAATAGCTTGTTCTAAGCTTCCACCAGGCTAGTTTCAGTCAATAAAATACTGAGTCAAGCACTTGCGCGTCTAAACTTTATTTTGGAAAATCACAATAACAGTTCCCCACTACTATATCTAATCACTGCGGGTTTGATCCTTGTTCTGCTTGTCCAAGCCCTCCTAGCCTCGTGCAAGAAGAGACACTCCAAAAGGTCAAGCAGTCCCAAGCATTCTTCCAGAAGATCGACACAGGACCTCATGGGAGCTACCTTTTACAGGTCCCCGAACCTTGAGGGGCCAAACCATATGGGGGTGGTCTCTTTACAATCCAATAACAGATATTGATTAACACAGTATATGATAGACATTTCCCTAACCCAATTGTACAGTGACTAATACAATGTATTTGAAAGAAATTTCTAGAAGGAAGCAAACAAGAATAAACATTGAAGCATGTGCCCTGAGATTCAAACAGTTTCTCCAAGGCTCAACAGTTCGACCAATCATCAATTAACAGGATGACCATCTCGCAACATTATTTATACTATTTAACAATGCCCTTGCATTGATCCATCGAAATGATGCATTTAGGGTGTGTTTGCAAAACTGCTATATCTTTTATCAATTTAGGAGAAACAAGGGGAACACCTGGACCCCTCACCATCCTGCATACCAGTCTGAGCCGAGACTGGCTGGTGCCATCCAAAGCCTGTAAATTTCAGCTGACAAGGGTTAAGCAATTCTGACAAGTGCAGGGATCCTTCATTTTATGGTGTCTTTAATTTGGCCAGTATTAACATTCCCCCATTTTATCATTCATGATAAACCTCTTCATAAATGATAGCCCCAGAATACAATGATGACTGCTATACTTTAACAAATGTTCTAACAAGAAGACGTTGATGTAGCTTCTCAGAATTTCATCGAGCTTCCCAAGTTTCATGGGCGCAGCTTCACAATTTCCGTCTGATGACTCTTCACATCCCAAGTTTTTGTGGGCGCGAATCCCATCCATCAATCTTGATAGTTCATTGGTTCTTGATTCGTAATTGAGTGGAGAATTTCTAAGAAAACCTAGGAGAAAACAAGTTAATTACCCATACCTTCACTAATACTTTTACAATGATGAAGATGCACCCAGGCATTTCTTCCCTCTACTTTTACTGCTGTCGGAGTAATTAGAAGAACTTGGTATGGTCCTTCCCAATGAACCTCTGATCCTTTCCTCACCCAATTCTTCACTAAAACATAGTCTCCAGGTTTTACTTTAATGGGAGATGCTAATGAAGGCATATCACCATAGGCTGCTCTCACTCTACAATGCAAATCTCATAAGGCTCTGGTCAAGGCTAAGATGTAGTTGGTCATCTCTGCAGTCACATGGTGGAAATTAACTGTTTTCATCACATTCTGGTTCCAAGGGCTTTTTAAAGGCCTACTGTAAATAATTTCAACTGAGCTTAATCTAGATTTCCCTGCAGGCGTGACTCTCATCTGAAATAGGGCTATTGGGAGTAATTGAATCCATCCAAGTCCAGTCTCCACCTTTAATTTGGCTAATTTAGTTTTAAGGGTCTGGTTTGCCCTTTCTACAAGTACAGAAGCCTGTGGTCGATAAGCACAGTGTAATTGCTGTTGGATCCCCAGCTGCTCACAAAATTCTTTATTGATTTGTCCAATAAAGTGTGGACCATTATCTGAGCTAAGTTGAATGGGAATACCGAATCTTGGGACAATTTCTTTCATTAGCACCTTGCCAACAGTAGCCGCTTTATTATCAAGGGTTGGGAATGCTTCGATCCACCGGCTGAATCTATCGACTATGACAAGAAAGTATTTATATCCTTGGCATCTTTCTAGTTCAATATAGTCCATTTGCAATGTCTCAAAAGGACCCATGGTGTTTTCCCTCCTTCAAAACTACAATTTCCTGCTGTAGTGTCAATTTTGCACCTGATTGTAAACTATTGTAGATTTCAGTTAAGATTTGAGTGCAAAGAGGATGTTCCCTAGCTACAGGATTTAATTTGGAGGAGTAATATGCAACTGGTCTATGTCTATCCCCATGCTTTTGAGTTAGTACCGAAGTGGCACAGTCAGATAGAATTGTACAATACAGCTGGAAAGGACGATCGTATAATGGTCTTCCCAATGCCGAGGCTTGTATCAATGATCTTTTTAAGTTTTCAAAGGGCTCCTGTGCTTTCTTTGTTCACCCTCGTTGCTGGTTTAGGGTGTTAGCTCCTTGGTTTCTAGAGCTATATTTGGAATCCAGGATCTGCAATAATTAGCTATACCCAGCCATTGTCTCATGTGTTTGGCTTCTTTTGGGATTGGAAATTTGCAGATAGGTTTGAGCCTACTCTTTTCAAGACTCAGTGGCTGAAATTAAAATTCCTAGAAATGTTTATTTCTTCTGAGCTACCAGTAATTTTGATGGTGAGAACACATATCCTACTTTAGCTAAATGGTTTCGTAGTTGTGCAGTATCTTTCCGATTACTGGATTCATTTTTGCTGGCCACTAATAGATCATCAACATATTGCACTAATGTTGAATTCATTTTGAACTTCAAGGTACTCAGTTGATCCTGCAGACACCTGGAAAATAAAGTAGGCAAATTGATAAATCCTTGAGGCAATCTGGTCCAGGTGTATTATTGGCCCCTATATGTGAAGGCAAACAAATATTGGCTGTTTCATGAAGAGGAAGAGAAAATAATGCATGTTGCAAGTCGACTATTGAAAATACGTTTGCTTCAGCCGGTATTTAAGCTAGGATATGGGCAGGGTTTGGCATTAGGGCATGAAGTGATTCCACAACAGAATTGATTTCCTTTAGGTCTTGCACGAGTCTATATTGGCCCTCCTTTCCCGGTTTTGGAACAGCAAGAATAGGGGTGTTACAGATTGATTGGCACCACCAATATTTCTTGTTCCAGCAAACCCCAAATTAATTTGTCAATGCTGCTGATGGTCTGTAGTTTTACTGGATATTGTTGGATTGAAGGAAGTCTTACCCCTTTCTGGAGAGCTACACGGATGGGATAGATGTTCACGCATCCCACCTGAGCTGTGTCCTCCGACCACACTTGAGGGTCCACATACTCGTATAACTCACTCCTCAGATGATGATGTAAGCGGGTAACAACTTTCCTTGGGGCCTGATAAAATTCAACAGTGATTAGACAAATTTTGCTATTGATAATTATTCAGGTCTGCCAAGGTAATTGCCTTTCGTTCCTAGGTCTTTAGCTTTGCCGGGAAATTCACCTTTCGGGTGATGTGAGGGGCAACTTCTTCAGTTCTTTTCCATAACTGTGCTGGTATTTTAGCATATGGCAGCTCCCTCTTTTCCTTCCACTAGTGCCAATACTTCTATCTCCCAATTCTGTCCTACGTATGAGTTAAAGAAGGTTTCCAGCTCTCTGTCCTTCCCACTCCTATCGTAAGCCAGTGTAATGTGATGTGGGGGTTCTTCATCCAGATCTAAGGACCACCATTTAGGGGTCACTATGGAGTAACATTGTCGTGCAGGGGGTCACTATTATCCCTCTATCGCCACATTCTACTTTTGGTTGGAAAGCACAGAGTAGATCTCTCACCATCAGGTTGCAATCTAATCCGGTAGTTATCACAAATCTATGTTTGATTGCCCTTCCTCTATATACTACTTTGACTGGCTCAGAGATGGGATACTGGCAAACTTGTCCTTGAAACCCGGACAGATTCTGAACTCTTGATTCTGGTAAATCATAAATTGATTGAAGAGATGACATGGATGCGCCTGAGTCTATTAGGAAGGTGCAGATTTTACCTTCAACCTGTAGAGACAACATAGATTCTTCATCAGACTTGCATCCAGTCACTACTAGGTCTGCTAATTATAGGTGTGTAAATGGGTTACTCTGAGAAAAGGAGATTTGTCCCCTTGGCTCTTGACTTTCCTGCCAGTTCCCTCTGTGCTCTCTAGGATCCCGTTGGTCCCTCCATTCTCTTCGATCTTGGAAATTTCTTCTGTGACCCCCCGCTTCCATTCCTTTCTTTATTTGGGCACCCCCTACTCCAGTGACCTACCTCTCCGCAACTATAACACTGGCCCATTCCTGATGGCCGGTATGTTCTTGACCCTGGTCTTTGGAGGACTGGCTCTAGGGCAGATGCTTCTTTATAATATTGGTCTGGTTATTCTGGGACTCCAATTTCTCCCAGTCCATGGTTTGCTGGTACTCTGGGGGTTCATGGTTCAGGATCGAATTTTGGTACTTCTTTTCTGATCACATATTCCATTTTTTGTTTTACTGCAGGCGGGCTATCCTGCTTCTTTATGTCCCTCCAGTGATATCTTACAGCCATAGCCTTTTGACTGGCACTATTTTCTGTCCAGTTCATGTTATTAGTTTTAATGGATTCTGCTATTGGTGGGAAGGTAATTCAGTAAGATGGCACAATATTGTGAAGAATTTAATCCATTTCTGTAATTTGTCTTCCGATTGATCCATATATAATTCAGAGAATCGCTCTAAAAATTAATCTGCTCCTTTTCCCCATTTTGGTCTTACATTTAGTATTCTGGCCAAATCGATTGGTTTTTGAAGGGTGTTTGCAAGGGCCTCTTCCCTTGCACCATTGTCCGCTATTATATTTGCAAGAGCTTCGTGCGACGGATGCCCTAAATTCATTAGGAATCTGGTGTGCTCACTTGGGTAATTATTTGCTGGATCACCGCCCACAAATCTCGGGAGTCTGCGTGATAAACTCACATTGTAGTTCTTAAGTGATCCACAAAAGAAGCGGGTGATTTTCTACGATCGGGTATTTGACTTAAAATAGCCATCATCTTGTTAGGCTTCCATGGGGAATAGACTAATTGTTTGGGGATTATTTGCACTCACTGCATTGGTTGGATAAAAAGAAGTATTTGGCATTTCCCTTACAGTGAACTATCTAACGGTTGTTTGTTTAGTTTCAAGATTTACCTTGGCTTCTTCAATGGTTGTCGCAACCCCAGATGTACCTTCCTCTTCACCAGGGTGTTCACGGTACCTTCTAAATGATTTATTTCCTTCTCTAACAGCTCGACCAACTTTTCTAGGGGTACGTTCTTCTTCCCCCTTAACTAATAGAATTCTTTTTCTAGTCTGGCTTCTTGTACCGTGAACTCTAGGACTGTCTGTAATGGATGGAGCGGTCGAGTTTATGGAGCTCTGTGCCATGGAATCTAATTGTCTATTCCATTCACAAGCTCCACAATGTGTATCTGTGACATGAGGATTGCGAGACGAATAAGGTGGTGGACGTGAATTCCTAATTTTAACACTTTCGCAATCTTCTAAATAATCATCGTCATCCCTCTCGTAACCAGTGCCAACCATCGGATCGTCACGCTTAAAACTTATGGATGCCAGTTTGCCTGTGGAAGATTTTCTTTTCCCCTTATCTTTAATACTCTCAGGCTCCTCCCTTAGGCTACCTGGAGGTTCAAATACTTCAGTATCCTCTAATTGTATCCCCCGCTTTAGAGTTACTTCCCTCCAACTTGCCATTCTTTCCACCGCTCTACTGGCTTTCTGTTCCTCGTAATAATTTTTCTACAATTCAATTAATTATTTTGCCTCTGCACTATCGCTGTATTACCAGACAATCTGCTCAATGTATTTCAATCCCTTTACTGTATCCATGCCACCTTTGGGCCATAACTCGCTCCCTAATTCTCTATTTAATACTCCGGAAAGAATTCTCAATCGGTCAGATTTTTGTGGAAATTCACTGCATATTTCTTGTAACGGACTTTCCCGAATCAGCGGTCATATCTTTATTTACATGGGTCCCCATTCTATTGGATATGGAAGCAACTCGCAAGCTACTCACACCTTTTAACAATTTACCCCTTTCGAATTTCCGAAACTACCAAGGTCATTTTTAAGCAATATTCAAAAATTAAGGTGCTCCCGGGGTACCCAGACACGGCGCTGATGGACGAGAGGCCGAAGCAAAGGAGTCGAAGCCAAAGAACCGAATGGAAACGAGGCCGAAACGAAAGAGTACAAAGACAAAACGCCTACTAACCGAAAGGGCGGGACACCTAAATGCAAACTAACCGAAAGGGCGGGACGCCTAAAAGCCAATGAACCGAGGGGGGTGGAGGGAAGTGGGAGGAGATAAAATTGTTCATTGTCATGCAGACTTGTCATAGACCCGCCAGAGAATATGTCTGTGTCCCGTGTTTTCAAAGCGATTTACTCTGCCCCGAGCCATCTGGCCCCACGGCCGGGGTGAATCACCCGGTGTGGGTGTCAGGGTCCGGGGGGGGGGGGGGGGGGTAATCAGCCAGGTGTGGGGGTTGGGGTCCGATGGCAGTGCATCGTGGTCAGTGACTGTTGGATGCTCCCTCCATTGGAGACGGAGGAGAGAGAGGGGGAGAGAGAGAAGGGGGAGAGAAAGAGAGAAGGGGAGAGAAAGAAGGGAGAGAGAGGGAGGGAGAGGAAGAGAGAGCAGGAGAGAGAGAAGGGGAGATGGGAGCATGGGGGTCCTTTTCCCACAAAAGCCAAAGGTGACTGGGCAATCTGAACCCAAGCACCAAGTTGAAAGCGGCCGAAGGTGTGCATCCCTCGGGACAGCCCCCACTCTCCCACGGCCACCCTCCACGGGCTGTGGGTTGGGTGGAGCGGAGGTGTGGGACATCCCTCCACAGTGATGTGATAGACGCAGGGCTGGACCAATCGCTGGCAAGTCCCGCCTCCCGGCACGTCATGTCCGTTATTGGACTTGTATGTTGAGCGGCACTCGGTCTGTTGGCTTGTAGGCGATGCCGCCTTTCGGGTAGGTGACGTTTCAACAGAGCGGCCAATCAGTAAGTTTACTTTCAGGGAACGCAGCTTTTCGGTTCGTTGGCTTTTCGGCGTCCCGCCCTTTCAGTTAGTTTGCATTTAGGCGTCCATCCTATCGGTTAGTAGGCGTCTCGTCTTCGTACTCTTTCGGTTTATTGGCGTTTGGCTTCGACTTCTTTGCTTCGGCCTCTCGTCCGTCGGCCACGTCCGCACACGGCTCTAGGAAACAACCAACCACAATCACACCCACGTTCCCTATCCCCAACATTAATCTAAGCACATGCAAATGAGCTCCAAACACACAAGTAAAATCAAATACAGAAAATAAATTAATCCACTTATTATAAGTATGCCTAACCACATTCCTGTATAAACCATAAGCTTTCGTCCAATAGAGCATTTGTTAACTATACAGTCGCAAAATTAAATCGCAGTATTCTCAATCCCTCCTCGTGGCGTGCTCGGTGAACGGAACGATCCCTCCCCCGACTCAGCGATCAAAAGAATACGAACCCTGATCGAACCACCACGAATCGGACTCTAACAATACTACAATTCCGATTTAAACAGATACAAATATTCAATTCAAACACTTTTACTCCAATTATCTAACACCCAAAAATCATTAAGCACTCATACAGACAATGCAAGTAGCGGTCCGCGATCTTAACGCACTCTAACTCTTAACTTTCTAAATCTTAACACACTCTAAATATTTTCACATACACAAAGTGTTTATACAATTCGGATCCGATAATATGCTGAAAAAGACGATGCTGGTTGGCAATTTACAATAATAAGTTAACACGCTAGCGCACAATTTACAAACACTCGATCTCAATGCCGCGTCGTGCTGTTATCAATCAGTGAACCTCTCCCTCTGATACCGAAGATTTTCCCCTTCCTAGGGTACTCTTTGCTGAGGGGTACTACTTCTTAAATGGGCTACTTTTCCTCCTTAATGTTATTTTCCCCTGCTAAGACTGGACTTCTATAGGGGGGACCTCTATCCCTATACAATTTAAGGGTGTTTTGATTACCCCAAATATGACAATTATTAGCACATAAAATATAAAACACATGACACTTTGCTATTGACTATTCAATAAAGTAAAGTTTGGGAGTATATTTTCTCACTAAAGGCCACCTGCAAAGAGAATCTGCTTAATCTTAATAGTTACTAGACCAAGTGGGACCCGTTGGGTCCCTGTCACATGGGAGGCCTGGTCCCCTAAAGCAACCCATTCCTCCAACGCAATATTCCACCACACACCCATAGCCCCCACACAAGACCTGCTCCCCCAAAGCAACCCGTTCCCCAACATGGGAGGCCTGGTCCCCAAATGCAACCCAGTTCCCCAATGCAATATTCAACCACTCTCCCATAGCTCCCACGGGAGGCTTGGTCCCCCAATGCAACCCATTCCGACACAATATTCCCCTAATGCAACCTGTTCCCACGATGCAATATTCAAACACTCACCCATAGCCCCCAAATGCACAGGGGATGCTTATGTCCCATTATTCATCCTCCCTCATTTTAAACTTTAAAAAAATGCAATTGCGCTTGCTTGGGCTGGCAGGACTTAGTGTCCAGGGATAGCAACGTTGTAACGAGCTGAGCTACTATCCCATTGTGATGTCATAGCAATAAATGCCAGTGCAGAGGGAAGGATTTATTCTCAAATTGGGGTTTTGTAATTAAAAAATGTGAATAACTTTTAAAATATACCATAAATCTGAACAAAACGTGATGCACCACAAAACAGGACAATTGTGAGTAAGGTGGTGCAAAAATGTAGTGATTTTGAGATTCCAAGATCACATAGGCATGCAGACAGACATGCACACATGCATAGAAACAAACAAGATGAGAGTTTTAGTAATATTCAAGACCAAGTGGGACCTGTTGGGTCCCAATTCCCCCAAACACAATTTTCCACCACTCACCCATTTCCCCAACTGCACATGTGTGGTCCATACACTCCCTCCCCCTCCTCTTCACCCTTCCTCTTCTCTCCCCTCTCCTCCTCCCCCCCTCCACTCCCTCCCTCATCCCCCCCTCTCCTTTTCCCTACCCTCAGTCACTCCCTCCCTCACCTCTCCCCTATCGCAGTCCCCCATTGAACATGAGGTTTAAATAACATTTCTTCTCCTCCCCTCCCCACTCCCTCCCTCTCCTTGCAACAATGTAACAGTGGGTGGAACACTGTTGATTGGCATCTTATGTAAATTATATCCCATTGTGATGTCATTGTCAGGTGGAGCACTGTTCACGGGCAACTTATGTAAATGAGATCCCATTGTGACGTCTTGGCTGCAAACTGCCAGCATCTGCCACTGCGGTGTTAAGTCACCTTTCTCAAACAGGATTTTGTAAAGTTGAAAATGTAAAAAAACTAGTAAAATATAACATCAGTCTGAAAAACTTGATACAGACCACCACAGGACAATTGTGAGTAAGGTGGTACAAATATTTTAGTGCTATCGTGTACTGTTTTGACATAGTTCCTGGAGCACATTTACAGACACACTCACACACACGCGTACAAACAAACAAGATGACAGTTTTAGTAATATACAAGAATACAAGACCAAGTGGGACCCGTTGGGTCCCTGTCACACGGGAGGCCTGGTCCCTAATGCAACACGTTTCCCCAACGCAATATTCGACCACTCACAGTCGAGGGGGGAGGTAAAGCGACAAGTGTAGCATCTCTTGCGGTTGTAAGGGAAAGTGCCCGGGGAGGGGGTGGTGTGGGTGGGAAGGGAAGAATTGACCAGGGAGTTACGGAGGGAGCGGTCTTTGCGGAAAGCAGACAGGGGGGGAGGTGGGAAGATGTGGCGAGTGGTGGGCTCACGATGGAGGTAGCGAAAATTGCGGAAGACTATTTGTTGTATGTGACGGCTAGTGGGGTGGAAGGTAAGGACTAGGGGAACTCTGCCCTTGTTACAAATGGGGGGATGGGGAGAGACAGCAGTGTTACGGGGTATTGAAGAGACCTTGGTGAGAGCTTCATCTATAATAGGGGAGGGGAACCCCCGTTCCCTGAAGAATGAGGACATTTCCGATGCCCTGGTGTGGAACACCTCATCCTGGGAGTAGATGCAGTGTAGACGGAGGAATTGGGAATAAGGGATGGTGTCCTTACAGGAAGCAGGGTGGGAAGAAATGTAGTCTAGATAGCCATGGGAGTCAGTGGGTTTATAGTGGATGTCGGTCAGAAGTCTATCACCTGCGATGGAGATAGTAAGGACAAGAAATGGTAGGGAAGTGTCGGAATAACTCCCTGGTCAATTCTTCCTTTCCAACCTGCACCACCCCCTCCCCGGGCACTTTCCCTTGCAACCGCAAGAGATGCTACTCTTGTCGCTTTTCCTCCCCCCTCAACTCCATTCAAGGACCCAAGCAGTCGTTCCAGGCGCGACAGAGGTTCACCTGCACCTCCTTCAACCTCATCTATTGCATCCGCTGCTCTAGATGTCAGCTGATCTACAGCGGTGAGACCAAGGGTAGGCTTGGCGATCGTTTCGCCGAATACCTCCGCTCGGTCCGCATTAACCAACCTGATCTCCCTGTGGCTCAGCACTTCAACTCCCCATCCCATTCCGAAACTGACCTTTCTGTCCTGGGCCTCCTTCATGGCCAGAGTGAGCACCACCGGAAATTGGAGGAGCAGCACCTCATATTCCGTTTGGGCAGTTTGCACCCAATTCTGGTAGCCCTTGCTGTCTCCTCACCTTCTCAGCTCTTCCTCAGCCCTCTGGCTCCTCCTCTTCCTTTCTCCTTTCTTCTTTCTGCCCCCCCCCCCCCCCCCCCACCCTACATCAGTCTGAAGAAGGGTTTTGGACCAAAATGTTGCCTATTTCCTTCACTCCATAGATACTGCCGCACCTGCTGAGTTTCTCCAGCACTTTTGTCTACCTTCAATTTTCCAGCATCTGCAGTTCCTTCTTAAACACATATGTGCTGGGTTAGGCTGGCAGATTCTTCTCCTGATGAACATTTGCTGCCATGGACTCAGTGTCCTAGGATAGCAACCCATTGTGATGTCATAGCTGTTAGCTGCCAGTGCAGATTTGAAGAAATCCTTCTCAAAGTGGGATTTTGTAAAGCTAGAAATGTTAATAACTTGTAAAACATGACATCAATCTGAACGAAACTTGACACAAACCACCACAGGACAATTGTGAGTAAGGTGGTGCACAATAATTAGCGCTAACATGTACCATTGTGGCATAGTTCCGGGATCACCTACACAGACAGACACACACGGAGGCATAGAAACATACAAGATGAGATTTTTAGTATTATATATATAACATAGAATAGATTGATGACTAATAAACAGGGGCAATAATTGTTAATTGAATTACAGATTATGTTTTTTTTTAAACCTCAGTAATTCTTCAGGTAAAGATATTGTGCAATAATATGCTCCTCAGTTAGTATATTGAGGCTTTTTTGATGTTTCATGACACAGATTCAATGAAATTGTATTAGCTACAGGCAGAGGCGTATTGGCTAAGGGAAAGGTGCATTAGCTACAAGGAGACGTTGGACAGACTTGGATTATTTTCTCTGGAATGGCAGAAGATGTGGGCAGACCTGAGAAAGTGTATAAACATCTGAGAGCCATAGAAACATAGAAAATAGGTGCAGGAGTAGGCAATATGATCATGGCTGATCATCCAACTCAGTATCCTGTACCTGCCTTCTCTCCATACCCCGTGATCCCTTTAGCCACAAGGGCCACATCTAACTCCCTCTTAAATATAGCCAATGAACTGGCCTCAACTACCTTCTGTGGCAGAAAATTTCAGAGATTCACCACTCTGTGTGAAAAATGTTTTTCTCATCTCGGTCCTAAAAGAAACATTTCCCCTTATCCTTTCAAACTGTGACCCTTGTCCTGCCTGACATCCACAACAGAGACTCGGGAAAAAAGTCTTCATCTAAAGGATTTCTTTATCCTTAAGCCTCCTGTCCACTTCCCCAACATTCGGGGAACAATTTCCTGCATCTAGTCCAACCCTTTTTGTAAGTTTCTATAAGATCCCCTCTCAATCTCCGTCCCCCCTCAATCTTCCCAATAACCTTCTTGCACTTCTAGGCGAGTACAAAGCCGAGTCTATCAAATCCCCCTTATCTTAAACTCTCTTCTCGGGAACATTCAACCCCTTCTATAGGTCCCGCCCTCAATCTGCTAAAGAAAGTCCTCTGTCTTCTTATGAAAGTCCACATCCCAGGAATCAGTTGGTGAACCTTCTCTGTACTCCCTCTATGGCAAGAATGTATTTACTCAGATTTGGAGACCAAAACTGTATGCAATACTCCAAGTGTGGTTCACCAAGACCCTGTACAACTGCAGTAGAACCTCCCTGCTCCTATACTCAAATCCTTTTGCTATGAATGCTAACGTACCATTTGCTTTCTTCACTGCCTGCTGCACCTGCATGCCTACTTTCACCTATGAGCTGGTGAGTACCATGACACACCAGGTCTCGTTGCATATCCCCTTTTCCTAATCGGCCAACACTCAGATAAGTCTACCTTCCTGTTTTTTCCACAAAATGGATAACCTCACATTTATCCACATTATACTGCATCTGCCATGCATTTGCCCACTCACCCAACCTATCCAAGTTAGATAAGGTAGAGAGTCAGAACTTTTTTCCCAGGATTAAAAAAATGAAATACTCGAGCGTAAAGCTTTAAGATGAGAGGGGCAAAAATTAAAGGAGATGTGCCGGTAAGTTTTTTACACAGAGGATGTTGAGTGCCTTGAACACGCTGCCGGGGTTATGGTTGTGGCAGATACGATAGTGGATTTCAAAAGAGGTTTGGATAGGCATAGGGATATGCATTATGTACAGGTAGATAGGATATGGCTCTGGCATTATGTTCAGCATTCCCGTTGTAGGCCGAAGGGCCTATACTTGTGCTGTAACATTCTACGTCCTATGTAATTGCTGTCTGATATCAAAAAGTGCAGAAAAGACAGACTTTTGGACTTTTTCCTATAATAACACAAATGTGATGAGAAAAAACAAATAAAATAAATACAGAAAATGCTAGAACATTCAGCAAGTTAAAGATCCTTCACCTGAAACATTAACTTTATTTTCTTTCCACAAATGCTGCCCGTCCAGCTAAGTGTTTTAATTATTTGCAGGTTTTTTTTACACAGCCAAATGAATTCCGAGAGGGTGGTGCTCCTGAGTCCTACTCCACAATTCAACAATGTAATGTGTAGGAAGGAACTGCAGATGTTGGTTTAAACCAAAGATACACAAAAAATGCTGGAGTAACTCAGTGGGCCAGCCAGCATCTCTGGAGAGAGAATGGTTTATGTTTTGGGTCGAGACCCTTCTTCAGACAAATGGACATCTCGGATCGAGATCCTTCATCAGTCTGACTGAAGAACGGTCTTGACCCGAAATGTTGCCTATTTCCTTCGCTCCATAGATGCTGCCACACCCGCTGAGTTTCTCCAGCATTTTTGTCTAGTCTGGTTTACGTGCTAAGTGGTGAAGCATTTGACTTTTAATTGCTGGCAGCGCTGATTGGAAAGTTGCGTTCCGAAAATCGGCATCGACTGCCAGCGCAAAGAGGCTAGGCGCTGACACCCGGTGCCAAGCAGGTGTGAAGGAAGTCCTTTTGAAGAGGTAAAACCTAGGTGGGTTGGAGGCCATGCCTGCGTGAAGATATCTAAATCCCTCCCTGGACTGACGGACAAGGAATCTTGTAAAGGCATTGGGCTCGGTGGCTAGAGTATACATTGGTGGGAATACTCTAGTCCATTCAGGATTTCATTGGGCAATTTAATTTGAATTCAGGAGCCCGCGTATGTGGAGTGGTATGCACGAGTTTAGATTTACAGAATCAAATTTCCAAATACAGAATTTCACATTGAAGTTCTGCCCGTACGGTAGAATTCAAATTCTGTGTAAATAGAACTTTGTACATGTTTGAGATTGATTTTGAATAGCGGCTGATAACAGTGAATAGTAACCCTCTGATCAATTGTTGATTAGTACCTGATAGCGAAGAGTAACTGAGAGACGGGAACCTGGTTTACTTGATGAAAAGTACCCGAATGCAAGAGGTACCCCTAATTCTGTAGAACTTAGAGAGGAGGGATAGAGCTCCCCTATAGAAGTCCAAGTTCCGTTGCTTATCACCGTTGCTTATCGCCTGACTGCATGTAGTCATTTTTGTTCAGCAGATTACTATTCGAGCACAACACCTCATTAATGTGATGGATCATATTCTCTATCATCTTTACCCATCTTCTGCCTAACGATGTGTTGCAACCTTCTCCCCAATTCCACCCCCACCTCCCACACAGAAATCCGCAAGGCCCTAAAATCCACCGTTACACAAGAGGTCCCTCACACCACATCCTCGCGATGCATTGCCTCCCAGTAGCAACATGACCGCCACAGCCTTTGCTCAGGTAGTAAGTGAAAGATGAAAAATCTAAATAAGGCTGAAACTAAGATAAGTTCTGGAAGGTGCAAGCATAAGAAATGAGAAGCTGAGAATACTGTTGAGTTCAAATGTGAGTAGAGCATTAATGTGCACTGAAGTAAATGAACTCAATAGAAACATAGATTAGATGAGAATACCATTATCATGTTTCATGCAACAGAAATTGTTACTATACCTAGACTGCTTTTTTGTGTGTTTTATACACTTGCTTTATTCTGATTCATACAGAATCAATTTAGATTCATCAATAATGTGCTGAGTAACATTTGCTCTTGTGTTTGAAAGACCTATATGGTGGAGCTGGATAAGCCATTTCTGTGATACAAATGTTTCCCACAGGACGTTTCTCTTGGCTGAATTATGAAATTGAGAACAGCTCCCTGAGTAAAGCATTTCCCATGACCTAAAGGACCTACCTGCCGTGGTTATATAGTTTTTAATGATGCTCTTCGTTTTTGCAGACCTTTTGGATTTGTTGGGAGTTGTCACTTTTGAAATTTGCTGTAATCCTGGAAATAAAACTTGAATCTAGTTGATGTAACATGAGTCTTTGCTGAGCTTGGAAATAAGATAAACGTATTAAGAGTGCAATTCATAAGCTATTAAATTGCTTCTATACCTTCAGCCTAAAATATTGATAATGCTGGTAGCTCTGACTATTATCCAAGACTATCTTTCATTATCCAGAGAGTTCATTCTATATTCACAAAGTACAAGAATTTACACACATGATCAAAACATTAATGTTCAAGTCATTACAAAACAGATGCCTAGAAATTCTATCGCATTCTAATAGTCCGACAAGAGGTGTGACAACTATAATTTCATTTGTGGGCCCACAGCAGCTATTTTCAACGACACCTAATTCATCAGACGTCACTGAAAGGGTATTTTCACAGAAGTAAATGTGTTGTCTGCGTGAGAAGTCAGATGCCAGAAGATATGGGTAGAGAGGCCTGGTGAAGTTTCCCAAGGTCGGTGGGCAACATAAGAGGCCAGGGAATAAACAACTACTGGCAGACATTATATTAAGGTCATGGCATTTGGTTGAAGGGTGGGAATGGCTGGTTTGGTGTGCAAGATTGGACATTTGAACTGAGAAGGGGAGGGGGGGGAGGGGGGGGAGGGGGGGGGGGGGAGCAGAGGTTATGTGGTGTGCATTTAGAGCTTTTAACATGAGGCTGATCAAGGGCTTGTCGGATCAAATAGTGTTGGATAGAATGATGGGACTGAAGGCTGATAAATCCCCATGGCCTGATGGTCTGCATCCCTGGGTACTTGAGGAGGTGGCTCTAGAAATCGTGGACGCATTGGGGATCATTTTCCAATGTTCTATAGATTCTGGATCTGTTCCTGTGGATTGGAGGGTAGCTAATTTTTTCCCACTTTTCAAGAAAGGAGGGGCAGAGAGAAAGCATGGAATTATGGACTAGTTAGCCTGACATCGGTGGAGGGCAAGATGCTGGAATCTATTATCAAAGATGTAATAGTGGCACATTTGGATAGTAGTAACAGGATCGGTCCAAATCAGCATGAAGGGGAAACCATGCTTGACAAATCTTCTGGAATTTTTTGAGGATGTAGCAAGTAAAATGGACAAGGGAGAGCCAGTGAATGTAGTGTACCTGGACTTTCAGAAAGCCTTTGATAAGGTCCCACACAGGAGATTTATGGGCAAAATTAGAGCACATGGTTTGGGGGAAAGGCATTGACGTGGATAGAAAATTGGTTGGGAGACAGGAAACTAAGAGAAGGGATTATCGGGTCACTTTCAGAATGGCAGGCAGTGACTAGTGGGGTGCCGCAAGGCTCGGTGCTGGGACAGCAGCTGTTTACAAATAACATTAATGATTTAGATGAAGGAATTAAAAGTAACATTAGCAAATTCGCAGATGACACAAAACTGGGCGGCAGTGTGAACTGTGAAGAGGATGCTAAGAGGAAGCAGGGTGACTTGGACAGATTGGGGGAGTGGGCAGATGCATGGCAGATACAGTATAATGTGGATACATGTGAGGTTATCCACTTTGGTGGCAAGAATGGGAAGGCAGGTTATTAATTAAATGGTGTCAGGTTAGGAAAAGGAGAAGTACAACGAGACCCAGGTGTCCTTGTACATCAGTCACTGAAAGTAAACATGCAGGTACAACAGGCAGTGAAGAAAGCCACTGGCATGTTGGCCTTCATAACAACAGGAGTTGAGTATAGGAGCAAGGTCCTTCTGCAGTTGTATAGGGCCCTGATGAGACCACACCTGGCGTATTGTGTGCAGTTTTGGTCTCCTAATTTGAGGAAGGACATTCTTGCTATTGAAGGAGTGCAGCGTAGGTTCACGAGGTTAATTCCCGGGTTAGCGGGACTGTCATTTGCTGAAAGAATGAAGCGACTGGGCTTGTATTCACTGAAATTTAGAAGGATGAGAAGGAATCTTATAGAAACATCTAAAAGTATTAAGGGATTGGACACGCAAGATGCAGGAAACATGTTCCCGATGTTGGGGAGTCCAGAACCAGGGGCCACAGTTTAAGAATAAGGGGTAGGTGATTTAGAACTGGGATCAGGAAAAACTGTTTCACGCAGAGAGTTGTGAATTTGTGAAATTCTCTGTCTCAAAGGCAGTGGAGGCCGATTCACTGAATGCATTCAAAAGAGAGAGATAGAACTCTTAGGGCTAGCGGAATCAAGAGGTATGTGGAGAAGGCAGGAATGGGCTACTGATTGTGGATGATCAGACATCATCACATTGAATGGCAGGGAGGGTTTCTACTCAGTTGTATACAGGGTCTTGGTGAGACACACTGGATTTTCTATTTGTTTCTATATACAGCAGAGAAGGTTAAAGATGTCTTAGACACAAATAGCTGGGGGAGTAACTCAATGGGGACAGGCAGCATTAAGGATAAGGGGGAAATCTTCTGGAGAGAAGGAATGGGTATGACGTCACCCAAGGGGATTATGGAGAGAAGGCCAGGTCTTCGCCATGATCTCCAGACATGCTACCCAACCACCCGCACCAAATGTAATTTCTATTTTGTCTACTCTCTTCGGAACAAATTTAAACTCAACCCGCATCTGCAGTTCCTTCTTACACACTTGTCTGATCAAAGGCTCTTGGTCTTGTCTGATCAGTAGTTTGGAAGGACGTTGAAGTGTTGGGGCTGAGCTTGGGGGGAATTGTAGAGAGTTTAGGAGTCACAACGAAGTTGTGTGAACAGGTGGCATCAGGAGAGCATTGGTGACGGATATTAGAAAAGGATTGGATTTACATTAATGGGTTTGTAATCCAGCGCCGCTGTGAAAAGACATAAAATTGTTCTGCGACTAGTTGCTGTTACTCACATAATGCTCCAAAGGGAAATCAGACATCCCAACTGTGATCAAAGGGGGGTCATGGCAAGAAGCACCAATGTAATTCTAGAGAAGCAATATCAATTATGTTTCATTGGTCCACTGGGTTCCTTTGGCAGTTTTGGTTTATTTACCCTCGATTCTCTCTTCCTTGAATTAAATGTGTTCCTGTCTGAGGCCAGGCCACTGTAATTAATCTCAATCCAATTCTACCTTCAATTAACAAATACTTACCTATATTAAGCTTCTGGATTCCTGCAGATGTTGCTTGAATCTCACGTCTGTAAGATAGACGGAAATTGATAACCTACTGGAAATCTGGAGTTTTATATTTCCAGCCTTTCCCACCATGGTCCTTGTTTTGTGGTTGTGCCATTTGTGGTTGCCTGTAATGTCCCAAACTATTATTCTTTGTTTCGGATCGCTCCTCGCCCATCTGAGGTTACATTGAATGTTTGGACCTCTACCATACAAACTGATGCCAACTTTGTAGATCTTTAGAGCCAAATATATTGAGGGGAGGCAAAGAATACTCATTGAGATTTTCCTGTCAGCAGACCACAATCCATGTGAATTGGCAACATCACTTCCGTCTTGATAACCATCCGCATCTCAAGGCTGTGTGCTCTGTCCCCTTCTCTACTCTCTCAATTCCCATGACTGTAGAGCCACAACTCTAACACCATCTTTAAATACCATGACCACCAATGTTGAACAAATAAGGGAATCAATGAGTTAGAGTAAAAGAGGTTCAAACAGCTTCTTAGCAAGTTGGCACTCTTTGCATGCTGGTCGTAGAAGAAGTTTTACTACATCCAATACGCTTTTTCAACGTCTGCAGTCAGATGCTGCAGATGTTCTATGAATTGGTGGCAGCCAGTACGATCTTCTTTGCTGCCATGTGCGGGGCAGCAGGGCGAAGGCCGCTGACACCAACAGAATTCACAAGCTCATCCTAACGGCTGGCTCCATCCTGGTGGTAGAGTTGGATTCATGGGAGGTGGACTTGGAGGGGAGGATGCTCCTCAAACTGTGGAGCATTTTTGATAATACAGCTCACCCCCTCCGTGACAAACTGGTCAACATGAGGAGCTAGGATTGCCAACTTTCTCCCAAATAAGGGACAAAAGGTCAAAATAAGGGCCAAATTCCCGACGGCAATTCGTGGGTGAATGATGAGTTGGCCCGGGTGCAGGACTGCGCACGAAGCCCAGCTGGCGAGCCAGTGCAGGACTTTTAGCCTGGACGTCAGACACTGCGCTCAAAGTCCGGCACCCCATCCAACTCATGAACTGATGAATGGCCATGAGAAGGAGGCGTGGCCGTGTCGGCGGTAAGCGACAGTCTGACGGTTGGACAGCTAGCCGGGCTGCGGACCGACGGGGCCACGGGCGAGGCGCTGCTGCTGCTGCACTCCATGGGCTGCACAACGTCAGGATGGTTGAGGTGTGGCCGTGTCAGCGGTAAGCGAAGGTCTGAAGGTTGGACAGCTGGCCGGGCTGCGGACCGACGGGCCACGGGCGAGGCGCTGCTGCTGCTGCACTCCATGGGCTGCACAACGTTGGGATGGTTGAGGCGTGGCCGTGTCAGCGGTAAGCGAAAGTCTGACGGTTGGACAGCTGGCCGGGCTGCCGACTGACGGGCCACGGGCGAGGCGCTGCTGCTGCTGCACTCCATGGGCTGCACAATGTCAGGATGGTTGAGGCGGGGCCAGACACGGTGCTCCGACCCGACAGTCCCCTCGACCCTAGTAGCAGTCAAATACGGGACAAAACAATTTAGCCCAATGTCCCAGGGATGTCCGGCCTAATATGGGACAGTTGGCAACCCTATGAGGAACACCTTCAGCAACAAACTGATTCAACCCAGATGCAGCACAGAACACCACAGGAGATCCTTTTTTTCCTGTGGCTATCAAATTGGACAACGCCACCCCCTTCTGTCATGGGGTAGACTGACCCCCCTCCCCAATCTTTGCATATCCCCAATCCTGGTCTTTCCACTCATCACTTTAATTTCATGTTTCATGTATCTTGTTGTGTTTTATGACTGTTGGCAGATCAATTTCCCTCCTAGGATAAGCAAACTTCTATCGTATCGTATCATATCAAATCGTACAATTGTTCCACTCCACGTGTATTGCTTGATTATACTCATGTAGAGTACAATCTGATTTAATTGGATGGCATGCAAACAAAAGCTTTTCTCGGTATCTCGGTAAATATGGTAATTATAAACCAAGCCAATACTTCAGTAAGAAAATAATTTTTAGATGCACGCTTCTGAAAAATAACCCATTATGTGTCCAAATTCCTTGCCTATAGCCTTTGCCTTTGTGCTCAAGAAGCATAGGGACATTTTTTTCTAAATGCATGCTGGCAGATGGTAAACTCTTAATGCAATTTAATCATTTGAAACAATTACCTTGAAGAAAACTTAATCATGCTAAAGCAGTAAAGCAGTAAAGAACCCCTACCTTCCCTGACCTTTCTGATTCACCTTCTTACTAAATTGCTTAAACAACTGCAGATATTGTTCTGGTGAGTTATAAACCTCTGCAGCTGTTAACATGAACCCTGTGTGTCTTTGAAACAGGTTTAGAAAGCTGGATGAAGCTATGAGTAAACGGATGGAACCAGACACTTTATGAAGTGCATTTTCAGCTCGTAAGTACTTGAGTGCCTCTTGAATTGTCACGGTTTTGAACAAGGAGGAAGTTCCAGTCTTTGACGGAAAATAAACATTTTTATCACATTGATTTCATTCTATCTTGCAAACTTCTCAGAATCAAACATTTACGATGGTCCAGGCAAGTAAACACAACAGCATTTGTTATACAACATCATTAAGGTCAAAAAATGTTCCAAAGCACTTAACAATCCAATTAAATGACAAATCCTACTCTTTGTCACGAGGAAGATTTTCAGTGTTCTTTCTTGACTCCTTCATTGTACCTTTGCCTAAGGGTCTCAGCTAATTGTAAATGATCAATAAGTGATTATGTCACCCACATCAGAAATGTTTTTAAACTCTTATAAACATGGACAATTACATATTTCCATACTTAAGTCAGGAACAACCTTTTACTGATTTTCAATTTCCTGTACTTGAGCCTGTCGGTAAATATTATGAAAATTTGTTCTTCGATTTGCAGCTTCTTAAGCAACGACTTCTAAAATATGCTATAAGTTTGCTATTAATCAAATCATGGTTATAAAATAATGATATTTATTGTAAGATTAGATTAACATTCTTTGAAATGGAAATAACCTTCAACTTTTATGCACATTTCTCAGAAAGACCAGATGCAAGCCTTAAAATGATTGAGATTGACACACACACAATTACATTTGCAGAAGTTGAGATATTACGTCTGGGCTCTGAAGGTGTGATGAGGTCAGCTACAGCACAATCCATCATTGATCTAAGTAACGTTAGTTCTCAACAAAGTAGTATAGCAAACTGGTTTCCTGTTTAGTATTAGGACGGTTACTCCACATGGAAGAGTTTCACCCTTGTATTTCTGAGGAGTCAGTTAAAGTCAAGCAATATTTTGCACCAGAATTTATAGTAAATTAATGGTGAGATAGTTGCACTACTTATTCCAAATCAGACAGGAAGAAATTTCTATTGATACAAATTTTACAATTAAGCGTGAGTATCAAGTTGTTATTCAGAATGTGCAGCTCCTCATTATGTGGAATGGAAAAATAGCATTCAGTTATCTGACTAGCTAAAATGCTCTCAAGAGGACACAGTTTCAGGACTGATGCTGTGAGGATAACAAAGCAAACAACATTTTAGAAACATAGAAACATAGAAATTAAGTGCAGGAGTAGGCCATTCGGCCCTTCGAGACTGCACTGCCATTTAATATGATCATGGCTGATCATCCCACTCGGTATCCTGTACCTGCCTTCTTTCCATACCCCCTGATCCCTTTAGCCACAAGGGCCACATCTAACTCCCTTTTAAATATAGCCAACAAACTGGCCTCAACTACCTTCTGTGGCAGAGAATTCCACAGATTCACCACTCTCTGTGTGAAAAAAGATTTTCTCATCTCAGTCCTAAAAGACTTCTCCCTTATCCTTAAACTCTGACCCCTTGTCCTGGACTTCCCCAACATTGGGAACAATTTTCCTGCATCTAGCCTGTTGCCAAGCCTTCTCAAGCTACAATTATTGTTAAAGTCTCGATGAGATCACCCCTCAATCTTCTAAATTCCAATGAGTACAAGCCAAGTCTATCCATTCTTTCTGCATATTCAAGACCTGCCATCCCAGGAATCAGTCTGGTGAACCTTCTCTGTACTCCGTCTATGGCAAGAATGTCTTTCCTCAGATTAGGAGATCAATACTCTAGATGTGGCCTCACCAAGACCCTGTACAACTGCAGTAGAACCTCCCTGCTCTTGTACTCAAATCCTTTTCCTATGAATCCATGCTGACTTTGTCCAATGATTTCACCACTTTCCAAATGTACTGCTATCCCATCTTTAATAAGACTCCAGCAGTTTCCCCACTACCGATGTTAGACTAACTGGTCTGTAATCCCCCTTTTTCTCTCTCCCTCCCTGAACTACTACAGAATCTAAAGAGTTTTGAAAAAATATCACTAAGGTATCCACTATTTCTGGGGCTACTTCCCAAGTACCCTGGGATGCAGCCTATCTGGCCCTGGGGATTTATCCGCCTTTAATCCATTAAATTTACATAACACCACTTTCCGGCTAACCTGGATTTCACTCAGTTCCTCCATCTCATTTGACCCACGATCCCCTGCAATTTCCGGCAAATTATTTATGTCTTCCTTAGTGAAGACAGAACCAAAGTAGTTATTCAATTGGTCTGCCATGTCCTTGTTCCCCATGATCAATTCACCTGTTTCTGACTGCAAGGGACCTACATTTGTTGTAACTAATCTTTTTCGCTTCACATATAACGATAAAAACTTTTGTGCAGTCAGTTTTTGTATGTTTCCTTGCCAGTTTTCTTTCATAATCCATTTTCTCTTTCCTAATTAAGCCCGTAATGTCCTCCTCTGTTGAACTCTGAATTTCTCCCAGGTCCCTGTGGTTAGGCTGCTTTCTCTGGCTAATTTGTACGCTTCATCTTTTTCTTTGATACTATCCCTGAGATTTCCCTCGTTATCCGTCACGGATGCGCACCACTTCCTGATTTATTCATTTTGACATACTGGGGCATGAACAATTGTTCTAGTTCAATCATTATCAGTCTTTAAATGCCTTCCATTGCATAATCCACCGTCAACGGCTTCAAGAATCAATTGCCAGTCCCATCATGGCCAATGCACGTCACTCATACCCTCCTCAAAGTTACCTTTCTTCAAGTGTTCTGGACCCGTGTTTCTGAATTAACAATGTCACTGCTCCATCCTAATGAAGAACTCAACAACTAGCTATGGTCACTCTTGCCCAAGGGGCCCACGTACAACAAGGCCTGCTAACTAACCCTTCCTCATTAACTCAATATCCACAGTCTAGAATAGCCTGCTCTCTCGTTCTGGTTCCTATCCACAATGTTATTAGAAAACTATCCCATAACATTCCAAGAAATCCTCTTCCTCAGCACCATGCCAATTTGATTCACCCAATCTATATGTAGATTGAAGTCAGCCCATTATAACGGTTTTATTCCTTTGTTTGCACGCCTATCTAATTTCCCTGTTTGAAGCCATCCCCAACTCCACTACTACTGTTAGGTATCTGCTCTGTACACAACCCCCACTAGCATTCTCTGCCCCTTAGTGTTTCGCAGCTCCACTACCCATATAGAATCCATCATCCTCCAAGCGAATGTCCTAACCCTTTCCTAATTCTATTGCGTTAATCCCTCTCTAACCAGCAACGCTTCGCACCGTCACCTCACATTTTCCTCTCCTGCCTTAGTTTAGTATAGAGGATACAAGCGATGTAAACAGGCCCTTCGGCCCACTGAGTCCAGCACACGAACAAACCTTCATCAACGTTGAATAATTGGCGCCAAAAAATGCAGCGCCCGCATAGATGTAATAATGCAAAAAAAAAATTCACTTTGGCAGTTGCATAGTATTACAATTAAAGCCCTATTGAAAGCCTATTGACCCCTACATTGGACCCCAACCCTATCACTATCACTGTATAATAGGGACCATTAACAAATTTTAGACGTGAACGCCCAATAGTCGGCAAAACTTACTTGTACGTCTTTCTGAAATGTGGGAGGAAAACCGAGCACCTGGGAGATAACGCACGTGTCATGGGAGGGAAAGTTTTCCACTAGTGCGGGAGAATCACATGAGCTAATAGTCTCAGAATAGCTGGACGAACTATTAGGAAGTGGCAGGATAAGAAGTTACATAGTCTTTAGGCAGAGGTTTATGAATCTGTGGAATTCATTGCCACCAGAAAAGACTGTGAGGCCGTCATTGGATAATTTAGCGTCATAGATAAATAGCTTCTTAATTGGTATGAGTGTTCAGAGGTTATGTGGGCATAGGCAGGAGAATAGGGTTAGGTGATGGATAGATAGATCGAACCATGATTGCCTGGCACGAGTTAGAGTTGACATGGGACGAATGCCAAATTCTATCCGAACATTCTTATGATCTTATGAACAATAATGATCTTCTAGGAGAGCGTTACAAACTCCAAACAGACCGCAACTCATTAGTACATTCTCAGGCACTGGTAAGGCAGCAACCTCTACTGCGGACGCAACAAGGACATCCTTGTAGAGATTTTTTAGATGTTAATTATATCTTTATTTTAATTTCTGCCTTCTCTCTTTTTGTTTACTCTCGTATTACTAGATGTAACATGAGATTCATTATTTTGATTTGAACTTTCAGTTTATTGAGTATAGTGCTGCAGAGTAACATATCCACTACCACATGGGTGGCTTTCACTATATGACATAGAACAGTACAGCACTGGAACTGGCACTTCAGCCCACAATCTCCAATCAGAACATGATGCCAAGTTAAACTAATCGCCTCTGCCTGCACGTGATGCATATCCTTCAGTTCCCTGCATATCCATATGCCTACCTAAAAGACTCTTAAATGTCCCTATCATATCCTAGCCTCCACCACCACTCCTGGCCGTGTGTTCTCCAAAGCACTTGTTCACCCCGAGAGTTGTGAATCTTTCTGGAATATTTCACCCAGGGAGTTGTGAACACTGTGGAATTCCTCTGCACATAAGGCACTGGAGGCCAATTCCGATTTTAGTCAAGAGAGAATTTAGAATATAGTTCTTTAGGGCCTTAGACGGAATCACGCATATGGGGAACGCAGAAACGTATTCTGAATTTGCAAGATTAGCCCTGATCATAATGATAAACAGTGCAGAATGCCAAGCCCTCCACAAAGTATTAATGTAAGCTCTAAAATGAAACAAGAATTAAATTCATGAGATTTAACATTTTTTTAAATAATATCAGTTCAATACACACGAACAGTGCCATCCGTGACTATGAAAAAATGAGGGTCCTCCTTCATAAACTGGGCTTTTACAGTGAAAATAGAATCAACTAGCTTTATTACGTCAATGAAATGCAAGCCATGATAGAGGGAGGCAAATGGTGAGGGAGACCAGCCTTGGCAGCACTGAGGTGCCACTCTTTGTGATATAAACAGAATGCCAGAATCAACAAAATGTTTTTAGAGAGATCATCATGGTCTTGTATTCCGCAAATTGAATAATAGACACGCAGTAAGATGCAATACAATAAAAAACTACAGTAACAAGTTCATAATACCAGAGTTATGAACAGCAACCAAACCCTAAAGAGTGTACCACCACCATATTCACCAGCATTTCATCCTGTCCCCAGCAATGTCCAAACACCCTAGTACCAGGCGCTCATACTACTATCAAAAACAATTCCATCCCCCACCTACATTGTATAGTAAAGTTTAGAGTGATCCAGTGTTGAAACAGGCCCTCAGGTCCATCGGAGTCCGCCACGGGAATCTGGCGATACCATCACATTTTACACTATCCCACACCCATAGGGACCATTTATATTTGGCGTAATCCCAATCCAATTATGCGAACAAACGCAGTACGAGTCCATTGCGTGAGTGTGGGGAGGAAACCGAAGACTTGGAGAAAACCCATGCAGGTCCGGGGGAGAACGGTACAAACCCGCACAGACAACAACCGTAGTTGGGATCGAACCCCGGTCAACGGTGCTGCTAGCTCTTGATAGGCTGCAACAGCACTGCTGCGCTACCCTGAATTGAGGTAAAGTCTTATCACTTGGTTGTGCTTTGCTCCTTTGCTTACAACATCCAAGATCCGTACACATAAAGAGTTGGTGCATGTCAGTTGTGAGGGAAAACAGATTACATTCCTTCACAACTATGTAGGAGCTAATGGACTGGTCTAATCATCAAGGATACTGCGTCCAACTAAATGAGTTACTCCAACTGCTATCACAGTTCAGCAGTACATGTAGAGGGCCATGTCACCAAATAGTTCGCCTAACCATACACCGAGTGGATGATCCGTGAGTTCCTGGTCCTGCATGACAATCCAATTCTAGCAGCATTCAAGTCCAAACGACCCCCATGCTAGTACAAGAAATCTGCGCACAACCCTAGGGTACCCCTTCGAGAATGCCATCAGCTACACCAAGAGGAAATTCCTCCCCCAATTTATAATTTCCAGCAAAGCACGCACGTTCAATTGTTGGCAATAGCATCCATGCTATAGATTGCTATCAACCCGCTGCCAATAAAACATGAGGAAATGTTGCGCCTTTGATGATTACTCTCCAACGATACTGACATCCACCGTCATGAGAACGCTTTTGAAAGATTGGTGACGGGGGCGTGTAGATAACTCCAATCATCCCAGACACCTGAACACACACTGGCAACGTCTCACCACCTTTCACAGCAGGCTACACAGCGGCATGCCATCTGTCTTGCCTCCGTCAGCAACATCTGATAACAAGAACACCGACATTCAGACCATACTGATTCTATGTGACAAGTAGCTCTACTTCAACACCATACACCGCCAACTAAAATTTGACTCAACATCCTGAACATATGGATTCAGCAACTGCGCATCTGCAACTGGATCCTTGACGTTCTATGTTTCACAGACAGTCCTCAGTAAAAACTGAATGACAGTAATATTATCTCCATGATAATTCTCAACAAAACATCCTCATGCCACACAAGAGGAATGATTTACTCAGACCCTCTTTATTATACTTCCCATACACTGCACAACTGGTGGCATGGCACGGTGGCGCCGCAGGTCGGAAAGTGCTGCCTTGCAGCGCTTGCAGCATCCGGAAGACCCCGGTTCGATCCCGACTTACAGTGTGCTGTCTGTACGTAGCATAGGAATGTTCTGCCCCCACACCTGCTTGGGTTTTCACCAAGACTCTATGGTTTCCTCCCACCTCCAAAGACGTTACAGGTACGTATTGCTAATTGGCTTGGTAAATGTAATAATGTTTTCCTAGTGTTTTTAGGATAAGTGAGCGTTACTATAAGCGATCCATTTGTGCATTTGCAGGAGCACAGTTTTGCCAAAGGGCCTGTTATTCAGGGCGTATCGCTAAAGCGAAACTAAACTGTGTTAGTCAATTTCACTCTACCTCCATGTAATAGAATTTTGCAGAAGCAACACTAAGTGAGGAGTGGTACTGAAATCTCAAACATGTGAAGTTGGAGTATCAGGAACGGAAATAGACTTAGTAGCAGGTGCCAAGAAGTTAAATGTCTTTCACTGAAATCATGGTGGTGTATGTGCTCTGCAGGAATATAATGAGAACTTCAGGCTCGTGCAGATAAACTATCACAATAAAATTGTTTCTATACCAACTTCATTGACTTCTTGTGGCAACAAGAAAAGCACTGAATGCCGTCTGCTGTCCTTCTAGAGAGACTTCTAGGAAATATTTGGCGTATCACACCAATGAGGGAGTTATACCTATTTCTATAGAATTGTGCACACTGTAGAAGAGGCATCCTATCAGCGTAATGCATCTAAGTTGTTTTGGTACCTGCTCAGCCTAAAACCACGAAGAAAATAGCAGATGCGTTGCAGATAGGCAGCGCAGCAGTCCGATACACAGAAAACCATGCCACGCTCCATCGACTCTAGCTTTACTACAAGTTGCCTCATAAAAGCCGCCAACAAAGTCGTGTGTACGATCCCAATTACAGGCGCAGTTCTGTAGGGAGTTTGTACGTGCTCTTCCACTGTGACGCGCCGTGGGTCTTCCTCCGGTGGCTCCGTTTTCCTCCCATGCTCAACACAACAACACACGAACAAACATTTGATACGTAAATTGTCCCTGAGTGTAGGATCAAGAGTAAAAGAGTCAAATAATTGTTAATAGTTATAATGTCCGAGATAGATACAATGAAATTCACTCGATCAGCACAACATAATAAATGTGCAACGTCAGTACACTAATCAACAATATTAAGATGAGAGATGAAAATAAAAAAATAGTTCATAGTTGAATATAAACACAAACTCACAAATAACACATATACACTTTAAATATATAATAAATAATTGAAAAAGAGAATAAGATAAAATAAAAATATATGATATAAAAAAAACGCACGGCATCACACATAAGACCACCACAAAAACTGGACGTATAAAATGCAATAATAGCCATAAAAGTCTATGTAGTTTCATGAGGTGTAGTAGATTGGACAACTAGGAAATCCAACCAGTCCTAAACTCTTGTAAGAAACTTTCAAGTTTCAATAAATTTCCTCTTTTTTTTTCAAATGCTGCAAGAAAGACTGTCCAAGTCTACTCAATCTCTATCTAATCCGTGTGGCAAACAGCCATCCCCCAAAAGAGTATGTCACTCGGCTAAAGTTTGTACATGGGCAATCTACCATATATTGGTATTCTCAATAGATTTCATTACATTACCTTAAAGAAAGGTGGTGTTTCTGCATGGAATTATAATTATTTAGCTATGCAATCAAATGACTAACCAGTGTTTAAAAAAATACGTAAAACCACTGTTTAAAAATTCAGAAAGATAAGAAGATCCTTTTTTGCAAATTGTTAAAGAACATTCATACAGTACATATCAGAAAATTAATTTTCTAGGCTCATTTGCCTGATGATCGATAACATATGACATGTAATTAAACATTATAATTTCAGATATGTTAACAAATTAGGATTGATTAAGTTTTGATTAAGAATTGCAAAATCAAAGTAATAACATTTCTCCCAAACCCATATGAACCAATTCCATTCCTGTACCAATCTATATAATATTAAGTTCCAGAACATTTTTTAACGATTTGTAAACAGCGGATCGATTTGCTAGTTGCTCAACAAAAAATAACTTTTTCCTCTATATAAAGGTTCCCAATTCATCAAATGGAGGACTGTATAGTCCATTACTTGCCTCAGGAGGTTCATAATAGGAGCGGCATGTTCCAAAGCTGAGCTCTGTAAGCACACACTAACTTAAGGTTAAATTGCCAAAGAAAACCCAACATTACATACAATTCAAATTAATTGCGCTATGTTGCAATCTTGGCAAATCAACAACACTGACTTCAATACATCTTTCCGGAGGCTGACAATCTTTTCTGACTCAATATATAAAAGTTTCTGAGTGAGGTTTTGCTGCATACTTACCGTTTGGCTGTAAGACGACACCAAACATGGGCTAAAAATGCAGATATGGCACATTGTACCGAAAGTTTATGAGTATTGATATGTCTCAGGAGGGTCCTCGGTTCAAGTCATAATTAGCCTGGGATCGGGCATTCGGCCAACGAGTCTACTCGACCATTCAATCATGGCTGATGCTAGTTCAGTACCCGTCTAAACCTTATTCTCCTATACTTCTCCTAGATAAATCTTTGATGCCCTTCAATCAAGAAGGGCATTACTATAACCACTTAAAAAATACCCGAATTGGACTTGGGCTCCACACCCGTTAGTGACAATGAATTATCATATATTCCACAGCACTGCTTCAGCTAAGGCAAATCCTCCTCAACTCCCTTTTTCCCCCTAACGGTTACATTCTTTATCTGAGGTTGTGCCACTCTGGTCCTAGATTTTCACCTTGATGGAAACATTCTCTCCCATCCACTTTATCCAGGCCTATCATTAACACTGATTCAGTAATGTTTTTTAATGAGGTTCCCCTCATCCTTCTAAACACCCAGTCGGGCACAGGCCCATTGCCATGGGAAAACGCCAAATCCTAATCCTGTGATCATTTTTCATAAACCCCTCTGGACCCTATCCCATGCCAGCACATCCCTCCTCGAGATATCCCTGGCCCTAAAACAGTTGGACATAACATCAAATGCTGTCTGACCGCGACCCTCGTCGATATAGCCTCATCATTACATCCTGCTCTTTTATATTATCTACCTTTGAAAAGAATGGGAACATTGCAATTGTTACCGATTGCACTTCCCTACCAATTTCAACTTGTAAATTAACGTTTGGAATCCTGCACCAGTATTAGCCCATTCCTTTTCACCTCCAATTATCTGAATCCTCTCCCCATTTAGAAAGTTTACTCCTTTCTTCCTAACTACCAAACGTGCAGAGATCGCACACTTTGTTAACGCTGTATTCTATCTGCTTCTTCTTTTGCTCCACTCACACACAACTAGTCCATGTCGCTCCTGTTGTCCTTCCCAACGGCTTCCTCAAATCCCTACTGCCCATCCCTCCACCATTTTTTCAGTATTATTGTAGATAAACTTGGCCCCCACAATGTTAGAGAAATTAGCCAGTAAATTGCGTCCCAGATCAAAAAAGTAGGTACTGTTCCTATCCAATTTGTGTGTAGGGGAAGCTAAAGGAACAGTATGTATAAGGAGAAGGGGAGTTCAAATGTTTGGGCAGCCCAGGGGGAAACTGCATAGACCAATGAAGAAAGTGATCTTGGTGTGTCAAAGGATCATGGGATGCAATGCCATAGATCCCTGAAAGTGGCAACGCAAATACAAATGATAAAGTTTGGGTACAGCAATCCTGCCTTCGAGCACAGAATCACTGGTGTTTGAGAAAAAAAGTCAGGTAGTCAATGTAGGCGCATCTGTGATAAACTTTGGTAGGCTCTACATTTCAAAGTACAAAGGTGCCGTTTAAATTTCGCACACAACAGAAGGGAGTGGAGCATTTTGGAGAGTGTTGTCAGAAGAAGGCACACGAGGAGTACCGGGATTGAGAGAGTATTGGCCTGTAAGGTAAGCCATAGAGTTGGAGGGAGTCATTACGAGCTCTACCAGTGGTGAAAACAGACCTCATTTTGGTACCTGGCATTTTCCTGCATTTGGCCCGATATTTCTTTAAGAACAAAAGCCCATCTGATCTATGTTCCAGTTCTGATGGTTGTATATTCGATTCACTCCACAGCTTCCAACTGCATATAGCTTATGGTGCATTCAATTTGGTACAAGGTTGTCACAGACAACTTAGGCTGAAAGGCTTTGTTACTTTAAGCCTCTACTGTTCTATGTTCTATGCAGAAGTGAGATCACTTCAAATCATTAAAACATTGTCATACTCAATAGATCTGATGCAAATCTGGGGAGAGCCAGTGACAGGACATTGTTTTCCCATTCCCACCGTCTATCCACCATACTGACCCTTATTCCATTCAAGGTTGGCTCAGTCCTTCCCACTTGTTCCATGCCATGATTAGCCATGTTGAATCCAAGAAGGACAATCTGGAAACAACTTGAATAATAGTAATATGACTGGTGTGCAGCCATATTTCACCCAGACTATTGGGAAAGGTATGTGACAAATTCGAATACTCTATCATTAAAATCTCACAGGAGAAACTATGAAAAGCATTACATGGTTTCCTGTTTCTTCCTTTGCCAACTATTTGTCCTTCTCCACCATTTCTGGAGAAAAGTAAGTTTGTTTTCCAACAAACAACACATTTGCTTCAACACCACCATATTAGATCCATACCTGTGCTTTGCATTGAAAATATGACTTCTGTCAACAGATGACCTTCCTGACTGATGATGCCTGGGTACTAAATGGAAAAGACGCTAGAATCATGAATCCACCCCATGTGTGTAAAAAAGGCCATGTCGTAAATAGTATGGCAAATGTTGCTAACTTCCAAAGGATTTATTTTATTGAGAGAACATACCCTTCATGCATATTATCTCACATCAGGCACACAAAGCCTACTGGTATGCTACTAATGCCCTCAGATTGTCCCTTAAATAAAAACAGCATTTTTATAGTCTGATAATTGGAAATGTAAGTCTCAAAATTGCAAATGAAATCAACTGACTTCAGTTATTCGTTCTACAATACAATTTTTATTTATCAAACCACTTTAGAAAAGTGGACAACGCTTTGTGGCAGCAGCCACTTCAGTAAAGTTGTGCAGGTCCATGTCTTTTGAATCAAACACATAGTAGTCCAGTAGCTCAACAATATACGTTGTGTGGTTCATGAAACACAAGGGCTCCTTTTAAATATTTTAACCACAATGCAGACCCCTGCGAAGGAAAATGGCATTGGGGAGGCATAAAGCTTATTTCCTGTGACAAGGATATACCCAAACTTTATTAAGTTGTGCTTTTTAATAAAACTTCTTAAACACGTGAATAATCAACAAGTGAAGCCCAAAGTACCTGCCACGAAAACAGCAGATACTGGCAGGATGCCACATCACCTCTGCTTAAACTCAAATGCGGCCCTCTTGGTATTTGATACGCTGAAATTGAGCCTTAGGAAAGACGTGATGATGTGTTTCAAGCACATACCGTGACCAACCCTAATATTTAAGCTTATTTGAACCACTAAAGAAAAGACTCACTGTCCCATGCCATAGTTTTGGTCATTTTTATCACTGTATGATGTCCCTTAACATGTCTACCAAAAAAACATTAAGTTACTAGGGGGGGCCAGTGTATGACTGATCAGCTTGCGATGAGGTTGAACCTTTCAAAATGCTATAAGTTTCAATCATTTATTTCATATGAGCATGATAGGCCTTTTCATGCATTGAGACACCAAATCAATCTTGCAATCTCACCTCAGGCAAGTCAGGTAACATCTGAAGAGAACATGTTCTCCAGCGATACTGGCCTTCTGACTATGTTTGACTCTTTCATACAGCAGGTTCTTATTATAGCTTTTCATGCTAAATTTCTTATCAAGGCACCATAAACTATTTTTACTGACCCTTGGTGAAACCTCTGAAATGAATTTACCTCGTTTGTGAGTAGTTTCCTTGTATTCACAGGTAAATCGAGTGATCTGATTTATTAATTTAAAAACTCTCACCAGTCTGATGAATGAATAATAACCCAACACGTATTAGGAGGGCAATCCCAAAGGTCATCTAAGGTTTCGAATTCCTTCATGAGAGACGGCAACCACTGTCTAATGATCAATCAATGACTTCTAGATTGCACGAGTCCACATATTGCAAGAAATCCCAGAGTGCGAATGTAGGGGCTGTAAAGCCCTGTCCTCTGCCAGTGAACCATAGTTTCCGTGTAAGGCAAAATGCGAATCATCTGTTGCTTCTAGGCATAGACAATGGCTGTCACCCAGATCATAACAACAACCATTTCAGATTGAGAGCATACTATATTAAGCCAAGCAAGCAGGCAGAAAATATTGTATAAGAGGTTTCCTGTTTTGATCAGTACCTGTGTCATTAGATTAACAGAAAGATTTGATTCACAGGAAGACTCAAGAACCATGAAATTAAGAGAGTAAAAAGTATAAGTGTCTGATTAGAGCTATGGGCAAGTTGATGCTGTGGGTTCAGTCAAGTCAAGTCCACTGAAAGTCTTTTGGGATTTATTATTGTGCTTTCCTTTCCTGACAGAATAGTGATGGTTTCCTTTGAATGTAGTGTATGTATATAGATTATACTTAAATGTATTCCAATAACAATATTGGACGTGATTTATGAAAAATGGAATGCCAACAATTTGCTGAAAGGCCTAATCAAAATTCAGAAAGATCAAAGTGAGGAACTTTCCCACATATTGGAAAAAAATAGACCGCCCTTCTTGGAGAAAGCAATTCCCAATACTGCACTTTGGCAATAGCAAGATATTGATCAAAAAATACTATTAATCATATTTCTGAACTTTAAGTAGAGACAGAAGAAGGAATGATTGTGCAGAAAAGTGCTCACTGGAAGGTAAACTCAAATGATATTACTTTTACCTCTTGATTACAACAAGTAATATAATTTTCAAATAAGAAATCTATCTATCGTATAGATTTCTGCATATGGTTAAATATCTGTCACAAGTATGACATTGAAACGTTCTTAAAAAACAGGATAGAGCTACTGCTAATTTAAAAATGGTTTGTTCACGATGCTGATTCATATCACATTTGATTCCGGGTTTAAAAACATGGTTTTTGAACAGGAATAAGATGGTTATTTCATGCTTAGATATTTTAGCCAGTGTATCCCTTTAAAACCTGAAACCGTATTCTTTACATTGGGTACAGCCATTTACGGCTAACTTAAGACTCTCAGGGTGTAATGTGGAACATAAGAATATATCATTTTAAGTGTATATATGGAAGAACATTCCCGATCCCAAGAATTGCTAATTTGAAATCCTTGCATGCATAACAATTTATTTCAGACAATTCCTCGTCCCAATTATCCATTGCCCGGAGTGTGGCAGTCTGTTTCTAATTTGCAGATATGAATTTCTATCAAATCTTCTAGGGCACTGGACGGTTACAAATTAGTCACGAAAGTAATAACCACCAAGTCTTAGCAAATTCAATGATCCAAAATGGCACTGTGTATGGCACTACAAGGCAAATCTGTCCTTATGTCTTAGTTATGTGATTTTACCATTCTTTTAATTTACTATTTTGTCATGTGTACTTGAGATTACAGTGAAATGCTTATGTTTCACCAACCTCGCGCCTCATGCAGAAGATGATGCAAGTAAAAGGGAATCAATCCCCATTAGCACATACGAATTTCAGAACGCTGCCACCCTGTCTTTAGGATGATCATGGGGCAGCTCTAATATCTTCCTCAGCATGTCGTCAAACTTGCGCTAAGGGATGCCTAGCCTCTTAATGGAATCCCATGGATGAAGCATTATTGATATCCGTCTACTTCCCGGTAGCTCAGGTTCCAATGGCAGGCACTGAAACAGCTCCTTCAACCCAACGCATCCGATGGTCGATCCTAGATGCCCCACCTAAGCGAATCCAATTTGCCCACGTTTATGGCCACATATCCCTTACACCTCTTACCTATCTATGTTACCTGTTCGCCAAGTGACTTCTATAAAATGCTGGTTGATAATACCTTGTCCGGCAACGACCGAACAGGAGTCGAGATCATTCCATATACCCATCACTTCCTGAGTGAAAAAGTTGTCCATCAGATTCCAATTAAATTTTAGTACTCTGGTATGTGATTCCCCTACCCTGGGTAAAATACATTGTGCATTCAACCTACCTATTCAATTCATGATTTTCTACACCTCCTGTACTCCTAGATCCCTCTGCTCTACAACAGTCCCCAGGGTACAGTTTGGCACTGCCCTGGTTTGACTACACAAAATATAATACCTCGCACTTATGTGAATTAATCTCTATTAGCCATTCATCAGCTCATGTAGTCAAGTTCCTGCTGTAATGTTTGATAACAATTTTACTTCGGAGTCACGTGAGTAACTACGTGAAGAAGCCCCGCCCAGCACAGCGCGTCTATTAACGTCCCGACGCATTGCTACACACAGTGAAGCTGGAGATCGGCAGCTCCACCAGCGATAAGTAAGCAAACTAGCAGGTAATGGTTTTAAAACTTTCCCTTCGGTTTTAATCTCTGTACGGTCCTGGCTCGTGAGCGCCGCGTGAGTTAGTGTAATGGAGGGTGTCATTAAGAAAACTGTTCTCGGAGAAAGCGAGCAACGCAGCGGGCCCACGGTAACAGCTCGCAAGATCGGTTCTAAGAGATAACGGTGTGTGGGGGGGGTAACGCCGGCTCCGAGATACTGGCTGTCTTTTTTCTACCCGGCAGTTCAACAGCCTCCATCAGCATCCATGCTTGCAGGACACGATGACACTCCACCCGGAAGGTAGCCCAAGAGAAGTGTCTCTCATGCCGTTTTATCTGACGTGTCTGATGATGAGGAACGACTCCGCTCCAGATAAAAAGAAGGCGTAATGGGACGACTCGACCAAATGGAGATGATGCTCACAAACCACTAATGTGAGCCATGATATTTTTCTAATCGGGGTCGAATGCCCCTAGGATTCCCCCATGCAGCCTCACATAGGCCAATACAGAGAAGTTACACTGCTATCAATATCAGTGGAATCACCCTCTTCAGGAATCTCTTTAGTGGCTGGAAAGACCCTACCCTGGATCAAGACTTGGGAGAGCCGAGGGCAGGTAGGAGTCTGACCCTGAAGCCCCTGGTATCACGCTTTTGAGTCACACACCAGAGCACATGAGCCATCTCCAGGTGACCCGAACATACGCCTCCACCGAACGAAGGTAGCTTGGTGAGGACCATGGAGAAAACCTGTCGGTCCAAATGTCACATTACATGGCCTCGTCACCCAGGCTACAGTATACAATTCATGTAAGAAACAGCCACCATATAAAAACACACTGATTAATTGTGCTTCGCTCAAAGTGCCCACTGGTGAACTCCTGCTATATGGGCATAAACGAGTTCAAACGTATGCATGGACAATAAACCGTTTCCAGCGGGTCCCTCAAATTGGTGGAGCATGCATGACACAGCCTTTTGGAAAAATTTTCCCGAGGGCCCCAATGATCCGAGAGTCCACCACAGCAGGATATGCTGCCCGCTGTGTCAACGCATAATTTTCGAGGATAAACTGTATAATAAAAAAATAATCTATAAAACCTACGCTGAACCCAAGATTTGCAGCATTGACTAGGTCCATCCAACATCACAAGCCCCAGATTAATTATTATTTGCGGTGGACCTCCTCAAACCCAAGTCAAACACCCTGTATTGACGGGATGCCAAAGAACTAATCGGTCTGCATGACTGACATACGTCCCTTCTGCCAGGAAGCCACCTCCGCAAGGTTGTTTTCAGCGCGAAGGTGGATCAGAGTTTCCATGGCAGTCGCCAAGTATAGTGGGGACCAGTGGTACGACGTATTACCCCCGGATATCCCAACTCCCAACCCTCAGACTGGCGAAAACGGCCAGGACTCCGAAGTACAGCTGTAGAGGTACTGGTGAATCATTCAGTCCATGATAAAAGTTTCGGAGGGAAACAACCTCTGGTTGGTGCATATGATTGTCAGTCTGTTTTATGAGAATGGGCTGCATAACATCTTGATCTGGTTTATACTGGACACGTGTGTCCAGGATCTCAACTAGCAGTATATGTCATGAATTGATCCTCCAGTACATAACTATGCCTAGTCGGTATTGCGTATAATTTCCTATCACCAGAAACTCAGCAGGTAAAAGAAGAAATTACGTTGTATGATGCCCAAAAAGGGGTACTTGTGAGAGGACGACATAAACCAGTCCTCAACATTTGTGCCCACTATAATTACACCCAAGCATAAAAAAGAAGGAAAATGTAGAGTCAATCTGGATCTAACTCCCGGTTCAGTATAAGGCATTTTAAAATAGAAACCTTCGATACTGCAAAACAGCTTGTTTTATCATAAGCGTGTAATACTGGACAACCGTAGATCTGGCGAGAAGATGCAAATTATTGCAGGTACCAATTCATCAATCATATCGAGATATTTGAAATTTAATTCGGATGGGAATCAACTGTGGCAATTAAAGCATTACCAAGGGTTAACCTCAGCACCTAGTGTCTCATTAAATTGGTATTGAAACAGTGCTGGCGCTATCTTCGTGCCCAGAATCACATTGTAATGGCTTATCTAGATTAGTATTTTATCATAAGTAACACTCAGGAGACAGCTGAGGAGTCGTTCTTCAGCAAGCAAACACCTGTTTAAAGGTTAGGGTTTCTGGTCCATCCAACAAAATTCCAATTTAAGAGCCGATCCCAAAAAAAATGATTTTTTGGGTGTTTGTCATTGAATCATTGATATTGACCAGTGACTATGCTACATCCAAGCAGTGGAAACAGGGAGGGTCATGGAACTAGGTCTCCTGAAAAATAACACCCCTCCATCCATAAGGTAGGCCAGGTGTTTATTGGCAAAATTTGGTGGCAGCTTTCCCTGCAGTGGAGTTTTGGACCCCTGCACTATCCACAGTACAGCAAACAAGCAGAGAACAACGCACTTACATACATGCAGTCATTTGAAAAGACCTATGCAGTTACCCAACCAAAGCCTCACGAATTAGGCAATGGTGATTATCAATAATGAACAAACTACCAAAACATTTTTGGTTCCAAAGCAACCTTCAGTGGTTATCAAAAAGATGTGATCGCTTCTGGAGATGAGAGTACTAGCAGTGGTGGGAGAAGGGTTTACAAGAGGGTATTATAATCCTGCACAGGCATGGTATAAATTACTTAGGAAAAAACAAATTTTAGCAGGTGAAGACATTCTATGGATATAAAAGCTTATTGTTTCAACAAGTAGAGTAATATCCATGTTCAACTCCAGATTGCCAATACCAATATCAATGCACATTGTGAGTAGAATACGGTCAGTAGTCATGTGGGATAAAAGCTCTGCTAACCTCATGTGGCACTCTGGTGTAAATTTGTCCAGAAACATCTGGGTCTCATGCTATCTACGTACCTAGTTAGACGAGATAATGTGCTGGCAGACTACAGGTCACTAGGAAAAATTCTTATTGACAACAATCTGGAAGTGGATGTATACCTATCTTGATGTTTTTTAAATGATTGTCAAGCCACATATGGTTTGAGCCAGCATATGATCTGTTGCCTCAAGGCTAAATCACCAGTTGCCAAATACTTTTGTGTGGGGAACCATCACCAGGAGCAGTGGGGCCGGTGGAATGCATTCACGCTACATAGGGGGGAAAGCGTATGTTCTTTTATGCTTATCTCCCCCCAATCTGCTGATTATGGCAATGACCTCACCAAAAAGAAGGCAGGAAACTCCCGCCTCAGGCGTTTATGGTGGTCCGGACTGTCGCAACACAGCTCATGGCTCCCATTAGTGCTTCGATGTCAATGATAACTCGAGCCATTCATGACAGTCCCCGAACTGCATAAGTTTGAGTTGGTGCAAAGTCCATGTAACAGGAGAACATCACTCCGTTACACGATCGAATTAATTTGTATAATCTGCAAGTTCTGATCCGACGTTCCAAAGCCTTTGAACAGATGAATACGGACCATGGTCTGTGTATAACAGCCATCATCGGAGAGACTAGCACTAGAAACATATGTGTCTACATATTACAGAAATGGGAGATGTTTTGCTTTGCAGACAGATATGTCTACATACTGACAAGCCATACCGAATGAATTGGAGTCTTATTCCTTGCTACAATTGCAATTTCGATGAACATTTGAGTTATAGTGCCATTAATAGTGCTCGGAGTGCTTTGTTCCCCTATTATCAGGGTAGTTTTTTTCAGAACAATCTATCAGGGCTCATCACGATCGTGTCCCAATTGATGAGAGCGATCTTTAACAAAAGACCTCCTAAGCCTAGATATTACAAAATCTGGATGTCAGTATAGATCTCACACTGCTTCGGCAATGGCTCCAAGTACGTCATTATCATTTTAAAAGTTAACGACTTAAGTAGTTAAGCTCATGGGCGCTAGTATCAGCGCAACAGTGGGCAAACATTGCAAAAGTTACGACTAGATAGCATGTATTCTCTTCTGCAGATAACATAACATTTTATGTGTAGAGATTTAATCAATCAAAGCAGGTCAGGAATGGCCGGAACAAAGGTGGATAGCTTTAAAGCACTTACCTGTTTTGACCCAAACTTTAATTATTGCTAAGCACCTGAGTCAATATATCGAGGTAACTAAGAGTCTCAGAGGCATCTGTGAACAGCTAATGCTCCATCATCACAAAAACTTATAGAAATGGGTGTCAGTACAGAACTATTTTTCTAGATGTTACAATATGTTTTGGAATGTGCTGGAGTAGACACTACATAGAGTTTAAACTCACTCCACCAGGGACAGCATCAACAACCGCACGAAAGGCGCAGCGGAATGTGCCGCTTGACCAAATCCTCGGGCCGCAGGATATGGTTAGGGGCAAGCTTTTTCAAAATGTTATGATAAACCCTGTCCATGACAGAGCCAGGGTTTGGGGGCATGCTGTTCTTGGTTTCACTCATTTGATTTTTGCTTATTCTTTATACAAATTTATGTAATTCCCCCCTGGGACAGAGGGGGTTATTACTTTTTTGTTGGATTATTAAATCAAAGGTGATTGGATAGATTTTAAACAATGTTCAACTAATCATATTTAATTCACTACTGGTGTTCAACAACAGAAGCAGTGTTTTCGTATGGAAGAGAGATCTTACTCATGAACACAGAGCTTTTTGAAATCTTATGTAGTTCACTCACGTGACTCCGCGAAGTAAAATACAGTAAGATTAATGTAATGAACTTACCAGTTTGAAGTTTGAACTCTATATTTTTATGAGCGAGTTAACGATGAGGGATTTACGTGCCCACGCTCCCGGCTCTCATATCGCACGAAAAGATCATCTGGTAGTTCTAGTCTTCTGAGTCTTACTATATCACTTTGACTATAGTTCCTGTGTTTTCACGCCACTGCTTTGAAGTATGACACGCATGCGCCTGGCGGGGCTTCTTCATGTAATCCCTCATTGTAACTCCTCATAAAATAAAGATCAAACTTCAAACTGGTAAGTTCTCATTTAATCTTACTATTTTCATTGTCTTTGATACCACCTACTTTAGTATCATGTGCAAACTTACAAATCATGCTTTGCATATTCTCATCCAAAATTGTTGATGTAAACCACAAATAGCAATGGGCTCAGCACCAATCCCTGAGGCACAGGCCTCCACTCTGAAAAACACCCTTCCATCACCACCCTCTCCTTCTTCCATGAAGCCAATTCTGTATCGAGTAAGCCAGCTCTCCCTGGATCCCATGCGTTCTAATCTTCCAGATAAACCTACCACGTGGATCCCTATCAAAGATCTTGCTGAAGTCCATACAGACCACATCTACGGCCTTGTCTTCATCATCCTTTTTGGTTACTTCCTCGTAAGACATGATCTCTCACTTGCAAAACCGCGCTGACTATCCTTAATCATTCCATATCAATCCAAATGTATATATATCTTATCTTTCATATATGTTAGGCCCACATATGTTAGGCCTACTGGTCTAAAGTTCATGTGCTTTTCCTTGCAGGCCTTCTTAAATAGAAGCATAACATTACTCACCCTCCAGTTATCCAACACCTCACCCCTGCCAACAATGATTAATATATCTCAGTCATTGCTCCCACAATATCTGATTAATCTTCCCACTGCATCATTGGATATATGTGATAAAGCCTGGGATATGTACAGTATCTACCTTCAAATGCCCTAGGACGTTCTGCACCTCCTCAAGTATAATATGAACTGTCAACACAGTGGTAAATTTGTGGAATTCTTTGCCACGGAAGGCTGTGGAGGCCAAGTAAGTGGATGTTTTTAAGGCAGAGATAGATAGATTCTTGATTTGTACAGATGCCGGAGGTTATGGGGAGAAGGCAGGAGAATGGAGTTAGGAGGGAGAGGTAGATCAGCCCATGAGTAGATGATGGGCTGAATGGCCTAGTTCTAATCCGATCCCTTATGACCTTATGATCTGGACATCTCCATTATCTCTCCCAAGTTCCCCAGCCTTCATGTTTCCAATCACGGTAAGAACAGAAATACTCTTTGAAGACCTTGTCCATCTTCTGCAGTTCTGCCCTTAATGGGAAGGTGGTGAATTTGGCCTTCATGCCTTTGCTAGTTTAAGGGAGTACCATCTAGCAGTCCATCTGCAGCCAGCAAGGGGCCACCATGTAGAATGTGGAGAACAGGTAACAGTAAGTCACACTCTAGCTGAAATGGCTCATCACATCTGTATGTGGAATTCTTTGCCACAGAAGGCTGTGGAGGCCACGTCAGTATCTGTATTTGTTTTTGGATATATAATAAGTTCTTGCACAGGCTTTTTTGAATGATGCAATGGGGGGTCTTGAACTGGTAATATCAAAAGGATAGAATGTGGGATTGAGTCAACACATGTTTTGTGTTTTCCCACGCTCTTCATTAAAGGAAAATGTGGGCAAGGTAAAATCAATGTCAAATAATAGAATCAAAAAATAATATGCTTGGAAATTAGGCTGATAGAGGCCCAAGTTAAATGGGGAGCCATTTGACATACACATTTTGGAAAAGCTTGATCTTTGGCAGATCACAGATAAGGAAACAGTTTTGTAGAGAAACAAGTTTCCGAAAATGTAATTTTATGTAACTCATGAGGAAACAAGTTTTGACAATGTAATTAGTATTAATCATAAGGCTCTAAAAGGAAATATGTTTTTTCATTTTCTATTCATCATATTACAGAGTTAGATGCATGTAAGATGTTCAAGAGGCCTTCAAGAGGAAGCCTATCAGGGCAGGATGGATTGTCGATGCCTTATCAGTCTTATCAGTCTCAATGGGACAAGATGAGTTTTAGCCAGGCTCAGCAGAGATATACTCAGAAATCTCAATTGTGATAAATATCCCTTGTATGTAGAGTATTAGATTCATAGCACATGGAAACTGGCCCTTCAGCCCAATTCGTCCATTCAGACCAAGATGCCCCAATGTGGTCTTCTATCTAGTATTAGACTCAATTATCGTGACCTACTCCCGGTCAAGGCTAATGAATATCACTTTAATACTTGTGTAGAGACAAATAAAACTAGTTATTCAATCACATTGGTATACAGTAGAATTGGTGTCCTCTCTTGACTCCTGACCCTTGACTTAATATCCTTTAGAAAAAAAAAACACTTTTAGGTTGATGTCCCTGGAGATGAGGCAAATTGAAAACAATTCTCACAGTGCATCTCAAACATAGTAATAAGTGGACACAAAATCAAAATGTATCGCCTTTTAGGGTGAAAGAGTTGTGTTACTTGGAGTCCACTTTGTTGGTGGTGGTGATTTCAAATGACAGCTCTTAACTCAATCAACGATGATAAGATGAAGCAAGGATAGAGATGGAGAATCTCGTGCTGCCAGGACAACAACCTAGCCCTTAACCAAAGTTAGCTTTTGACCTATGGGAACAAGGGATGAAGATCTCCTGTCCTCATCAACAGAGTTACTTGAGAGATGATTGACAAATTCATGTTCCTCGGCACTCACATCACTGGAGACCTCATCATCATCATCGGCGGTCACTTGAAACGAGTATGACTGTCCTCTCCTCTCCATAGGGTCGTTGTCCACTTGTGGCTCTGCAGATGTCAGTAGAGGCCGATCCGCGATCCGCACACCTTGGTGCAACGTGGGCAGGGGAGACTGGCGGCGGTTGGTAGTGGTCAGGCCCCCTTCTCTCTCTCCTTACGGTGCTGTCGCTTTGTCTCTGCAACATGTCATAACTCCTTCCTGCACAGATTTCCTCCAGGAGCGCCTGTCCAGTGCAATGTGCTCCCAGTTACTCGATGTGATGTGGAATTTCTTCAAACTGGTTATTTTCTGATGTTTGTCCTTGAAGCTTTTTCTTTATCCCCTCCCGCCGGAGCTCGCCGACCTTCCTTCAAGTTGAAAGTACAGGATCTGTGTGTTAGGGAGACGTGTGTTGGAGAGAACGGATGAGAGATCGAAGTATGGTGCTGCATTATAGTGGTAGATGATGCAGGTCATGTTGGCTTCATCCAAAACGCTGATGTTGGTGCGTTTGTCCTCTCAGCTGAACCTCAGAATATTTTGTATGGATCTTTGATGGTTTTGTTCCAGTGCTCTCAGGTGCCTGCTTTAGGGTGGTTCCATGACTCGCGCATACATCAGGGTATAGATAGGACAACCGTTCTGTAGACCAGCAGTTTTGTTTGAGGCATATTAGGTCTTTGGTCTTCTATGACACTCATTTCCTGAGTCTGGCATAGGCTCCGCTGGCACAACTCAGGCGATGGTTGACCTCTGAGTCGATGTCAGCTTTTGAGGAAAGAATGCAGTCCAGGTTGGGGGAAGTGGTCAACGTTTTTCAAGAGTGGTGTCCGTCCACTTTTATGGTGGGGGCTGGGTAGACCGGCTGCTTGGGTGGAGGTTGATGTAAAACCTGGGTCTTCTTGATATTTAAGGCTAGGCCCATGGCTCTCTGTATGCCTTGGCAAAGGCATTCAGGATGCCCTGGAGGTCTTCTGCAGAGAATGTACTGAAATGGCGCAGTCGTCCGTGTACTGAAGCTCCATATGGCGGTGTTACTGACTTTGCTCTTGCCCTCAACCTATTAAGGTTGAATGAGCCCTCCGTCAGTTCTGCAGAGGATTGGGTAGGGATCCCCTGTGGCAGCTCTCTTCACCAATGAGGTGAAGTATGGCAGCAATGAAGACAACAAACAGGGTGGGTGCGATGATGCGTCCCTGTTTGAACCCCGTTTCCACAGTGAGGGGCTCGGACTCAGAGCCGCAGTTGCTGAGCACTGTGACTGACATGCCATCATGTAGAAGCATCAATATTCTGATGTACTTGTCGTGACACCCGTACCTTGATGGTATGCTCCAAAGAGCCTGGCGGTCTACAGAGTCTAACCTATTCCCTTCACACTGATGCAGTGATCAAGAAATCAAATCAGCCTATTTATTTTCTTAAGTGTCTGTGAGGATTTGGCATGTCCTCAAGTATTCTCTCAATCTATATATGCGCTATAGAAAGTACTCAGATGGAATGCGTCTCAGCCTGGTAAGATAACTGTCCTGCTCTTGACTGCCTGAAACTGCAGAGATTGATGAATGCTGGGGTCCGCAGCTCGCCAACAGGTGATTATCACCGGCTCATCACTTCCTCCCATCCAGTCCATTTTTATGATGTGTTGCTTCAGGAAGGCTGGAAGTATCGTCATGGATGCCTGCCAACCTGCCCATTCCCTTTTTTTTCTACTTGCTGGGAGAAGATACAGGAGGTAGTTATCTCAGGCATCCAAATTTAACATTGCTATCACACTTACAAACCAATCACCTCTATCACATCCCCTTTGCAAAGATATTGTCAAGTATCTTTGCCTTTAACTCTACCTCATTTGGTTATTCCATTATTATACTTTGTTTTTGTTTTGCACTGCAATCTTGCACCATTCTACTGTTTTGGACTCGGTTGTATTTATTTACTTTGTGAGCTTCAAGTGAACAAGGAATTTATTTGCACACAAACATATGTGAAAATAAATGAATCTAATCTAATCACAGTGAGATTATTCAAATGTCGAAAATAGGAGCATTGGTAGGCCATTTGACCCTTTGACTCTCATTCAAAATGACCACAGCAAATCTTCCAAATTCAATAATCAGTTCCTATTTTCTCCCCATAGCCCTTAAAACCTCTAGTCCTAAGAACAACAACCAAATGTTCTTGAGTATATCTACTCCTTCTATGACTGGAATATGTTGGAAAATAGAAAGGTTACATGAGTTTCCAGCTATCTGTTTGTGGCATGCAGAATACAGAAATCTCCTCAATGAGTGAGGTATTGTGCGTTTAAATGTAAATATATAGAGTACCACATTGTCTTTGGGTTTGCAAACAAACAGAAGCAAGCAGATAGGTTAGTTTAGATCTGAAGATTTAGGAGTAGCTTTTCTCTAAACAACCCTAATATGTGTCTTGGAGATGATGGTAAAGCTTCCTAGTTTAAGGAGGAAGGCGACAGAGAGTGCTGGAGTAGCTCAGCAGGACTAAGATGTGTCTTAGATGATGTCCGATAAGAAAATGGGTAACAGTTATGATTTGAAAAAAAAAAGAAAATTTCCCCTTGGGATTTCCACTCTTGCAGATGAGATTGTCAGCACTGAGGGTCAGTGAAGTTATGACAGGCTTGACATTTATCATTACCTAATAGTGACCAAGTCATCTATTTCAAGTAGAGTAGAGTAGCTATGGAAACTAGAGATTTCAAAGAGGAGGAAGTCCTGACAACTTTTGAAAAAAACTAAAAGTGGATTAAGTCTCCAGTCCTTGACAGGAATATGACCCTAGGACCATTGAGGTAAGTTAGTGTAGAAATCGCAGGATAAAGCTATGACAGACAATATATGTCAAATGTACATAAGAAACGGGAAAGTGCCGGATGATTGGCGAACTGCGCACGTGTTGTTTTGCCATTGTTAAAAAAGGGTTCAAAAAGAATAAACCTAAGCAATTATAGACCAATAAGTTTGACTTCAGTGGTGGGCAAAATAATGGAAAGATACTTAGAGATAATATATATAAGAGACATCTGGATAAACAGGGTCTGATCAGGAAACAGTCACATGGATTTTTTTTGTGCCTGGAAGGTCCATGTTTGACAAACCTCTTGAATTTTGAAGGCGGTAACTAGGGAAATGCTTGATGAGGGTAAAGCAGTGTATTGTTGTCCTATAATGGATTTCAGTAAGGCCTATTGACAATGTTCCCCCCCATGGAAGGTTGGTTAAGAGAAGAGGTTCAATCTTGGGTGTTACAGGCGGAGTACAAGATGGATACAACAGTGGCTGAATGGGAGATGTCAGAGAGTAATGGTGGATGGCTTTTTTGTCAGGTCTGGAAGCCGGTGAAACGCAGTGGGTGCCTCAGGATCTGTGTTGGGTCCACTGTTTGTCTTGTCATGTACATCAATGATGCGGATGAGGGGGTGTGAAAATTTGATAAGTACGTATCAGCATCGATGATACTAATATAGGTGTTGTTGTGGATAATGAATAATTATTTTCTCAAAAGTCTAACAGGAGAGATTTGGGAAGGCCATATGAGAAAAGTGGGCTTGAAAAGATGCGGCGCAGATGAGTTTAATGCTGCAAAGGTGTGAAGTGCTACAACATCTTAGGAGCAGGACAAACTCAACATAGGAACGTACAATGGTAAATAGGCTACGGAATTGAGAATCTGTGGAAACAGAGGCGAGTCTAGGAAATAGACGGTGCCTTAGTTACCCTGAAGGTGGAAATCGCATGGATTCTGATAGGCGGTGGTAAAGAAGCCTTTGGTGTGCTGGCCCTTATAAATCAGAGCATTGATATAGAGTATGCGGAAAGTAATGACAAAAAATTGTACAAGGTATTGGTAAGACCAATTCTGGAGTATGGTGTACAATTTTGGTTCTTGCCTAGTTTATAGGAAGGATGTCAACAAAAAAGAGAGAGTACAGAGGAGATTTACTAGAATGTTTGCCCAAGGGGTTCCAGCCAACTATGTACGAGCAAAAGGTTTGAACAAGTTATGGTCTTTATGTCTTTGGAGCGCAGATAGTTAAGGGGGACTGATTGAGGGTCCATTAAAATTGATGAAAGGATAGACGGAGAGTATTTGACGTGATACGTTTTTCCCCATTGATGGTTAGAGGAAGATGAGTTCATGACAATGACGGGTGGGCAATGACATGTGCACACTACGCGTAACATCTTAGTTAGATGGGACAGAGGTTGAGGGGCGGGGGGGGTGGGATTCGGCTTTAGGTCTGGTTGGTCTGAGGAAGGGTATAATAAACTTAATCACTGTTACACACACAGAGGGAGGGTGGATGTGTGGATCCGTCTTACCAGCAGACACGACAGTACGCGTGGTCAGCAGTTGCGATTTTACATTTAATGATGTATATAAGTCCCATAGTCAGACTAGGTATATGGACGTGAAGAATGGAGGGGTATGGTCCTGAGTAGCAGGTAGATGGGACTAGGGGGAATACAAGTTTCGTAACAACGGACTGGAACGGGCCGAGAGGGCCTGTATCAACCGTGCTGTAATTGAGACTTATATGGTGTTATATGATTAAGTATTGACGCTATATCTGTGCGGTGTCTTCATTTGTATGAGTGGAACTCTCGTCAAACCTTCCAGGCTCCAAGGCATGACCTGGTAAGCATATCTAGAGAGAGCAGTTTCTGCTTCCTATCCACCCTCTTCACTTCACAAGACGTGCTGCAGTCTGGGTGACCTCCATGTGGCCATGCACTGTCCACTATTCAGGAGAAAGGAGATTAATTCCTTCTTGTCTGGAGTGTTGCCCATTATATATAAGTCTCTTGATCGTGCCAACTAAATAAACTCACAAATGCCATTCTAAAAATACGATTTTGGCTTAAAGCATGTTTCATTTGCTTTCGATCCTTTACTTCAATCTTGCGGAAGATTTTCTCCTGGACCACTAGATCCAATCTGGGATTGAACGAAAATAAATTGTTTGCGTATCTTATGCAACAGTTATTGCTTCTTGAAAAGTCTGATAAGAAAGCTTTATCAAATAGCTACCTGGTTTCCTTAAAATCTAGTGAGGAATTACCACAAGCAGAAATGCACAGATCAAAGATACTAAACATTTTCCAGAAAATATAAACAAAGAGGTCAGTAAAAGATCCTCTATTGAACAATTTATTATGTCTGCCTCTAATATTTGAAAAGCTAAATTCCTGAGTAATTGTACTATAGCGATAGACACAAAATGATCTCTATTAAGTTAACACAAAACATCTCTCAGAACCATAACCAGGGGCAAGGGCATTACCAGTGGTATATATACCCCAAGGGGGACCCGTGACCCACTCTTCACTCCATACCAAGTCATGTAGCCCAACCCCCAGAGCCGAGGGTTCGCATTACGAGTGGCTAATCACACAAGGACCGCCACAGGACCCCCCCAGAATCAGAGACACAGAACCGAAAGGGAAGACGAATGAGGCATTGGCCCCTCACATCGACTAACAGCGATTGAGCCCGCAGGAAATCGGCGGCAAGCAACGGCTGGGACACGTCGGCAACACTGAACGGCCAGGTGAAATGGCAAGAGCCAAATATGAGGGTGATCATGCGGACACCGTAAGTCTGTATGATGCTGCCATTCGCGGCAGTTAACGAATGCCCCCACTTCCCATGCGTACAGGTGGCGTATCTGGCCGACCGCCGAGGTGCTTACTGGCGGACAGTCCCGGCATTTCCCGGAAACGAGCAGGTTGAGCGGTGTGGGCGAGCAGTGGTTCCCCAGCATTGGTGGTAGAAGCATCACTTCTTCTTACCGGCTTTACCCGGAAGTTTGAGCTGTGCCCCTCTGGGCCGCGGCCCCTGGTCGCTGTGTTTTCCAGGAAGCTGTCGACAACCGATCGAGCGAACTGCTGCTCTGCTGCTTCGACAGCCACAGCTTGTCGGCGCGTTCTGCTAGCTGCCGGGGTTGGCCAAAACTCTCACCTCAGAGCAGCAGGCAGATGTCATCCAGCAGCTGCTCCAGGAAGGCGTACTCAAAGAGCAGGCAGGGCCAGTGGCCATCCATCAGTGTGAGCATTTCGCTTATGAGCTCATTATAGGCAGTTGGTGGCTCGCTTAGGTAAAGAATCAAGCGAATGACCATCTCCTGATCCAGCGCGCCAACCACGTTATAGTAGCTGGTGTCGTCAGCTGTGATTTGGCGGATGTGGAACTGGGCCTTGGCCTGCTGGAACCACACTCGGGGCTGTGACGTCCAGAAAACCGGAAGCTTAAGTGCAACAGCGTTTTGTTTGGCCGGAGGGTTGAGCTTCAGCAGCGTCCATCTTTACAATCTAAAATGACTATTTTGGACCGTCGGGGTCACCAATATAGCGAGACAGGTGTTGTCAATCAAAGTGATCTTTATTAAGTTAACACAAAACAGCTATCAGAACCACAACCAAGGGCAAGGGCGTTACTAGCAGTATATATACCCAACGGGGGACCCGTGACCCTCTCTCCCCACCATACTAAGTCACTTGACCGAACCCCCAGAGCCGAAGGTTCGCACCACGAGTTGCTAACCACCAGGGATTGCCACTGTACTTCCAGTAACATCCCTAATTCTCCGTTAACTGGTTATTCTATAATATGCTTTCAATATTTTACATGAGCTGTCTGTGATACACTATATTTCTGTGTTGGATATGGCAGTGGCAAATAGAATCATAGAATCATAGAAAATAGGTGCAGGAGTAGGCCATTCGGCCATTCGAGCTGCACCGCCATTCAATAAGATCGTGGCTGATCATCCAACTCAGTATCCTGTACCTGCCTTCTCTCCATACCCCCTGATCCCTTTAGCCACAAGGGCCACATCTAACTCCCTCTTAAATATAGCCAATGAACTGGCCTCAACTACCTTCTGTGGCAGAGAATTCCACAGACTCACCACTCTCTGTGTGAAAAAAGATCTTCTCATCTCGGTCCTAAAAGACTTCCCCCTTATCCTTAAACTGTGACCCCTTGTTCTGGAGTTCCCCAACAACGGGAACAATCTTCCTGCATCTAGCCTGTCCAACCCCTTAAGAATTTTGTAAGTCTCTATAAGATCCCACCTCAATCTCCTACATTCCAGCGAGTACAAGCCAAGTCTATCCAGTCTTTCTTCATAAGACAGTCCTGACATCCCAGGAATCAGTCTGGTGAACCTTCTCTGCACTCCCTCTATGGCAAGAATATCTTTCCTCAGATTAGGAGACCAAAACCGTACGCAATACTCCAGGTGTGGTCTCTCCAAGACCCTGTACAACTGTAGTAGAACCTCCCTGCTCCTACACTCAAATCCTTTTGCTATGAATGCCAACATACCATTCGCTTTCTTCACAGCCTGCTGCACCTGCATGCCTACTTTCAATGACTGGTGTACCATGACACCCAGATCTCGTTGCATCTCCCCTTTTCCTAATCGGCCACCATTCAGATAATAGTCTACCCTCCTGTTTTTGCCACCAAAGTGGATAACCTCACATTTATCCACATCTATCCTAGCTGTCATTCACCCATGCTCAGAAATATGTCTTGAAACTTCACAAACTTCCAGCAAAGCTTCTTACTGGATCATTAATGTAGGTATGTTACAAAACTTAGCTTTAGCGGGGCTGCAGTTCTGTCACTGGCCGTGTGCGCGACTTTGGCGCCTTTAAGGGGGGGGGGGGGGTTGTTAAAATGCGTTTTTTCCCATGACATCCGGAGCTTTCTTTTGTCGGAGTGCGATCTATTTCTGGAGATTCGTTCCGACAGCCGGTAAGTTATTTTTTTTTAATAAAAAGCCCGACTATTTCAGCGCTGCAATAAAATAAAAATTAGCTCCTAATGCCGTGAACGCAGACAACGGGGACGGATTTTACGTAGGGGACAGGTAAGTGAAAGCTGTTTATTTTTACATATAAACCTGCTTTTTTAGATGACCTTAATCACCATTTAATGTTGCGAAACAGTGATTTAGTCCCCATAAGAACCGGCAGAATTTTTCCTGCCGATATGGGGTTTAAATTCACCGCAACTGCAACGTTCTAATCCATCGCGTTCCGGAAAATCCCACTCGCAAGCTGTTTAAAATGCCCATTAATTTATGAGCATTAAACACTAAATTCCTTCAATTTGGCCTATAAATTAATGACAATTAGATTTAAAAATCATGTTATATTGTGAATTATTGTGTGAATGTTAATTGGACACTTAGGCTTTAAATTTGTTTTTGTTTTTTTTCTTAAGAAATGGATAGATGTTTAGATCTAGTAATTGAATTTTGTAATTAGCTACAATTGGGTAACTAACTAATTATATGCTTTAATTTCAGGTCATCCAAGTAAGATTGTTTCATATTTGTTTCAGAAAACTTCAATCTATAATAACTGAAAATGTCTTTCAGTTCTCTTAATTTTTAAGACAGTTATGGGCTTTTGACTGTCCTCAATCACAACTTTTGTGTTATGTCAATAGAAAAGCAATAGGAAACAAGTTGCTAATTTCTGAGTAAGAAAATGGCCATAACTTTTTTAATACTGAAGATATGAAAGTGAATTAGGTGACAAATTAAACTTATTTTTATGCTTTATCTGATTGGATAAATTGCAGACTTGATTTTTAAATTCTCAAAATGTTGTAACATTGCTATTAAATGACCTAAGCAGACATTTCTAAAGCAATATCAGGTGAGTCTTTTGCACTTTTCTGTTGGTATAATCTGTCCCATGTGACATTTGCAAGCACCTTCATCATGGTTCTGTTCTTCCTCATGTTCTTAAGTTATAGGAGCAGGATTAGGCCATTCGGCCCATCAAACCTTCACGAAACAATCATGGCTGATCAATCTTTTTCTCTCAACCTCATTCTTCTGCCTATAGTCCCTGATACCCGTACTAATCAAGAATCTGTCAATCTCCGCCTTAAATGTATCCATTGACGGTCTCCACAGGCTTCAGTGGCAATGAATTCCACAAATTCACAACCCTCTGACGAAAGAAATTCCTCCACATCTCCTTTGTAAAGGTACGTCCTTTTAACCTGAAATGTCCTCTCCACATCCACTCTATCCAGGGCTTTTTGGTATTTGGTAAGTTTCCATGAGGTACCCTCTCATCCTTCTAAACTCCAGCCCAGTGCCATCAAACGCTCATCATATGTTAACCCAATCTTTCCTGGGATTATTCTTGGAACCCTCCTATGGGCCATCTCCAACGCCGGCACATCCTTCTTCATATATGGGGCCCAAACCTGCTCATATTACTCCAAATGTGATCTGACCAGTGCCTTATAAAGCACAATAATGGTGTCTGTGGAAACCCACTTGCCTTTAACATAGAAACAAAGAAAATAGGTGGAGGAGTAGCCATTCGGCCTTTCGAGTCAGCACTGCCATTCCATATGATCATGGCTGATCATCCAAAATCAGTACCCCATTCCTGCTTTCTCCCCATATCCCTTGATTGCGTTATCCCAAAGAGCTATATCTCACTCCTAAATCCAAATCTGATGGATTCTTGCCATAGAGGGGGTACAGAGAAGGTTCACCAGACTGATTCCTGGGATGTCAGGACTTTCATATGAGGAAAGACTAGATAGACTCGGCTTGTACTCGCTAGAATTTAGAAGACTGAGGGGGGATCTTATAGAAACTTACAGAATTCTTAAGGGGTAGGACAGGCTAGATGCAGGAAGATTGTTCCCGATGTTGGGGAGGTCCAGAGCAAGGGGTCACAGTCTAAGGATAAGGGGGAATTTCTTTAGGACCGAGATGAGTAAAACATTTTTCACACAGAGAGTGGTGAGTCTCTGGAATTCTCTGCCACAGAAGGTAGTTGAGGCCAGTTCATTGGCTATATTTAAGAGGGCGTTAGATGTGGCCCTTGTGGCTAAAGGGATCAGGGGTATGGAGAGAAGGCAGGTGCAGGATACTGAGTTGGATGATCAGCCATGATCATATTGAACAGCGGTGCAGGCTCGAAGGGCTGAATGGCCTACTCCTGCACCTATTTTCTATGTTTCTATGTTTCTATGAATACATCAAGAGACAAACTCAAGCGACATCAATAACAAACTCAATATATCTCAAATTTGAAGTTTAGACACTGGAATAGATCCAGACCTTTACAGCAAAACACAATGCCATCGCTGATATAATATGGAAAATTATGATTTAAATAAGAATTGTAAACTCATCTAATTTCCCTATATCAGTAAAACTTGGCAGGAGGTGGTCAATGCCTACAATTATACTAAGTGAGTTACAATGCAATAACATGTTTAAAAATCGAAGCAGGAGAACTTAAACAGAATAAATAACAATTGAAATATAGGAAGTAAGGACCAGACAGCAGAATCACGCTATCAACCTATAAACGCAAAACATCTCAGGACTCAGGAAGCCTTGGTTTCAAAAGGAAATATGACATCAGAGGCAGAAACAAGGAAGATTAAAGATTCCAAACCACAGGCTGATTCCAAGTTATAAATAAAGCTTCAAATGTCTTTATTGCTTGGAGTTAACTGTTTATTGTTAAATCAAGAATAATATTCTTGAGATAAGAGAAGGTTGAGGGGAAAATTTATCACTAATACAGGTATTTGAAAATGCTGCAACTGAATGACATTCAGTGTGAAATTACAGAGTCCGAGGTTATCACAGGGAATGAATATCCTGATGTAAGGTAAATTAATAGACTATGGAACCACAAAGGAAGCTCTCTACCACAAAATATCTTCCCTGCCCTCCTTTTCCCATGTAACATTTTTAAGGTATAATGTAATAAAAAGGAACAGCAGATGTTGGTTTACACCAAAAATAGACACAAAATACTGGTGTAATTTAGCAGGTCAGGCAGCATCTCTAGAGCAAAATGGATGTGACGTTGCGGCTCGGGACACTTCTTCAGACATTTTTCAGGCACTGTTTATCCTTTAATACATTTCCTAAATGTTTCCTATTGATAGTGATTAATCTGTTTGAATATGAATGGAGGTCTCTTTAAAACTTCCCTGGTGAACTGTACACTGTGGACAGTGTGATTGTAATCATGTACAGTCTTTTCGCTGACTGGATCGCATGCAACAAAAAAGCATTTCAATGCACCTCGGTACATGTGATAATAATAAGTTAAACTAAACTAATCCATGGGTTCTGAGGCCAATTATAGCAGAAAACTGTTCCCTTCCTCAATTAGCTTTTTTTTCAGCCTCTCAAATCCCAAAATAAACATTTTTTAACAAAATGATAAAGCATAACATAGGTTGTTGAATAACGAAATTTATCAAATATTAATTAAGTACATATACCCCAATTATCATAATATCCAAATGTTAAAATGTTAAAATATCAGAGTTTTTAGTGGGAAATGTAAGTAATTTTAAACATAATATTTCTAAAGAAATATATAGTAATTCAATTAAACTCAAGTGTGGAGAAGAAATAAGGAACAACAGATTTGAAAGGAACAGTAGACAAATGTAAGACATTGGTGAAGTATATGTCAAATATAACCTTTATAACTTTGCTTGTCTTTTTTTCCATTAGAGAGCTCATAAGCAGCTCCAGTGTATCAGTCATGGAGTTCTGTGACAGGTCTGTGCTTCCCAAGTGGCTGAATACACCATCTTCACTGAAGCCTTTTGACCAAAGCAATAAGCCTTTCTATATACTGTGTTAAAGTCATTTTCCACATGCTACCTCAGCACGATCCATTGTTCATGCAGACTCCTGCTGACCATGGAAAACTGAATCTGCAGAATAAATTACTACACTTATACAGTTACACAAGTTAAGCAATAAGCTTCTACAGATTTTTTCCCCCTTTCTTTTAACAGAAAAGTGCTGTGATTACCGCAACTGCTCAAGGTGCAATTTTGGACTGTCAAAACCCCACAAACAATCTGAGCACTGAAGAAAAAACCTGCTGAGTGACCAAACTTTATTTTTGTAATTTGTACCTTTTTCTCATAAATGCCAGAACTCTGGAGTACCATCAGTGCCTGTTTCAGTTGCTCTGAGCTCTCTGGGTCAAAGGTTGCTGCCTGCCCCATGAAACCTGCCCCGTCTCTGCTGAAATCAGCTTTGTTGCCAGACCCTGTGACAAATGAGTCCAATCTAGGCTGTATGCCCTTGACTTGACCCTGAGCAGCACGAACAATGGGACCGACTCAGTCAGTGGAAAGGATGTTCTGCACTAATGAACTCAGTGGTGGCCACAGGTCAGTGGAAAAGGGATAATGTTCAATCTTTTCAGGTGTGCTTGTATAATGAAACACACACTATTCGCAGGATCATGCACTTATAACAAAATAAGGTATTCCATAGACTCATCAAAGCCAGTGCACTTTGAGATGCAATTACATTAAGTTTTTAATTTAATCTTTATGGAGTAATACTAATTGGTGAGGTGCAGCATCTTCTCCACAGTCTAAGCATTAGGCTTGGTACCCATTTTATAGACATCATATAACACCCTACATTAGTTATTAAGCAATTCCACATAATTTACGGCATCTTTACCACATATTGGCGATTAAATACCATGATTTAAACAAAAATAAATCCTCTTTAATTGAAGGTACAGCATATATTTGGGAATGGTTTCACAACATTTGGTTGCTCATTGATGTCTAACGTAACTCATCCTTAACAGATAATTCTGGGCAACAAGGTCTCATGCAATTTGACTTTGATATGGGGAGAAAGCAGGAACGGGGCACTGATTTTGGATGATCATCCATGATCATATTGAAGGCGGTGCTGGTTCGAAGGGCCAAAAGGTCTACTCAAGTCAAGTCGTCGAGGTTTATTTGTCACATACACATACAGATGTGCGGTGAAATGGAAGTGGCAATGCCTGCGGATTGTGCAAAAACTACAGAATAGAACAGAATCAGTATTTACATATTAGGAAAAAAAAACAGCAATTTTAAAAAGACACAACACACAGTAAATTGGTACAGTAAATTAGTCCCTGGTGGGATAAGAGTTTACAGTCCTAATGGCCTGTGGGAAGAAACTCCTTCTCATCCTCTCAGTTTTCACAGCATGACAGTGGAGGCGTTTGCCTGACCGTAGCAGCTGGAACAGTCCGTTGCTGGGGTGGAAGGGGTCCCCCATAATGTTGCTGGCTCTGGATCTGCACCTTCTGATGTATAGTTCCTGCAGAGGAGCGAGTGTAGTTCCCATAGTGCGTTCGGCCAAATGCACTGATCTCTGCAGAGCCTTCCTGTCCTGGGCAGAGCAGTTCACAAACCAGATTGTGATGTTGCCAGACAAGATGCTTTCTACAGCCCCAGAGTAGAAGCACTGAAGGATCCTCAGAGAGACTCTGAATTTCCTCAGCTGCCTGAGGTGGTAAAGGCGCTGCTTTGCCTTACTCACCAGCGTGGCACTGTGTGGTGTCCATGTCAGATACTATGTGATTCAATTTCAATTAACTTTATTTATCCGTTAAGAACTTCATTTGTGCAGAACATCAGTGCGTGTACAGTTCACATACCCAGCAACTCAACACAATATACCACACACATCACATACCTGCAGTCCCACAGTGGTCTGTAGGTAAAACTTGCAAAGCACAATACATGAAGAACAGGCAATAAAAACATTAAAAGAATGTTAAAAATGTATATATGAATAAATGAATAAATAAATATATCAACTATTCATGTGTCTAATGGATGTAGGCACGAAACGCGACATGGCTCTCTTAGTCCTGAATGTGAGTGACCTGTACCTCTGGCCTGAGGGGAGAAGACTGTAGTGGCTGTGCAGTGAGTGAGTGGTGTTTGAGGCTATTTGTGTTCCTTTTAGTTTAGTCCTTCTATTGTAAATACTGATCAGTGGTTCCTGCTCCAGTCCGATATTTTACTGCTCATTGATATGATTGTTTTTATAGGGTTGCGATGGATGTTGGATCGTGACCCAAACCAGGCTGACATATTGAAGGTTATTACTGATTCAATGAAACATTTGTAAAACGCTGTCAGGACTGACTGGTGAACCTGAAGTCTGCGGAGTTTCCTCAGGAAAAAGAGGCGCTGCTGACACTTAGAAAAGATAGTTTCACTGTTTAGTTGGAAGGTGAGTTTGTGATCAATTATTGTCCCGAGGTGTCTGTATGACTCGACCCTTTCTATTGGCTGGTTGTTGACTAACAGAGTGGGGGTGATGGAAGGACCTTTACGAAGTCAACAACCAACTCCTTTGTTTTGGGGGAATTGAGGTCAAGGCAGTTCCGTCTACACCACTCTGCAAAAAGGTCCCTCAGACTGTGACTGTCCCTGTGAGTTGGTGGTGTCCATGATCACAGTGTCATCAGAGTATTTGATGTCTGTTATACCTGGGTTAGTGCTCCTGCAGTCGTTTGTGTATAGTGTGTACAGAACCGGTGAGATTACAGAGCCATGTGGGGCTCCTGTGGAGACTGTCTTGGATGAACTGAGGTGACCGTTGACTCGGAACCTCTGATGTCTGTCTGTCAAGAATGAGAGGATCCAGAGGATCAGTTGCGGGTTGACATCCATCTGGAGCAGGTTTCGTCCCATCAGGTGAGGTTACACGGTGTTAAAGGCACTAGAGAAGTCCACAAAGACCAATCTAATGAATGATTTGGGCTTCTCAAGATGGGTATAGGTGCCATGCAGCAGCATTAGTACAGCGTCATCCACACCCCTGTGCAAACTGAAAAGGGTCAGCATCCATACTGACCTCCTCCTGAAGCTGGGAAAGAATAAGCCTTTCAAAGCCTTTCATGGCCAGAGATGTTAATGCCACGGGCTGGTAGTCATTGTGATGTGGACTCCCAGGTATTTAAAGCAGCTCACTCTGTCCACAGTAGCCCCATTTATCTCCAGTGGCGAATACGTTCTCAGATGAATGAATGAATGAAATGCTATGAAATGCTACCTTTATTGTCATTCAGACCTTTTGGTCTGAACAAAATTTCTTTTTTTTTAATATCTTTATTTATTAGTGGTACTGTAAGTTACATCAGTGTACATCTCTTGTATTGTACTACAGTCATTGTAGCCCTAATTTTTTTTAAAGGCTTTAGAAAAGAGAGAAAAGAGAGAAAAATAGCAGCATAGAAAGTAGAAAAGTGAAAAAGAGATGTGAAAGTGCAAAAGCGTGACAGAGGGAAAGGAAACCCTTGAAGTGTTAGAAATGGGAATTAAGAGATACACCCTGGAGAAAGAGAAAAAAAAAAGAAAAGAAAAAGGGAAAAATAGAGAAAAAGAAAAGAAAAGCCAGTTACTTTATTATAAACAAATATCTCGCAAAAGGAATCTACCAACTCGACAGTTTTTCTGCCTCCTTTACCAAGACCCGACACCGGTACTTTTTTGAGGTATTCATGCACCTTATCATTGTAATAGATTTATAATTGCATACCACGTCTTATAGAAAGAGTCTGATTTTCCTGCTAGTTGGAGTCTCATATCTTCCAAGTGTAGTGTTTCGAACATAGTTGAAATCCACATATTGACTGTGGATAACGGACAATTTTTCCAGAATTTTAAGATTAGCTTTTTTCCAGTTATTAATCCATATTCAAATAGAGTCTTTTGAAACACATTTAATTCAGGGCAATCTTCCGATATCCCGAAGATTATCCAGTCTGCTTCCGGGGTCAGTTTTATTTTAAATATTTTTGTGAAAATTTCGAAAATTTCAGTCCAAAATGTTTGAATTTTTGTACAAAAGACAAATGAGTGTGTTATATTAGCTTCTTGACATTGACATTTTCACATATAGGTGAGACGTTGGGAAAAAGTTTACTTATTTTAGTTTTTGAATAGTATAATCTGTGTAAGATTTTAAATTGTATTAAGGTGTGTCTTACATTAATTGAACATTTATGCACGTTTAATAAATATTCTTCCCACCTTTCTTTGGGAATTTTTATACTTAATTCTTTTTCCCAGTCTCTCCTGATAAATAGAAACATAGATAGAAATAGAAATTAGGTGCAGGAGCAGGCCATTCAGCCCTTCGAGCATGCACCGCCATTCAATATGATCATGGCTGATCATCCAACTCAGTATCCTGTACCTGCCTTCTCTCCATACCCCCTGATCCCTTCAGCCACAAGGGCCACATCCAACTCCCTCTTAAATATGGCCAACGAACTGGCCTCAACTACCTTCTGTGGCAGAGAATTCCACAGATTCACCACTCTCTGTGTGAAAAACTATTTTCTCATCTCGGTCCTAAAAGACTTCCCCCTTATCCTTAAACTGTGACCCCTTGTCCTGGACTTCCCCCAACATCGGGAACAATCTTCCTGCATCTAGCCTGTCCAACCCCTTAAGAATTTTGTAAGTCTCTATGAGATCACCCCTCAATCTTCTAAATTCCAGCGAGTACAAGCCAAGTCTATCCAGTCTTTCTTCATATGGAAGTCGTGCCATTCCAGGAATCAGTCTGGTGAACCTTCTCTGTACTCCCTCTTTGGCAAGAATGTCTTTCCTCAGATTAGGAGACCAAAACTGTACACAATACTCCAGGTGTGGCCTCACCAAGACCCTGTACAACTAAAGTAGAACCTCCCTGCTCTTGTACTCAAATCCTTTTGCTATGAATGCCAACATACCATTCACTTTCTTCACAGCCTGCTGCACCTGCATGCCTACTTTCAATGACTGTTGTACCATGACACCCAGGTCTCGCTGCATCTCTCCTTTTCCTAATCGGTCACCATTCAAATAATAGTCTACCTTCCTGTTTTTGCCACCAAAGTAGATAACCTCACATTTATCCACATTATACTGCATCTGCCATGCATTTGCCCACTCACCCAGTCTATCCAAGTCATCCTGCAGCCTCCTAGCATCCTCGTCACAGCTAACACTGCCCCCCAGCTTCGTGTCATCCGCAAACTTGGAGATGTTGCATTTAATTCCCTCGTCCAAATCATTAATGTATATTGTAAATAGCTGGGGTCCCAGCACTGAACCTTGCGGCACCCCACTAGTCACTGTCTGCCATCCTGAAAAGGACCCGTTCACTCCTACTCTTTGCTTCCTGTCTGACAGCCAGTTCTCTATCCACAACAATACTGAACCACCAATACCGTGTGCTTTAAGGTTTGTATACCAATCTCTTGTGTGGGACCTTGTCGAAAGCCTTCTGAAAGTCCAGATACAACACATCCGCTGCTTCTCCCTTATCCACTCTAGTTACATCAGATTCATCAGATATGATTTACCCTTCGTAAATCCATGCTGACTTTGTCCAATGATTTCACCACTTTCCAAATGCGCAGCTATCCCATCTTTAATAACTGACTCTAGCAGTTTCCCCACTACCGATGTTAGACTAACTGGTCTGTAATTCCCTGTTTTCTCTCTCCCTCCCTTTTTAAAAAGTGGGGTTACATTAGCTACCCTCCAATCCTCAGGAACTACTCCAGAATCTAAAGAGTTTTGAAAAATTATCACTAAGGCATCTGCTATTTCTGGGGCTACTTCCTTAAGTACCCTGGGATGCAGCCTATCTGGCCATGGGGATTTATCGGCCTTTAATCCATTCAATTTACCTAACACCACTTTCCGGCTAACCTGGATTTCACTCATTTCCTCCATCTCATTTGACCCACAATCCCCTGTTATTTCCGGGAAATTATTTATGTCTTCCTTAGTGAGGAAGTTATTCAATTGGTCTGCCATGTCCTTGTTCCCCATGATCAATTCACCCGTTTCTGACTGCAAGGGACCTACATTTGTCTTAACTAATCTTTTGCGCTTCACATATCGATAAAAACTTTTGCAGTCAGTTTTTATGTTTCCTGCCAGTTTTCTTTCATACTCCATTTTCCCTTTCCTAATTAAGCCCTTTGTCCTCCTCTGTTGGTCTCTGAATTTCTACCAGTCCCCTGGTAGGCTGCTTTTTTTGGCTAATTTGTATGCTTCATCTTTTTCTTTGATACTATCCCTGATTTCCCTCGTTATCCACGGATGCGCCACCTTCCCCGATTTATTCTTTTGCCATACTGGGATGAACAATTGTTGTAGTTCATCCATGCAGTCTTTAAATGCCTTCCATTGCATATCCACCGTCAACCCTTCAAGAATCAATTGCCAGTCCATCTTGGCCAATTCACGTCTCATACCCTCAAAGTTACCTTTCTTTAAGTTCAGGACCCATGTTTCTGAATTAACAATGTCACTCTCCATCCTAATGAAGAACTCAACCATATTATGGTCACTCTTGCCCAAGGGGCCACGTACAACAAGGCTGCTAACTAACCCTTCCTCATTACTCAATATCCAGTCTAGAATAGCCTGCTCTCTCGTTGGTTCCTCCACATGTTGGTTTAAAAAACTATCCCGCATACATTCCAAGAAATCCTCTTCCTCAGCACCCCTGCCAATTTGATTCACCCAATCCATATGTAGATTGAATTCACCCATTATAACGGTTTTACCTTCGTTGCACGCATTTCTAATTTCCTGTTTGATGCCATCCCCAACTCCACTACTACTGTTAGGTGGCCTGTACACAACACCCACTAGCGTTTTCTGCCCCTTGGTTTTTCGCAGCTCCACCCATATCGATTCCACATCCTCCAAGCGAATGTCATTCCTTTCTATTGCATTAATATCCTCTCTAACCAGCAACGCTACCCCACCTCCTTTTCCTCTCTGTCTATCCCTCCTGAAGATTGAATATCCCTGGATGTTCAGCTCCCAGCCTTGGTCACCCTGGAGCCATGTCAGCGTGATCCCAACTATACCATAATTATTAATAGCTATCTGCACATTCAACTCATCCACCTTATTACGAATGCTCCTCAAAGCAGAGACACAAAGCCTTCAGGCTTGTTTTTACAACACTCTTGGCCCTTTTACAATTATGTTGAAAAGTGGCCCTTTTAGATTTTTGCCCTGGATTTGTTTTCCTGCCACTTTTCATCTCGCTACCTATTGCTCCTATCCTCATTTTACACCCCTCTGTCTCTCTGCTCACACATTTAAGAAACCCTCCACTTCGTATTCTCCGTTTGTTATTTTTTTCTTCTTTCCTCCCTACATGTTGCATCTGACTGCTTTTCTTCTCTGCCTCCTGCCTCACATACAGACTACTTGCCTTCTATATTTGAGTGCCTCCCCCCAACCGATCTAGTTTAAAGTCTCCCCAGTAGCCTTTGCAAATCTCCCCGCCAGGATATTGGTTCCCCTCGGGTTCAAGTGCAACCCGTCCTTTTTGTACAGGTCACACCTTCCCCAAAAGAGGTCCCAATGATCCAGAAACTTGAATCTCTGCGCTCTGCACCAGTCCTTTAGCCACGCATTTATCCTCCACCTTTCTCCATTCCTACTCTCACTGTCGCGTGGCACAGGCAGTAATCCTGAGATTGTTACCTTTGCGGTCCTTCTCCTTAACACTCTTCCTAACTCCCTAAATTCTCCTTTCAGGACCTCCTCTCTTTTTCTACCTATGTCATTGGGTACCTATATGTACCACGACCTCTGGCTCCTCTCCCTCCCATTTCAAGATAACTTGGACACGTTCAGTCACATCCCGGATCCTGACACCAGGGAGGCAAACTACCATCCGGGTCTCCTGACTGCGTCCACAGAATCGCCTATCACTGGGCCCGCGGCCGAGCCTCCGAAGCAGCGCCGCCACTGCCTCCGGAATGCCAGAACGCCACCCCAGCTCCAAAGTCGTGTCGCTGCCGCAAGTCGTGCCACAGCTCCAAGTGGGGCCGCTGCCGCTGCCGGAACGTCAGCCGGAGTTGCACGGACGCGTGAGTGCCACTATAGAGCTCCAAGTCAGGCCGGTGCCGCTGCTGCCGGAAGTGAGAACGCCGGAGTGCCGCTGCCGGAAGCCGGAAATATGCGTAACTCCAAGTCGTCCGCTGCCGGAACGTTCTGAACGTTAGAGCCCAAAGTCCGGCCGCTGCCGCTGCCGGAATTGCCGGAGTGCCGCTAGAGCTCCAAGTCGGCCGGTGCCGCTGCCGGAATGCCGGAACGCCGTCACAGCCCCGAGGCCGCCAGCTCCACCATTAGGCCTCAGCGGAGATGGAGACGGAGACGGGGGACATGACAAGAAAGAGTCGCATCCCCCGAAGGAAGAGACCAAAACCATGTTTCTCCCACCCCCCCACATATTTCTCCCACCCACCCACACTTACACAACCTAATAAACTAAACTAAACCAAAACAGACAAAAGAAAACAACAAAAAAAAGATAAAACAGACGGACTGCAGGCGAGCCGCAGCTGACAGTGAGCGCCGCCACTCCGGATGTTGTGCCCTTCTAAAGTCCACAATCAGCTCCTTATTTTTTTGACATTCAAGGGGAGGCTGTTGTCCTGACTCCAGAGTGCCAGATCAGCCATCTCCTCCCGGTAGGCCTTCTCATTGTTACCACCACCACAGTCATCAGCAAACTTGATTATTCAGTTGGAGCTCAACCTGGCCACACAATCATGTGTGTACAGTGAGTACAGTAGAGGGCTGAGGACGCAGCCCTGGGGGGATCCTGTGTTCAGGGTGCGGGTGTTGGATGTATTTCTTCCCATCTTGACAACCTGGCGCCTGGCGGTGAGAAAGTCCAGGACCCAGGCACATAGTGGAGTGTTCCTAGCAGTTCCAGCAGCTTCTCAGCAAGTCTGGTAGGGACTATAGTGTTGGAGGCTGAACTGAAGTCAATGAACAGCATCCTCACATAGCCCCCCTTTGTCAAGGTGAGAGAACTCCTGCAACTATTTTCCATGTTTCTATGAAGAGCATCACAACATTGACCTACCTTCTTCAGCATTAGCACAAAAGTATATTCCAAGTCTAATGGAACCAGTGGAATAAATAAATTGGAGCATTATGTTAAACCATGCAAACTTTTTTAATTGAATGTCACCGTCACCGGTTAACTTTCTTGCAGGAGGACAGTTGCACTGTCAGAATTTCAAATTAAATGGCAGGGTGAGATTTTAATACGTATTTTCGATTTTCACAGTAGTCGTCAAGAGGTATCGTTCAAGTAAAAATTATTTTCAAAACTACTTCCTAATGTTTGCATGCACTTAGATTTATTGTAGAAAGAAATTCAAACTGTTGGGCAATATTTCATGCTTCATCAAAGACAATTGCGTCATTTTTTCACATCCAGAACAATTAAAGAGTAAAAAACTGGAATATATGTAACAACGTTAAAATTGGAGAGCTTATTGGCTAATCATCATTTCAAAAGATCAATCATTCAGGTGTTGCCACATTTTCTCCAATGTTTTTTTTTCTTTTGACTAGTTTGTTTAGCTTTATTATTGTCATGTGTACTCTGGTACCGTGAAATGCTTTGTTTTTGATTCTATTTAATCAATCAATCAAATCAGATAATAGAATACATAAATACAATCAGGCCAAACTCAAGTACAATAGGTAGTGCAAAGGGGAAGGTACAGAGTACAGAATGTAGTTCTCAGCATTGTAAAGAATCAGTTCCATAGATATGTCCAATGGCTGCATTGGGGTAGAATTGGACAACACCCGAGCTCATGGAAGGACTGTTCAAAGGAACGGAAGAGAGGAAGAAGCTGTTCCTGAATGTGGTAGAGGGGCCAGAAGAAGGAATGACCTGCGTGGGACAAATCTTTGATTACATTAGTTGGTTTTGCGAGGCAGTATGAAGTGTTGATCGAATCTGTGTATTTATGTATTTATGAATCCGGGAGTCTGGTTTGTGTGATTGTCTGGGTAACATTCATAACTCTCTGCAATTTCTTGCAGAGTTAAATTGTGTAATATTCCATCAAGTTAACTGGCATATTATTTGGGATTTGATGAATATGATTGTTTTTCTTTCTATGTTAATTGTCAGCACACCCACATATTCCTTCTGTCAATCTCTGTCTGGGTCTATGGGAGAAATATTGCAGTTGTATAAGGCTCTGGTGAGACCACATCTGGAGTATTGTGTACAGTTTTGGTCTCCTAATTTGAGGAAGGACATACTTGTGATTGAGGCAGGGCAGCGTAGGTTCATGAGCTTGGTCCCTGGGATGGCGGGACTGTCATATGAGGAAAGATTGAAAAGACTAGGCTTGTATTCACTGGAGTTTGGAAGGATGAGGGGATATCTTATAGAAACATATAAAATTATAAAATGACTGGACATCTAGATGCAGGAAAATGTTCCCAATGTTGGGTGAGTCCAGAACCAGAGGCCATGGTCTTAGAATAAAGGGGAGATCATTTAACTCTGAGGTGAGAAAAACTTTTTTACTCAGAGTTGTGAATTTATGGAATTTCCTGCCACAGAGGGCAGTGGAGGCCAAATCACTAGATGGATTTAAGAGAGAGTTGAAGGGGCTAGTGGAGTCAAGGGATATGGGGAGAAGGCAGGCATGGATTATTGATAGCGGATGATCAGCCATGATCACAATGAATGGCGGTGGTGCTCTGGGCCGAATGGCCTCCTCCTGCACCTATTTTCTATGTTTCTATGTTTCTAAATACTACAATTTCTATGCTTTCATGTACATCATGAAGATAGTAATTGACAGGTCACATAGGCCTTGAAAAGAGGTTTGAAAAATGACTAGATCAAATTTGACTTAATCAGGCATGAATCATATTGAAATATAATTTCTGGGAGAAATAACACCAATTGCAAAATTGAAGCAGAAATTCGCAGGCATGATGTTTGCATGAGATGATAACACAAATCACAAGATGTTCATATCTGGCTATTCTTACGTAAAATTATGCATCATCGCTCAGTCAGAAAGTCATGGAATCACACAGCATATAAATAAGCCCTTCAGCCATATTTATCCATTCTAATCAAGATACCTATCTGGACTAGGATCATTTGCCTACATTTGACCAATATCCCTCTGAATCTTTCTTATCCATGTAACTGACTCAATACAATTTAACCATTGTGATTGTTCCAGCATCAACCACTATCTCTGAATCCCTGCTGATGGCACCAACATTTCAGCCATGCATCCTTCTTTTCCTACCTTCACTGCACGTGGCACTGGGAGCAATCCAGAAATTAGCACTCCAGAGGGTTCAAGATGTCATAAGCCAAATTCAGAACATCCTCGAGAGGGAAGGTGAACAGGCGGCAGTAGTTGTGCATGTGAGCATGAACGACATCGGGAAGAAGAGGAAGGAGGTTCTTCAACATGAGTTCAGAGAGTTAGGAAGAAGACTGAAAAGCAGGACTTCTAGGGTGGTTATCTTTGGATTGCTTCCAGTACCTCGTGCTAGTGAGGACAGGAACAGAGAGATAGGGGATCTGAATATGTGGCTGAGGGGCTGGTGCAGAGAACAAAGATTTAGATTTATGGGGAACAAGGAAATGGCAGGTGAGTTGAACAGGTACTTTGGATCCGTCTTCACTAAGGAGGACACATACAATCTGTACTGAATCGAGTCAGACACATCAAGATACTAAACATGTTTATTAAAGCCCACTTACAGCATCGGTCTGCAGGACACTACAGTAACTAGCAGCTACACAGACTGAAATACGTAAGCAAGCTCTTGGTAGTATAAATCGCATATAGGCGGAGCAACTACTAACAAGCACTACAATTGGTTAGTAGGAAATAACCAATCTACATCTTTTCTTGTAGAAACAAAATAAAGCATAGATACATGGAAACATGGTGGTTAAACAATATAGTAGCTGGAACGTTAATAACGCACATGGGGAAGTATAAATAGTTACATAAAATAGCCGTATCTAATGGGTGGCCTGCTGACCCGCCCGGCACGTGTGCGGTACGAATCCGCATCTCCTCCTTTCACCGGTGAAGTGACTGGGGAGGTGACAAGGGATGTGACCGGGGACCTGCCGGATGGAGGTGGTGAAATAGGCGAGCTGAGTGCTGAACGCTGTGGGGAGGCTGCGGGAGACACAGTCTCTGATAGTGGAGCAGCTGGCCCGCTAGAGGGAGGGTGTACAAAACACGAAACCTCTGAATGCAGAGTCGCAGGACACGGTTTCTTCACTGGAAGGAGATGTTGACTGTTGCGTCTGTAAATGGCCATGTCTGTGCTGACCAAGTAGGAGCGCGGTTCTTTGGCAGTGCTGTGGATGTGACCCAGACGGCCATAGCCCTTGTTGGTCTGGAGGCGAACAACCTGCCCACTGGAGAGAGGTTTAAGTGGCTTACTGGACTTGTCGAAAAAACATTGTAGTTGTTTCTGGACCGCATGCAGAAAACAAACCTTTGGCTGCAAAAGCTGCTGTGGTACAGGCAGGGCAGCACGGGTTTGGCGAGACATCAGTCGTTGGGCTGGGGAACCCAGTATGGGATCACTTTAAATGTCCTTTAAATTGAGCAGGTCCAGGTGGACGTCAGATTTAGCAATGTATGAACGCTCCATTAGTTGTTTTACGCTTCGGATGGCCCATTCGGCGAGTCTGCGGGAACTCAGGGCTGCTGGTGCTTTGTCAAAAGTTCCATCATTGTGCAAAGTTTTTGAAAAGCTGGCCGGTGAACTGACTGCATTGTCGGATAGAAGGCGTGCAGGGGAACCGTGCATGGAAAAATGGCGTTGCAACTTCTGGATAACTGCTTTAGATGTGATGGTTTGGAGTAGATTGATGTCAAACCAGCCCGAATAAGAGTCGACAAGAACCATGCTAATCGGATATGTCAGTGGATACGTGGACCACGGTAGAGGAGGAACCAGGTGCGGGGGGGGGGACATTAAGGGCTGCTTCTGCTGGTGCGGCATCAGGGCTTTTGCAGATGGCGCAGATTTCAGTTTTGTCACGTATCAACTTGGTCATTCCAGTCCAGTAAAACATGCTCTGTGCCATTGTAAGGTTGCCTCCACGCCAGGATGGCCCCTGTGGACGGCATCGTAATACTTGTCCCCGGAGGACAGCTGGTACAACTGCCTTGTGGGCCTTGACTATAATCCCGTCCTGTTACACCAGTTCGTCGCGAATCTGGAAGTATGGGCGGATCGTGAGCGGGGTGCTGCGTTGTTTATCCGGCCAGCCACGCTGGATGACTGTGGACAGCAATAGTAAAGTCTCGTCAGCAGCCATGTGCTCTGCCAGGCTGCTTAGGCAATCAGTAGGAACATACGATACCTTCATTACTGAGAACTGGTCCTGTTCAGAGAGTTGAGGGTACACAAATAAGCTGGAGAAACTCAGCGGGTGCAGCTGCAGCATCTAAGGAGCGAAGGAGATAGACGACGTTTCGGGTCGAGACCCTTCTTCAGGGAGTTGTTGTTCAGGGACTTCTTCAGATACTGTTCAGAGAGTTGTTGTTTGCTGGTTTTTGCGTGGGGCCCTTGATAGTGTGTCAGCTTTGTGCATGTCCTTGCCTATTTTTATAGACAATGTTGAAATCAAGAGATCAAGACATGAACAGGAGGGCAATTGTAATAGGGGACTCTATAGTTAGGGGGTCGGATAGGCGATTCTGTGGACGCAGTCGGGAGGACCCGGATGGTAGTTTGCCTCCCTGGAGCCAGGGTCTCGCATGTGTCAGAAACGTGTCCAAAAGATTCTGATAAGGGAGGGAGACGAGCCTTATGTTGTGGTACAACATAGGTACCAATGACATGGCAGAAAAAGTGACGAGGTCCTGAAGGGAGAATTTAGGGAGTTGGGGGGAAAGTTAAGGAGAAGGACCAAAAGGGTAACAATTTCAGGATTACTGCCTGTGCCGCATGACAGTGAGAGTAGGAATGAAATGAGGTGGAGGATAAATGCGTGGCTGAGGGACTGGTGCAGTGGGCAGGGATTCATGATTCCTTGATCACTGGGACCTCTTTTGGGGAAGGCATGATCTGTACACAAAGGACGGGTTGCACTTGAACCCGAGGGGGACCAATATCCTGGCAGGGAGATTTGCAAAGGCTACTGGGGAGAATTTAAAACTAGATAGGCTGGGGGGAGGGAGTCGGGTAGAGGGGGCTAGGGGTCAGGGTGTGGGGCAAGAGGCAGAGAAGGGAAGCACTCGAATCCAAAATGTAGGCGAGAAAGATGAAAAAGATAATAGACAGAGAATAAAGGGATGGTTGGGTTTCTAAAATGTGTATATTTTAATGCTAGGAGCATTGTAAGTAAGGTGGATAAACTTAGAGCCATGGATTGGACACCTGGGGGAAATATGATGTTGTTGGCAATCAGTGAAACATGGTTTGGCAGGAGGGCTGTGATTGGAAAACTAATATTCAGGATTTTGTTGCTTCAGGTGTGATAGAATTGGAGTGAGCAGAGGGGGGAGGTGTTGCATTGCTTGTCAGAGAAGATATTACAGCAGTGCTTTGGCAGGATAGATTAGAGGGCTCGTCTAGGGAGGCTATTTGGGTGGAACTGAGAAAGTGGGAACGGTGTAGCAACACTTTTAGGGGTGTATTATAGACCGCCAAATGGGGAGCGAGAATTGGAAAGAGCAAATATGTAAGGAGATAGCAGATATTAGTAGTAAGCACAAGGTAGTGATTGTGGGAGGTTTCAATTTTCCAAAAATAGACTGGGAAACACACTCTGTAAATGGGCTGGATGGTTTGGAGTTTGTAAAATGTGTGCAGGATAGTTTTTTTGCAGCAGTACATAGAGGTATCGACCAGAGAAGGAGCAGTGCTGGACCTCCTGTTAGGAAATGAGGCAGGTCAGGTGACGGAGGTATGCGTTGGTGAGCACTTCGGGACCAGTGATCACAATACCATTAGTTTCAATATAATTATGGAGAGAGTCAGAACTGGACCTAGGGTGGAGATATTTGATTGGAGGAAAGGCTAACTTTGAGGGAATGCGTAAGGATTTTAAAGGAGTGAATTGGGACACTTTGTTTCATGGGAAGGATGTTAGAAGAGAAATGGGGGACATTTAAAGGGGAAATTGTAAGAGTACAGAATCTTTATGTCCCTGTTAGGTTGAAAAGGAAATAGTAAAAATTAGAAAGAGCCATGGTTTTCAAGGGAAATTGGACACTTGCTTCGAAAAAAGAGAGATATCTACAATAATTATAGGAGGCATGGAGTAAATGAGGTGCTAGAGGTAGTATAAAGAATGTAAAAAGAATCTTAAGAAAGAAATTAGGAAGGTAAAAGAAGATATGAGGTTGCTTTGGCAAGAAAGGTGAAAGTAAATCCAAAGGGTTTCTACAGCTATATTAATAGCAAAAGGATAACGATGGATAAAATCGGACCATTAGGGAACCAGAATGGACAGCTATCTGCAGAGCCAAAAGAGATGGGGGAGATATTGAACAATTTCTTTTCTTCGGTATTCACCAAGGAGAAGGATATTGAACTCTGTGAGTTAAGGGGAAAGGAGTAGAGTAGCTATGGAAACTATGAGATTCAAAGAGGAGGAAAGTACTGACACTTTGAAAAATATAAAAGTGGATAAGTCTCCAGGTCCTAACAGGATATTCCCTAGGACATTGAGGGAAGTTAGTGTAGAAATAGCAGGAGCTATGACAGAAATATTTCAAATGTCATTAGAAACGGGAATAGTGCCGGAGGATTGGCGTACTGCGCATGTTGTTCCATTGTTTAAAAAGGGTTCAAAGAATAAACCTAGCAATTATAGACCTATTAGTTTGACGTCAGTGGTGGGCAAATTAATGGAAAGGATACTTAGAGATAATATATATAAGCATCTGGATAAACAGGGTCTGATCAGGAACAGTCAACATGGATTTGTGCCTGGAAGGTCATGTTTGACAAACCGTCTTGAATTTTTTGAAGCAGTTACTAGGAAAATTGATGAGGGTAAAGCAGTGGATGTTGTCTATATGGATTTCAGTAAGGCCTTTGACAAGGTTCCCCATGGAAGGTTGGTTAAGAAGGTTCAATCTTTGGGTGTTAATGGCGGAGTAGCAAGATGGATTCAACAGTGGCTGAATGGGAGATGTCAGAGAGTAATGGTGGATGGCTGTTTGTCAGGTTGGAAGCCGGTGACCAGTGGGGTGCCTCAGGGATCTGTGTTGGGTCCACTGTTGTCATGTACATCAATGATCTGGATGATGGGGTGGAAAATTGGATAAGTAAGTATGCAGATGATACTAAGATAGGTGGTGTTGTGGATAATGAAGTAGATTTTCAAAGTCTACAGAGAGATTTGGGCCATTTGGAAAAGTGGGCTGGAAAGATGGCAGATTAATGCTGTTAATGTGTGAGTTGCTACATCTTTGGCAGGACAAATCAAAATAGGACGTACATGGTAAATGGTAGGGAATTGAGGAATGCTGTGGAACAGAGGGATCTAGGAATAACTGTGCATAGTTCCCTGAAGGTGGAATCACATGTAGATAGGGTGGTAAAGAAAGCCTTTGGTGTGCTGGCCTTTATAAATCAGAGCATTGAATATAGGAGTAGGGAAGTAATGTTAAAATTGTACAAGGCATTGGTAAGACCAATTCTGGAGTATGGTGTACAATTTTGTTCGCCTAGTTATAGGAAGGATGTCAACAAAATTAGAGAGAGTACAGAGGAGATTTACTAGAATGTTGCCTGGGGTTCCAGCAAACTATGTTACAGAGAAAGGTTGAACAAGTTAGGTCTTTATTCTTTGGAGCGCAGTAGGTTAAGGGGGGACTTGATTGAGGTCTTTAAAATGATGAAAGGGATAGGACAGAGTTAACGTGGATACGTTTTTCCCATTGAGGGTAGGGAAGATTCAAACAAGAGGGCATGACATGAGAATTAAGGGACAGAAGTTTCGGCGGGTAAACGTGAGGGGGAACTTCTTTACTCAGAGTGTGGTGGCTGTGTGGAATGAGCTTCCAGCAGAAGTGGTGGAGGCAGGATCGATTTTAACATTTAAGAGTAAAGTGGATAGGTATATGGACGTGAAGGGAATGGAGAGGGTATGGTCTGAGTGCAGGTAGATGGGACTAGGGGGGAAAACAAATGGTCGGCACGGACTGGAAGGGCCGAGAGGGCTGTTTCCGTGCTGTAATTGTTATATGGTTATATTGTTATCAAATCGCTGTAGCTGCATCATCATCCGTTGCAGGCGGGCCGGTGCAGCGTGAATGGGTTTGTTCAAGATGGTGATCGGCGGCTGGTGGTTGGTTTCTATAATCACAGATTTTCCAAAAATAAAGTACTTCAATTTTGTGCAGGCGAAAACCACTGCCAGTAATTATTTTTCAATCTGGGCGTAACGTTGTTCAGTATCAGTTATGCTCCTGTCCCACTTAGGAAACCTGAATGGAAACCTCAGGTGGCTTTGCACCCCACCCAAGGTTTCCTTGCGGTTCCCGGAGGTTCCCAGAGGTTTTTGTCCTCCGACAACCACCTTCAACTTGCATCGCAACCGGCTTCGACTAAAAAATTACTGATTTTTAAAACGGAAACCACTTTCGACCATTAGGGAGACTGACAAAAACCTCCGGGAACCACAAAGAAACCTTGGGTGGGGCGCAAAGTCTCCAGAGGTTTCCGTCCAGGTTTCCTAAGTGGGACAGGGGCATTAGTGTGCGAGTGGTGTTTGAAACAGGCTTGCAGTCGCCATCGGCAGCGGTCTGCAGGCAAGCAGCACCAAGTCCACACTGGGATGCATCACATGTGAGGTTTACGGGTAACTACAAAGCGAAATAGGCAAAGGCAGGTGCGCTGTCCAGTTGCAACTTGAGGATATCAAAAGCTCTTTGGTGCTGCGGATACCAGGACCATGCAGCGTCTTTGTGTGTCAGTTCCCGCAGGGGGGCAGATATGTCGCTGAGGTTGGGAATAACTTTCCCCAGGTATTTGACCATTCCAAGGAACCTTTGTAGACTCGTAATGTCAGTAGGAACCGGCATCTCGTTGATAGCAGCAGTTTTTGATGGGTCTGGTCTGAGACCATCACTTGTGAAAACATGTCCGACGTAGGTAACTTCTGGGACTCGAAACTTGCACTTCAGGGGATTGAGTTTGAGCTGAATGTCTTTGGCACGGTCCAGCACTTTCTTCAGATTAGCGTCATGCTCAGCCAAGTCGTGCCCGTAAACAAGAATGTCATCAGGAATGATCACGCATGAATACCCCGCAAACAGCTGTTCCATCGTGCGCTGGAAAACCTCGCTGGCAGAATTGATGCCAAAGAGCGTTCTCAGGAATTTGTAATGGCCAAAGGGTGCCGAACGTAGTAAGGTTGGACAAGTCTGGGTTCAGTGGCATCTGACAAAATGAGCTTTTGGCATCCAGAACGGAGAACACTAATGCGTTGCCTATTTGAGCAGCAGCTTCCTCTACCATTCGCATAGGGTAGTGTGGGCATTTGAAAGCTGTGTTGAGATGCCTGGGGATTATGCAAATACGGATTTCTTCCTTGTTTTTCTTCATTGCAACCACCATGGTGGAAACCCAGTCAGTTGGGTCAGTAACTTCAGCAATGAAACCCAGGGAGACCATTCGCTTGAGTTCATTGTGTCACGCATGGCAAGCGGAACATAATATGGTGCTCGAACCACAGGATTGACATTTGAATCAATGGCAATATGCTACTTGAGGGCCAGCTTGGCGAGCTCATAGTTAAATAGTTCTCTGTATTGAAAGAGTATTTGCGGAGTGGGGCCCTCAGCGAGAAAGAGTTGATGGACAGCGCGGCCAAAGTATACTAGGCCTAGATCGCGGCATGCATTGATACCAAGCGGGAGTTTCAGAATCCCCCTTGATGATATAAAACTTTAGGGTACAAGACTGCGAGTCTATGAAGCAGTTTAATCAGTCTGTGTAGAAGTGGGTGTAGAACCTCTCCCCCATAGGCCCAAAGCGTGGCTGAGACCTTTTCAACATGTTCAGCATCATGTATTTTTTTACTCAAATAACGAAATGACGTTGCATTTTGCACCTGTATCAATCTTTGCCATCACAGGCTTGTTATTCACAAACATGGTTACCTGAGGGTCAAGTTGCTCATTAGAGGAAGAGAGGAGAGAGTGGATGCTGAACTGTTATCTTCACTTTCAGAGAGCTGAGTAGAGGATGGCACTTCAGGCTATCGGCTTTCATTATCAGCAAGCTCATGTTGTAACTACGTGCAGACTCAGCCTTGAGATGGATTGAGTCACATGGGAATGGCAACATTTTGCAAAGTGGTTGAGTTTATTGCAGAAATTGCAAATTTTACCAAAGGCAATACCGAACTCCCGACCCGGAGCATGAGAATAGTTACAATTAGGACATCGAGCAGCAGACCTTCTCTGCTGCCAGGCTGGGGAAGGCTGTGAACGGCTGTTATGACAGGAGGTGGCTGTAAGGTAAAGTATAAAAGTATAAAGTTTCCTTTATTGTCATAGTTTGAACGAAATGCATACCTTGCAGTTATGACAGAAAATAAAATAACATAACAGAACACACAATTAACACAGTTTAACATCCACCACAGTGAGTCTACCAGGCACCTCCTCACTGTGATGGAAGGCAAAAGTCTTAAAGTCCTTGTTTCTTCCTTCCTTGTTTGCCCTCTGCGTTGAGGTGATCTGGGCTTTCGATGTTGGGCCCCCCGCCGGGTGATGGTAAGTCCCGCGGCCGAATCCGAGTTCCACGAATGGGCCGATTCGAAGTCCACGACCCGGGGCAGTCGAAGCTGCCACCCTGTTGTTGCAGGAGCTCCGGAGACTCAGTCACCAATCTGGGACCTGCAAGCTCCCTGCGAGCTCCCTGCGAGTTCCCGATGTTGTCGTCCACAGGGCCCATGGCCAAAGCCTCCGAAGCTTCAGTCAGGCCAGCGCCGCCGCAGAGCCACCACAGCCCCGGTCGGACAGCTTCGCGATGGTGAGTCCTGGCTCTGCCTCCGGAGCCTCGCGGTCGGTCCCAGTGGGAGACCGCCAGCTCCGCGATTAGGCCTCAGCGCAGGCGGAGACGGAGACGGGGATATGACAAAGAAAAGGTCGCATCCCCCGAAGAAAGAGACTAAAACAAGTTTCCCCGCCCCCCGCACATACACAACTAAAAATAAACTAAAACATACATCCAACAGGACAAAAGAAAACAAAGAAAAAGGAAAAGACAGACGGACTGCAGGTGAGCTGCAGCTGCATGCCAGTGCCACCACTTCCGGAATTGGCATTGACAGTATACTGCAAACGCTGGTCACAGACTTAGTGTGAGAAGATTTTATCTCAGCAATCCGACAGGTATGATCGGCTTGATTAAGGGTCAAATCAATGTTACGTAACAATTCATCTCTTAACTTGTCATTAAGCATACCTCCAATGATCTTGTCACAGATGAGTTCATCGCATAAACCCAAAATTGACAACGCGCAGCCATGTGCTTCCAGCCGCTAATAAAACATTCTATTGGTTCACCAATCTGTTGCATATGAGCATAAAACTTTCTGCGTTCGATAATGTAATTCAAGGGGAGGTCACACATCAAGATATAACACATGTTTATTGAAGTCCACTTACAGCATCAGCCTGCAGGACACTACAGTAACTAGCAGCTACACAGACTGAAATACGTAAGCAAGCTCTTGGTAATATAAATCACATTTAGATGGAGCAACTACTAACAAGCACTACAATTGGTTAGTAGGAAATAACCAATCTACATAACTTTCCTGGTGTACTAGTGGCCAGAGTATCTGGGGTGACGGAGGAATGGAAGGGAATCCACATTAGGCAGGACATGTTGGATAGACTGATGGGACTGAAGACTGATAAATCCGCAGGGCCTGGTGGTCTGCATCCCAGGGTACTTAAGGAAGTGGCTTTAGAAATCGTGGATGCATTGATGATAATTTTTCAATGCTTCTAATATTCAGGATCAGTTCCTGTGGATTGTAGGGTAGGTAATGTTATCCCACTTTTTAAGAAAGGCGGGAGAGAGAAAACATGGAATTACAGACCAGTTAGCCTGACATCAGTGGTGGGGAAGATGCTGGAGCCAATCATAAAAGATAAAATAGCGGCAGGAACGGGGTACTGATTGGTGATGATCAGCCATGATCACATTGAATGGCGGTGCTGGCTCGAAGGTATTACTACCCTTGAGGTCCTGCTTTTTAACCTCTTGCCTAACTTCCTATATTCACTCTGCAGGACCTCATCTCTTTTTCCACTTATATACTTACTGTCAATGTGCAGCACAGCCTCTAGTATCTGAGAAAAGAAACATTAAACGTTTCTGGAAACAATTTTTCTTTCCACAAATGGTGCTTGACTAGCCGAGTTCATCCAGCATTGCCTGGACTCAGCCTATGAAAGTCAATGTCATGTTGACTCTCATTTTTCCAGGTTGCCTCAACTGTATCTTCCTAATTGCTAATCACTGCCACAGTCGAGGGATAATCCATACACAATGAAGAAATCATTTCATCTGCTTGTAGTGAGTATAAGACACCTTTTCAGTATTGGGATTTGTTGGTCATGCATATCGGCAGCCATGTACTTTTAAGGGCCTCCTTTAATATTCCACATGTTTTAGTGCACAGCAAGGTTTCTCCCCCACCAATATACAAGTTGTTATGAATAATGAGGAAGCCCTCAAGGTGAATGCTCTGTCCGACCCAAAACATTACCTTTTCCTGCTCTCCAGAGATGCTGTTTGACCTGCTGAGTTACTCCAGCTTTTTGGGTCTCTCATTGATTTGATTGCTGTTTCTAATATGTATCCATAATCTTGGAGACAACTTTGTAGGATACGGTATTTGCTAAAAGTAAAACATAAACCAGCTGATTCCTGGGATGGCAGGACTTTCATATGAAGAAAGACCGGATAGGCTCGGCTTGCACTTGCTAGAATTTAGAAAATTGAGGGGGGATCATATAGAAACTTACAACATTCTTACAAAAGGCTAGCTGCAAGAAGATTGTTCCTGACGTTGGGGAAGTCCAGAACAAGGTGTCACAGTTTGAGGATAAGGGGAATGACTTTTAGGACTGAGATGAGATTTTTTTTTTCACACAGAGAGTGGTAAATCTGTGGAATACTCTGCCACATGAAGTAGTTGAGGTCAGTTCATTGGCTATATTTAAGAGGGAGTTAGATGTGGTCCTTGTGGCTAAAGGGATCAGGGGGTATGGAGAGAAGGCAGGTACAGGATACTGAGTTGGATTATCAGCCCTGATCATATTGAGTGGCGGTGCAGGCTCGAAGGGCCAAACGGCCTACTCCTGCACCTATTTTCTATGTTTCTATGTTTCTATATTAGCATAACATAGCAGGTCAGACAGCATCTGTGGAAGGAACAGATAGGTGATGTTTCTGGTTGGGATCCTTCTTCAGACCTTTCAGTTCCAGCATCTGGAGGTACTTGGGTTTCCATTTATTTGGCAATGTCAGCTGGTGACAATTAAAGCTCTTGGAATGGTTACAGCTTACATTAAACTCCACCACAGTCCAGGCCAATTCAAGAGAAACACAGAGGTCATCTGCAAATCTCCCTAAAATAATAACCCGAATATGCATTCATTTGCGAGCTGATTGATTTTAATAAAACCTCCGGGCAAACTGAGAAGTTGATTATGACTTTCTTAATGTTAATCAACGTGAAAGGTCAGTGTTACTGTTGTGCTTTTGTTGCAATATACTAAGATAAACAAGAATCACTAATGCATGATATTATATACGTGCCTCTAAATATATATTATGTAGATATTATTATAATGGTGCTTTTGGGCAATATTCATCCTTAACCAGGCTTCATTTTATCCTTTCTGAAAAGAAGCATTCATTATTTTAATTATATAAAAGAATACTGAGCTTTTAAATAATAGTTATTCGTTAAAAAAAACTTGAAGTTGAAATAATGTTTTGCTTTGGCCTTCACTACAGGCATATCTGGAGAACAGGAAAAATCCTAATTCATTCCATTTCCAGATTGGGAAGACAAACTGATGGTTATCATTGATATGCACTCGAAGAAGGTGATTGAGCAAGGCTTGGAAGAGATTGAATTGACAATATGTACATCCTTGCGAACAAAGCAGTGCAGAATCAAGAAAATGTTTTGTTTACTCAGGTGATTCCTGTTTCTGATAGCAGACACAACCGACATAAAACAACTTTCCCAAAGAATATATTTTATAGCATTAGCTAATATGATTTTGTAGATTCGTAAGCATGTTGAATATTGGCATTATATATATTTTCTTAGGGAAGCATGTACCACCAACACCATAACGTGGTTAAAGAGTTATAAAAGCCACAAAACCTGGGCTTTTGAAACTCAAAACATTAGCATTAAAATACATTCTTGATGGCTTTTGTTGAGGCAAATAATAAATACTCATCTTTAATTTTTTCAATGGCTAATCAACTTATTTTACATGTGTTCAAGAAGAGTATTTCTCAGACAGAGAATGACATTGTCTACTTTAAATAAATACTACAAATGAACTTTACGTACTTTATGTAAAAATACGTAATCAAAATAGTTTGCTTAAAGTGCTTAATTCTGTATTACATTTGGATAGCTTTAAACTACATGTGGTCATTTATAAAATGGCATTTTAATTAACAAGAGTAAAGGTCAAACTTGCTGCCAAGAGCAATCATCAAGCGGAGTTGATAAAAAAAATTCTGGCGATATTAGAGATCCCTTAAAATATAAGTAAGCAAAGTCTTAGATTATCAAAACTTTTCCATTAAACTGCATTTTAAGTCCAATAAAGTATAAGCCAACTTTCAAAAAGTAAATTGAAATACAATACTTTGAAAATACTAGACTTAGTCTTTGAATTGTGGCTTAATTCTCAATCATGCGATACCCATTGCAATTTAATATTTAGAGAGCAACACTTGTTTAACATTGGCATACAATGGAAATACAGTCACATCAGAAGATGACCCAGATCAGTTTTAAAGTCTTAGAAATGCACATGAAATCTGAGGGATAAAAATCCAAGATTTAAAGAAATATCAGTGGGAAATTAAGTAAATCATTTTGTTCCCTATCTCCTTCACCATTTCTAAGATCATGCCTTATCGGCATACTGATGAGTGCAATGAATTTATTTTTAAAAAGTAGCATGTATTTTGATTTTCAAGGATTTAACATGGAGGCAGCAATTGCCTAACCAACAAAGGCTTAGCAAAACAGAGATTGATGACTAAACTTCTTATGAAGAAGAGAAGTCTGACGACTTCCATTCATTAGTCGCACAAAATACCACCATGATAGACTTACTTTGCTGCTAGCCAACCTCTGTTGTGTAAGCATACGCCAAGCAGTCCTCAATCTTTATTCTTGTCCTCCCAACACCTTCAAGCTGCACCCCTCACCTACATGTGATAGGAGCAGCATTAAGCCATTCGCCCCATCAATGGCTGATCTATCTTTCCCTCTTAACCCCATTCTCCTGCCTTCTCCATAAACCCCCTGACACCCCGAACTAATCAAGAATCTATCTATCTTTCCCTTAAAAATATCCATTGACTTGGCCTTCACAGCCTTCTGTGGCAATGAATTCCACTTATATAAGATCGACATAACATACACTGCACACCTTATAGTGTAATGGAAAGAGAAGTACGAACATTTGGACAATTGTTTCCTAATGCACATTACTCCCTTGGGAAAATTCACAAGGAATGTCCATGGAAACAAAGATGCTGCTACATACTCACCATGTCATCCCACGTCTCCCTTACTAATCTTCCTGTTAGCGCATCAAAAAAATGCTTAGCTTAAACAAATCATTGAAACTTACCGAATAGTGAAATGCCTGACTAGAGAGGATGTTTCCATTAGTGTGAGAGTCTAGGATCAGAGGTCATAGCCTCAGAATTAAAGGACATTCCTTTAGGAAGGAGGCGAGAAGGAATTTATTTTGTCAGAGGGTGGTGAATCTGTGGAATTCATTGCCACAGAAGGCAGTAGAGGCCAAATCAATGGATATTTTTACCGCAAAGATAGTTAGATTCTTGATTAGAACGGGTGTCAGTGGTTATATGGAGAAGGCAGGAGAATGGTGTTAAGAACCTCTGAACTATAACAGCCTATTGCACTTTATCTGTTTATTGATGTGTGTATATATATATATATATATATATGGTCACACTCAAACTCAAACTCACACTCACACACTCAAACTCAACTGATCTCATCTGTATGAATGACTACAATATCCTGCTGTGCTGCACCAATGCAATAATTTAATTGTCCTATCTGGGACACATGACAATAAACTCTCTTGAATCTTGAATCTTGAATCTTGAGAGGGAAAGATAGATCAGCCACGATTGAATGGCAGAGTAGACTTGATGGGCCAAATGGCCTAATTCTGCTCCTATCACATGAGAATTCACACTTTTTTCTAATCAATGCTCATGCAAGGAACTGCTAATTGTTTTCTTGACCATTTTTCTAGAGCTTCCCTCTAGCTAAGGTTAAAGTGATTGGTCTGCAGTCGCTTGATTTATCACTACATCCCATTTTGAACAAGATTGTGAATTTGCTGTTTTCCAGTCCTCAGGCACCAGCTCTGATATTTTAGATGTTTGGAAGATTATGTAAAGGGCCTGCAATTTCCTTCCTACTTCACACAGAAGGCATTCCACCTGGACTGTTATTTATCCACCTTTAATGCATTTATTCTTTCTTGCATCTCTTCATTAGCAATTTTTTAACGTATCTTGATAAAAAACAACATCTATTTCTTTGGAATAATTTAGCTTCCTAACCAGGTCATCTACCTTATTGAATGGATTTCCATTATTGAATGGATTTCCATTATTGAGTGGATATCAGTTTTTAATCTATCATGATAAACAACTACATCTTCCTTTGTCGAAACATCAGAAGCATCTGTTTCTTTGGAATAATTTGGCTTTCTAAATAGGTCATGTACCTGTTTAATTTACCTTTCTAAACAGGTAAGATTGAGTAGATTTCCATTTTAGACTCTGATGAGTTCCATCTCATGAAATCCCAGTTCACAGTTAGAAATGCTGCTTTTACAGATATTTCACTGAAGTAACATTGGGTAATATGGATATTTTGTAGTAATATAGATAAAAGTCAATGGAAACAAGAATCAATTCATTAAATAGTAATAGAATCAAAAGATACTACAGACTCTGGAATATTGGGCAAAATGCAAAGTGCTGGAGTAACTCAGTCCACTGAGTAATAGAATTAATACAGTTTAAAGAAGGCAATAAATGACATGTAAATCTCAGTGTAATAAACTCCATTTATGTTCCATTTATTTCCCAAGGGTGATCAAGCAAAACTCTTAAGCAACAAAGCTAATGTTCCAAAAGATTATTAATAAAATCTGACTAATCAGCTAATTACAATCAATCGCACATTTGTCTATCATTTACTTCAAAATGCTTTCTCCAGAACAGTTTTGGCTTCTTCACTTTGTATGTCACAAATTGGGCTTTTCAACTCTCAATATTTCAGTTTTGCTCATTTTCTTCATGTGACAAAATGTCATATTCATACATCAATAACAAACAGAGTCATAGAGTGATACAGTGTTGAAACAGGCCATTCGGCCCAACTTGCCCACACTGGCCAACATGTCCCAGCTACACTAGTCCCACCTGCCTGAGTTTAATCCATATCCCTCCAAACTTGTCCTATCCATGTACCTGTTTCTTAAACGTCGGGATAGTCCCATATCAACTACCTCTCCTGGCAGCTTGTTCCATACACCCAGCACCTTTTGTGTGAAAAAGCTACACATCAGATTCCTATTATATAAGAGATTCTGTGCATCTACCCAAATTACTCCTCTCTTGATTTTATAGATAGGAACATAGAAATTAGGTGCAGGAATAGGCCATTCGGCCCTTCGAGCCTGCACCGCCATTCAATATGATCATGGCTAATCATCCAACTCAGTATCCTGTACCTGCCTTCTCTCCATACCCCCTGATCCACTTAGCCACAAGGGCCACATCTAACTCCCTCTTAAATATAACCAATGAACTGGCCTCAACTACCCTCTGTGGCAGAGAGTTCCAGAGACTCACCACTCTCTGTGTGAAAAAAGTCTTTCTCATCTTAAAGGATTTCCCCCTTATCCTTAAGCTGTGACCCCTTGTCCTGGATTTCCCCAACATCGGGTACAATCTTTCTGCATCTAGCCTGTCCAACAGCTTAAGAATTTTGTACGTTTCTATAAGATCCCCTCTCAATCTCCTAAATTCTAGAGATTATAACCATATAACCATATAACAATTACAGCACGGAAACAGGCCCTCTCGGCCCTTCCAGTCCGTGCCGACAATTTGTTTTCCCCTAGTCCCATCTACCTGCACTCAGACCATACCCCTCCATTCCCATCACGTCCATATACCTATCCACTTTACTCTTAAATGTTAAAATCGATCCTGCCTCCACCACTTCTGCTGGAAGCTCATTCCACACAGCCACCACCCTCTGAGTAAACAAGTTCCCCCTCACGTTACCCCGGAACATCTGTCCCTTAATTCTCATGTCATGCCCTCTTGTTTGAATCTTCCCTACCCTCAATGGGAAAAACGTATCCACGTCAACTCTGTATAAACCGAGTCTATCCAGTCTTTCATCATAAGACAGTCCTGACATCCCAGGAATCAGTCTGGTGAACCTTCTCTGCACTCCCTCTATGGCAATAATGTCCTTCCTCAGATTTGGAGACCAAAACTGTACGCAATACTCCAGGTGTGGTCTCACCTAGACCCTGTACAACTGAAGTAGAACCTCCCTGCTCCTATACTCAAATCCTTTTGTTATGAAAGCTAACATACCATTTGCTTTCTTCACAGCCTGCTGCACCTGCATGCCTACTTTCAATGACTGGTGTACATGACACCCAGGTCTCGCTGCATCTCTCCTTTTCTTAATCGGCCAGCATGTAGATAATTGTCTGCTTTCCTGTTTTTGCCACCAAAGTGGATAACCTCACATTTATCCACATTATACTGCATCTGCCAAACATTTGCCCGCTCACCCAGCCTATCCAAGTCACCTTGCAGTCTCCTAGCATCCTCCTCACAGCTAACACTGCCCCCCAGCTTCGTGTCATCCGCAAACTTGGAGATATTGCCTTCAATTCCCTCATCCAGATCATTAATATATATTGTAAATAGCTGGGGTCCCAGCACTGAGCCTTGCGGTACCCCACTAGTCACTGCCTGCCATTGTGAAAAGGACCCGTTTACTCCTACTCTTTGCTTCCTGTTGCCAGCCAGTTCTCTATCCACATCAATACTGAACCCCCAATACCGTGTGCTTTAAGTTTGTATACTAATCTCTTATGTGGGACCTTGTCGAAAGCCTTCTGGAAGTCCAGATACACCACATCCACTGGTTATCCCTTATCCACGCTACTAGTTACATCCTCGAAAAATTCCACAAGATTCGTCATACAGGATTCACCTTTCATAAATCCATGCTGACTTTGTCCAATGATTTCACCACTTTCCAAATGTGCTGCTATCCCATCTTTAATAACTGACTCTAGCAGTTTCCCCACTACCGATGTTAGACTAACTGGTCTGTAATTCCCTGTTTTCTTTCTCCCTCCCTTCTTAAAAGGAGGGGTTACGTTTGCTACCCGCCAATCCACAGGAACTACTCCAGAATCTAAAGAGTTTTGAAAGATTATCACTAATGCATCCACTATTTCCTGAGCTACTTCCTTAAGTACTCTGGAATGCAGCCTATCTGGCCCTGGGGATTTATCGGCCTTTAATCCGTTCAATTTACCCAACACCACTTCCCGACTAACCTGGAGTTCACTCAATTCCTCCTTTGACCCACGGTCCCCTGCTATTTCTGGCAGATTATTTATGTCTTCCTCAGTGAAGACGGACTCAAAGTAGTTATTCATGGTCCGCCATATCCTTGTTCCCCATGATCAACTCATCAGTTTCTGACTGCAAGGGACCTACATTTGTTTTAACTAATCTCTTTCTCTTCACATATCTATAAAAAAATTTGCAGTCAGTTTTTATGTTCCCCGCCAGTTTTCTTTCATAATCTATTTTTCCTTTCCTAATTAAGCCCTTTGTCCTCCTCTTCTGGTCTCTGAATTTCTCCCAGTCCTCTGCCTCTGGTAAGCTGCTTTTTCTGGCTACTTTGTACGCATCATCCTTTGCTTTGATACTATCCCTGATTTCCGTTGTTATCCACGGATGCACTACCTTCCCTGATTTATTCTTTTGCCAAACTGGGATGAACAATTGTTGTAGTTCATCCATGCAATCTTTAAGTGTCTTCCATTGCATATCCACCATTAACCCTTTTAGAATTATTTGCCAGTCAATCTTGGCCAATTCACGTCTCATACCCTCAAAGTTACCTTTCTTTAAGTTCCGAACCATTGTTTCTGAATTAACAATGTCACTCTCCATCCTAATGAAGAACTCAACCATATTATGGTCACTCTTGCCCAAGGGGGCATGTACAACAAGACTGCTAACTACCCCTACCTCATTACTCAAAACCCAGTCAAAAATAGCCTCTATTTTGGTCCTCTACATGTTGATTTAGATAACTATCCCGCATACATTCCAAAAAATCCTCTTCCTCAACACCCCTGCCAATTTGATTCACCCAATCTATATGTAGATTGAAGTCACCCATTATAACTGTTTTGCCCTTGTCGCATACATTTCTAATTTCCTGTTTGATACCATCCCCAGCTTCACTACTACTGTTAGGTGGCCTGTACACAATACCCACCAGCGTTTTCTGCCCCTTAGTGTTTCGCAGCTCTACCCATATCGATTTCACATCCTCCAAGCTAATGTCCTTCCTTTCCATTGCGTTAATCTCCTCTCTAACCAGCAAATGCTACCCCACCTAGAAACATAGAAACATAGAAATTAGGTGCAGAGTAGGCCATTCAGCCCTTCGAGCCTGCACCGCCATTCAATATGATCATGGCTGATCATCCAACTCAGTATCCCGTACCTGCCTTCTCTCCATACCCTCTGATCCCCTTAGCCACAAGGGCCACATCCCAACTCACTCTTAAATATAGCCAATGAACTGGCCTCAACTACCCTCTGTGGCAGAGAGTTCCAGAGACTCACCACTCTCTGTGTGAAGAAAGTCTTTCTCATCTCGGTCTTAAAGGATTCCCCCTTATCCTTAAGCTTGTGACCCCTTGACCTGGACTTCCCCAACATCGGGAACAATCTTCCTGCATCTAGCCTGTCCAACCCCTTAAGAATTTTGTAAGTTTCTATAAGATCCCCTCTTAATCTCCTAAATTTCCAGAGAGTATAAAACCGAGTCTATCCAGTCTTTCTTCATAAGACAGTCCTGACATCCCAGGAATCAGTCTGGTGAACCTTCTCTGCGCTCCCTCTATGGCAATAATGTCCTTCCTCAGATTTGGAGACCAAAACTGCACGCAATACTCCAGGTATGGTCTCACCAAGACCCTGTACAACTGAAGTAGAACCTCCCTGCTCCTGTACTCAAATCCTTTTGCTATGAAAGCTAACATACCATTCGCTTTTTTTCACTGCCTGCTGCACCTGCATGCCTACTTTCAATGACTGGTGTACCATGACACCCAGGTCTCGCTGCATCACCTCCTTTTCCTTTCTCTCTATCCCTCACAGAATATTGAAATATCCCTGGATGTTCAGCTCCCAGCCTACGTTACCCTGGAGCCATGTCTCCGTGATCCCAACTATATCATATTCATTAATAGCTATCTGCACGTTCAACTCGTCCACCTCATTACGAATACTCCTTGCATTGAGACACAAAGCCTTCAGGCTTGTTTTAACAACGCTCTTACCCCTTATACAATTATGTTGAAAAGTGGCCCTTTTTGATTTTTGCCCTGGTTTTGTCTGCCTGCCACTTTTACTTTTCACCTTGCTACCTATTGCTTCTACCCTCATTTTACACCCAACCTGCCTCTCTGCTCTTGTACCCATCCCCCTGCCACATTAGTTTAAATCCTCCCTGACAGCACTTGCAAACACTCCCCCAAGGACATTGGTTCCATTCCAATGTACACCTTCATAAGATCAACCCTCATCCTCCTGCTCCAATAAATAGAGAGCCAGGCTACTCAACTTCTCCCTATACCTCAGACCATCTAGTCCTGGCAACATCCTCGTAAATCTTCTCTAAACCCTTTCAAGCATAACAATATCTTTCCTATAACATGGTGCCCAGAACTGAACACAATATTCTAAATGGGGTCTCACCAACGTCTTACATAACTGCAACATGACCTCCCAACTTCTATACCAAATACTCTGACTGATGAAGGCCTGCGACTCCACCTTCAAGGAACCATGCACCCGTACTCCTTTATCCCTCTGCTGTACAACACTCGCCAGAGGCCTACCATTCACAGTGTAGGTCCTGCCCTGGTTACACGTCCCAAAATGCAACAACTCACATTTATCTGCATTAAATTCCATCAACTATTCCTCAGCTCACCTGGCCAATCGATCAAGATCCTGATGCATCTTTCACAACCATCTTCACTATCTGCAAAAACCACCCACTTTTGTATCATCAGCAAACTTGCTAATCTTGCCCTGTATTTTCTCATCCAAATCATTGATGTAGATGAAAAACAGTAACAGCCCAAGCACCGAACCCTGAAGCACACTACTAGCCACAGGCCTCCAGATCGAGAAGCAACCTTCTACCATCACTGTCTGCTTCCTTCCGTGAAGCCAATATGCTATCCATTTATCTACCTTTTCTTGGATCCCATGCGATCTAACCTTCCAGAGCAGCCAACCATGCAGAACCTTGTTGAATGCCTTACTGAAATCAATGTATACAACATCCAAGTATCTACAGCTCTGCCCTCATTGACCTTTTTGTTCACATCTTCAAAAAGCTCAATCAGATTTGTGAGACACTACATCCCACATACAAAACCACGCTGACTATGCCTAGTAAGCCAACTTTTGATGATTAGGGATTTACCCATCCAAATGCCTGTATAACCTATCCCTCAGAATAGTCTCTAGTAACTTTCCAACTACAGATGTTATGCTCACCGGACTGTAGTTCCCAGTATTTTTCCTGCAGTCCTTCTTGAATAGAGGCACAATATTTGCCACCCTCCAGTCTTCCAGCACTTCTCTTGTATTTTAGGACGACTCGTAAATTTCAACGAGGGCTTCTGCAAATAAACAAAAAGAAATGTAATGTAATGCATTAATCAGAATCAAGCAAAAATATAATTTAAATTTCCAAGTTGAATTAGAAAGTATCTATGGAGAACATAGTCAACAAAATAGAGAGAGTACAGAGGAGATTTACTAGAATGTTGCCAGGGTTCCAGCAACTATGTTACAGAGAAAGGTTGAACAAGTTAGGTCTTTATTCTTTGGAGCACAGAAGGTTAAGGGGGGACTTGATTGAGGTCTTTAAAATGATGAAAGGGATAGACAGAGTTGACGTGGAGAAGTTTTTCCCATTGAGGGTAGGGAAGATTCAAACAAGAGGGCATGACATGAGAATTAAGGGACAGACGTTTAGGGTAACGTGAGGGGGAACTTCTTTACTCAGAGGGTGGTGGCTGTGTGGAATGAGCTTCCAGCAGAAGTGGTGGAGGCAGGATCGATTTTAACATTTAAAAGTAAAGTGGATAGGTATATGGACGTGAAGGGAATGGAGGGGTATGGTCTGAGTGCAGGTAGATGGGACTAGGGGAAAACAAATGGTCGGCACGGACTGGAAGGGCCGAGAGGGCCTGTTTCCGTGCTGTAATTGTTATATGGTTATATGTTATATGGTTATATGGTTATATGGAGAAAGCTATCAACAATAACTTATCCACCAGTCCAAGAAGTGAAGGTTACAGTGTTAGAAATGACCCAAATACTTCCTGAGCTGTCCTTTCAAATGTTCCACATTCCACAAACGTAAGGTGACAAAATCAAGCTTAAAATTCAGATAAGATGTATTCAATTGACTACTGTTCAACGTACTACTGACACAGGTTTTTTTTTTGGAAATGTCACTTATAATTTTTATTGTTGGAAACATGACCTCGACCTATTGTTGCCAGTTGAAGAGACTCAGCAAATTAATACACCAAAGCTGATTCAACGAAGATGTGATGGCAGACGATGGCAAGGATGGTCTGTTGCCTCCCTCATGCCAGGGTTTAGGATGTCACGAGCCGAATTCAGAACATTCGAGAGAGAGAGAGAGAGAGAAGGTGAACGGCTGGCAGTAGTTGTGCACGTAGGCACAAACGACATTGGGAAGAAGAGGAAGGATGTTCAGAGAGTTGGGAAGAAGATTGAAAAGCAGGACTTCTAGGGTGGTTATCTCTGGATTGCTTCCAGTACCTCGTGCTAGTGAGGACAGGAACAGGGAGATAGGGGATCTGAATCTGTGGCTGAGGGGCTGGTGCAGGCAGCAATGATTTAGATTTATAGACCACTGGGATCTCTTCTGGGGTAGGGGTGACCTGTACAAAAGGGACGGGTTGCACCTTAACTGGAGGAGGACCGACATTCTTTTTTTTTTTGGTAAAATATTTTTATTAGAAGTAAATACATATTAAGAAGGAATAACATAAAATAAAAAGAAAGAGACATATTATTCATCACATACATTCTTAATATTTTTAAAGTTTACAGTCGTTCTTATTTATACTTCTATACTTTTTATTATTTTATAACAGAAAGAAGATAGAAAAGAGAAATAATAAAGAGAAATAAAATAAAAGTAGAAAATCAATAATATGAGTGGAGTATTAAGCAGGCTATTCTTCATTTGAGATATATCAATGGTCTATTATTCTATATCTTATCGTTCGTCATCTATTCCTTCATATCAGGTTTCAGTCAGGCCCTCGAAAACCGGACCACTTTGACCCTTTAAATATTCAATAAATGGAGACCATATCCTCTGAATTGATCTAGCTTGTCAAAAGGACAAACAAATCGTAATCTTTCCAGATGAAGTGTCTCCGACATTTCTGTAATCCACATTTTGATTGTGGGGAGAATGTAGGACCTTTCCAAAATCTTAATTTAATTTTTTACCAATTATTAAAAACTATAATCGATAAATATTCTTTGCTGTGTTGTTAGTAGTTGATCCGTTTTCTAATATTCCTAATATGATTAATTTTTGAGTCTGGAGTCAGATTTCCCATTAACTACATTCGAGATTATCTTAAAATTTTCTATCCAAAAAGTTAGTAATTTTTATACATTTTGTGATTATGAATGCGTTAGATTAGCTTCTAAATGCTGACATTTATCGCATATAGCAGAAACATTTGAAAAAAATTCTGTTTAATTTGGCTTTTGAAAAGTGTAATCTATGTAAAACTTTAAATTGTATCAAAGTGTGTCTGGCATTTAATGAGCAGTGGTGTATATGTTGTAAACTTTCATTCCATACTTCTACACTAATCGTTTGACCTAATTCGTTTTCCTGCTTGCCAATATATTTCCGACATTGGTAAATCATTTTCCAATAAAATATTATAAATATTGATATTCATTTTCTGTATTTGGATATTTATTTAGACATTCATCTAAAATTTCTGTCTTTTCTATTTCTAAAATCCTGTGAGTGGGTTTGGATTTAACATAGTCTCTAATTTGTAAATATCTAAGGTACTCTTTTGAGTGTAATCCGTTAATTTTGTTTGTAATTCTGAAATGAAAGAAAGAGACTTTCCCTGTAGAGATCACCCAACTTATTAACTCCATAGTTCTTCCATTGTAGAAAACCTTTATCCATCATTGAGGGTTTAAAAGTAATGTTGTTTACAATGGGAAGAGCCAGTGGCATACTTTCCAATGTTAATGTTTTCTTTAATTGTTTCCAGATACGTATCCCACTTTCTATTATTGGATTTCCTCTATAAATGTTCTTACTTATTTTAGTAATGGCAAATAAAATCGAGCTAATTTCGAAAGGGGAACAATCTTCCTTTTCCATTTTTAACCAGTTTGGCTGTTTATCTAATTCTTCCAACCAAAAATTCATATTTTTAATATTAACTGCCCAGTAGTTAAACATAAAATTAGGTAGTGCAAAACCTCCATTTATTTTTGATTTACATAGATGTGTTTTATTTATTCTATGGCTCTTATAATCCCCAAAATAAAATTGGTAACTATAGAGTCCACTTTCTTAAAAAAATTTTAGGAAGATATATCGGGATCAGTTGAAACAGGTGTAATAATTGCGGAAGAAAAATCATTTTTATCGCATTAATCTACCCTCACATTGAAATAGGTAATGTTTTCCAATATAGGATTTTCTTAAGTAGTTTTATTCAATAGGGGTGGGAAATTAGATTTAAATAAAGAATCATATCTTTTTGTTACATAAATTCCAAGATATTTGATTTTTTCATTTGCTATCTTAAAAGGAAATTGTTGTAGTATATGTGGGTTATGTCCCATTATTGGCATGTTCACTTTTATTCCAATTAATTCTATATCCTGAAAACAAGCCAAATTGAGTTATTTTATCTAATAAGTTAAGGATACTAGTTTCAGGCTTTGTAATATAAAGTAACACATCATCTGCGTATAAAGAGATTTTATTTTCAGTTTCTTTGGTTTCATACCTGTATATTATAACCATATAACAATTACAGCACGGAAACAGGCCCTCTCCGCCCTTCCAGTCCGTGCCGATCAATTGTTTTCCCCTAGTCCCATCTACCTGCACTCAGACCATACCCCTCCATTCCCTGCCCGTCCATATACCTATCCACTTTACTTTTAAATGTTAAAATCGATCCTGCCTCCACCACTTCTGCTGGAAGCTCATTCCACACAGCCACCACCCTCTGAGTAAAGAAGTTCCCCCTCACGTTACCCATAAACCTCTGTCCCTTAATTCTCATGTCATGCCCTCTTGTTTGAATCTTCCCTACCCTCAATGGGAAAAAGCTTATCCACGTCCACTCTGTCTATCCCTTTCATCATTTTAAAGACCTCAATCAAGTCCCCCTTAAATTTCTGCGCTCCAAAGAATAAAGACCTAACTCTTGTTCAACCTTTCTCTGTAACATAGCTGTTGGAACCCAGGCAACATTTTCCAGTAAATCTTCGTCTGTGACTCTCTTATTTTGTTGACATCCTTCCTATAATTAGGCGACCAAAATTGTACACCATACTCAGAATTGGTCCTTTCCAATGCCTATGTACAATTTTTAACATTACTTCCCTACTCCTATATTCAATGCTCTGATTTTATAAGGCCAGCACACCAAAGGCTTTTCGTTACCACCCTATCTACATGCGATTTCCATCTTCAGGGAAACTATGCACAGTTATTCCTAGATCTCTCTGGTTCCACAGCATTCCTCATTCCCTACCATTTTACCATGTACGTCCTATTTTGATTTGTCCTGCAAGATGTAGCACTTCCACACTTATCAGCATTAAACTCCATCTGCCATCTTTCAGCCCACTTTTCCGTATGGCCAAATCTCTCTGTAGACTTTGAAAAAATCTACTTCATTATCCACAACACACCTATCTTAGTATCATCTGCATATTACTTATCCAATTTTCCACCCATCATCCAGATCATTTATGTATTGACAACAACAGTGGACCTAACACAGATCCCTGAGGCACCCACTGGTCACGGCTTCCAACCTGACAAACGCCATCCACTATTACATCCCTGACATCTCCATTCAGCCACTGTTGAATCCATCTTGCTACTCCGCCATTAACACCAAAATTGAACCTTCTTAACCAACCTTCCATGGGGACCTTGTCAAAGGCTCTTACTGAAATCCATATATAGACAACATCATGCTTTACCCTCATCAATTTCCTAGTAACCGCTTCAAAAAATTCAAGACGGTTTGTCAAACTGACCTTCCAGGCACAAATCCATGTTGACTGTTCCTGATCAGACCCCTGTTTATCCAGAAGCTTATATATTATTATCTCTAATGTATCCTTTCCTTTAATTTGGCCACCATGACGTCAAACTAAAAGGTCTATAATTGCTTGTTTATTCTTTGAACCCTTTTTAAACAATGGAAAAACATGCGCAGTACGCCATCCTCGGCACTATTCCCGTTTCTAATGACATTTGAAATATTTCTGTCATAGCTCCTGCTATTTCTACACTAAACTTCCTCCAATGTCCTAGGGGGAATATCTGTTACAGGACTGGAGACTTATCACTTTTATATTTTTCAAAAGTGGACAGGTTCTTCTCCTCTTTGAATCTCATAGTTTCCATAGCTACTTACTTTTTTCCCTTTCCTCACAGAGTTTCAATATCCTTTCCTTGATGAATACGAAGAAAAATAAAATTGTTCTAATATCTCCCCATCTCTTTTGGCTCTGCAGATAGCTGTCCATTCTGTCTCGCTAATGGTCCAATTTTATCCCTCATTATGCTTCTGCTATTAATATAGCTGTAGAAACCCTTTGGATTTACTTTCACCTTTCTTGCCAAAGACAACCTCATATCTTCTTTTAGCCTTCCTAATTTCTTTCTTAAAATTATTTTTACATTCTTTATACTCCTCTAGCACCTCATTTACTCCATGCCTCCTATAATTATTGTAGATATCTCTCTTTTCAGGATATAAGGATATTTCAGGATGTAATCGGATTGTGCTAATGGTTCAATTGCCAGTGTGGACAGTAGTGGGGATAGAGGACAACCTTCTCTACAGCCTCTGGATAAATTAAATTTAGGTGATAACATTTGATTTGTTAATATTCTAGCTGTTGGATTAGTATATAGTAGTTTACCCCATGTTAAAAACTTCTCCCCCAACTGAAAAGTTTCCATAACCGAAAATAATAAGACCATTCACCTGGTTCTAAAAGCTCTTCTCTGTGTCTAATGAAATAATTGCTAGATCTTTTTAATATTTTTTTCGGTATAATATTGAATAATCGTCGTAGGTTATATGAGGGGTATCGTTTTTGGTATAAATCCTGTTTGATCTGAAATGGAAATTACTTGAATTATCATGTATTAGTCTTTGTGCTAGTATTTTGGTTAATATTTTTTGATCAGATATTTAAAAAGAGCTATGGCTGTATTCGAACCTGGATCATACAGATTTTATGTTATTTCGTTATAAGCATTATAATAGATTCATTTAATGTTTCTGGTAATTTCTGTTGTGCCATAAAATATTACTTCTTTAAAGTGTCTTCAAACGTGGTGCTTCAGATCCATAGATATGTTTTATAAAATTCCGAAAACAATTACCATCCTTTCTGGAGGTTTACCATTTTTTAATGACCTAATAGATTCCTTCGATTTCTTTAGTAGTTATTTCAGCGTAGAGTTAGTGATTCCTCTATTTTCTAAATCCAATCCTTTCAGATTTACAATTTTTTTTAAATGTTTCTATTTCCTGTCCGATTTTCTGTCGTTTTGGCTGAATATAAATTTTTATAATATGTTGCAAAAATCTCTCATTTATATCTTTAGTTTGTACTAGTAATTCACCTTTGTCTGATTTAATCCTATGGATTAATTTGTTCTCCCTCCAATTTTCGTAATGACGAGCCAATATTTTTTTGTGGTTTATCTCCAAATTCAAATTGTATTTGTTTAGTATATTGGCAAGAGTTTTACAATTGGTTGACTGTATTTTATTTAATTTATATTTCAATGCAGAGATTTTATTGTTTTATCAGGTTGGGTTAGCAGCGTTTTCTGTGTCTAATTGTTTGATCTCCTTTTACAAATGCCTGTTGTTCCCTCCGATTCTCTTTATTATAAAATGCTTGAGAGGATATAATAATTCCCCGAACATACGTTTTAAAGTTTCCCATAATAGGGACGAAGGTATTTCTGGCTTCTATCATTTATTTCAAAGAAAATCTTAGTCTGTTTTGTGATGTATTCTTGAGTTTATTTTTTCTTTTAAAATTTGTGGGTAAATCTCATTGTCCTGTTTTTCCATTTTACCAGTTATTTTAATCTTTAAAGTTAAAGGTGGGTGATCTGAAATTATAATTTGTATGATATTTTGAATTATAAAGTGAATGGGAGATAAGTTTTTAAGATCTTCCAAAAATAATATATTTCTTGAATATGTTTTATGCACAGGTGAGTAAAATAGAAAGATTAATGGAACTTACAGTTCGAAGTTTGAAAAAAAAAATTTTTCGTTATTTTATGTCGGAGTAACGATGAGGAGATTACTTGAACAAGCCCCGCCTGGGCTTGATCGGCCAATACTTCAATGCAGCGGCATGGAAAAAAACATAGAAAATAATTGCGGAGTATTGTGATGGATAGTATTGAAGGATCAACATAGATTTAGAATACCAGATGATCCATTGTATTTTATGAGGCTCGGGAGGGGAGGGCACGCAATCCCTCATCGTTATACCTCATAAAATAACGATCAAACTTGAACGGTAAATTCTCGTTTAATTTATATTTTTACTTCGGAGTCAACGTGATTGACTACATGAGATTTTTTGTAGTTCTGTGTTTTTTTATGTCGTTGATAGATCTTCCTTACGACAATCTAGATCAATCAACACTAGTTTATGAGAATATAACACATTTTTTTCCCCAAACATTGCCTCAGTTTATGTTGATAATTTTTTTTTCCATTATAAAAGAATGTATATTAATGCCCTTTCATTGAATAGGCAAATTTATCACCAATTTATTCAATTGTGAATATAATTTGATATTATAATCAAAGCAACAATTACAGAGAATCAAACACTCCATGGTCTATCCTGGTCAACATGGACTGGTGTCCTGGTGACTTTAATATTTATTCTTGCGGTCTTGAATCTTGTGCTCGACGCGGCCCCATCCTGTATCATTCCTGTGAATGTATCTACCTCCTTAATGGAGTGATTTTCCACATCTCAATGTCTAGTTCCTATGAGTTTTAAACATGTTTTAACCGTCTAGAATATAATTATCTAGAACCATCAGTTTTTACTGATACTTAATGTGGTTTTTGTGTGTAATAAGTAGTGCTGTCTCACCACCACAGAGACTCTTACCTCCTTTAAAATATTGAGTCAATGTTGACCCACACACAATTTTTGGCCGACAGGATATGCTTAAATTTTACCTTGCTTCCAGCTCTTCTTGGTCTGCTTTGTTTGGTAAATTCATAAACACATAAGATAATCTCTAGCCACATGTAATTATATAATGTAACATTTGCAATGTTTGCACTCTTATGCTGACACTAAATTCATGAGCATTATCACTTTCAATGTCAATCTTTTATATATATATATATATATATATATATATCCCTTTTTTATATCGGGATATTTTGAATGAGCCCGATAAATTCTTGGGCAGCAATTTGTCCTAAATTGGACGATAAACACTATGAGCCCTATTATTGGCTCTATCACTTAGATGTGAGAGAAAAATGCAATCTTACAAGGAACTCTCATATATCTAATTGATAATATATACTTTTACTGTAGCAAAACTGCAAAAGACTTCAAATTTGTTTTTGTATTGTGAAAACCTAGATAATAACCACAATTCATATCTTCATGCCTTGATGAATTTGTACAACAATAAATACTGCAACTATGAGTCAACATATGGTTCAAACATCTCTTCTCAACATTAATGAGAACGGATGAATGTCCGGTTTGGGCCACCAAAGCACCCCTGGCAGCGTCCTGCTACATTTTCATCAGACACTGCCCTATCGGACAAAAATGAGGAACATAAAAGAACAATCTTTCCTCATTGTAATTTAGCGAGCGAAATGCATCCACCTCTGGACCTGCTCTCAGTTTTCCCATGAGAACATTTAAGAGATCGTGATTTAATCTGGATACAACCAGATTAATGGTAAGTAATCCATAATATACAATGTTTTTCCCCCCTGGTTTGTTGTCTGCGACAACATTGTCTCTTATAAAGAGATAAAACAGCGCTGAACTAAAACATTTTTAGAGTACGCCACATCTGGTTACCCAGATAATCTCTTGATAATGATCTTACTTGACTCATGTGATTTGATACATGCCACAGAGCCGTGGTATTGTTCACTGATATGGCACTTTCATAATAGAATAATTGACATTTAATTCATAAAAAGCTCCTGATACTCCAATAATAATACAAAATGTTTGGAAAAATTTTGTGGGGTGGTTAGTACAATCCATTTGCAATTCCCTGGTGTTATTGTCCCGTAGTCCCCTAAACAAGGGACGTATCAAATATTAATTTGATTAAGATGTAGATATTATACTTATTCTTAACCCAAATAATCACAGAAGCTATGCATCATCCGATAGTACTTGCTTCAGCTTGTAACAGCTGCTAACTTATATATTTAAAGCAGCTTGTGGAACCTTTTCTATCCACCACTTTAATTCTGATAAAGTATCCTTTGGTATTTGCATAGGCCTGTCAAAGGCCTGCATACTCTTATAATGCTTGTGTTTTCCCTTTTTTAGAGCTTTTTTACTCTTTAAGCTCCTTCTCTGATGGAGGGACAAAGTTTGTCAACAAAGCAATGAGACATTTGTATCTCGGAAACATTTTCCCCCCTCATATGGTGCTGAATTACCTAAACCCAGAATAGTAATTTGAGGAATGTTTATGAATGCCTAAAACATAGTTTTTATTGGATGTGTCAGAACCCTTGCCTCTCAATAGGCTTGTAATTGCTGCACCAATTTGCAGCTGACTCCTGATCAACCTTCCAATTTAAAATGTGATCAAGATAAACCATGACCATGTCCGTATTAGTGCAAGTGCTGATCTTCTCATCAGTACAATTGTTGTTCCAGTAATTATTGAACAGCCTAATACTGAGTTTAATCCATTAGACATTATCTTAACTTGCACAGCTGACCCATTCGAATTAGTTTCAAGCACCTGTAATATGATAATAAATTGGTACTAAACACCAATCCTTCGAGTCTTATAGTATGATTAACAATTTGTTAATAACAACTGTTTTTCAATGTTGAAGATGTCCATTTTAATAAAATGTTTTTACACTGTAAAAGTGTATTTAAAATGATGTTTTGTATGGCTTTACCACCACATCTTCTTTTTCCCTGGGGAAATTTATGATACAAATTTACGCACCACTTCTTTATTGGAGATATTTTGGGTGCAAACCTAAAATCAATTTTTAGGTTTTCCTATACAGGTGAACCAATTCCTTCTACAAATTGTTTTTGTAGTCCTTTGTTATGCCATATCATTGATCATAACACACCTGTAATCTACCTGCAAATTATATTATATATTTTTATCCCATTGAGCTCCACAAACTGATGACAATCTTTCTATTTAAAATGTTTTGGTTATTGCACAATGTTTCATTTGTTTTACATAAATAGTGATGCCACGCACCAGCTTGAAATACTTTGAATACGTATTTCCTTATGTCTCCATATAATTGAGACATGGGTACCATAAACGGATTCACCGTTGATACCTTAATAAAACATAAAAGTTTTATCAATAATTCTGCTGTTTCAACCATAACAGCTTTGGTGAGAGACCAATTAATTTTGGTTTCCATGGTTACTTTCCATGGCCTCACTCCTTCATTCAGGTATCGTACCTAGTACACCTGTATATATATATATATATATCTATATATATATATATATATATATATATATATATATATATGTGTGTGTGTGTGTGCTGTGGTGTACCTTAATAAAACATAAACGTTTTATCAATAATTCTGCTGTTTCAACCATAACAGCTTTGGTGAGAGACCAATTAATTTTGGTTTCCATGGTTACTTTCCATGGCCTCACTCCTTCATTCAGGTATCGTACCTAGTACACCTGTATATATATATATTTGTGCTGTGGTGGGTACTTTATGACCAGCCACCACTATCAATGCACTTTTAGGGTCAGTTTTTTCCATATTCTTTTACTGCCCTGGTTACTCCTGAGTTTTTCCTCAAGGAGACTACCTCCAAAATAATCCGAGGTAGATATTCCCATATTGATAAATTCCACCATATATATTAATATATGGAAACCCCTCTGGGTCTGTTTTTGGGAATATTCTGGACCTTTTAACCCTTTGGTTGAATTATTTTTTTTGAGTCTTTCTCCATTAATTTTAAGCCATAAAGCTTTTTTGTCTGGAGGCCTTTTTATTAACTTTTTAAATCATGGCTTCTCTGACTCTTTCAAATTTTTTTCCCCATCTGGAGTTTTTCTTTTTCTTTTTAACTTTTAAACTCCATTTTTTCCCCATAGCCAAAGGTTTGTGGAGCGACTAAAGTCTCCCTAATGGTAATTTTAATGGCCACCAGTATCGGAACCGGCTCCGCACTTAATCTCCCGTCCCGATCACTGAGTATTCCCCTGGGACGCTTTCTAAACTCCGTTTTTTCCACCCGGAGTATTTTCTTTTCATTTTAACTTTTACTTTATTGTTTGCTTTCAAATTCCATTTCTTTTTAACTCCTGGTGGCTCTATACACCAGCCATGGAGTTTGGAAATGCCCTGTAAGTATTTCAACTGCACTTACCTGCGGGCCAGTACCTACCGCTGTCGAGGAGCTGCCTCTGCAGCTCTTGCTCTGCCGTCAGCGTTGACGTAATGCCGATCAAGCGCCAGGCGGGGCTTCTTCAAGTAGTCACTCACATGACTCCGAAGTAAAATGAATATTCTCGTCCACCTGGGTTTTGCATTCTCCAAACATCTTTAATATTACTGGTATCTGTATATGCATTTATTAGATCACTGGAAAGCGATTTAATTTTCCGTTGTCTTGATGATCTGTCTAAATGAGGATCTAGTGTACAATTTAAATCTCCTCCAATTATTAGGTTGTGTTGTGGTAATTCTGGTATAGTATTAAATATTTTCTTATAAAACAGTGGGCTGTCAAAATTTGGGCCATATACATTGACAAAAATCATTTTTGTGTGTATAATTCTCCTATTACAATAATATATCTACCATCACTATCAGTTATAGTTGAAGTGTGTTTAAATGAAATGCCTTTACGAATTAATATTGCTACACCTCTAGATTTATGTGTAAAAGAAGAATGATACGCTTTGTCAATCCATTTAGCCTTTAATCTATGCTCTGCATCTTTTTTTAGATGTGTCTCTTGGATAAACGCCACGTCTACTTTAAGTTCTTTTAAATGTGCTAATACTTTATCTCTCTTGATTGGTTCGTAAATACCTTTAACATTCCAGCTACAAAACGTTATTCCTCCATTCCCCGTATTCGTTTTTAAGTCTTGCATCTTTTATCTAAGGAGGTATGTAATAGATCAAATGGTTCAGCTTGACATACCCGACTTTACACCCGAACTCCGAATAGATGAATTTCAAGACCCTTGGGTATCTCTCACGTATATATCTCCTTTGTATTAATTTATAACTCCATTCAAATATAAAACAATAATAACAAAGAATAATATTTAAAAAAGGATAAAGAGATTAATAGGGTGCACAGAGAGAGAAAAAATTACATCTAATATTAATGTAGTTAGTGTTAGCCATACTACCATGGATAGCAATCTACCGACTTCTGTAGTCGATGTTACAAACTTATCCATCTCCATGATTCCTTAAAATTGTTATTCCATAAAAACATTTAACTGGGAATATTAAACTCTGATGTGTACAGGCTCCATCGGTCAAGTATATGATAATATCTATACTTAATACATATTAAAAGATATAATAAAAAATAATTTTTTTAAAAAGGGAGGAAAATAAAAAATATATATTTTTTTTTTTAAGTGCCGGGGGGATAAATGAAGTCAAACCTTATATTCTGTGTGATTATATTTGCTGTTTACCTAATTCTAAGTAAATCAGCTATAGTTAGTTGTTAATTATTAATTGGTAGTTATCAGCTTTAATTAATAATAATACCGCTGTATGAATTTTAGTATTTGTTAGTTATTAATATTAGTAGTGTTATTATTCTAATTGTTAGTATCCATAGGAGAGTCTCCAATCCATATCTCCAATCCGAGTCTCCAATCAGCATCTTTCTCCTTCTTTAGGTGCCAAAAGTCAATAGTCCACTCCAATCCTGAAAATACAATTTATTTGTTGATATAGTTCATCTTTGACGATTTCATTCAGTCTTCCTCTCGTTCCTTAATCCCCTGGGCAAAGTTCATTGCATCCGCTGGGTTTTTGAAATAATGTTCTTCCTGGTTGTAGGTGACTCTCAGGGTGGCTGGGTACCTCAGACTGTACTTCAAATTCTTCACTTCCTTCAAAATTCTTTTGGTCTCCTTGATTGCATTTCATTTCTTGGAGACCTCTGCTGGGTAGTCTCGATAAATGCTGATCGAATCTTCTTCGTATGTAAGATTTCTACTTTTTACAATTTTGTTCATCATCTCCTCCAGGACATGATGATCATACTGGACTTTTACTATCATTTGTCTTGGAGGTGTGTCTTGCTTTGTATAACGTCTCATTACTCTGTGTGCTCGAGCTAATAAAGGCTTTTGTTCGAGAGATAAAACCTTTTGCAATAAGTTTGCAGTAAACTTTCGGGTATCTTGATTCTTTTCTCTCCCTTCTTGAATACCCACGATCCCTAGGTTCTGTCTTCTCTGGCGTCCTTCCTACTCGGTACATTTATCAGTTACTTTGCCCAGTAAATCAGATAGACGTTGATTTTCTTTGAGGAATGTTTTCATAGTCTGAGCACTTGTTTCGGCTAGATCTTCAAGGTTCTTTATGGCTGTCGACTGCTCCTTGAGTTCTTCCTCCACAGGTTCCAGCTCAGTTTCCATCTTATTTTGGATTTTATCATTCATATCTACTACTATATTTGCAGCTTGATCTGTTAATATTTCTGCAATTTCTTTTCGCAATGTGTCAGATAATTCCGTGGCCGAGATATCGATTTCAGACTTTAACTTTTTCATCTCCTCCTTGATTTTTTCTATTTCTTCCTTAAAATTCATTTTTGCCAGTTCAGTTTTTAATTCCAACTTTATTTCTTTCTTTAACTCTGCCATTTCTTGTACAAAAAAAACTTTAAGTTCTTCAATTTCCGATTTTTTTGACACATCTTCTAGGGATAGTGTCCAACCTGAGCCCGAGGCCTCAGTCGGGCCTTGTTCTTGTTCTGCCGTTTTTAGCCTTGTATACCGGAGTTTTGATTTATCCACGGGTGGGATGCGCTGTGTTGCCATTACGAGTCGCACGCCTGATGACGTCACTCACGGCAGCCAGTGCAGAAACAGCAGGCAGCAGGTAGGTCTTTTCTCCCCGGTTTTTTCCTCGTTTTTTCCACGGAGCTGGCTGGCGTTACTCTCTAGCCCTCCATGGCGGCCACCGGAAGCTAGGACCGACATTCTGGCAGGCAGGTTTGCTAGGGCTACACGTGTGGGTTTAAACTAAATAGTGGGGCGGAGGGGTTTGACTAATTGGGAGTATAAAGATGGAATAGAAGGGGAAGTGACTACAGGTAAAATTGCAAAAGATTCTCGAATTAATGGGAAGGAAATTTCGAGAGGGATAAAATAATAAGGTCAGGGACAATTGCGAGTGGTGCAAGGGAGGACGTGAATACGGAGGTCAAAGTCTTGTAAATGAATGCATGAAATATAAGAAATAAAGTGGATGAGCTTGAGGCTCAGTTAGAAATTGGCAAGTATGATGTTATGGGAATTACAGAGACATGGATGCAAGAGGGCCAGGGCTAGGAACTGAATATTCAAGGGTATACCTCCTATCAAAAAGATTGACATGTGGGCAGAGGGGGTGGGGTTGCTCTGTTGATGAGGAATGAAATTCAGTCCCTTGCAAGGGGTGACATTGAAACAGGAGATGTGGAGTCAGTATGGATAGAACTAAGGAATTGTAAGGGTAAAAAGACCCTAATGGGACTTATCGACAGGCCCCTAAACAGTAGCCTGGACATAGGGGTTAAAATTGGCATGTAGCAAAGGTAATGCTGTGGTTGTTATGGGAGATAAGAGAAAAGTAGTAAACACTGCCCAGTCCATCATCGGCTCTGACCTTCCTTCCATCGAGGGGATCTACCACAGCCGTTGCCTCAAAAAGGCTGGCAGCATCATCAAGGACCCACACCACCCTGGCCACACACTCATCTCCCTGCTACCTTCGGGTAGAAGGTACAGGAGCCTGAGAACTGCAACAACCTGGTTCAGGAATAGCTACTTCCCCACCGCCATCAGGCTATTAAACCTGGCTCGGACAAAACTCTGAACATTATACCCCTCCATCTGTTATGTGCACTTTATTAATTTATTAATGAATGTGTGTATTTAAGTATATAACTGTAGTCAGTGCCTACTATGTTCTGTTATGCTATGCAAAGAAAGAATTTCATTGTCCTGTCAGGGACACATGACAATAAACTCTTTTGACTTTGACTTTGACTTTGAGATTTCATCATGCAGATAGACTGGGAAACTCAGGTTGGTACTGGACCCCAAGAAAGGGACTTTGCAGAGTCCTTTGTGATGGATTCTTAGAGCAGCTTGTATTGGAGCCTACTTGGGAGAAGGCAATTCTGGATTTAGTGTTATGTAATGAACCGGATTTGATAAAGGACCTCGAGGTTAATGAGCCATTAGGAGGTAGTGACCATAACATGGTCAGGTTTAATCTACAATTGTAGAGGGAGAAGGGTAGATCGGAGGTGTCAGTGTTACAATTGAATAAAGGGGACTATGGGGCCATGAGGGAGGAGCTGGCCAAAGTTGACTGGAAAGATGCAGTAGCAGGGATGACAGTGGATTTGCCATATATTCTACTTGTTTCCATCTACATCTCATATACACATTATCCTTTCCAAAATGCCCAGGTGGTAGTGTTGGATTGGTTTTCAGTAGAAGAATATGATTTGCTGTAAGTACTTCCAGGTAAATCTGGTCATCAGAACTCTTAGTAATAGGTTGATCATTTAAAATCGCCTCAATTTCACAGAACAGACTTTGCAACCCTTCATCATCCAAAATGTGTTGTCTAAGAACAGAGCGCAGCACATTTCGTACCATGCAAATTAACTGATCCCACATACCACCCTGATGAGAACCCATCGGAGGATTAAAGCTCCATTTTATGCTTTGTTGACGCATTGTATTCTGGATCTTATCCTGATTTAAGCCTTTGAGTGCCTCTTTTAGTTCCCTTTCCGCTCAAACAAAATTTGAACCATTATCCGATCTTAAAGAAAAAACTTGACATCGTCAACAGATAAATCTTCTTAATGCATGAATACAGAAGTCTGTGTCAAGCGTAGATGCAACTTCAAGATATACTGCTCTACTTGCCATACAAGTGAAGATCACACCATACCATATAACCATATAACCCGTATAACAATTACAGCAAGGAAACAGGCCCTCTCCGCCCTTCCAGTCCATGCCAACCATTTGTTTTCCCCTAGTCCCATCTACCTGCACTCAGACCATACCCCTCCATTCCCTTCCCGTCCATATACCTATCCACTTTACTTTTAAATGTTAAAATCGATCCTGCCTCCACCACTTCTGCTGGAAGCTCATTCCACACAGCCACCACCTCTGAGTAAAGAAGTTCCCCCTCACATTACCCCTAAACTTCTGTCCCTTAATTCTCATGTCATGCCCTCTTGTTTGAATCTTCCCTACCCTCAATGGGAAAAGCTTATCCACGTCAACTCTGTCTATCCCTTTCATCATTTTAAAGACCTCAATCAAGTCCCCCCTTAACCTTCTGCGCTCCGAAGAATAAAGACCTAACTTGTTCAACCTTTCTCTGTAACATAGTTGCTGGAACCCAGGCAACATTCTAGTAAATCTCCTCTGTACTCTCTCTATTTTGTTGACATCCTTCCTATAATTAGGCGACCAAAATTGTACACCATACTCCAGAATTAGTCTTACCAATGCCTTGTACAATTTTTAACATTACTTCCCTACTCCTATATTCAATGCTCTGATTTATAAAGGCCAGCACACCAAAGGCTTTCTTTACAACCCTATCTACATGCAATTCCATCTTCAGGGAACTATGCACAGTTATTCCTAGATCCCTCTGTTCCACAGCATTCCTCAATTCCCTACCATTTACCATGTACGTCCTATTTTGATTTGTCCTGCCAAGATGTAGCACTTCACACTTATCAGCATTAAACTCCATCTGACATCTTTCAGCCCACTTTTCCAAATGGCCCAAATCTCTCTGCAGACTTTGAAAATCTACTTCATTATCCACAACACCACCTATCTTAGTATCATCTGTATACTTACTTATCCAATTTTCCACCCCATCATCCAGATCATTGATGTACATGACAAACAACAGTGGACCCAACACAGATCCCTGAGACACCCCACTGGTCACCGGCTTCCAACCTGACAAACAGCCATCCACCATTACTCTCTGACATCTCCCATTCAGCCACTGTTGAATCCATCTTGCTATTCCGCCATTAACACACAAAGATTGAACCTTCTTAAACCAACCTTCCATGGGGCACCTTGTCAAAGGCCTTACTAAATTCCATATAGACAACATCCACTGCTTTACCCTCATCAATTTCCCTAGTAACCGTTTCAAAAATTCAAGAAGGTTTGTCAAACATGACCTTCCAGGCACAAATCCATGTTGACTGTTCCTGATCAGACCCTGTTTATCCAGATGCTTATAGATATTATCTCTAAGTATCCTTTCCATTAATTTACCCACCAACGACGTCAAACTAAACAGGTCTATAATTACTAGGTTTATTCTTTGAACCCTTTTTAAACAATGGAACAACATGCGCAGTACGCCAATCCTCCGGCACTATTCCCGTTTCTAATGACATTTGAAATATTTCTGTCATAGCTCCTGCTATTTCTACACTAACTTCCCTCAATGTCCTAGGGAATATCCTGTCAGGACCTGGAGACTTATCCACTTTTATATTTTTCAAATGTGTCAGTACTTCCTCCTCTTTGAATCTCATAGTTTCCATAGCTACTTACTTTTTTCCCTTACCTCACAGAGTTCAATATCCTTCTCCTTGGTGAATATCAAAGAAAAGAAATTGTTCAATATCTCCCCCATCTCTTTTGTCTCTGCAGATAGCTGTCCATTCTGGCTCTCTAATGGTCCAATTTTATCCCTCGTTATCCTTTTGCTATTAATATAGCTGTAGAAACCCTTTGGATTTACTTTCACCTTTCTTGCCAAAGCAACCTCATATCTTCTTTTAGCCTTCCTAATTTCTTTCTTAAGATTCTTTTTACATTCTTTATACTCCTCTAGCACCTCATTTACTCCATGCCTCCTATAATTATTGTAGATATCTCTCTTTTTTCGAAACAAGTGTCCAATTTCGCTTGAAAACCATGGCTCTTTCCAATTTTTGCTATTTCCTTTCAACCTAACAGGGACATAAAGATTCTGTACTCTTACAATTTCCCCTTTAAGTGTCCTCCATTTCTCTTCTACATCCTTCCCATGAAACAAAGTGTCCCAATTCACTCCTTTAAAATCCTTACGCATTCCCTCAAAGTTAGTCTTTCTCCAATCAAAAATCTCCACCCTAGGTCCAGTTCTGACTCTCTCCATAATTATATTGAAACTAAAGGTATTGTGATCACTGGTCCCGAAGTGTTCACCAACGCATACCTCCGTCACCTAACCTACCTCATTTCCTAACAGGAGGTCCAGCACTGCCCCTTCTCTGGTCGATACCTCTATGTACTGCTGCAAAAAAACTATCCTGCACACATTTTACAAACTCCAAACCATCCAGCCCATTTACAGAATGTGTTTCCCAGTCTATTTTTGGAAAATTGAAATCTCCCACAATCACTACCTTGTGCTTACTACTAATATCTGCTATCTCCTTGCATATTTTCTCTTCCAATTCTCGCTCCCCATTTGGCGGTCTATAATACACCCCTAAAAGCGTTGCTACACTGTTCCCACTTCTCAGTTCCACCCAAATAGCCTCCCTAGACGAGCCCTCTAATCTATCCTGCCAAAGCACTGCTGTAATATCTTCTCTGACAAGCAATGCAACACCTCCCCCTCTGGTCCCTCCAATTCTATCACACCTGAAGCAACGAATTCCTGGAATATTTAGGTTCCAATCACAGCCCTCCTGCAACCATGTTTCACTGATTGCCACAACATCATATTTCCAGGCGTCAATCCAGGCTCTAAGTTCATCCACCTTTCTTACAATGCTCCTAGCATTAAAATATACACATTTTAGAAACCCACCATCCCTTATTCTCTGTTTCACAACCTTTTCACAAAGTTTTGTCCTTTCTTAACCTCCATAGGACCAAAATAATCCACCCCACATCTGTGAACGGAGGTTTATCCGGAGTGATCCTCTCCAAAGGCATGTCTGCCAATTTCTGTATACCAAGTTTTGGCTGTTCTCTGCTTGGTTCACAAAGAAACTTTGGCCCAGTGATCCATCTCCTGTTGTTTAGAAAGCAATTTGCTGTTAGTCCTCGCGAGGCTTCGTCCGCAGGATTTTCCTTTGTGCTAACATATCTCCATTGAGAAACATTAGTAGCTCCCAATACAAAGGAGACTCTATTTGCTACTAATGTCATAAAGCGTTTGTTTTCATTATTGAAGTATTTCACAACCGTGGTGCTATCGGTCCAGAAGATAGATTCTTCCAGTTGAAATTGTAGTTCCTTTTGCAACATTATGTGAATTTTAACAGCTAAGACTGCCGCAGTAAGTTCCATTCTGGGAATCGTCATTTGTTTCAATTCTGGCTTTTCCCATTAAGAATGCAACATGCACTCTTTTGTTAACATTTTGCAGTCTTAAATAAGAAACAGTACCGTAGCCACTTTCACTGGCATCCGAAAAATGATGCAATTGTGCATTTCTGATCTTACCAATGTTTTTAGGCTTTATGCACCGATCTACCTTAAACATTGAAATTTTATTGAGGTCTGTTAACCATTCTGTCCAACGGTGCGAGGATGTTTGAGTTATACTCTCATCCCATCCAAGTTTATCCTTACAAAAATTTTGTAAAATTAACTTGGCTGGCAGTGTAAAATGGTGCAAGAAATCCCAAAGGGTCATATACTGAGCCAATCACAGATAAGATACCCCTTCTTGTACATGGTCGCTACTGAATCGATAATTTAAACTTAAACACATCTGTTTCCATGCACCAGTGCAGTCCCAGTGCCCTTTCCATTGGCAAATTGCCTTTATCTAAATCCAACTCCTTGGTTTCTTCAGCTCTGTCATCTGGTGGAATGCTTTCCAATACAACACGATTGTTGCTGATCCACTTGGAAAGTACACATCCTCCCTTATTGCAGAGAGAGGTCAAGTGTTTTACCATTTGGATTGCCTCCTGCTCAGTAGATATGGATTTTAGCCAATCGTCCATCAAGAAATTATTTTTCAAACTTGAAATTACCTCCTCTGGGAAATAATCTTTATTATTACCCATATCATCCATCTGCGGTTTTCCTTAAAGCAACATTCGCACAACTTGGAGATGACACTGCTCCAAAGAGATGTACTTTCATCCGGTAATCAACAAGATCTTGATGCACACCCCCTTCAGGTCACCATAAGAATCGCAGGTAATCAATATGTTTACCAGCTACTTTCACGATGAAACATTGATCTGATGTCAGCCATTAAAGCAATCGTTTCTTGCCTAAATTTGATGAGAACTCCAATGAGTGAGTTGGTAAGGTCTGGATCTTGCAGTAGTTCATTGTTAAGCGATGTACCTTTAAAGACTGCAGCACAGTCAAAGACCACCCTCAATGTCCCTTTCTTTGAGTGATACACCCCATGGTGCGGAATATACCAAAGCTCTCCATCACCTTGATATAATTGATTTGTTGGTACCATTTCGGCATAATCATTAGCAATCATATCCTGTAAGAAGGATGTACATTCCTCTTGAAATTTTGTGTTCTTAGCAAGCTTACGTTTCAAATTCTGGATACGCTGTTCTGCCATATGACAATTATTCAGTAAACTAACACTTTCTTGCTTGAAAGGTAAGTCAAAACAATAATGTCCATTGATCATCTTAACTGAATAGTTCATAATATCCAAGAATTTTAATTCTTCTCTGGACATTTCTTCAGATTCTTTGCTGGTACTTTCATTGAAGTCATGATTATATTGCTTCATTAACAGCTTTTCCAATTTACCCTTGATATTTTGTTAACAGCAACAGCACGGCAGTTCACCAGGCTACCGTTTCCGTTATTCTTGCTCAAGAAGCCATAGATAACTCATCCAAGTAGGGTCTTCACAGCATATGGTCCAACCCCTTGGCTCCTAATAATCTGTATAGGTCATAATGCTTTCAGAGCACTCGTTCCAATAAGCAAGTCAATATCAGAATTTATCTTTGATATTTTGTTGACATCCTTCAGGTAAGTCTTCACATCTGGGTATATTCTGATGACCAACAGGTATAGTTCCATATGTAAACACCTCCGATATTGGAATAAAATTACCTTCATCCAAACTCCATATTTGTAAAGTGTAATGACTAGGGTACTCTTTCTCTTTATTCATGGTACGCATTTGAATTTTAACTTTCTCTTCTGTAATGTCCAGCATTCTCATCAAAATCTCTGTACAAAAAGTAGCTCACCTTCCGTGGTCCAGAAATGCATAGGTCTGCAACACGACATTAGTTTCCCTATTTCTCACGGACTGGTAAGATAGAGAAGATGCATGCTTCAACCCCGGCCCCAATATGAGCAGTTACTTGAGGCGAGGTGACAGCATTAATAGCAGCCGACTCCTCCTTCTGCTCTGTATGGTCCAGCTCTTTCTTTACAGGGTGAAGCACATCAGGATGATTCTGCTTACATTTGTCACAAATTATTGGGCACTTACAGTTTTTACCATGTGCCCCTTCTTTAGACATCCAAAGCAGATTCCATTTCTTTTTAAGTCCATCTTTTCTTCATATTTCTTCATAGATTTACGACACCATCTTATGGTGTGACCCACTTCATCACAAAACGGACAAAATCCCTTCTTCTTAATAGCCGGTGCATCTTCTGTGGCTCCACCTGTCATCTTCTTAGGTGTTATAGTAGCAAAATTGCTTTTCCTAGGCCCTGTTTTTCCCTTAGTTTTGGTAAAAGTAGAACCTTTGATAGTTGCAAGTGGCTTGTGCTCTTCCATGATCCAGTGCAGTTCTAACATGTTCTGTACTTCCCTTTCTAAGAATTCCACCAGGTCTGGTAGCCTGGTTATTTGCTTCCTTTCGTCTCAAATTTTGCCTGTTTCATCTTTGGGCAATTTGCTAATGATAATTCTAGTATTACTCAGAATATTCATTTCTCATCGAGCTACAACAATTTCTCAGAAATTTTGCATAATTACGCAATGCTTCCCCATCTTCCGGCTTGATTCCTTTCCAAGCATGGGCCTTATCCATGTAAGCGTTAGCAAGGGTACACAAAAAGCTGGAGAAACTCAGCGGGTGCAGCAGCCTCTAAGGAGCGAAGGAGATAGGCGACGTTTCGGGTCGAGACCCTTCTTCAGACTGGTCAGGGATCAGGAAAACGAGAGATATAGACGGTGATGTGGAGAGATAAGGAACAATGAATGAAAGATATGCAAAAAAGTATCGATGATAAAGGGAACAAGCCATTGTAAGCTGTTTGTGGTATGAAAATGAGAAGCTGGTGCGACTGGGGTGGGGGAGGGAGATAGAGATAGAGGGAATGCCAGGGCCCGAGGGCTGAGGGAGAGGTGGGAAGGGGAGGAGACAGCAAGGGTTAACAGAATTGAGAAAATTCAATGTTCAAGCCCAAAGGATGCAGACTCCCCAAGCGGAATATGAGGTGCTGTTCCTCCAGCTTGCGGTGTTGCTCACTCTGGCCGTGGAGGAGGCCCAGGACCGAGAGGTCGGATGCGGAATGGGAGGGGGAGTTGAAGTGCTGAGCCACCGGGAGGTCGGGTTGGTTTTTGCGGACCGAGCGGAGGTGTTCGGCGAAACGATCGCCAAGCCTCCGCTTGGTCTCACCGATATATCATCTGGCATCTGGAGCAGCGGATGCAGTAGATGAGGTTGGAGGAGGTGCAGGTGAACCTCTGTCGGACCTGGAAGGACTGCTTGGGTCCCTGAAAGGAGTGGAGGGGGGAGGTGAAGGGACAAGTGTTGCATTTCTTGCGGTTGCAAGGGAAAGTGCCCGGGGAAGGGGTAGAGTGGGAGGGGAGGGAAGAATTGACAAGGGAATTGATAAGCGTTAGCAATCCTCTGTTCATCACCAAACCGTTCTTTGAGTAATCTTCTCGCCTTTTTATAACCAAGGTTGCCTTGCTATTTCTGACAACTTTCTACAAGCTCGTTCACACTTCCACGTGTACTTCACTGGAAATCGTACGCGCTCTTTTTCATCCTTTACATTCATATAACCATATAACCATATAACAATTACAGCACGGAAACAGGCCCTCTCGGCCCTTCCAGTCCGTGCCGACCATTTGTTTTCCCCTAGGAAATAGGAAAAAATATTAATCTCTAATATTTCGTCTAATGCCTTAACGAAAGCTTAATACTGCAAAGGATCCACCATACGTAGGAATTTCTGCTGGTGGTAGAATGAGAGATGTTCTCGTTGAATTCAGATTGCCTATTCAACAATACCATCAACCCATCCTGATACCCTCGGCTTGACTCCACCTGTCGATAAACAGGCATATGTGACTCAAACTGGCTTGGTCTAGCCTGTTTTCAGGCCTTGGAAAAGCGTGGTCTGCTATTGGTCTGCCTCGAACCTCCTCAGATGCTCCAATAGTAGTTGGTTTTGATCTAACACCCAATTGCTGAAATGCAGTTTCACCCCCCATACTTAGTTTCTTTAGGGTTTCCAAGCCAAGGTATCCGGTGGACCTCGATTGTGGAATTGACCATACTGCTAATTCACTTTGAGCAGTTTTTCTTCTTGGTCCAGAGCTCATCATCCTCGATGATCTAGAGCTACATCTTGAAACCTCACCTTTCAATAGCTCGTTCTTTGTTCTAGCCACCGCCGTCTTTGTGTCAATTTCCAGTTGTTCCTTTCGTCTTCTCAGCTTCTCATTTTGTGGTGTCATAGAAACATAGAAACATAGAAAATAGGTGCAGGAGTAGGCCATTCGGCCCTTCAAGCCTGCACCGCCATTCAATATGATCATGGCTGATCATCCAACTCATATCCTGTACCTGCGTTCTCTCCATACCCCCTGATCCCTTTATCCACAAGGGCCACATCTAACTCCCTCTTAAAAGCCAATGAATATAGTCATCTCTTCTTGTCCTTCTTCAATCCCATGTTTCTTCTTGATGGCATCCGCCTCTATTGAGAGCGCAGTTAGCTCAGCTTTAACTTCCAATTGAGCAGAAGCCCTTAAAACCGAACTGGCATAAACCAGATCTGTGGCCTGATCTTCGTGAAGATACATTTGAGATACTATCCCCAGGTGCAATGTCATCTTTTTCTTCTTCTTCAGCACCTAGTTGCTTTACATCTCCTTTTCTGTAACATTCACTTTGGTCAACTTCAGCTAACCATGTTTCTGCAACTTCCATCATAATACTCCGTATTTTCTGAATACCACTTACTATGTCTTTCACGTTCCTCTTGAGATTGCTCTGCTTCCAGCAGTGTGTCCTGCTTTTCTTTAAGCTCATTATTAGGGCTACATATCAGACCTAATTTATCCTCAACATTCTCCAAGTTAGCATCTGATCCCATTAATACCTTCACACTTTCAAACAGCCTTCTAATCCTCTTCCAAAACTTGTTTCTATCCGATTCGGTTTCTGAACATGAACTCGTCCTTTCTCAATGAGTTTAACTTTTCTGGCTGGTCTCCTGGTGCCACCTCATGCTCCATCAGGCACAAAACTTTCTCCCTCTTCTCTCATAATTTAAAGAGGTCTTGGCAGATCGCCAAGTCTTAAAATTATACAAACAGAGTAGTCTGCTGGCTTGTTCTTGTATTTTGTCAACAATTTCACTTAAATCCTAACAAACTGAGATTGTTTTGAACTTTTCAAACACCCAGGTGCACAAAGCTGATGCTAATTCAAATGGAATTCGTGCTTATCAAAGGATTCAAAACAATCCAAGGTCAGTCTGGCTAGAATATCTCTTCCACAGACAAATTGAAAAAAACACTTCCTGATGGCTCTGTTAAAAGCAGCCTTTTCATTTGCCGTATAAAATTAAAGCTGTGATTTGAAATTCAAAGAGTAATAATTGATTTGCAATCACAATTCCAGTGATACCTCTTCAGATAAGTCTCGATGCTGTCAATAGACCTCAAGGCCTCCTCTGGCCGAGATATATTATCTTCAATTTCTCCTGGAACGACTTACTCCTCTGGCTAAGCCTCTCCGTAAATCTTAGCCAATCATCTGTCCCAATCTCTGGGACTGGTATTTTCCTTCAGATCCATGACTCTAACCAGTCTTCTTCTGGCTAAGTCTCTCCAAGATCTTAGCCTGGTAATCTGTCTCAATCTCAGGGACTTGTATCACTCCTGTGATGGAGGTCTGCTTCTATTTAATCTTCTGTCTCACTCTCTGGGACTAGCATTTAACCCCCCTGCTGGAGGTTCCCTTCGACTTAACATAGCAGCAGATTTTTCATTTCATTCGGAAAATTAACTCCCTAGCCGCAAAATGGATGAGAATGGATAAGGGGAATATCTTCGATATGCATGCGAGCTTCCTCTGAGACGTTCAGAGCTTCTTCACAGATACAACTTCAACACACAGTCTTTTGATGAATAAATGCTTTATCATTGATGGAAAACAGTAAGATACATCCAAGTTTCCTCCGACTCGCTACTGCAACGTTCCTCTAATTCCAACTTGCAAATTTAAACATTGGAAAACTCCTCGTGTCTCCATTACATTCGCATTGTCATAACCTTCTCCACCGTCTCTCAAAACTAATCTAAAAACTAAACTTCTGCGCAAGCATCCCAGCTCCAAAACATGCCCCAAAACACGTCACAAATCCCACCCACCATACAACGGGCAGTCTAAAATTTAAAGGCATATGCCATCATCAGTGACATGCAAAACAGGCCAAATGGCCACTACAAGGTATGTGAAGAGAAAAAAATTAGTTAAGACCAAAGTTGGACCCTTGAAGACCGAAAAAGGTGAATTTATTATGGGGAACAAGGACATGGCAGATGAGTTGAACAGGTACTTTGGATCCGTCTTCGACAAAGGAGGACACAAACAATCTCCCTAGTATAGTAGTGGCCAGATGATGTGGGGTGATGGAAGCACTGAAGGAAATCGACTTTAGGCAGGAAATGGTGCTGGGTAGACTGATGGGACTAAAGGCGGATAAATCCCCAGGGCCTGATGATCTGCATCCCAGGGTACTTAATGAAGTGGCTCAAGAAATCGTGGATGCATTGGTGATAATGTTCCAATGTTCTATAGACTCAGGATAAGTTCCTGTGGATTGGAGGGTAGCTAATGTTATCCCACTTTTTAAGAAAGGCGGGAGAGAGAAAACAGGGAATTATAGACCAGTTAGCCTGACATCGGTGGTGGGGAAGATGCTGGAGTCAATTATAAAAGATGAAATAGCCACACATTTGGATAGCAGTAACAGGATTGGTCCAAGTCGGCATGGATTTACAAAGGGGAAATCATGCTTGACTAATCTTCTGGACTTTTTGGAGATGTAACTAGGAAAATGGACAAGGGAGAGCCAGTGGATGTAGTGTACCTGGACTTTCAGAAAGCATTTGATAAAGTCCCAGATAGGAGATTAGTGGACAAAATTATGGCACATGGTATTGGGGGTAGAGTGCTGACATGGATAGAAAATTGGTTGGCAGACAGGAAACAAAGTATCAGGATTAATGGGTCCCTTTCAGAATGGCATGCAGTGACTAGTGGGGTACCGCAAGGCTCGGTGCTGGGACCGCAGCTATTTACAATATACATCAATGATTTGGATGAAGAGATTCAAAGTAACATTAGCAAATGGGTGGCAGTGTGAACTGTGAGGAGGATGCTATGAGAATGCAGGATGACTTGGACAGGTTGGGGGAATGGGCAGATGCATGGCAGATGAAGTTTAATGTAGATACATGTTAGGTTATCCACTTTGGTAGCAAAAACAGGAAGGCAGATTACTATCTAAATGGTGTCAAGTTGGGAAAATGGGAAGTACAACGGGATCTGCGAGTCCTTGGTCATCAGTCTATGAAACTTCGCATGCAGGTACAGCAGGCAGTAAAGAAAGCGAATGGCATGTTGGCCTTTATAACAAGAGGAGTCAAGTATAGTAGCAAAAAGGTCCTTCTGCAGTTGTACAGAGCCCTAGTGAGATTACACCTGGAATATTGTGTGCAGTTTTGGTCCCCTAATTTGAGAAAGGACATTCTTGCTATTGAGGGAGTGCAGCGTAGGTTTACAAGGTTAATTCCGGGATGGCATGATTGTCATATGCTGAGAGAATGGAGCGGCTGGGCTTGTACACTCTGGATTTTAGAAGGATGAGAGGGGATCTTATTGAAACATATAAGATTGTTAAGGGTTTGGACACACTAGAGGCAGGAAACATGTTCCCGATGTTGGGGAAGTCCAGAACCAGGGGCCAGTTTGCGGATGACACGAAGCTGGGGGGCAGTGTTAGCTGTGAGGAGGATGCTAGGAGGCTGCAGGATGACTTGGATAGACTGGGTGAGTGGGCAAATGCATGGCAGATGCAGTATAATGTGGATAAATGTGAGGTTATCCACTTTGGTGGCAAAAACAGGAACGTAGACTATTATTTGAATGGTGACCGATTAGGAAAAGGGGAGGTGCAGCGAGACCTGGGTGTCATGGTACACCAGTCATTCAAAGTAGGCATGCAGGTGCAGCAGGCTTTGAAGGAAATGAATGGTATGTTGGCATTCATAGCAAAAGGATTTGAGTACAAGAGCAGGGAGGTTCTACTGCAGTTGTACAGGGTCTTGGTGAGGCCACACCTGGAGTATTGCATACAGTTTTGGTCTCCTAATCTGAGGAAAGACATTCTTGCCATAGAGGGCGTACAGAGAAGGTTCACCAGACTGATTCCTGGGATGGCACGACTTTCATATGAAGAAAGACTGGATAGACTTGGCTTGTACTCGCTGGAGTTTAGAAGATTGAGGGTGATCTCATAGACACTTACAAAATTCTTAAGGGGTTGGACAGGCTAGATGCAGGAAGATTGTTCCCGATGTTGGGGATGTCCAGGACAAGGGGTCACAGTTTAAGGATAAGGGGGAAATCTTTTAGGACCGAGATGAGAAAATCGTTTTTCACACAGAGAGTGGTGAATCTGTGGAATTCTCTGCCACAGAAGGTAGTTGAGGCCAGTTTGTTGGCCATATTTAAGAGGGAGTTGGATGTGGCCCTTGTGGCTGAAGGGATCAGGGGGTATGGAGAGAAGGCAGGTACAGGATACTGAGTTGGATGATCAGCCATGATCATATTGAATGGCGGTGCAGGCTCGAAGGGCCGAATGGCCTGCTCCTGCACCTAATTTCTATGTTTCTATGTTTCTATAATCTATCCATGATTCACCAGACCTTTTGTGTTACTCCAGCACTTTGTGTCCTTCCGTGGAAATCTTAAATCTGGTTAAAGTAGCTCCACTGAGTCAAATATTATAGCATAACCTTCCATAATCCTGGATTAAATTGTACATTCCCTCATGGTTCTAGATTGAGCCCAAAATGAAGTACTATTAACATATTAATTCTTGCAAGGCCAGTTGCATTTGTCATTTTAAATTATTACCACATTTTCCCTTATGAATATTTTATGTTTCTGTTTTGTTGTGGCAATTTCCATTAAAGAAAAATCACCTGTAAGGTTTAATTGTTTTTTTTATTATTTAAAAAAATCTTTCTATTAACAGGACACTAGAGCTATTTGTAATATTAACTGACGATCACTACTATTGACAGAGGGAAATCAACAATAATTGATGATGAATTTTCTGTTGATCAAAAACAGCTGGGAAAATATTGAGTATAATTGAGAAACTAATGCCGTAGAGGACTGTCCTTTGGTAATCAGTAAACCAAATTGAAACCCACAACATGGGTTAAATGTAAATACCCCAGAAAAAAATTGTTGGAAGTGGTACAAAGAAGTTATGGCAGAAAGAACAACAGGAATGAAAACTGTGCTGGCATGTACTCTAAATGTACCTAAACTTACCATCCATCCATCCATCCATCCATCCATCCATCCATCCATCCATCCATCCATCCATCCATCCATCCATCCATCCATCCATCCATCCATCCATCCATCCATCCATCCATCTCTATCTATATTACTAAAAGTAAGATCTTGACTTCCTGTTTTCTGTTTCATGATTTTTGAAAAAACGCTGCCACTTACGGCTGTGATTTTTGGCCCCCTCTGCCGCGCAGGACAAGAGGATTTTTCCCGTCAATGCAAAATATAAGAGTTATTAATGTTTAAAAAATGTTGACATTCTCTCTGTTCCCCCTGCTGGTGGGAGGGGGGGGGGGAATTTACAACCCAGAGGTGTTGTGCCTCACTCAGCAAGATGGAGGAAGTGAGAGGGTCATGTCTCTCTGACATGTGTTGTTGTTGGTGGTGGTAACTGCTTTGAAATGCTGCACTGCAAAAATGCTTGCTGTGGGTGGTGGTAACTGCTTTGAAATGTTGCACTGCAAAAATGGTTGTTGTTGGTGGTGGTAACTGCTTTGAAATGCTGCACTGCAAAAATAGTTGTTGGTGGTGGTGGTAACTGCTTTGAAATGCTGCACTGCGAAAATGGTTGTTGGTGGTAGTGGTAACACATTTGAAATGCTGCACTGTAAAAATGGTTGTTGTTGGTGGTGGTAACTGCTTTGAAATGCTACACTGCAAAAAAATGGTTGTTGGTGGTGGTGGTAACTGCGTTGAAATGCTGCACTGCAAAAATGGGTGTTGTTGGTGGTGGTAACTGCTTAGAAATGCTGCACTGCAAAAATTGTTGTTGGAAACTTGACAACTTCCTGTTTGCACTGTATATTGATTTTAGATAAAACGCTACCACTTACGGCTCTGATTTTTGGCCATCTTACTCAGTCCCCCGCCCCTCATCAGGTGCAGAGGATTCTTCCCATCAACGAAAAATAAAAGTGTTATTAGTGTTTAAAAAAATGTTGAGAATCTCTCTCCTGTCAATCATGCCATGAGGGCCACGCCCCTTCCAGTTGGAGGGGGAGGGATTATAAAACCTGGAAGTGTGGGTGTGGCTCAGTCTCTGGAAGATGGGGGAGGGAACTCTGTCTGAACTGTGAATCAACAGAAAACACTGAATGTCTACTGAACTGTGAGTGTGGTGTTTATGTGGTGTTTTGTGTGGTTTTATGGTGATTTTAAGGTGGTTTCACCCTGCGTGAAATGGTATGAAACTGCATTTGAATGTGGTGGCCTTGAACCCTGCATGAAATGTTATGAAACTGCACTTGAATTTGGTGGCCATGCACCCTGCTTGAAATGGAATTTGAAGGAATAGCCGTCAGTCAACTGCTAGCCCAGAAGCCTCTAAGGATCTTCCAGTGTCTCTGAGGATCCTCCAGTGCTTCTACTCAGCGGCTGTGGAAAGCATCTTGTCCGGAAATATCACAATTTGGTTTGGGAACTGCTCTGCCCAGGACAAGAAGGCTCTGCAGACAGTAGTGCATTCAGCCGAATGCACTATGGGAACTTCACTCGCCCCTCTGCAGGAACTATACATCAGAAGGTGTAACTCCAGAGCCAATAAGATCATGGGAGACCCCTTCCACCCCTGCAACGGACTGTTCCAGCTGCTACGGTCAGGCAAACGCCTCCGTTGCCATGCTGTGAGAATGGAGAGGTTGAGAAGGGGTTTCTTCCCAGAGGCCATTAGGACTGTAAACTCCTACCTCACCAGGGACTATCTTTACTGTACTATTCTACTGTTCTTTTTAAATTGCTATGCAATATGTAAAAAGAATATGTGATTTTGTTCCATTCAGTTTGTAGTTTGTTTGTTTGTTTGTTTGTTTTTTGCACAATGTCCGCGAGCATTGCCACTTTTCATTTCACTGCACATCTCATATCTGTATGTGATGAATACATTTGACTACTTGAGCCGTGAGTGAGCTGCCAGCACATCAGGCTTGAGTGACTGAGCTGCCACCCCAAGAATCCATTTGGCCCACAATGTCCATACTAGCCCTCTGGAAATCAGTCCCTTCAGCCCACCCCATCCTAATGCTCCAGAACGCAATTGGGGGTTATGTGTGTGTGATGGAATATTGCATTGGTTGAACAGGTTGCATTGGCGGAATTGGTGAGTGGTGGAATATTGCATTGAGGGAATGGGTTGCATTGGGGCACCAGGCCTCCCGTGTTGGGGAATGGGTGAGTGGTGGAATATTGCATTGGGGAATGGGTTGTTTTTGGGGACCAGGCTTCCTGTGGAGGCTATGGGTGAGTGGTCGAATATTGTGTTGAGGAATGGGTTGCATTGGCGAACCAGGCCTCCCGTGATGGGGAACGGGTGAGTGGTGGAATATTGCATTGGGGAACAGATGGAACAATATTGTTTTGGGGGACTAGCACTCCTGTGGGGACTATGGGTGAGTGGTGGAATATGACATTGGGGGAACAGGTTGCATTGGGGGACCAGGCATCCCGTGTAACAGGGACCCAACGGGTCTCACTTGGTCTAGTATCTATATTATACAAAAACTCTCGTGTTGTTTCTATGTGTGTGTGTGTATATGCATTATTGCATCTTTGCTAAAACATTACATGGTAGCGCTGAAATGTTTGCAGAACTTTACTCAGCTTTTTCCCGTTGTCAGTCTTGTCAAGTTTCCTTCAGATTTTATGTTATATTTCAATGTTATTGATATTTAAAGTTTAAAAAGAACCTTCTGTAACAAGATATTTACCGTTAACATCCTTGCTGGCGGCTCCCACCAAACTTTGATACAAAGTTGCAATACAGGAACACTCTGTGCTTCCACCATCACTGTCCTCCACCTAACATTTGCAATAATGTTGCCATCATAGAACACTTACTCCAGCTCCTGGCAACAAGTGCTTCAACAGGAGGAGAGGGTGAATTGGTATTGCAATTCGAAGTGCAGGCAGCTGAAGTCCAATTGATTTTTGTTTTATGTCCAGTGCTGGGGGAGGCAGGGGAGTGGTGGAATTTTACTTTGGTGAACGGGTTGAGTTGGGGGACCACGCCTCCCAAGGGGGCTAGGGGTTAGGGGTGGAATATTGCACTGGGGAATGTGTTGCATTGGGGGGACCAGGCCTCTGGTGTGACAGGGACCTATTTGGTCTAGTATATATTACTAAAACTCTCAGCTTGTTTCTATCTATGTGATTACATGTAATACTGAAATTATGCCAAAAGGATACAGGATAACGCTAAAATGTTTGCACCACCTTACTCTCTATGGTCCTGCGGTGGTCTGTGCACAGGTTCGTTCAAATTGATGTTATATTTCACAAGTAATTTCACATTTTCTTAATGTAAAAAGTCAACATTTGAGAAAAAAAATCTTCACTCTGCAGCTATATCTGCTGCTATGACTTCAGAATGCTACAAAGATGCAATCTCAGCACAATCAGTCGTGCCAGGTTGCCAACACTAGCAAGTGCAACAATGTTGTGGCTAGTATATTCCTGGCAGCATCCAGGAGGGAGGGTGCATTTTTAAACATATATTAAAATCCCAGTGCACTGAATTTTGAATAAGGCAAAATAAGCAGCCCTGCGCAGTTGGGAGCGATGGGTGAGTGGTGGAATATTGCTCTGCGGAAACAGGTTCCGATGGGGAAATGGGTGATTTGCGGAGTATTGCCTTGGGGTACAGGTTGTGTTGCGGGACCAGGCCTCCCGTTGGCGAAACGGGTGAATGGTGGAATATTGCCGTGGGGAACAGGTTGCATTGGGTGACCAGACCTCTCGTGGGGTCTATGTGTGAGTGGTGGAATATTGCGTTGGGGGACCAGGCCTCCCATGTGACAGGGACCCAACAAGTCCTACTTAGTCTAATATATCTATATACTTTTAAAACTGTGTGTGTGTCTGCCGACCGCCGTCCGGCCGCCGGCTGGCTGTCACATTTTCGCCCTTTGATTCCCTGCTCCGCCAAAACCGAACCCTCAAACGCCGCCATTTTTTCCATTTTGCCCAGACATTACGCTTGTATATTCACAAATGCACTCCTCATTACATTTAGGCATTTCTATGTACACTTTTTAACATCAAATCCTTCACCCCCCCCCCCCCCCCAGTCATATTGTGGCCTCCTGCTGGCCAGGCACCATAACTGCAGCTGCTGCAGCACTCACTCATTTTGTGGCCTCCTACTGGCCATGCCCTCCCCCCCTCCCTCCCCCCTCCCCCCCTCCTCCCCCCTCCCCCCATGCGCCTCCCCCCATCCGCCTCCCCCTCCCCTCACCCCTCCCTCCCTCCCCTCCCCCCCCCCCCCCTCCCTCCCCCCCTGCTCCCCTGTACTTGGGTACTGAAGCACGTTCGGGGTCCAGACCCAATGGGTCTGCACTTGGTCTAGTATATTACTAAAACTCTCATCTTGTTTGTTTGTATATGTGTGTGATCCTGAAACTACGCCAAAACGGTACATGATAGCACTACAGTTTTGGGCCTACCTTACTCAACATTGTCCTGGGGTGTAGTGTGGCAAGTTTCATTTGGATTGATGTTCTATTTTACACTTAATATAATACAAGATTTTAATGTTATTGACATTTTACACTTTATAAAAAACACTTTTCAAACCACTTTTCCAGTTGCCCTGCCGGTCAGACAGGTTGCAATGATATCACAATGGGATCCCGAATCTCATTTACATGAAAATTCCCAATAAAACATGTTTTAATCAAATTCTTCCATTCACAATCTAATTTATTCAAAAAAACGCTATTTTCACCCAAAAAAATGGATTAAAATCTTCAGTTTTCATTAACAGCTAACTTTGTGTTTAGGTTATTAAAGAAAATTCACGATTTTCTTTTTGGGGGGATGGGATAGGGGGGAGATTTAATTTAAAAATAACTGAAAGTCTCCCCGCGCGTGCGCAGTGGGCCCCGTATCCTCGCAGGGGATTTGGGGGCGGCGACGCTGCTGCTGCAGGCACACGGGGAGGGAGAAGAGCGGGACCAGGGGCAAGGACTAGGCCACAGCCTCGGCCTCTCCCTCACCCTCCCAAGGACTAGGCCACTCGGCCCATCCCCCAGATACCCCCCACCTCAAGTACAACTTCAAGGATATTAAATGACCGTGGTGCTGAGGGGAAGGAGAGGAGCAGGACCCGGGGCAAGGTCTAGGCCGCAGCTTCCGCCTTGGTCCCTCCCTCCCCCTCCCCCAGCTCCAGGCCGCTCAGCCCGTCCCCACCGACAGCCCCCGCCTCAAGTACAACTCAATCTCTGATGTGGTGGGAAAAACAGGGCCGGCGGTGGCTTACATCGAGATCCTGGGCTAGTGAGGAGGGAGTGGAGAGGGTAGAGAGGGAGAGGAGGGGGTAGGGGGGGAGTGGGGAGGGGGGAGGGGGAAGTGGGGGAGGTAGGGAGTGGGGGATAGAGGGAGGGGAGGGCAGTCGGGGAGGTTAGGAGAGTGGGGGATGGGATAGGGGAGGGAGAGGGGGGAAGAAGAGGGAGGGTGAAGAGAAGGGGGAGGGAGTGCCGGGGGGGTGAGGGGGAATGGTGGAGGATAGGGGTAGGAGGAGGGATGGTGCGGTAATGAAGGAGGAGAGGGAGGAGATGAGGGAGGGTGTGGGGAGGAAGCAGAGGAGAATTGGTGGAGGGTGGGGAGAGTGACGATAATAGAGGAGGGGTATAGGGGACTGCAGAGGGAGAGTGTGATGCATACATAAAAACGGTGCCGTCGCGCTCCCACTTGCCGGCCGTGCCCCCGGAGGTGGGTGAGGGTTTCCGTGACTCATGTCACAATGGGGGACTCTGGCGTCACAACAGGAACCCGTTAGCCACACCTGCGCAGTTGGGGCTATGGGTGAGTGGTGGAATATTGTGTTGGGGGAATGGGCCCAACGGGTCCACATTTGCTCTAGTATAGTCAATATCAATAGTCAGATTTATTCATCACAGACACAATAAAGTGAGGTGAAATAAACTTTCCAGCAACAGTACAATAAAAAGAACACACAATACACAATAGAAATTTAACACAAACACCCACCACCGCATTCATCACTGTGGTGGAAGGCACAAAGTTTAATCAGTCCTCCTCCATTTTCCCCCGTGGTCGGGACCTCACACCTCCGCAGTCGCTGCTGCGGGCGGCCAGATGTGCAGACAAGGTAAGTCCTGAATCGGTGCTTCCCTACCGGAGACCGCGGCTTCAAGATGGTGGCACCGATCCTTTGTGTCAGGCTGCGAGGGAGGCGACATGGAAAAAGTCGTCTCTCTGTGGAGGAGGCGACCGAAGCGGGTCCGCACACGGTCTAGTATATTACTAAAACTCTCACTTTGTTTGTTTGTATGCATGCGTGCCTGCATGTGTGATCCCAAAGTTACACCAAAATGATAAGTGATAGTGCTTTGGATTGTCATGGGGTGTGCTGTGGCAAGTTTCGTTTGGATTTATGTTATATTTGACAACGTATTCACATTTTAAACTTTACAAAAAACACTTTTACAAAGATCACTTCTCCACGTTCTTGCCATTAGCCGTGTACAACACCACAATGAAGTCACAATGGCATCGCAAATCTCATTTACATACAAAATCACAATTTTAAAAAATCTCAGTTTTAATCAAATTCTTGGGGTGAGGTTTCATTTAAAAATACCATTGCAATTTTCCTTGTGGGGGGTGGGATAGGGGAGTGAGGAGTGAGGGAGCAGGAGGACAGAGTGAGAGGAGGGGGGTAGGGAGAAGAGAGGGAGGGGATAGAGGGGGAGGTGAGGAGGGAGAGTGGAGGAGGAGGGGGACAGAGGGAGTGAAGGGGGGAGTGGGGGAGGTAGGGAAGTAGGGAGTGGAGGATAGAGGGAGAGGAGGGGCAGTGGGGGAGGTAAGGAGGGAGAGTGGGATAGGGGGAGGTGAGTAGTGGGGGGGCAGGGAGATAGAGGGACTGGAGGGTGGTAGGGGGGGAAGGGCAGGGAGAGGCCACGCCAGGAATCCATAGACTGGGTGCTGATATGGAGGATGGTTCTGGGGTCGTCGGCTCTGATGCTCCGGGGATGGAGCGAAAGGAGGGGGCAGGGAGGGAGAGGAAGGGGAAAGTGGGGGAGGTGAGGAGGGAGAGTGGGGATGGAGGGGGGACAGTGGGAGTGGATGGGGGTGTGGTGGAGATAGAGAGTGGGGGGATAGAGCAAGAGCAATGGGAGAGGTGAGGAGGGAAAGTTAGGGGTTGGGTTGGGGGAATGGTGAGGAGTGGGGGAGGTGAGGGATAGGAGGGGGCAGGGAGGGGAGAGGGGTTATGGAGGGAGGGATTGACTGAGGGTAGGGGAAAGGAGAATGAGGGAGAGGTGCGGGAGGGAGTGGGGGAGGGGAGGAAGAGAGAGGGGAAAGAAGTGGGAGAGTGAAGGTGAGGGGGAGGGAGTGCTGGGGAATGAGGGGGAATGGAGGCGGATAAGGGTAGGGAGGGATGGCAAGGCGCAGATGGGGAAGGGATGCTGTGACTCGTGTCACAACGGGAACCCTTTGGCTGTGCTTGTTGGGGTCTATGGATCAGTGGTGTAATATTGCCTTGGGGGACAGGGCCCAATGGGTCCGTACATGGTCTAGTGTTCTCTATATATACCTAAACACCCTATATCAAAGGCAGCTTTATTGTTGATTTTCTTCTGTTAGTCCACAGGTCTATTGAATTTAATAAGTTTGTGCTGGGGATGTTTTGGGGTGGGGATACCTCCACTGATGCTGCCTGACCTGCTGAGTTTCTCTATTATTCAATTTTTACTCAAGATTCCAGCATCTGCCATTTTATTGTGTCCATTTTCCCTCTTGCATCCCTACCAACTATCCTGAATATCCCACCACTCATCCCACACTGGTTGCAATTGAGTGTTGCCATTTAAACTATTGATCAGCATGACTTAGCATTATGTAAGGAAAGCAGATCGTCCATGTGGAATACATGCAAACTCCACACAGAAACATAGAAATATAGAAACATATAATGTAGGTGCAGCAGTAGGCCCTTCGGCCCTTCGAGCCTGCACCGCCATTCAATATGATCATGGCTGATCATCCAACTCAGTATCCTGTACCTACCTTCTCTCCATACCCCGATCCATTTAGCCACAAGGCCCACATCTAACTCCCTCTTAAATATAGCCAATGAACTGGCCTCAACTACCTTCTGTGGCAGATAATTCCACAGATTCACCACTCTCTGTGTGAAAAATGTTTTTCTCATCTCAGTCCTAAAAGACTTCCCCCTTAACCTTAAACTGTGACCCCTTGTTCTGGACTTCCCCAACATCGGGAAGAATCTTCCTGCATCTAGCCTGTCTAATCCCTTAAGAATTTTGTAAGTTTCTATAAGATCCACTATCAATCTTCTAAATTCTAGCGAGTACAAGCCGAGTCTATCCAGTCTTCCTTCATATGAAAGTCCTGCCATCCCAGGAATCAGTCTGGTGAATCGTCTCTGTACTCCCTCTATGGCAAGAATGTCTTTCCTCAGATTAGGAGACCAAAACTGTACACAATACTCCAGGTGTTGTCTCACCAAGGCCCTCTACAACTGCAGTAGAAACTCCCTGCTTCTATACTCAAATCCTTTTGTTATGAATGCTAACATACCATTCGCTTTCTTCACAGCCTGCTGCACCTGCATGCCTACTTTCAATGACTGGTGTACATGACACCCAGGTCTCGTTCCCTCCCCTTTTCCTAATCAGCCACCATTCAAATATTAGTCTACTTTCCTGGTCTTGCCACCAAAGTGGATGACCTCACATTTATCCACATTATACTGCATCTGCCATGCATTTGCCCACTCAGCCAAACTATCCAAGTCACCTTGCTTTTGTAATAAGGTGGATGAGTAGCATTTGTAATAAGGTGGATGAGTTGAATGTGCAGATAGTTATTAATGAATATGATATAGTTGGGATCACGGAGACATGGCTCCAAGGTGACCAAGGCTGGGAGCCAAACATCCAGGGATATTCAATGTTCAAGAGGGATAGACAGAAAGGAAAAGGAGGTGGGGTAGCATTGCTGGTTAGAGAGGAGATTAACGCAATAAAAAGGAAGGACATTAGCTTGGAGGATGTAGAATCGATATGGGTAGAGCTGCGAAACACTAAGGGGCAGAAAATGCTAGTGGAAGTTGTGTACAGGCCACCTAACAGTAGTAGTGGAGTTGGGGATGGCATCAAACAGGGAATGAGAAATTCGTGCAACAAAGGCAACAAAGGTAAAACAGTTATAATGGGTGACTTCAATCTACATATAGGTTGGGTGAATCAAATTGGCAGGGGTGCTGAGGAAGAGGATTTCTTGGAATGTATGCGGGATAGTTTTCTAAACCAAAATGTAGAGGAACCAACGAGAGAGCAGGCTATTCTAGACTGGGTATTGAGTAATGAGGAAGTGTTAGTTACCAGTCTTGTTGTGCATGGCCCCTTGGGCAAGAGTGACCATAATATGGTTGAGTTGTTCATTAGGATGGAGAGTGATATTGTTAATAAAATAACAAGGGTTCTGAATTTAAAGAAAGGTAACTTTGAGGGTATGAGACGTGAATTGGCCAAGATAGACTGGCAATTGATTCTTAAACGGTTGACGGTGGATTTGCAATGGAAGGCATTTAAAGACTGCTTGGATGAACTACAACCGCTGCGGCCCGACTCCGGAGCTCCAGCTCCAGCTCCAGCTGCGGCCCGACTCCGGAGCTCCAGCTCCAGCTGCGGCCCGACTCCGGAGCTCCAGCTCCAGCTGCGGCCCGACTCCGGAGCTCTAGCTCCAGCTGCGGCCCGACTCCGGAGCTCTAGCTCCAGCTCCAGCTGCGGCCCGACTCCGGAGCTCCAGCTCCAGCTGCAGCCCGATTCCGGAGCTCCAGCTCCAGCTGCGGCCCGACTCCGGGGCTCCAGCTCCAGCTGCAGCCCGACTCCGGAGCTCCAGCTCCAGCTGCAGCCCGACTCCGGAGCTCCAGCTCCAGCTGCGGCCCGACTCCGGAGCTCCAGCTCCAGCTGCGGCCCGACTCCGGAGCTCCAGCTCCAGCTCCAGCTGCGGCCCGACTCCGGAGACTCTAGCTCCAGCTTACAGGTGGTGGACTGTCGGGATATTGGGAGATCGCGGGTCCGGGTGGGAGACCGCTCTCCGGAGCTCCAGCAACACAATTTCTCCAGCCCGTGTCGCGGGGTTGGAACGACCCGGAGTGGGGCCGCACATCGCCTGGCGCGGCTTTAATTGGCGCGGGACATTCCAACGCCCGCGGGGCCTCCAACTTTGTGACTTTTGGGGCTAGAGCGGGGCCGTACATCGTCTGGCGCGGCCTCAATGGCCGTGGGACTTAACATCGCCCGCCTGGGGCTTCGACATCGGGAGAGGAATGGTGCGGGGGAGAGAGAAGAACTTTGCCTTCCATCACAGTGAGGAGGAGAGTCACTGTGATGGATGTTTGTGTGAATTGAATTGTTTGCGTGTTTTATTTTATGAATTGCTCTGTTTGTAGGCTTGTAGAAACAGAATTTCATTCGAGCCTCTCTGAGGTTTCGAATGACAAGTAATAAAATCAATCAAACAATTGTTCATCCCTGTTTGGCAAAAGAATAAATCAGGGAAGGTAGTGCATCCGTGGATAACAAGGGAAATCAGGGATCGAATCAAAACAAAAGACAAAGCATACAAATTAGCTAGAAAAAGCAGCATACCAGAGGACTGGGAGAAATTCAGAGTCCAGCAGAAGAGGACAAAGAGCTTAATTAGGAAAGAGAAAATAGATTATGAAAGAAAACTGGCAGGGAACATAAAAACTGACTGCAAAATTTTTTTATAGATATGTGAAGAGAAAAAGGTTAGTTAAAACAAATGTAGGTCCCTTGCAGTCAGAAACTGGTGAATTGATCATGGGGAACAAGCACATGGCAGACCAATTGAATAACTACTTTGGTTCTGTCTTAAGTAAGGAAGACATAAATAATCTGCCGGAAATAGCAGGGGACTGGAGGTCAAATGAAATGGAGGAACTGAGTGAAATCCAGGTTAGTCGGGAAGTTGTGTTAGGTAAATTGAATGGATTAAAGGCTGATTAATCCCCAGGGCCAGATAGGCTGCATCCCAGAGTGCTTAAGGAAGTAGCCCCAGAAATAGTGGATGCATTAGTGATAATTTTTCAAAACTCTTTAAATTCTGGAGTAGTTCCTGAGGATTGGAGGGTAGCTAATGTGACCCCACTTTTAAAAATGGGAGGGTGAGAGAAAACGGGGAATTAATGTGAGGTTATCCACTTTGGTGGCAAGAACAGGAAAGTAGATTATTATCTGAATGGTGGCCAATTAGGAAAAGGGGAGATGCAACGAGACCTGGTTGTCATGGCAAATAAAGCAGCAGAGGTGAGCACTGATCCTGAGTGGCTTAAGTTGCACCACTATGCAAAATCAACCTGGACTTGTGAATTATATGATAAGCACGGAAAGTACAATTTCATATTGCTAAGGCAAACTCCCTTAACTAACCAACAAGCATATGTGTGTGTGAAGCTGAAATGTTATTTGTCATTAGTTAAAGCAGGGAACAACTTGACATATCTTTGCTTACATTTCTGTTGCTCTTGGTGAATGTGCTCCCATAATATTATAAGTTCAAGACTTCACCCCTGATGCAATGATTTGTGATGGTATGTCCAAGTGTCAGAGGTTATTGGGAGAAGGCAGGAGAATTGGGTTAGGAAGTAGAGATAGATCAGCCATGATTGAATGGTGGAGTAGACTTGATGGGCCGAATGGCCTAATTCTGCTCCTGTCACATGACCTTATGACCTTGCAGCTCAAGAGGATGTGACTAAGAGACAAGCTTACAACTGATGATATTACCGTGCATCTACTGCCCATGTTCTCACTGTTAGTGAGGGTTGCCCAGATGGGAAGTGTGACTAAAGGAGTTTTGATTGCTGTCAGCGTTACATCCAGTTCAAGAGGAATAATAAAGTGGAAATAGTTGTAGAGCATTAGAAGAGGATCTGGATAAAGATGGCATGGCATGCAGGCAGCACCTTTCATCTGCACGAGGCAGAAATGTATTTGTAGATGGGTAACCACTCTTAGGTTGAGGGTCAAGGTGAGGGTCAGTACGATCCATTGGGTTTGTGCACTGACATATATGGCCTGAAAAAGATGTTCAATGAGAAATCAATTTTAATAGAAGCTTCAACTGTTTGTGGCACTGTTGCAATTCTCAAAACACCCCGATGCAACCTCATGAATATATTTACACATATATTTATAATTTACTTAGATCAAACAATTGTACAAGCTCAGACACATAGTGCTGGAGTAACTCAGCGGGTTAGGCAGCATCCTTTGAGAAAATGGGTAAGTGATGTTTTGGGTCGGGAAGTGTGTTTCCACAATTGTACAAGCTCCCTTATTTTGCTCATGAATTTCAAAGCTCTCAAAACTCTTTATTTTAACCTGCTAAAAGAAAGAAAATAAAGTTGAATGTTTTAAATTTTCCTCAGTCCATTTCTGTGCTCTTTTTGGGGATTGCACATTCTTCCTGTGGGTGCATGGATTTCTGCTGGGTTTTCAATTTTCCTCCCAATGCCAAAGTTATGCCGGGTTGATGGGTTAATTATTTACCATAAATTGTCCCTCGTGCAGGGACAGACAGGAAATTCAGGGGGAATTGATGTGCATACCAGATGAAAAATGGGATTGCCAGGATGGGTGTTTGATAGTTAGCATGGAGATTATGGGCCATAGGACCTGTTTCTGTGTTTATAGTTCAATGATTGCAAGTGATGCGACAAAGCATTATCAATGTTAGATATAAATTAATTTTCATTTATCTGACAACATGTTATAATTAACTGAATGAAGTCACGGTGGCGCTGTAAGGTAGAGTTGCTACCTTACAGCGCTTGCAGCGCCGGAGACCCGGGTTCCATCCCGACTACGGGTGCTGTCTTTGTGGAGTTTGTACGTTCTCCCCATGACTGCGTGGGTTTTCTCCGAGATCTTTGGTTCTAAAGATGTATGGGGTTGTAGGTTAATTGGCTTGGTATAAGTGTAATTGTCCCTAGTTGTGTAGGATAATGTTAATGTGCGGGGATCGCTTGTCGGCACGGACTCGGTGGGTCGAAGGGCCTGTTTCCATGCTACATCTTTAAACTAAACTAAACTAAAACCAATTCCAACAGTGTTCCTGTGAATGCTTTCCTTACGTGACATAACCAGATTTTCAAGTCACATTTCAGCATTGCTCGGTTCATTGTATTTTCATCTAGGAATCAGAAAGTTGTTGCAGAAATACTTGAATACAACATATATGGTCCCATGCCACAAAGTAGGCCTGCTCTAGTGATTCAAGTCAGCTCAGAAGATCTCATTGTATTATTTGAATAATGAGTTCTTCCAATGTCCTGGATATGCCAGCAGCTCCACAGTTTATGTGCAAAATGTCTGTCAGATAAATTTGTCAATGCCTTTAAGAAACAATTTCCTTTGTTCAAACCTTTAAAATGTTTCTGATTGTCATAATAAACTACTTCTGTGTTATTGTAAGATATCCCGACCGGTAAGCCTATAAAATCAAGCGCGGGGCTTGTTTTTCCAGAGGCCCACAGGAGCCGTTGGAAGAGGAGGAGGGGGAGGAGCGACACCCGACCGGTAAGGTTTAAAATCTAGCGCGGGGCTTGTTTTTACCAAAATCCATAACATTCCATTTGGAGAAGTGGGTTTTTTGAGGAAGCCGCTGATTGGTGGAAGAGGACCCGAGGAAGCAGCTGATTGGGTGCAACCCCGGGTTTACAATTTTACATTTCTGCCTTCTGGGAGTTAGGGATTCTGGGAGTTAAGGATTCAGTATTTAGTAGTAAAGTTTAAAGGATAAGTTTTTTTTTTTTTTTTTAATAGTTAATACAGAGTAATTTGGGAGTAAGGTATGGCAGTAGAGATTGGCCCCGTGGTTTGTTCAGCCTGCAACATGTGGGAGATCAGGGAGATGGTCGGTTGTCCCTGGTGACTACGTTTGCAGGAAGTGTGTCCAGCTGCAGCTCCTGGCAGACCGCATTGAACGATTGGAACTGCGGCTGGATTCATACTGGAGCATCCACGATGCGGAGAAAGTCGTGGATAGCACGTACAGTGAGTTGGTCACACCGCAGGCAAAAGGTAAGAGGACAAAAAGGGAACGGGTGGCCAATAGCCAGCAAAGCAGTAGGCAGGTAGTTGCAGGAGTCCCCTGCGGTCATCTCCCTCCTAAACAGGTATACCATTTTGGATACTGTTGAGGGAGATGGCTCATCAGGGGAATGCAGCAGCAGCCAGGTTCATGGCACCATGGGTGGCTCTGCAGCGCATGAGGGGGGAAAAAAAGAGGGGAAGGGGCAATAGTAATAGGGGGATTCAATTGTCAGGGGAATAGATAGGCGTTTCTGCGGCCGCAAACGAGACTCCAGGATGGTATGTTGCCTCCCTGGTGCAAAGGTCAGGGATGTCACTGAACGGCTGCAGAACATTCTGGAGGGGGAGGGTGAACAGCCAGTTGTCGTGGTGCATGTTGGCACCAACGATATAGGTAAAAAAAGGGATGAGGTCCTACAAGGTGAATTTAGGGAGCTAGGAGATAAACTTAAAAGTAGGACCTCAAAGGTAGTAATCTCCGGATTACTACCAGTACCACGGGCCAGTCAGAGTAGAAATAGGAGGATATTGCAAATGAATACGTGGCTTGAAAAGTGGTGCAAGGGGGAGGGATTCAAATTTTTAGGGCACTGGGACCAGTTCTGAGGGAGGTGGGACCGGTACAAACAGGACGGTTTGCACCTGGAATGGAATGGAACCAATGTTCTTGGGGGAGTGTTTGCTAGTGCTGTCGGGGAGGATTTAAACTAATGTGGCAGGGGGATGGGTACAAGAGCAGAGAGGCAGGTGGGTGTAAAATGAGGGTCGAAGCAATAGGTAGCAAGGTGAAAAGTAAAAGTGGCAGGCAGACAAAACCAGGGCAAAAATCAAAAAGGGCCACTTTTCAGCAAAATTGTATAAGGGTAAGTGCGTTGTAAAGACAAGCCTGAAGGCTTTGTGTCTCAATGCAAGGAGTATTCGTAATAAGGTGGACGAGTTGAACGTGCAGATAGATATTAATGATTATGATATAGTTGGGATCACGGAGACATGGCTCCAGGGTGACGGTAGGCTGGGAGCTGAACATCCAGGGATATTCAATATTCAAGAGGGATAGAGAGAAAGGAAAAGGAGGTGGGTAGCGTTTGCTGGTTAGAGAGGAGATTAACGCAATGGAAAGGAAGGACATTAGCATGGAGGATGTGGAATCGGTATGGGTAGAGCTACAAAACACTAAGGGCAGAAAACGCTGAGTGGGTTGTTGTGTACAGGCCACCTAACAGTAGCAGAGAAGTTGGGGATGGTATCAAACAGGAAATTAGAAATGCGTGCGACAAAGGCAAAACAGTTATAATGGGTGACTTCAATCTACATATAGATTGGGTTAATCAAATTGGCAGGGGTGCTGAGGAAGAGGATTTTTTGGAATGTATGCAGGATAGTTATCTAAATCAACATGTAGAGGAACCAACGAGAGAGAGCAGGCTATTTTAGACTGGGTTTTGAGTAATGAGGAAGGGGTAGTTAGCCGTCTTGTTGTACGTGCCCCCCTTGGGCAAGAGTGACCATAATATGGTTGAGTTCTTCATTAGGATGGAGAGTGACATTGTTAATTCAGAAACAATGGTTCTGAATTTAAAGAAAGGTAACTTTGAGGGTATGAGATGTGAATTGGCCAAGATTGACTGGCAATTAATTCTAAAAGGGTTGACGGTGGATATACAATGGAAGACATTTAAAAGACTGCATGGATGAACTACAAAAATTGTTCATCCCAGTTTGGCAAAAGAATAAATCGGGGAAGGTAGCGCATCCTTGGATAACAAGGGAAATCAGGGATAGTATCAAAGCAAAGGATGATGCGTACAAAGTAGCCAGAAAAAGCAGCATAACCAGAGGACTGGGAGAAATTCAGAGACCAGCAGAGGAGGACAAAGGGCTTAATTAGGAAAGGAAAAATGGATTATGAAAGAAAACTGGCAGGGAACATAAAAACTGACTGCAAAAGTTTTTATAGATATGTGAAGAGAAAGAGGTTAGTTAAAACAAATGTAGGTCCCTTGCAGTCAGAAAACAGGTGAGTTGATCATGGGGAACAAGGATATGGCGGACCAATTGAATAACTACTTTGGTTCCGTCTTCACTAAGGAAGACATAAATAATCTGCGGAAATAGCAGGGGACTGTGGGTCAAAGGAGGAATTGAGTGAAATCCAGGTCAGTCGGGAAGTGGTGTTGGGTAAATTGAATAGATTAAAGTCCGATAAATCCCCAGGGCCAGATAGGCTGCATCCCAGAGTACTTAAGGAAGTAGCTCAGGAAAATAGTGGATGCATTAGTGATATCTTTCAAAACTCTTTAGATTCTGGAGTAGTTCCTGAGGATTGGCGGGGTAACAAATGTAACCCCTCTTTTTAAAAGGGAGGGAGAGAGAAAAACGGGGAATTACAGACCAGTTAGATTTAAACATCGGTAGTGGGGAAAACTGCTAGAGTCAGTTATTAAAGATGGGATAGCAGCACATTTGGAAAGTGGTGAAATCATTGGACAAAGTCCAGCATGGATTTACGAAAGGTAAATCATGTCTGACGAATCTTGTGGAAATTTTTCGAGGATGTAACTAGTAGCGTGGATAAGGGGAGAACCAGTGGATGTGGTGTATCTGGACTTCCAGAAGGCTTTCGACAAGGTCCCACATAAGAACATTAGTATACAAACTTAAAGCATACGGTATTAGGGGTTCAGTATTGATGTGGATAGAGAACAGGCTGGCAAACAGGAAGCAAAGAGTAGGAGTAAACGGGTCCTTTTCACAATGGCAGGCAGTGACTAGTGGGGTACCGCAGGGCTCAGTGCTGGGACCCAGCTATTTACAATATATATTAATGATCTGGATGAGGGAAATTGAAGGCAATATCTCCAAGTTTGCGGATGACACTAAGCTGGGGGGCAGTGTTAGCTGTGAGGAGGATGCTAGGAGACTGCAAGGTGACTTTGGATAGGCTGGGTGAGTGGGCAAAATGTTGGCAGATGCAGTATAATGTGGATAAATGTGAGGTTATCCACTTTGGTTGGCAAAAAACAGGAAAGCAGACTATTATATTTAAATGGTGAAACGATTAGGAAAAGGGGAGATGCAGCGAGACTTGGGTGTCATGGTTACACCAGTCATTGAAAGTAGGCATGCAGGTGCAGCAGGCAGTGAAAAAAGCGAATGGTATGTTAGCTTTCATAGCAAATGGATTTGAGTACAGGAGCAGGGAAGGTTCTACTTCAGTTGTACAGGGTCTTGGTGAGACCACACCTGGAGTATTGCGTACAGTTTTGGTCTCCAAATCTGAGGAAGGACATTATTGCCATAGAGGGAGTGCAGAGAAGGTTCACCAGACCTGATTCCTGGTATGTCAGGACTGTCTTATGAAGAACGACTGGATAGACTCGGTTTTTACTCTCTGGAATTTAGGAGATTGAGGGGGGGATCTTATAGAAACGTACAAAATTCTTAAGGGTTGGACAGGCTAGATGCAGGAAGATTGTTCCCGATGTTGGGGAAGTCCAGGACAAAGGGTCACAGCTTAAGGATAAGATGGGAAATCCTTTAAGACCGAGATGAGAAAAGACTTTTTTCACACAGAGAGTGGTGAGTCTCTGGAACTCTCTGCCACAGAGGGTAGTTGAGGCCAGTTCAATTGGCATATATTTAAGAGTGAGTTGGATGTGGCCCTTGTGGCTAAGGGATCAGAGGGTATGGAGAGAAGGCAGGTACGGGGTACCTGAGTTGGATGATCAGCCCATGATCATATTGAATGGCGGTGCAGGCTCGAAGGGCTCTGAATGGCTTACTCCTGCACCTAATTTCTATGTTTCTATGTTTCTTATCCATTGCAGTGAAATATAAAGAGTTTTGCATGACAACGTTAAATTATATAACTATGATAAAACTACGGCAGTTTAATTCATTTAGATCTCTTCCAATCACTGATGTGAAGCTCTCTTTGCATTCTTATTCTCCTCCCACCTTCTTATTTTCTTCTACATTTTTAAGTGTAATGATCCAGAAATTATAAGAGCTATTGCATATAGATGTTTTGCTGTTCAGAGGTAAGTTATGCAGAGTAGGAAAATAACAAAATACATATTATCCAGGAGGCTGAGCAGGTGTGCCTAGCAGTTCTTCCCACTACATTGAGGCAATATATCGTGGGAGAATTCCCTGAGTGCCCAGGGAACAAACCCACACTTTCCCAAAAACTTGCCAGCTGAGAGTCGGTTGCATTGAAACTTATGGAAGGGTCCGAATTAAAATTGATTAGATGCCACGAAAAATAGTTTTCTAGATAACACCAAAAGGACGGATAAAGATTTACAGCCCAAAATTCATGCTGGCATTTATGCTCAGTGTCCTTTCCACGTTTCTTCATTTTATCATATTAACATATCCATATTTTCCTTCCTCTCTTCTGGAATATGCAACCCCTTTTCCAGGGCACCATTTGCCTCAGTCCCTCCGTGTGGTAGTTGATTTCAGAATGTTCACAACCTCCAAAGAAGCCTCTGAACTTCATATTGTTTTATTGGTGAATGTTCACTATTGGACACCCGCATAACAAGAAAAACCTTCTCTATATTCCCATTATTGAAACTCGCTAACATTTTAAAGACCTATATCGGGCCATCTATTTTTCCCAGGAGATCAACTGCCTGAACAGTTGAAATTACTCGCCAAACCAATAATGACACCACATTTTAGGCTTTCTGTATAGTCAACTGAATAGTGTGTGTGGTAAATCATGTATTCTTAATAGATCTAAGCAGAAGCACTTGATTAATAAAGAATATTTTACACATTGCTGGGCTATGGTGGTTAGTTTATCTGCATTTAAAGAAAATGTACCAATTTATAGTAAGAAAAATTTGTTTTTTTCTTGCTTTCAAAAGCTAATGTTAATGACTAACTAATATCACCTTCAGGGGACGAGACATACCATTGTCAAAATATAATTCATTAACTATCTCATGATAAAGGCATATGTTAAATAATTATTTGTGATCTGGTAAAGATTCTTTTGAAGAAATCGGCTTACTAAACTTTCCTTCTATTTGGAACATTTGCAATACTTCAACTTACCACAAAATAAAAACATAATTATACCACAGATCTTATTTGAACTGGAATAAATAAAAATGCACCATTAGAAACTAAACACCATTTTGAACTATTCTACTTCAATGATAATCTATGTACAACATTCAAGAGTGCAATTATTTTCCTGGTGTTTATCGTATTAAAGAAAACTATCAAAAGCTAATCAAAAGAGAGACTTGCAGCATCTGTTTAATTGTATCATTGGGTGAAAATAAAGCCAGATCATAATATTTTAATGGTTGTAAGTGATTAAATCCCAAACATAATTCATATTTCTCAACTTATATTTTTCCTGATCTATATCTTTAAATAATAAATGAGATCCCACAGGATTGTGCTGAACCACAACGGATTCTCAACAATAATGACTGAACATTTATTGAACAAGCAAAAGGAACAGTATCCCAAGCAACATTTGAAACAAGAAATAACTCACAAACCAAAATTGGTGTTTTGAGGAAAATGACACCAATTAAAAAAACTGCATTTAGTGCATATTAAGATCAGGTATCACAATGCTAAGGTAGTTAATTGTAGGATCATTTAACAGATACATTATTTTGCCTGCTGTAACCTATACTTCCAGAGAAAAAATAAGTTATACATTTTGTGAAAAGCATAAGATAGCTTTACAGTCACTTCATATCCAGTTGAAGTTCAGCTGATCTCTGCAGTGCAAGGCAGTTCATTAAAAACTGGGAATCATAGGTTACTTTGTCATACTGTTTAGCTGCTAAAACGGAAAGGAAATCTTCCCAGCACTATGGCTGGCAATTGGCAACACACCTTCAGAAAAAAAATATTGTGATGATCATTATCATATTTTGTTGATGTAACAGTTAAATGTAAACAAGCTAAATTCAATGAACCCCAAAATCTGTGGATAATAATCAGTTTGCACACTACAAGCATTATTCAAATCAATGAAAAAAAGGCATTAGAACATCACTCTATGGCCAAGTGGCTTTGCCAGTGTGAATAGCTTTATCACTTACCCACAGGCTGCTATCTTCCCGTTTTCTAAGGCAAAGAATGTATGGCATTCTCCACATGCTACTTAGTTCACTTTTCTGTAGAACAGGTTCCTTAACAAATGTGGCTTCAGCTAAAAGAATAAAGTTAGACCAAGGTTTAGAGCATTAGAAACCATAGCAGGCTCTCCTAGTTGCATTGTTGTGGTCCTCTTTATGTCATTACAAAATGGCACCATTATCTTAACACAGAGCAGTGCAAGCTTTATAACGATACTTGTATGTACGAGCGTGTCACAAAATACAGGCCATCATAATGTGCTTGTTTAGCTTGTCCAATCTATGGCAATCACTTCAGTCCCAAGACACAAGACGCAAGGAAAAAGGGAAGCAAAAGCTGAAGAAAGATCAATACTGCTCTGTGAAACAAGAAGTGTAGGCTATTTACTTTTCATTGATCTGATGATGCAGGAGAAACACCTCGGACCTAGCATTCAATTGAGGGAATACATCTTCTGTTTGTTTCACCTCAAGGTCAGCTAAAGGAAAACAAATTAGATGAAAAAATATTGTTTCAGAACAGAAAATCTATTAATCAGCATTAGAGCTACAAGAAAAGTAAAAACATTAATGAAAGGCAGGTAAATAAATTCCACACCATTGATGTCAACCATTCTACATTTTACTTGGGGAATGTGAAAAGTGTGAAAAATGGCACAATTTAAAGCCCATCTTCATGGCCTTGGCTTATGCTTTGTTTTCTGATACAGGTTGTGAAATATCATTCAAAGGTACTGCTACTTCAGTCTTTACTTTGCTCATCAATAATATTTAAGCCAAATGTTTCTACCATCTACTGCCTTATGCTGAATGCTGATTAAATTCATTATTTATCTTAGCCGTTCCATACAGATATCTTGCCCTGAGTTCAATCCATTTGTTGAACTCTGTACCAATGCAATCCAGGCACTAACATCCAACCAATATATGTGGGCGTCATTAATATCACCTCAAACATAATAGTTTATGAGTTGATTAGGCGAGGATGACAGGGGAAGGGCTTACTTCATTCTCAGTTGCTTTATAGCAATCCTAAATCTCCTTGAATAGTTATCATTCCTCAAAGTTTTATTTGCAAAGAGATTTTCTTTCCATGTTAAAAATATATACAGCAGAAAAAAACACAAACATATGGAACAAAGACGACCAGCTACAGAATGAAAGGTAATCCAAGACTCACCAGCTGAGATGCTCCTTTAATCAGTGTAGACTTAAGCCACAAAGATTAATATCACTGTAACTTGAAGTAATGCAGGAAATAACCTAAAATGAAATAAATGAATGCATTCATATTGAATTCTAGAAAGTGTAATGCTGCCATTTGTGTAGCGATTAATGTCATTCCGTTTGTAACATCCAAAAGAACTACTACCCACTCTAGTTTTGATTTTATTTCCAGACCCTGAGCTATATCCTTGTAAGTTACAACAGTTCAAGGACTTAGTCAAGTGTTTTTTTTAAATGTGATTGGAGTCTTTGGCCTTGACCATTCTTTCAGACATCACATTCCTGAGACCTCTTATCCTTGGGGTGGAAGAATGCCTTCTCAACTCTCTCTAATCCTTCTATCGATTATTTTAAATCTGTGCTCTCGCATATTGATCTGGTGTTTTTCTTAACCATTTTCTCTATTATAATTTGGGTAATCGGGTGAGCTTCCTCCATTCCAAAACAAACAAGACCAACCTATCAAATTTTTATCACAACAAAAAAGTTCTAGTCTTTGTAAAACTCCCTTGTGCCCTTTTTCTAGTGCAATATTTTTTTGATCTTTTGTTTTATATCTAGATACTGAAATATCCTGCTGCTTGGAGCTGGCCCACACTCTCTATTTTGCTTGTATACCAATCACCTGAGACACTATTGAGGTTACCTTTTAATGTATTTATCAAAGATCAGCCAGCATAAACAAAGGCAGAGGAACCATTGACGTACCAATCCAGAGCAAAACAAACCTATCTACACAGCAAGATCCTACAAATTGCAAACAAGATAAATGGTCAGTTCATCAAATTCAAAAGTGCCAAAAGGGAGACAAGTATTTGAATAATTATTGAGAAATTGTCTCCTTCCCTGCTTCCCTTGCAATAGTAATGAATGCTTTTATATGCTTACTTAAAGGGACAGATGTGCTTTTTGACTAACATCACAATAAAACAAACAAAACGTATCTAACGGGGGTTACACAAAACTCAAAAACGTATCTAACTGTTTTTTTCTCACAGAGAGTTGTGAGTCTGTGGAATTCTCTGCCTCAGAGGGCAGTGGAGGCAGGTGCTCTGGATGCTTTCAGGAGAGAGCTAGATAGGGCCCTTAAAGATAGTGGAGTCAGGGGAAATGGGGAGAAGGCAGGAACGGGGTACTGATTGGGGATGATCAGCCATGATCACATTGAATGGCGGTGCTGGCTCAAAGGGCCGAATGGCCTACTCCTGCATTTATTGTCTATTGTTACAGCACTTCTCTGAAAAATCAGCTAAAGTATTGAATTTCAGTCTGAGTCCCATTTTATTTTATTTATTAACCAATGAACACATAAAATAATAATGTGTATCACAAAGATATTTTAGCGATCATATCATATTCTATTATAATTAGAATTCTCACTGAATTGGAACAATTTTAATAACAGGATATCCAATTTAAAGAATGTAGAAAGAGCCTGAAGAAGGGTCCCGACCGGAAATGTCACCTAGCCTTGTTTTCCAAAGATGTTGTCTGTCCCACTAAGTTAATCTAGCAGTTTTGTCTTTTTGGTAAACCAGCATTTGCAGTTCCTTATGTCTACAAGTGTTTTTTAATTGTTTTCTTTTGTACTTTACTGATCTAAATCATGCACTGCATCTCAACCTCGTCCTAACTCTTGTTTCAAGAACTACAATTATGTATTATATTTAATGGAATATAAAGAGGAGACACTTCATAATATATCATAGCATATTAATGTAAAATGCTGGCCCTGTTATTAGCTTGGAGTCAAAATCAGATCATCACTATTTCTGAATTTTTATGTACTTTCACTCATCAGTAGGATATTCTTTTTGAATGTCTCTAAGATGCAAGTGCTGTTCTTGAAACTTTAAAAACAACTTCAAAATATTGATTTCATATCTGGTTTAATAATGCTGCCTTTTCTGGAACATAGAACATGGTACAGTGCAGGAACAGGCTCCTTAGCCCATGATGTCTGAGTTGAACTTGATGTTTACTTAAAATAATCCCTTCTGCCTGCATCTACTCCATGTTCCTCACTTTCTGAATACTTGTGTATCTGTTTGAAAGCCACTTGAATGCCACAATCTTATCTGTTTCCACCGCCACCCCTGGCAACACATTCCAGGCATCTACCACTCTGTGTAAAAAAAAGTCCCACATGTCGCCTTTAAATTTTTCTCCTCTTACCTTAAAGCTATGCCATCTGGTATTTGATATTTACATCTGTGAGAAAGTTTCAGTCTACCCTATCTATGCTTCTCAGCATTTTATAAACTTCTATAAAGTGTTCCCAAGCCTCCAATACTCTAGAGAAAATAATCCAAGTGTGTCCAACCTCTCCTGATAGCTAAGATAGACACAAAATGCTGGAGTAACTCAGTGGGACAAGCAGCTCAGGGGGTGACACCCATTCCTTCTATGTAGAGATGCTGCCTGTCCCGCTGAGCTATTCCAGCTTTTTGTGTCTATCTTTGGTGTAAACCAGCATCTGCAGTTCCTTCCTACACACTCTCCTTAGAGCTAATACCCTTTAATCCAGACAGCATTCTGGCAAACCTTTCCTGCACCCTCTCCAAAGGCCCCACATCCTTGACAGATATACTCACAATACTTCAAAAGCAGCTTAATCAAAGTTTTATAAAGCTTTATCATGACTTCCTGGCTTTTAAACTCATTGCCCCGAGTGATGAAGGAGAGCTGTCTGAGTCTAACTCTAACTGCCCTGAGAGCACATAAGGAACCTAATGATCGATCGACTTGGATGATAAGAGATTATTTCGTGATGCTCTGTGGTTTGAACTTGTAAGCAGGATTTTAGTTTTATATGTGAAATCTTCACATTTGAAGAAATAAAATAAAGGAAACTAAGTTTTAAAACCATTTTATAACTTAATCTTAGACACAATCTGAGACACAAAAAGCTGGAGCAACTCAGCTGGACAGGCAGCATTTCCGGAGAGCAGGAATGGGTGACTTTTCCAGTCGAGACCCTTCTGACCCTTCAGCTTTTTGTGTCTATTTTAGGGTTAATCCAGCATATGCAGTTCCTTCCTACACATTTAATCTGAGACATATTTTCTAATAAAAAGTATTGTTTTACTTAGGAGCTATCTCCTAATATCCACTTGATAGCAGATTTCTCTTTGTAACTGTAAATGACTTCAGGATTCAAGTCAAAAACAGAAGCCTCAAAGTTCTGGTCTGTAGTTGTGGATCTGCAGTTGAATGCTCTGCCAGGTGTCCAACATCGAAGATCAGGTTGGACCTGATACAAAGAGTGCAACTGGACTGATTTCAATGAGCATGAATAATTGTGAGAGACTTTAGCATGGAGCAATTTCTTTAGGTTTTTGTATTATTATCATGTGTATTTAAATATTTTACAATGATTATTTTAGTACTAATTTATGAAGTAGTTATTTTGTCAAAAAATATTCATAAATGCACCAGAATAATATTGAATGTTCAAAATATTCATGTATTAGACAATTTTAACAACTGGCAAAGCTGAAGGATGTAATTTAATAGTCTCTTCAAGCGGCTTACTATGATTTTCTTGAGGTTGGATTTGGATTGTAGCCCCTCCAGTACCATCACATCCCCATCCAACTTGATCCCTGCAATATTGGCGAGACCATGCCTCGCATTTGCTGCATGTGCAGTAGCCTGCTGAATGACTTGGTCTTGCAGGCAAACTTCAGCTGAAGGCTTCATTACTGAAGATGAAAAAGCAGTGACCATGCAGTGATTGGGCCACAACTGGAACTCCTGAAACTAGCCCACTTTTTTTCAATCAGGGCAAACACCCTCCCTGTATCTAGCCCGCCAAATAGTTGTGGACGTTTTGGTAGATTTCCTCTTGTTCCTCTAAATGTTAGAGAATGCCATCCCAGACTCCTCAATCTCTCCTCATGATAAATACCAGGAAGCAAATGAGTGAATCCTTGGCATATTCCCTCTATGGCAAGTACAACTATTCTTAGGAAATAAACACACTGCTGGAGGAAATCAGTGCATCAGGCAGCATCTGCGGAGGCAGAGGGATAGTTGACATATCAGGTCAAGATCCTGCCTTCTTGGGACTGACAGGATAGAGGTCGGGGGAAAAGGGGGGGGAGAGAAGAGGGGGGTAGAGAAGAGGGGGGGGGGGGGGGAGAGGGGGGAAAGGGGGGAAGATGGGGGGGGAAGAGGGGGGAGCGGAGGTGGGAGAGGGGGGATGAGGGAGGAAGAAGGGGGGAGGAGAGAGGGAAGAGGAGGTGGGAGAGGGGGAAGGGGGGAAAGCGGGATGAAGAGGGGGGAAGAGGGGGAAATGTGGGGAGAGGGGGGGAAAGGGAGGAAGAGGGGGGAAAGCGGGGGGGGAAGAGGAGGGGATGAGGGGGGGAAGATGTGGGAAGGGGGGGGGAAGAGGGGGAGGGGGGAAAAGAGGGGGGGAGTAAAGAGAGGGGAATAGGGGTTGGAGAGGGGGGGCGGGGGGAAGAGGGGGCGGGGGTGGGGGAAAGGGGGCAGAGGGGGGGGGGGGGGGGCGCGGGGGGTCGGGGAAGAGGAGGGGAGAGGGGAGATGGGGGCAAGAGTGGGGGGGGACCGGAGGGATGTGGAGAAGAGGGGAGAAAAAGGGGAGGAGGAGAGTTTTGAGAGAGGACTTGTTTTCGCTCCCCCCCCCTTTTTCTCCCCCTATCCCCGCCACATAACTTTGGCAGGATCGCGCTGGCAGCCAGAGATGCCTAGTGTGCTGTTTTGTGATGCGAAGAAACGTATACTGTACAGGATGCTCCTGCACATTCTGCACCTCCTTGCCTTCGTTTTCCGTCCCAACACACCTTGGCAGTCTGTGTTACCACCTGAAGGCGGGGGCAGTCCCCAGTGGAGGTCTCTCTACAAGAGAGTCATCCCCCTTTACATTGGGAACCTGGGGTGGAGAGTGTTGCATAGAGCGGTGGTGTGTACTAAACTTTTGAGTCGGTTCACGGGCTCGCTCGCCGCCTGTGTTTTCTGCGGTGAGGGAGAGCCCGTGTTCCACGTGTATATGGAGTGTGAGAGGTTACTGTCCCTGTACCAATATCTAAAGGGGTTGTTCCTCCGGTTTTGGTTGCATTTTAGTCCCATGATTCTAGTGTTTGGACACAAGGCGGGGAGTGGGGAGAGCCGATCGGGGGGTGGGACCTCCCTGTCGGTTTGCTCCTGGGCCTGGCCAAGATGGCCATTCGCGGGTCCAGGCAGCGGGCGGTCGATGGTCAGTCTAGAGTCGGCTGCTTGCCCCTCTTCCGGGCCTACGTCTGTGCTCGTGTGTCCCTGGAGAGGGAACACGCGATGTCCATGGGGACTCTGGAGGCCTTCTGTGGGCGCTGGTCACCGGGTGGGGTTGAGAGTATTCTAAACAATGACTACATCATTGTATTATAATGATTACTTTATGATTTGTAACCTCTGAATGTGTTTTAGATGTGATGTATTATGCATTTTGATGAATAAAGTCCTTGGAAAAGGAAAAAAAAAAAAAGAGAGAGAGAGAGATATGATGAGAGAGAGAGGTTGTGTTTTCTTCTCAGCTCTGCGGTTGAGAAGGATTGAAGCAGCCTTCAAGGATTTTGCTGTTGGAGAAGGAACAGAGCAGAGGGGCTTCATAGTTTAACTTATCGTTGGGATGGCTGTTGAAGCTTTCCTCTGGTCTAGGATTCCACTACTATGCGAAAATTCCTGAGTTTCTCTACATTGTCGAGGGTTGCGGTTGTCGTTGGCGGACTGCCAAGAGTGCCTGGCTGAGATCGAGGGCACGAAGATTGCGGTGTCTTTGTCTTTTGCACCGTTTCTCTGCCCTAAATTCATTTTGACAGTGCGGCTGCCTGGCTAATGTGAAGAAGGTACTTTTGCTTCTGGCTCGACTGGGATAGAGCTTCCCAAAAGCTGCTCTCGGCTGTGGACGAACTTGGGGACTTTCCTGCTTCAGCTGGAGGTTTCTGCTTTCTGCTGCCCTGTCTTTGGACTGTGACTGTCTCTGGACTTAACTTGGAGCTGAGCTGCAGGGGTGCCTGGAGCTGGTTTGTGCCTCTGTCAGGTGGCGATGGCTGGGGCGCGGGCCGAAGGACCGGACATACGCAGTAGCAACAGTGGCGGGTATGAGGTCATCTGAGCATGAACCACATGTTGACTTGGATTGGGAGGGTTTGGTATCTCGTTCAAACTGGGCCTATGATGTCAAGGGAGACATACAAAGGCCTTGAATGAACTTCTTGGGAGGGGAGCTATTGTCTCTTCCGAGGCTCGAAAGAGAAAAGGTGGAGGTGATACTAAAACCCGGGAGGGTGTGGCCCCAAGCATTGGAGCTGGGGGTTTCAGTGAGGGGGGGTCCACATACAGGTGGATCCGTGGGTATCCAGGGTGAGACCGGTTCTCCTGCGGAGTTGCCCCACATGTATTCCAGACGCATCACTTATTCCACACTGTCTGAAGTTTGGGGAGGTGCGGTCTAAGTGCTTTAGGCTCATGCACCCTGGGGGGGACTCAGAGGAAAAAGGGTCTTCAGTTTTCAAGAGGGAGGGTGTTCATGAAGGTGGGTGAGGGGGATGGCGCTGAGGGGAGTGTTTCGTGGTGGAGTATAGGGGTCTCCTAGAACCGTGCGTTGGAGTTGGGGAAAGGCACGGTTGTCATGATGCCGTGCGGCGAATTTGGAACATCTCCGGAGGAGTGTCCTATTCGCTGGGGTCACTGCGAGAAAGTTCTAGCGCAGCGGCCCAGGGATGCGCTGCTGGCCCATCCGACGTGGCTCGTCAAACCTCAGTGGCGCGGGGTGGTACTGCTGACCCGGCTAGGGCTGCCAGCTCTGCCTCGGAGATCCAGGGCGGCAGTAATAGCCCATCTGGGCCTGCAGGTTCTGCCTCGGGGACTGAGTATAGATAGCCCCGCCCCCCATGTCTTCAACCTGTGGTGGGCGGCTGAAGGCAGGGCACAGGGGAGGGTGTTGAGGAATGGGGGGCAATTAGAAGAAGCAGCGGAAAGAGAAGAAGAAGGAGAGGAGAAAGGCCGCCCGAGCGAGTCAAACGGGATCGGGTGTGCACCTGCCGAGTTCTGATACCACCCAAGGGTGCCTGCCCCAGCTCCAGTGTGGTGCGTTTGCACCTGTCGTGGTCCAGCAGGAGCTGAGGTGGTTCAGACGGGGGCAGGGAAGCAAAAACATGTGGGTGATAAAGTGGCTGGGATAGTGTGGAGGGCCGAAGACACTTCTGTTATGGAGGTCACCGTACTGCCACATGCTAGCGGGACAAAAAGGAGGTTAGTGCCTGGCGAGGAAGAGCAAGGGCGTGGGTCCAAAGTGAGGGGGATGTCTTTCTCCAGACCTTCCACCACTGATGTGGTTGGTGGTCTTGAACAGGTGTCCTCCGGGTCGGAGGTATGTGCCTATATCTCAGGGATCTTCCGCGTGTGTTATAAGACCATGTGATGCGGTTGACTCCTCTGGTGGGTGTCCTCGGAGCGGAGGATGCCCCTTCGTTTCAGGGGACCTCTGGGGAGTTATCTCATAGGGTTGTTGAGGTAGGCTCCCCTGGGTGTTGTCCTCTGGGTCGGAGGAGGTCCCTCGTTTCAGAGACTACTGAGGGTGTTGGCACGTCAGATTATGGGGTTAGCTCCCCCGGGTAGTGTGCCCCCTGAGACGGGGGATGAGCTGAGTCAGCCCGAAGGTGGAGGTTCAGGGGCATTGGTGTACCACTCTGTGCTCCTTATCAGAGCCAATGGAGGTGCTGGGGGGTGTGCTGCCTCTCAGGCTGAGTCGGCAGGGAGAGTTTAGAGGCAAGAGGAGATTCTCTGGGTGTTGCCTGTGGAGAGGGTACTCTGGGTGCTGTGGAGGTCGGGGCTGGTTTCGGGTCGTGAGCCTCCTTCAGTTTTATCCGAGCGTGCCAGTGTACCACAGACCCTGGGGGTGCCTCTTGTTTTTTCTTCCCCAGGCCCAGACGTGGAGGGTGATGGGAGAGTGCAGGAGCCCAGCCAGTCAGTGGGCTGCTTGTTGCGGTCAGGGGTGTCGGGACCCTTCCCTGGCATTTGATCCTGGGGGTGGTGGGCATGCCGGAGGAGGGGAGAGTGATGGGGCCAGTTTGTGTAGCGGGATTAGTGAACTTTCCGAGAGTTCTGGTCTTTCAATTTTTGATAACGACCCTGGGAGCTGCACTGGCAAGCTTGTTGTTTCAGGTGCGAGTGGTTGGCCGAGTGCCCAGACTCCAAGCCGTGTATCATGCAAACAGTTATCTGTGAGGTGCGAGAGGTTCCTAAAAAACAAGTCATACTCTCAGAACAAAAATGGGTGCTGCAAAGAATCGGTGGGAGGATTGGCCAGCTTTGATTTAAGACTCTCGAGGCTATCCTTGGTAACAAGACAGCGATCTTCCAGACTTGAGAAGAGACAGTTTTTGGTGGACTTTTGGAGTTCCTCAGAGAGAGTCTAGGCGGAGTGTGAGGATCTCAATTTAGTGTGCCTGCACATTCACAGTAGCTACATTAAATTTAAACGGGAGTAGAGAGAGTTTTCGCAGATTTCAGCTTTTATCAGTCCTTAGAGAGGGGAAATTTGCGGTGTGTTTTCTGCAAGAGAAGCTATGTTGTTAGTGATGAACCCACTGGCGACTGGAGTGGGAAGGGGGGTCTACATGAGCATCTCAGCTCGAACTCGAGTTGAGGGTGGCCTTTCTGTTGGCCCGAATTTTTCTGCCAAATATTTTAAAAGTGCAAGAAGTTGTGCCAGGACGTTTGCTCCATCTGGCCGTGAGCCTGGATGGCATGCCGTTGCATTTCATTAACGTGTATGCCCCTAGCTCCGGCACGATGCAAGGCCGGCCTACTTCAGGAGGTGACTGCTCTGTTGAGCACATTTGATAGGGGAGAGTGTGTCTTCCTTGGTGGGGATTTTAATTGCACACTTGAGGCGCTGAGACCGTTCTGGTACTCAGTGTGCCCCTGCTGTAGCGAAGAAGCTGAGAGGGTTGATTGAATCCTTTGAGTTGGTTGATGCCTGGCGGAACCTCCACCCGGATTCCACTGCTTTTTCGCGGAGGTCTGAGGGTGTGGTGGTCCCGCATTGATCGGATATATATTTCACCGAGCGTTTGTTTCCCGTGTCTCGGCGGCATCAATGCGGCTGGTGCCGTGCTCGGACCACTGTCTGGTGCGTGTGGATTTCAATCCAGCGCGCGCTCGGGCTGGGTCCGCGTACTGGCACTTTAACAACAGGCTGCTAGAGGATTCGGTGTTTTCCGGGAAGCATTCAGTCGGTTTTGGGGGAAGTGAGAGAGAGGGCAGAGGTGCTTCTCTTCCCTTAGGCAGTGGTGGGATGTGGGGAAAGCTCACATCCGTCTCTTTTGTAAGGATTATACGTGGGGGTTCGACCGGAAAAAGCGGGAATCAGCGGGTCGAGAGGCTTGAGAGGGAGATACTGGACGCAGAGTCCTCGTCTGGGTCGGTTTGGTGAAGACTCCTGCGAATGGGGAGAGTTTCAGATGAAGAAGGAAGCTTTGAGGAGCCTGCTGCTTGAGCGGTCCCGAGGCGCCTACGTGAGGTCGCGGGTCCAGATGCTGCGCGATCTGGACCGAGCTTCGCCTTTCTTTTCTCTCTGGAGAAGGGGCGGGGAGCTGCAAACAGCTCGTGGGAGCTGCTCGCAGATGACGGGTCCTCTGTCACTGATCCAGAGAGGATAAGTGCCTTGGTCAGGTCCTTTTATGGGTCCCTGTTCACTGCGGATAGATTCAACAGGGAGGCTCAGCGAGATCTGTGGGGAGGGTCTGCCGACTGTAGATAGGGGGGTGGCAGATCTTCTTGATGGCCCCTTATCTTTGGAGGAGTTGACTCGTGCCCTGCATCAGCTCAGGAGCGGTAAGTCCCCTGGGATGGATGGGCTGACGGTAGAGTTTGTTAGAGCGTTCTGGGATGTCCTTTGGTGGAGATTACATGTTGGTTCTGGGGGAGAGCCTGGCGACCGGGGAGATGCCCCTCTCGTGGCGTAGGGCAGTTGTTGTCCTGCTGCCAAGAAGGGTGTGAACTCCGCTTGTTGAAGAACTGGCGCCCGGTTCTCTCTCCTATGCACAGAGTATAAAGTTTTTGCACGGGCAATGGCAAATCGCCTGGGCTCCGTGCTGTCTCAACTGATTCATCCTGACCTGTCCTATACAGTCCCTGGCAGGTCCATTCAGGATAACATCCACCTGGTAAGGGACCTGATTCATCTAGCCCAGGGCACTGGTCAGCCAGCTGCTTTTCTGTCTCTTGATCAGGAGAGAAGGCTTTTGATAGGGTGGAACATGAATACTTTTCGGGACGTTGCAAGCGTTTGGGTTTGGGCTGCATTTTTCGTGGCCGGTCCGGCTTTTGTACACTGCAGTGGAGTGCCTTGTGAAGGTTAATGGTGCGTTGTTGTCTCCTTTTCATTTTGGGAGGGGGGGTCCGTCAGGGGTGCCCCATGTCGGGGTCAGTTATACTCGGGTCTGTGTGGAGCCGTTCCTGTGTCTTCTTCGGAGGAGGTTGACAGGCCTGGCCCTACCTGGCCCGGGGGTGGAGGTGGTTCTTATCGGCGTATTGCCGATGATGTTGACTCCTTATGCTCACTGATCCTGGTGACCTGCGGAGGATGCGTGACATGCCAGGAGATTTTCTCGGCTGCATCTTCTGCTAGGATTAACTGGAGTAAAGTGTTCTGGACTTTTAGTGGGTGAGTGGCAGGTGGACTCCTGCCAGAGGAGATGGTAATGTTTGCGTGGAGTACCACGCAACCTCCTCTATCTGGGGGTGTACCTGAGTTCCCTGAGGATGCTTGGCCGGCAAACTGGCGGGAGTTGGAGACGAAATGATCGCCCGGTTGGGGCGCTGGTCAGGCCTGCTTGGAGTTCTTTCCTTTTCGTGGGAGGGTGCTGGTCATAAACCAGCTGGTGGCCTCCATGTTATGGTACCGCTGGCTACTCTTTGTGCCGCCCTCTATTTTTGCAACTGCTTTACAGAAAGAAGCTGGTAGATTCTTTTGGGGCAAATAGGAAGCATGGGTTTCCGCGGCGGTCCTGAGTCTCCCGTAGTTAGAGGAGGGCGGCAGTCCTTGGTTGTGTGCGTACCCAGTGGCAGCTCTCCGCCTCAGGACTTCTGCAGAGGTACATGTACGAAGAGAACCCACCCGTAGATGGCACGCTCTGGCCACGAAAAACGTATTTTTTCCGTCGGGGTCTTTGTCTATAAGGGCCCCGGGTCTCATGGCTCCCGGTGGCGGGTATCAGTCGACCCCACTCCACTTACAATCCTCTAAGGGGCTTGCCTGTCTTCTACCGGGATGTGCTATGAGTGAAGGGAATTTGGTTGTTTTCAGCCAGCGTGTTGTTCCAAGAGGGAGGGGGTTTGTCGTGGCTGCGGGGAGGGGAGTGGCGGTCCTCACCCTGTCATGGCGGGTGTCGAGGTGAGGCGAGTGCCTAGAGTGGTTCTGATAGAGCTTACCCCCGCTCCGTCAGATCTGCTCATCGGGCCTAGGATCCGGATAGTTTCTCGGGTACCGGTTCCACACAATCTAAGCCGCCTTTCTGAGATGACCAGCTTGCCATTTCGTGATGCGAAGAGACACAACACTGTACAGGATGCTTCTGCACATTTTGGCACCTCCTTACCTTCGTCTCCCGTCCGATACTCCGACCATGGCGGTACGGTGTTACCACCTGGAAGGCGGGGGAGGTCCTCAGTGGGGGTCCTTCTATAAGCGAGTTGTTCCCTTTACATGGGGACCTGGGGTGGAGAGTGTTGCACAGAGCGGTGGTTTGTAATAGACTTTTGAGTCGGTTCACGGGCTCGTCCGCAGCATGTAATTTCTGTGGCGAGCAAGAGGACGTGTTCCACGTGTATATGGAGTTGTGAGAGGCTAGGCTACTGCCCTGTACCAATATCTGAAGGGGTTGTTCCTCAAGTTCTGGTTGCATTTTAGTCCCCAACGATTCTAGTGTTCGGACACAAGGCAGGGAGTGGGGAGAGCCGAGTGGGGGGGGGGGAACTCCCTGTCGGTTTTGCTCCTGGGCCTGGCCAAGATGGCCATTTCGCGGGTCCAGGCAACGGGCGGTCGATGGTCAGGCTAGAGTCGGCTGCCTGCCCCTTTTCCGGGCCTACGTCCGTGCACGTGTGTCCTGGAGCAAGGAACATGCGGTGTCCACGGGGACTCTGGAGGCCTTCCGTGGGCGCTGGTCACCGCGTGGGGTTCATGTATTGTGAACAATGATTGTATTGTTGTACTATAATGGTGTATATATAGTGCCATTTTTGATTATGGTTTGATGTGTTGTATTATATGATTGTGTCAATAAAGTTTTTGAAACTAAAAAAAAAAAAAAAAAAAGGGCATTTGCTGGTAGTGAAACATAGAAACATAGAAATTAGGTGCAGGAGCAGGCCATTCGGCCCTTCGAGCCTGCACCGCCATTCAATATGATCATGGCTGATCATCCAACTCAGTATCCTGTACCTGCCTTCTCTCCATACCCTCTGATCCCTTCAGCACAAGGGTCACATCCAACTCCCTCTTAAATATGGCCAACGAACTGGCCTCAACTACCTTCTGTGGCAGAGAATTCCACAGATTCACCACTCTCTGTGTGAAAAACGATTTTCTCATCTCGGTCATAAAAGACTTCCCCCTTATCCTTAAACTGTGACCCCTTGTCCTGGACTTCCCCAACATCGGGAACAATCTTCCTGCCATCTAGCCTGTCCAACCCCTTAAGAATTTTGTAAGTCTCTATGAGATCACCCCTCAATCTTCTAAATTCCAGCGAGTACAAGCCGAGTCTATTCCAGTCTTTCTTCATATGGAAGTCGTGCCATCCCAGGAATCAGTCTGGTGAACCTTCTCTGTACTCCCTCTATGGCAAGAATGTCTTTCCTCAGATTAGAGAGACCAAAACTGTACGCACTACTCCAGGTGTGGTCTCACCAAGACTCTGTACAACTGCAGTAGAACCTCCCTGCTCTTGTACTCAATCCTTTTGCTATGAATGAGAACATACCATTCACTTTCACAACAGCCTGCTGCACCTGCATGCCTACTTTCAATGACTGGTGTACCATGATACCCAGTCTCGCTGCATCTCTCCTTTTCCTAATCGGTCACCATTCAAATAATAGTCTACCTTCCTGTTTTGGCCCGCCAAAGTGGATAACCTCACATTTATCCACATTATACTGCATCTGCCATGCTTTTGCCCACTCACCCAGTCTATCCAAGTCATCTTGCAGCCTCCTAGCATCCTCCTCACAGCTAACACTGCCCCCCAGCTTCCTGTCATCCGCAAACTTCGAGATGTTGCACTTAATTCCCTCGTCCAAATCATTAATGTATATTGTAAATAGCTGGGGTCCCAGCACTGAGCCTTGCGGCACCCCACTAGTCACTGTCTGCCATCCTGAAAAGGACCCGTTCACTCCTACTCTTTGCTTCCTGTCTGCCAACCAGTTCTCTATCCACATCAATACTGAACCACCAGTCTCTGTGTGAAAAACGATTTTCTCATCTCGGTCCTAAAAGACTTCCCCCTTATCCTTAAACTGTAACCCCTTGTCCTGGACTTCCCCAACATCGGGAACAATCTTCCTGCATCTAGCCTGTCCAACCCCTTAAGAATTTTAATATTGTCATAATATATATATTATGTAATCATTAATGTATATTGTAAATAGCTGGGGTCCCAGCACTGAGCCTTGCGGCACCCCACTAGTCACTGTCTGCCATCCTGAAAAGGACCCGTTCACTCCTACTCTTTGCAAAAGATGGAACCAGGTCATAGAACCTAAGAGTCATACAGCATGGAAGCAGGCCCTTTGGCCCAACTTGCTATGTCAACCAAGATGCCCCATCTACTCTAGTCCCAGCTGCTTGCAATTGGCTCATGTCCCCTGTAGATGGTTTATATGCAACCATAATATAGTTACCTCACTCTCCCAATAACCCCGCCCAGTTAACATCAATCCTGGGCGCAGCAGTAGAAGAATGTAGCCTGTGCTTGAAGGTGTATGTAATACCCTGTGCTATCATTAAAAGATGTTGCACAATTAAGAGTTTGTAAAGTTTTCATCTACATGGTGTCAAAGCTGGAAGGATACTTGCGTCTCCTGATATCGGTTTTTATTTCTTTTTTTTGATTTGTGTTTTTTTGTGCTTTTGATCTCTCTCTGGCCATGGCGTCCTCTTGCAGAAAGCCCGAGCAGCTTGTCTTCGATGCTGACAATCTCTGAGCGCTGGGCCACGTTTGAATTTGATTTCACACACTTTGTCAACGTCGCACACCGTGTGATCCTGACTCCCTTAAAAGCTTCCCTCCTACTCAACCTTGTCGGACCTGATGCCATGAAGAGAGCCAGAACTTTCACCTATGCTCCAGCGGTCCTGGGCGTCGATGATGAGGTGATTACTCCTGCAGAGTCTGCCGACGACCCCGCTTGCCTGCTACGTAAGTTTCAGGGAGATTTGTGACCTGCCCTCGAACCGCATTCTAGAGAGGGCACGGTTCTTTACAAGGAGACAGTTGCCGGATGAACATGTTGAATGTTTTATTGCTGATTTGCGTCATCTCGCCCAGCGGTTGCCGTTTTGGCGACATGACAGACCAGCTCACTAGAGACATTTTAGTAACTGGCATGCGTGAACCAGAAGCTGCGATGGTGAGCTTTTGAGGGATCCGGATCTAACGTTGGAAAAAGCTATGCATGCCTGCAGATTGTCTGAGGTCGTTGTTTTGCAAGAGGACCACCGGGACTCGAGCAATAAATCTGTCAACCTGGCTGGGCTTAGGAGCCCACAGCCTCGGATGGAAAACAATGTTTTTTTCTGCCGCGTGCCCACCCTGGTCCTGGCGATGTGCCCCCCGAAAAAGGTGCCCGAACTGTAACTACATGCACCATAGACTGTCGACGTGTCCCGCCTTTGGTAAAAACCTGTAACTTTTGTAAAAAGCTGAACCGTTTTCTCAGCCTCCTGTCGCTTACTCCGTTCCCAGTGGGAGTCAGGCACAAGCTTCCAGACCCAGTTCTAAACATGCTGGGACAATCTGCTATCTGTTTTGACTCACAGCCCAATTTAGCTGAATGCTATGGTGCAGATCCAATTAACTCTGCAGAGGACTCGCATGTGTTTACCCTCCTACAGACACCCGCCCACCGCAATGATCCCTCCGTTATCTGTGACTGTCAATGATGTAACCTTCCTTGCTAAATTAGATACAGGCGCCAAAGTCAATGTTTTGTCCATGAATCTTTTCAACAAGATAAGGAATAATGAGCCTCTGGTTGCTGACGATGCTACCCCTGCACGCCTATGGTGGAGAGATTCTAAGGCCTGCGGGGAGGGCCACTTTAACTTGCGTGCTGGCAAAAGGCCACAAGAAACCTGGTTTTCTATGTTTTGAACTCTGACTGTGTAACCCTGTTGGGCAACCGTGCGTGCCAGGATCTGGCCTGGTCTCCTTTGACCGCACGGTCCACAAAGTGCAACTGTCGTTTTGACCCGGTTGCTGAAATACCAGGACCTGTTCGACGATGACCTGGGGAAATTACCAGTGTCATACCATTATTTCCATTGACCCAAATATACAACCCGTGGTCCGCGCACCTCACAGGGTGTCTCACGCCATGAAGGACAAGGTCGAGGGCGATGCTCAACAAGATGGTCGAAAAGGGGAGTGCTAGAAGCAGTTCGCGAGCCCACCAATTGGGTCTCCACCATGGTTGCCACGATTAAGAAAGACAAGAACGAAATACGTGTGTGTATCAACCCGAAGGACTTAAACCTTGCCATCCAGGCGACCACATTACCCCATGCGGTCTGTTGAAGATGTGTGGCGGCAAAGGTCGGGCAAGCCACCATCTTTTCGGTCCTAGACGCTAAGAACTCGTTTTGGCAGATCCCGTTGGACCAAAGCGTCTTCTGACCTGACGACCTTCGCACAACACCGTTCGCAGATTCAAGTTCCTGCGAATGCCATTCGGCATCAATTCTGCTAGCGAGGTGTTCCAGCGAACGATGGAGCAGATATTCTCGGACCTGCCATGTGCCATCATCGTGGATGATATCCTGGTTTATGGGCAAGGACATTGCCGAGCACGACCTGAACCTCCGCCGCGTCCTGGAGCGCGCGCGACAGGCGCACCTGAAGCTGAATCCCAAGAGGTGCCGGTTTTCGTGTCTCAGAGGTCACGTATGTTGGACATGTTTTCACCCCTAACGGACTCAAGCCCGACCCCTTGAAGGCAGCTGCTATCCGGAAATGGCAGCCCCCACCGACGTGCCAGGTCTGCAACGATTCTTGGGCATGGTGAACTACCTTGGAAAGTTTGTACCAAACCTCAATGAGCTGAGTGCTCCCCTGCGGCAGCTGACAAAAAAGGATATCGCCTGGGTCTGGCTCCCATATCACCAGCAGGCCTTTGACTGCCTCAAGTCGAAACTGATTAGCACTCCGACGTTGCGGTTTTTCTTCGACGTGGGTCCGCCCCATCACCCGTCACCTGTGACGCTTCCAAGTTCGGCCTGGGTGCGGCCTGCCTTCAGTCTGTCGATGGATCGCTGCATCCTGTCTCCTATGCCTCGCGCACCATGACGGACACCGAGCAGCGGTACGCTCAGATCGAGAAGAGAGCTGCTCGCAGGTGGTGTTCGCCTGCTCCAAGTTTCAGAGACTTCCTGTTCGGCAGCAGATATTTACGGTCGAAACCGACCACCAGCCGCTGGTGACAATCCTGAGCAAGCCGATTCACGCTGCCCCCTGCCAGACTGCAGCGTATGATGCTGCAGCTCCAGCGCTTCGACTTTGATATAATCTACAAGAAGGGCACCGAGATGCACATTGCGGACACCCTATCGCGCGGCCCGCGTACCTCCTGCGCTCGCCACCCTACGAAAACAGAGGACTTGCTCGTACTGGGCGTTAACTTTATTCCCACCAAGCAGCTACAGGTTTTGGCCGAGCACACCGCTGCCGATCCGGTTTTGCAGCGGCTTGCCTCTGTGATTAAAGCAGGGTGGCCAACAAAGCGCTCCGCCGCGCCGTCTGAAACACAGCCTTTCTTCCTGGTCCGCGACGAACTGGTGCTCAGGATGGCGTTATCGTCAAGGGACATAAAGTTGTGGTCCCGTCCTCCCTGTTTGACTTTTTACTTTTTGTGCAGCCCACAGCGGACACCCTGGGGTCGATGCAACACTCGCCCACGCTCAGTGCCAATTTCTATTGGCCTGGAAATGGCCAAATATATCCGAGACCGGGTTTTCTGCCTGCTCCACGTGCAACAGTCTTGCGCCACACCAGCAGCGACAGCCCCTGCTGCAACAGCCCGCCCCTGCTTTGGCCTGGTCCTCGCTGGCTGCCGACATATTCGAGTGGCGTGGTAACCACTACCTTGTCCTAGTCGACTCGTACTCCAACTGGTTCGAAGTGGATTTGCTGACATCCCTCACGTCGGAGATGGTGATCCGTAAGCTGCGGAAAACACTTCTCCACTTTTGGGACCCCGGTCAGGTTGCAGACTGACAACGGCAGGCAGTTTACAAGCCGAGAATTCAAAAGCTTTGCCGACAAGTGGAACTTCGTGCATTTCACCAGCAGCCCAGAGTACCCACAGAGCAACGGCCTTGCAGAACGGGCCGTCCGCAGCGCCAAGCTTCTGATGGAACAGGCGCGACTATCCAATTCTGATTTGTATTTGGATCTCCTGAACCTCAGGAATGTTTCCAGGGATCCGGCCATGGGGTCACCTGCTCAGCGTCTGATGTCCAGAACTACCAGATCTACCATCCCGATTGCCCAGCGCCAGTTGAAACCTCGGGTGCTGGAGCCCGCCTCCGCGCAGAGGCGAATTCAAGAGAAACATGACAGCCAGCGGCGTTCCCACGATCGGTCGTGCAGACCACTCGATCCTCTGTTGCCCGGACAGGTTGTTCGGTTGCAGACCGCCAGTGGTCACTACCGTCTGGCCACCGTGGTTGGGTGGCCGACTCACCTCGTTCGTATCTGGTCGACTGTGAGGGTACCATCTACCGAAGAAGCCGACAACACCTGCTTGCGGTTAATGAGCCCACAGCCGCAGCCCCCAGGGCCCTATGCCCCTCCACTCTCCTATCAGCAGCCGGCTGCCGCCCCGGCTGGTGTTCCCTGCATGCCTCGGTCCCCGTCGCGGGCGCCTGGTTCCCCCTCTGCGCGGGTCCCCTGTTGCCGGTTACGGTTCTCCCTCTCCTGTTTCTCCCACCCCAATGCCCTTCCCTGGTTCCCCAGCTGCCTCGCGTCCTCCTGTTTCTTCTGCTCCTTCGGAGGGAGGGGGGAGACATCCGTTCGCGCTCGGGCCGGATCAGCAAGCCGCCTGTTCGCTACGGCGATTTTGTTTAATTCTGCTGATTAATTCTGTTGTCGTGACATCAATCTGTTTTTTGATTTCTAAGGGGAAGGATGTAGATGGTTTATATGCAACCAATAATATAGTTACCTCACTCCCATTAACCCCGCCCAGTTAACATCAATCATAACGCCTTCCCTTCCTGGGCGCAGCAGTAGAAGAATGTAGCTAGTGCTTGAAGATGTATGTAATACCCTGTGCTATCATTAAAAGATGTTGCACACTTAAGAGTTTGTAAAGTTTTCATCTACATCCCCTTATGCCCCTGTCTCACTTAGGAAACCTGAACGGAAACCTCTGGAGACTTTGCACCCCGCCCAAAGTTTCCGTGCTGTTCCTGGAGGTTCCTAGAGGTTTTTGTCAGTCTCCCTAATGGTCGAAAGTGGTTTATGTTTTAAAAATCGGTAATATTTTAATCAAAGCCAGTTGCGACGCTAGTTGAAGGTGGTTGCCAGAGGGCAAAAACCTACGGGAACTGCACGGAAACCTTGGGTGGGGCGCAAAGTCTCCAGAGGTTTCCATTCCGGTTTCCTAAGTGGGACAGGGGCATTACACTATTCCAATCCATATACCTGTCCAAATGTCTTTTAAATGTTGTTATCGTACATGCCTCAACTACACCTCTGGCAGCTTGTTCCATATACCCACTACCCTATGTGTGAAAAGGTTTCCCCTTCAAGTTCCTATTAAAATGTTCCATCCTTCACTTCCCCTGGTTCTTGTTTCACCTTCTCGGGTTAAAAGGCTGTGCATTTATTTTATCTATTCCCCTCGGTCTTATAAACGTCTAGATGATCATCCTTCAGCCTCCCGTGCTCAGGATGAGATGATGGGCAGATGAAACGTGGTGGGAAGGGAGAGGGGTGGAGAAGGCAGGAACGGGGTACTGATTGGGGATGATCAGCCATGATCACATTGAACAAATACTTTGCTTCTCTCTTGTGTGCTTTAAAATGAATGACCTTGACTTCCGGTGGCGCTATGGAGGGCTAGAGAGCAACGCCAGCCAGCTCCTTGGAAAAAACGTTGAAAAATCGGGGAGAAAGCGACCTACCTGCTGCCTGCTGCTTCTGTACCGATTGCCGTGAATGACGTCATCAGGCGCGCGATTTACTATGTATACACAGCGCAGCCCCCCCGCGGATAAACCGAAAAGTCGTGTACTAGGCAGAAACCGGTGGAACAAGAAAAAGGCCCGATTGAAGCCTCGGGCTCAGGTAGGATGCTATCCCAAGATGTGTCGAAAAAAACGATGAAAAAATCGGAAGGTGAAGATCTTAAAACTTTTATTGCAAGTGAAATTGTTGGCTTAAAGGAGGAACTAAAGAGTGAACTTGCAAAAACGAACGAAGAATTGAAGAAGATGAATTTTGGGGAAGAAATAAAAAAAATCAAGGAGGAAATGATGGACTTAAAGCTTGAAATTAATATCACGGCTATGAATACATTGGATAAACTGAAGAAAGAAATTGCAGAAATACTGACTGAACAAGTTGCAAGTATGACAAACAAGACAAATGTTAAAATCAGAAAAGTGACAACTGATCTTGAAGAAAGGCTGAATCCTGTGGAGGAAGCACTGAATCAACAGACATCAGCCATAAAGGTCCTGGACTTTGAATACAGAGAAAGGTTGAACAAGTTAGGTCTTTATTCTTTGGAGCGCAGAAAGGTTAAGGGGGGACTTGATTGAGGTCTTTAAAATGATGAAAGGGATAGACAGAGTTGACGTGGATACGTTTTTTTTCCCATTGAGGGTAGGGAAGATTCAAACAAGAGGGCATGACATGAGAATTAAGGGACTGAAGTTTAGGGGTAATGTGAGGGGGAACTTCTTTACTCAGAGGGTGGTGGCTGTGTGGAATGAGCTTCCAGCAGAAGTGGTGGAGGCAGGATCGATTTTAACATTTAAAAGTAAAGTGGATAGGTATATGGACGTGAAGGGAATGGAGAGGTATGGTCTGAGTGCAGGTAGATGGGACTATGGGAAAACAAATGGTTGGCATGAACTGGAAGGGCCGAGAGGGCCTGTTTCCGTGCTGTAATTGTTATATGGTTATATGGTTATATGGTTAATAATGTTTTGTAGCTGGAATGTTAAAGGTATTAATGAACCAATTAAGAGAGGTAAAGTACTAGCACATTTAAAAGCAATTAAAGCTGATGTAATTTTTATTCAAGAAACACACTTAAAAAAAGATGCCAAGCATAGGCTGAAAGCTAAATGGATAGATAAAACGTATCATTCTTCTTTTACATCCAGAGGCGTAGCAATATTATTTCGTAAAGGCACTTTATTTAAACATACATCAACTATAACTGACAGTGATGGTAGATACATTATTGTAATAGGAGAATTAAATGCACAAAAATGATTTTTGTTAATGTTTATGGACCAAATTTTGATAGTCCACTGTTCTTTAAGAAAATATTTAATAATATCCCGGAAATAGCACAACATAACTTAATAATTGGAGGAGATTTAAATTGTACACTAGACTCTTATTTAGATAGATCCACAACCATATAACCATATAACCATATAAACAAATTACAGCACGGAAACAGGCCCTCTCGGCCATTCCAGTCCGTGCCGACCATTTGTTTTCCCCTAGTCCCATCTACCTGCTCCATTCCCTCCATACCCCTCCATTCCCTTCACGTCCATATACCTATCCACTTTACTTTTAAATGTTAAAATCGATCCTGCCTCCAGAAATTCTGCTGGAAGCTCATTTCACACAGCCACCACCCTCTGAGTAAAGAAGTTCCCCCTCACGTTACCCCTAAACTTCTGTCCCTTAATTCTCATGTCATTCTCATTTCACAAGACAAAGGAAAACCAAATCCCACTCCAGTGACTTATGAAATGCATACATGGATACTAGTGATATTAAAGATGTTTGGAGAGTAGAAAATCCAACTGGACGAGAATATTCATTTTACTCACCTGTACATAAAACCTATTCAAGAATAGATTATTTGTTGGTAGACTCTAAACTCATATCACTTACTTACAATTCAAAATACCATAATATTACAATCTTAGATCACGCACCTTTAACATTTATCATTAAAATAAATGGTAAAATGGAAAAACAGGGACAATGGAGATTTAACCCACAAATTTAAAAAGACAAAGTAACTCAGGAATATATTATAGAACGGATTAAGATTTTCTTTGAAATAAATGATAAACCGGAAATATCTTCTTCCCTATTATGGGAAACTTTTAAAGCATATGCCCGTGGAATTATGATTTCTTCACAAGCATTTTATAATAAAGAGAATCGGAGGGAACAACAGGAATTGGAAAAGGAGATTGAACAATTAGACACAGAGAATGCTGCTAGTCCATCCATAACAAAACATAACAAAATCGCTAAACTGAAATATAAATTGAATAAAATATACTCAGATCAAGTTGTAAAACTCTATCAATACACTAAACAATTACAATTTGAATTTGGAGATAAACCTCAAAAATTATTGGCCCATCAATTACGGAAAATGGAGGGAGAAAATATAATCCATAGGATTAAATCATACAATGGCGAAACATTAGTACAATCCAAAGATATTAATGAGAGATTTTTGCAAAATTATACAAATTTATATTCAGCTAAAACAACAGAAAACAGGATAGGAATAGAAGCATTTAAAAAAATGTAATCTAAATGAGTTAGATTCACAAAATAGAGAATCACTAAATGCTGATATATCAGTAAAAGAAATCGAAGAATCTATCAGATCATTAAAAAATGGTAAAACACCAGGACCAGATGGTATTGGTTCGGAATTTTATAAAACATTTGATGATCTGATTGCACCACGTTTGAAGATACTCTATGAATACATCTATACCCACCAGAAACTACCAGAAACGTTAAATGAATCTATTATAACACATACCTACAATAGACAAAGATCTGGATGACCTAGGATCATATAGAGCTATAGCTCTTTTAAATACTGATCAAAAGATACTAACCAAAATATTAGCACAAAGACTAAGCACGGTTATTAATAAATTAATTCACCCGGGAAACAGGATTGATTACCAAAACAGGATCCATCAAACAGGATTGATACCAAAACGATATTCCTCATAAAACCTGCGACGATTATTCAATATTATATATTCGAAAAGAGGTATTAATAAAGACCTAGTAATTATATCGTTAGATGCGGAGAAGGCCTTTGACCAGGTGGAATGGTCTTTCTTGTTTTCGGTTATGGAAACTTTTAAGTTGGGAGAGAAGTTTATTACTTGGGTTAAATTATTATACACTAATCCAACAGCCAGAATACTAACAAATCAAATGCTATCAACTAAATTTAATTTATTCCGAGGCTGCAGATAAGGTTGTCCTTTATCCCCGCTATTGTCTGCACTTGCAATAGAACCATTAGCTCAACGTGTGAGATTACATCCTGAAATATATGGCTATGACACCAGAGATACTGAAAATAAAATCTCCTTATATGCGGATGATGTATTACTTTATATTACAAAGCCGGAAATTAGTATTCCAAATTTACTAAAATTAATAACTGAATTTGGATTATTTTCAGGATATAGTATTAATTGGAATAAAAGTGAACTTATGTCAATAATGGTAAATAAACTTACATATATTATAACGATTTCCTTTTAAGATAGCAAACGAAAAAAATCAAATATCTTGGAATTTATGTAACAAAAAGATTTGATTCGTTATTTAAATCCAATTTTCCACTTTTATTGAATAAATTAAATGAATATTTTATATTGGAAAACATTACCTATTTCAATGCTAGGTAGAATTAATGCAATAAAAATGATTTTTCTCCCGCAATTACTATTTCTCTTCCAATTGCTTCCGATATATCGTCCTAAAAATTTCTTTAAGAAGGTTGATTCTATAGTCACCAACTTTATCTGGGATTATAAGAGCCATAGAATTAAAAAAAAAATATGTAAATCAAAAATAAATGGAGGTCTAGCACTGCCAAACTTTATGTTTTATTACTGGGCAGTTAATATTAAAAATATGAATTTTTGGTTAGTAGAGACAGATAAACAACCAATCTGGTTAAAAATGGAAAAAGAAGATTGTTCGCCATTTGAAATTAGCTCGATTTTATTTGCTAATATTAAACTAGGTAAGAAAATCTATAGTGAAAATCCTGTAATAGAAAGTGGGATACGTATCTGGAAACAAATAAAGAAAACATTAAGATTGAAATGTATACCACTAGCCCTTATCATTGTATATAACATTACATTTAAACCTTCAATCATTTACAATGGAAAAACTATGGAATTAATGAGATGGGCGATCTCTATAGGGAAAACTCCTTCATGTCATTTCAAGAATTACAATAAATTTATGGATTACATTCAAAAGATTACTTTAAATATTTACAAATTAGAGACTATGTAAAAGCAAACACACAAGAAATCAGAAATAGAAAGACAGACATTTTAGATGAATGGCTAAATAAACACCCAAACACAGAAAAATTGATATCATATATTTATAACATTTTATTGGAAAGCAATGTCCCAATGACATAAATATATAGGCAATCATGGGAAAACAAATTAGGTCAATTAATCAGACTAGAAGTATGGGATGAAAGTTTACAACATATACACCATTGTTCATTAAATGCTAGACACTCTCTTATACAATTTAAAATATTACATAGATTACATTATTCAAAATCCAAATTAAATTGTATTTTTTCAAATGTATCTGCCATATGTGATAAATGTCAGTACTTAGAAGCTAACTTAACACACTCATTTACAAATTGTATAAAAATTACTAAATTTTGGACAGAAATATTTAAGGTAATTTCGAATGTTGTTAATATGAATCTGATCCCTGACTCAAAATTAATAATATTGGGAATATTAGAAACAGATTAAATTTAAAACAACGAATCAAAGAATTTTTATTGATTACAGTTTAATAATTGGGAAAAAATTAATATTGAAATTCTGGAAAGGTCCTACATCCCCCACAACCAAAATGTGGATTACAGGAATGTCGGAGACACTTCATCTGGAAAGATTAAGGCTTGTCCTACTGGACAAGTTGCATCTTTTCAGAGGGATTGGTCAAAATGGCTCGGTGCGAGAGCCTGATTGAAGCCTGAATAAAGGAATGGATGAAGAATCACACATAACAAATCATGGATATATCTCCAATGATAGATAACCTGTTTAACACTCAACTCATTTTTTTTTTGATTTTCTATTTTTACTTTATTTTTCTCTATTTTTTCCTATCTGCAATAAAAACAAAAAAAAATGTATAGAAATACAAATGACATAATTGTTAATATTAATAATATTACAAATGTATGTGACAAGTATATTCTTTTAATATGTACTTACGTCTAATAAAAATATTTAACAAAAAAATAAATAAAATGAATGACCTCACATTTTTCCACATAATATTCCACCTGCCATGTTCTCACCTACAGTATACACCCAGCATATCCATAGCTCCCCAGCGTCTTTTTATATCATCCTCCATGGGCACAGTTCAGCTTAACTTAGCTCCGGCACGAATTTGGTGGTATCATTGATTTAGATTATGATGAGTTGGGGCACAGGGCAGGATGTTTGTGGTGCCTTTATTGGACACTTTATCTTATAACCAATTTTACTTCGGAGTCACGTGAGTGATTCCGTGAAGAAGACCCGCCAGGCCACATGCGCACCAGTACGTCAGCCGCACAGGCGCAAGCACCAGACTGGCAGGACAGAGTTCCTGCCAGCAGCAAGTTAAACCTAGACGGTAAGTTTGCTTTTTGCTTACCAGGTTTTTTCAGCCAGGAGCCTCTTTTCACAGAGGTTTTCCTGCCAGTTTCACAGCCCGACGAGTGTGCCAGTTATGGACTGTGGGGAAACCCAGTCCGACCGCAGAAGCGGGTAACCGGCAAAAAGATCGGGTTGCGAGATAAGGAGCTGCTAACAGTGCAATCAGCGGTTCCCAGCCTGCGGGGATGCCGTAAAAACGGCAAGAAATTCAAGCAGAGTCGCTGACAGTGTAGTCAGCGGCTCCCAGCCTGCAGGTATGCCGTTGGAACGGCAAGGAAGTAATGATAGAGTCACTGACAGTGAGGTCAGTGGCTCACAAACGTTGGTCCCCAAGCAAGGAATTAAATGGGACTAATTCAGCCCTATTTGGACTCAGGTGAGTCGGGCTACAAAGGTTTCTCCTTATAATAAAATGTATGTATGTTATAGTGTTTTTCTTAAAGTTAAAAGCTAGACAAAATTAAAGTCATAAAAAGTTATTGTTTTATGTCTCTGACAATGTAATCCTTGTCGTTTAGCAGAGGTTGCTGTGAATTGTTTTAACCCTTCACTGGTAAAACTGTACATTAAAAATGTTGATTAGTGAGCTTACACTGTAATAGCGTGGGCCTGTGGGACAGGCCGCGCCAGCAGCGCCTGACAGAGCTGCTTCATGTGTAATAGTGCGGGCCTATGGAACAGGCCGCGCCAGCAGCACCTGACAGGGCTGCTTCATGTATGAAAGTGCCGGCCGACAGGAGAGCCATGCCGGCAGCGCCCGATACAGGGCTGTTTCATTTGTGACATTACCGGCCTACGAGAGAGCCGTGCTAGCAGTACAGGGCAGAACTAGTACAGGGCTGCTTCATGTCAAAAAGCGCCGGCCTTTACGAAATGCGGCGCCAGCAACGCCTGGGACAGGGTTGTTCAAGTTCACACATAAGTCTGCTACGCCCATGGAGTCGGGGGATGATTCTCCACCGGGGCTGGATAGTGCGTTTGAAACGACTATCCCAGATACAGCAACTGTTGCATACAGTGCTCCAGAGGTCTCCCTCTTGGAGGCAGAGACCAAGACGGGTCAGTATCCTGCTGACACTGTCTCAGGGTATGGTCGTGGGGCATACCCCAAGGGATGAAGGGCACGTGTCAGAGGTACCTTTTTCCTGACAACAAAGTTGCCATCCCAGCAGAATATTCTATTTGGGTTAAGGCCAATGGGTTTGTATCAGTATTGGTATCCTGTGGCCTGCGGCAGCACCTGTTTAGGGTTGCCTACGAATCACCCTCTCTGAGGAGGGAAGAGCAAAAGGTCAAGATATAACTGACTCCAGGCTCTAAAGAAGTCAATAGAACATACTTAAGCACATATGTGCCGGCAGGGGAAGAAAGCCTGGTAGACAAATCAATTAGGCCAACGGTGGGCAAAAGTCATCGTTTCAAAATGCACCCCAGGCGCACATCAGCAGTAAGCGGTTCACTGGAGTGGGGGCAGCATGATAGCTCAGAAATTCCATGCACCTTACCAATCCTACTCAACAAAATGTGTCTAGCACTTCCAAAATATGGGTAGTGCACCGTTCACAAGTTGTAATATTTACATTTGTTTTGTACAACACGCAAAGGGTTTCGGTAACTAGGGAAATTGATGAGGGTAAAGCAGTGGATGTTGTCTATATGGATTTCAGTAAGGCCTTTGACAAGGTTCCCCATGGAAGGTTGGTTAAGAAGGTTCAATCTTTGGGTGTTAATGGCGGAGTAGCAAGATGGATTCAACAGTGGCTGAATGGGAGATGTCAGAGAGTAATGGTGGATGGCTGTTTGTCAGGTTGGAAGCCGGTGACCAGTGGGGTGCCTCAGGGATCTGTGTTGGGTCCACTGTTGTTTGTCATGTACATCAATGATCTGGATGATGGGGTGGAAAATTGGATAAGTAAGTATGCAGATGATACGAAGATAGGTGTGTTGTGGATAATGAAGTAGATTTTCAAAGTCTACAGAGAGATTTGGGCCATTTGGAAAAGTGGGCTGAAAGATGGCAGATGGAGTTTAATGCTGATAAGTGTGAAGTGCTACATCTTGGCAGGACAAATCAAAATAGGACGTACATGGTAAATGGTAGGGAATTGAGGAATGCTGTGGAACAGAGGGATCTAGGAATAACTGTGCATAGTTCCCTGAAGGTGGAATCACATGTAGATAGGGTGGTAAAGAAAGCCTTTCGTGTGCTGGCCTTTATAAATCAGAGCATTGAATATAGGAGTAGGGAAGTAATGTTAAAATTGTACAAGGCATTGGTAAGACCAATTCTGGAGTATGGTGTACAATTTTGGTCGCCTAGTTATAGGAAGGATGTCAACAAAATAGAGAGAGTACAGAGGAGATTTACTAGAATGTTGCCAGGGTTCCAGCAACTATGTTACAGAGAAAGGTTGAACAAGTTAGGTCTTTATTCTTTGGAGCGCAGAAGGTTAAGGGGGGACTTGATTGAGGTCTTTAAAATGATGAAAGGGATAGACAGAGTTGACGTGGATACGTTTTTCCCATTGAGGGTAGGGAAGATTCAAACAAGAGGGCATGACATGAGAATTAAGGGACAGAGGTTTTGGGGTAACGTGAGGGGGAACTTCTTTACTCAGAGGGTGGTGGCTGTGTGGAATCAGCTTCCAGCAGAAGTGGTGGAGGCAGGATCGATTTTAACATTTAAGAGTAAAGTGGATAGGTATATGGACGTGAAGGGAATGGAGGGGTATGGTCTGAGTGCAGGTAGATGGGACTAGAGGAAAACAAATGGTCGGCATGGACTGGAAGGGCCGAGAGGGCCTGTTTCCGTGCTGTAATTGTTATATGGTTATATGGTTATATGGTTAATGTAATGACTAGGGTACTCTTTCTCTTTATTCATGGTACGCATTTGAATTTTAACTTTCTCTTCTGTAATGTCCAGCATTCTCATCAAAATCTCTGTACAAAAAGTAGCTCACCTTCCGTGGTCCAGAAATGCATATGTCTGCAACACGACATTAGTTTCCCTATTTCTCACTTGTACTGGTAAGATAGAGAAGATGCATGCGTCAACCCTGTAATTGTTATATGGTTATATGGTAATATTTGGTTGAGGCACAGTCGGAGCATTCCAAGCAAGTTTGGATTATGGCCAGGGTTAATTGAAAAAAAAATTAAGGTTCGGAAATTGGGCAAAAGTTCTCATGCAAACCACCCATGGAATAAAGCAGGAGTGGCATTTTATTATGAAGAATGGAGAGTGTCAGGCATATGAACTTTCTGAATATGAAAACTTATTTTCCTGACTAACAATAGATTCATAAGGGTCAGAGATCCATGCTATGCAAATCCCATTACAGAGGTTATCAAAGACAATATAACTGTACTATAACAGTAAAGTTTTGGGCTATGGGATAAACTGTTTGTTGGTCATTGGGATTTACCTTTAATTATTATTAGCCTTGACTCCACCTTGCGGCAAGAGATTGGAGTTATAGCAATCTGTTACAAAACTGAGTTTTATTTCATCAAGAGTAATTGGCAATATAGCAGCTGTGTTTCAGCTGAGCAAATCAAGGAACTGATATTGTGTAAGTAGCAATTAGACCATTGTTAACAACCTTATGCTATTGTCAGCTGAAGGTACCTCAGGCACAATGATGAAGTAACAGTATTCAGCATTGCTGAACATGACAATAACTCATTGAACTTGAACTTGAAACTCGCTACAGTAGTGTGGTCGGTCGAATTCAGTTATTACAAACGGATGCTTAGGACTCTAAGAACTTCTCTCAGAGAAGTTCTGAATACCATCACCTACTTGGAGGTATTGGAGATTGCATGAGTTACCTATTGTTCAATTGTTGGTATCAACTAAATATATACACTAGATGCACCCCATGGGTTAGGGGCTATTAAGCGAATATACATATTCTACATGCTCAAATTCAAGTTGCTGCTCTACGATGGTGACATATGTTAATGACATGGTAATCAAGTAAAAGTATCCTGTAATAATTACCTAAATCTCCTTTGCCACTGGTGTATCATCTAGTTCAGATCGATGATAACACAGAATAAGTGTTGGATCTCAAAGTATGATGAAAGTATGGTTCAATACTATATCGAATGTCGACATGTTGGTGCCTGTTTATTCACTGATTGCAAAAATATGTGGGTCAACAGTGCGGAGAATACATTCTCGCTTCAATAGGAGGAATGGTCTTTTATGTCTTCCTCATTTTTGCCTCATTAGCCGGGTCTTAAAACAGTCAGCAAGACGTCGCTTGGGTTCGTACTGTCGGACTGGCCAAGCACCCATGTTGCCTGCTTCATCAGGCATTATGGCACAACGGTATACAGTTATTCCAAAAAACAAGAACTTGCTGTTACAAACTGTGATTCAGGAGACTGGCCTTTGCACAGTAAAACAATTATTCACTTACACATTTTGAATGGATTGACCTTTGCCTCAGGTTGTTACATCAAGCCATGAAGATGCTCACTGCAGTGTGCAGGGATAGCACCCAAAAAAGCAGTACATTCCTATTGAAGGGATCAGAAGTTTTTTTGTTAAATGTTAATACGGTACAGATTACTGACATTTTCCAGTTCATTTTAAATGGTATTTGACAATAATTCAGTCATAGAGACACTACAGCTGCAACATAAGAGAACTACGCTGTCGGGTTCAACCCGGATATCGAGTTGTTAAAAGATCTTGACACAAGTTCTCCCACTACAAGATTATGCAGTTGGTTATTGAAAATGTGTGAACATTACTTCACCAAGGGGTTCCAGCTACATCCTTAGTTATGACACTTATATCAGCACAACAACGGCAAACATTGCTAACGCTCTGGCTAGATAGGATGTAATTGGCTGCAGGTGCCATTAAATTTTACATTCTAGTCTACACAAGTAGAACAGACCAGAGGTGGCATGATTTAAGATCATTTTGGATACCCCACGGTCTCACGTCTATGTTATCAAGGCCACCAAAAGCCTAAGAAGTATGGAATCAGCATTGTTTATTAGTCAACAGACAACTACACAAAGGAAGGTCGGTTCAGACTATTTCAAGGTGGCTGCAGCAGGTTCTGGGTTATACAGGTATTAACACTGAGGATGATATATCTCATTTCACCAGGTCAGCATCAACGTCAGCGTATCATTTAGATAGTGTGTTTACATCTCATTCCACTAGGGCAGCAGCTATGTCAGTGGCCAAGGTGAGGGACGTGCCCGTCGACCATATTTTGGCGGCCGCCGGATGGGCAAATGAGCTGATGTTCAGAATTTCTATTATCGGCCGATTGCCGATCCAGGGCTGTTGCCCAATGCTATTTTAAGTTCTGTGTAAGTGCCCTGGGATAGAGGGGTACTGTTGTTTGTTTATATGTTTTAAATAAACTTTATTACTGCATTAAATGCAATGTTACTACTAATGCATTAATTTCTCATTCGAGCCAATCAATGCAGTGGGATGCCGAGATTTGTAACCTGCGGCATGAAATCACAAAGCTTTGAACTCTTCACGGAATCACTCACGTGACCGAAGTAAAATAGTAAGATTAAATGAGAACTTACCAGTTTGAAGTTTGATATTGATTTTATGAGGAGTTTACGTTGGTTATTACGTGCCCGCCATGCCCAACCCTCTCTCATAAAGGATCATCTGGTAGTTCTCGAGTCACGCATCTTACTATGTCACTTCGGTGCTGTTATTTGTGATTTCATACCGCTGCTTTGAAGATTGGTGTGCATGTGGCCTGGCGAGTCTTCTTCACGTAATCACCAACTACGTGAAGAAGACCCGCCAGGCCGCATGCACACCACCCCTCATAAAATCAAGATCAAACTTCAAACTGATAAGTTCTCATTTAATCTTACTATTCTCTGCCTATGCCAGTACATCACCCTCAATTCCATGTGCTTTAACCATGCGTGGGACCTTATCAAAAGTCTTACAACGGTCCAAATACATCACATCCACTTCTTCTTTCATGTCTACGTAGTTATTTAAAGAACAAATAGATTAGTCAAACATAACTTTTATTTTATAAATCCACACTGACAGTTTTCAAGATATTTTGTCATTAAATGATTCATTATACATTACAACATTTTCCCTACAAATGAAATTAGATTAAAATATTGGGAGTCCCTTGTTTTCTTACACACTTTTAAACAGTCCAGTCATATTTGTTACTCTCTAATCTACAACAACAATTCCAGAATTCACTATCTCCAAAGCCACTACCCTCTCATCTCTGGGATGTCAATCGTTGAGCCCTGGGTCGACATTTGGGGCCAGTGTCATTCTTCAGACTGAAGAAGGGTTCCAGCCCAAAACGTCATCTATTAATTTCCTTTCACAGATGCTACCTACGTCTGGAAGTGGCGGCGCTGCCCAAGCAGCTGCGGCTCGCCTGCAGTCCATCTTTGGGTTATTTTGTCGTGTTGGACGTATGTTTTAGTTTATTTTTAGTTGTGTATGTGTGGGGGGTGGGGGGAACTTGTTTTAGTCTCTTTCTTCGGGGGGATGCGACCTTTTCTTTGTCATATCCCCGGCTCCGTCTCCGTCTGCGCTGAGGCCTAATCGCGGAGCTGGTGGCCTCCAACTGGAACCGACCTCGAGGCTCCGGAGGCAAAGCCAGGACTCACCATCGCGAAGCTGTCCGACTTCGGGGCTGTGGTGGGGCTACGGTGGCGGCCCGACATCAGAGCCTTGGAGCCTCAGAAGCATCGGCCGCGGGCCCAGTGGATGACAACGCAGGTCCCAGGTTGGTGACCGATTCCCCGGAGCTCCCGCAACAGCTTCATCCGCTGGACTAGAGGGTGGCAGCTTCGTCCGTCCCAGGCCGCGGAGTTTGAACCGGCCTGTTCTCGGAGCTCGGATTCGGCCGCGTGACTTACCATCACCGGTGGGGGGCCCAACATCGAAAGCTTGGATCGCCTCAACGCAGAGGGAGATGATGAGGGAAGAGATAAGGACTTTAACACTTTTGCCTTCCATCACAGTGAGGAGGTGCCTGGTAGACTCACTGTGGTGGATGTTAAACTGTGTTTATGGTGTGTTCTGTTATTTTATTCTCTGTTATGACTGCAAGGTATTTAATTTTGTTCAAATTAAGGAGTTTGAATGACAATAAAGGATACTTTACTATACCTTACTTTACTTATTTGCTGAATTCCTCCAGCACTTTGTTTTGTGTTGGGTGGTAATGAGGATATATTGAGGCTCTGATGGGAATGACAAATGAAATACAGTGTAGAAACATGCAAAATAATTTACTTACTTACAAAAATAAAAAGTATCTCATTTAGCAAACAGTGAGAGCTTGAAAGATGTATGTAAGTAAAGAAGTTTTACTGAAATGATTTAGGACCCTTTTCAGATATATAGATAATTGGTTTAGTGCCCCAAACCATGGAAAGATAAACTTGTGATAGAGGGATTGCACTATTCAATAAAACATGATGATCTTCTACCTCAGCGCCCTGCTCTCCTTCATTATCTGTACATCCCCTAATATTCAAATTTTTAAAATGGGATTGTTATCCCATGAGGAGAGATTTTTCTCACAATGAGTGGTGAGTCTGTGGAATTCTCTGCCTCAGAGGGCAGTGGAGGCAGGTTCTCTGGATGCTTTCTAGAGAGAACTAGATAGGGCTCTTAAAAATAGCGGAGTCTGGGGATATGGGGAGAAGGCAGGAACGGGGTACTGATTGGGATGATCAGCCATGATCACATTGAATGGTGGTGCTGGCTCAAAGGGCCAAATGGCCTACTCCTGCACCTATTGTCTATTGTCTATTAAACACTGAAACCATCCTTTCCTGGGTATAACAGAATGAGAGGAGATTATCTTGAAACATACAAGATTCTTACAGGACTTGACAGGGTAGAAATGTTTCCCTTGTTTGGGTGCCTAAAACCAAAGAACAAAGCCTTGCAACCGCAACACAAAATACTGGAGTAACTGGGCAGGTCAGGCACCTTCTTTGGAGGGAATAGAAGAGTGATATTTCAGATCGAGACCCAAAATGTCACACATCCATTCCCTCCACCGATGCTGCGTGACCCGCTGAGTCACTCCAGCACTGTGCTCGACTCAAGATTCTAGCTTCTGATGTTCCCCGTGTCTTCAAGTCTGTAAGTATTGAGATTGGAAGTTTTTTCTTTACCATGGTGTACAATTTTGGTCGCCTAGTTATAGGAAGGATGTCAACAAAATAGAGAGAGTACAGAGGAGATTTACTAGAATGTTGCAAGGGTTCCAGCAACTATGTTACAGAGAAAGGTTGAACAAGTTAGGTCTTTATTCTTTGGAGCGCAGAAGGTTAAGGGGGGACTTGATTGAGGTCTTTAAAATGATGAAAGGGATAGACAGAGTTGACGTGGATACGTTTTTCCCATTGAGGGTAGGGAAGATTCAAACAAGAGGGCATGACTTGAGAATTAAGGGACAGAGGTTTCGGGGTAACGTGAGGGGGAACTTCTTTACTCAGAGGGTGGTGGCTGTGTGGAATCAGCTTCCAGCAGAAGTGGTGGAGGCAGGATCGATTTTAACATTTAAGAGTAAAGTGGATAGGTATATGGACGTGAAGGGAATGGAGGGGTATGGTCTGAGTGCAGGTAGATGGGACTAGGGGGAAAACAAATGGTTGGCACGGACTGGAAGGGCCGAGAGGGCCTGTTTCCGTGCTGTAATTGTTATATCGTTATATCGTTACTATGAAGCTGGCGAATCTCTGGAATCCTACACTTACAGTGTCTGTGAAGCTGCTTCCCTGAATATATTCAAGACAGATAATTGCAGATTTTTGAATGGTAAGAGAATAAAGGAACATGCAGAAAGAAGTGCATGGTGCTGAGGTAAGAACTGAACATGTTCTCATTGGATGGTGGTCTGAATGACTCACCTTGTATTAACATTTACATGTGAACATTAATGTTGCTGGAAAATTAAAAGGAAAATCATAAATTTGAAAGGAAGCATTTGCAAGGCATGTTTCCTGCATCTCGGCTCTCAGTTCATTTTTGTTGACATAGTGCTATTTTCCACAGGTGAAATCAGCTTTTGGAAGCAGGTGACAGCAAGTACGACATTTCATCAATCAATTTCCAATATAGTGTAGCATATTTGTAATCATTCTCATCTGTCAGGAGAATGGCAAAATAGTAGCCATAAATAAATCAAAATGAAAATTGCATAAGTTCGCAATGAGCTATGGACCAGTGAGACAAATCATTGATAATCCATAAAAAGATCAAACATCATTCTCAACTGGAGTCCAGAAACACCACGTAGGTTGGACACTTGTTGCTTATTAATGACAAGGTAGAAGAATGCATATTATCCCAAATTTGATTGGGATAGAGAAGTAAAAAAAATGTGGACAGGTTGGTGGACAGGAAAATTATAGACAGAGCTGCGAAGTAGTACGGATGTTTCGTATTTTGTACGGAAATGCGATTAGAATACGGATGTACGGTTTTGTATTGTTAAATACGGATTTTAAATACGGAATTCAGTTCAGTCTGAAGAATGGTCTCGACCAGAAACGTCACCCATTCCTTCTCTCCAGAGTCACTGCCTGTCCCGCTCCAGGTTTAAACAGAGCGTTGTGAGTTTAACGCGTGGGAATTTAAACAAAGAGCTGTCGGCTACAGCTCTAAGGGTTCTAAAAATAGCGCTTTACACCTAGCGCTATGGCCACAGCGCTATGGGTCACAGACTGTTCAGGAAAATTCTCGTATAACAATGAGTCTTTGGAATTCTCTCTCAGTGGTAGTTGAGCCTTTGATTATTTTTTAGGCAGTGGTAGAATTCTGGGTAAGCCTAGTGGTGAAAGGTTACCGGTGGGATTGTAGTTTGAGATTTCCCTTGATTTTACAGAAAGGTGGGTGGGCTCAAGGAGGAGAGAAGGGGTGGAGAAAGAGAGAGGAAGAGAGGGAGGATGGAGAGAGGGAGAGGATGGAGAGGGGAGGGAAAGAGGGAGAAGAAGGGAGGGAGAGAGGGAGAAGGAGAGAGGGGGAGGAAGGGTGTAAGAGAGGGAGGGAGAAAAAAGGATGGAGAGTGGAGGAAGAGAAATGGAGGGTGGGAGGGAAAGGGGGGGGAGGGAAGGAGGGAGAAAAAGAGGGAGGGGAGGGGGAAAGAGGGAGGGGAGGGAGAGAGGGAGGGAGAGAGGCGGGAGGGAGAGAAAGTGGGATGGAGAGAGGGATGGAGGGAAGGAAGGAGGGAGAGAGGAAGGGAGAGAGCGGAAGGAGGGAGAGAGAGAGAGGGAGCGAGGGAGGGAGAGGGAGGCTTCCAAAATGGCTTCCACATCAGCATCTGGTGCTAAAAGCAGAAAGCAGCTGTTCAAACAGCAGTATACAAAGAGATGGCAATGCATGCACTGTCATGTAAGGTGTGTTGAAGACATGGGTATGACTGCACATAAAACAAAACCTTTTTTTCAGCATAATGGCACCGCGTACAAATACTGATTTCCTCAGCAAGATACTGATTTTAAAGTACTAGAATACTGAAACGCTCTGACAAAACTTGGCAGCTCTGTGTGGAGGAATATATGATCCAACTCTGGGCAGGTGGGACTAGTGTAGATGTGGCATCTTTGGCAAGTTGGGTTGAAGGGCCTGTTTCCATGCTGTAATACTTGATGACTAGGTGAAAAATACCTTTCTTTTCTTTCTAGCTTGTGACCAGGAATTATTATTGTTGAAAAATCTATGTTATGTGAAATGATGAAATAAAGAGGAACTAGGAGATAAAGCAAAACAAAAATGGCAAGCTCCTATAAATGAAAGGCTGTATCTGTCTGCAACAAACAGGTACCTTGGCCAATGATGCAATGTGCATCAGAATAGACAGAAAACAATGGGCAGCAGATGTCAGATCAAAGATTCAACAAAATCTGTAACCATAGTTCTTCCCTTTGTATTTATTCCTCAATGCAGCTGGTGGTTGGTTAATTTGAAAAGATATGTATCTGCATTACATGAGTGAGGACATTTCATTCTCGTGACTGTCTACGATTCAACAAAAGGTACATAACCAGCCTCACTGTCTAATGCATGAAACATATTTTAAACCCAATTTACCATCTGACAGAGACATGAAAGGCTGAATAGGCTGTATTGTGGATGACATTGAAAAGGAAGTTAAACGTGGAATGGAGAACGTACCATCAATTGACCGTCACCACATTGTAAAACTTAGTTAATCAACTAATCCTCTGGAATAGTTAAAATATTGGGAACGTTAAGCACAGCAATTCAAGGAGGATTAAAGCAGCTCATATAAAGACCTATATTTGTCAGAGTAAATAAAGTTTACTCTTTTTCCAGCTCATTAAACATGTATGATAGAAGATCCTGGTAGATCCAGTAGGTTCCCAGACTAAATTCCTGACATATGTTCCTGAGATATAATACTGCAGTCCTTGAGCACAAATTCTTAAAATCTATCCTGTCATTTCCCATTACATCTTCCCCTTTAGTAATTTGGAGAACAAAATATGCTTGCCTCATTTATATGGAGATTGCAAAAAGTTTTGCTTAACTGTAAGTTCTCTATGAGAACTTATGTATTGGCTTTTTCAAACTTAAGCCCCTGTCCCACTTACGTGTCCTTGGCACACTAATTATGTGACGGTCCCGCGAAGGTCGCACGCGACTTCATTCGACCGCACAGCTGTCTGGAGCGTGGGACGTCATTTGAAGATGGACACAAAATGCCGGAGTAACTCGCAGGACCGGCAGCATCTCCGGAGAGAAGGAATGGATGATGTTTCGTGTCGAGTTCCTTCTTCAGTCTGAAAGAAGGGACTTGACCCGCAACGTCACCCATTGCTTCTCTCCAGAGATGCTGCCGGTCCCGCTGAGTTACTCCTGTATTTTGTGTCCATCTTCAATTTTCTTTGCCCTGCTCTGGGAGTAGAAGTGGGGGCGGATCCAGACCGCAACGGCCGTGAGCCCCAGGCCGAGCTCGGTGATCGTTTGCCTGCTTCTGCTGCTGTTGCAGGTGAGACGTTGCATCGCGCCAGGGTCTTGGGCGTGTCCCACTTTGGCCGCCAGTTCTGCGACAGACCGTTGGCGCGCGAAGATTTCGATTGCTACAAACATTTCGGAGCACCGCGTGATGTCGCGCACAACTCCATACCCCTCCGCGCTTCTCAGTTGGCCCAACCCCATGCGGCCATACGATGCCCGTGTGCCTCAACGCGACCACGAGGTCACGTAATTTGCGAGCCAAGGACTCGTAAGTGGGACAGGCCCTTTAATATATTAGCAGTATCTTAAGAACAGATTATCTGCCTTTTTTTAGTAACCTTGGTTAAGATATAAATGTTCAATCAAAGACCTTGAGACTTTTTATTTCTACACGGGAGGTATTCTTACTTCCAGCTACTGATAAGTTTGTCTTTGCAAGTCAACTTGGCTTTGACTTTCGTACAGATGTCAATGAGGTTGGAGACCTCATGCTCTACCGTTGGGTTCACCCTAAGTCTGGCAGCAAAACACAAAGATTTTGAAATTGGAGGTGATAAAGGGCACTTTAGCTTTGTGACAGCCATGGCTGATGCTTTTAGTGCAGCTCCTTCCATGCGAATGGTGACACTGAGCTGGGTCGATAGGATAAGTACCACTACGTAGTTCGATTAATGTGTTATCAGACTTTGAAAAAGACTGTAGTGACGTCCAAAGGCTACCATAGAAACATAGAAACATTGAAAATAGCAGCAGGAGTTGGCCATTCAGCTCTTCGAGCCAGCACCGCCATTCAATATGATCATGGCCGATCATCCAGAATCAGTACTCTGTTCCTGCTTTCACCCCATATCCCTTGATTCCATTAGGCCTAAGAGCTATATCCAACTCTCTCTTGAATACATCCAGAGAATTGGCCTCCACGGCATTCTGTGACAGATAATTCCACAGATTCAAACTCTCTGGGTGAAAATGTTTTTCCTCATCTCAGTCCTAAATGGCCAATCCATTATTCTGAAACTGTGACCCCTGGTTCAGGACTCCCTCAACATTCAAACATTTACCTGCATCTAGCCTGTCCAACCCCTTAAGAATTGTATATGTTTCTATAAGATACCCTCTCATCCTTTTAAATTCCAGTGAATATAAGCCCAGTCGATCCATTCTTTCATCATATGTCAGTCCTGCCATCCTGGGAATTAACCTGGTGAAACTAAGCTGTTCTCCTTGCTCAAACTCGGAGGCCAAAACGGCACACAATACTCCAGGTGTGGTCTAACCAGGACCTGTACAACTGCAGTAGACCCTCCTTGCTCCTATAGTTAAATCCTCTTGCTTAGAAAGGATTTAAACAAGAGCACTCAGACCCCAGCCCTCTGCACCTGCAACCTGAGGCCTGGCCATCATTCACCTTATTTTGAAGCACAACTTTAACAATCAGGTGACCCAGTTGAGCAATCCCGTGGAGCTGCAAAAAGATAAGTGCACTTTGGCAAAGCTCAGAAAGCAGCATGATGCATGCCATCATCTCCCAGACAAAATGGCTTTGCCTATTAGTCAGAAGGTGGTGAATCTGTGGAATTATTTGCCACAGAAGGCTATGGAGGCCTTATTGGTAGATATTTTTAAGGCAGAGATAGATATATTCTTGATTAGTACAGGTGTCAGAGGTTATGGGGAGAAGGCAGGAGAATGGGGTTTGGAGGGAGAGATGGATCAGCCATGATTGAATGGCAGAGTAGACTTGATGGGCCAAATGGCCTAATTCTACCCCTATCACTCATAAGCAATGTCACAACGCGGCACCAGATAGTCAGCCTAGAATTTCATTTCAATTCTTTTATCTGTCTTGAAATAGTTTTGAACTTGCAACCTTTTCACTCAAAAGCACGTTATCATTAAACCATGCTGTTAAATGAATAATGGGAGAATTTCACAAATATTTACCTTTGACTATTCCTCACCTATTTCAATATGTCTGCATCTGTGCTAACCATACTGATGCATTTTGGTTACCTTAATTTACATACTATTTGAGGTTTTATGAAGTCCGGAGCTCTTTCTTTTTTATTTTTATTTTTTTGCTTCCGGTGGCGCTATGGAGGGCTAGAGGATAACGCCAGCCAGCTCTTTGCAAAAAACGGGAAAAAAACGGGGATTAACGGACCCACCTGCTGCCTGCTGCTTGCCGTCTCTGCACCGATTGCTGTGAGTGACGTCATCAGGCGTGCGACTCGATATGTCTACACAGCGCAGCCCACCCGAAAAATCGAAAAGTCGAACTACCAGGCAGAGACTGGGAGAAGGCCTGACTGAAGCCTCGGACTCAGGTAGGACATCATCCCAGGAAGATGTGATGAAAAAAACGGCAAAAAAAACGTAAAGTGAAGAACTTAAAACTTTTATTTCACATGAAATTGCTGGTTTAAAGGAGGAAATAAACCAGATGAACACTGAAATGAAAGAATTGCAACTTGAAATTAATTCCAATATTAATACTAAGACAAGAAAATATCGGAAGATTTGAAGAAAGAAATCGCAGAAATGATGATTGAAATGTCAAAGGAGATGAAGATAAGATTAAAAAGGTGAAAACTGATTTTGAAGAAAGGCTGAATGCTGTGGAGAAGGCACTGGACCAACAGATGGCTGGCATAAAAAGCCTTGAAGAACTAACCGATACAAGTGCTCGGACTACAGCAAAGCTTATTACAGAAAATGAACGTCAAACGGATTTATTGACCAAAATAACCGAGAAATGTACTGAACTAGAAGGTCGCCAGAGAAGACAAAACCTAAGAATTGCGGGGTATTCCTGAAGGGGGAGAGAAAGATAAAGATCCCGAGAATTTACTGCCAATTTACTGCAAAAATGTTTTATCTCTGGAACAAAAGCCTTTGCTAGCCCGAGCACACAGAGTGATGAGACGTCAGACAAGACCAAATGCTCCCCCAAGACAAATGATAATAAAGGTACAATATTGACTACGTCTTGGAGGAGATAATGCAAAAAACATCGAGAAACAGAAACCTTGTATTTGAAGGACACAAGATCAGCATCTATCGAGATTATCCAGCAGAAGTCTCCAGAAACAAAAAGCATTTAATGAGACTAAAAAGTCTCCTGAGGGGGTGGAAAACGTGAAATATGGCCTGAATTACCCAGATACTCTAAGAGTCACTTTTAACAAGAAGGAATATTTCTTCTCCAACCCCTGTGGAAGCGCTGGACTTTGCCCGGAAGATTAAGACCTGAGAAGGCCTCATCATCGAATACACTGACTTTGCAGGACTTTACAAGACTTTGCAGGACCGGATGGAACTGGATAGTGCTGGATGGAAGCTGGAGAAAAGATGTGGATCGGAAACCCTCACATGGATACTAATAATAGTATAACTACATTATACTATACAAACAACTAATAAATATTAAAATTATACCGTGGTATTTTCACTAATTAGAGCAATTATTATGACACTAACTACACTACTAATATAATAAACTAATAAATATTAAAATTATACCGTGGCATTTTTTACTAATCAGAATTATTTTCATTATTACTAATGACTAATGTTCATTTATATTGGAATGATTTAGAGTTAAATATAGAGCTGATTTCATTTGTCCCCTTTGGAAACTTTTCTTTTGTACCAGTAATTTTAATTTTTATTTTTTATTTTCCTTTCCTTTCGTGTGTTTTTTTATAATTACTTTTTCAAATAAGTTTTGTAAATATATGTATTCTCACATTTTCGATAGATATTATCACCCGAATATTTTAAATTTAATATCCCGGTAAAATATCATTATGGAATTCCAAAAAACCAGGGAGCTGGTTAAGTTAGTAACATCAACTACGGAAGTCGGTAGATGGTTAGCCATGCTAGTATGGTTAGCACTAACTACAATAATACTAGATGTAGTTTTTTCCTCCTTTGTGCACTATACTAGTAAGATTAAACGAGAACTTACCAGTTTTGAAGTTTGATCTTTATTTTATGAGGAGTTCGAGTGAGGGACTTCGTGAATAGAAGCCCGTACAGCGTTGGTTGCGGTCAATCTTCAAAGCAGCGGATTGAATTCCACAGCTAACAATGACCGAAGTATAACGGTAAGATGATAAACTAGAACTACCAGATGAGATCTATGAGGGTGGGAGCGGAGGGCACGTAGTCCCTTCAACTCGACTCCTCAAAAAATTTTTATAGATCAAACTTCAACTGGTATGTTTCTCGTTTTAATCTTACTATTCTTACATTCGGTAGTCACGTGAGTGACTACGTGAATGACTTCAAAGCAACTGTGAATTCACGCCGCAGGATCAAAATCCAATGTTCACTATGCCTGGATATTGACTCAAAAGTCGGTTAACAATCAATCATGCATCAGTAGTACATTTGTTAAATGATACATAACTGTTTATTTTACAAACAAATCATAACAAACCCCTCTAACTCAGGGGAGAATTAAATGAAACTGTACTGACACCAGAATCAGCAAACACCCCCGAGCCTTGAAAATTCGGCTTGTGACCAAAAACTCTGAAAAGTTAGAGACTGGACCATCCTGCCGGGCCGCGAAGGACCTTGAAATAGTTCTGCACCGAAACACTTACTGAGTGTTTTTTTTGTGACTAATAAACAAAGCTAAACTCTATACCTCTCAGAGGTTTAGGTAATCTCAAATTTTTTTTCGTTAAAGAGATAAAATGTGAGACTTTACAAGAAGCGATCATCTGGCGGGGTATGCTTGAAACACAATCTTAATCCCTGTTCATGCCTTCTTTTATTTATATTTAAGCAAAATCATAGACATAAAATTTAATGGCATCAGCCGACACATGCTTCTTTCTAAGCCGTAGCTTTTGCAATGTTTTGTACACGTTGGGCTGAAACCAACACCAAGAGCTTGACCACATCATATTTTAATTTGGCTATAGATAGGCTTGTAACCGGAAGCCCACTGGCCTGGAAGAAGCATATAAAAAACCTCACTCACATTGCAATTACCGGCTACCTGAGTTGTAGGAGGGATTAAGAATTGATATCACCCTTCATGGAATCGTGCAACTAACGGATGTGTCCCTACTGTATGCAATTCTGCATTCATAGGTAAAATAAGAAGGGAAGAGCAGCAACTGCTGGATGAATTAATTGCACTCTGTAACTAATTTTCTTGGTCAAAATAAAGTGTTGAACAAAACTCCAATACATCCGTGATCCTCGCCGTGTGATATCACATATCTGCTGTAGGCCCTGAATTGCTCCCACTTCCATATATAGGTGATATATTGCTGCTGTTTGTACTATCCCTGCAGGCCGGAGTTGAGAACATCCACCGGTCCGATTGAGACAGTCTCTCCCCAGGTATGGCCTCTTAAATCTGCAAAATTAAACAGTTCCAATACGATCCCATTAAAGGATGTTGATCCCCAGTGACCGGGTTTACAGTAGATTTTTATTCTTGGGCATATGCATGTAAGGCTCCCGAGCCATTTGTAATACAATGGGAAACCCATGCTCGGTGTAGGCCAATTGGACCACTACCAATACACCTGAAGCGGTTTTGTTCCTCCTTGATCTTTTGCCAAACATCTGCTGATGAGACAGAATGAAGGAAATACATACACAAACAATTCCTCCCCAATGCAGCGGAAAATGGCATCACACTGCTACTGCCCCAGTATCTGGTTACATGAAACATATCTTGGTAACTGATCGATTTTAATCGAGATGCAAAACAAGTTCAATATCTGGCAATGCATATGAATCAATCATTTGGTTAAAACACATCCTGATTTAAAATCCATTCAATGTTGTCATTAACTGACGTGATCTCTTCTGGCAAATAAAGTGCAGAATGCCAAGATATCTTTTGGTCAATACACCAGCTCCAAATCTGGGTTAGCCAGTCTATCACAAGGACTGTGGACTAACTCCAACCTTGTGGTTTACCATATGCCACTGCTGTGGTGTTGTGAATCTGAGCTGCACATGCAGAATCTCTCCTTGTAGAACAATAACCTTTGAGCCCATTACCAGGTGCCTAAAACTCCTAAATAATCAGCCCTCTTAATTGTGGAAGCGGATTGTCTTCTATCCCAACAATCAAATATGCCTCCACAACATAGACAGACATATCTGTTGCACCCAACCCAGTGCACCTCCCTCTACCATCGCCAGTCTGTAATCTAGTGTCGGGTGTGTATTACCCACTCGGTGGAAACCTTCCTTAAATTTTTTGAAACATGTACTATCACCATTTGTTTGTCAGCAATCGCCCAGCTGAAAACTGGCATAGGCCATCAAAAAATAGCCCCTTTGTATTCTCAGTGTCGTTGCTTTGATGGTTGTAATTGTTGATTAATGCAGAGGACCTTTTCTGAACAACGTGGAAAGGCGTGCAACAACTTACCAATAATACTGGCTATTGTCTAATAAAAGGCTTTGTTCTCCTACGAGATTAGCCACAGTCCTCAATTAACTGATTCATTTTATCCCTGGGTTAAAGTTTCCAACATTGTGATTGGAATTATGGTAAATCCCAGATAATCAAATAATTTGGACTGGGGACTGGTGATAATTTAGATTTACCTGGGGAGATAACAAAATCCCTTTTGTTCAAAAGTGATTTTAAAATGATACTGCATGTTTGGTTTCAGCATGAGTCTTTTCCCAACAATCTGAAATCATCAAAATAGGCCCATTTACACATGCCCCTGAGCTCTAAAGCAATTGCTAAACACAGGTCTTTTACCATATTTAGTAAATAATATATGGAGGTGAAAGTTAATCCATTCGGGCAAATGGTCTGAAATGACACAGCTCGTCATCCAAATAAATTTCAAATATTTTATCATCACATGACTAGACAATGCGTATTAGCATTTTTAAATCAATTGTTGCCATATAATACCCTTTGGACACTAGATGGTTTGCCGTGGTAAAGTTCTCCATTTTGAAATGCCTATAACAAAACAAATTGTTCAAATTCGAAAATCCAGAATAATTCTACATTCCCCAGTCTTTTTAGATCTGGGAAATTACTTGAAGAATTGTTGACATTTGATTGCGAAGGCGCCTCAAATACCCCTTTTATGTAACAGACTGAATCTCTGTTGAATTAGCACATTTTCCTCATCTGAAAAATAAGTTTGACGAATAGGGGAAAATGTTGATTAGTAGACTGCCATAGTTTAAAAATCCAATTTTTCACCCCTTCAATACACTAGTATGAACAAATCTGATGTCAACTGCTGCATTGTTTGAGATCAATTTTAACCATTCCCCCAATTTGAAACAGGAACAATCAGTTAATTCATCGTCTGTCAAATGTTATATTCCTTCCAGCATCTTTCCTTGCAGGCCTTGTTGTCCTCGGACTTCTTGTAGGATGAACCTTTTTTTGCTTGCTTCCCTGTGCTTAATTGAGCGGCCATGGTTTATAACACTCATAACCGTCCTTTGACCCTTTTGCAAGGTTACCACCAAACAACAGATTTGTGGTCGGTGGTTACACTGGTCGGTTTGCACAACTCGCCAAAATTTGGGTTAGCACTGGCTAATAGCGGCCCCCCTCCCGACATTATTAATTTCAAAATGCATTTTGCACATTACAAAGGAGTCCAGTTGATCCTGGTGTGCTTTAACCATATTCATTTGTATAAAGAACTTTCACCACAGCTTGTAATACCTGCTTACAACAGTTTTATGAACTTTTTTTAAAAACTTCAATCTCATGGGCCTTGCAGACAAATTTGGTGGATTAACCACCTGGTACCTTCAGGAGATCACAATTTAACAGGAGCTTGGAGCTTTATAGTTTTTTTGCTATTCATCTCCATAGTAGCTCCCGGTAATGGTGGGAGTGGCATATACTGAATGGCTTAGGCCAATTCGACATCAATGCCTTTCATGCCTCTCTAACTCAGCAAACTTCCCAGCAAAGTTCGAATATTTACCTCCAACCGAAACACCTAGCTCTCCACAGCATAGAAAACAGTGTCAGCAAACTTGCCCTGATAGACATCCTTCCTCACCAGGCAGGATAGTTTCTGCAAGCACATGAAACAGGTGCTGCTGCAAACAAAGCTCTCCATAGCTGGGCTTGGCATCACTCCTCCCGAACAGAGCTGGAAACATCCCTCCTCACAGGAAGGATAGTTCTGCTGCCCGGAAACAGGTGCTGCTAGCAACACGCTCTCCATCAGCCTGGCTTGGGCATCACTCCTCTCTCGGAGCTTGGAACATTCCTCCCTCACAGCAGGGAAGTTCTGCAGCTGAAATAGCGTGCTGCTAGACCGTTGGCTCTCCATCAGCCTGGCTGGGCACCACTCCTCCCCACGGGAGCTGGTCCTGTCGAGGCAATTCTTTTGAAAAGATATCTCGTCGTCGGGAGAGCCGTGAGCAAACGGACTCATCCTATGGAGGGTTTTATTATAACCTCCAGGCCCGATCTCATTTACGGGCCACAGAGACTTGCCAGTGGCCTTCCACCCTACTGGACAAGCCTTCCACTGCCCCCCACGGCCAGTGGGTACGCTAACACTGGGCTGTGTAGCCCAGCACCGGACCAGGTTTGTACCAGGTCGGGCCTCCCATCTCAACACTCTCCTGCCACTTTACCTTTCTACCCCCGGAGGCCTCGGCGACTCCCCCTTCTTCCCTTTCTGCAACATACTATACAAAAAACTCCCACCGTTGCAGAAAAATGACCTGTGGTAAAGTATTTTCAACAAACCTTACCTCGTTTTTCAAATGTTAACGAAAATGCTGGTGAATGGAGGGTGAAGTCTGAAGAAGGGTCTCGACCCAAAACGTCGCCCATCTCTTCGCTCCTTAGATTGCCGCTTGCACCGAAGATTCTCCAGCTTTCCATGTAACCCCGCGGTTAACTTACCGCTAGAGGAGCGCCTGCTGCTCCACCGCCGACTGCACAGCTTCTGACGTCATGACGCACCAACGGGTGTACGGGGCTTCTATTCACGTAGTCACTCACGTGACTATCGAAGTATAAATATACCTCTTTTAATCTATCCTCTCTTCTTTTCATATAAACTATTATTGTTTTTTTTCAGTTTCTGAATGGAGTTATATATTGGATCAAAGGAGTTATACACGTTTGAGAGGCATTCAAGGGACTTAAAAATTCATCTATTCGGTGTCGGGTTGCAAGGTCAGGTTGTCGAACTGAACCATTGGCTCTATTACAGACCCCCATAGACAAAAGTGATGCAAGACTTAAAAATGAATATGGGGAATGAAGGAATAATGTTTGTGCAGCTGGAACGTTAAAGGTATTAATGAACCAATTATGAGATGGTAAAGTATTAGCACATTTAAAAAGCAATAACTTAAAGTTGATGTAATTTTTATTCAAGGTAAACTCATTTAAAAAAGATGCTAAGCATAGGCTGAAAGCTAAATGGATAGATAAAACGTATCATTCTTCTTTTACACACAAAACTCAAGAGGTTGTTAGCAATATTATTTCGTAAAGGCATTTTATTCAAACATACATCAACTATAAATGATAACGATGGCAGATACATTATTTAATAGGAGAATTAAACGCACAAAAAAATGATTTTTTTTTTTTTAATGTAAATGGACCAAAACTTTGATAGTCATTGTTTTTCAAGAAAATATTTAACAACATCCCGGAAATATAACAATATATAAGCTAATAATTGGAAGGAGATTTAAATTGTACATTAGATCCTTACTTTAGACAGATCTACAAGACAAAGGAAAATTAAATCCCATTCCAGTGACTTATTAAATGCATATATGGAAACCTACTAATATTAAAGATGTTTGGAGAGTAGAAAAATCTCTAACTGGACGAGAATACTCCTTTTATTCACCGGTACGTAAAACCTACTCAAGAATAGATTACCTTTTGGTCGATGCCAAACTTTATTTCACTCACTTATAATTCTAAATATCAAATATTATAATTTCAGATCATGCAACTTTAACATTTAAGATTCAAAATAAATGGTAAAAATAGAAAAAAAAACGGGGACAATGGAGATTTAATACCACAAATTTAAAAAAAAAAAATAACTCAGGAATTATATTACAGAACAGATCAAGATTTTCTTTGAAATTAATGATAAACCGGAAATATTCTTATTCCTTATTATGGGAAACTTTTAAAGCATATCTCCGTGGAATTATGATTTCCTCTCAAGCATTTTATAATAAAAAGAATTGGAGGGATCAACAGGAACTGGAAAAGGAGATTAAAACAATTAGATACAGAGAATGCAGCTAATCCATCCATAATAATTCATAATAAAAATTGCAGCACTGAAATATAAAATTAAAATAAAATATGTTCAGATCAAGTTGTAAAACTTTATCATATACACTAAGCAAATTATAGTTTGAATTTGGAGATAAACCTAAAAAAATATTGGCTCGCCAATTAAGGATAATGGAGGGACAAAAAATAATCCATAGAATTAAATCACATAATGGCGGCAACTTTTAATACGAACCTAAAGATATTAATGAGAGATTTCTGCAATTATTATAAAACTGCTAAAATGACAGAAAACAAGATAGGAATAGAAGCATTAAAAAAAAAAAAGAAATCTTGAATGGGTTGGATTCACAAAATAGAGAATCATTAAATGCTGAATTTCAGTAAAAGAAATATATAATCTATCAGATCATTAAAATTGGTAAAACACCGGGACCAGATGGTATTGGCTCGGAATTTTATAAAACATTTTATGATCTGATTGCACCACGCCTGAAGACATTATATGAATATATTTATACACAGCAGAAACTTCCAGAAAAGTTAAATGAATCTATTATAACACTTACAACTAAAATAGACAAAGATCTGGATGACCCAGGATCATTTAGAGCTATAGCTCTTTTAAATACTGATCAAAAGATATTAACTAAAATATTAGCACAAAGGCTAATATTATTATTAACAAATTAATTCATCCCGATCAAACAGGATTTATACCAAAACGATATTCCTCATATAACCTGAGATGGTTATTCAATATTATATACTCGAAAAGAGGTATTAAAAAAGATCTGAGTAGTTATTTTGTTAGATGTGGAGGAAAAGCCCTTCGATCAGGTGGAATGGTCTATTTGTTTTCGGTTATGGAAACTTTTAAATTGGGAGAGAAGTTCATTACTTGGGTCAAATTATTATACACTAACCCAACAGCCAGAATAATAATAAATCAAATGCTATCAAACTAAATTAAGTTTATCTCGAGGCTGTAGACAAGGTTGCCCTTTATCCCCACTACTACTTGCACTTGCATAGAACCATTAGCTCAACGTGTTGAGATCACATCCTGAAATATATGGGCATGATACCAGAGATACTGAAAATAAAATCTCATTATATGCAGGTGATGTATACTTTATATCACAAAACCGGAAATAAGTATCCAAAATTTATTAAAATTAATAACTGAATTTGGATCTTTTTAGGATATATAGTATTAATTGGAATAAAAGTGAACTCATGCCAATAATGGTAAATAACTTTACATATATTACAACAATTTCCTTTTTAAGATAACAAACGAAAAAATTAAATATCTTGGAATTTATGTAACAACCAAAGATTTGATTCTTTATTTAAATCCAACTTCCCACTATTTATTGAATAAATTAAATAAGAACATTTTTATATTGGAAAACTCTACCCATTTCAATGCTAGGTAAAATTAATGTAATAAAAAATGATTTTTTCTTCCGCAATTACTATATCTTTTCCAATTAATTCCGATATATCTTCCTAAAAATTTCTTTAGGAAGGTGCTATAGTTACCAAATTTATTTGGGATTATTAAGAGCCATAGAATAAATAAAAAACATTTATGTAAATCAAAAATATAAATGGAGGTTTAGCACTACCAAATTTTATGTTTTATTACTGGGCAGTTAATATTAAAAATATAAATTTTTTGGTTAGTAGAGACAGATATATAACGACCAATTTGGTTAAAAATAGAAAAAAGAAGATTGTTCTCCTTTTGAAATTAGTTCAATAATATTTGCCAATATTAATTTAGGTAAGAAAACCTATATTGAAAACCCTATAATAGAAAGTGGAATACGTATCTGGAAACAAATAAAGAAAACATTAAAATTGAAATCTATACCACTAGCTCTTACCATTGTAAATAATGTTACATTTAAACCTTCAATGATGGATAAAGGGTTTTTACAATGGAAAAATAAGGGAATTAATAATATGGGTGATCTCTACAGGGAAAACTCCTTCCTTTCATTTCAAGAATTACAACAAATTTATGGATTACATTCAAAAGATTATTTTAGATACTTACAATTAGAGACTATGTAAAAGCAAACACACAGGAAATTAGAAATAGAAAGACAGAAATTTTAGATGAATGTCTAAATAAACATCCGAACACAGAAAAATTGATATCAGACATTTATAATATCCTATTGGAAAATGATGTCCCATTAAAGGAAATATATAGACAATCATGGGACAAGGGAGTCAAAACGGGGGTCCAATTAGGTCAAAGGGACAGAGATTATTAGACCACAGAAGTATGGCTATATTTTTAGATGAGTTACAACATCATACACCATGTTCGTTAAAAATGGCTACTCTCTTATACAATTTAAAATATTACTAGACTACATTACTCAAAATCCAAACTACATAACATTTTTCCAAATGTATCTGCCATATGTGATAAATGTCAACAATTAGAAGCTAATCTGACACACTCATTTACAAATGGTGTGTAAAAAATTATAACATTTTGTATAGAAATATTTAGGATAATTTCGAATGTTGTTAATATGAACCTGTCTCTTGACTCAAAGTTAATAAATACTGGGAATACTGGCAACAGACCAATTAATAACAACGAATCAAAGATTTTTTATTGATTATAGTTTAATAATTGGGAAAAAATTAATATTAAAATTCTGGAAAGGTCCTACATCCCCACAATCAAAATGCGGAATACAGAAATGTCGGCGACACTCCATCTGGAAAGATTGAGGTTCGTCCTAATGGACAGGTTGGATCTTTTCAGAGGAATATGGTCTCCATATATTGAATATCTTCAGGGTCAAAGTGGCTCGGTGCGGAGAGCCTGACTGAGGCGCTGAATAATAGAATAGATGAAAGAATTACGTATAATAAATCATGGATTTATCTCCAACGATGGATAAAACTTTTTAACACTCCATTCACTTCCTTATTTTCGATTCTTTACCTCTATATTATTTTTCTTTATCATTAAAAAATAAATAAATAAATGTATAGAAATATAGTCTTAAATGTTTAATATTAATAATAATTATGAATGTAAGAAGTTATGTATTTATATTGTATTTACAATTAATATGTATTTACAATTAATAAAAAATATTAATCAAAAAAAAAAAAAGTCCGGAGCTCTTTCTAGCATTGGTGTTGACAATGACTTATTGTTATGCATGAATAATTATAAAACCAAATTATACCATACAAGAAAAAGTAAGTGCAAGGACCAAAATGAGGTATCCATTGTAGATTGTAAAAGTTGAGAATCTCTGACCTGTTCCCACCACTTATCTTGCTGTTGCTTCCTCTTTGTGCTACTCTAACACTGGTATACGATTTCATATATTTCCATCTCCACCCCTTTCTGCTGCTTCTTCAGTACTCACTCCCCACCCCCCGCTTCTGCATCCACCACATCATTCTCCGACATATCCATCACCTCCAACGTGATTCCCACCACTAATCACATCTTCCCAATCTCCACCCCATTCTGCCTTCTGCAGAAACTGCTCCCTCCACAACTCCTGGGTTCACTCATCCCTTCCCACCAAAACATACCCTTCCTAGGTAGCTCCCCAGCAACCACAGGAGATCCAACACCTGTCCATATTATCTCTTCCTCAACTCCATCAGGGAACCCGACAGTCCTTCCAGGTGAGACAGCGGTTCACATGCACCTCCTCTAACCTCATTTATAGTATCCAGTGCTCACAATGTCGGCTACTGTACATTGGCGAGACAACGCATAGACTCGGCAACATTTCGCTGCACACTTATGCTCAGTCTGCCAAGGCCTACGGGATCTCCAAGTTGCTTACCACTTTCACTCCCCTTCACATTCCCACACTGACCTTTCTGTCCTGGACCTCCTCCATTGCCAGAGTGAGGCCAATTGCAAATTGGTAACATGCAAATTGGAGAAACAGGACATAATATTTTGCTTGTAGTCAATAAAAAAATGGGGAAACTCAGCGGGTGAGGTAGCATCTATGGAGAAAAAGGAGTAGGTGACATTTTGGGATGAGACCTTTCTTATTTAGATTGGGTTAGCTTACAATCCAGCGGTGTTGTAAATGTTCAATTCCCTAAATTTAGGTAAGTTCTACACCTATCTCCCTCCTTCTCTCCCTCACCTACCCCCCTCCCCCCAACCCACCTTTCCCCCCCACTTCCCCTCCCCCCCCCCCCTAAAATTCAGTTAACATGTTCCACTGTTCATGAAGACGTATCTTTCTTGGGATCACACTGTCTCTAGCCAACAATCAGCCTATCATGGAACCTCCTTGCCTGTCATCTGTTACCGGTCCCAATGTGGGTTTTTTTTCTCACTTCCAGTTTCTGCCTCCACACGCCCCCTCCCCCCCTCCCCCCCCCCAAAACTAGAATCAGTCTGAAGCAGGGTCCAGTCCCAAAACGTCATCTATCCATTTTCTCCAGAGATGCTGCCGGACCTGTTGAGTTACTCCAGCATATTTTGTCTAACTTTGGTATAAATCAGTATCTGCAGTTCCTTTTATTGCGACTTGATATGTTCTGCTTCTCCTTCTGTCTCCTTCGCCTATCTGCTGAAGAGAATTTCTGGTGGCAATGATATTGATTGTAGCTGCTCGAGTTCAAAAGGACACAACATCTATTAGGCAATAAATAATGGAAAACTGGCTCCTCTGCACAGTTAGACAGCAGAACTGACCAGCTGTAAAGTTGAAAGGAATTGAAACCAAAGTGAAGATAAAATTCCTAAATCTTCTTAGGCAGAGAAATGATTTTCATAAAAACACAAGGGACTGCACATGCTGGAATCATGAACAAATAAAACTGCTGTAGGAATTAAAAAGGTCGGACAGCAGGTGTGGAGGGGCATCTACAGACGACATTTCAGGTTTGAATAAATGGGAAGTAAAGGTCAGTTTGAATAAGGGCCCAAATTGTGGTCTGTCTAGTTCACTTCACAGACGCTGACTGACCTGCTGAATTCCTCCATATGATTTTAATCTTTTGCCAATATTAAAGCCATGTTTGTTTGTAGGGACCCATATGGTCACAGAAAGAATGTGAATACTCTACACAAACAACATTGTGATACAGCTCCAACGTCAGATTACTAGAGTTGTTGTTGGCTGGGCCATTGTGCATTGCAGAAGACAAAAGATAAACTAGAGATGATAATTGAACTAGCCAGCAACCAGAACTGCTTTAAGAAATTTTGGGACAATAGTCGTAGAGTCTTTCAGTATGGAAAACAAGCCCTTTGGCACAACCTGCACACACCTTCCAATATGTCCCATCTACACTAATTCCACCTGCCTGCATTTGGCCCATATTCCTCTAAACCTGTCCTATCCATGTACCTGTCTAACTGTTTATTAAATGTTGCAATAGTCCCTGCCTCAACTACCTCCCCCGGCAGCTTGTTCCATATACCTACCACCCTTTGTTTGAAAATGTTAGCCTGAAGTTTCCCATTAAATCTTTTCCCCTCACTTTAAACTTATGTTCCCTGGTTCTCGATTCCCCTACTCTGGGCAAGAGAATCTGTGTGTCTACCCGATCTATTCCTCTCTTGATTTTGTACACCTCATCCTCCTGCGCTCCAAGGAATAGAGTTTAAGTCTGCTCAACCTCTCCATATAGCTGAGGGCCTCGAGTCCTGGGAATATCCTTGTAAATCTTCTCTGCACCCTTTCAAACTTGACAACATCTTTCCGACAACATGGTGCCCAAAGCTGAACACAATACTCTAAATGCAGCCTCACCAACATCTTATACAATTGCAACATGATATCCAAACTTCTATACTCAATGCTTTGACTGAAGATGTCCAACGTGCCCAAAACCTTTTTGACCACCTGTGACACCATCTTCATCTACATGTGATGCCACTTTCAACAAACTATGTACCTTTACCCCTAGATCCCTCTGCTTTACAACTCTTCCCAGAATACCTACCATTAACTGTGTAGGATCTGCCCAAGTTAATGCTCCCAAAATGCTATTCCTCACATTTCTCTGCATTCAATTCCATAACGTTTAAGATTGTATGATTGTATATGTTAATACACAGTAAGATATTACTACCAATTCAACTTGAAACTAATGACTTGTATCAAGATTTCTTTCAAGAAATACACACAACTTTCAATAAAAAAATATCAACATTTTGAAATTATAATTTAGGATAAATACCTACTCATCTAGATCATTATCTGGGGAGCAGAATTTTTCAACTTTTAGACTATAGAAAAGTTAGGAATGTAATTTAGTTTCACATTGGGATTTTATGAAATATGTTAAAAGCAAACAGTTTCTTGAATAAAAATTCTAGTATTAATAATGTTATTATTAAATATCAAAAGTATATTAAAAGTATCATTGCACACTGGAAATTGATTCTCCAAACTAAAATACATATTTTGTAAACCATCACAGTGCAGCATCTTATTGGTGTTTCTGGGCCTTTGGAATCAAAAGAGTAAAATAATCCAATTTTTATGCTGTCCTGAGTCTATTTTATCTAATGGATACGATTCTGCGCACATAAAGATCCAAAATTAAATTGAAATGTTGTGAATTAGTAAAATGAAATGTTTTGAAACAGTATGTGTGGATAGTGCAACCTGAGAACGGAACATAAAGGGCCTTGTGTTGGGAAATGAGCCTGGCCAGGTGATAGACTGGAACAACACTTTGGGGATAGTGATCACAACTCCATATGTTTTAAGATTGTTTGAATGTGGAGAAGGCTGGAGCTTGTGGGAACATTGTGCAAGGTTTTATGAGACAGGACATTTGAGGAATATAAAGAACAGAGGAAAGAATTCAAGCAGACGATTAGAAGGGCCAAAAGAGGCCACAGAATGGCTTTCGCCAGGCAGATTACAGAAAATTCAAAAGCTTTTAATAGGAGGGAATTTGTGCTTGGAGTTTGCGGATGTAGCTGAGGTACTAAATGAACATCTTGCATCTTTTTTCACCAAGGAGAATGATGTGAAGAATAGTTAGATCAGTGTGGAGAAATATTAATCTCCAAGGGCAGTTTGAGATTAAGAAGGAGGTGGTGTTTGGGTTCTTGAAGAGCCTTAAGATAAATAAATCCCCAGGACCTGATGGGATCTATCCCTTGTTATTGAGAGAGGCAAGAGAGGAGAATGCATGAGCCTTGGCAATGCTCTTTGTATCCTTTCTAGCTACAGGAAAGGTCCCAGAGGATTGGAGAGTGGCTAATGTTGTTCCTTTATCTAAGAAGGAAAGTTAAGAAAATTTAGGGAATTATAGGTCAGTGAACCAAACATCCGGAAGCTATTGGTAAGCATTCTTAGCGATAGGATTTACTCTTATTTGGAAAAGAATGGTTAATTAGGGACAGTCAGCATGGCTTTATACAGTACTCAGTAGGTCATGTCGTACAAACTTGATCGAGTTTATTGAGAAGACGCTGAAGGTGATCGATGAGGGTGGGGCAGTGGATGTTTTCAAAATGATTTTAGTAAAGCATTTGTTAAAGTCCCCCATAAGATATATGGGATTATCAATGATTTAGTAGTATGGATTCAGAATTGGCTTACTGATTGAAGACAAAGATTTGTGATAGAAGGACAATATTTGTTTTTCACTCAGAGGGCAGTCCATATGTGGCATATGTGCCAGAGGAAGTAATAGAAGTAGATACAATTATGAAATTTAAAAGACATTTGGATAAATATGTGGATAGGTAGGGCTGAGAGGGCTATGGCCCAATACAGGCAAATGGGACTTTCTCAATATTCCAACTTGGACAACATGGGCGAGGTAGATAAAGGGGCTTGTTTCCGTACTAGTCAGGCCTGTGACTATGACTCTATGTGATAAAGTGCTCTGTAGGTACATACACCTCCACTGTAAAAAAATCACTTCATGTTTCTCTTCAGCATCTTGGTGAAAACTGCTGACAATACTTTGTCCCTGACAGAGGAAATATTCCCTATTCCTTCTATCAAAACATCATACATTTTAAAATCTCCATCTTTCTAGCACCAGTGAAAAAAGTCCCAAGTTCCATTGATCTTTCCTGATAAATTTATATTTAATTTTAAATATCTTTGCATAACAAATTGGTCAAAATTGGATTCAGTATTCAATCCTTGGCTCAGCCATTCTGAAGTCAGTAGTTTTCATTGGAGTTGGACATTTTGGATTTGGGGATAAAAGAAAAGCTGTATACATGTGTAATTGATAAAGATTTCAACTGTAATGTCAAACTGAGACCCTACACTAGAAATCAATTAATATGACTTTGAGGGAATGCGTAAGGATTTTAAAGGAGTGAATTGGGACACTTTGTTTCATAGGAAGGATGTGGAAGAGAAATGGGGGACATTTAAAGGGGAAATTGTAAGAGTACAGAATCTTTATGTCCCTGTTAGGTTGAAAGGAAATAGTAAAAATTGGAAAGAGGCATGGTTTTCAAGGGAAATTGGACACTTGTTTCGAAAAAAGAGAGATATCTACAATAATTATAGGAGGCATGGAGTAAATGAGGTGCTAGAGGAGTATAAAGAATGTAAAAAGAATCTTAAGAAAGAAATTAGGAAGGCTAAAAGAAGATATGAGGTTGCTTTGGCAAGAAAGGTGAAAGTAAACCCAAAGGGTTTCTACGGCTATATTAATAGCAAAAGGATAACAAGGGATAAAATTGGACCATTAGAGAACCAGAATGGACAGCTATCTGCAGAGCCAAAAGAGATGGGGGAGATATTGAACAATTTATTTTCTTCGGTATTCACCAAGGAGAAGGATATTGAACTCTGTGAGTTAAGGGGAAAAAGTAGAGTAGCTATGGAAACTATGAGATTCAAAGAGGAGGAAGTACTGACACTTTTGAAAAATATAAAAGTGGATAAGTCTCCAGGTCCTGACAGGATATTCCCTAGGACATTGAGGGAAGTTAGTGTAGAAATAGCAGGAGCTATGACAGAAATATTTCAAATGTCATTAGAAATGGGAATAGTGCCGGAGGATTGGCGTACTGCGCATGTTGTTCCATTGTTTAAAAAGGGTTCAAAGAATAAACCTAGCAATTATAGACCTATTAGTTTGACGTCAGTGGTGGGCAAATTAATGGAAAGGATACTTAGAGATAATATATATAAGCATCTGGATAAACAGGGTCTGATCAGGAACAGTCAACATGGATTTGTGCCTGGAAGGTCATGTTTGACAAACCTTCTTGAGTTTTTTGAAGCGGTAACTAGGGAAATTGATGAGGGTAAAGCAGTGGATGTTGTCTATATGGATTTCAGTAAGGCCTTTGACAAGGTTCCCCATGGAAGGTTGGTTAAGAAGGTTCAATCTTTGGGTGTTAATGGCGGAGTAGCAAGATGGATTCAACAGTGGCTGAATGGGAGATGTCAGAGAGTAATGGTGGATGGCTGTTTGTCAGGTTGGAAGCCGGTGACCAGTGGGGTGCCTCAGGGATCTGTGTTGGGTCCACTGTTGTTTGTCATGTACGTCAATGATCTGGATGATGGGGTGGAAAATTGGATAAGTAAGTATGCAGATGATACTAAGATACGTGGTGTTGTGGATAATGAAGTAGATTTTCAAAGTCTACAGAGAGATTTGGGCCATTTGGAAAACTGGGCTGAAAGATGGCAGATGGAGTTTAATGCTGATAAGTGTGAAGTGCTACATCTTGGCAGGATAAATCAAAATAGGACGTACATGGTAAATGGTAGGGAATTGAGGAATGCTGTGGAACAGAGGGATCTAGGAATAACTGTGCATAGTTCCCTGAAGGTGGAATCGCATGTAGATAGGGTGGTAAAGAAAGCCTTTGGTGTGCTGGCCTTTATAAATCAGAGCATTGAATATAGGAGTAGGGAAGTAATGTTAAAATTATACAAGGCATTGGTAAGACCAATTCTGGAGTATGGTGTACAATTTTGGTCGCCTAGTTATAGGAAGGATGTCAACAAAATAGAGAGAGTACAGAGGAGATTTATTAGAATGTTGCCAGGGTTCCAGCAACTATGTTACAGAGAAAGGTTGAACAAGTTAGGTCTTTATTCTTTGGAGCGCAGAAGGTTAAGGGGGGACTTGATTGAGGTCTTTAAAATGATGAAAGGGATAGACAGAGTTGACGTGGATACGTTTTTCCCATTGAGGGTAGGGAAGATTCAAACAAGAGGGCATGACATGAGAATTAAGGGACAGAGGTTTTGGGGTAACGTGAGGGGGAACTTCTTTACTCAGAGGGTGGTGGCTGTGTGGAATAGGCTTCCAGCAGAAGTGGTGGAGGCAGGATCGATTTTAACATTTAAGAGTAAAGTGGATAGGTATATGGACGTGAAGGGAATGGAGGGGTATGGTCTGAGTGCAGGTAGATGGGACTAGGGGAAAACAAATGGTCGGCACGGACTGGAAGGGCCGAGAGGGCCTGTTTCCGTGCTGTAATTGTTATATGGTTTATATGGTTACATGACAGTTTTTTGCAAACTTAAATCCAATTTTTTAAAATAACTGGCCTATTGTTTGCAATTCCACAAGGGGAAATATCTCAACATCTTCTACGCTGTCAAGCCCGCTTTGGATTCACGTGTTGAATAAGGTCACCGCTCATTCTTCTAAACTCCAAGCAATACAAATACCAATTGTCCAGCCTCTCTTCAAAGGACAATCATCTCATCCCAGGAATTAGCCTGGTGAATCCCTTAATATGTTTTCTTACTGTTTGCTCATTCACAATTCTAAATTCCCTTCCAAAGTCGTTCCAGCCAGCCGATCCTGCCATAGGTTACCTCTTCACCAACAAAAAGCTGATCACTTCACTGGCATGGCAAAAGCCCAGTGATATTCTTGATTCAACTCCACAGCACCCAATTGTGTTATTAACCTTCTAGGTTCCCCAACACACATCTAGAGGTGGCATTTAAATATAGAGTGATAGTCAACCAAATTTTACATCCTGCCTGATTTTATGTTTTTGCACCAGTGAACAGAAAGTAAGATGAAGGGAGATGTGATACCAATGTGCAGCGGTAGAGTTGCTGCCTTACAGTGCTTGCAGCGCCGGGGACCCGGGTTCCATCCCGACTACGGGTGCTGTCTGTATGGATTTTGTACGTTCTCCCCGTGACCTGCATGGGTGTTTTCCGAGTTCTTCGGTTTCCTCCCACACTCAAAGACGTACAGGTATGTAGGTAAATTGGTTTTGTAAATGTAGAAAATGTCCCTAGTTTGTGTAGGATAGTGTTAATATGTGGGGTTTGCTGGTCGGCATGAACCCGGTGGGCCAAAGAGCCTGTTTCCGTTCATTGCCAGATGGGAGAGGTTAATATGCAGAAAAAGGTTTTGAGGTGCATCATAGAAAACACCCTGTTCATCGGCTCCATCCATACCTCTCAAAAGTGGGTGGCATTGTAGATTGGTTGTCAAAAATTGCAGCAAGATTTTGGTCTGTTTTGCAGGTGGGCTGAGAAATGGTTGATGAACAGAAGAGTGCAAGGTGTTACATTTGGGAAGTCTAACCAGAGCGGGATTTACACAGTGAATGGCAGGGTTTGGGGGAATGGTGTAGAGCTCTCCAAACTCGTGGAAATTGGAGGCAGCTCTTTCCTGCACAACTGAATCCTTGACTTTTTGACAAACAGATCACAATCAATTAGGATAGGTGATAAATATCCTCAACAATAATTCTCAACATGGGTGCCCCGCAAGGATGTATTCTCAGCCCCCTCTATGCGCCTTATACACTAATGCTGTGCAGCCAAATACCAATCCAACTCAATATATACATTTGCAGATGACCCTACCATAGTGAGCTAGATATCAAATAATGATGAAACAATGATGAGTACAAGAAGATTAAGAACTTCATAACCTGGTGCCAAGAAAACAACCTCTCCCTCAATGTCAGCAAGACATTCTGATTGACTCCAGGAAGTGAAGCATTAATGGCGCTGAAGTAGAGATGGTTGAAAGCTTCATGTTCTCAGGAATAAATATCGCCAGCAACTTGTCCTGGACCAACCACATTGAAGCAATGGCCAAGAAAGCATGTCCATGCCTCTACTTCCGTAGAAGACTTTGGAAATTTGGCGTGTCCTCAACAACTCTCACCAACTTCTATAGATGTGCTCAATGGGCTAGAGTGAACATTATGGGCTGAAGGGCCTGTTCCTGCACTGAACTATTCTATGTTATATACCTAGAAAGATTCTATAAATTGACAAGCTGCCACTGAAATGAATAGCCAGGAATATCTGGATACAGCTGGGTGCCCACGTTTGATGTTCCCAAGATGGCCACGTGGAATATCAGAGCAGCAACTTCCTCAAGAAAGCCTACCACAATATTTAAGACAAGGTGTTTGTCAGCACTGGATTTTTTTGTTAAACTTGGCATCCTAATATATAAGTCTCTTGCCCAGAGTAGGTGAATCGAGAACCAGAGGGCATATGTTTAAGGTGAAGGAGAAAAGATTCAAATAGGAATCTGAGGGGTAACCTTTTCATACAAAGGATGGTGTGTGTATGGAATGAGCTGCCAGAAGAGGTAGTTGAGGTCGGGACTATCCCAACATTTAAGAAACAGTTAGACTAGTACATGGATAGGACAGGTTTGGAAGGATATGGGCCAAATGCAGGCAGGTTGGACTAGTGTAGCTGGGACATGTTGGCTGGTGTGGGCAAGTTGGGCCGAAGGGCCTGTTTCCACACTGTACCACTCTATGACTCTAATGCAAGGCCGCTATAATGGAAATGCTTTGATAGCCAATCCATTGTCTTAACCACCTACCAAGGCTATCACAAAATGCTGGAGTAAAGCCCCTGTCCTGCTTAGGAAACCTGAACGGAAACCTCTGGAGACCCTGTGCCCCACCCAAAGTTTCTGTGAGGTTCCCAGAGGTTCCCGGAGGTTCTGGTCACTCTCCACGAGTCACCAGAGGTTCTGGTCACTTGCCTGGAAAGCCTCGACCGAAGCGTGAGCTGCATCTACTGATCACAGATCCTATAGGATCTTTGCTGCCGAACGCACACACACACACACTCACACACACACACACACACACACACACACACACACACACACTCACACACACACACACACACACACACTCACACACACACACACACTCACACACACACACACACACACACACACACACACACACACTCACACACACACACACACACTCACACACACACTACACACTCACACACACACACACACACACTCACACACACACACACACACACTCACACACACACACACACACACACACTCACACACACACACACACACTCACACACACACTCACACACACACACACACACACTCACACACACACACACACACTCACACACACACACACACACACACTCACACACACACTCACACACACACACACACACACACACACACACACACTCACACACACACTCACACACACACACACACACACACTCACACACACTCACACACACACACACACACATCACACACACACTCACACACACACACACACACACACACACACTCACACACACACTCACACACACACACACACACACACACACACACACACACACTCACACACACACACACACACTCACACACACACTCACACACACACACACTCACACACACACACACACACTCACACACACACACACACACACACACTCACACACACACTGTGAAGATGGGGGCCAGGAGCAGCGGAGGAGGCCTTTCTGCGCGATGAAGAGGAAGGTAAATGGCTGCCACAGAGCATGGTAAGTCCTTTAGAGAGCACGGGAGGGAAGGAGAGAAGGGGAGAGAAGGGGAGAGAAGGGGGGGAGAAGGGATGAGAAGGGGGGGGGAGAAGCAGTGGAGGCAGTTTTATGAAGTTTAATAGTTAGCGGACATTTTACCCTCCGGCGGATCTTCTAGGTCCTGAAAACCAAAGAAGATTTATTTGCTGAAAACTCTAATGAGCCAATGAGAATGGCCGGTCAGTGAAGGCGAGTGCCTGCGACTATATGTAAGTAAATAGCGACCCCCTCCACCGGCTTCGACAAAACGGCAACCTATTTTTAGCCGAGGCCGTTATTTTTTTTAAATAATCACAGGAACATAGAAGAAGCCGCGACTACGCGGAAACCACTTTCACCATTAGGGAGAGTGAGCGGAACCTCCGGGAACCTCACGGAAACCTTGGGGGGGCAAGGTCGCCAGAGGTTTCTGTTCAGGTTTCCTCAGTGGGAAGATCCGCCGGAAAGTAAAATGCCCGCTAACTTTATTAAGCTTATTAAAACTGTCTCCACTCCTCCCCCCCCCCGTTCTCTCCCCTTCTCTCTCCCCTTCTCTCTCATCTCCTCTCTCCCCTTCTCTCTCCCCTTCTCTCTCCCCTTCTCTCTCCCCTTCTCTCTCATCTCTCTCCCCTTCTCTCTCCTTCTCTCTCCCCTTCTCTCTCCTTCTCTCCCCTTCTCTCTCCCCTTCTCTCTCCCCTTCTCTCTCCCCTTCTCTCTCCCCTCTCTCTCCCCTTCTCTCTCCCTCTTCTCTCTCCTCTTCTCTCTCTCCCTTCTCTCTCCTCTTCTCTCTCTCTCCTTCTCTCTCCTCTTCTCTCTCCTCTTCTCACTCCACTTCTCTCTCCCCTTCTCTCTCCCCTTCTCTCTCCTCTTCTCTCTCCCCTTCTCTCTCCCCTTCTCTCTCCCCTTCTCTCTCCCCTTCTCTCTCCTCTTCTCTCTCCCCTTCTCTCTCCCCTTCTCTCTCCCCTTCTCTCTCCTCTTCTCTCTCCTCTTCTCTCTCCCCTTCTCTCTCCTCTTCTCTCTCCTCTTCTCACTCCTCTTCTCTCTCCCCTTCTCTCTCCTCTTCTCACTCCACTTCTCTCTCCCCTTCTCTCCCCTTCTCTCTCCCCTTCTCTCCCCCCTTCTCCACTTCTCTCTCCTCTTTCCCCTTCTACCCCCTTCTACCCCCTTCTCCCCTCTTTTCTTTCCCCTTCTCTCCCCATCTCTCTTCTTCTCTCCCCTTCTCTCTCCCCTTCTCTCTCCCCTCCTCTGTCCTTCTCTCCCCTCCTCTGTCCTTCTCTCCCCTTCTCTGTCCTTCTCTAATCTTCTCTATCCTCCCCCCTTCTCTCCCCTTCTCTCCCCTTCTCTCCCTCCCTCCTGTGCTCTCTAAAGGACTTACCATGCTATGTGGCAGCCATTTACTACCCTCTTCATCGTGCAGAAAGCCCTCCTCCGCTGCCCCTAGCCCCCACCTTCGTGATGTGTTTGTGTGTGTGTGTGTGTGAGTGTGTGTGAGTGTGTGTGTGTGTGTGTGTGTGTAGTGTGTGTGTGAGTGTGTGTGTGTGAGTGTGTGTGTGTGTGTGTGTGTAGTGTGTGTGTGTGTGTGTGTGTGATGTGTGTGTGTGTGTGTGTGTGTGTGTGTGTGTGTGTGTGTGTGTGTGTGTGTGTGTGTGTGTGTGTGTGTGTGTGAGTGTGTGTGTGAGTGTGTGTGTGTGTGTGTGTCTGTGTGGGTGTGTGTGTGAGTGTGTGTGTGTGTGTGTGTGTGTGTGTGTGTGTGAGTGTGTGTGAGTGTGTGTGTGAGTGTGTGTGTGTGTATGTGTGTGTGTGGGTGTGTGTGTGAGTGTGTGTGTGTGTGTGTGTGTGTGTGTGAGTGTGTGTGTGTGAGTGTGTGTGTGAGTGTGTGTGTGTGTGTGTGTGTGTGAGTGTGTGTGTGTGTGTGTGTGAGTGTGTGTGTGAGTGTGTGTGAGTGTGTGTGTGTGTGTGAGTGTGTGTGTGTGTGTGTGTGTGAGTGTGTGTGTGAGTGTGTGAGTGTGTGTGTGTGTGTGTGTGTGTGTGTGTGTGTGTGTGTGTGTGTGTGTGTGTGTGTGTGTGTGTGTGTGTGAGTGTGTGTGTGAGTGTGTGTGTGTGTGAGTGTGTGTGAGTGTGTGTGTGGGTGTGTGTGTGTGTGCGTTCGGCAGCAAAGATCCTATAGGATCTTTGGTCAGTAGATGGAAATCACACTTCGGTCGAGCTTTCCAGGCAAGTGAACAGAACCTCTGGTGACTCATGGAGAGTGACCGGAACCTCCGGGAACCTCTGGGAACCTCACGCAAACCTTGGGTGGGGCACACGGTCTCCAGAGGTTTCCGTTCAGGTTTCGTAAGTGGGACAGGGGCAGACAGCATCCCTGGATGTATTCTCGGCCCCCTCTATATGCCGTATACACTAATGCTGTGCAGCCGACACCCTTTTTTGACCCGAAATGTCACCTATTCCTTCTCTCCAGAGGTGCTGTCTGTCCCGCTGAGTTATGGGCCTGTCCCATTTCGGCGATTTTTCAACGGACTGCTGGCGACTGTTAAGTCGCCTGAAAAACCGGGAACTGGAACAGCGACTGTCAGAGTGGAACACACACAAACATATCACAAAGGCGGGGATCAGGGAAAACGGGGTGAGCACTGTCTAAAAAATTCCCACGGTGCAAAGCCAAAGTGATACAGACACACACCGCGATGAACAGGAAGGTTGGCGCTGTAATTAAGACAGCTAATGCACAGTGCACGGTAAGTCCGTTAAGAGAGGGGGGAGAAGGAGGGAGAAGGGGGGTGAAGGAGTGGATACAACCTTTAAGAAGCCAGGGATACACGGCTTTGAAGTTCGGAGGTCATTTAATAATAACCTGTCGGTTCCTTGGTTCTGAAAACTACTGCTTACCTTTTTTTTCTCCCAATGAGCCAATGAAATTCACTGGTCAGCACCGGCTCCAACTTACGAGAATCTCTGAGAACCTTTGACCTCCTGGCAACCCACTAGGACCTCCTTGCGACCCACCTACGGCTCGAGTATTTCGCTACTCTCCATGGCGACTTCATTCCAGTCGTCGCTAATTTTTCAACATGTTGAAAAATTCTCTGCGACCAAAACGTGGGAACTCCTCACGACCATGAAGGTGACTCCCCGGCAATCACCCGCGAACATGTGGTGGCCATGTGGCGACTGCAAAGTCTCCTGCAGTCGCCTAAAAAGTCGCCAAAGTGGGACAGGCCCATTACTCCAGCATTTTGTGTGTACCTTTGGTTTAAACCAGAATCTGCAGTTCTTTCCACATACCAAGGACATCAAACAATTTGAATGTTTGCAATCTTTTTTTAATTAATAAAAGTTAATCACACTCAAAGAAAACATTAAAAATACCAATAATATTTTAAAGTACACAATTAAATTAAAACTTTGTAAGGAATCTGAAACCTACCACTTTCCCTCACAGATGACATTAAACATGAATGGAATCACTTACGCTGTGTCATATCCAATATAATTCACAATGTTCAGGTAATTTCCCAACTGTTGTGCTGGAGGTTTCCAGGCCTTTACCCCTTGTATGATATTCAGACAACTGTGATTATCACTAAAACACTAATTTGCCTGTGTGTTATTTTGTTTAGTAATCAAGTTGTGGAAAATAATGGGCCAGTAAGTGTACAAGCAGGGAATTCTAGCTTTAATGTCTGGTTAGTATTGTGAATAATTAAATGCACTATTTTGACCTCTGAACCTAGGCTTTTGACCTTGAAACCACAAATGTAAATGCATTGTTGAGGCAAGAACCTATTTGTGACCTGCATATTTGCCCTTTGCTCAATGTCTACATATATTTGATTTTCAGACATCATTTGTCTTCATTTTGTGCAGATGTCAATCTTTTAGATTTGTTGTGTTCGATCATTTATAAGTTACACATTCATTGAAGAAAACAATTTTTATTTTAAATCTCTACAGATCAACCTTCCTTTTCCTATGTGAGAGGGCTGCATTAAACATAATGATGAAGTGTGGAAGAGTTTAGTGAAGAATTAGCATGCCCAAAGAAACTACCCATCAAAGCCAAGAACTGTAGTTACAAATGAGGTCGGAAGACCGATTGGAAAGAATAATTTTCATTCTCTTGATAATAGATATAATAATTAGGTCTTCATGCATTATCACATACATTGCAGAATTGCAGCAATAAAAATATTCAAACAGCTTTCATTTGTAAACCAGCACACAAAATGTATTAGCATCTCTTGAATTTAGTGATAAGCCTTTGAAATATTATGCAATCATTTTCTGGTAAAATGTACAAATACATTGGTTAAGTGCAGTTTCCGGATCATCTGGTATGCGTAAACATGTCTCAATTTAAAATAAAGTGAGCTGAAACAAAAGCAGATTAATTTTCAGAATTATATATTTGTTTCAGGAAAATATTTTTATTTCAAAAACATTAAGATACCATAAAATTCACCATAAAAAGTTACGAAATGAAGCAAAGTTTCAGATGAAGCAAAGTATTAAATCAGAAACATAACTAAGTACACATTTCTGCTGATGTCATTTACCTACATTTACAAACTGTTGGCGTAATGCGAAAGGGATCCTGGTGAAACATTCTGTGCTTTCTGTTTTTCAATTTTATTTTATTCAAAGCATCTTCACTGATAAGTCATTCAGTGAGGGCAATTGTCACATTGTGTTAAGATCCCAGAGAGCAGCAGCATGTCAGTGGTACTGATGGCAACACTACAGTGGAATTAAGCTACAAGGAATAGTTTCAGTTGCTGGTATTTAGTAGACCACAGTCTTCTTTTAGCTGTATGATTGGCCTTCTTTCTATGTATAAAAGATGTTTCATTTGCTTTGAAATACCCTGAGACTGGCAGGTTGCCCAGAAAGTCCTTGAAAACTGGCCCTTGAGAACTAGAGCTGTATCAAAAAAGGGCTACATTAAATCCACTTTGTCTGATCTCTTCTTAGTCCACTCAAGGACACCCTCGTGGAAATAGCTGCAAAGGTTTGTCTGGTTAGCACAAGCTGTGGCTTGCTCATCAAGATAATGACGGATTGCTTTTAAACTTGCAGAGAATTGGATTGAGATGAACGGCTTGTTTGGCTTCTTACTCAGCAGTCCTGTATTTTCTTTTTAGTTTATCATCACATACTTTTCACATCCATAGGGAGATTAGAATTCTTTGCGAAATGGAAATTGTTAATACACATCCATCAAGAGACACGAATGAACAAAGATAAACAATATGGATTGCACATTTCATTTTTCATCAAAATCCAATAGAAAATGACATATTTTTCAAATAGTTGGTAAGAGATTAAAAATAAAGAGAAAATTCCACAATTTATTGGTATGTATGAAGCCAATTTAGGCACTTTTGTTCATTAGGCTAATGTGTATATAAGGCAGTTGAAATGCCAAAGCACTGCAGAATTTAGTATAAACTTAAATTCCATTACCTGGCAGGCATTAATTGCTTACTGAGCATGGGGATTCTTCCCAAGGGTGTTATATGTTTCCTCTGTCATTTCACTAACTATTCTGTCTAGACGAACCAAAAGCCCTTAATCCACCATAGGGATCAATAAACTGCACAATAATTCAGTCCTAATAATTAGCTTTCACTTAAACACAATTGGTCATTTCACTGTGAACTGCAGTACAAAATGATAATGAAATAATTAAAAAGACAGATGAAAGGAAGGCTTAGCAGGAAAGAAGCAGTAACGTCCAATTAACAACACTTCTATTCAACCTTTATTCTAGCCACTTCCTTGCGGATTTTTGTAACTAATACTTAAACAATTCACAATTTTAAATACAACATTAATTATATTGTCCAAGCTAGAAATGCTTCCTAGCTTCCACCAACGTGCAACAACAAGGTGCAAGCTTTCTCACACATAACGTTGCTTGTTTAACGCACATTACCGGGATGCCCAGAATTTGCGATATATTCGGCTCAACTTGTCTCTGCAAACCTCATCTAAGCTACGTCCTCTGATAACTTGCCCCTCAGGTTCATATTAAATTTTGCCCATCTCACCTTAAATCGATGTCCTCTGGTTTTTGATTTCCCAACCCTGGGTAAAAGACTCTGTGCATTCAATCTACCTAATCCCAAATCATGATCACCACTCAACATCCTGCACTCCAATGAATAAAGTCCTCGACTATTCAACCTCTTCCTATAGCTCAGGCCCTCAAGTCCTGGCACATCCTTGTAAATCTTCCTTGCACACTATCTAGTTCAATGGCATCCTATAGCATGGTAGCCTCGCCTACAGTCTGTCTGTCCTTTTTGTCTTTTTTTTGTTATTTGTAGGGTGTTTTTAAAAGTTTGTGTTAATGTTCTCTGGTTTGCTTTATGTGGGGGGTGGGCTGGGGGTTGGGGGAATCTCTTTTCAATCTCTTACCTTGCTGGAGATGTGATTGTTTTCCGGGTCGTATTTCCATTCGCTCTGTGGTCTAACATCGTGGAGATGGAGGGCTTGCTCAGTGACTTTGAGCCCCACCGCGGGGTGTGGACTTACCATTGGAGCAGATTCCTTGCCTGGGATTGACGCTTCAACCCCAGCCTGCAGACTTTAACATCAAAGGCTCGCGGTCTCATGGAGACCAAGTTGGGAAGTTCCAGATCCGCACGACGTTCGACGAGCCCGACCTGAGGGAGATTGCCGGCGCGGGGGAGCTGAGATTCTCCACTGATGCAGGAGCTTAATTGCCCCGACAAGGAGGCCCACCGCCGGCTGTGGGAATAAGATCATCCCGTCGATGGAAGGTTAGAGGCCCCCGACCGCTGGAGGACAAAGAAGGGGAGAGATTGAACTTTTTTTCACGTTCCATCACAGTGGGGAATGTGGAGGAGTAATTGCAATGTTTATGTTAAATTTATTTTGTGTGTTCTGTTGCTTTTTATTAGTATGACTGTATGGCAAATGAAATTCCTCGTATGTTGCAAAACATACTTGGCTAATAAAGTAAGTATGAGTATGAGTATGAGTTTGGTGGTTCATAACTGAATGCAGTACTCCAAATGTGGCATCACCAATGCCTTGTGCAACTACATATACTCTATATATACTCAATACCCTGACTGGGGATGGCCAATGTAACAAGAGCCTTATTTACCACCCTATCTACCTGTGACGCCACTCTCAGGGAACAATGTACCTGCACTTCTAGATCCCGTTGCTTAACAACACTCCCCACATTAAAGAACCATTGAACCATTGATCCCCAGGGCCCAAACATTTCCACTAATATTTTCAAGTTTAAAAAAGCTGATATTCTCTTCTAGGCCACTTAATCTCATTTCATTGAGTAAGCCCCTCATCCGAGGAATCAAGCTTTGATGCACTCCTTTCTCATAAATATGTCCCTTCTTAAGTGGTGTGACCATAAACTGTATATATAATATTCCAGTAAGTTATTTAGATTCTAGTACTCAAATCCTCTTGTAATAAAAACCAAGATGCTAATCACTTGTTGTACCTGCATGTTAAGTTGCAGTGATTCATGTACAGGTGTACTCTGGTCTATCTCAATGATAACACTATTCAATATCTCATCATTGAAACAGTTACTCCTTTTCTATGTTTCCTCCACAATGTATAGACTTATTTGTTTCCATGTAGATACAAAGAACCGCAGCTGCTGGTTTACAAAAATGGCAGGAAGTGCTGGAATGAAAGTGCGGGTCAGGCAACATCTCTGGAGAACATGGATAGGTGACGTTTCAGGTCAAGACTCTTCAGAAGGGTTGCAAACTGAAGTCCAAAGGCTTCTGACCCAAAATGTTGCCTATCCATGTTCTCCAGAGATGCTGCCTAACCCGTTGATATATATTTTTTCAAGATATGTTATCTGCCATGTTATCTGCCCATTCACTTCCCACTAAAATTTATCTACAAATCTCCTCAGAATTTCAATACCACCTGAAGAAATTCATTTAGCAATTTCATTACAATTGGTTGTTTTGAAAAATGACATTAGAAATTTATATTTCTTCAATTGTTTGCACTTTCATGTGCTCTATTAATTGTAATTACTTTTGAATTTACTTTAACTGATTTAAAATCAACCACACACAAGATTTTTGCATTGAAAATCCACAGGAACAATTAAAATAACAATTTAAATGAATTGTATAAATATTTTTCACTTTTTATTTGGGGTAAAGAATGTTTTCAGAAATCATGGGAGAAAAATCATAGGTGGCACAGAGCAAGGGACCCGGGATCAATCCTGACTATGGATGCTGTCTGTACGGAATTTGTATGTTCTCCCCGTGACCTGCGTGGGATTTCTCCAGGAACTCTGGTTTCTTCCAACACTCCAAAGACGTAGAGGTTTGTAGTCTATTGGCTTGGTAAAATTGTAAATTGTGTGTAGGATAGTGTCAGAGTTTGGGGATCACTAGTTGACGTGGACTTGGTCAGACAAAGGGCATGTTTCCATGCTGTAGCTATAAAGTAAAACTAAAAACTAAAAGAATTTTGCTGCAAACCAGGCTCAATGCTATTTTTTTGTATTTTGCTCTTTGTATTTTTTTAATTAGACACTCATGTCATATTGACAATCATGTTGATTGTTCAAATTTCCGTAAAGTGTTATTAAAGAAATAACTTTAGACAGGAAGAAATTTGGACTAATGCCAACATTTATGATTGTAATGGATGCCTGGATTGGTTTGGTTTTGCTAGAAAATGAATAGCGATGAAATTGTTATCATTTGCTTATTAGCAAGAAACATAGCCTCATGCTCATTACGTTGCTAAAGGTTTTTTAGACATTTTCCATGAGATATGGTTTCTTTCACGCTTCCCCTAATAACGCCTTTTTCAGAATCATTCTAGAAAGCAATGTGTGGCCCACACAATTAAGTAATAAGTCATACACATTTACAATTATTTTTATTTCACTTCTGTGAATTATCACTTTGGGACAGCAGAAATGTCACTAACAACCATAAAATAGAATAAGGGTATTCTGCCAGAAACATGAGTCGCTTCCTTAAGAATGACATTGAACTTTCTGAATGGCTTATGGTTTTTAAAAGGTAAATTGGCTACATAATAATAAAATTGGCAAACCTTTTGGACTATTATTTTACAGCGCACCTCAACATATTACTATATTTCATGTTTTAATTTAATATTAAATAATTAAATATCTGTGATTTTGTGCTAAACTAATGTATTTTAGCACAAGCGCCGCTACAGTATCATTGATTCGTAGCTGATAATTATCTTGGTTTGAATCTGAAAATAGTTAAGGTGCTTTTCTGCAACGGGTTAAAGTCAAAAGTCAAGAGTAGCTCTGGCAGCATCTAGGCAGGAGGAGACATGTATAGAGTGTAAGAATCTATGATCAAAAGGGTGGCAAAATTAATTACAAGTCGAGTTAAAAAGTTAAAGATTATCATGTCATTTCAAAGTCATTTTGCTGACAAGGCACTGGTGTTTTAATTTGAAAATTGCCCAGCAACTTGTTATATCCTATGATTTACATAGTTTCCTCTTCACACAATTTACAGGGCAAAAACTATTAAAACTTAAATGTGCAGCAACATGTCTAACTAATTGGGGAAAACCGCAAGGTGCCCTGACCCTGTAAAATCCAGCACTTATATTTTTTAAAGGATGGAACAAGGTCATTCTCTCTAAAGATACTTTCATTTTAACGTGTTCTTGATAGAAATAAGCTTCCACAGAAGCTAAACTGATGGAAAATGAACAAGGTGAAGGATGGGTTGTTCGGATTATGGAAATAGATTTAGGGTAAACTTCAGAAGATTGGAAGAGTGGGTAAAAAGCAAACATTTTTAGGAAGAGAATTCAAAGGTGTTGTACTGAGCCAACTGACGGCTGTGTTTCCAAATCTCAAGCAGAGAGAAGAGGGTTGCAAAGCAAGCTTAAAGGACATTCGTGGAAATAACAATGGAAGACATTTAAAGACTGCATGGAAGACATTTAAAGACTGCATGGATGAACTACAAAAATTGTTCATCCCAGTTTGGCAAAAGAATAAATCGGGGAAGGTAGTGCATCCGTGGATAACAAGGGAAATCAGGGATAGTATCAAAGCAAAGGATGATGCGTACAAAGTAGCCAGAAAAAGCAGCATACCAGAGGACTGGGAGAAATTCAGAGACCAGCAGAGGAGGACAAAGGGCTTAATTAGGAAAGGAAAAATAGATTATGAAAGAAAACTGGCAGGGAACATAAAAACTGACTGCAAACGTTTTTATAGATATGTGAAGAGAAAGAGGTTAGTTAAAACAAATGTAGGTCCCTTGCAAGTCAGAAACAGGTGAGTTGATCATGGGGAACAAGGATATGGCGGACCAATTGAATAACTACTTTGGTTCCGTCTTCACTAAGGAAGACATAAATAATCTGCCTGAAATAGCAGGGGACTGTGGGTCAAAGGAGGAATTGAGTGAAATCCAGGTCAGTCGGGAAGTGGTGTTGGGTAAATTGAATAGATTAAAGGCCGATAAATCCCCAGGGCCAGATAGGCTGCATCTCCAGAGTACTTAAGGAAGTAGCTCAGGAAATAGTGGATGCATTAGTGATAATCTTTCAAAACTCTTTAGATTCTGGAGTAGTTCCTGAGGATTGGCGGGTAGCAAATGTAACCCCTCTTTTTAAGAAGGGAGGGAGAGAGAAAACGGGGAATTACAGACCAGTTAGTCTAACATCAGTAGTGGGGAAACTGCTAGAGTCAGTTATTAAAGATGGGATAGCAGCACATTTGGAAAGTGGTGAAATCATTGGACAAAGTCAGCATGGATTTACAAAAGGTAAATCATGTCTGACGAATCTTGTGGAATTTTTCGAGGATGTAACTAGTAGCGTGGATAAGGGAGAACCAGTGGATGTGGTATATCTGGACTTCCAGAAGGCTTTCGACAAGGTCCCACATAAGAGATTAGTATACAAACTTAAAGCATACGGTATTAGGGGTTCAGTATTGATGTGGATAGAGAACTGGCTGGCAAACAGGAAGCAAAGAGTAGGAGTAAACGGGTCCTTTTCACAATGGCAGGCAGTAACTAGTGGGGTACCGCAGGGCTCAGTGCTGGGACCCCAGCTATTTACAATATATATTAATGATCTGGATGAGGGAATTGCAGGCAATATCTCCAAGTTTGCGGATGACACTAAGCTGGGGGGCAGTGTTCGCTGTGAGGAGGATGCTAGGAGACTGCAAGGTGACTTGGATAGGCTGGGTGAGTGGGCAAATGTTTGGCAGATGCAGTATAATGTGGATAAATATGAGGTTATCCACTTTGGTGGCAAAAACAGGAAAGCAGACTATTATTTAAATGGTGGCCGATTAGGAAAAGGGGAGATGCAGCGAGACCTGGGTGTCATGGTACACCAGTCATTGAAAGTAGGCATGCAGGTGCAGCAGGCAGTGAAAAAAGCGAATGGTATGTTAGCTTTCATAGCAAAAGGATTTGAGTACAGGAGCAGGGAGGTTCTACTTCAGTTGTACAGGGTCTTGGTGAGACCACACCTGGTATATTGCGTACAGTTTTGGTCTCCAAATCTAAGGAAGGACATTATTGCCATAGAGGGAGTGCAGAGAAGGTTCACCAGACTGATTCCTGGGATGTCAGGACTGTCTTATGAAGAAAGACTGGATAGACTCGGTTTATACTCTCTGGAATTTAGGAGATTGAGAGGGGATCTTATAGAAACTTACAAAATTCTTAAGGGGTTGGACAGGCTAGATGCAGGAAGATTGTTCCCGATGTTGGGGAAGTCCAGGACAAGGGGTCACAGCTTAAGGATAAGGGGGAAATCCTTTAAGACCAAGATGAGAAAGACTTTTTTCACACAGAGAGTGGTGAGTCTCTGGAACTCTCTGCCACAGAGGGTAGTTGAGGCCAGTTCATTGGCTATATTTAAGAGTGAGTTGGATGTGGCCCTTGTGGCTAAGGGGATCAGAGGGTATGGAGAGAAGGCAGGTACGGGATACTGAGTTGGATGATCAGCCATGATCATATTGAATGGCGGTGCAGGCTCGAAGGGCTGAATGGCCTACTCCTGCACCTAATTTCTATGTTTCTATGTTTCTATTTGTGGAAATATCAGGCTGATGGAATTTGCAGAAACATGGAAGGTGTTAAAATGGGAAAAATAAAGAAACAGAAATGCAGAAAAGTAACTATCATATAAATAAATAATACTGTATGTTGGAATATATTAGCAATGTAAATTGGAAGAGGAAAACAGGAAAGTGAAGAAATAGTACAAAATATATAAAATGGACTAAAATGTGATAAGCAAGGAGAAAGAAGAATTTGAAGTGGTCGATGTTATATTTATTCCAAGTGAAAGAATAACATATATGAGATAAGTACATACAGTATCTCATGCAAACACATTAATTGTGTATAGCATTAAAAAAAATTTGTGACAGGAAGACAGATACGGAAAGGAAGAATAATAGGGACATGCAGAAACAAGTCTGATGTTGACAGCAGCTAGTCCAGCCTTTTTTTTTTAAACTGTGTACTCAGAACTAAAGATATCATTTCACAATGGGGAAACTAGGTTAGCTTAAATAAATTGCTTATGCTTGTCCCTACATTCACAACAGTTATAGTTATTCCACAACTTCCCAATAATCTGCCTTAGTTCATACATAAATAATTAGCTTGATTTAGGGCTGTTTGCATGTTTCACAATTTTTTTAACATAAAAGAGTATAAAGCCCATTCTGTGCTGTAAATTTAAAACAGGTCAATTCTCATAGTTGTTCTGCATAAATAATACAATCAAGGTATAAATTCATGATGTTTGGTTGCTGGCATGAGATGGGAAGTGTTTGCTTAAGTTCCCATTGTACTCCCCCCTATACTTTCCTTGCTTCTGTTGTTGTCAATGGAATTATGTCCCAGTTTACCAGCAGGGTCCAAAACCAATTTCCTAATTCCATCGTCCCTTTCCATCTATCAAGACAGTATCCATATTGTTTTGGTTTGGAGGTAATTACGGATGAGTAAAAGAACTGAGTGCATTTATTAAATTTGCCAGTTAACACAGCTGAAGAAGCAGATATTAGTCAGATAATACCCAGTAATTGAATAAACACATCTGCAATGAATAAACAGTCATCAATTAACATCAGGAATCTCACTGCTACCAAACTCATGCTAACAAACCATAAATCATGAAGTCTATAGAACTCAACTAACCCTTTAGAAAACTTTTTGCACACAGCATATTTACACAAAGTGGATGCACTTCACTAATGTAACGGTAATTTGTTGTGTGATGAAACCAAGTTGACCCAAGGCTTTCATTTTTGGTAAATTAGCGGTCCCTTAATTATTTGCATCTGCGAACTTGAAAAACAATATTTAAGGATATATCAATGTGCACATAAATCACCTGGAGGCAATAAGAAATCCAACACAGATAATTAGGGATTTTGCACTTGGCAAACTATATATCTACATTTATGACATTTGCTTTACAGCCCTAAATATAGGCTAATTATGTGATACATTTAGCAAACAGAAAAATAATTAAGTCTTCTTTGAAATGCCCTACTAAAGATATTTTATACAAGCTTCCAACTGACTCTATTGAAATTGCGATTGCAGCTCTGTGCCTCAAACGTGCATGCTTTCTTGTGAATAAAACCAAGGCAAAGTTAAGAATTTTTCAACTTAAGTTAGATTTTTAATTGTTTGCTGTCATGCTCTGGGTAAGGCATTGTTGCCTGAAAAATAAATTGGGTAATTCAATTAAACCGCTGCAGCAGATACATCATATCTGATGTGGAAAGGCACTAACCCCAGCTTGAACCTGGCGTCCCACATCGCTTCACTTATTTGACAAATGGTTTCTTGAAAATAATTGAAACACATGGCTGCCAGCGCAGGTCAATAACACTTTTTTGCCACTCACTCTGTTAACAGGTTCCATTTCTCGTTGTGCGGTGCCATTTAGGGTAAAGATTGTATGCAGCTGGTAAATCACGCAGGCACTGTTAGCATGGACGGGCTAAACACAGCAAGAAGGTACAAAGTAAATGAAATTACACTATTATACAGGGTATATTTTTTTCTTCATGGTGCAGAGTGAAAATGACAGGTAAATGCTACAGAGTTATACAAGCACAAATAGATCAATTGATGCATTTCCAACATTCGACCCCCTTGTTCCCATCACAGAAAGGCAATTAATGTAAAACTATTTACTTTCAATTTATCTTTCAATCAACAGTACCAAAAACATACAGGTAGTTCTGCTATAACACGTTTTAATAATAGAAATTGGATATAACACGATTGATGAATGAAGGACATTATTTGTATTACATGGGGCAAAATGGTTATAACATAATTTCTACTGGGAACTAGAAACCCATTTAAAATTGAGTTCGGAAATTGACAAGCAGAAACATTCCTAACTTGGAAAAAACAGAGAAAATAAACTGTTTCCATGTAACCTCCCTGTTGTCATCGGACATCATTGTCATTATGAACACAGTCAAGCTGTTTCACCACAGGTGGTCATTGAAATTAGAAGCAAAAAAGACACAAGTGCTGGAATAACTCAGTGGGTCAAATGGAGAATGGAGAACATGGATTGTTCTATGGAGAACATGGATTGATGGCGCTTCAGGTCAGGATCCTTCTTCAGCATGATTATGCTGGGGGCGAAGAAGAAAGCAGGAAGGTAGGAGGGCCGGGACAAAGCCTGGTAAGCAATAGATGGGTACAGGTGAGTGGGATTTTTTGATAGGCAGATGGTTGGACAAAAGGCAGAAGGTGTGAGACAAAAGGATTGAATAATTGTGGATTGTGAAGCTAGAGGAAGGAATGTAGACAGAGGGGAGGGGGAGTGAAGAAATAGGTCCAGGTTTGCCACAGAGGAGGGAGATAAAGGAAGGGAGAATAAGAGGGGGGGGGGGTGGTTGTTTAGTAGTTACATGAAATTAGAGAATTCAATGTTCATAATGTTGGGTTGTAAATTACCCAAGTGGAATATGAGGTGTTGTTCCTCCAGCTTGCCTCACTCTGGCATTGAAGACACCCAAGCCAGAGAGGTCAGTATGGGAATCAGAGGAGTTAAAATGGTTAGCAACCAAGAGATCCAGTCGACCTTGGAGGACCGAGTGCCAGTGTTCGGACAAATGGTCAGCAAGTCTAAGCTTGGTCTCACCGATGTATAGGAAGCCACATCGGGATTACCACATGTAGTAGAAGAGGGTGGGGGAGGTGCATGTGAACCTCTGTCTCAATGGGAAGGACAGCTGGAATTCTTGGATGGATATGTGTGGTAGGAGGTGTAGGGAGGGACAGGTGTTACATCTTCCACAATTGTAGGGAAAGGTACCTAGGAAAGGGGTGGTTTGGGTAGGAAGAGATGAGTGAACCAAGGAGTTATGGAGGAAGCCGTCTCTGTGGAAATGAGAAAGGGGTGGGCAGGGGAAGGTGTGAGTGATGGTGGGATCACGTTGAAGGTGACAGAAATGTCAGAGCATGATGAATTGGATGTGGAGGCAGGTGGAATGAAAGTTGTGGACCATGGGAACTATTTTTGTCTGCCTGAAATGAGGGGGAGCGAAAGCAGAACTACAGAGGTGAGAGACGTATCTACAACAGCAAAACCACATTTACTAAAGAAAGAGAACATCTTGGATATCCTAAAATAGAAAACCTCATCTTGGGAGCAGATGCAGCGGAGACCAAGGAATTGAGAATCTTTGCAAGAGGAAGGGTGGGAGGAGATGTAGTCCAGATAATTGTGGGAGTCGGTCGTTTTGACCGACATCAGTCAATAGACATTAGTCAATAGTCTTAGCCCTGTGGTGGAGATAGAGAGATCAAGAAATGGGAGAGACCGATAATCCAATGAAATTTGAGGGCAGGTTGGAAGTTAGTGGTGAACTTAATGCATTCAGCTGGTTATGCATGCTTCTTACTGTTGAGATTGACAAGAATTGCTTCCATTGACTCATGCAATGATACTCAATTAGAGAATATAACAAAGATCCGTCAGCATTTTTAGCTAAGACTGAAGATGTTAGAGATTCAATCAAGCTCGTGTTCACTAGTAGGAGTAGGTAGTTCAGACAATGATCAGAGTCTGAGCACAAGAAGAATGATGGCTGCAGTGGTGGGAGCAATTGTAGTAGGACATCCACTGTTCCCATCCTGGCGTCCCTTTATTATCCCCTCTTCCCCAGCCAACAATGACTCACCCTTCCTTGCAAACCCTGATTATTCTGGCATGTTCCCATTGCAGTTCCCTCCCCTTTACTTTCAATGTCACCCATTCTTTTGCTCCAGAGATGCTGCCTGATCCGTTGAGTTACTCCAGCACTTTGTGTCTAAATTCAGTATCAACCACCATCCTCAGGGCAGCACGGTGGCGCAGCAGTCGAGTTTCTGCCTTACAGCGCCTGCAGCACCGGAGACCCAGGACTGATCCCGACTACGGGTGCTGTCTGTACTGAGTTTGTACGTTCTCCCCGTGACCACGTGGGTTTTCTCCGAGATCTTCAGTTTCCTTCCACAGTCCAAAGACGTACAGGTTTGTAGGTTATTTGGATTGGTATAAGCGTAAATTGTCCCTAGTGTGTGTAGGGTAGTGTTAGTTGTGCGGGGATCGCTGGTCGGGCCTGTTTCCACATTGTATCTCTAAAAACAAAATCTGCAGTTCCTTTGTACACATTGAAGAGGCAAGACTGGTCACCTGTAGCAGGACTTAATTGTCTTGTTAGGTTTACTTCTGTGTTAATGGACTATGAACTGTTAGACAAATTAATTTTGAGCAGGTGATATTACAATATACATTGCATAGCATGTTATTTAACGTCACTGTACATTGCTGTGTGTGTGGTGTGCAGATACAGTTATGTTGTCAGATCAGCATTAGGATGGATTCCTTTGGTGGTGCATAAAAATATTCAGCCAAAAGAAACAATTTCTATCTTGTTATTTGGTGTGCACAAGTCGACTACTGCTTTCCTTGCATTCCAAAAGGAACTTAAAAAAAAACGTCATAGTCAGCAAAGTAATTCAGGATGACCTGAGATCATAACAGGTCCAAATAATGAACCAGTCTTTCATTTACTTTTCTTCTTATAAAGGCTGTCAAGGTCCTGATAAATCCTGCTTCCTTGTGCACATCAGTTTAGAATTGCAAACTGATTTCTGAACTCTCATTTAAAATAAAATAAGTTCAAGTTTTGCATATACTGTATCAACATAAATCAGGTAGTTTGGCCATCTTAGGCCGGCGGCACATTTGCTGCCGTATAGTGCCAGAGACCTGGGTTTGATCCTGTCTACAGGCGCTGTCTGTACAGAGTTAAAACATTCTTACTGTGGGTTTTCTCCAGGTGCTCCTGTTTCTTCCCACACTCCAAGAACATACAGGTGTGTAACTTGTCCCTAATGTGTAGGATAGTGTTAGTGTACGGGGTGATCACTGATCGCCATTGACTTTGGTTAGCCAAAGGACCTGGTTCCACGCTGTATCTTTAAAAGTCTAAAGTCTAATAAAACGTCATAGTTCCAGCAACTCCACACAATTTCTGGTACTGTCTGACTGAAGTTCGCATGTTCTCCAATTTCTTCTCAAAGCCTAAAGATATGCTGGTTGGTAGATTAATTGGCTACTATAAATTACCGCTGTGTAGAAGAGTATTAAGAGAATTGGATGGATTTTATGGACATGTGAATGACACTACATTAAGGGGAAATAACTGGGGAATGAGATTGGTGGGATTGTCCTGAGAGCCCATGTACACCCGATGAGCTGAATGGCTTCCTTCTTTGTCATGAATAAATAGGAAGTGTGTTATACAGCCCAACAACCCAAGTTCTGTAGTCTTTGAAATCTCATAACTCCTGTTGAATGCACAAACTGACCCATTTCTAACTGGTGGTGCAGACTTGACCAGATTACTTTAATCACCTAAGTTCATTTTTAGTGCATTAACCCTACACAGGTGAAAAGTCATTCTCACTTTGGATGAAAGGAAGGCATAATCTCCAAAATGTCAATAAATAATGAAATAAACTAAGGATGTGAGAGTCAGTTATGGAAAATGCATGAAGATGGCTCATAAAATGTTTAATTATTAGATTTTAACGATCTGATAAGTCCGTTAATTTTTATAATAGAATATGTAACATGGTGCCAGCACAATAACCTGGCCCTCAACACCAGCAAAACCAAGGAACCGATTGTGGACTTTGGAAGGAGTAGGATGGGGACCCACAGTCTTGTTTATATCAACGGGTCGATGGTTGAAAGGGTCAAGAGCTTCAAATTCCTGGGCGTGCACATCTGTGAAGATCTTTCCTGGTCCGAGAACACTGATGCAATTATCAAGAAAGCTCATCAGCGCCTCTACTTCCTGAGAAGATTACGGAGAGTCGGTCTGTCAAGGAGGACTCTCTATAACTTCTACAGGTGCACAGTAGAGAGCTTGCTGACCGGTTGCATCGTGGCTTGGTTCGGCAACTTGAGCGCCCTGGAGAGGAAAAGATTACAAAAAGTAGTAAACACTGCCCAGTCTATCATCGGACCTTCCTTCCATCGAGGGGATCTACCACAGTCACTGCTTCAGAAAGGCTGGCAGCATCATCAAGGACCCACACCACCCTGGCCACACACTCATCTCCCTGCTACCTTCGGGTAGAAGGTACAGGAGTCTGAGGACTGCAACGACCCGGTTCAGGAATAGCTACTTCCCCACAGCCATCAGGCTATTAAACTTGGCTCGGACAAAACTCTGAACATTAATACCCCTCCATCTGTTATTTGCACTTTATCAATTTATTCATTCATGTGTGTATTTACGCATATAATTGTAGTCAATGCCTACTATGTTCTGTTGTGCTATGCAAAGAAAGAAGGTCATTGTCCTGTCAGGGACACATGACAATAAACTCTTTTGACTTTGTCTTGACTTTGGAACCTAAAGGTTTCTTCTAGAAGATGAGCCACGGCTAACTTTTTTTCAGCAACTTCTGCAGCTATCAACTTAGAACGAACTAATTGAATATTATTAATCTTTTCTGTGAAGCAAAGAGTGGTGAGAATGTCTCATCCAGCCTTACATTCCTAATGTCTGTTTCCATCTGCAGCCTTTCTCTTCAAACTTACTTGAAGTTCTCCCTGTGGAAGCAGATCCAATACCAGAATCTCATCTGAAATGGACAAATGGTTCCCATTTTCAGGCAAGTCATGCGCCATGAATCTGGACTTGTAGATGTACTCGGCAATTTATTCACCTCTGTTTAATATTTCCAACAGTACAGAGCAGGAACAGGCCCTTACGCCCATCATAAATGCACGAACCATATAACCAATCTAAACTAATCCCATTGGCTTACATATGGTCTGTACCTCACTGTTTCCTGCCTGCTCATCTGCCAGTCTAAATACCACTTAAATATCCCTGTTCTATCTGCTTCTACTAGTACCCCTTTGCAATGTGTTTGTAGGCAACTACTATTTAGTGTAAAAAAAAACTATCTTTAAACTCTACACTTTAAAATCTCCATTAAACCTTTCTCCTCTCACCTTAAAGAGATGTCCTCTGGTATTTGACATTTCCACCCATGGCAAAATACTTTGACTATGTACTCTATCTATGCCTCTCATAAAATTTAATATACGTTTTTACACAAATGATGGTGGGTATGTGGAACGAGCTGCCAAAGCAGGTCATATAAAGTCATAATATTAGTAATAGGAGCAGAATTAGGCCATTCAGCAAGTCACCAAGTTATATGGTGTTGTGTGTTTTCACACTTCCATACTTTGGAATCATGGCTGATCTATCTCTCCCTCCTAACCGAATTCTCCTGCCTTCTCCCCATAACCACTGAAGTATGCACTATTCAAGAATCTATCTATCTATCTATCCCTGCCTTACAAATATCCATTTACGGCCTCTGCAGCCTTTATTGGCAGGTGGTAGTTGTGGCAACTACTATCATAATGTTTAAGAGACATTTGGGCAGGTACATGAATAGAATAGGTTATGGGCCGAGCATGGGCAGGTGGGACAAGTGTTGATGGGGCATGTTGGTTGGTCTGGGCAAGTTGGGCCAAAGCTGCTGATCAATGATTTTTGTGTAACTTCCAATGCTCCAGAGACAACAAGTCAATATTGTCCAACCTCTCCTTATAACTAATACATTTCAATTTGGGTATCATCCTGCACCCTCTCCAAAGCCTCCACATCCATCCTAAAGTATGGTGACCAGAATGTTAGGGATTTTCCAAGAGTTATAAATTCACGTGGAAGAAGCAACCATTAATTGAAAACCAGAACCAGTCTTTAGAATATCTAGTTAGTTTAGTTTATTGTCATGTGCACCGAGGTACAGTGAAAAACTTTTGTTGCATGGTAACCAGTTAGCAGAAAGACAATACATGATTACAATCGAGGTATTTACAGTGTATAAACTAAAGGTAATGGAACAAGTTAGGGCAAGGTAAAGCCAGTAAAGTCCGATCAAATATAGTCCTTCTCTAAAATACTTAAAATTAAATTGGAACCAGTTATAAAACTGATCACATTAGGTATGTCAGAGGTCTGTTCTAAGCTAACAATATTTCAAAGATGTTTCCTCAATTACGGCCTAAAAATAAGTAACATGTATATAATATATAATATAATAATATGCTAATATGTTATAATGTATATTGAAACCAGTAATGTTTGAAAGTAAAAGGGCAGCTTGGAAAAGAGACAAGCTGTCTACTAAGATAGCTAGTAAACAGGGTCTGAGGCAGGAGGCAGAGAAGGGAAGCACTCAGACACAACATGTAGGGGGGAAAGAAGAAATAAAAACAGAGAATAAGAGGTGGTGGGCTTCTTAAATGTGTGAGCAGAGAGACAGAGGGGTATAGAATGAGGGTAGAAGCAATCGGTAGCAAGGTGAAAATTAATAGCAGCAGGCAGACAAATCCAGGGCAAAAATCAAAAGGGGCCACTTGTCAACATAATTGTATAAGGAGTAAGAGTGTTGTAAAAAAAAGCCTGAAGGCTTTGTGTCTCAATATGAGGAGCATTCGTGATAAGGTGGACGAGTTGAATGTGCAGATAGCTATTAATGACTATGCTATAGTTGGGATCACGGAGACATGGCTCCAGGGGGACCAAGGCTGGGTGCTGAACATCCAGGGATATTTAATATTCAGGAGGGATAGACAGAAAGGAAAAGGAGCTGGGGTAGCATTGCTGGTGAGTGAGGAGATTAACACAATAGAAAGGAAGGACATTAGCTTGGAGGATGTGGAATCGATATGGGTAGAGCTGCGAAACTCTAAGGGGCAGAAAATGCTAGTGGGAGTTGTGTACAGGCCACCTAACGATAGTAGTGGAGTTGGGGATGACATCAAACAGGAAATTAGAAATGTGTGCAACAAGGGTAAAACAGTCATAATGGGTGACTTCAATCTACATATAGATTCGGTGAATCAAATGGGCAAGCGTGCTGAGGAAGAGGATTTCTTGGAATGTATGCGGGATAGTTTTCTAAACCAACATGTAGAGGAACCAACAAGGGAGCAGGCTATTCTAGACTGGGTATTGAGTAATGAGGAAGGGTTCGTTAGCAGTCTTGTTGTGTGTGGCCCCTAGGGCAAGAGTGACCATAATATGGTTGAGTTCTTCATTAGGATGGAGAGTGACATAACTAAATCAGAAACAAGGGTTCTGAACTTAAACAAAGGTAACTTTGAGGGTATGAGACGTGAATTGGCCAAGATAGACAGGCAAGTGATTCTTAAAGGGTTGACAGTGGATGTGCAATGGAAGGTATTTAAAGACTGCATGGACGAACTACAACAATTGTTCATCCCAGTTTGGCAAAATAATAAATCAGGGAAGGTAGTGCATCCATGGATAACAATGGAAATCAGGGATAGTATAAAAACAAAAGATGAAGCATACAAATTAGTCAGAAAAAGCAGCCTACCAGAGGACTGGGAGAAATTCAGCAGAGGAGGACAAAAGCCCAGCAGAGGAGGACAAAGGGCTTAATTAGGAAAGGGAAAATAGATTATGCAAGAAAACTGGCAGGGAACATAAAAACTGACTGCAAAAGTTTTTTATAGATATGTGAAGAGAAAGTGATTAGTTAAAACAAATTTAGGTCCCTTGCAGTCAGAAACAGGTGAATTGATCATGGGGAACAAGGACATGGCAGACCAATTGAATAACTACTTTGGTTCTGTCTTCTCTAAGGAAGACATAAATAATCTGCAGAAAATAGCAGGGGACCGGGGGTCAAATAAGATGGAGGAACTGAGTGAAATCCAGGTTAGCCGGGAAGTGGTGTTGGGTAAATTGAACGGATTATAGTCCGAAAAATCCCCAGGGCCAGATAGTCTGCATCCCAGAGTACTCAAGGAAGTAGCCACAGAAACAGTGGATGCATTAGTGATAATTTTTCAAAACTCCTTAGATTCTGGGGTAGATCCTGAGGATTGGAGGGTAGCTAATGTAACCCCACTTTTTAAAAACGAGGGAGAGATAAAATGGGGAATTACAGACCAGTTAGTCTAACATCGGTAGTGGGGAAACTGCTAGAGTCAATTAATAAAGATGGGATAGCAGCACATTTGGAAAGTGGTGAAATCATTGGACAAAGTCAGCATGGATTTACGAAAGGTAAATCATGTCTGACAAATCTTTTAGAATTTTTCGAGGATGTAACTAGTAGAGTGGATAAGGGAGAACCAGTGGATGTGTTATATCTAAACTTTCAGAAGGCTTTCGACAAGGTGCCACATAAGAGATTAGTATACAAACTTAAAGCACACGGTATTGGGGGTTCAGTATTGATGTGGTTAGAGAACTGGCTGGCAGACAGGTCGCAAAGGGTAGGAGTAAACGGGTCCTTTTCAGAATGGCAGGCAGTGACTAGTGGGGTACCGCAAGGCTCAGTTCTGGGACCCCAGCTTTTTACAATATATATTAATGATTTGGACAAGGGAATTGAATGCAACATCTCCAAGTTTGCGGATGACACTAAGCTGGGGGGTAGTGTTGGGTGTGAGGAGGATGCTAGGAGGCTGCAAGGTGACTTGGATAGGGTGGGTGACTGGGAAAATGCATGGCAGATGCAGTATAATGTGAATAAATGTGAGGATATCCACTTTGGTGGCAAAAACAGGAGGGTAGACTATTATCTTAATGGTGGCAAATTAGGAAAAGGGGAGATGCTACGAGAACTGGGTGTCATGGTACACCAATCATTGAAAGTAGGCATGCAGGTGCAGCAGGCAGTGAAGAAAGCAAATGGTATGTTGGCATTCATAGCGAAAGGATTTGAGTATAGGAGCAGGGAGGTTCTACTGCAGTTGTACAGGATTTTGGTGTGACCACACCTGGAGTATTGCGTACTGTTTTGGTCTCCAAATCTGAGGAAAGACATTCTTGCCATAGAGGGGGTACAGAGAAGGTTCACCAGATTGATTCCTGGGATGTCGGGACTTTCATATGAGGAAAGACTGGATAGACTCTGCTTGTACTCGCTAGAATTTAGAAGACTGAGGGGGGATCTTATAGAAACGTACAAAATTCTTAAGGGGTTGGACAGGGTAGATGCAGGAAGATTGTTCCCGATGTTGGGGAGCTCCAGAACAAGAGGTCACAGTCTAAGGATAAGGGGGAATTCCTTTAGGACCGAGATGAGGAAAACATTTTTCACACGGAGACTGGTGAGTCTCTGGAATTCTCTGCCACAGAAGGTGGTTGAGGCCAGTTTATTGGCTATATTTAAGTGGGAGTTAGATGTGGCCCTTGTGGCTAAAGGGATCAGGGGGTATGGATAGGCTAGATGCAGGAAGATTGTTCCCGATGTTGGGGAGGTTCAGAAAAAGGGGTCACAGTCTAAGGATAAGGGGGAATTCCTTTAGGACCAAGATGAGGAAAACATTTTTCACACAGAGAGTGGTGAGACTCTGGAATTCTCTGCTACAGAAGTTAGTTGAGGCCAGTTCATTGGCTATATTTAAGAGGGAATTAGATGTGGCCCTTGTGGCTAAAGGGATCAGAGGGCATGGAAAGAAGGCAGGTACAGGATACTGAGTTGGATGATCAGCCATGATCATATTGAATGGCAGTGCAGGCTTGAAGGGCTGAATGGCCTACTCCTGCACCTATTTTCTATGTTTCTATGTTTCTATACCTGAGTATGTTAATTTGCCAACGTCCCATTGTGATATCATTAGTAAATGTGATCCATTCTGATTGGACGTCTGTGAGATGGCATTGTGACATCATCTCTGGAAGCTGCTCGAAAAAGGCTCTCTGTGAGAAGCGGTTTTTTGTCTTTTTAAAAAACTTTAATCATGAAAAACGTGAAATATAGGATGAAATATCAACTGGCCATCACCCTCCTGTTGAAACCTGCTGTGATATCCCATTGTTGAAAACTTGTGTGATATCCCATTGTTGAAAACGTCAGAGTATTCCTCTCTTGCAAATTTGTATCGAAGTGTGTTGGAAGCAGGCAGGAAGGATTTTAACAGTAAAAATCATGTTAAATTTGGCTTATTTGCAGCTTTTATCATCAATAACGTGAAATAAAGCATTACATCTTGTTTATCTCGAGTATGGCATGAACGGGAAAAATGTGAGAATATTTGAAATTTTAAACGCTAGCGTGTAGCGTTTTGAGGAAGATACAAAACACACACACATACGCACACAAGATGAAATTGTTAGTATATAGATAGATAGTTATTCAAGGCCTGGACCAATTGAGGCAAGCATGCCATATGCCATCTTTTTCATCCTATCCTCTTCTGTTGGTCACTTTCGGGGACTTATGGTCTGCCGTATTCTTTGAAAACATTCTGTGCTATCTGCAACTTCTCGTTTCATTTGCAAACATGCCAATCAGGCCACTGACTGGTTAGCAGGCAAATCAGCTTTTCACTATACCTCGGTACATGTGACAATAAACTAAACTAAACCACATTTTCATCCACGTCATTAATATATATTATAAACACCAGAGATTCCAGTACATATCCTTATCATCACTGGTCACAGGCCTCCAGTCGGAAACCACCACTCATAGAACAGAGAACAGTGCAGCACAGGAACAAGCCATTCAGCCTACAATGTCTGGTCCAAACATGATGCCAGGCTAAACTAATTTCCCCTGCCTGCATTTGATCTCTATCCCTCCATTCCCTGCCTAACTGAAATCTTCTCAAATGCCACTATTGAACCTGCCTCTACTATCAACCTTGGCAACGTGTTCCAGGCACCAACACTCTTGTTCTAAAACTTGCCCTGCACATCTTCTATAAATGTTGCCCTTCTCAACTTAAATCTATTCCCTCGAGCGTTTGACATTTCCACCCTGGGAATATAATTAACCAACACCTCTGATTTCTGTTACCAAGCTCATTTTTGATCCAATTTACCAACTCACTGTGGATCCCATGTGATTTCATCTTCTGGATGAGCCTACCATGAGGACCTTGTCTACTGCCCTAAACTTATCTATCATCTTATAAATGTATGGGATAGAACCTTCACTTCACAAAGCAATGCGGACGGTTCCTAATAGATTAATGCTTTTCCAAATGCGAGTAAATCCTGTCCTTAAGAATGTTCTCCAATAATGCGTTTGTTCAATACTTCTAAATTGGAAGAGATTGGGCTCTACAGCAAGCTAATACACCACATGTTCCACAGAATGGATGACTCAAAAATTACTGACTGAAAATTTCTTCTTGTTATTATTGCAAACTTTCTGTGTGTATTCAACTGAAGATCAAATCCAGGGGACTATAATGCAATAACAGAAAGCTACCGATATTGAGGTACATATCTATATTTTTAATGATTGGTGCTGGGTTTTAAAGATTTAAGGTAAGAGGTAAAGATAACTTGGTCCCAGGTAAAGAGAACCTGGAATGGGAGAAGATAGTAGCACAGATTTGGTGCAATGAGCTCTTTAGGGTTATGGCTTAAATATTCATCAATTCAGTTACCTGGAATAGCACGAGTTAGGTAGGGAAATGATCAAGAAGTCTGGAAAAAATAAATAAATGAGAACAATCAGGATTGAAAATAATAGAGCAGCCAGAGTCAGGATTGTTCCGATTAACATGCTTAAGTGATAAGACCGAGATAGGTGAAATTAGAAGGAGCACTGATGGTGGGATTGGCCTTGTGGCTAGGAGGAGGAGAGAAGGCAGGTGATTGGAGGAGTGGCCAGTAACAAATCATGTTTCTAGCATTAACATGCAATAACAGGGGATAAGAAAAAACAATTTGGGAGAAGATCATTTGGTGCTTATTTATTAGGCTTAAATATTCTCAGTAAATAATCAAGACACTCAATGGCATTACCATCGCAGTGTTCCTCAATATGAATCAACATCTTGTGGTCATGACTGACCAAAACCTTAACTGGGCAGTCACTTAAATACTGAGTCTGCAAAAGTAGTTTGGAGTATAGATATCCTGTAGTGATTGTTCAACTTCCTAACAACTCAAAGCCCTTCCACTGTAATATAGGCACAAGTGGGATGCAGGCAGTCCCCAGATTGCAGAAGACCTGACTTGCAGTGATCCAACTTTACACACATTTTTCCATATCAAAAATGTTTTGGAAGTCATCTTCTGAAAAAAAGATCTAAGCGATATGAAAGACACCAAACCTCAGGGGTTCCCTGAGACATGACAATTATTTCAATGGTTCCGCACGGGTAAAAATGGTGAGAAACGCTGGTCTAAACTTAACAAGAGAATTACGGGGGATATTTTTTTAATGCAAAATTCAATGAATCAATTAATAATCATTTATATTATATTTGGAACAGATTTTGTTTGCAAATCTGCTGCCAAGGTATGTTGTCATTTTAACTCCATACATCAAATTGTAATATCTATACTTTGGGATAATCTTTTAATTTTCTGACCTACAGGAAATGTGTCTGTTGGGTTGTTTTCATGAACAGAAGCCTTACTTAACCCAGAGACAGCCTGTATATTCCCTATTTGCTTGGATGAGCAGAGTTCCAACAACACCAGCCAAAGCAACCCACATAATTAACGCTCCATGCCTTAAATATCTTTTTTTTTTCCACCTCCTACATTCCTTGATTAAATTATGCACCATCAACAAAATGCACAACAATTACCTGCCTCACCTTCTCTGGCAGCACTTTCCTAACCCATGACCTACATTGCCAAAAAGAACAAAGGGGAACACCACCACCTGCAGGTTCCCCTCCAGGTTACACAGTATTCTGATTTAGAAATATATTGTCATTCCATCATTCTCACTAGGTCCAAATCTTGGAACCCAAAATGATTACAAAAAGTGTCCTCACTAAAGGATGCTACAGTTCAAAAAGATGGATCATTAAAAAATCAAGTTAAAAATAATTTGCAATGAATTAGAATTATACTTTTAATCTTCACATACTTAATCACACTATTTAGCAATATTAGAAATATATTAATTTTATGAATTATACAATCATAGAAAATAGGTGCAGGAGTAGGCCATTCAGCCCTTCGAGCCTGCACCGCCATTCAATATGATCATGGCTGATCATCCAACTCTGTATCCTGTACCTGCCTTCTCTCCATACCCCCGATCCCTTTAGCCACAATTGAGTTCAAATATTGTCTTCAATATTTTGCATTTTATTATAATTAGTTTTGTTACAAGAGTTATAGTTTCCTCATGGGCCTGTCCCACTTAGGCTATTTAGGAACACACACACACACAAACACATCGCTTCCTTCACCAGCTCCTTGTGCAGGTGGGGGATAGGGCAAGCGGGGGGAGCGCTGCGTGAGTGAAATTCACACAGTGATACAGACAATGTGACACAGACACACTCCGCGATGAAAACGAAGGTTGGTGCTGTAATTAAGAATCTAAACTTATTGTATATTATTGGGCAGTGAATTATTATTATATCCCTAACTTATTGTATTATTATTGGGCAGTGAATATTAAAAATATAATCTACTGGTTTGGACAGTTCTGCCAACAGGTAGATTGGATAAGAATGGAGAAAGAGGATTGTCCCCTTATAATATAGGAGCGATCCTTCTTTCCCCGATAAAACTGAGCAATGTAATATACAAGAAGAATCCAATTATTCATAGTATAATACGAATTTGGAAACAAATAAAATTAACTTTAAAATTAAGAAAATTATTGCTTCTTTCTCCAATAGCTAATAATCCCTCATTCAAACCATCCATTATTGATAAAAACGTTTACCCATTGGGAAAGAATAGGAATTAAAATGATGGGAGATATGTATGAAATGGGAAAACTTTTATCATTCCAACAATTACAACTAAAATATAATTTGAAAAGTAATCAATATTTCAAATACCTTCAAATTCAAGATTATTTGAAAAAGTATATACAAGGATATCAAACTTTAAAACCCCAGATCTACTGGAGGAAGGAATGAATAGAAAGGCAGAATCAAGCAATTTAATATCTTACTTATATAATATAATTCTAAATATAGAAACACCAACGACAGAAGCAATTAGAAGAGATGGGAACAAGAGTTATTGAGCAATAAAAATTCCGAACGATAGATGGGATAAAAATCTATTATATGTAAACAAATGTTCAATGAATGTAAGACATAACCTAATTCAATTTAAAATTTTACATAGATTATATTATTCGAAAACAAGACTGAATAAAATATTTTCAAATGTTACCCCCATCTGCGACAAATGTCTAACTCAAAATGCCACTATAGCACATTCCTTTGTCTCTTGTACAAACTGTATACATTTTGGAATGAAATTTTTGGAATTTTTACAAAACTATTTAACACAAAATTGAACCCCAATACTGAATTGATTTTATCTTTGGATCAATGGAAGAGGGAAGTAAACTAACTATATTCCAAGAAGGTACACAAAAAGCTGGAGAAACTCAGCGGGTGCAGCAGCATCTAAGGAGCGAAGGAGATAGGCGACGTTTCGGGTCGAGACCCTTCTTCAGACTGGAGGGTCTCGACCCGAAACGTCGCCTATCTCCTTCGCTCCTTAGATGCTGCTGCACCCGCTGAGTTTCTCCAGCTTTTTGTGTACCCTCGATTCTCCAGCATCTGCAGTTCCTTCTTTAAAACTATATTCCAAGAAGCCTTTCTTAATTATGGTCTAATAACAGCGAAAAAACTTATACTTAAATTTTGGAAAAAGCACCTACGCCAACATTCAAAATGTGGATCTCAAATGTCTGAAACGCTACATCTTGAAGAAATGAGATTCCTCTTACTAGGCAAAGTAGACCAATTCTTAAAGATTTGGTCTCCGTTTATCAACTTTATACAAGCATATGGTGCAACATAACATAACCTTAGAAATTAAATGGTTCAGAACTGGGTGACGAATGGGCAAAAATATGAGATAGGTAGATCTCTCCTAATCTCTCTTTTCTTTTTACATTTTCCTTTTCTTTCAATCTTTTAACTTCTCACCTCTGTCCTTTATTTTTTTTTACTTTCTGTTTCTACTTGCTTGTCTATCTATTCCGACACTCTTTATTTCTCTTTTCTCTCACTGTTCTTTTATTATTGCACCAAAAATATGAAGTTGTACAAGAATGAAAATATGTATTTATGTATTATGTATTAGGTACTTAAGTACCAGACTACTGTACTTACTTCTAACAAAAATAAACAAACCAAAAAAAAAAAAAAAAAAAAAAAAGAATCTAAAAAGCACAGTGTATGGTAAAGGGGCTGTCCCAATGCGGCGACCTAAACTGTAAGTTTAGAAGAGTTTGCCCTCGACCCAAACTCACAGCATGGTCGACACGAGGTCAGTGGAACTCTCCTTCCTGGAAGTTCCCGCATACTCGCAGCCTCAGCTAGGTCGCGGAAAATTTTTCATCATGTTGAAATATTGTCCGCAAGTAAAATTTGGTCGGCATGGTTCTTTTGGACTCGTAGTGCAGTGGAGGGGGGTTGCTATTTTGTTACAGGCAGTCGAGGGCAGCGGTAGGCAATCTCCTTCGCAGACCGGGCATTTTGATTGGCTCATTGGAGTTTTCAGGACTTGGGAAAACCGACCGTTAGGTAAAATGCCCGCTAAACTTTATTATAACATTTGCATCCTCCTATCTAGGAAAGCAGTGTACAACTTCATAAAAAGCATTTTGAAATGTGTCATTTGTGCCAATTAATTCCTGGAACTTAGAATTAGCATGGCTGTTCATTTGAAGTAACCATATCTGAAAAGACTGACTATTCACTCCAAGAGACCACAACATTTGTTTAAACAACATTTAACACTGGCATCTGCGATCAATGATAATGATGCAAGTGATTTTACTAATTCTTTGATAGATCTTTTGGAAATCTATGCTTTACTATTAATTCTCACTATAAATGGGAGCTCTATTATCCTATTTTTGCTTTACATCTGCAAACAGTATCAAATGTGAAAACTGCCATATATGGTACACTAGAAATCACTATTCTTAACTTTCTGTTGAATTTAAGGTGGCAAAGTGGCACAGAGAGATGCTGCCTTACAGTGCCAGAGACCAGAGTTCAATCCTAATTACAGGTGCTTGCCTGTGTGAAGTTTTAACCTTCTCCCTGTGACTGCATGGGTTTTCTCCGGGGTTTCTAGTTTCCTCCTAAGTTACAAAGACCTGCAGTTTGTATGTTAATTGGCTTCTGTAAATTTTCCTTAGTGCGCAGGATTGGAATGGTGTGTGGGTGATCATTGGTAGGTGAGGACTCGGTGGGCCAAAGGGCTTGTTTCCATGCTGTATCTCTAGAAGATAAGTACCGAGGAAGGACATGTGCTGTTGTACAAGTTATGGTAAGAGCTTGGCAACGAGCAGGTTAGGAGTAGAAACCAATGATATGCGACAACAAGAGAACGGCTCATGGAGTTTATGTTGAACAGACGAAAACCTCAAAGTAGGAATGCACTGAAATAGTAAAATTGAGACTCAGGAGAATGCAGATGCTGGAATCTGGAGTAAAAAACAAACAAACTGCCAAAGAAACAGCAGCATTTGGGGAGGGAGAGGGAGGAGAGGGTAGGGGGGGAGGGGGGGAAGAGAGGGTAAGGAATTGTCAATGTTTTAGGTCAAGATCCTGCATCAGGATTTTGAAATTAAGTGAGTATGATATCATCTATTTGGACCAAAAAAAGGATAAATCCAATAATAATTTAAAGTGCGACAATGTAGGGAGGTCCACAGAGATTTAAGGAGCTTAAGCGTAACTGGCAACATTTCATAATGACTTTTATATTAAAAAAATACTGCTTTATAAAATATTCAATATATTATTTCAGAGTAGAAACTTGGCAAAGTTTGACTAATATGGTTCAAATTTGACTTAACAAAAGAAATATGGATTTTTGATCAGTGTCTAGTCCACCACTTATGAATAAATGAATATTAAATAGCACAACGAAACGGAATACTGACTTTAAAAAAAACTATAATCTGCCAGTTATATTGCACTAGTTATATTATAAAATTAAACTATGTATTTTAAGCTTTAAAAAAATTCCTATTAATGTCTTTGTTCCTTGAATAAGTGCTTTATTGTGACAGCCTCTTCAAAAGCTTCCACTACAATACTTTCTAAATGGGTAGAAAAACTGCAGGGACACAATTAGACTGAGAAGAGTGCACATGGAATGCTATAATCTTTTGAAATTGGCAAAATCTGAGCAAATTGATTTGGAAATTAATAGCACATTCAAACTCTGTGAAAGTACATCTATTGTTTGACTATGGAGTCAGTGCAAATTTCGTCTTGACGAATTTTGTACATATTTTCTTTCTAATTAATAATCTCGAAAATAGAGTCCCTCATCAATAAGTTGAAACTTCTCAGGTGTTTAGTAATTTTAAATAAGAACTGTATGCTTTAGATTCATATGCATAATAGGCTTAATACTAACAACAGTTAGTGGCTCATTAGTTGTTCAAGAATCACTGAATAATTTTGATTGCAAACTGATTGTTGATTCTTGTATAGCTATTGAAATAATTTCCTTGGATGTTACAGGTTATAACTAGTTTAAACCTTTAATTGTATTTGTTTATTTTTTAACAGATCAGCCAAACATAGGATTTTACATAATTAAAAAAAAATAATAATAATCAAAGTATCTTTATGGGCAAACCTACTTATAGCTGTGCTTTAAAATGGAAGGTGATCATGAAACTCATATTGAAATGTTCCATCATGACAATCTTTCTGCATTTATAGCCAGTTTCTGGGACGTCCTCACGGTGATGGGGAGAACGTTCAAATTCCGTACAGACAGCACCTGTAGTCAGGATCAAAACCGGGTGTCCGGCGCTGCATGTGCAATAAAGGGCCTGTCCCACTTAGGAGACCTAAAAAGCAACCTCTGGTGATCTTGCCCGCCACCCAAAAAAAAAAAAATCAAGGTCGAGGTGATCTGCAACCTCCTACCATCTCCCACGCATATGTTGAAAACCTTACTCGACTATGAAGAAAACCTCCTTCGACCTACAGCGACCTCCTTCGACTGTTGAAAACTGGCTTCAACAATTTCCGTTTTACTCGAGGATGGTCTCGGTTAAATTGGTCCGCGATTGAACAACACCCCCTTCCACCTCAAACAACCAAACTGAAAACCAACAAAGTGTTAAATACACTTCAGTGAATGTTGTAAGTTGGGAGTGGCGGCGCTGCCCTGGCAGCAGCGGCTCGCCTGCAGTCCGTCTGTTTTTCTTTTTATTTGTTGTTTTCTTGTCTTGTTTTAGCGTTAGTTTGAGTTATTATGTAGTATATTTGTGTGGGAGGGGTGGGAGAAACGTTCTTAGTCTCTTCCTTTTGGGGGGACGCGACTTTTCTTGTCGTAATCCCCCGTTCTCCGTCTGCGCTGAGGCCTATCGCGGAGCTGGCGGCCTCCAAACTTTAAACTGCGACCGACCCGAGGCTCCGGAGGTCGAGGCCAGCCAGGACTCACCAGCGCGGGGCTGGCCGGCTTCGGGGCTGCGGCGGGTTCAGGCGTTCCGGTGGCCCAACTCGGAGCTGTGGCGGCTTTCCAGTGGCGATGGCGGCGACAGCGACGTCAGTGGTTCGGTCGCGGGCCCAGTAGACGACATCGTCAGGAGCGTCGCAGGTCACAGGTTGGTGACCTGGTTTTTTTTTATTTCCGGAGCTTTAGCCCGCGGCAAACAGCTGCGTCCGCTGGACTGGAGGCGGCAGCTTCGACCGCCCCGGGCCTCGGAGTTGGACCAGGCCCACTCGCGCAGCGCGGTTCACCCGCGGGACTTATTTACATCACCCGGTGCGGTCACAACATCGGAGGCCTGGGTCGCCTCAGAGCAGAGGAAGAGGAAGAGGAAGAAGGGAAGAGACAAAGACAAGATTTGTGCCTTCCACCACAGTGAGGAGGTGTCTGGTGAACTCACTGTGGTGGATGTTAAATATGTGTTTATTGTGTGTTTTTGTTATTTACTATATGTATGACTGCAGGCAACGAAATTTCGTTCAGACCGCAAGGTCTGAATGACAATAAAGTTTTCCAAGACCAGCGTCGACTGGTTACAGCTCAGATGATCACATGATAACATTATGTCATGAATGCATTTTTTTTCTTACAATAAAAGCCTCCCAGGTTTAAAAAAAAATCATTCTGAAATCATTCTAGCAGGGAAGGAACTAGTTAGGTGGATGTTACAAAAAGTACTACTGCTGAAGCCCTTTTGCTTCATCAGCCTTTCAAGAAAGGCAGAAGGGAAAGCACAAGGGTGAAGAGGAAGCACAAGAAGAGGCGTCAGTGGTGAAGCCCCTCTTGTAAAGACAACTGAGGCTTGGACAGTATGATAACCCGATGAATGTGCTGCAAGAGGAGGATTTGTCTGCATTTAAAAACTTTACACTTTTTCTAACGATTTGGACGAGGGAATTGAATGCAACATCTCCAAGTAAAGGATGGGATGGTGGTGGGGACATTGACTAACTCCCTGTTCTCCTCTTCCAGGGTCTCTCATGCAGGGCTATCAACCCCTGTGGCACGTCCTCCTGCCACTCCTCCTCCTGGGTGCAACACATGCATGGCAGGCTTTTTGGAGGGTTGTGCAGTAAGTAAGTAAGTAAGTACAATATATATATATATATCATATAATATATATATATATATATATATATATATATATTGTACTTACTTACTTACTTAAAATATATATACAATATTTTTTGTACTATATATATATATATATATACAATATATTGTACTTACTTACTTACTTACTGTATATATATACAATATTTTTTAAATTCCGTGTCATTTGAACCTCAGTGAGACTCAAACGAAACTCCGTTTCTACAGCCATACAAACAAAGACAATTCTTACAAAATATACAAACACAGTCCCCTTGGACACCGCGTGTTCCTCTCTAGGGAAGGGAGGACCCTTTTTTTTTTTTTTTTTTATTTTCTTTTTAACAAATGCTTTTATTTAAATCAACAAGTACAAAACATTAAAACAATCAGAAAATGCCTATATTTGGCATTTTACAAACAAAGTTTCAAATTAAAATATTATCATTTTTATCTATAATGCCTTCGACCTCCCTCGGTGACCAGCGTTCGCGGAAAGCCTCCACAGTCCCCGTGGACACCGCATGTTCCCTCTCTAGGGAAGGGAGGACCCCTTGGGAGCCATCACTTGTTCAAGTTTCCTCTGCTGAAATAACTCTCCAACTATGATTGAGCAAGCCCAGGATTGACAGATGTCACATGCTTATGTTTACATTGAACTTTTTGTCAACCAATTTTCTTCCACCCCGGAGGCATTACCTTTGACCTCCCTTGACTACCTACGACTAGCATCACAACCGGCTTTGACGAGACCAGCGACTAAAAGGTTATCGACTTTTAAAACGGCAACCTATTTTTAGTCGAGGTCGGTTTTAATCATGATGAAAAAATAGCAGCAACCAAGATGGAGCCTTGACCACATGGAAACCATTTTCAACCATTAGGGAGAGTGACCAAAACCTCCTGTGAACTCGTGAAAACCTTGGGTGGCGGGCAAGGTCACCAGAGGTTGCTGTTTAGGTCTCCAAAATGGGACAGGCCCTTAAGGCAGCAACTGTACCACTGCACCACTGTGCTGCCCTCCAGAGATGCTGCCTGACACGCTGAGTTACTCCAGCAGTTATAGACAATAAACACAAGGTGCAGGAGTAGGCCATTCGGCCCTTCGAGCCAGCACCACCATTCAATGTGATCATGGCTGATCATCCCCAATCAGTACCCTGTTCCTGCCTTCTCCCCATATCCCCTGACCCCGCTATCTTTAAGAGCCCTATCTAGCCACCCTCTTGAAAGTATCCAGATAACCCGGCATCCACTAACTGACGAGTCAGCGCCTCCGAGGCAGAGAATTCCACAGACTCACAACTCTGTGTGAAAAAGTGTTTCCTCATCTCCGTCCTAAATGGCTTACAACTTATTCTTAAACTGTAGACCCTGGTTCTGGACTCCCCCAACATCGGGAATGTGTTTCCTGCTTCTAGCGTATCCAAACGCTTAATAATCTTATAGGTTTCAATAAGATATCCTCTCATCCTTCCAAACTCAAGTATACAAGTCCAGCCGTTCCATTCTCTCAGCATATGTCAGTCCCGTCATCCCGGGAATTAACCTGGCAAACCCACTCTGCACTCCCTCAATAGCAATAATGTCCTTCCTCAAATTAGGGGACCAATACTGTACACAATACTCCAGGTGTGGTCTCACTAGGGCCCTATACAACTGCTGAAGGACCTCTTTGCTCCTATACTCAACTCCTCTTGTTATAAAGGCCAACATGCCTTTCGCTTTCTTCACTGCCTGCTGTACCTGCATGCTTACTTTCATTGACTGATGAACAAGGACCCACAGAACCCGTTGTACTTCCCCTTTTCTCAACTTGACACCATTTAGATAATAATCTGCCTTCATGTCTTTGCTACCAAAGTGGATAACCGCACATTAAACTACATCTGCCAAACATCTGCTAAAAATGGCTAAAAATGGAAAGGGAAGATTGCTTCCTTTCTGCATAGGCTCGATTGTCCTGTCTCCAATATCTCTGAATAAGTCAACGTATGAGCATATCCCAATAATACCTTTTATTGAATACAATGGTTGAACAGAAACTCAACACTGATTGTAATGCTGGGTGAGCGGGTGCATGGCTGGGTCAACGGACATATCTCCTCTTCATTTTCCTTCTTTTCATCTTTCTCTTTCCTTTCTTCTATCTTTTTTCTTTTCAATTTAATATTCTGTTTGTAAAATCTTAAAATTGAAGCTGTGCTAGAGTTGTGGAACTAGTAAATCATTCTTTTTTGTAAAATTGCTTCCAATAAAATAATAATAATAATAATAAAGAAAGATGCAAGAAAAGCAAGAAACACAGATCTATTGGAGGAAGGAATGAATAGAAAGGCAGAATCAAGCAATTTAATATCTTACTTATATAATATAATTATAAATATAGAAACACCAATGACAGAGGCAATTAGAAGAGACTGGGAACAAGAGTTATTGATATAAATTCCGAACGATAGATGGGATAAAAATTTATTATATGTGAACAAATGTTCAATGAATGTAAGACATAACCTAATTCAATTTAAAATTTTACATAGATTATATTATTCGAAAACAAGGTACCTAAATTAAAAATATTTTCAAATGTTTCCCCCATCTGCAACAAATGTCTAACTCAAAATGCCACTATAGCACATTCCTTTGTCTCTTGTACAAAACTGTATACATTTTGGAATGAAATTTTTGGAATTTTTACAAAACTATTTAACACAAAATTGAACCCCAATACCAAATTGATTATATTTGGATCAATGGAAGAGGGAAGTAAACTAACTATATTCCAAGAAGCTTTTCTTAATTATGGTCTAATAACAGCGAAAAAACTTATACTTAAATTTTGGAAAAACGCAACCACGCCAACATTCAAAATGACTGACTGAAACGCTACATCTTGAAGAAATGAGATTCCTCTTACTAGGCAAAGTAGACCAATTCTTAAAGATTTGGTCTCCGTTTATCAACTTTTTACAAGCATATGGTACAACATAACATAACCTTAGAAATTAAATGGTTTAGAACTGGATGATGGATGGGCAAAAAATATGAGATAGGTAGATCTCTCCTAATCTCTCTTTTTTTTTTACTTTTTCCTTTTCTTTCAATCTTTTAACTTCTCACCTCTGTCCTTTATTTCTTTTGTTTTCTGTTTCTACTCGCTTGTCTATCTATTCCGACACTCTTTATTTATTTTTTTCTTTCACTGTTCTTTTATTATTGAACCAAAAGTATGAAGTTGTACAAGAATGAAAATATGTATTTATGTATTAGGTACTTAAGTACCAGACTACTGTACTTACTTACAACAAAAAACAAAACAAAACAGAAAAGCAAGAAACAGAAGGACAGGCTCGAAGCGACACAGACAAAGACAAAAACAAACAGGCTGGCGGAGACTATGCAACAGAGGCCTTTCATGAGGGATTAAAAAGCATAAGTACAGAAATCAGCAACTTGAGAAGAGAATTAAAAACGGGCTTCACGTCATTCAAAGACGAATTCAAGCGGGATATGAGAGAAGAGCTGGCTGAACTTAAACATGAAATGATTCATCAGATGGCAGCGAATGCGCAAACAATACAAAACCAAAAAGTGGAAGAAGCTGCCCCCCGAATAGAGGAGCTGGAAACATGGAGTGTCGCTGCAAACACCATACTCCAAAAAACACTGAAAGACCAGAAGTTACTTGTCGACAAACTGAACGATCTGGAGTCCAGATCCCGAAGAAATAATCTGCAGATATACAGTGTGCCAGAGGGTGTGGAAGGTAGCTCAGTACCTCAGTTTGTGGAGAAACTGCTCAGAAGTGAAATGTCAATCCCTGAAACAACAGATTTACAGATTCAATGAGCACACAGAAACCAAGACGCAGCTCCCCTCCGAGATCCATAATTGTCCACTTTCTCCAGTTTAAAGTTATGGTTCTCAAGCTGGCATGGCAAAAGAAGATCCAACTTGGAGGACAAATTATTTCTTTTGATCATGACTATACTACCTCTGTAGTACAACAACGCAAGGCATACAAACATGTTAAAAGCATCCTAAAAGTGGAAGGAAGCCCATTTCAGACACCATTTACCAAGATACGTACTCACTGGGACAGTGGACACCAAACCTACAACAACGCAAGGGAAGCCGTGCGAGAGCTACAACGGAGAGGCTACAAAGTGGAAGAGCTGCGGGGAGACACGGACATGCCACCGCTGCGTGAACAACTCTGCCAAACAGCACGGTGGAAGCTCGTCGAGAGACACGGAGAATCAGAGACAGTCAGACGGGCATGGGAGCACCTTCAAGAAATCCAACGAAAGACTCATGCTTGAACTGAGATATGATTATGAAGGTACGCATAGACATGGATAACACAGTGGTCTGTGTATCTCACCAAGCATCACAGACCTCATGTGAGTGTAATTAATGTTGATTTAATATAACTTTCTGTATTAGATAAATCCAACTGTTAGGGAGATTAGCGAAATATTAGAGCTAGAATGAATGGAGGGACCCATAGAGGGTTATCCCCCTTATCTAGGAGAGGGCCCTTTCTTAGTGTTAGGCTTCCCCCCTCAATTTACAAAGGAATTTGGGATCTAAGGTGGAGAGAGAATATCCTTTTTTGGGAGTCCATATATGTTTTGATGTTTTGTTTTGTTTTGTCAGGCAAAACACCTTTGTTTGTTCATATGTTTTGGTTTGTTGTTCAGAATATTTCTGGTGTTGAGTTGAGGGGATACAGTGAAATCAATCACACTAAGTGTAATGATGCAATTTCAAGGACTTAAGCTGATGTCTCTAAATGTTAATGGTTTGGGTAATCCCAATTAAGAGGGCTAAATTCATGACTGAACTTGATAAAAGTGAAGATGCATATTACTTTCTTACAAGAAACCCATTTATCGCGACAACAGCACGAGATGCTGAAAAGATTTGGATATAAAAACACATATTATAGATCACAAACTTGTAGTCATAAAAGAGGAGTGGCAATCTTGATATCAAACTCAGTTAAATTTGAAATTTTTAAAGAAATAAAAGACAAAGAAGGGAGGTATATCATAGTAAAGGGCAAAGTTGATAATCATAGAATCATAGAAAATGGGTGCAGGAGTAGGCCATTCGGCCCTTCGAGCCTGCACCGCCATTCAATATGATCATGGCTGATCATCCAACTCAGTATCCCGTACCTGCCTTCTCTCCATACCCCCTGATCCCTTTAGCCACAAGGGCCACATCTAACTCCCTCTAAATATAGCCAATGAACTGGCCTCAACTACCTTTTGTGGCAGAGAATTCCACAGACTCACCACTCTCTGTGTGAAAAAAGATCTTCTCATCTCGGTCCTAAAATACTTCTCCCTTATCCTTAAACTGTGACCCCTTGTTCTGGAGTTCCCCAACATCGGGAACAATCTTCCTGCATCTACCCTGTCGAACCCCTTAATAATTTTGTAAGTCTCTATAAGATCCCCCCTCAATCTCCTAACATTTGGGAACATGTTTCCTGCATCTAGCTTGTCCAGTCCTTTTATAATTTTATATGTTTCTATAAGATTCCCCCTCATCCTTCTAAACTCCAGTGAATACAAGCCTTGTCTTTTCAATCTTTCCTCATATGATAGTTCCGCCATCCCAGGGATCAATCTCGTGAACCTATGCTGCATTGCCTCAATCACAAGGATGTTCTTCCTCAAATTAGGAGACCAAAACTGTACACAATACTCCAGATGTGGTCTCACCAGAGCCTTATACAACTGCAGAAGAACCTCTTTACTCCTGTACTGAAATCCTCTTGTTATGAAGGCCAACATTCCATCAGCTTTCTTCACTGCCTGCTGTACCTGCACGCCAACCTTCAGTGACCGGTGTGCAAGGACGTCAATGTATATAGCAAACAGGGTAGGGCTAAGACAACATCCCTGCCTCGTTCCTCTTCCTAACACAAATCTCTCAATTACGGACCCATTCACCTTTACTCTTGCAGTAGGTTGCTGGTAAATTGCTTTAATAACTTGAATTGAATCTTCAGTAAAGCCAAATCTTTCTAGTGTTTGATATAAGAATTCCCAATTAACCCTTTTCCCGCATCTAGGCTTATCAGGACAGCGCGCGTACTTTCCTTTTGAATCTTGTGTATTATATGTAGGGTTCTTCTAATACTGTGCTGTGTTTGTCTGCCTGTTATAAAATCAGTCTGGTCTTTATCAATTAAATCTGGCATGGAATTGTTTCAAATCGTTTGGAGATAATTGAAGAATATAATTTATAGTCCACATTTAGAATTGATATCGGTCTGTAGTTGGTACAATTTTCCTTGTCTTTGTTCTCTTTGGGGATTAATATTATAATTGCCTCTTTCCATCTGCACCTCCCCCTTACCTAACCTAATCCCATTGAGATAATAATCTGCCCCCTTGTTTTTGCCACCAAAGTGGATAACCTCACATTTATCTATATTGTACTGCATCTGCCACGCATCTGCCCACTCACTCAGCCTGTCCAGGTCACCCTGCAACCTCCTAACATCCTCTTCACAGTTCACACTGCCACCCAGCTTTGTGTCATCCGCAAACTTGCCAGTGTTGCTCCTAATTCCCTCTTCCAAATCATTAATGTATATGGTAAACAGTTGCGGCCCCAACACCGAGTCTTGCCGCACTCCACTCGCCACTGCCTGCCTTTCTGAAAAGGACCCGTTCACTCCTACTCTTTGCTTCCGGTCTGCCAACCAATTTTCTATCCATCTCAACACCCTACCCCCAATACCACCGTGCTCTAATTTTAGTCACCAGTATCCGTGCGGGACCTTATCAAAGGCTTTCAGAAAGTCTAGATACACTACATCCACTGGCACCCCTTCATCCATTTTACTTGTCACATCCTCAAAAAATTCCAGAAGATTAGTCAAGCATGATTTCACCTTTCATAAATCCATGTTGACTTGGACTAATCCTTTTACTGCTATCCAAATGCTCCATTATTATCTCTTTAATAATTGACTCCCAGCCTCTTTCCCTCCACCAAAGTCAGTCTAACTGGTCTGGCCGACTATCGACAATACCACCAGTGGGCTGGCTAACGAAGCTGATGGGAGGAATGAGCACACATTTTACTTCGGAGTCACGTGAGTGACTACGTGAATAGAAGCCCGTACAGCCGTTGGTGCGTCATGACGTCAGACGCTGGTGCAGTCGGGCGGGGGGAGCAGCAGCGCTCCTCCGAGCGGTAAGTTTAAACCGCGGGTTACATGGAAAGCTGGAGAATTCAGCGGGTGCAGCGGCATCTAAGGAGCGAAGGAGATGGGCGACGTTTCGGGTCGAGACCCTTCTTAGGCTTCACCCTCCATTCTCCAGCATCTGCAGTTTCGTTAACAAGTTTAAACGGAGGTAAGGTTTGTTGACGAAGAAACGAGGTAAGGTTTGTTGAAATACTTTACCACAGGTCCTTTTCTGCGACGGTTGGAAGTTTTTTGTAGATATGTTGCAGAAAGGGAAGAAGGCTGTCGGCGAGGCGCTCCGGGGGTAGAAAGGTAAAGTGGCAGGAGAGTGTTGAGGATGGAGGCCCGTCTGGTACACCTGGTCCGGTGCTGGCTACACAGCCAGTGGTTGCGGACCCATCTGCCGGGGGGCAGTGGAGGGCTTGTCAGTAGGGGGCCGCTGGCAAGTCTCTGTGGCCCGTAAATGAGTCGGGCCTGGAGGTTATACCCTCCAAGGAGAGTCCGTTTGCTCACGGCTCTCCCACGTTGAGATTCTATTTCAAAAGAATGCTCGACAGGGACCATGGCTCCGTGGGGAGGAGTGGTGCCCAAGCCAGGCTGATGGAGAGCTTGTGCTTAGCAGCACCTGTTTCAGGGCTGCAGAACTATCCTGCCTGTGGGGAGGATGTTCCAGCTCCGTGAGGGAGGAGTGATGCCCAAGCCAGGCTGATGGAGAGCTTGTGCTAGCAGCACCTGTTTTAGGGCTGCAGAACTATCCTGCCTGTGAGGAGGATGTTCCAGCTCCGTGAGGAGGAGTGATGCCCAAGCCAGGCTGATGGAGAGCTTGTGCTAGCAGCACCAGCTGTTTCAGGGCTGCAGAACTGTCCTGCCTGTGAGGAGGATGTTCTATCAGGGCAGTTTGCTGGGGTGAGAGCAGTAAAGCTGTTCGGTGGGAGGTAATTCCGAACATTGCTGGGAAGTTTGCTGAGTTGTAGAGAGGCAGGAAAGGCGATTGATGTAGAATTGGCTGAAACCATTCAGTATATGCTCTCCCACCAGTTACAGGAGCTAGCTATGGATGAAGTAGCAAAAAACTATAAAGCTCCTGTTAATTGTGATCTCCTGAATGGTACCGGTGGTTAATCACCAAATTTGGTCATAGATGGGTTTGCCTGCTAGGGCCCAGGAGATGAAGTTTTAAAAATGTGCTTAAACTCGTTGTCAGCAGGTATTACAGCTGTGTTGAAAGTTATTGATACAAATGATATGGTTGAAGCCAGCAGGATGAACTGGAAACTCCTTTGTAATGCATTTTGAAACCAGTGTACCACCACGAAACCTGTTGTTTGGTAACTTTGCAAAAAGGGTCAAAGACTGTTATGAGGTTGTTATAACCATGGCCCTCATTAAGCCAGCTGGAAGCAAGGCAAAACAGGTTCTCTACAAGAAGTCGAGGACAACAAGGCGCAAGGAAAGATGCTGGTAAGGAATATAACATTGGCAGACAATGAATTAACTGATGTTCCTGTTCAAATTGGGGAAGGTAAAAATTGTTTCTAAAGAATGGCAGCAGTTGACATCAGATTGTTCATACTTAGTGTATTGAAGGGGTGAAAAATTGGATTTTACTATAAGGACAGTCTACCTAGTCAACATTTTCCTAGTAGTAAACTTATTTTCAGATGAGGAAAATGTGCTTATTCAAGCAGAGATTCAGTCGTTACATAAGAAGGGGTAATTGAGCCTTCTGTCTATCAAAGTCAACAATTTCTGTCAAGTATATTTCCCAGATCTAAAAAGGCTGGGGGATGTAGAATTATTTTGGATTTATCGAAATTTGACCAAATTTGTTTGTTATAGGCATTTCAAAATGGAGAACTTTACCACAGGCAAACATCTAGTGTCCAAAGGGTATTACTATGGCAACCAATTGGTTTAAAGAATGCATATTACGCAGTGTCTATTCATGGTGATGATAGAAGATATTTGAAATTTATTTGGATGACTGAGCTGTGGCAATTCAGGACATTGCCGAATGGATTTAACTTCAGCTCCTAGATTATTTACTAAATTGGTAAAACCTGTGTTAGCATTGCTTAGAGCTCAGGGGCATGTGGTAATGGCCTATTTAGATGATTTCTGATTGTTGGAAAGACTCCACGCTGAAACTCAATCAATCAGTTTCAGTTGTTAAAATCACTTTTGAACAAATGGGATTTGTTATTCACCCAGGTAAATCTAAATTATCACCAGTCCAAATTATTGATTATCTGGGATTTACCATTAATTCCAATCACATGTTGGTAACTTTGCCCAGGGATTAAATTGAATCAGTTAATTGAGGACTGTGTTAATCTCGTTGGAGAACAACGGCCTCTGATTAGACAAGTAGCCAGTTTTATTGGGAAGTTGTTGCAGCCTTTCCAGCTGTGCAGTATTGTCCTCTGCATTATCAACAATTACAACCATCAAAGGAAACAGGCACTGAGAATACAAAGGGGCTATTTTTTGATAGGCCTATGCAGTTGTCAGCTGGGGCGATTGCTGACATACAATGGTGGATAGTACATGTTTCAAAAAATTTAAGGAAGGTTTCGTGGAATCACCGTCACTGATATTACAGACTGATGTGGAGTGCACTGGGTTGGGGTGCAACAGATATGTCTTCTAGTTGTGGAGGCAGATGGAATGTGGATGAGACATCGCTTCCTCAATTAAGAGGGACTGATTATTTAGAGTTGTTGGGCACCTGGTATGGGCTCAAAGCTTATTGTTCTATAAGGAGGGATCTGCATGTGCAGCTCAGATTCACAACACCACAGCAGTGGCATATGTAAACCACATGGGTGGAGTTAAGTCACAATCTTGTGATAGACTGGCTAACCAGATTTGGAGCTGGTGTATTGGACCAAAATATCTGGCTTTCAGCACTTTATTTGCCAGGAAGAGGTCACGTCAGTTAATGACAACATTGAATGGATGTTAAATCAGGATGTGTTTTAACCAAATGATTGATCAGTAGGCGTTGCCAAGATATTGGCTTGGTTGCATCTCGATTAAATCATCAGTTACCTAGATATGTTTCATGGTAACCAGATACTGGGGCAGTAGCAGTGGATGCATTTTCGCTGCATTGGGGGAGGAATGTTTGTGTATGTATTTCCTTCATTCTGTCTCATCAGCAGATGTTTGCAAAAAGATCGAGGACTCCGCTTCAGGGGTATTGGTAGTGCCAGATTGGCCTACCACGAGCAATGGTTTCCCATTGTATTACAAATGGCTAGGGAGCCTTACAAGCTTATGCCCAAGAATAAAAAATCTACTGGTAAATCCAGTCACTGGGGAATCAACATCCTTTATAGGATCGTATTGATCTGTTAATTTGCAGATTATAAGGAGGCCATACCTGGGGAGAGGACTGTCTCATCGGACGGTGGATGTTCTCACGTCGGCCTGCAGGGATAGTTACACAGCAGCAATATATCCCCTATATAAGGAAGTGGGAGCAATTCTGCCTAAGCAGGATATTGTATATCAAACGGCAGGGATCACGGATGTATTGGAGTTGGTCACTCTTTATTTTGGACCAAAAAATTAAGTTACAGTGCAATTAATTCAGCCAGAAGTGCTCTGTCTTCTTATTTACCTATGAATGCAGAATTGCATACAGTAGGGACACATCCGTTAGTTCACGATTCATGAAGGGAGTTTCAATTCTAATCCTCCTAAACTCAGGTATGCCGGTATTTGCAATGTGAGTGAGGTTTTTATGCTTCTTCGCCAGTGGGCTCCGGTTACAAGCCTATCTGTAGCCAAAGTAATTATTGAAGGTGGTTCATGCTTTGGTGTTGGTTTCAGCCCAACGTGTACAAACATTGCAAAAGCTACGGCTAGATAGAATGCATGTGTCGGCTGATGCCATTATATTTTATGTCTATGATTTGCTTGAACATAATAAAAGAGGCATGACAGGATGTAAGATGGTGTTTCAGCATACCCGCAGATGATCGCTTCTGTATAGTCTCACATTTATCTCTTTACTTGAGATTACTAAACCTCTGAGAGGAACAGAGTTGGCTTTGTTTATTAGTCACAAAAAACCACACAGTAAGGTGTCGGTGCAAACGATTTCAAGGTCCTCGCGGCCGCAGGGATGGTCCAGTGAGCTAACTTTCAGAGGTTTTGTCACAAGCCGATTTCAAGGCTCGGGGGTGTTTGCTGATTCTGGTGTCAGTACTGTTACATTTTTCCCCTGAGTTAGAGGGGTTTGTTATGATCTGTTTGTAAATAAACTGTTTATTCCATTTAACAAATTTATTACTGATGCATGATTGATTGTTAACGACTTTTGAGTTCAATCCAGGCAGTGTGAACGTCGGATTTGAGTCTGCGGCGTGAATTTCACAGTGCTTTGAAGTCTTCACGTAGTCACTCACGTGACTCCGAAGTAAAATAGTAAGATTAAACGAGAACTTACCAGTTTGAAGTTTGATCTTTATTTTATGAGGAGTCGAGTTGAGGGACTACGTGCCCTCCGCTCCCACCCTCAATAGATCTCATCTGGTAGTTCTAGTTTTTATCATCTTACCGTTATACTTCGGTCATTGTTAGATGTGAATTAATTCCGCTGCTTTGAAGATTGACGCACCAACGGCTGTACGGGCTTCTATTCACGTAGTCCCTCAACTCGACTCCTCATAAAATAAAGATCAAACTTCAAACTGGTAAGTTCTCGTTTAATCTTACTATTCTTGCTGTCCAAGCACGATGTGAGGAGGGCTCTGACATGGGTGAACACGAGGAATGCTGCAGGTCCCGATGGCATCTCGGGGCGAGTACTTAAGTCCTGTGCTACACAGCTAGCTCCGGTGCCCACAACAATATTCAACCTCTCCCTGGACAAGTCCATAGTCCCTGTCTGCTTCAAAAAAATCCACCATTGTACCTGTACCAAAGAATGCCTTCCCAGCCTGTCTGAATGACTACCGTCCGGTGGCCCTCACCTCAGTAGTCATGAAATGCTTTGAGAGGCTGGTGAAGAAACACATCTGCGCCTTCCTCCCTCGCAACATGGACCCGCTACAATTTGCATACCGTCTGAACAGATCCACGGACAATGCTGTCTCCCAGGTTTTGCACACTGCTCTCTCCCATCTTGACAGCCAGAAGGGGGGCTACGTGAGGATGCTGTTCATAGACTTCAGTTCAGCCTTCAACACGATAGTCCCCACCAGACTGGCCGCAAAGCTACTGGATTTAGGGCTCAACACCCCCCTGTGTGCCTGGGTCCCGGACTTTCTCACCGCCAGGCCCCAGGTAGTCAAGATGGGAGGGAATTACATCGACAGTCCCTCACCCTGAGCACAGGATCCCCCAGCGTTGCGTCCTCAGCCCCCTATTGTACTCCCTGTACACACATGACTGTGTGGCTAGGTTCAGCTCCAACTCGATAATCAAGTTTGCTGATGACACTGTGGTGGTGGGCCTGATCTCAGACAATGATGAGAAGGCCTACCGGGAGGAGGTGGCTGATCTGGCACTCTGGTGTCAGGACAACAGCCTCCTCTTGAACATCAAAAAAACGAAGGAGCTGATCGTGGACTTTAGGAGGGCACATCATCCGAGGACGTACACACCATTGAGGATAAATGGGGATACTGTGGATAGGGTGAGCTGTTTTAAATACCTGGGAGTATCACATCTCTGAGGATCTGACATGGACATCACACGCTGCAGCACTCATGAGTAAGGCAAGGCAGCGCCTTTACCACCTCAGGCAATTGAGGAAATTCAGAGTGTCTCTGAGGATCCTCCAGTGCTTCTACTCTGCGGCTGTGGGAAGCATCTTGTCTGGAAACATTACAATCTGGTTTGGTAATTTCTCTGCCCAGGACAAGAAGGCTCTGCAGAGATTAGTACGTTTGGCCGAACACACTATGGGAACTTCTCTCGCCCCTCTGCAGGAACTATACATCAGGAGGTGCAACTCCAGAGCCAATAAGATGTCAGGCAAATGCCTCCGTTGCCATGCTGTGAGAACGGAGAGGATGAGAAGGAGTTTCTTCCCAGAGGCCATTCGGACTGTAAACTCCTATCTCACCAGGGACTAACTCTACTAACTTACTGTACCACAATACCGCCCACAATATTTAATATGAAAAAGAACATGTGATTCTGTTTGTTAGTTTGTTTTTTCGCACAAAGTCCACAGGCACTGCCACTTTTCATTTCACTGCACATCCCGTATGTGTATGTGACGAATAAACTTGACTTGACTGTAATTCCCCGTTTTCTCTCTTGCTCCTTTCTTGAAAAGTGGGAGCAAGAGAGAAACATCTTTGAGGATTGTTTGTGTTCTCCTTAGTGAAGACAGATCCGAAGTACCTATTCAACTCTTCTGCCATTTCCTTGTTGCCAATAATTATTTCACCTGTGTCTGCCTTCAAGGGACCCACATTTGACTTTGCTACTCTTTTTCCCTTAACATATCTAAAGAAGCTTTTACTGTCCTTCTTTATATTCCTGGCCAGCTTCCCCTCGTACTTCATCTTTTCAGCCCGTATTGCCCGTTTTGTTTCCTTCTGTTGTCCAATGAAAGTTTCCCAATCCTCTGGCTTCCGGCTACTCTTTGCTTTGTTATACAGTTTTTCTTTTAGTTTTATTCTATCCCTAACTTCTCTTGTCAGCCACGATTGCCTCCTACTCCCCTTAGAATCTTTCTTCCTTTTTGGAATGAAATGATCCTCTGTCTTCCGGATTATGCCCAGAAATTCCTGCCATTGCTGTCCCACCATCATTCCTGCTAGGATTCCGTTCCAGTCTACCTTAGCCAGCTCACCTCTTATGCCTTCATAGTTCCCTTTGTTCAAATGCATCACTGACACTTCCGATTTAACCTTTTCCTTCTCAATTTGCAGATTAAAACTAATCATATTATGATCACTACCTCCAAGCGGTTCCTTTACCTCGAGTTCTCTTATCATATCTGGTTCATTGGACAATACTAAATCCAGAATTGCCTTTTCTGTGGTCGGCTCCATTACAAGCTGCTCTAAGAATCCATCTTGGCGGCATTCTACAAACTCTCTTTCTTGGGGTCCTGAACCAACCTGATTTTCCCAGTCTACCTGCATATTGAAATCCCCCATCACCACAGTGGCATTACCTTTGTTACATGCCAGTTTTAACTCCTGCTGCAACTTACACCCTACATCCAGACTACTATTTGGGGGTCTGTAGATAACACCAATTAGTGTCTTCTTGCCTTTACAATTCCTCAACTCAATCCACAGTGACTCTTCCTCATCAGTCCCTATGTTAAGTTCTCAGGCCTGATCCTCCTGCAGCCACGTCTCAGTAATCCCCACAATGTCATATCTACCAACCTCTGACTGAGCCTCAGGCTCATCTACTTTACTTCTTATACTTCGCGCATTCATATAAAATACTTCTAATTCCTTATGCTTCTCACCTTTCATGTCGATCCCTATTACACTTGGCCATACTCTCCTATCCCTTTGTGAGCTTCCTTTCCCGTTAATCCTGCAGTCATTAACCATCCCTTTACTCTCTTTCCCTTTAACTCTGTCCTCGACTATCCCATTTGCCACCCCACCCCCTTATTCAGTTTAAAACCACCCGTGTAGCAGTGGCAAACCTGCCTGCCAGAATGCTGGTCCCCCACCTGTTAAGATGCAATCCGTCCCTTTTGTACAGTTCCCCCTTACTCCAAAACAGATCTAAGTGATCTAAGAATCTAAATCCCTGCCCCCTGCACCAGTTACTCAGCCACACATTCAGGTCCCGTATCTCCCTGTTCCTGCTCACGCCAGCACGAGGAACTGGAAGCAAACCGGAGATAACAACACTGGAGGTCCTGCTTTTCAGCATTTTTCCGAGCTCACGCTGCAGAATATTCATCCCCTTCTTTCCGACATTGTTTGTACCGACATGCACTACCACTTCCGGCTGTTCACCATCGCCCTTGAGGATTTTCTGCACTCTGTCCGTGACATCCTGGATCCTGGCACCTGGAGAAACCCCTGTCCGTACCTCTCACAATGGACTCTCCAACTACAATGGCGTTACCTGACGTTGGCCTCTTTGGTTTTGGCTGAACAGCCCTTTTTGCTTCACAAGCCAGTCCTCCGCTCAGTCTGATAACGTCTTCTGTCCCGACAGCTTCTAAGTGGGTGAACCTATTCACAAGATGTACAACACCCAGGGACCTCTGCATTCCATGTTTCCCTCCCTTTCTCACCATTACCCACCTTCTCTCTTCCAGTACCTTAGGTGTAACAATCTTACTGTAAGACTCGTCGAGGAACGACTCAGTTTCTCGGACGAACCCGAGGTCATCCACTTACTTCTCCAGTTCCCCAACACAGTCCTTCAGGAGCTGTACCTGGATGCACTTCTCACATTTGTAGCAGCCAGAAGCACAAGCAGTGTCCTTGACCTCCCACATACTGCAAGCATCGCACTGAATCAGCTTGATTGACATCTCCTTCTTTCGTCTCTCCCTCTCCAGCGGTTTGTGTAGCCTCCTCTCCTCAGCCTCCTAGCCGAAGACTCTCGAGCCAAAGACTCACACTTTTCTCACTGAGCACCTCATCACTGCCGCTCCCAAAGTGCGTTCCTGCTTACATTGACTGATAAATTGCCTAATTTACCAAGTTACAAACAAAATTCCTCAGTTTTCAACTGATTTCCCCCTCTGACTCACTGCTAACTCTCCTCCCACTCGGGCTAGAGCCAATCTGTGCTTTTTCCTGCTTTTCTTTGTTGCTGTTTCTTCCAATTCCATGGGAGCTCTGAGACTAGAGGTACCATTAAAACAATTCACAGAATGGGATAAATTAATATATAGATTTATTTGTGGAGGAAAGAAGGCCAGAGTTCAATATACTACACTCCAATTGCCAAAGGACAAAGGTGGAATGGCACTTCCAACTTCGACCACTAATTAATTGGTGTGAGGATAGCTCATAGCTGGGTGGAAAGAGACTGCGACATACTGTATATCCCTGACTTCCACATCCAAACACTCTTGGGAGAAAAAGTGCTTCCTGGATATATCAGGAGTATAATCATTCCAATAACGACATTTACTTTAGAAACCTGGTTCACTCTCACCAGACAACTTAAACTGAATAAAGGATAAAAAGTATTAAGATGGATAGCTTTGGATAGTCAATTTAAACCAGGGATTCAACATTTAAAGAGTGGATGAAAAATGGAATAACTGCATTTTGTACTGCGGTGGAAGCTCAGTCACTCAAGCCTGATGTGGTGGCAGCTCACTCACGGCTGGTGGGCTGCCAGTTGACTCACGGCTATTCCTTGAAACTCCATTTCAAGCAGGATGCAAGGCCACCAAATTCAAATGCCGTTTCCCATCATTTCAAGCAGGTTGTAAGGCCACCAAATTCTAGTGCAATTTCCTACCACTTCAAGCAGGGTACAAGGCCACCAAATTTAAGTGCAGTTTCATACCACTTCAAGCAGGGTGCAAGGCCACCAAATTCAAGTGCAGTTTCATACCATTTCATGCAGGGTGCAAGGCCACTTAATTCAAATGCAGTTTCATACCATTTCATGCAGGGTGCAAGGCCACCACATTCAAATGCAGTTTCATACCATTTCAAGAATGGTGAAACCACCATAAAACCACACAAAACACCACATAAACACTACACTCACAGTTCAGTGGACATTCAGTGCGTTCAGTTGATTCACAGCTCAGACAGAGTCGTGATCTCTCCCTCCCCCATCTTGCAGAGACTGAGCCACATCCACACTTCCGGGTTTTATAATCCCTCCCCCCTCCCACTGGAAGGGGTGTGGTCTTCATGGCATGATTGATAGGAGAGAGATTCTCAACATTTTTTAAACATTAATAACATTTTATTTTTCATTGATGGGAAGAATCCTCTGCACCCGATGGGCGGAGGGGACTGATTAAGATGGGCAAAAATCACAGCCGTTAAGTGGTAGAGTATTATCTAAAAAAAATATACAGTGCAAACAGGAATTTGTCAAGTTTAGACTTTTAATCATTTGCCTTATTTCAAACCAACCACCACCAACAACCATTTTCAGTGCTTTATTTGAAACCAACCACCACCAACAGCCATTTGCAGTGCTTTATTTCAAACCAACCACCACCAACAACTATTTGCAGTGTTTTATTTCAAACCAACCACCACCAACAACCGTTTGCAGTGCTTTATTTCAAACCAACCACCACCAACAACCATTTGCTGTACTTTATTTGAAACCAACCACATTTTCATTTTCAAACCACATTAAGGGCACTCAAGGTCAGTAAAACCACACTCACAGTTTAGTAGATGTGTTCAGTCTACTATGTTCAGTTATTCACAGCTCAGACTGAGAGACGTGATCCTCTCACTTCCCCCAACTTGCAGAGACTGACTGAGGCACTCAACACCTCTGGGTTTTATATTCCCTCCGGAAGGGGCACAGCCTTCAGGAGAGAGAATCTCAACATTTTTTAAATACTAATAACTCTTTTAGTTTTCATCGATGGGAAAAATCGTCTTGTCCTGCACAGCGTAGGGGCACTCTGAGTATGATGGCCAAAAATCACAGCCGTAAGTGGCCGCGTTTCTTCTAAATTCAATATACAGAACAACAGGAAGTGGTCAAGATCAGACTTTTAGTAATATAGTTAATGTAAGTTATTGGAAAATGTTTTAATAAGAAAATAGTTCTGTATACTGCATCATTAATTGTAAACGGAACCCCCTGCTGCACTGTTGTACATTTCACTGCATTGTTGTATGTTTCATTGTTATATTTGTGTTTTGTTTGTGTATGCATAAAAGCAATAAAGACTAAAGTGAAAAAAAAGAATTAAACCATTCGGCCCATCGAGTCCACTCTGCCATTCAATCATGGCTGATCACTGCCTCCTAATCCCATTCTCCTGCCTTCTCCACAGAACCCTTGACACCCATTCTAATCATGTAATCAAGCTTGTGGCAGAGGCAGATGTGGTAGGTGTGTTTAAGAGGCTTTGAGATAGGCACATGGATATTCAGGGAATGGAGGGATCTGGATCACGAGCAGGCAGATTAGAATAGTTTACCTTGCCATCATGTACAATGTGGACATTGTGTGCCTAAGGGCTATTCCTGTGTTATACTGTTCTATGTCTAACTAAACAGCTCAATTTTCTGCCAGGATAAACCCAATAGAATATTCTGTAAACTTCATTGATTGCAAGATTCTGTGGTTTGCTCAGAATTTCAGTTTCGGGACTTCAGGAGAGACAGCATCAAAGAGTTTAGTTTTTGAGCTTGAATATGAACTTTAACATGAAAGTTCTCTTGGTTTTTTTGTGACTACTGTGGGCACCGCAGGCTTTCTTTGTTCCATTCCCATTCATCTTTCTAGGAATTACCTGAAAACTATCTGCTGGCACTAGATTCAGCCAAAAGCACTGTCCTCCAATTTTGCAAGCTGTTTTAAGATGCTGGATAAAAATTATATTATCAAACCTGAGCGACCAGTATTAGTTGAGGCAAGAGTCCTTTGATTTCTGGCTGACTCTGAACATGCCTCTATTTCTATCTTTGAATTAAGGTCTTCAAAAAGTACAATCGAACAGAGATGGATGTGTCAAAAAAAATTGGAGCATTGTAAGTATCCAGCAGGCTTTTGAAATGAAATTCCTTCATACTTAATGCATAGAATAATTGCATTTATGAACACAATTACAAGATCCAATTTAATTCTGGGGGAACATTTGACATTGGGGAAGGATAAGAGAAGGGAACGTTTCATTTCTTTGCAACACCCTAGGTGCAATGACCCATATTTTAACTCACTTAATGTGTCATGTGTGATCCTTGTCAATGCATCACACTATTTCTTGTTGATAAAAGGAGGTATATTACCTTAAGTGACTTTCTTCTTGCATAAAATGATCCTTATTGATTCAGGTTGTCACCTAACCCAAATTGTCAGTGATTTATCATAAAATGCTGTGTTTAAAAAGAGAAGGAGTTTAATAAATATAAAACAATCTGCATATTATTGATTGTTACTATTTCCATTACCAATGATGGATACATTTAGTGTGTGATGTTTTAAGATATTTAGCAGATTTTAGTATGAAATCAAAATGGTGAAAATCTCAAATGCAGAATATAAAAATATGAGATATAGTAAATTACAAAATTACAAAAGGTGAGACTTAAACGAGATTTAATGGCCTGAAATTGTGCTGCCTTGTTCTGGTAATATAATACTAATTCAAGCAGTTAGTAGAAACAAGGAAATGTAGATGTTGGTTTGACAAAAGAGGAGATAGTGCTGGTGTAACGCAATGGGTCAGGCTGCATTGAAACATAGAAACATAGAAAATAGGTGCAGGAGGAGGCCCTTTGGCCCTTTGAGCCAGCACCACCATTCATTGTGATCATGGCTGATCGTCCGCTATCAATAACCCGTGCCTGCCTTCTCCCCATATCCCTTGACTCCACTAGCCCCTAGAGCTCTATCCAACTCTCTCTTAAATCCATCTAGCGATTTGGCCTCCACTACCCTCTGTGACAGGGAATTCCATAAATTCACAACTCTCTCGGTAAAAAAGTTTTTACTCACCTCAGTCTTAAATGACCTCCCTTTTATTCTAAGACTGTGGCCCTTGGTTCTGGACTCACCCAACATTGGGAACATTTTTCCTGCATCCAGCTTGTCCAGTCCTTCTATAATTCTATATGTTTTTACAAGATCCCCCTCATCCTTCAAAACTCCAGTGAATACAAGCCTAGTCTTTTCAATCTTTCCTCATATGACGGTCCCGCCATCCCAGGGATCAATCTCGTGAACCTACGCTGCACTGCCTCAATCACAAGGATTGCATCTCCGGAGAAGGAAAGACATAAAATGCTGGAGTAACTCAAGGGGTCAAACAGCATCCCTGGAGAACATGGATAGGTGATATTATGGGTTAGAATCCTTCTTCAGACTCGCAAAGGGTCCTAACCCGAAACATCACCTATCCATGTTCTCCAGTGATGCTGTCTGTCCCGCTGAGTTACTCCAGTGCTTTATGTCATTTTTTCAAAGCAGATAGGCAGCATAAGTGTGTGGAGAGTGAGGCGGTGGAGTATAAGAAACATAGAAACATAGAAACATAGAAATTAGGTGCAGGAGCAGGCCATTTGGCCATTCGAGCCTGCAACGCCATTCAATATGATCATTGCTGATCATCCAACTCAGTATCCTGTACCTGCCTTCTCTCCATACCCCCTGATCCCTTCAGCCACAAGGACCACATCCAGTTCCCTCTTAAATATGGCCAACGAACTGGCCTCAACTACCTTCTGTGGCAGAGAATTCCACAGATTCACCACTCTCTGTGTGAAAAACTATTTTCTCATCTCGGTCCTAAAAGACTTCCCCCTTATCTTTAAACTGTGACCCCTTGTCCTGGACTTCCCCAACATTGGGAACAATCTTCCTGCATCTAGCCTCTCCAACCCCTTAAGAATTATGTAAGTCTCTATGAGATCACCCCTCAATCTTCTAAATTCCAGCGAGTACAAGCCAAGTCTATCCAGTCTTTCTTCATTTGGAAGTCGTGCCATCCCAGGAATCAGTCTGGTGAACCTTCTCTGTACTCCCTCTATGGCAAGAATGTCTTTCCTCAGATTAGGAGACCAAAACTGTACGCAATACTCCAGGTGTGGCCTCACCAAGACCCTGTACAACTGCAGTAGAACCTCCCTGCTCTTGTACTCAAATCCTTTTGCTATGAATGCCAACATACCATTCGCTTTCTTCACTGCCTGCTGCACCTGCATGCCTACTTTCAATGACTGGTGTACCATGACACCCAGGTCTCGCTGCATCTCCCCTTTTCCTAATCGGTCACCATTCAAATAATAGTCTACCTTCCTGTTTTTGCCACCAAAGTGGATAACCTCACATTTATCCACATTATACTGCATCTGCCATGCATTTGCCCACTCACCCAGTCTATCCAAGTCATCCTGCAGCCTCCTAGCATCCTCCTCACAGCTAACACTGCCCCGCAGCTTCGTGTCATCCGCAAACTTCGAGATGTTGCATTTAATTCCCTCGTCCAAATCATTAATGTATATTGTAAATAGCTGGGGTCCCAGCACTGAGCCTTGCGGCACCCCACTAGTCACTGTCTGCCATCCTGAAAAGGACCCGTTCACTCCTACTCTTTGCTTCCTGTCTGCCAGCCAGTTCTCTATCTACATTAATACTGAACCACCAATACCATGTGCTTTAAGTTTGTATACCAATCTCTTGCGTGGGACCTTGTCGAAAGCCTTCTGAAAGTCCAGATACAACACATCCACTGGTTCTCCCTTATCCACTCTACTAGTTACATCCTCAAAAAATTCAATAAGATTCGTCAGACATGATTTACCCTTCGTAAATCCAAATGCGCTGCTATCCCATCTTTAATAATTGACTCTAGCAGTTTCTCCGCTACTGATGTTAGACTAACTGGTCTGTAATTCCCTGTTTTCTCTCTCCCTCCCTTTTTAAAAAGTGGGGTTACATTAGCTACCCTCCAATCCTCAGGAACTACTCCAGAATCTAAAGAGTTTTGAAAAATTATCACTAAGGCATCTGCTATTTCTGGAGCTACTTCCTTAAGTACACTGGGATGCAGCCTATCTGGCCCTGGGGATTTATCGGCCTTTAATCCATTCAATTTATCCAACACCACTTTCCGGCTAACCTGGATTTCACTCATTTCCTCCATCTCATTTGACCCGCGATCCCCTGCTATTTCCGGCAAATTATTTATGTCTTCCTTAGTGAAGACAGACCAAAGTAGTTATTCAATTGGTCTGCCATGTCCTTGTTCCCCATGATCAATTCACCCGTTTCTGACTGCAAGGGACCTACATTTGTTTTAACTAATCTTTTGCGCTTCACATATCGATAAAAATTTTGAAGTTAGTTTTTATGTTTCCTGCCAGTTTTCTTTCATACTCCATTTTCCCTTTCCTAATTAAGCCCTTTGTCCTCCTCTGTTGGTCTCTGAATTTCTCCCAGTCCCCTGGTAGGCTGCTATTTCTGGCTAATTTGTACGTTTCATCTTTTTCTTTGATACTATCCCTGATTTCCCTCGTTATCCACGGATGCGCCACCTTCCCTGATTTATTCTTTTGCCATACTGGGATGAACAATTGTTGTAGTTCATCCATGCAGTCTTTAAATGCCTTCCATTGCATATCCACCGTCAACCCTTCAAGAATCAATTGCCAGTCCAATTTTTGGCCAATTCACGTCTCATACCCTCAAAGTTACCTTTCTTTAAGTTCAGGACCCGTGTTTCTGAATTAACAATGTCACTCTCCATCCTAATGAAGAACTCAACCATATTATGGTCACTCTTGCCCAAGGGGCCACGTACAACAAGGCTGCTAACTAACCCTTCCTCATTACTCAATATCCAGTCTAGAATAGCCCGCTCTCTCATTGGTTCCTCCACATGTTGGTTTAGAAATCTATCCCGCATACATTCCAAGAAATCCTCTTCCTGCCAATTTGATTCACCCAATCTATATGTAGATTGAAGTCACCCATTATAACGGTTTTACCTTTGTTGCACGCATTTCTAATTTCCTGTTTGATGCCATCCCCAACTCCACTACTACTGTTAGGTGGCCTGTACACAATACCCACTAGCGTTTTTTTCCCCTTAGTGTTTCGCAGCTCCACCCATATCGATTCCACATCCTCCAAGCTAATGTCATTCCTTTCTATTGCTTTAATCTCCTCTCTAACCAGCAACGCTACCCCACCTCCTTTTCCTCTCTGTCTATCCTTCCTGAATATTGAATATCCCTGGATGTTCAGCTCCCAGCCTTGGTCACCCTGGAGCCATGTCTCCGTGATCCCAACTATATCATAATTATTAATAGCTATCTGCACATTCAATTCATCCACCTTATTACGAATGCTCCTCGCATTGAGACACAAAGCCTTCAGGCTTGTTTTTACAACACTCTTGGCCCTTTTACAATTATGTTGAAAAGTGGCCCTTTTAGATTTTTGCCCTGGATTTGTTTTCCTGCCATTTTTCACCTTGCTACCTATTGCTCCTATCCTCATTTTACACCCCTTTGTCTCTCTGCTCACACATTTAAGAAACCCTCCACTTCTTATTCTCCGTTTGTTTTTTTTTTCTTCTGTCCTCCCTTCGTGTTGCGTCTGACTGCTTCTCTTCTCTGCCTCCTGCCTCACAAACGGATTACTTGCCTTCTCTATTTGAGTCCCTCCCACAACCGATCTAGTTTAAAGTCTCCCCAATAGCCTTTGCAAATATTGGTTCCCCTCGGGTTCAAGTGCAACCTGTCCTTTTTGTACAGGTCACACCTTCCCCAAAAGAGGTCCCAATGATGCAGAAACTTGAATCTCTGCGCTCTGCACCAGTCCTTTAGCCACGCATTTATCCTCCACATTTCACCATTCCTACGCTCACTGTCGCCTGGCACAGGCAGTAATCCTGAGATTGTTACCTTTAGGTCCTTCTCCTTAACACTCTTCCTAACTCCCTAAATTCTCCTTTCAGGACCTCCTCTCTTTTTCTACCTATGTCATTGGTACCTATATGTACCACGACCTCTGGCTCCTCTCCCTCCCATTTCAAGATATCTTGGACACGTTCAGTCACATCCCGGACCCTGGCACCAGGGAGGCAAACTACCATCCGGGTCTCCTGACTGCGTCCACAGAATCGCCTATCTGACCCCCTAACTATAGTCCCCTATTACTGCTGCCCTCCTCTTCTTTTCCTTACCCTTCTGAGCAACAGGGCCGGTCTTTGTACCGGAGGCCCGGTCGCTGTTGCTACCCCCAGGTAGGCTGTGCCCCCCAACAGTACTCAAACAGGAGTACTTATTGCCAAGGTGTACAGCCACCGGGGTACTCTCTAGTCCCTGCCTCTGCCCCTTGCCTCTCCTAACCGTGACCCACTTTTCTGCCTCCTGTGGTTTTGGAGTGACCACCTGTCTGTAGCTCCTCTCTATGGCTTCCTCACTCTCCCTGACCAGACGGAGGTCATCGAGCTGCTGCTCCAGGTACCGAATACGGTCCATTTGGAGCGTCATCTTGACGCACCTGGCGCAGATGTGGACGTCTGGAGAGCTATCTGACTGCATGACCTCCCACATCTATGGCTTCCTCACTCTCCTGACCAGACGGAGGTCCGGAAGTGGCGGCGCTGCGTGGCAGCTGCGGCTCACAGTCCGTCTGTTTTTTTCTTTTTTTTCGTCTTTTTGTGTCTGTTTTAGTAGAACTGTGTTTGTTGTTGTGGGGGGGGGGGGGGGGGGGGAGGGTGGGAGAAACAAGGTTTTAGTCTCTCCCTTCGGGGGGATGCGACCTAGCACCTAATGGCGGAGCTGGTGGCATCGGAGCTGTGGGAGCGAGCGTTCATCCAGTGTAAACGGCCCGGCTACTACAAGCGGTACAAGAGCTAGCAACATAGCGGCCGGCTTCGGGGCTTCGGCCGCTCCAGCGTCCCGTGGTCGATGTAGCATTCCGGCATACGGCCTGGCTTCGGAGTGGAGCATTCGAGGATTGCCTCAGTACAGAGAGGGAACGTTTTAAGCTTTTGCCTCTTCCACCACAGCTGGTGAACTCACTGGGTGGAATGTTAATATGTGTTTATTGTGGTTTTGTTTTAATTTTATACATTTGTTATGACTGCAAGGTAACAGTTCAGACGAAAGGGTCTGATGACAATAAAGGAATCTGATCTGACTGCCAATCTGACATCAGCAGTAAGCTGCCCTCGGCTACAATACAATACAATGTACAATACAAAGCGAGGATTTTAGCTGAAAGAAATCAGCAGGGATCTGACTGCCAATCAGCTGCTCCCTCGAGTCGTCTTCCACCAATCAGCGGCTTCCTCAACTGCGAGCTGGGAGTTTTGAACTGCGAGCTGCGAATGGAACGTTCCGGATTTGGGCTCCTCCCACTGCAACCGCTCCTGGGCCTCTAAGGGGTTTCATGCCTTTGCCCATTTAATTCTGACAGCCTGAATCATTATTATTTTCTAGTTTTAATGGAGTATCCTGTTCCCTTTGAAAATTATACTGTTTTAGTTTGTCATTGGCGGCCTGATAGGGCCTGTCCCACGGAGATTTTTTTGGCGAATGCCTGCGACTGTCACAGTCGTAGCAGGTCGCCGAAAAAGCGGCGACTGGACCCCCCTATGTCAATGTCTACGACAACCTACCACCTGGTCGAGGTCAAGCTGCGGCAAACTACCGACAACCGGTAACTCATTAGGATGTCCACCTATACCCGTACATACGACAACCTAAGACAACCAAAGTCAACCTACGTCCACCCGCGACAAGCTATGACAAGCAACGACCCTGCCGGCGACAACTGAAGACAACTGAAGGCAATTCTGTCGCCGGTACCTGTCGCCGGTTGACGTAGGTTGACGTAGGTAGTCGCCAATGGATAACCTGTGTCATCCTGGCGACTACCTATGACAGCACCTACGACAGGAGAAGGCAAGCTATGTCAAGCCCACAGTCGTCGAAAAGTTTTGAAATTTCAAAATCCAGCGGCTACCAGAAAAACATTATGACTCTTTCGGCCACTTGAGGAGACTACTCACGACCATACAGGCGTCACCCCGCGACCATGTGGCGACAGCCTAGTCTCCTGTAGTCACCTAAAATCTCGCCTGTGGGACAGGGGCTTAAGGGAGTCCCCTTGGCAAGTTGGAATCACATTGGTAAATTGGTTTCAAAAAGATAGCAGTCCAAGGAGCATGTGCATCATGAGAGTATTGTAGGCAATCCATAAGACATCTTGGTGTCACTCAGCCATATTGCATTTTGCGACTCAGCTGTCTGATATGGTAAGGATGTTTGGTAACAATATGAGCTTGCTGATGAAAGGCCTTTGTGTGATTTTGCTCAGGCTTTGTCTATTCTATTGGCCTTAACAACATGAGCTTCATTAATAAAGATCAATGCCAGGTGCCTCACATAAAACATGTATGTGTCCAATTGGAACATCACAAAAATGTTGCCATGTGCACCATTCATTTTACATGCCTACATCAAGGATACCATTCTGGACCTCCAAGTCATATTCTAATTTCTAGTATGCTGGTATAAAGGTCATAAGGTCATAAATAATAGGAGCAGAATTAAGGCATTCAGCTCATCGTCTAACCATCATTCAACCATGGCTGATCTATGTCTCCCTCCGAACCCCAAAAAGCTCCATTGAACACATATTTAGGGTGCGATAAGGAAAGGAAAACTTGAATTTATGTATTGCCCTTCACGATCACAGTATATTCAAAAGTGCTTGCAGCGGTGTAATCACTGTTATAATGTACTAGACAGAAATGCAATCGACAGATTATGCACAGGAAGGGTCCATCTCCAGCAGTATAATAGCGAGCATTGCAATCAATACTGGAAAGGAGACAGAGTAAACTTCCCAGTTCCCCTCTGACATGGCGCTTACCGCACCTTTCATGTCCGTCTGAGCAGGTAAAAGGGTTTTAGTTTAAAAAGTACTGGATTGAAACGTCAGCTGATATTTTATGTTCACATTTCTACACTTCCAAAATAAATACATACTCCATCATATACTGTAACACACTAATTTAGTAGACTCCTGCAGAAATCAATAGGAGAGAATATCATCTTTTCAAAAGCAATTTATTTAACAGCATTATACACGTAACAGGTCTAAACATAAGTGGAGCGGACTGTGCTGGATTTAAACCAAATCTCGAGACGTTCCTCTGGGGCTCTTGGACCTTCAAGGATAATAGTTTTCATTTAGTGATTCTGATTTCATTACTTGAGAATGAAACATATGTCTATTTTATCTCAATACAGGACTACACAAGGGAAGACCATCATGACAAGGAAACTAAAACTGTTACTGCTTCTTTCATTCAAATTTCTGAATCATGATTGAAATTAACTAATGCTTCTAATAATAATATCCACAATTTGGATTTTACACAGGCAAATTGTCTAAAAATGCAAGCCTAAATACTTTGTGTAGGAAAATCAGTTCTGCTTCATTTATTACATAAATGTAAAGGCAAATATAAAAGCAGAATCCGTGAATATTTCAGAAGTAACAATTAATCTGGAAGGATTTCCCATTTGCAGCAAATTTGGTTGACGAAAGTATAAATAAAATGGTTGATGAGAGAAATTCTATGGCGACTTAAGTGAAAAAAAACCTCAAAATGATATGTTAGTTGACGATAGAATGTGAACTCTCATGAAAATGCCACAAATATATTAAAACTCCACTTACAAAACAAATTTTTCAACCTTGATTACACGTGTCAATGACAGAACGTCACTGATGGAGGAATTGCCCATAGGAGAATAAGCGGACAAAATGATCAGTTGGAAGAGTATATTAAGATGGTAACCTTGTTAAGATACAGATTTTAAAAACCATTGTGCAGAAAACATTTGGATTGGCAGAGTTTTTAAAAACAGTGATTTCAGAGCATGGTGCATGGATATCTGAAGCCATTGCTACCAGTGGTGAAGCAAAGGTAATGTGGGATGCACATCTGAATCATAAAAATAATCAGAGATTTACATGGCTCTTCTCAAGAGTTTACAAGAGACAAGAGACAAGGTCATAAATGGGTCCGAGCACAACCACTTCTTCATTTCGTAGATGTTTGGCGTGGAAATCCTTGGTGAACATTCTTGACAATGTCCTGCTTTAAGATAGGAAGCAGCCTAATTCCCTGTTCCCTTACAAAGAACATCACTGAAAAAATATTGAGAAAGCTCACTCGTCTTCACGTCAGCCATCAGAGATGAAACAGGATTTCAGAAAAAATGCATGCCCCAAATATGTTTGCCCTAATGGCTGGTACTTTGGACAAATTGTTATATGGCCACACATCAGTTACAAAATTCACTTAATATTTAATCAACATCCCATCCCATCCAGACATCTTGGAGAAGGCCATGACTTTACTCAACTGTGCCGGAAAATCTTAGCAAAGCCAGATTTTGTCCAAAGATTGACAACTCACCCTTACTTGAGTTTCTAGATCCAATGGTATGGTAAAGATCTGGCCTGGCTGATCAATTGCTGTCCATTATGCCATTCTGTCTGTCTGTGGACATTGAACTTTGTCTATGGAACTGATGTGCTACAATGCTATATTCTGCACTCTGTATCTTCCCCTTTGCTCTATTGTACTTGAGTCTAACTTGATTGTATATATTTATAGTATTATCTGATCTGTTTGGAAGCTAAACAAAGCTATCACTGTATCTCGGTATACATGATAATAATAATCCTGAACTTAAACCGAATGTTACTCGGGTGGGTTTAAACTAGAACAATAGGGGGATAGGTCCAACGTAGGACTGAGGCAGATGAGAGGGTGAAAGACGGTATGGATGGTGATGGAAGCAAGCTCAGTGGGCAGGATAGGCAAGAGTACAGCAGGGAGTGAGGAAGGACTGCTGGATTAAATTGCATTTAGTTTAATGTCAGGGCCTTGGTTCTTGGTTCTTGGTTACTTGGTCCTCCAAAATATTCCAACTGGAATTTAAACTGGAGGTGGTGAAGGGAGGGGTTTAGCCAGAGAGTGTTATTGGGAAGAAAGTGCCACTTTAAATTTAGTTGCATCTGGCTGGGCAACCGTGGTTTGGTGGAGATTATTCCATGCTTTAATAGTGCGTGGGAAGAACGAATTGCTGTACACATCTGTCTTTGTGGCTGGGACCACAAATTGGATCGAATGCCCTCATCTGCTCCTAATTGGTTTGGGGTTGGTCTTGTGATCTATGTCTAGCTGACCATTTAACATTTTGTAAAAACAGGTCAAACGGTGAGCTTCACGTCTGTCTTGGAGAGGGTTCCACCCCAGAGAATTCAGACGTTTGGTGACACACGCTTCTCTCTCGTAGGTGTTAGTAACAAATCGAGCGGCCTGTCTTTTGACACGTTCGATGGATGAAATGTTTTTATCTGTGTATGGGCCTAACGGATAAGGCAGATGAACTCAGGTTGTGGATCGGTACATGAAAGTGTTGCCATTGCAGAAACCTTGGAGTGAGAGGGACAGGAATGGCAGCTTAATGTTCCAGGGTACAAATGCTATGGGTGAGATAGAGGCAGGGGTACGAGAAGAGGGTGATGCTTTATCAATAAAGGAGAGCGTCATGGCAAAAGTCCAAGATGACATTACTGTTGGTTTGTTCATTGAGGCTATATGGGTGGAGCTGAGAAATAAAAAGGGTATTTGGATAAATATGCCAAATTTAATAGTATTAGACAGGAACTTGCTAAAGGTAACTGGAGTAGGTTAATTGTGGGCAAAGAGACTTTGTGCTTTTATGTGTAATGACGAGAGTTCAAGGCATGCATGTTCCCATTAAAATAAAGGGGAACACAAGTGGATGTAAGGAAGCTTGGATGACGAGAGCTATTGAGACCCTGGTCAGGACAGATATAGGAAACTGGGATCAAGGGTATCCCCGGACAGAGAGGATATTGAAGGGGACAGAGGAGGATTAATTTCGGGGACAGAGGAGGATATTGAAGAAGCAAATCGGGAGGGCAAAAAAGGGGAAGGAGATTGCTCTGGTGGGTAATATTTGGCAGAATAAAATAATGGATTAGAATCATAAGATTTTATAAGGACAGAAACATAGATAAAAACATAGAAAGGTGCAGGAGGAGGCCATTCGGCCCCTCGAGCCAGCACCGTCATTCATTGTGATCATGGCTGATCATCCACTATCAATAACCCGTGCCTGCCTTCACCCCATATATCCGTGACTCCACTAGCCCCTAGAGCTCTATCCAACTCTCTCTTAAATCAATCCAGTGATTTTGCCTCCACTGCCCTCTGTGGCAGGGAATTCCATAAATTCACAACTCTCTGGGTGAAAAAGTTTTTTCTCACCTCAGTCTTAAATGACCTCCCCTTTATTCTAAGGCTGTGGCCCCTGGTTCTGGACTCACTCAACATTGGGAACATTTTTCCTGCATCTAGCTTGTCCAGTCCTTTTATAATTTTATATGTTTCTATAAGATCTCTCCTCATCCTTCTAAACTCCAGTGAATACAAGCCTAATCTTTTCAATCTTTTCTCATATGACAGTTCCGCCATCCCAGGGATCAATCTCGTGAACCTACGCTGCACTGCCTCAATCACAAGGATGTCCTTCCTCAAATTAGGAGACCAAAACTGAACACAATACTCCAGATGTGGTCTCACCAGAGCCCTATACAACTGCAGAAGAATCTCTTTACTCCTGTACTGAAATCCTCTTGTTATGAAGGCCAACATTCCATTAGCTTTCTTCACTGTCTGCTGTACCTGCACGCCAACTTTCAGTGACCGGTGTACAAGGACACCCAGGTCTCGCTGTACCTCCCCCTTACCTAACCTAACCCCATTGAGATAATAATCTGCCCCCTTTTGCCGCCAAAGTGGATAACCTCACATTTATCTATATTATACTGCATCTGCCACGCATCTGCCCACTCACTCAACCTGTCCAGGTCCCCCTGCAACCTCCTAACATCCTCTTCACAGTTCACACTGCCACCCAGCTTTGTGTCATCCGCAAACTTGCTAGTGTTGCTCCTAATTCCCTCTTCCAAATCATTAATATATATGGTAAACAGTTGCGGCCCCAACACTGAGCCTTGCGGCACTCCACTCGCCACTGCCTGCGATTCTGAAAAGTACCCGTTCACTCCTACTCTTTGCTTCCGGTCTGCCAATTAATTTTCTATCCATGTCAACACCCTACCCCCAATACCATGTGCTCTAATTTTAGTCACCAGTCTCCCGTGCGGGACCTTATCAAAGGCTTTCTGAAAGTCTAGATACACTACATCCACTGGCACCCCTTCATCCATTTTAAATTCCAGAAGATTGGTCAAGCATGATTTCCCTTTCATAAATCCATGTTGACTTGGACTAATCCTTTTACTGCTATCCAAATGCCCCATTATTACCTCTTTAATAATTGATTCCAGCATCTTTCCCACCACCAAAGTCAGGCTAACTGGTCTGTAATTCACCGTTTTCTCTCTCGCTCCTTTCTTGAAAAGTGGGGTAACATTAGCTATCCTCCAATCCACAGGAACTGATCCTGAATCTATTGAACATTGGAAAATGATCACCAAAGCATCCACTATTCATAGAGCCACCTCCCTGAGGACCCTGGGATGCAGACCATCAGCTCCAGGGGATTTATCATCCATCAGTCCCATTAGCCTACCCAATACTATTTCTCGCCTAATGAAAATGTCTTTCAGTTCCTCTACCCCCTTAGATCCTCTGTCCTCCAGTACATCTGGGAGATTGTTTGTGTCCTCCTTAGTGAAGACAGATCCGAAGTACCTATTCAACTCTTCTGCCATTTCCTTGTTGCCCATAATAATTTCACCCGTGTCTGCCTTCAAGGGACCCACATTTGACTTTGCTACATACTGCAAGCATCACACTGAAACTTGGGACAATTAATGGAAATATCTTGACGACAGTCTGTATTATGATTGAGGAGTTGTTGAACGCCCTAAGGCATATGAAGGTAAATAAATCTCCTGGGCCTGATCATATATACGTAAGCAATCTGTGAGAAGCTAGAGAAGACATTGCAGGAGCCCTGGCTGGGATATATGAATCATCATTAGACATGGGTGAGGTGCCAGATGTCTGGAGGTTTGTTAATGTTATGCTTCTGTTTAAGAAAGGCTGCATGGAAACTCCTGAGAACTATAGACCAGTGAGCTTCACATTAGTAGGATAAGATAGACATGCATTTGAATAGATAAGGGATGTTTAGGAATAGTCAGCACTGTTTTGTATGGTGGGCGATTGTGTTTTTAGCATTTGAACGCTTAAGGTAACCAGAGGTAACCAAAATGGTTGATGTGGGAAAAACCATAGACATTGTCTGTATGGAATTCAGCAAGGCATTTGATGAGGTTCCACATGGTAGGCTGTTCTGGGAGTTCATTAGTAATAGCAGAAGAATTAGGCCATTTGGACCATCAAATCTACTCCACTATTCAATCATGGTGGATCTATCTTTCCCTCTCAACTCCATTTTCCTTAGAGAGGATGTTATATGACAGTTGTGTAAGACATTGGTGGGCCCACATTTGGAGCACTGTGTTCAATGGTCATTGTTGAGTCTGTTACTCTTCGTGTTGTATATTAATTATTTGGATGATGGAATTGAAGGCTTGGTGGCCAAGTTTGCAGATGATACAAAGATAGGTGGAGGGTCAGGTAGAGTTGAAACAGGGGGGCTGCAGACGGACTTGGACAGTTTGGGAGAATGAGTAAAGAAGTGGCATATGGGATTGAATGTAGCAAAGTGTGCAGTTATGAGCATTGGTAGTAGGAATAAAAGTGTAGACTATTTAAGTCATAAAGTTATACAGCATGGAAACAGGCCCTTCAGCCCAACTTGCCATTGCTGTCCAACATGCCCCATCTATAGAAACATAGAAATTAGGTGCAGGAGCAGGCCATTCGGCCCTTCGAGCCTGCACCGCCATTCAATATGATCATGGCTGATCATCCAACTCAGTATCCTGTACCTGCCTTTTCTCCATACCCCCTGATCCCTTCAGCCACAAGGGCCACATCCAACTCCCTCTTAAATATGGCCAACGAACTGGCCTCAACTACCTTCTGTGGCAGAGAATTCCACAGATTCACCACTCTCTGTGTGAAAAACTATTTTCTCATTTCGGTCCTAAAAGACTTCCCCCTTATCCTTAAACTGTGACCCCTTGTCCTGGACTTCCCCAACATTGGGAACAATCTTCCTGCATCTAGCCTCTCCAACCCCTTAAGAATTTTGTAAGTCTCTATGAGATTACCCCTCAATCTTCTAAATTCCAGCGAGTACAAGCCAAGTCTATCCAGTGTTTCTTCATATGGAAGTCGTGCCATCCCAGGAATCAGTCTGGTGAACCTTCTCTGTACTCCCTCTATGGCAAGAATGTCTTTCCTCAGATTAGGAGACCAAAACTGTACGCAATCCTCCAGGTGTGGCCTCACCAAGACCCTGTACAATTGCAGTAGAACCTCCCTGCTCTTGTACTCAAATCCTTTTGCTATGAATGCCAACATACCATTCGCTTTCTTCACAGCCTGCTGCACCTGCATGCCTACTTTCAATGACTGGTGTACCATGACACCCAGGTTTCGCTGCATCTCCCCTTTTCCTAATCGGTCACCATTCAAATAATAGTCTACCCTCATGTTTTTGCAGCCAAAGTGGATAATCTCACATTTATCTACATTATACTGCATCTGCCATGCATTTGCCCACTCACCCAATCTATCCAAGTCATCCTGCAGCCTCCTAGCATCCTCCTCACAGCGAACACTGCCCCCCAGCTTAGTGTCATCCATAACCATATAACCATATAACCATATAACAATTACAGCACGGAAACAGGCCCTCTCGGCCCCTCCAGTCCGTGCCAACCATTTGTTTTCCCCTAGTCCCATCTACCTGCACTCAGACCATACCCCTCCATTCCCTTCACGTCCATATACCTATCCACTTTACTCTTAAATGTTAAAATCGATCCTGCCTCCACCACTTTTGCTGGAAGCTGATTCCACACAGCCACCACCCTCTGAGTAAAGAAATTCCCCCTCACGTTACCCCGAAACCTCTGTCCCTTAATTCTCATGTCATGCCCTCTTGTTTGAATCTTCCCTACCCTCAATGGGAAAAACGTATCCACGTCAACTCTGTCTATCCCTTTCATCATTTTAAAGACCGCAATCAAGTCATCCGCAAACTTGGAGATGTTGCATTCAATTCCCTCGTCCAAATCATTAATGTATATTGTAAATAGCTGGGGTCCCAGCACTGAGCCTTGCGGCACCCCACTAGTCACTGTCTGCCATCCTGAAAAGGACCCGTTCACTCCTACTCTTTGTTTCCTGTTTGCCAGCCAGTTCTCTATCCACGTCAATACTGAACCACCAATACCGTGTGCTTTAAGTTTGTATACTAATCTCTTGTGTGGGTCCAGATACAACACATCCACTGCTTCTCCCTTATCCACTCTACTAGTTACAACTATACTAGTCCTACCTGCCTGCATTTGGCCCATAACACTCTAAACCTGTCCTATTCATCTAGCTGTTCGAATATGTTTTAAACATTGTGATTATACCTCTGCTAGCAGCTCATTCCATATACCTTCCTTCCTTTGTATAAAAAACTTGCCCCCCTACTTAAATCTGTGTCCTCTGGTTCTTGATTCCCCTACTCTAGCTAAAATACTCTGTGTATTTACCCTATCTAATGCCGTCATAATTCAAACAATTGAGAATCATTTACAAGTGAAATACTGAGAAAGTAGATCCAATATGTTCTCATAAGGGTGAAAGGTAAAGACAACATGTCCAAAGAACCCAATATGTCAAGAGATATTAAGGCAGCATCTCTGGAGGGAAGGAATGGGTGATGTTTCGGGTCAAGACCCTTCTTCAGAAGTCTGAAGAAGTGTCTCGACATTAAACGTCACCCATTCCTTCTTTCCAGAGATGCTGCCTGTCCCATTGAGTTACTCCAGCATTTTGTGTCTACCTTCGATTTAAACCAGCATCTGCAGTTCTTTCCTACGCAAGAGATATTAAGGGTTGGATAAAGTAAATTGGAAGCAAACGGTAGGTACAGGAACTGAAAATGGGAGAAGCCAATAAGAGCATGGAAATTGTAAGAGGATACTTATAAATAATTTAGAAGGGAAAATGTTAATGAGGCTAGGTAATACACAATCAATGGTAGTGCCTTAAGGATTATAAACCAAGGAGTGGTTCCTTGCTTTATAAGTCCAGTGATCCCTGTAAGTGCCAACACAGATAGATAGAGAGATAGATGTCTAAGAGGGCATGAGGGAAAGTTGTCGCCATAACCCTAAGCAGAGAATATATGGACGGAGAGGTTATTGTTCTGGCAAATAACACAGCTGCAGGACTTGTGCAGTTCTTATCACCGCACAACAAGAAGGGTGCAATTGCAAGTGGGAGAGAATATTCACAAGGATTTTGCCTGTGAGTGATGGAGTGTTTCATTTATGAGGAGAGACAGAATAAACGGTGTTTTCCCTTGAATGGACATTGCTGTAGAGAAACCTAAAGAAGTTATATAAACTTATGAGGGAAATTGATAAGGTAGTTATTGAGAAAAATGTTCCCAAGTTTCCAAAACTAGAAACCTATGTTTGTGTCATATAGTACTTTGACTCTAATTTGAACATCAAATGGACAGGTAAAACGTCAAAGGTAGACAAAAATGCTGGAGAAACTCAGTGGGTGAGGCAGCATCTATGGAGAGAAGGAATAGGCGACGTTTCGGGTCGAGACCCTTCTTCAGACTGATGTGGGGGGGGGCAGGGGGGGAAAGAAAGGTAGAGGCAGAGACAGTAGGGTTGTGGGAGAGCTGGGAAGGGGAGGGGAAGGAGGGAGAAAACAAGGACTATCTGAAATTGGAGAAGTCAATGTTCATACCGCAGGGGTGTAAACTACCCAAGCAAAATATGAGGTGCTGCTCCTCCAATTTGTGCTGGGCCTCACTCTGGCAATGGAGGAGGAGGTGGAGTTGAAGTGCTGAACCACCAGGAGATCAGGTTGGTTATTGCGAACTGAGCGGAGGTGTTGGGCGAAGCGATTGCCAAGCCTACGCTTGGTCTCACCGATGTAGAAAAGTTGGCACCTGGAACAATGTGATGCTCTGTTGAGAAACAGACTTTTTCCTGTAAAGGTACCACTTAATCAAAAATAATATCTATGTCTTTATGCGTTAACAATTGATAGAAGGGCACAGATTTAATCTACTGTATTCTTCACATTGAATACGTCTGTAAACAATAGTTTTAGTCCATGCTTGTTACAGGTGACACCTATAATGTGTAACCTATATTACTTTTTCCATTGTAACACTGATCCCCACTCTGTTAACTATCTGTACAAACTTCTGCCAAGAAAGTCTCACAAGATAATATGTCAAAGACAACCTTTTCAGCAATTCTTTTTTGTAGTTTTATAATCAAAATAATCTGTGATTTGATAATCACTCCTACATCTTCAAGTAATTATTGCGCACACTCAATTGAAATTGAAGATAATATTTCTTGTCGGTTTTCTACCATTCAAGGCTCATTTCTTAACGGTTCCTTCCTTGCCAATGCTATATTGTCATGGTTACAGTAAAAGAAACCTGAATGTCTTGTACATAAGACCAAAGCATCAACACGACAGAAAATTAAAATGGGTAGTGGTGCTCGTTAGCATATAGCTTATTCATGTCAACAAATAATTAATAATTTCAAATAAATTCCTGGTAGCTCCAGTGACTCCTCTCTCCTCTCTTCCTTTTGTATTAACATTTAATGCGCAAACCTCACCAATCCTGTAAATTCAAATGAAATGCAATATTTTTAAAATAATAATTTCTGGTGATATGGACATTTAAAGTACCCGTTTTAGTCTTGCAATCACAAAGTCACAAATCGGGACAGAAAATGCCTAGTCCAATTGTTGTTTGGCTCTTTATAAAATGTTTATTTGATCAAAATAGATGATTGATGGTATTAAATGCACGAATGATAAATGCCCAGGTAAAATATAAGGTATGTCAAAGATTTTCAATTAGTTGACCTCTGCAGTCTTAAGACAGGAATGTATCTCTGATCCTCAGTCGGAAATGTTGATGTCACCTAATACCTGTAACATTTCTTTAACTATTTCATTCTTTGTGTTATTATTAGTTTCACCATCCACTGCTTAATAGATATTAAGCTGGTAATGTTATTTTATGAAGGAAACTTCATAAAATTCTTAAGGGGTTGGACATAGATTTGTTCCCGATGTTGGGGAAGTCCAGGACAAGGGGTCACAGCTTAAGGACCTTTAAGACCGAGATGAGAAGACTTTTTTCACACAGAGAGTGGTGAGTCTCTGGAACTTCTGCCACAGAGGGTAGTTGAGGTTCAATATTTAAGAGTGAGTGCCCTTGTGGCTAAGGGGATCCAGGTCAGCCATGATCATATTGAATGAGGCTCGAAGGGTGAATGGGCACCTAATTTCTATGATGTTTCTATGTGTTTCCTAAATTCTTTATTTTTCCAGATGATGATTGGGAATGAATAGTCTAACACTCCATTGAGTTTCTACATCGATACCTTAAGTTCTTTTCTTGAATGTGTTTTTTTTTAAATTATTACATTTAGCAGGTTTTGTAAGCACATCAGAACTTATGTAAAGATTACCAGCCTAAGCTTTATGTGAATTGAAATTGTCTTCTGAACAAATTCTTCATTGCTATCATAGAATGCCTTCTGCTTGCCTAGATGACTACAGCTCAACACTATTCAGGATGAGATATGTAGGGAGGAACTGCAGATGCTGGTTGCCTAAAGAGAAAGGACTCGACCAGAAACATCACCTATTCCTTTTCTCCAGAGATGCTGCCTGATCCGCTGAGTTACTCCAGCCTTTTGTGCCTGTCTTCTATTCAGGATGAAGCAGCTGATCTGATTATAGGTCACAAAATGGCAGAAGGGGTTTAATCCGAACATGCGAAGTGTTGCACTTTGGAAGGCCAAATGTAAGGGAGGGAGGGGGCATATACAGGTAATAGAAACATAGAAACATAGAAATTAGTTGCAGGAGTAGGCCATTCGGCCCTTCGAGCCTGAATCGCCATTCAATATGATCATGGCTGATCATTCAACTCAGTATCCCGTACCTGCCTTCTCTCCATGCCCCCTGATCCCCTTAGCCACAAGGGCCACATCTAACTCCCTCTTAAATATAGCCAATGAACTGGCCTCAACTACCCTCGGTGGCAGAGAGTTCCAGAGACTCACCACTCTCTGTGTGAAAAAAAGTATTTCTCATCTCGGTCTTAAAGGATTTCCCCCTTATCCTTAAGCTGTGACCCCTTGTCCTGGACTTCCCCAACATCGGGAACAATCTTCCTGCATCTAGCCTGTCCAACCCCTTAAGAATTTTGTAAGTTTCTATAAGATCCCCTCTCAATCTCCTATATTCTAGAGAGTATAAACCGAGTCTATCCAGTCTTTCTTCATAAGACAGTCCTGACATCCCAGGAATCAGCCTGGTGAACCTTCTCTGCACTCCCTCTATGGCAATAATGTCTTCCTCAGATTTGGAGACCAGAACTGTATGCAATACTCCAGGTGTGGTCTCACCAAGACCCTATACAACTGAAGTAGAACCTCCCTGCTCCTATACTCAAATCCTTTTGCTACGAAATCTAACATACCATTCTTTCTCACTGCCTGCTGCACCTGCATGCCTACGTTCAATGACTGGTGTACATGACACCCAGGTCTCGCTGCATCTTCCCACTTTTCCTAATCGGCCAGCATTTAGATAATAGACTGCTTTCCTGTTTTTCCCACCAAAGTGGATAACCTCACATTTATCCACATTATACTGCATCTGCCAAACATTTGCCCACTCACCCAGCCTATCCAAGTCACCATGCAGTCTCCTAGCATCCTCCTCACAGCTAACACTGCCCCCCAGCTTAGTGTCATCCGCAAACTTGGAGATATTGCCTTTAATTCCCTCATCCAGATCATTAATATATATTGTAAATAGCTGGGGTCCCAGCACTGAGCCTTACGGTACCCCACTAGTCACTGCCTGCCATTCTGAAAATGGACCTGTTTACTCCTACTCCTACTTCCTGTTTGCCAGCCAGTTCTCTATCCACATCAATACTGAACCCCCAATGCCGTATGCTTTAAGGTTTGTATACTAATCTCTTATGTGGGACCTTGTCGAAAGCCTTCTGGAAGTCCAGATATAACACATCCAATAGTTCTCCCCTATCCACGCTACTAGTTACATCCTCGAAAAATTCCACAAGATTTGTCAGACATGATTTACCTTTCGTAAATCCATCTGACTTTGTCCAATGATTTCACCACTTTCCAAATGTGCTCCTATCCCATCTTTAATAACTGACTCTAGCAGTTTCCCCACTACCGATGTTAGACTAACTGGTCTGTAATTCCCCGTTTTCTCTCTCACTCCCTTCTTAAAAAGAGGGTTTTACGTTTGCTACCCGCCAATCCTCAGGAACTACTCCAGAATCTAAAGAGTTTTGAAAGATTATCACTAATGCATTCACTATTTCCGGAGCTACTTCCTTAAGTACTCTGGGATGCAGCCTATCTGGCCTTGGGGATTTATCGGCCTTTAATCCTTTCAATTTACCCAACACCTTTCCCGACTAACCTGGATTTCACTCAATTCCTCCTTTGACCCGCGGTCCCCTGCTATTTCCGGCAGATTATTTATGTCTTCCTTAGTGAAGACGGAACCAAAGTAGTTATTCAATTGGTCCGCCATCTCCTTGTTCCCCATGATCAACTCACCTGTTTCTGACTGCAAGGGACCTACATTTGTTTTAACTAATCTCTTTCTCTTCACATATCTATAAAAACTTTTGCAGTCAGTTTTTATGTTCCCTGCCAGTTTTCTTTCATAATCTATTTTTCCTTTCCTAATTAAGCCCTTTGTCCTCCTCTGCTGGTCTCTGAATTTCTCCCAGTCCTCTGGTATGCTGCTTTTTCTGGCTACTTTGTACGCATCATCCTTTGCTGTGATACTATCCCTGATTTCCCTTGTTATCCACGGATGCACCACCTTCCCTGATTTATTCTTTTGCCAAACAGGGATGAACAATTTTTGTAGTTCATCCATGCTGTCTTTAAATGTCTTCCATTGCATATCCACCGTCAACCCTTTTAGAATTAATTGCCAGTCCATCTTGGCCAATTCACATCTCATACCCTCAAAGTTACCTTTCTTTAAGTTCAGAACCCTTGTTTCTGAATTAACAATGTCACTCTCCATCCTAATGAAGAACTCGACCATATTATGGTCACTCTTGCCCAAGGGGGCATGTACAACAAGTCTGCTAACTAACCCTTCCTCATTACTCAATACCCAGTCTAAAATAGCCTGCTCTCTAGTTGGTTCCTCTACATGTTGATTTAGATAACTATCCCGCATACATTCCAAAAAATCCCTGCCAATTTGATTCACCCAATCTATATGTAGATTGAAGTCACCCATTATAACTGTTTTGCCTTTGTCGCACGCATTTCTAATTTCCTGTTTGATACCATCCCCAACTTCACTGCTACTGTTAGGTGGCCTGCACACAACATCCACCAGAGTTTTCTGCCCCTTAGTGTTTCGCAGCTCTACCCATACCGATTCCACATCCTCCAAGCTAATGTCCTTCCTTTCCATTGCGTTAATCTCCTCTCTAACCAGCAACGCTACACCACCTCCTTTTCCTTTCTCTCTATCCCTCCTGAATATTGAATATCCTTGGATGTTCAGCTCCCACCCTGGAGCCATGTCTCCGTGATCCCAACTATATCATAATCATTAATAGCTATCTGCACGTTCAACTCATCCACCTTATTACGAATACTCACATGGGGCAATGGCATGGGGCAATGGGGTAATGGCCTGGGGCAATGGCATGGTGAGAGCATGGTGAGTTTAATGGAGGTGTGTGGGACAAGATCTTTTTAACATAAAGGATGATGAGTGTCAAGTACACAATGCCGGGGTGGTGGTTGAGGCAGATAAGATAAGTGGCACTTGTGACACTTTTGAATCAGCCTATGGATATGCAAGGAATAGAGGGATATGGATTATATGCAAGTAGATAAGAGATGGTGTTAGCATTATGTTTGGACCAGACATTGTGGGCTGTGGGGCCTGTTCCTGTCCTCTATGTGTTCTATGCTCTAAAAGCATAGCTGGCTTTACAAGTGGTGCTGGCTTGAAGGGCCGAATGGCCTACTCCTGCACCTATTGTCTATTGTCTAAAATATGTATGAATTCAGATGACAAATATATGTACACACATTCACCTTATACTATTATTAGTATATAGTATACTTATATAGGTTTTCTAGATATACAAGACCAAGTGGGACCTGTTGGGTCCCTGTCACATGGGAGGCCTGGTCCCCAATGCAACCCATTCCCCAAGGCAATATTCCACCACTCACCTGTTCCCCCATCGTAACCCATTCCCCCAATGCAATATTCCACCACTCCACCACTCACCGATACTCCCAACGGAGCAGGGGCTGCTCAAATCCCCTTATTCACTTTGAGTCAATGAATAGACTCAAATTTTGACTCAACCACTCCCCCATCATACACTCCTCCCCCACCACACACTCCCCCCCACCCTCTTGTGCGGCCCAATCGTACTGAAGATGGTGGCGAGTAGCATTCTCTTTCAAACTGCTGCTGCCGTTACCCTTGGCAACCCCAAATGCAATATTCCACCACTCACCAGTTCCCCAACGCAATTCACTCTCTCTCTCTCTCCCTCGATGGTGGCACGCAGCATTCTCCTCCAAGATCCTGCTGCTGTTACCGTTGGCAACCTCTCCTTCAAGCAGGGAAGAATGTTGTGGGGGGGGGGGGTTGTGGGTGAGGGGCTATGTGGGCGGGGGGGTTGTGTGGGGAGTGTGGGTTTGTGGGCGGAGGGGTTGTGGGGGAAGGACGGTGTGTGGGTAGGGCGGGGATTGTAGGGGGAGATGGGTGAGTGGGTGGGGGGAGTGGGGGAGAGAGCGTGGAGAAAAGACAGGTAAGAGGCATGGGGGAGAGGAGAGTGTCACGGGGTAGGGGGGCAGGAAACAGTGAGGGGGACCAGAGGTGAAGGGGTTGGAGCTGGCGGTCCAATGGAGACTCACAGCGGGCACTGGTCGTTGGTTGTTCTCCTCCACTGGGATCAGAGTCTCTCCTTTCCATTTGGCAACATCGGCAACATCTCCGACTCCGCGCCGCACCCGGTCCCTCCGAAAATTGTGTCCACTTGGGGACTTCTGCCAGCCACCTGCAGCTCCAGTAAAGACGCAATGGCGCAGGGAGGGGCGGTCCATCCCGGGGAGTGACAGGAGAAGAGACCAATGTGTGCGGCGCTGACTGGCAGGAGAGGAGAGAGATTGATCTGCACATGCACGTTTCTAAAGAATTTTAAACCTCGCTAACATTTACAATTTTCCACCGAAGGGAACAAAGGGCAGGAGTAAACAGGTCCTTTTCAGAATGGCAGGCAGTCACTAATGGGGTACCACAAGGCTCAGTGCTGGGACCCCAGCTATTTACAATATATATTAATTTGGACGAGGGAATTGAATGCAACATCTCCAAGTTTGCGCATGACACTAAGCTGGGGGGCAGTGTAAGCTGTGAGGAGGATGCTAGGAGGCTGCAAGGTGCCTTGGATAGGTTTGGCGAGTGGGCAAATGCATGGCAGATGCAGTATAACATGGATAAATGTGAGGTTATCCACTTTGGTGGCAAAAACAGGAGGGTAGACTATTATCTGAATGGTGGCAAATTAGGAAAAGGGGAGATGCAACAAGACCTGGGTGTCATGGTACACCAGTCATTGAAAGTAGGCATGCAGGTGCAGCAGGCAGTGAAGAAAGTGAATGGTATGTTAGCATTCATAACGAAAGGATTTGAGTATAGGAGCAGGGAGGTTCTACTGCAGTTGTACAGTGTTTTGGTGAGACCACACCTGGAGTATTGCATTCAGTTTTGGTCTCCAAATCTGAGAAAATACATTCTTGCCATAGAGGGGGTACAGAGAAGGTTCACCAGACTGATTCCTGGGATGTCAGGACTTTCATATGAGGAAAGACTGGATAGACTCGGCTTGTACTCGCTAGAATTTAGAAGACTGAGGGGGGATCTTATAGAAACTTATAAAATTCTTAAGGGGTTGGACAGGCTAGATGCAGGAAGATTGTTCCCGATGTTGGGGAGGTCCAGAACAAGGGGTCACAGTCTAAGGATAAGGGGGAATTCCTTTAGGACCGAGATGAGGAAAACATTTTTCACACAGAGAGTGGTGAGTCTCTGGAATTCTCTGCCACAGAAGGTAGTTGAGGCCAGTTCATTGGCTATATTTAAGAGGGAGTTAGATGTGGCCCTTGTGGCTAAAGGGATCAGGGGGTATGGAGAGATGGCAGGTACAGGATACTGAGTTGGATGATCAGCCATGATCATATTGAATGGCAGTGCAGGCTCGAAGGGCCAAATGGTCTACTCCAGCACCTATTTTCTACGTTTCTATGTTTCTATGAAACATGTTACACTCACAGCACAGGAGAACCGTGAGTGAGCTGGTGAAATAACATAGGTCTATCGCGTACAGTTTTGCGCAAATAAAAAAACCGCGCAAACCAGAAGAGCCCAAGATCAGAGTTTTAGTTATGGGTATATAGATAGATATAGATAATTCATTTGCTTCTACAAAAGCCGGTAATTTTAGATTCCTGCACACTCCCCTGTTCAAGAATGTACCAAAGTAGTCTGTCTCTTACAATGGATTCCCTTCACTGCATTAAATTGAATCTAAGGTTTGGATTATTAATGATTGAAAAGGAACTAGTTACCAAATGCTAAATAGCATGAGTGCTATTGAGGGTAAGCTGGGTATGTGCATAAGGATGAAAGTTAAAAGGAAGCTAGATGGGTAAAGTTAAATAAAGCGGGGTAAGAAGAGGCTGATTTGGAACACAACTCGCAGAAAAGCAGTTTGACCCACCTCTAAGCTGCAAGAAGCGGCATTTTACCTGACTGATTGCTGGGAAGGGCAGCCGATCTTAGAGGAAAGCACACAACAACTGCCCAAGAGGCTGCCATGGAGATGAGGGGAAATATGAAACGGCGTTGTGGGAAACGGGAAGGCTAGAATCTTGACAACCTTCTGTGTGAATTGATGTCACAGTGCAGATCCTTTAATTGCTGTCTCCCTTGCTGACCTCAGCATGGAATGCTCGATGTTGTTTTGTGCGTGTTCAATGAAGGTCATATGTTGCACCCAAAGGCTCCAATTTATGTCAATAATGAAGAAATGTGCTGTCTGCGACTCAGGATGACAGTAGGTACATGACTGACATTGGTAAAGGACTGTGCATGGTAAGCTGCACTGTGCATAGGAATGCCCTTGAGCCAGTTTTCTGACTGGCACAGTTTCATCTGGAAATGATTGTGAACAGGATCAAACCAAAGAAAAAATGTTATGCTTGATTTTCACATTATAAAAAAGGGTGCTAGTGGATTGAATTTAGTGTCTAGTCTCAAGCTTGTCACTGACTTGTGTAGTTCAATATCAAGTCATATGGTGAATTCATTTGCTGGACAATGGGGTATATACTAAGATTTTTTTAAAGATAATCAAAGCAATGTGATTAATGGTTTTATCTTTTCAGGATTATCTTCAAATGTACAATCTCTGGTTAAGAAGTTGATTTTCCTTTTCAACTCATGGAAAACCATAACATTGTCACACAATGCTGATAATATAATTTCTATGTGAGCCAGCTGGAAATACATTTGTAGGAGCAGAAAAATTGTCCAGTTTTATTTAATTGCTTAACGTACATGACATTTTCAATGAATGTAAATGAAATCTAACCTAGTCCAGGCATGTTCCTGTAGTTGAAGCTCAGCAAGGGGGTTAATACCACTTATACTGTGTTCTTACCCTATTTATCTTCCACATGTATCAACAGAATCTCCAAAATTAGTTGACAAACAGATCCTATTTCATCTATTTCTAAATGATTGCTATTCCTTCAAAATATGCTCTAATTAGAAAAAATCAATTATATATTTTTAAAGTTCTTGAGTCCTCAAGAGCTCTTTCTATATTGTGATTTTTCTGTTTGCCTGAAATATGATATCAAGAATCTGAATACATAGGAAATTAAGGAGAATCATTTGTAGCCCGTGGGAGAAAAATACTGTATGCCTAATTAAAAGTATACTTTGTAAATTGCACAATCAAAGTTTTCTCACTGTGACAACAGGCTATTCAAATTAGTGATTGCTCAGATTATTATATTTGACAAAGTTTAAAAATCGAATTTAAAGGGTGATGATATTTGTCTTTTACTAAATCCACTGTCTTTGGATGTGTCACAGAACTAAGTCCTACAAGATAGCCATCATAACTATCCCCTGCAGATCTCCGCGACATACTTATTTTGCCTGTCAATTTATTTTACTACAAAATCAGATATTTTACAAGTAGTGTAGATGGTCCTGCACACCAGCTTCATGTCTGTTGTTCTCCACTTCTGTGTCATCATTAAATACATACAAAATTAGGTTCCGACTCCTCTGTTGGATGTGGTCACGTCAACATGATCTTACTTCCCTTGTAAATTAAATGATTCCCTCTTGGTCAAACTTTTATTCTGCCTCAATGCTTCATTGCTTTTTCCATTGAAGAAACCTCAAATATTTCTCTAATATGCCTGAATCATGATGCCATTACCAACAGGCCACCTTAACATGCAACTATATGGAGATTGGTGGGGAGAGAAAGGCAGTAAATTGACAGCATGCAAAACAATGTTGCCTCAAAAGAGAAGATTAAAATGAGAATTAAACTCCCCAAAGGGTACAGATATGTGAAAGAGGTTTCATTATGGAATCAATTGTTTAGCAGAAATCCATTGCTTATTTCCTTGGATTTGGTTCTAAAAAATCTGAATAACTTTAAGTTCATCAATAAATACCATTATTACAGCAAAAATAAAATTGATCCAATAATTACTTGCATGATACTGACTTCCTGATCACTATTGGTTAGCCATTATAAATCACTATTTCCAGGTTATTTGACTTTTGATTCAAATTTAGAGCCATCAAAAAAACTTACAGCTGCTCTGATTTCATCAGATGAAATGAAGAACAGTACAGAACAGGAACAGGCCCTTCAGCCCACAATGTCTGTGCCAAACTGATCTCCTCTGCCTGCACATGATCCATATTCCTCAATTCCCTACATATCTTAAAAGCCTCTTAAATGCCACTATCATATCTGTCTCCTTCACCACACCCAGCAGAGTTAAAAACATACCCCGTACATCTCCTTTAAACTTTGCCCCTCTGATAAGCCTATGCTTTCTAGTCTTTAGCATATCCACTCTGGGCAAAAAGTTTTAACTGTCCACCCTATCGATGCATCTCATAATTTTATAGACTTTTATCAGGTCTCCCCTCAGCCTCCGATGCTCCAGAAAATACATTCTCGGTTTGTCCAACCTCTCTTCATAGCTAATGCTCTCTGGGGTCAAATAAGGTGGAGGAACTGAGTGAAATTCAGGTTAGCCGGGAAGTGGTGTTGGGTAAATTGAATGGATTAAAGGCCGATAAATCCCCAGGGCCAGATAGTCTGTATCCCAGAGTACTCAAGGAAGTAGCCACAGAAATAGTGGATGCATTAGTGATAATTTTTCAAAACTCCTTAGATTCTGGAGTAGTTCCTGAGGATTGGAGGGTAGCTAAAGTAACCCCACTTTTTAAAAAGGAGGGAGAGAGAAAATGGGGAATTACAAACCAGTTAGTTTAACATCGGTAGTGGGGAAACTGCTAGTCAGTTATTAAAGATGGGATAGCAGTACATTTGGAAAGTGGTGAAATCATTGGACAAAGTCAGCATGGATTTACGAAAGGTAAATCATGTCTGACGAATCTTATAGAATTTTTCGAGGATGTAACTAGTAGAGTGGATAAGGGAGAACCAGTGGATGTGTTATATCTGGACTTTCAGAAGGCTTTTGACAAGATCCCACATAAGAGATTAGTATACAAACTTAAATCACGCGGTATTGGGGGTTCAGGATTGATGTGGATAGAGAACTGGCTGGCAGACAGGAAGCAAAGGGTAGGAGTAAACTGGTCCTTTTCAGAATGGCAGGCAGTGACTAGTGGGGTACCGCAAGGCTCAGTGCTGGGACCCCAGCTATTTACAATATATATTAATGATTTGGACGAGGGAATTGAATGCAACATCTCCAAGTTTGCGGATGACACTAAGCTGGGGGGTAGTGTTAGGTGTGAGGAGGATGCTAGGAGGCTGCAAGGTGACTTGGATAGGCTGGGTGAGTGGGCAAATGCATGGCAGATGCAGTATAATGTGAGGTTATCCACTTTGGTGGCAAAAACAGGAAGGTAGACTATTATTTGAATGGTGACCGATTAGGAAAAGGGGAGATGCAGCGAGACCTGGGTGTCATGGTACACCAGTCATTGAAAGTAGGCATGAAGGTGCAGCAGGCTGTGAAGAAAGCAAATGGTATGTTGGCATTCATAGCAAAAGGATTTGAGGACAAGAGCAGGGAGGTTCTACTGCAGTTGTACAGGGTCTTGGTGAGGCCACACCTGGAGTATTGCGTACAGTTTTGGTCTCCTAATCTGAGGAAAGACATTCTTGCCATAGAGGGAGTACAGGGAAGATTCACCAGACTGATTCCTGGGATGGCAGAACTTACATATGAGGAAAGACTGGATAGTCTTGGCTTGTACTCGCTTGAATTTAGAAGACTGAGAGGGGATCTTATAGAAACTTACAAAATTCTTAAGGGGTTGGATAGGCTAGATGCAGGAAGATTGTTCCCGATGTTGGGGAGGTCCAGAACAAGGGGTCACAGTCTAAGGATAAGGGGGAATTCCTTTAGGACCGAGATTAGGAAAACATTTTTCACACAGAGAGTGGTGAGTCTCTGGAATTCTCTGCCACAGAAGGTAGTTGAGGCCAGTTCATTGGCTATATTTAAGAGGGAGTTAGATGTGGCCCTTGTGGCTAATGGGATCAGGGGGTATGGAGAGAAGGCAGGTACAGGATACTGAGTTGGATGATCAGTCATGATCATATTGAATGGCGGTGCAGGCTCGATTGACCTACTCCTGCACCTATTTTCTATGTTTCTATGTTTCTAATGCAGATAAACCTATCTCTCCAAAGCCTCTACGTCCTTCCTGTATTGGGACGACCAGATCATTATTGTAATCCATTTGGTCCTTTGAGCCTCCACCGCCATTCTTTGTGATCATGGCTGTTCATCTACAATCAGTGACCCGTGCCTGCTTTCTCCACATATCCATTTATTCCGCTAGCCCCTAGATCTCCATCTAACTCTCTTTTAAATTCATCCAGTGAATTGGCCTCTACTGCCTACTGTGGCCGAGAATTCCACAAATTCACAACTTTCTGGGTGAAAACGTTTTTCTCATCTCAGTTTTAAATGGCCTCCCCTTTATTCTTAGACTGTGGCCCCTGGTTCTGGACTCCCCCATCATAGGGAACATTTTTTCCTGCATCTAGCTTGTCTAGTCCTTTTACAATTTTATATGTTTTTCCTCTCATCCTTCAAAATTTCCAGTGAATACAAGTCCAGTCTTTCCAATCTTTCTTTATATGACAGTCCCGCCATCCCGGGGATTAACCTCGTGAACCTACGCTGCACTGACTCAATAGCAAGGATGTCCTTCTTTAAATTAGGAGACCAAAACTGCATACAATGCTCCAGATGTGGTCCCACCAGGGCCCTGTACAACTGCAGAAGGACCTCTTTACTCCTATACTCAAATCATCACGTTATGAAGGCCAACATGCCATTAGCTTTCTTCACTGCCTTCTGTACCTGCATGATTACTTTCAGCGACTGGTGTACAAGGACACCCAGGTCTCGTTGTACCTCCCCCTTACCTAACCTAATCCCATTGAGATAATAATCTGCCCCCTTGTTTTTGCCACCAAAGTGGATAACCTCACATTTATCTATATTATACTGCATCTGCCACGCATCTGCCCACTCACTCAACCTGTCCAGGTCACCCTGCAACCTCCTAGCATCCTCTTCGCATTTCAAGCTGCCACCCAGCTTTGTGTCATCTGCAAATTTGCTAGTGTTACTTATAATCCCATAATCTAAAACATTAATATATATTGTAAATAGTTGTGGCACTTCGCTCGCCACTGCCTGCCATTCTGACAGGGACCCGTTTATTTCTATTTTCTGTCTGCCAACCAATTCTCTATCCATGTCAATACCCTACCCAAAATACTATGTGCTCTAATTTTGCCCACTAATCTCCCACGTGGGACCTTAAAGGATTTCTGACAGTCCAGATACACTACATCCACTGGCTCTCCTTCATCCATTTTACTTGTCGCATCCTCAAAAATTTCCAGAAGATTAGTCAAGCAGGATTTCCCCTTCATAAATCCATGCTGACTTGGACTAATCCGTTTACTGCTATCCAAATCCATCGTTATTGCTTCTTTAATAATTGACTCCAGCATCTTCCCCGATTTCAAGCTAACTGGTCTATAATTCTTAAGGGTACACAAAAAGCTGGAGAAACTCAGCGGGTGCAGCAGCATCTAAGGAGCGAAGGATATAGGCGACGTTTCGGGTCGAGACCCTTCTTCAGACGGTCTATAATTCCCTGTTTTCTCTCTCGCTCCTTTCTTGAAAAGTGGGATAACATTAGCTACCCTCCAATCTATAGGAACTGATCCTGAATCGAGGTGGGAGATTGCAATCTTCACGTGGTTTGACCCTGTTTTGACTAATGCAATCAACCCGACGTGTACAATCAAATAAGATCAAATAGAACAAGTTGTCCTACAACTTTAGGCTGTGAAAGCCATAAGCAAGAAGAAAAAGATCCTAAATCTATAGAACATTGGAAAATGATCACCAGTGCATCCACCTCCTTGAGTACCCTGGGTTGCAGACCATCAGGCCCTGGGCATTTATCAACCTTCAGTCCCATCAGTTCACCCAATACTATTTTTCGCCTAATGCAAATTTATTTCAGTTCCTCTGTCTCCCTAGATCCTCTGTCCTCTAGTACATCTGGGAGGTTGCTTGTGTCTTCCTTAGAAGACTATACTATAGATACAGTAAACCTTGATTTTTACATACTTGCTTTTGACATAGGAAGTAGCCATTTGGCCCAACGAGCCCAACTGAGTGAAACCTTATCAATCCCATTCCAGTGGCCACTTAACCTATCAGTCATTCGGAGGATGGCACGGGAGACCATATCGCGCAGAAAAATCAATGTTGTTTCAGGGAGAATGAGCACAAAGAGATTGTGGGATTGAACCTGGAGCCTTGAGACTATATTAAAGAATATCCTCAAAATATAGAGCAAAGCAAATCAATTCTGTGGGTTCTGAAACAGAATCATGCAGCATGGAAAGAGGCCCTTTGGCCCAACTTGCCATAACTGACCAACATGTCTCATCTACACCAATCCCAGCTGCTAAATGGTTAAAGAGCATTTTATAAGAGATGAAGATTCAACCGTAGTGGAACAGGAGGTGTTTAATGGGGCAGGTGAGTGAGTAGTCTGGTAAATGGTATGCTTCTACTGCCATTATCACTATTGTTTAATGTTCCCAATGAAGTGATTCAAGTTTCTCAGTGTCATTCCATACTTCCCTCTCCATATTGATTGGTCACAGGCCAGGAAAACCAGGATGATATTGAAATTTTTAGGTAGATTTTAATAATTTTCTGAATTATCTTTTCAGTCTTTATGCCCTCGTGCTTTGACAGAGGTCTAAATAGAATGTCTATTTGTGAGTTTAGCATGGAACATGCAAATGAGATGGCACACCAATCTGATTTAGCTGAGTGTAATTAGGCCCTTAATTCTGGAGATGATTGCCCTGGATAATGATACTCACAGTGGTTCATTTGTCCTGCTAATCAATCTGGAGATGTTGTAGAGGCAGTGTTTGTGGTATCTCTTTAGTGTTTTGAGGTGCCTGCTGCAGATAGTCACCTTACTCAGAGGTGAACAAGCGGAGAAGGATCACTGCCTTTCAGGAGAACATGTTGGATTTGAGGTAATGAATGTAATTTTAAATATTTGCTTCATTGAGTGGCTGAAATATAGAAAGTGATCCCATAGAAAGTGATCCAGACATCCACATCTGCGCCAGGTGTGTCTAGATGGGGCTCCTAAAGGACTGCGTTAGGAACCTGGAGCAGCAGCTCAATGACCTCCGTCTGATCAGGGAGAGTGAGGAGGTCATAGAGAGGAGCTACAGGGAGGTAGTCACTCCAAAACCACAGGAGGCAGACAAGTGGGTCACGGTTAGGAAGGGCAAGGGGCAGAGGCAGGGGCTAGAGAGTACCCCTGTGAATGTACACCTTGAAAATAGGTACTCCAGTTTGAGTGCTGTTGGGTTGGACAGCCTGCCTGGGGGTAGCAACAGCGACTGGGCCTCCGGTACAGAGACCGGCCCTGATGCTCAGAAGCATAAGGAAAAGAAGAGGAGGGCATTAGTAATAGGGGACTCCATAGTTAGGGGGTCAGATTGGCGATTCCGTGGATGCAGTCCGGAGACCCGGATGGTAGTTTGCCTCCCTGGTGCCAGGGTCCGGGATGTGTCTGAACGTGTCCAAGATATCCTGAAAAGGGAGGGAGAGGAATCTGAGGTCGTGGTACATATTGGTACCAATGACATAGGTAAAAAAAGAGAGGAGGTCCTAAAAGGAGAATTTAGGGAGTAAGGAAGAGGGCTATGGAAAAGGACCACAAAGATAACAATCTCAGGATTACTTCCTGTGCCACGCGACAGTGAGAGTAGGAATGGAGCAGGGTAGAGGATAAACGCGTGGCTGAAGGACTGGTGTGGAGGGCAGGGATTCAAGTTTCTGGATCATTGGAACCTCTTTCTGGGAAGGAGTGACCTGTATAAAAAGGACGGGTTGCACTTGAACCCAAGGGGGACCAGTATCTTGGCGGGGAAATTTGCAAAGGCTTCTGGGGGGACTTTAAACTAGATAGGTTGGAGGGAGGGACTCAAATAGAGATAGCTAGGAGATGGTGTCTGAGGCAGGGGCAGAGAAGGGAAGCACTCAGACCCAACATGTACGGGGGGAAGAAGAAAAAAATAATAAACAGAGAATAAGAGGTGGTGGGTGTCTTAAAGGTGTGAGCAGAGAGAAAGAGGGGTATAAAATGACAATAGAAGCAAGTGGTAGCAAGGTGAAAAGTAATAGTGGCTGGCAGACAAATCCAGGAAAAAAAATCAAAAGGGGCCACATGTCAACATAATTGTATAAAAGGTAAACGTGTTGTAAAAACAAGCCAGAAGACTTTGTGTCTCAATGCGAGGAGCATTCATAATAAGATGGATGAGTTGAAGGTGCAGATAGCTATTAATGACTATGCTATAGTTGGGATCACGGAGACATGGCTCCATGGTGACCAAGGCTGGGAGCTGAACATCCAGGGATATACAATATTCAGGAGGGATAGACGGAAAGGAAAAGGAGGTGGGGTAGCGTTGCTGGTGAGAGAGGAGATTAATGCAGTAGAAAGGAAGGACATTAGCATGGAGGATGTGGAATCGATATGGGTAGAGCTGCGAAACTCTAAGTGGCAGAAAACGCTAGTGGGAGTTGTGTACAGGCCACCTAACAGTAGTAGTGGAGTTGGGGATGGCATCAAACAGGAAATTAGAAGTGCGTGCAACAAGGTTACACAGTTATAATGGGTGATTCAATCTGCATATAGATTGGGTGAATCAAATTGGCAGGGGTGCCGAGGAAGATGATTTCTTGGAATGTATGCGGGATAGTTTTCTAAACCAACATGTGGAGGAACCAACGAGAGAGCAGGCTATTCTAGACTGGGTATTGAGTAATGAGGAAGGGTTAGTTAGCAGTCTTGTTGTGCGTGGCCCCTTGGGCAAGAGTGACCATAATATGATTGAGTTCTTCATTAGGATGGAGAGTGACATAATTAAGTCAGAAACAAGGTTCTGAACTTAAACAAAGGTAACTTTGAAGGTATGAGCCGTGAATTGGCCAAGATAGACTGGCAGGTGAGTCTTAAAGGGTTGACAGTGGATGTGCAATGGAAGGTATTTAAAGACCGCATGGATGAACTACAACAATTGTTCATACCAGTTTGGCAAAAGAATAAATCAGGGTAGGTGGTGCATCCATGGATAACGAGGGAAATCAGGGATAGTATAAAAACTAAAGATGAGGCATACAAATTGGCCAAAAAAATAGCCTACCTGTGGACTGGGAGAAATTCAGAATCCAGCAGAGGAGGACAAAGGGCTTAATTAGGAAAGGGAAAATAGATTACGAAAGGAAACTGGCAGGGAACATAAAAACTGACTGCAAAAGCTTTTATAGATATGTGAAGAGAAAGAGACTAGTTAGAACAAATGTGGGTCCCTTGCAGTCAGAAGCAGGTGAATTGATCATGGGGAACAAGGACATGGCAGACCAATTGAATAACTACTTTGGTTCCGTCTTCACTAAGGAAGACATAAATAATCTGCCGGAAATAGCAGGGGATCGGAGGTCAAATAAGATGGCGGAACTGAGTGAAATCCAGGTTAGCCGGGAAGTGGTGTTGGTTAAATTGAATGGATTAAAGGCCGATAAATCCCCAGGGCCAGATGGTCTGCATCCCAGAGTGCTCAAGGACGTAGCCACGGAAATAGTGGATGCATTAGTGATAATTTTTCAAAACTCCTTAGATTTTGGAGTAGTTCCTGAGGATTGGAGGATAGCTAATGTAACCCCACTTTTTAAAAAAGGGGGGAGAGAAAAAGCGGGGATTTACGGACCAGTTAGTCTAACATCGGTAGTGGGGAAACTGCTAGAGTCAGTTATTAAAGATGGGATAGCAGCGCATTTGGAACGTGGTGAAATCATTGGACAAAGTCAGCATGGATTTACAAAAGGTAAATCATGTCAGACGAATCTTATAGAATTTTTCGAGGATGTAACTAGTAGAGTGGATAAGGGAGAACCAGTAGATGTGTTATATCTGGACTTTCAGAAGGCTTTCGACACATGGTATTGGTGGTTCAATATTGATGTGGATAGAGAACTGGCTGGTGGACAGGGAGCAAAGGGTAGGAGTAAACGGGTCCTTTTCAGAATGGCAGGCAGTGAGTAGTGGGGTACTGCAAGGCTCAGTGCTGGGACCCCAGCTATTTACAATATACATTAATGATTTGGACGAGGGAATTGAATGCAACATCTCCAAATTTGCAGATGACACCAAGCTGGGGGGTATAGTTAGGTGTGAGGAGGATGCTAGGAGGCTGCAGGGTGACTTGGATAGGCTGATGGGCAGATGCATGGCAGATGCAGTATAATGTGGATAAATGTGAGGTTATCCACTTTGGTGGCAAAAAGATGAGAGTAGATAATAATCTGAATGGTGGCAGATTAGGAAAAGGGGAGATGCAATGAGACCTGGGTGTCATGGTACACCAGTTATTGAAAGTAGGCATGCAGGTGCAGCAGACAGTGAAGAAAGCAAATGGTATGTTAGCATTCATAGCGAAAGGATTTGAGTATAGGAGCAGGGAGGTTCTACTGCAGTTGTAAAGGGTTTTGGTGAGACCGCACCTGGAGTATTGCATACAGTTTCAGTCTCCAAATCTGAGGAAAGACATTCTTGCCGTAGAGGGGGTTCAGAGAAGGTTCATCGGACTGATTCCTGGGATGTCGGGACTTTCATATGAAGAAAGACTGGATAGACTCGGCTTGTACTCACTGGAATTTAGAATATTGAGGGGGGATCTTATAGAAACTTACAAAATTCTTAAGGGGTTGGACAAGCTAAATGCAGGAAGATTGTTCCAGATGTTGGGGGAGTCCAGAACAAGGGGTCACAGTCTAAGGATGAGGGGGAATTCCTTTAGGACCGAGATGAGGAAAACATTCTTTACACAGAGTGGTGAGTCTCTGGAATTCTCTGCCACAGAAGGTCGTTGAGGCTAGATCATTGGCTATTTTCAACAGGGAGTTGGATGTGGCTCTTGTGGCTAAAGGGATCAGGGGGTATGGCGAGAAGGCAGGTACGGGATACTGAGTTGGATGATCAGCCATGATCATATTGAATGGCGGTGCAGGCTCGAAGGGCCGAATGGCCTACTCCTGCACCCATTTTTCTATGTTTCTATGTTTCTATGTTTTCTGGCCTTTTATCGTGGACATATCATAAAAGGCTTGGATAGAGTGGATGTGGAGGGGATGTTTCCACCAGTGGGAGAGTCTATGACTAGAGGTCACAGCCTTAGAATTAAAGTATGTTCTTTTAGAAAGGAGATGAGGAGAAATTTCTTTCATCAGAGGGTGGTGAATCTGTGGAATTATTTGTCACAGATGGCTGTGAAGGCCAAGTCAGTGCATATTTTTAAGGCAGAGATAGATAGATTTTTGATTTGGTACAGGTGTCAGAGGTTATGGGGAGAAGGCAAGAGAATGGGGTTAGGAGGGAGAAATCGATCCGCCATGATTGAATGGTGGAATAGACTTGATGGGCCGAAGGGCCTAATTCTACTCCTATCACTTATGGCGTTATGATCTTTATTATCAAGAGATGGTATTGTAGACCGAAAATATGTTGGAAAAGCAATTTTTTGTGAATGGTCCATTCTCTGATTTGCCTCAGTGAACAAACCAATGATGATGTGTAACTAAATCTCCAAGTGTGTACAGTCTTGTCAATAACTGATCAAATGTGCAATCGACATCAACAATTGGGAAACCAATGCCAAGGAAGGGAAACTTTGGTGAACCATCATCCAAGAAGGAACCGTGACCTTCGAAGCCAAGAGATATGCAGAATTTTAAAAAAGAGAAGAAAACGGAAAGAGAGGCAGCAACAACCAAAGACCGATCTGCCATCTGGAATTACATGTCCTGAATTACGAAGAAGTTTCAAAGCCAGGATTGGACTCATAAGCCACCTGAGAGTCCATAAAAAACAACAGAACGTAAAAACAACAGAACGTAGACCATCACCCTCGACCTCGAGGGATAGCCACAATGACGAGATTTCACTGCTCCATGCATGACTACACTTAATGCATTCATTCACTCGCTTTGACTCTCTACCAATTGAACAGGTCATTACTGCTATTCATATTGTTATAATCATCATTATCAATAAAATGTACTGTGCCAATCAGTGTGTTATTTTCATCTGGATGTTGTTATCATGAAAAGTGCTTGCAGACAGGTTCATAGTTCCTTGATGCAATGATATACTTCATATCATGTCTGGATCTCAGTGGGAACAAACTCTATTTAAACTTTATTGCAAGCTTTAATTCCCCAAAATAGCACATCACAAAATTTCATACTGCAAAATGTATCAATCTGCTGATAAGCATTGTCTCAAGAGAAAGCTTAAATGAAAGCCTTTGAGCAATAATAAGCTAAATTTAATCCTAACTAAAACAAGATCCCACAGGTCCTTTCAGATCGTCCATTTCCTCAATATGGAAGGCCCAAAGTAACCAACAATTTTTCCTCACATTTTCTTCATTGCAGCAATTTGTAAGCAATTTGAGGATTGCTATTACTATGTTTGGCTTCACAGGTGAGAACACTTCTACAACAACTCTGGATTATGGAACATTTAAATCATGTGCAAAATCAGAGTCATGGTTTACTATTTATTATGATCATGGCTGACCTGATTGTCACCTCAAATCTGCATTTCTGTCCATCCATGAAATTCATCTCTCTCTGCTTTAAAAATATTCAAAAATGCTGGCTGCTTCCAAAGACTCAAAAAATGACTTAAATAGGTGACCTTTCATTTTAAAATGGTAACTTCTAATTCTGGGTTCTACCACAAAAGGTTTCATCTTCTCCACACCTACTCTGACAAAAGTCCTCAGCATCATTTGTTTCAGTCAAGTCCTCTCTCATTCTTCCAAATTCCAGCAGACACAACTCTGGCTTCTTTGACCTTTCTTTATCAGACAAATGCCCATTCCTGGTATCATTAGCCTTCTCAGACCTGCTTCCAACAGACTTGCATCCTCCATTTTATTTCGGAGTCACGTGAGTGATTCCGTGAAGAAGCCCAGCCAGTCCGCCTGCACGTCAGTACGTCAGCCGCATTGGCACGAGCACCAGACTGGCAGGGCAGCGCTCCTGCCGGCGGTAAGTTAAACCTGGAAGGTAAGTTATTTTTACTTGCCAGGGTTTTTTCAAGCAGGAGCCTCTCTTCACAGAGGTTTTCCTACCAGATTCACAGCTCGACGAGTGAGCCGACTATGGGGACCCCGGTCCGACCGCGGAAGCGGATAACCGGCAAAAGATCGGGTTTTTAGATAAGCAGCCACTGCCAGACAGTCAGTGGTTTTCCAGCCTGCGGGGATGCCATGGAGTAGCAAGGAGATAATGCCAGTGTCGCTGACAGTGCAGTCAGCGGCTCACAGACGTTGGTCCCCAGGCAGGGAGTAAAATTGGTGGAGAAAGGGCTTGTTTAGCCCTGTGGGACTCGGGTGTCGGGCTGGTGAGAAGGGTTTTTCCTCTAATAATAAAGTTTGCATGTATGCTATAGTGTTTTAAAGTCAAAAGTCAAAAGAGTTATTGTCATGTGTCCCTGTCAGGACAATGAAATTATTTCTTGCTTAGCACAAGTTGCTGTGAAGTGTTAAAATTGCTTTAACCCTTCACAGGTGAAGCTCCTACACGGGAATAGCGTGTGCCACGCCAGCAGCGCCTGGGACAGGGCTGTTTCATTTGTGACATTGCCGGCCTACGGGAGAGCCGTGCCAGCTGCGCCTGGGAAAGGGCTGTTTCATGTCAAAAAGTGCCAGCCTCTATGAGAGGCGGGGCCAGCAACGCCTGGGACAGGGTTGCTCAAAGTAACACATAAGTCTGCTAGGCCCACGGAGTCGGGGGAAGATTCCCCGCCGGGGCTGGATAGTGCATTTGAGACCACTATCCCAAATGCAGCAACTATTACATACAGTGCTACAGCAGGGCACACGCCAGCAGGAGGAGTGTCAGCGCCACCCTGAACAAAAAGCCGCCAGCAGCACCTAGTAGAGAACTGTTTGATAGCATCCTCATGGATGAGGAGGCGTGAGCCATGGGTCATCTTAGCTCTGACCCCGACTCTGATGGTAATATTGAGCCAAATGTTCCACCTCCGCAGGCCGCACCAGCAGCGCCAGTTGACAGAGCTGCTACAGGTCTCCCTCTTGGAGGGTGAGACCAAGACGGGTCAGTATCCTGCTGACGCTGAGTCTCAGGGTATGGCCGTGGGGCAGACCCCAAGGGATGAAGGGCACATGTCAGAGGTACTTTTTCTTGACAACAAAGTTGCCATCCCAGCAGAAAGTTCTATTCGGGTATAGGTCCCATTGGTTCATATCAGCATAGGTATCCTGTGGCGTGCGGCAGTACCTGTTTAAGGCTGCCTACGAATCGCCCTCTCTGAGGAGGGGAGTGTGAAAGATATAACTGACTCCAGGCTCTAAAGAAGTCGATGGAACATACTGGAGCACATATGTGCCAGCAGTGAACAGCGCCAACAGGGGGATGTGAGAGCCAGCTGCTGAATCTGTTATTCGGGTAGGCCTATTCAACAGGGGAGAAAAGCAGACGAATCAAGTAAGGCCAACGGCGAGCAAAGGTTCATCGTTTCAGAACGCACCCCAGGCGCTCATCGGCAGGAGGCGGTTCACTGGAGCTGGGGGCAGCATGATAGCTGGGAAGAAATTCCATGCACCCTACCAACCCTACTCAACAAAGTGGGTCTGGCACTTCCAAAACATGGGTAAGTGCACCACTCACAAGTTGTAATATTTACACTTGTTTGTACACAACACAAAGGATAAAAACATCTGCTTAGAGGCACAGTACTAGCATTCCAAGCAGGTTTGGATTATGGCCAGGGTTGTCTTTGAAGATAAGGTTGGAAATCGGGCCAGAGTTCTCATGCAAAGCACCCATGGAATAAGGCAGTAGTGGTCTGTTTATTATGGAAAATGGAGAGTGTCGCATATGAACTTTCTGAATATGAAAACGTCTTTCCTGACTAACAGATTCATAAGGGTCTCAAAGATTCATTCTATGCAGTCCCATTACAGAGGTTATCAAAGACAATATAACTGTACTAATAACAGTAAAACATTGTGGAAGGCACAAACTGTTTGTTGGCCATTGGGATTTACCTTTAACTATTAATTAGCCTATGACTCCGCCCTGTGGCAATAGATTGGAGTTAATAGCAACCTGTTATAAAACTGACTTCTATTTCATCAAGAGTAATTGGCAATATAGTAACTTCAAGTTGCTACTCTATGATGGTGACATATGTTAGTCACATGGCAATCAAGTAAAAGTATCCTGTAATAATTACCTAATCTCCTTTGCCACTGGTGTATCATCCAGTTCAGATCGATGACAACACAGAATAGGTATTGGATCTCAAAGTTTTGAAAGTATGGTTCAATGCTACATCGAATATCGACATGTTGGTTCATGTTTATTCACTGATTGTAAAAATATGTGGCACAACAGTGTGGAGAAAAACATTCTCGTTACAAAAAGGAGGAATGTTCTTTTATGTCTTCCTCCATTTTGCCTCATTAGTCGGGTCTTAAAACAGTCAGCAAGACCTCGCTTTAGGGTTTGTACTGTCGGACTGGCTAAGCAGCCATGTTGCCTGCTTTCGTCAGGATTTAATAATACAATGGTATTCAGTTATTCTAAAAAACAAAAACTTTGCTGGTTCAAACTGTGGTTTAGGAAACCGGCCTCTGCATAATAAAACAATTATTGACTTACACATTCTGAATGGATTGACGTACGGCTCAGGTTGTCACATCAATCCATGGATGTGGTCACTACAGAGTGCAGGGATAGCACCCAAAAAAGCAGTACATTCCTATTGAGGGGACCGGAAGTGGTTTTGTTTAAATGTTAATGTTACATTTAATACGGTACAGATTACTGACGTCTTCCAGTTCATTCTAAAATGGTCTTTGACAATAATTCAGTTATAGACCCACTACAGCTGCAACAAACGGGAACCACTCTGTCGGGTTCAACCCGGATATCGAGTTGTAAAAGAGATCTTGACACAAGTTCTCCCACTACAAGAATATGCAGTTTGGATATTCAAAATGTGTCAACAATACTTCATCAGGGGGTTCCAGCTACATCCTTATTCATGACACTAATATCAGCACAACGAGGGTAAAACATTGCAAATGCTGTGGCTAGATAGGATGGAGCTGGCTGCAGGTGCCATTACATTTTACATTCTGATCTACACAAGCAGAGCAGACCAGGGGTGGCAGGATTTAAGATCATTTTTCGGATACCCCACGGACTCGCGTCTATGGGGGAGGGCAGGCTTGCTATATTATATCAAGGCCACCAGAATCCTAAGAAGTGTGGAATCAGCATTGTTTATTAAGCGACAAACAACCACACAAAGGAAGGTCGGTTCAGACTATTTCAAGGTGGCAGCAGCAGGTTCTGGTAATGCAGGTAATAACACTGACAATTATACATTTCATTTCACCAGGGCAGCATCAATGACAGCGGCCAGGGCAATGGACATTCCCATCGACCATATCCTCATGACCGCAGGATGGTCAACTGAATTTTTATTTTTTATTTTTACCATAGGCCGGTTACTGACCCGGGGTATTTGCCCATTCTGTTTTGCGTCCACTTTAGCCTCCCCTGAGATACAGGGGTTGCTATTGATTTCTTTATTAACGTAAACCATTAATACATTTCAATCAATGTCATGCTTAATGCATTTTTGATTATTCACTCATCCTGAGTCAATCGATGCAGTGAGACACAGAGATTTGGATCTGAGGCATAAAATCACAGGGCTTTGAACCCTTCATGGAATCACTCACGTGACTCCGAAATAAAATAGTAAGATTAAACGAGAACTTACCAGTTTGAAGTTTGATCTTGATTTTATGAGGAGTTATGTTGGTGATTAAGTGCCCTTCCCACCCAACCCTCTCACAAAGATCATCTGGTAGTTCTCGGGTTGCTAATGTTACTATGTTTACTTCGATTTTGGTTATTTGTGATTTCATACCACTGCTTTGAAGATTGACGCGCATGCGGACTGGCTGGGCTTCTTCACGTAATCACCAACGTAACTCCTCATAAAATCAGGATCAAACTTCAAACTGGTAAGTTCTCATTTAATCTTACTATTAAATAAGGATACCAAAACTGAACACAATTGCACAGCCATGATAACTGGTGTAAAGTCCCTCTTTTTGTGTACAATTCCCCTGGCACATTATTGTTACCCACATATTAGACCTGAAAAAGATGCTCCAAGGAACCAAGATCCCTCTTCATCTTAATACTTTGCAATCCCTCACCATCTAGATATTGTGTTTCATATTTTTTTTCTTTATAGTATTTATCTCTCTTTACATTTAATTCCTGTTAGCTAGCCAATCATTTACCCATGCTAGATGTGACCTCCCATCATATAGGCTTTTATTCACCACAATAATCTTCGATGAACATCTTGTCAACTGTGTTCTGGAAATCTAAGTATATACAGCAGGGAGAGTGTCTAACTATACATACATTACTGGGCTGCATAAGGGTGCAGGCTCTGTACAATGTGATTGAGTTTGAATGCACAATTTAGAAATCACCTGTATAGTTCTTTTCCCATTATGCTTGAAAACTAAGCTTTAGCATGTACTGATTGGAGGCTGAGGGCTGTGAGAAGTAGCAAAGTAATGTAACAGCGGGGAGTTGGAAAGTCTGGTGTTCTGGGTGCAAGCCTCCATAATCTTTTTGTGAATCAGGCCCCTTGGATACCTTAGGTTTTGTCCTCAGAAGCTTTTAGAATATTGATGTTAATTAAATTCTTTCATTAAAGCTGTTTGAAATGTTGAACACTAAAAATGTGCTCCCTTCATATTCTCCCTATATGGACAATTCTATCCTAATTCTGTCCTCTTTAACATCCAAAGTAGTGAAGAAAATAAATCCATTGTAACAATTGTAAGCGTGGCACGGAGGCTGTTCTCTCTGTGACCTGCGTGGGTTTACTCTGAGAACTTTGGATTCTTCCCACACTCTAAAGACGTTCAGGTTTGTTGGTTAATTGACTTGGTATAAATGTAAACATTGTCTCTAGTGTAGGATGGTGTTAATGTCAGGGGATCGCTGGTTGGTACGGACTCAGAGGGATGAAGGGCCTCTTTTCACGCTGTATATCTAAACTAAAAACTAAACTAAATTGAAATTTTATTTAATTATCTGGTGTAACATTATGATGCTATCACATTAAAATTGTTTTAGGATATGGGACAGGAAAGGGTGGGAAGATTGAGAGAGGACGAAGAGTGCAAAAAAAGTAGATCAATAGAATAATAGCAGTTTCTATTGTTTGTGGCAGTGAAATGTTACCTTAAAAGTGGGGCCTCACAGCCACAAAGTTACTACAATTCTAGAAATGCAAACCAGTTCCCCAGCAAATGGAATCAGCAGTGAAGCAATGAGACTGGAGTTGCAGGCAGGGAAGTGAACTAGACACAGGGATACATAAACAAAAGGTGATCTGAACAGGAGTAGACCACATGGCTTCTCAAGCCTGCCCAGCTATGATCATATTGCCCCACCGTTCAATACGGTCAAGGCAGATCTACCTGTCATTAATACCATTGTGGACAGAGTGCAGAAAAGATTTATGAGGATGTTACCAAGACCTTTTTCACACAAAGGGTGGTGGGTGTATGGAACAAGTTGCCAGAGGTGGTAGTTGAGGCTGATCCGATTGTTTAAGAAACAGTTGGACAGATACATGGATAGGACAGGTTTGGAGGGTGTGGATCAACCGTGGGCAGGTGGGACTAGTGTAGCTGGGACAAGTTGGCCAGTGTGGGCAAGTTGGGCCAAAGGGCCTGTTTCCACACTGTATCACTCTATGACTCTTTCAAAGGTTGGGTAGGCTGATATTTCAGTCCTTGGAGTGCTGGAGGCTGAGGGGTATATTGAATTAGCTGCCAGATGAGGCATGATTTAAAAGACATTTGGATGGGTACATGGATAGGAAAGGTTTAGAGGGAGATGGGCCAATTGAGGGCAGCTGGGACTTGTGTAGACGGGATATCTTGGTCAGTATGAACAAGTTGTCCTCAGTTTTAACCCGCCTCTATACCAGATTCCCCACAACCCTCAATCCCTCATTTTACAAACAAGTAATCTACCTCCACTTTAAATGTTTTTAATGAGATAGCTTGGAGCAGTGAATTCCAGAGATTCTCCACGTTTTGCATGAAGCAATGTTAAATAACTGCCCCTTTAAGTTACAATAATGAGCCCTCATTCAAGATTCCCCCACGAATGAAAACATTTCATTATCCGCTGTGTCATGCTCCCTTAGGAACTTAGATGTTTCAATGACATCACACCTCATTCTCCTAAATACCAAAGACATAGACCCAAAATATTTAGCCTATCTTGTTAGGACAATACCTTCATCCCAGGAATTAGCTTGATGAATGTTCTCTGGATTGCTTCCAATGCTCCAATTTTCCTTTGTTAGACCAGGGAGGTATTCTGTGTGCCATCTACCAGGTGTGGCCCACCAACGCCCTGTACAATTGTAACAAATTTATACAAATAACCAATAGTCTATATTTAGTAGTCATTCATGGGAAGTTGTTCCTCATGAGATTGTTGTTGGATTGCCCAAAGGCACAATTGTAAGCAATGCTTATTTTTTGTGGACATAAAGGTACATCAATTAAAATTAGGTTACATCAATACACCTTCCTCTTCTGTTTTGATTTTGTGGCCAATCAAACTTCTAATTTAATAAACTAATAACGGAAAAGTATAAAATCACACATGTTAAAAATTAAATATTATTAAAATAATATACACTAATTTAAAAAAAAAAGTTTTAAAGTTGCTGGTACACTAAATTAGTGTGTACCATCACAAGAAAAAAGCACTGATTGTTAAGTATTACACATAATTTAGTTTATGACAAGAAACGTTAGTAAGGGAAACCTAATGCCAACCATTCATTAAGATTGTTATTGTTACTCTCAACTTCAAATAAAGGTATGACATAAAATGCTGGAGTAGCTCAGCGGGTGACGCAGCATCTCTGGAGAGAAGGAATGGGCGACGTTTCGGGTTGAAAACCTTTTGAAGGGTCTATCTTTTCTCTCCAGAGATTCTTCCTCACCCGCTGAGTTATTCCAACGTTTGGTGTCCTACCTTCGATTTAAACCAGCATCTGCAGTTTTTTCTTACACTTTCAAATAAAGGCATTTCTGCAGAATATGGAATTCTAGTTTGTTTTCACATATTACAATCCCTGGAGAAGACATTAGCACAGATGATGGCAAACATACTACCAGTACATTGTAAACACAGGAGTGACTCGAGTCCTACATACCACTACCACCTTATAGGTTATAAGGAATAAGAGTAGAATTGGACCATTCGGCCCATCAAGACAACTCCGCCATTCAATCATGGCTGATCTATCTCTCCCTCATAACCCCGTTCTCCTTCCTTCTCCCCATAACCTCTGACACCTGTACTAATCAAGAATCTATCTATCTGTGCCTTAAAAATATCCACTGCCGGCCTCCACAGCCACCTGTGGCAGAATTCCACATATTCTGTTTCTCAGACTATAGGGATTGAGTTTAACTCAGTTATATTTTACAGCTGTGTTTCATATTATTATACTCACCAAGTAGTAAATATATAACACGTTATTAAGTGTTATATATTGAATAAATGGTGAGTATAATATAATGTCGATAGGGGCGCTGCACTGACAGCAGCCTCTGCCTGCAGCCCGTTTGTTTTTCCTCTTTTTCTTAAATTTTTAGTCAGTTTAAAGTCGTTTTTTTGGGGAATCTTTGACTTTTATATGTGGGGGAGGGGGGCAGGGTAAGGGGGAAACTAACTCCCAGGAACTTCCTGGCGGGGACGTGACTATTTCTCCGAGTCGCGTCCTCGCCCCCCACCTCGCGGCCTACCCCCTGGATTGGAGCGGCCTTTCCTGCCAGGGACCGGGAACCGGACCAGAGCCGCAGCAGCGGCGGCGCTGGAGTCACCGCGGAGCGGGCGATGCCTACCTGGGTCGTCATTGGAGCTCCGGAGCGTTGGGCCGCTGCTCCAACATTGTGGAGCTCTGGTTTAGAGAGCTCCCAACGCGGGCGGCGCTGAACAACTGCATGGAGTCCTGGGGCCCTTTGCCGAGGGCCTCCAACGTTGTATCTCCACCCGGCGTGGCCAGTGGAGTTTGGGAGCCGCGGACTCCGGTAGGAGGGGGCCGACTCGGGGTCCAGGCCGCTGAGGACATCCCCCAGCCCCGACATCGGATTTACATCACCTCGGGGAGCGGGCCTGGACATCAGGCCGCCCGTAGCGGTGACTGCGGAGGGATCGGGGAGGTCCCGACCACGGGGGAACATTGGAGAGTATTGGGAAGAGACTGACTTTGGTGCCTTCCCTCACGGTGGGAAATTTTGATCCTGCTGTGAGGGGATGTTTGATGTTTTATGTTGAATTACTGTCTACTCTGTGTTGTGTTCTTTATTTTTGGCTGTATGGTGACTTCATTTCACTGTGCCAATTGGCACATGTGACAAATAAAATCTATCTGTATCTGTATCTGGGTTATAGAGCGATACAGCGTGGAAACAGGCCCTTCGGCAGAAATTGCCTACACCGGCCAACATGTCCCAGCTACACTAGTCCCACCTGCCTTTGTTTGGTCATATCCATCCAAACCTCTCCCATCCATGTATCAGTCTAACTGTTTCTTAAACATTGGGATAGTCCCAGTCTCAACTACCACCTTTGGCAGCTTGTTCCATACACCCAACACCCTTTTTGTGAAAAAGATTACCTCTCAGATTCCTATGAAATCTTTTCCCCTTCACCTTAAACCTATGTCCTTGATGTACCAACTCTGGGCAACAGACACTGTGACCCAATCTACTCCTCAGTATTTATATATTGACCATTTTCTCTAGGTTTAACAAACTTCAGTTCCTATTTTCCAAAGATATAGTCATATTGTCGTGTCTATATATCCTGTTAATTTTTCTTCGCTGTTGATTTTACTTTCTAGGATATTTTACCTAAGGAGTAAACTGAAAGTGATTTTTCACACAATCTGTTAGAAACCTTTTGATGCTATTTCTCACCCCTGGGGTTTATTATTGAACAACTATTGAACATCATACTGAGAATGTTTCTAGAACAAGACAATAAAATGGTATTCCAACCATGATATAATGCAATCCTTGCACCACAGATAGGACCATATTATATCCCAGTTATCTCACAGCTGGCATCTCTACAACATGCCCTAAATAATCCGAACATCTGAAATGTTTTAAAAATAACTCCCATGGCCGTCTACTGAGATTGCTACTCACTCTACTCAATCATTCGAGAATGAATGGGAAGTGAAATGTTATGGCCATTGCAGGGATTAATCCAATGTATTCTCACTGGTGCAACATGGAAATAAAGAAACACCATAACAGCATGGGAACTGGAATAGGCCATTTGATCATTTGAGCTGACTCTGCCAATTAACAAGACCATGGCTGTTCATCGAAGGGATGGAAGATAATGAATGGTGGTTAGTTGATAGTGTAGCAGGATAAAGACTACTATAGAAGATTAAAGGTAATTACAAGGATGTGAGGAGATTATAGATCAACAATCAACAGCAAAGTAAATGTAGATAGATGCAAAAAGCTGGAGTAACTCAGCGGGACAGGCAGCATCTCTGGAGAGAAGCAATGGGTGAAATACAAACTCCATGCAGACAGCACCTGTAGTCAGAAACACCGCCCACTCATTTTCTCCAGCTGCCTATCCCACTGTTACTCCAGCTTTTTTGTGTCAGCTTCAGTTTAACCAGCATCAGCAGTTCCTTCCTGTACAGAAAAGTAAAGGTAGACAGATACCACTCACTTCCAACTGGTAATTTGTTGGCCCAGCAAGGTGGAAGTCAGATCTTCACAACTCTTATCAGCAGATCAATGGACAAAGGTTCAAAGGGGTGATTAGCAATATAAATTTGCCTCACTCCAACAAGCTTTTTGGGGGGATAGTATTAACTTCATGCAAAAATATTAAAAAAGATTCTGTGCCATCAAGATATCTAAGAAAGTTATATCACTGTCAGGAAAGAATTACAAAAAATGAAATCAAAACAGAACTGAAGACACTGAAAATTAAAAATTAAAAAACAAAAAATGCTGGCAAAAAAGCTCAGCAGGTCAAGCAGAATCCTTGGAAAGTATTTTTTATTTTAATTACATTATTGGTGATTGACTTACCTCCTATTATTGGTGATTACCTTGCCTCCTATTAAACATGTCTCACATTTTCAGTGGAATATCTCTAGACATAGAAACATAGAACCATAGAAACATAGAAATTAGGTGCAGGAGTAGGCCATTCAGCCCTTCGAGCCTGCACCGCCATTCAATATGATCATGGCTGATCATCCAACTCAGTATCCCGTACCTGCCTTCTCTCCATACCCTCTGATCCCCTTAGCCACAAGGGCCACATCCAACTCACTCTTAAATATAGCCAATGAACTGGCCTCAACTACCCTCTGTGGCAGAGAGTTCCAGAGACTCACCACTCTCTGTGTGAAAAAAGTCTTTCTCATCTCGGTCTTAAAGGATTTCCCCCTTATCCTTAAGCTGTGACCCCTTGTCCTGGACTTCCCCAACGTCGGGAACAATCTTCCTGCAGCCTGTCCAACCCCTTAAGAATTTTGTAAGTTTCTATAAGATCCCCTCTCAATCTCCTAAATTCCAGAGAGTATAAACCGAGTCTATCCAGTCTTTCTTCATAAGACAATCCTGACATCCCAGGAATCAGTCTGGTGAACCTTCTCTGCACTCCCTCTATGGCAATAATGTCCTTCCTCAGATTTGGAGACCAAAACTGTACGCAATACTCCAGGTGTGGTCTCACCAAGACCCTGTACAACTGAAGTAGAACCTCCCTGCTCCTGTACTCAAATCCTTTTGCTATGAAAGCTAACATACCATTCGCTTTTTTCACTGCCTGCTGCACCTGCATGCCTACTTTCAATGACTGGTGTACCATGACACCCAGGTCTCGCTGCATCTCCCCTTTTCCTAATCGGCCACCATTTAAATAATGGTCTGCTTTCCTGTTTTTGCCACCAAAGTAGATAACCTCACATTTATCCACATTATACTGCATCTGCCCTGGTTTTGTCTGCCTGCCACTTTTACTTTTCACCTTGCTACCTAATGCTTCTACCCTCATTTTACACCCTCCTGTCTCTCTGCTCTTGTACCAATCCCCCTGCCACATTAGTTTAAATCCTCCCCGACAGCACTAGCAAACACTCCCCCAAGAACATTGGTTCCATTCCATTCCAGGTGCAAAACCATCCTGTTTGTACCGGTCCCACCTCCCCCAGAACTGGTCCCAGTGCCCTAAAAATTTGAATCCCTCCCCCTTGCACCACTTTTCAAGCCACGTATTCATTTGCATTATCCTCCTATTTCTACTCTGACTGGCCCGTGGTACTGGTAGTAATCCGGAGATTACTACCTTTGAGGTCCTACTTTTAAGTTTATCTCCTAGCTCCCTAAATTCACCTTGTAGGACCTCATCCCTTTTTTTACCTATATCGTTGGTGCCAACATGCACCACGACAACTGGCTGTTCACCCTCCCCCTCCAGAATGTTCTGCAGCCGTTCAGTGACATCCCTGACCTTTGCACCAGGGAGGCAACATACCATCCTGGAGTCTCGTTTGCGACCGCAGAAACGCCTATCTATTCCCCTGACAATTGAATCCCCTATTACTATTGCCCTTCCCCTCTTTTTTCCCCCCTCATGTGCTGCAGAGCCACCCATGGTGCCATGAACCTGGCTGCTGCTGCATTCCCCTGATGAGCCATCTCCCTCAACAGTATCCAAAATGGTATACCTGTTTAGGAGGGAGATGACCGCAGGGGACTCCTGCACTACCTGCCTACTGCTTTGCTGGCTATTGGCCACCCGTTCCCTTCTTGTCCTCTTACCTTTTGCCTGCGGTGTGACCAACTCACTGTACGTGCTATCCACGACTTTCTCCGCATCGTGGATGCTCCAGTATGAATCCAGCCGCAGTTCCAATCGTTCAATGCGATCTGCCAGGAGCTGCAGCTGGACACACTTCCTGCAAACGTAGTCACCAGGGACACCGACCATCTCCCTGATCTCCCACATGTTGCAGGCTGAACAAACCACGGGGCCAATCTCTACTGCCATACCTTACTCCCAAATTACTCTGTATTAAATATTAAAAAAACACAAAAACTTATCCTTTAAACTTTACTACTAAATACTGAATCCTTAACTCCCAGAATCCCTAACTCCCAGAAGGCAGAAATGTAAAATTGTAAACCCGGGGTTGCACCCAATCAGCTGCTTCCTCGGGTCCTCTTCCACCAATCAGCGGCTTCCTCAAAAAAAAACCACTTCTCCAAATGGAATGTTATGGATTTGGGTAAAAACAAGCCCGGCGCTAGATTTTATAGCTTACCGGTCGGGTGTCGCTCCTCCCCCTCCTCCTCTTCTTCCAACGGCTCCTGTGGGCCTCTCCACTTTCTAGACTTTCATCCATTAAAAAGTAAAGGTGCCTGGCCAAGTCACTGGTTAATCTCCAGTGAGTTACAATCAATTTGGTAAATGATAATAAAAGTTACTAGACTAAGTGGGAAATGTCACATGAGAGGCCTGGTCCCCTAACGCAACCCATTCCCCAATGCAATATTCCACCACTCACCAGTTCCCCCAATGCATACTGTTCTCCCAACGCAATATTCCACCACTCACTCATAGCCCATAACTGCGCAGGCGCGGCTCATTTCCCCTCACACCTGAGCACTCCCCCCCTCTTCATGTGGGAGGTATAGGAGGGGGGGAAGAGGGTGGTGTGGGTGCCGGGGGGCGGGAGGGGGGTTGTGGGGGGGGGGTTGTGCGGCAGGGGGTTGTGGGGGCGAGGGGGTTGTGCAGTTCGGGTGTTTGTGGGCACTGGGGGATGTGAGGGGGGTGTTGTGGGGAGAGGGGGGGGTGTGGGTGGGGGAGAGTTGTGGGCGCTGGTCAGGGGGTGTGGGTGGGGGAGAGTTGTGGGCGCTGGTCAGGGGGTGTGGGTGGGGGAGAGTTGTGGGCACTGGTCAGGGGGTGTGGGTGGGGGAGAGTAGTGGGCGCTGGTCAGGGGGTGTGGGTGGGGGAGAGTTGTGGGCGCTGGTCAGGGGGTGTGGGTGGGGGAGAGTTGTGGGCGCTGGTCAGGGGGTGTGGGTGGGGGAGAGTTGTGGGCGCTGGTCAGGGGGTGTGGGTGGGGGAGAGTTGTGGGCGCTGGTTGCTGGTTGTTCTCCGCCGGGATCAGAGTCCCTGCTTTCTGTTTGGCGACATCAGCCACATCTCCGACTCTGGACTGGGCCGGGTCTCCGATGCTGGGCTGCATGGGGCTGGGCTGCATGGGGGCTGGGCTGCATGGGGCTGGGTTGCATGGGGGCTGGGCTGCATGGGGCTGGGCTGCATGGGGCTGGGCTGCATGGGGCTGGGCTGCATGGGGCTGGGCTGCATGGGGGCTGGGCTGCATGGGGGCTGGGCTGCATGGGGCTGTGTGCGGACGTGGCGTCGATGGACGAGAAGCCGAAGCAATGAAGTGGAAGCCAAATAACCGAACGGAAACAAAGCCACAACGCCAAATAACTGAAAGGGCAGAACGCCTGAAAGCCAACTAACCGAAAGGCTGCATCGCCTTTAGAGGGGAGAAGAGGGGAGAAAGAGAGAGAAGGGATAGAGGGGGAGAGAGAGGAGGGGGAGAGAGAGAGAAGGGAGAGAGAGAGAAGGGAGAGAGGGGGGAGAGAGAGAAGGGGGAGACGGCAGCATGGGGGGCACAAGCCATAGGTCACAGATGCCATGGCAGATGCAGTATAATGTGGATAAATGTGAGGTTATCCATTTTGGTGGCAAAAACAGGAAGGTAGACTATTATTTGAATGGTGACCAATTAGGAAAAGGGGAGATGCAGCGAGACCTGGGTGTCATGGTACACCAGTCATTGAAAGTAGGCATGCAGGTGAAGCAGGCTGTGAAGAAAGCGAATGGTAAGTTGGCATTCATAGCAAAATGATTTGAGGACAAGAGCAGGGAGGTTCTACTGCAGTTGTACAGGGTCTTGGTGAGGCCACACCTGGAGTATTGCGTTCAGTTTTGGTCTCCTAATCTGAGGAAAGACATTCTTGCCATAGAGGGAGTACAGAGAAGGTTCACCAGACTGATTCCTGGGATGGCACGACTTCCATATGAAGAAAGACTGGATAGACTCGGCTTGTACTCGCTGGAATTTAGAAGATTGAGGGGTGATCTCATAGAGACTTATAACCATATAACCATATAACAATTACAGCACGGAAACAGGCCCTCTCGGCCCTTCCAGTCCGTGCCGACCATTTGTTTTCCCCTAGTCCCATCTACCTGCACTCAGACCATACCCCTCCATTCCCTTCACGTCCATATACCTATCCACTTTACTCTTAAATGTTAAAATCCATCCTGCCTCCACCACGTCTGCTGGAAGCTGATTCCACACAGCCACCACCCTCTGAGTAAAGAAGTTCCCCCTCACGTTACCCCGAAACCTCTGTCCCTCTGTCCCTTAATTCTCATGTCATGCCCTCTTGTTTGAATCTTCCCTACCCTCAATGGGAAAAACGTATCCACGTCAACTCTGTCTATCCCTTTCATCATTTTAAAGACCTCAATCAAGTCCCCCCTTAACCTTCTGCGCTCCAAAGAATAAAGACCTAACTTGTTCAACCTTTCTCTGTAACAGAGTTGCTGGAACCCTGGCAACATTCTAGTAAATCTCCTCTGTACTCTCTCTATTTTGTTGACATCCTTCCTATAACTAGGCGACCAGAATTGTACACCATACTCCAAGATGTAGCACTTCACACTTATCAGCATTAAACTCCATCTGCCATCTTTCAGCCCACTTTTCCAAATGGCCCAAATCTCTCTGTAGACTTTGAGAATCTACTTCATTATCCACAACACCACCTATCTTAGTATCATCTGCATACTTAGTTATCCAATTTTCCACCCCATCATCCAGATCATTTTAATGCTGATAAGTGTGAAGTGCTACATCCTTTGGGTTTACTTTCACCTTTCTTGCCAAAGCAACCTCATATCTTCTTTTAGCCTTCCTAATTTCTTTCTTAAGATTCTGTTTACATTCTTTATACTCCTCTAGCACCTCATTTACTCCATGCCTCCTATAATTATTGTAGATATCTCTCTTTTTTCGAAACAAGTGTCCAATTTCCCTTGAAAACCATGGCTCTTTCCAATTTTTACTATTTCCTTTCAAACTAACAGGGACAAAAACTTACAAAATTCTTAAGGGGTTGGACAGGCTAGATGCAGGAAGATTGTTCCCAATGTTGGAGAAGTCCAGGACAAGGGGTCACAGTTTAAGGATAAGGGGGAAGTCTTTTAGGACCGAGATGAGAAAATCATTTTTCACACAGAGAGTGTTGAATCTGTGGAATTCTCTGCCACAGAAGGTAGTTGAGGTCAGTTCGTTGGCCATATTTAAGAGGGAGTTGGATGTGGCCCTTGTGGCTGAAGGGATCAGGGGGTATGGAGAGAAGGCAGGTACAGGATACTGAGTTGGATGATCAGCCATGATCATATTGAGTGGCGGTGCAGGCCCGAAGGGCCGAATGGCCTGCTCCTGCACTTAATTTCTATGTTTCTATGTTTCTATGTGACTGGGCAATCTGAACCCAAGCACCAAGTTGAAAGCGGCCGAAGGTGCGCATCCTTCGGGACAGCCCCCACTCTCCCACGGCCACCCTCCGCGGGCTGCGGGTCGGGTGGAGCGGAGGTTTGGGAAAATGTTCATCCCTCCACAGTGATGTGATGGATGTGAGGGTCTGGACCAATCGCTGACAAGTCCCGCCCCCAAGCAGCATCATGTTCGTTATTGGACTTTTCGCCTGAGCAGCAGTCGGTCCGTTGGCGTGTAGGCGACGCCGCCTCTCGGGTAGGTGACATTTCGGCAGAGCGGCCATTCGGTGAGTTTGCTTTCAGGCGATGCAGCCTTTCGGTTAGTTGGTGTTTCGGCTTCATTTCCATTCGATTTTTTGGCTTCCACTTGTTTGCTTCGGCTTCTCATCCGTCAGCGCGACGCCCGGGTACTGCTTGGGGCCGGGCTGCTTGGGGCCGGGCTGCTTGGGGCCGGGCTGCTTGGGGCCGGGCTGCTTGGGGCCGGGCTGCTTGGGGCTGAGGTGCTTGGGGCCGGGCTGCTTGGGGCTGGGCTGCTTGGGGCCGGGCTGCTTGGGGCCGGGCTGCTTGGGGCTGAGGTGCTTGGGGCTGGGCTGCTTGGGGCTGAGGTGCTTGGGGCTGAGGTGCTTGGGGCCGGGCTGCTTGGGGCTGGGCTGCTTGGGGCCGGGCTGCTTGGGGCTGAGGTGCTTGGGGCTGGGCTGCTTGGGGCTGAGGTGCTTGGGGCCGGGCTGCTTGGGGCTGGGCTGCTTGGGGCCGGGCTGCTTGGGGCCGGGCTGCTTGGGGCTGAGGTGCTTGGGGCCGGGCTGCTTGGGGCCGGGCTGCTTGGGGCCGGGCTGCTTGGGGCCGGGCTGCTTGGGGCCGGGCTGCTTGGGGCTGGGCTGCTTCTAGTCCCTCCGAAAATTGTGTCTGATTGGAAACCTCCACCGGCCATCCTCAGCTCCAGTAAAGACGCGATGGTGCAGGAAGGGGCGGACCGACCCAGTGAGTGACAGGGGAAGTGACTGATCCACGCAGCGCTGGATGGCATGAGAAGAGATCGATCTGCGCACACGTGTTTTTTAAGACTTTTTAAACCTTGCTAACATTTACAACATTTAACCGTTCGGAACGATACTTAGTGGCCTCGTAGCTCAGGAGAACGGTAAGTGAACTAGTAAAAAATCGTAGCGCTATCTTGAACCGTTTTTGCGCAAATAGATAGACCGCACAAACCGGAAGATAACAAGATCAGAGTTTTAGTTATGAATAGATAGATATTTAAGACTTTAGACTTTAGACTTTAAAGATACACCACTGACACAGCCCACCGAGTCTGCACCTACCAGCAATTGTCCCATACACCAGCACAATCCTACACTCTAGGGACAATTTGCAAAAGCCAATTAACCTACAAACCTGTACGTCTTTGGAGTGTGGGAGGAAACCGGGGCATCTGGAGAAAACCCACGTGGTCATGGGTAGAATGTACAAAACATCCATGCAGACAGCACCCATAGTCAGGATCGAACCCGGGTCTCTAACGCAATAAGGTAGCAACTCTACTGCTGCGTCACTGTGACATTAAAAACATTACTTAAAATGAATCATCTCTGTTGTACAGAATATTTTCAAAATTATGACATTTAAATGTAGCATATTACAAATACGAATGGAGATTCAATCATCATATGTAATAATCTTATGTTTTCTCCAGGGACATGGCCAAAATCATGAATATAAAGAGGTGCAAATTAGGTGTAATGCTATATGACTATTTTGTTTCCTGGAATTTTTGACTGAAAAGCAATCTAGCATACAATTTCTTTGTCAGAACACAAAGTGTTGGAGGAACTCAATGGGTCAGAAGAAAACATTTATTGAGAGAATGATAGATGACGTATCAGGTCGGGACCCTTCCTCAGATTGAAATGTCATCTGTTCACAGATGCTGCCTGACCTGCTGAAGATACACAAAAATGCTGGAGAAACTCAGCGGGTGCAGCAGCATCTATGGAGCGAAGGAAATAGGCAATGTTTCGGGAACCCTTAGGTTTTACTAGGGAACCCTTCTTCAGCCTGACCTGCTGATTTCCTTGAGCACTTTATGCTTTGCTTAAAATTCCAGAGTCTGCAATTTCTTGTGTCTCCATACACTTTATTTGATTCAGTTAGGGGCTAGAGTGGAAAATATGATTCTTTAATAATAAGAATTTATTGCCACTAGCTTTACAGAAATACAGAAATAATTATCTATAATAGAGATTTTAGTGGATCATTCAAAACATTTGCAGCATTATTATTAATAAAGCATAATCTACAGTGTTAAATTTCAACACAAAGTTTATTTCTGATGCTGGTGAATTTGGTCAGCAAAAGAGTTCAGAAGAGGGAATGTTGATGGAAGAAATGTGCTGGGTCACTATCCCATGGAGCATAGGAGGATGAGGGGTGATCTTATAGAGGTGTATAAAATCATGAGAGAAATAGATCATGAATAATTTTACCCAGAGTACGGGAATCGAGCACCAGAGGACATGGGTTCAAGTTGAAGGGGAAAAGATTTAATAGGATCCAAGGGGTAACTTTTTCACACAGATGGTGGTGGGTGTATAGAACAAGCTGCCAGAGGAGATAGTTGAGGCTGGGACTATCCAACTTTAAGAAACAGTTGGACAGGTTCTTGGATAGGACAGGTTTGGAGGGTTATGGACCAAGCGCAAGCAAGTGGGACTAGGGTAGCTGGGACATTGTTGGCCGGTGTGGATGAGTTGGGCCAAAGGGTCTGTTTCCACTCTGTATCATTCTAGGAATGGGCAATGTATCGGGTAGCGACCCTTCTTCACATCAAGGGTCTTGACCCGAAACGTCACCCATTCCTTCTCTCCAGAAATGCTGCCTGTCCTGCTGAGTCATTCCAGCTTTTTGTGTCTATTTTCAGGTTGTGTAAGGGATGTACATTGCTGGTTAGCACAGTTGTCAGAAGCCAGGTTGAGGGAATCACACTTTAGTTTGGGGACAGTGGTTCACAAGGGCAGTAATCGCAATCCTTGTGTCTGGATAAATATGATATTAAGAGTGTGAATTATTTGGAAAAATAATCTCCATTCTCAAACCACAGTAATGGCATAAGAACTAATATCAAGCTTGTCCAACTTAATGGCCCCTTTGACCTCACACACCAAGTTTAGGTGAATTCTGGTAATGATTTCTTAAGTCTCTGTGTTAACAGAGAGACAGGAGTAATGCCAATTACAGAATCTCAGTTCCCTTTGTTGAGGTGATAATTAGTTTACAAGGATGTTTTCTTCTATTTAGACTGTACATTGATTTCACATTTGGTCAGACCAGCATACATTTAATTATGTATGTGTTTTAACGGGCATGCAATAATAGTTTTACTGACCTGAGAAACGGTCATTAAAAAAAATGACCTGAGCAGGTGATGGAGGTTGTGGTTTGATGTGAAAACATGCTTTTATCTGAATGCGACAGCTCGATGCTTGTTAAAAATGAAAACATCTCAATAACCTTATTAGTAGAAGTTTCCTTCATTGTAATTTTGAACTGAAGGGCCCTTGAATCTGATTGCTGGCAGCCTATTTCATTACTATCAAAACAACTTTTGGTCCTATAAATCATCTGCATTTAGATTAGAGATTTTTATTTTGCAACACTTAAAATTTCTATACATTTACAAAGCAGGGATTATGTCACTAAAGTTCAAATGTTCAAAATTATCTTTTGGGCTTCAAGCCATTAAAAAGTTTGGGCTTAATATATTTAAAATAATAATTATAGTGGAGGGTGCCCAATTACATCCTGCTAGACACTAATAGGCTTGACTAATCATTACCTGTGGGAAAAAATCACTTGTTCTAACAGATACACCAAAGAACAAAAGGTACATCCCTGTTGCATCCATTCAGATTCAAACAATGGTTCAGATCAGAACATATACTTCATATCTATTCTACTGCCATTACTATGGTTTCTATCATATCATTAGCATCAAACTCTATACCACTGTAACACCACCACCTACACAAAGGTGGAGAAAAAAATTAAGTTTGTTGTACTTTCCATTCATTTTCATGTCCTTGATATGATATTGGATTAAATACCACATCAAGCAGTTAGGGCAAAATAATTGAACAGTTTAAAACGAACAATGAATCATGCCATCTGTAATTCTGAAGTGCACTTTCAAATGGAACGCAAAAGACAAATCCTACTTTTGATTTAGATTTACCCAAGACTTCCTATCATCCAGGATTAACTGTGATATAACCTGTTGACTATCGGGAGGAAGAAAAATACCCCTCCTAACATTCACCTAATTTTCAAAAGTCAAGAGGATGAATCATTTTATTAATTTTATTCAAAAATAATAGTTATGCTGGAATATCTGAATGCAATAATCACATTGTCAAGTTCAAGGGAATGATGCCATAAAACAAGTGAAAGAGCTCATTGTTAAAGCCTCAAATGTGGTCACATGTCTGTTATGTTGCCATCTCTGCAGAACCAACCATTTCTGTTTGACATCCTTCCTGATTATGGTGTGAGATATGCGGTGTGCTCACAATCACTACTCAGAGACTAAATCGTGGAAACAAGAGATTCTTTATTTGCGAGTCTGCAGAGTCGGGTGCCTCTCCAAGTTGAGACACACCGAAGTCAGAAAGGTAAACCCCTTTATACACACAATTCTACATTTAACCTCCCCATCTGGCCCTCTCCAATCAGGGCACTGACGTGCACAGTCTGTAGGTACGTCCCCCCAGTACCTCCCACATCATACATCGCATGTCCAGACATGTGCATGGTAATGAGCAGTTTCTTGACCAGGGGTGTGTTGTAATATTCATTTATTTTATTAAGCATGCTCAGTTGTCTATGACCTGCCCTAGTTTTGCTCACCTCCAACTGAACTCTCTCAGTTCTCCTATATCAGCACTAAAGCTAGGCCATAGTGACAAGGGTCCCATCTATCACTCCCTTCTACTGAATGGGCTCTATCTACATCACTCCCTTCTACCGCTATACAATGCTATCAATTCTTACTCAAGGATAGCTCTGGTAACTTTTATACACAGCTGTGTCAGAATCCTCTCCCTGGCCTCTATCGGTTTGAATCCTCTTTAAAGCCCCTTCCAATAGTGGGGTTTAATCACTTTATCCCTCACAATCCTCCCTTTTTCTTTTGCTATGCATCTATTGATTAAACCTCAATTTCAAGCTCCTCCAGTTCAAATTGAAGTAACATTGTCCTAATCTCCTCTTCCTGTGGATCCTGGACCTTCCCTGGTCGCATTATCATTATTTTCTGTATTAACCCTTTCTCTCCCACAGGTACGACTACAGCCTGCATCTGACTTATACTCCTTGTAATAAGTTCCCTAAAACAAGGGATGCAACAGGGGATAAAGATCAGTCCAGCCACTGCACATAGAAACACGAGTCCCACCCTTCTCCACCATGTTCCTCCGAGGATGGAATCACACCATCGGGTACCCATAATCGAATTCCACTTTTGAATTGGAACATGTGCCAACTTACGGATTGCTTCTGATATGTCCATCACTGTCTGTCCATTGTCATCGATGTTTAGACAGCAATTAGAGAGGTTGAATTTCCCGCATACCCCTCCTTCTTCTGCCAGGAGGTAATCTAGGGCCAACCGGTTCTGGTATATTGCTGCTCTCATCTGTGTCTGCTGCTTTGCCAGCATCTCCAGTGCCACCGCAGTTTGGTTGGTAATTACTTCCAGTACTGCCTGAAGCCTTATGATCCGGTTTAACATGTATACCGGGGTTCGGTAGCCCCAGGATCCATCCTGTGCCCAAGTGGCTGGTCCATAGTATGAGATGATTCTTGTGGGTGGCCATTCATCATCTTCCCATTCTCCAATGTCTATTTCCCTCTTCTTCCGATATAGGTCGTCAAATACAGGTGTTCCTAGCGACCGCCCTTCTTCGGTGTTTAACAGGAAAAATCCCGGTTGTACCAGTCCAATAAAGCAAGTCCCGCTCCAATTTGTTGGCAACACCGAGTATGCCTTGTGTCCGCATATCCATAACAGTCCTTCAGGGGCCGGTCCACTAGAGGTAACCTTGTTCCATATGTCTCGCAACACCGGGATTCCTTGATAAGGGTTGTTCCCGGTTCAGTTCCATAGTCCAGTCGATTCCATTCCATCGGTCTCATAGAAATAGAAACATAGAAATTAGGTGCAGGAGTAGGCCATTCAGCCCTTCGAGCCTGCACCGCCATTCAATATGATCATGGCTGATCATCCAACTCAGTATCCCGTACCTGCCTTCTCTCCATACCCTCTGATCCCCTTAGCCACAAGGGCCACATCCAACTCACTCTTACATATAGCCAATGAACTGGCCTCAACTACCCTCTGTGGCAGAGAGTTCCAGAGACTCACCACTCTCTGTGTGAAGAAAGTCTTTCTCATCTCGGTCTTAAAGGATTTCCCCCTTATCCTTAAGCTGTGACCCCTTGTCCTGGACTTCCCCAACATCGGGAACAATCTTCCTGCATCTAGCCTGTCCAACCCCTTAAGAATTTTGTAAGTTTCTATAAGATCCCCTCTTAATCTCCTAAATTCCAGAGAGTATAAACCGAGTCTATCCAGTCTTTCTTCATAAGACAGTCCTGACATCCCAGGAATCTCCATCCAGATAGTGCAGTTTCTCCCGTCTTTCTTAGTTGGATACCATTTAGGCTCCTCTGGCCACCACACTCGGGACTGATTTGGCCACTGGGTGACGATGCGCTGGCAGGGGCTGCTGCCTACTAGGACGGCATCCTTTGCCCAGGGCCTAGCGATACACTCAGTCCCAACCGGAGCGTCTGTCAGGACTCATGCCTGGGGATCTCGGTCTTGTCCAACTGTCAGGTTCCACTCCATCAGGTCCCATACTTCAACAATGGATCCTCTCCACGGCCAACGTGAGCTCATCATTGGTCCACCACAGACTCAACAGTTAGTCACATTCAGGGTTCCAGCTATTCGGAGGGCCAAGTCCACAAACAGCTTTTTCCCTCCTTCAGGGATCTCAATCTGCTTCTTTATTTCTTCATACATTGTCTGGTGCAATTGAGGCTGAGTAGGTGGGGGAGGGGAATGCTTGGTGACTACTACTTTCATGAACCTTGTTATTACTTCCTCCTTTATTTTATCTAATGTCCATCTTAAGGCCTGGAAAGGGAGACCTAACTGTCCTGTCCTAGCCACACTAACCCATCTCTCCCCCTTTGGGCAGGTAACGTACCCAAACCTCCCTACATATCCTCTATTCCCTACCATATAATACTTCTTTCCCCCATCCTCACAAATAGTTCTAGTCCTCAGGTTATAGCAAGCATCGTTCACATGGGAATGATAAGTAAATTATCTGGTTGTCTGCCCTCCGTATCTGATAGGATATAACCATATAACAACCATATAACAATTACAGCACGGAAACAGGCCCTCTCGGCCCTTCCAGTCAGTGCCGACCATTTGTTTTCCTCTAGTCCCATCTACCTGCACTCAGACCATACCCCTCCATTCCCTTCACGTCCATATACCTATCCATTTTACTTTTAAATGTTAAAATCGATCCTGCCTCCACCACTTCTGCTGGAAGCTCATTCCACACAGCCACCACCCTCTGAGTAAAGAAGTTCCCCCTCACGTTACCCCTAAACTTCTGTCCTTAATTCTCATGTCATGCCCTCTTGTTTGAATCTTCCCTCCCCTCAATGGGAAAAAACGTATCCACGTCAACTCTGTCTATCCCTTTCATCATTTTAAAGACCTCAATCAAGTCCTCTCTTAACCTTCTGCGCTCCAAAGAATAAAGACCTAACTAGTTCAACCTTTCTCTGTAACAGAGTCTCTGGAACCCTGGCAACATTCTAGTAAATCTCCTCTGCTCTCTCTCTATTTTGTTGACATCCTTCCTATAACTAGGCGACCAAAATTGTACACCATACTCCAGAATTGGTCTTACCAATGCCTTGTACAATTTTAACATTACTTCCCTACTATAAATCAATGCTCTGATTTATAAAGGCCAACACACCATAGGCTTTCTTTACGACCCTATCTACATGTGATTCCACCTTCAGGGAACTATGCACAGTTATTCCTAGATCCCTCTGTTCCACAGCATTCCTCAATTCCCTACCATTTACCATGTACGTCCTATTTTGATTTGTCCTGCCAAGATGTAGCACTTCACACTTAACAACATTAAACTCCATCTGCCATCTTTCAGCCCACTTTTCCAAATGGCCCAAATCTCTCTGTAGACTTTGAAAATCTCCTTCATTATCCACAACACCACCTATCTTAGTATCATCTGCATACTTACTTATCCAATTTTCCACCCCATCATCCAGATCATTGATGTACATGACAAACAACAGTGGACCCAACACAGATCCCTGAGGCACCCCACTGGTCACCGGCTTCCAACCTGACAAACAGCCATCCACCATTACTCTCTGACATCTCCCATTCAGCCACTGTTGAATCCATCTTGCTACTCCGCCATTAACTCCAAAGATTGAATCTTCTTAACCAACCTTCCATGGGGAACCTTGTCAAAGGCCTTACTGAAATCCATATAGACAACATCCACTGCTTTACCCTCATCAATTTCCCTAGTTACCGCTTCAAAAAATTCAAGAAGGTTTGTCAAACATGACCTTCCAGGCACAAATCCATGTTGACTGTTCCTGATCAGACCCTGTTTATCCAGATGCTTATATATATTATCTCTAAGTATCCTTTCCATTAATTTGCCCACCACTGACGTCAAACTAATAGGTCTATAATTGCTAGGTTTATTCTTTGAACCCTTTTAAAACAATGGAACAACATGCGCAGTACGCCAATCCTCTGGCACTATTCCCGTTTCTAATGACATTTGAAATATTTCTGTCATAGCTCCTGCTATTTCTACACTAACTTCCCTCAATGTCCTAGGGAATATCCTGTCAGGACCTGGAGACTTATCCACTTTTATATTTTTCAAAAGTGTCAGTACTTCCTCCTCTTTGAATCTCATAGTTTCCATAGCTACTCTACTTTTTCCCCTTAACTCACAGAGTTCAATATTCCTTCTCCTTGGTGAATACCGAAGAAAATAAAATTGTTCAATATCTCCTCCATCTCTTTTGGCTCTGCAGATAGCTGTCCATTCTGGTTCTCTAATGGTCCAATTTTATATGATAACATTTATCACAGTTATTAATACTTTTTACCATAATTACATGCAGAGCAAGCAATACCACGACTGCTCCTTTCATACTTGCAGTTATACATTTATTTTTTCCTAAAAGTTAATGTTAGGGGCTTATTTCCTGGCTTCACCATCCACTGTTCCTCTTTATCAGGAGCGGGTGGATCAACGAGTCCTTTAACCCGGATTGCGTGGGTCCACCCTTTTTCTTTTGTTCGTACTGCTGTCTCGGTTGTCAGTAATACTAGGTATGGGCCGGTCCACCCTGGCTGGAGTTTCTCCTCCTTCCAATTCTTGACCAGTACCCAGTCACCGGCCTTTACAGCATGTATTAGAAAGTCGAGTGGTGGGCTTTGAGCCAATAATCCTTTAGCTTTTAATTCTGTAAGGGAACGAGATACTGCCAGTAAATAGTTCCTTAAGAATACATCACTGCCCTCTATGGTGGGTATTCCTTCTATCTTTCCCAAATAAGGTAACTCAAACAACATTTCATAGACATGCTAACTTTGCATGGGGTCTCCGTTGCTTTTCTCAAAGCCTTTCTGTTTCCCTACTGCTCCAAACATGTGCCAGACTCCATGTACATATGCTGCTCTTAAAGCCTTAATTTTCTGCCAATTTGAGCTAAGCAAGATTGCAGGCAAGTTTCCAATTTGATTACCTTAAAGTCTAATTCATCCTGATGCATCACTTCAAACCCTGCATACTTGCTATTATGATCCCTTTAACAAGAAACATCCACAAGCAAAACCTTTTTGTCCCCTTCATTCAAAGGCTCTGACTGTAAAACATTTCTCAGACTTGTGTGTCCTTCTTCCTTCATTATTTTTCTTAATGGCATCACAATTTCAACATACTTCCCAATCTAGTCTGAACTATATCCTGCCATTCCCAATATCATCATCATCTGTTCTACTGTCTGAGGTTTGGGAACTTCAATTATCGCTTCAATTTGATCCTGCACTATAGCTTTTACTTCTTTAGATATTACTCGTCCAGAATATTCTACCTGCTGCTGACAAAACAACAACTTCTTCCTTGATACATTATGACCTCCTGTGCCATCTTTTCCAAGATAATTACAATGTCTCTCTCTCACATTGCTTCTCACTTGTGGAACAAGCCAACAAATCACCCACATACTATATCAACACCTTCCAAATCTGCCTACAACACCTGATGAAAAACATGGGGCTAGTATTTAAAACCCTGCCGCATCCTAGCCTAGGTGTATTTAATATCTCTTCTTAATGTTCTTACCATAGCTATGTTCTCACACTATCTTAATATTATTATTATTATTTCCTGATTACCATACCTGTTCACATCCCCAACACACCTTATCCATTACCTATCCCCTTACTAGCCTTCCTTGACCTCTTCCTTGAGATCCCTCCCTCCCTTGGGGACCCCAGTCCTGTCTGGGCTTATATCCAGATTTATTTCACTCCTGATAGGGCATTTGAGGAAACACTCCCCCAAATACATTTATTATTGGCATGGAATTCTCTGGCCCCTGTTTGGCTCTGTCATAGAAACATAGAACATAGAAACATAGAAATTAGGTGCAGGAGTAGGCCATTCAGCCTTCGAGCCTGCACCGCCATTCAATATGATCATGGCTGATCATCCAACTCAGTATCCCCGTACCTGCCTTCTCTCCATACCCTCTGATTCCCCTTAGCCACAAGGGCCACATCCAACTCACTCTTAAATATAGCCAATGAACTGGCCTCAACTACCCTCTGTGGCAGAGAGTTCCAGAGACTCACCACTCTCTGTGTGAAGAAAGTCTTTCTCATCTCGGTCTTAAAGGATTTTCCCCTTTCCTTAAGCTGTGACCCCTTGTCCTGGACTTCCCCCAACATCGGGAACAATCTTCCTGCATCTAGCCTGTCCAACCCCTTAAGAATTTTGTAAGTTTCTATAAGATCCACTCTTAATCTCCTAAATTCCAGAGAGTATAAACCGAGTCTATCCAGTCTTTCTTCATAAGACAGTCCTGACATCCCAGGAATCAGTCTGGTGAACCTTCTCTGCACTCCCTCTATGGCAGTCCTTCCTCAGATTTGGAGACCAAACTGCACGCAAATACTCCAGGTGTGGTCTCACCAAGACCCTGTACAACTGAAGTAGAACCTCCTGCTCCTGTACTCAAATCCTTTTGCTATGAAAGCTAACATACCATTCGCTTTTTTCACTGCCTGCTGCACCTGCATGCCTACTTTCAATGACTGGTGTACCATGACACCCAGGTCTCGCTGCATCTCCCCTTTTCCCAATCGGCCACCATTTAAATAATAGTCCGCTTTCCTGTTTTTGCCACCAAAGTGGATAACCTCACTTTATCCACATTATAACTGCATCTGCCAAACATTTGCCCACTCACCCAGCCTATCCAAGTCACTCTGCAGTCTCCTAGCATCCTCCTCACAGCGAACACTGCCCCCAGCTTAGTGTCATCCGCAAAACTTGGAGATATTGCCTTCAATTCCCTCATCAGATCATTAATATATATTGTAAATAGCTGGGGTCCCAGCACTGAGCCCTGCGGTACCCCACTAGTTACTGCCTGCCATTGTGAAAAGGGACCCGTTTACTCCTACTCTTTGCTTCCAGTTTGCCAGCCAGTTCTCTATCCACATCAATACTGAACCCCTAATACCGTAAGCTTTAAGTTTGTATACTAATCTCTTATGTGGGACCTTGTCGAAAGCCTTCTGGAAGTCCAGATATACCACATCCACTGGTTCTCCCTTATCCACGCTACTAGTTACATCCTCGAAAAATTCCACAAGATTCGTCAGACATGATTTACCTTTGTAAATCCATGCTGACTTTGTCCAATGATTTCACCACTTTCCAAATGTGCTGCTATCCCATCTTTAATAACTGACTCTAGCAGTTTCCCCACTACCGATGTTAGACTAACTGGTCTGTAATTCCCCGTTTTTCTCTCTCCCTCCCTTCTTAAAAAGAGGGGTTACATTTGCTACCCGCCAATCCTCAGGAACTACTCCAGAATCTAAAGAGTTTTGAAAGATTATCACTAATGCATCCACTATTTCCTGAGCTACTTCCTAAGTACTCTGGATGCAGCCTATCTGGCCCTGGGGATTTATCGGCCTTTCATAGGACTCACTGTGTGTTGGTGCATCACTTATTTCAGACTTTTCAAACCAGGTCTGTTGTTACTGACAACATTGTCTTTCCTTTATCATGCTCTTCTTTTTGAGCTCTTCAAGTTACATTTGCATCATTTTTCTCTGCACCTCTTCCTGCTGGTCTGCAAGTCTTTTCCTATCTTTGCGATATTTCTCAACCTCATTGACCAAATGATCACTGAATCAGGGGTGGAAATAGATTACAATCCCACCATCTCCCCCAATCTAGACTTGACTTTAGGAGGAATGACATCCCCCACAGTGGTTCAAAATATAGTGTTCATTAACTGGTTGCCTACTATTTTTGTTCAGTTTCCAGTCTCCACCTTTTCAGCTTGTTCTCCGGAATAGGCTGCTGGATTTTTGTCTGAGGGCCTGCCATACCCTGCCTGACTGTGTCAAACAGCATGCCATTGTTTATTGCATTGTTCACAGCATTTTTATACCAGCCATCTTCAGGAGCTGTCAGTTTAGTGGTTCCTATCACTTTCACCAACAGTGCTTTCAAATCTCCCATAGCCAATAATCATCCTCAAAAGCCATAATCCATTTCCTGCCCCATCAGGAATACTGGGTAAGGTATTTCTTAGCCCTCTCAGTTTATGGGTGCCCCAAAGGATAATCTGGCCTGCTCTTATCTTTTTAAAGCAGTCTCATCCATTTATCCCTCTGCTTCCCACTCTAATCCTTTCTGATCAGCCTTCTTTGTCATTCTAAACTCAATTTCTTACTTCTCAGATAGTTTATCCTCCTTTGCAAATTTATTCACCTTCCTTTTAAAATCTTCCACTGACTTCTCGATTCTCATATTTTACCACCACCCCTTCTACCTTGGGGGCAGTCATCACTTTCCCTCCTACCCCCGAGATTCTGACTTGTTTTTCACCCAATCCGATTTCTTCCGGTACCTTAGTTCCCCTTGATCTCTCCGCTCTTGAATCTACCATAAATACCATATTCTCTCCCTGGGGTCCTAATTTCAAGTTTACCAGAGGATTCCCGTGTGTATCCCATACACCCCAGGGAGCAGGACCCCCGACTTCCCTATTCTTCCTCCATGAGTGCGTACGACTGCACCTCCCGTCGTAGCCTGGGACATTCCCTCTTGAAATGACCCTCCTCGTTACAATGGTAACACCGGGATGGCCCCGTGTACCACCCTCCTGATCCTTGTTCCCTGTTTTCCCGGGGACCCCAACTTCGGTCCCTCCATTCACCTCTTCCTCGTCCTCTGCCGCTTCCCCTTCCCCGGTCTCCATGAGCGCCCGGCCTTCTATCACCTTTGTCTCCCTTCTTCTTTACCCCTTGCTGTACTGCCTGCACCATCATTTTTGCCTTTCCCTTCTGTTCCTCCTCATCCCGTCGTACATATACTTTCTGAGCCTCTGTTAACAATTGATTTAATGGTTTGTCATTCCAATCCTCCAATGTTTCCAGTTTCTTTCTAATATCTGGCCATGACTTGGTTACGAAATTAACCTTTAGTAACTGCTGACCTGCGTCTGCCGCTACCCCCCCCCGGAGCCTGCAACCCCAGATCTTTATTCCTGCTTGTCTGACCGTCTGTCTTTCTCCTGAAGTAAATAAACTTCCAATTATTGACATCATTGTCTGCCAATTACTTTTTTTTTTCCCTGGGCCCCATTAATTTATTACCCTTCTCCAACCAGAATGTTTATCTAAATAAACCATAAAAGCTGCTTGTTGTTCAGCCATTAACTTATTTCTAATTTTGTTCAAACCATTCTCCCTACAATTCCCAAATTCCAATTCCTAGTTTAAATACATACGACTAACAATTTTCCAAATTAACTTTACTGAAAAGAAATCTATAGAAGCCAAGCAACCTACATTTTCCAACTTTCCCCTTTTAAGTTGCGATGATAGAAAGCGTTGTCCATTACCTTACAGCTGTTCGTAACCTCCCCCATTGCTTACAATTTCTTAAAGGAACACACACACCTACCCTGACAGCATGTGGCCTACAGCAAACAAACCTATCACATATATGAACTTCCTCATTCATAAAAAAACAGCTTTTACATACAAATCACATTAGTTCCATTCTTACTTCAATGAGATTGTGTGAAACAACTCAATATTTCTTGCATGTGCTGCTCCTTTCTTTTTTAACTTTTCATACTCAAAACATTTGGCACTGTGATTTTCCTTAGATTTTTGCAATGTCTGAGTGATACTCTGAATATTCTGTACAGCCCAGTGCCACCAGACTGAACTCCCCCTTATTGGTTCCCTTGGTTAATCAAAATAACAGAACTTAATCATAGTCTCCTTATCTTTACCCCCCGGGGCTTCCTTCTCCCCAAGATTGCCACATTCGCCCCAATGGACTATCAGGCGGAATGTGTGGCTCTTCACCAGTGTGAGCCTTGTCCTGTTTCCCCGGACCCTCACTTTTCCCGTTCTGGTTACCCATTGTCTTATCGTACTATTCGTGTCCGACAGACCCTCGGTCGCCCAGGCAATACTTAATAGTCAGTTTTCTTACCCGGGTCTTGTGCACAAGAATCGCTCGACTGTCCCTTGTTTATTTATCTGACACACCCTCTTGCTTCCCGAGTCTCTTGTCCGGATATCACTCGCTCAAACCGCTGATGGCAAGCAAGGAGATCAGAGACTGCTGAAATCAGCAGGGTGCACCTTCCCTTCCTTTTGTGCTTCCACCAAGCGGCCGGAGTGACACTGAGGTGCACAGTCTGTAGGTACGTCCCCCCAGTACCTCCCACATCATACATCGCATGTCCTTACATGTGCATGGTAATGAGCAGTTTCTTGACTAGGGGTGTGTTGTAATATTAATTTATTTTATTAAGCATGCTCAGTTGTCTATAACCTGCCCTAGTTTTGCTCACCTCCAACTGAACTCTCTCAGTTCTCTTATATCAGCACTAAAGCTAGGCTATAGTGACAAGGGTCCCATCTATCACTCCCTTCTACTGATAGGGGTCTATCTACATCACTCCCTTCTACCGCTATACAATGCTATCAATTCTTACTCAAGGACGGCTCGGGTAACTTTTATACACAGCTGTGTCAGAATCCTCTCCCTGGCCTCTATCGGTTTGAATCCTCTTTAAAGCCCCTTACAATAGTGGGGTTTAATCACTTTATCCCTCACAATGGTGCAGTAGGATGCTCTTCAGCCAGCCAAGTCTCTACTAGCTCCCAGCAGAGCGTGCATCCATTGCATTCCATCTGTACTCATTCATTGGCAGTTCAGTAATAAACTCAGATTCTCTGAAACAATGAGCAGACGCAGTGTCAACTTCACCAAACTTTGTTTTTGTTACACAAGTCAGCATTACATGTACCATCAAGAAGCAATGCCATTTTGCAAGCACAGTAACACAGTTAATTATTAGGAAATTAAATCATTTTTATAGATAATAAATCAGTGTGCAAGATTAGTAAGATTAAATGAGAACTTACCAGTTCGAAGTTTGATCTGTATTTTTGAGGAGTTACGATGAGGGATTAACGTGAAGGACCCCGTCCAGCACGCATGCGCGATATTTCTTCAAAGCAGCGGATGTGGATTCACAGAAAACACAACAATTGAAATAAATATAGTAAAGAAAAAATAAGAACTTAATTACCAGTTGATCTGTATAATAGAGGGTGGGAGCGGAGGGCACGTAATCCCTCATCATAACTCCTCATAAAATACAGATCAAACTTCGAACTGGTAAGTTCTCATTTAATCTTACTATTTACTTCGGGAGTCACGTGAGTGACTACGTGAAGACTTCAAAGCTCTGTGAATCCGAACCGTGTACCAAGCTCATGCTTCACTCACTGCCTGAAGACCTTAGAGGGGAGGAAGCATGTTATACGATCAACAATAACCTGTTTGTGAACAAAAAGGTTTATTAATAACACAAAAAAACAGAGAGCTCCCCCGGGCTTAAATTAAATATTATCTGCAGACTCTAAAATTCTGTCTGCAAATGTAGCAGGCTCCGCCAGCGGCTTATTATAAAACCCTTTGGAAAGTTCTCTCCGAGGACCATCCTGCTCTGGCCAGAATATGGTCCATAGGCACATCCATTCGCCTAGCCGCCGACGTAGATGCAGCCCTGGTGGAATGAGATTTTATAAACAATAGTATCGATTCCCGCGGACTTAAGCACCTGCTTGAGCCACCTTGAAAATGGTTTGGCTCGTCACCTGACCATGAGGCTTCTTGTGGCTTATCATAAGGCTTTTTCTCTCCCTCTTAAGTTATATGTTGTGTCTATGTAATTGGCGAGATGGGTCTTGGCACACAACCGTGGGTCAGGTGAATATGCCCGGAACTCCATTACTGGAGGCGTGGTACCTGGTCTAGATTGTTTGACCAGCCCCTGAATGTGAAATGTGATACAATCCAATGACTCTGTCATGCTGTCCAGCCTCAGAAGGTGGAGGGACTGTACCCTTTGAGCTGACACTAGTGCCATGAGCATGACTGATTTCAGTGTAAGTTGTTCCAGCGTGAGTGACCTGGGTGGTGGCCATCCCCTAAGGTACGTCAGTACAATGGCTGACATCCCAGATCTGAGTGTACCTAGGCTTAGGGGAATTGGTGTTTAAAAATGCCCCTCAATGATTTTGACCACTAGTGGATGGGACCCCAAAGTCAGTTGTCCTGCTGCTGGAACCAAATAAGCTGGACAACGCACTCCTGGCTGTATTAATGGCGCTGTAGCTGAGTCCTTCTCGATGTAATCCAAGCAGAAACTCCACAACACTGGTGTGGCTGTAGCTGTAGTGTAGGTAGTTCCTGTTTTGGAGCAATACCGTTCCCATTTTCTTTATGTTGGTCAGGTATTGTCTCCTGGTGGACTCCCGGTGGGATGCGGTCATCATGTTGATGGCGTCCTCAGACAGTCCCAGGCCCAGTAGAGGTCTTTTTAAAAATCTGCAAGCCAGGAGATTTGACTCTGTCATGGCACGGGGTGGATTAATAAACTGTCGGACTGCTGTGGAATTCCAACGGTGTTTCAACAGCCATATCGAAAGCCACTGGGAACCATGGCTGTGTAGGCCAGTCAAGGTAATTATCAAGATTCCTGAAGCAGAATCCAATTGAATCTTGCGTAATACCCGACTGATGAGGCAGAAAGGAGGGAAAGCATAAAAAGAACATTTTTCCCCAATGCAGCGAGAATGCATCAACTGCTGCTGCCTCAGGGTCTGGTTCCCAAGCGACATACGTTGGTACCTGGTGATTCAGCCTGGATGCAAATAGATCGATATCTGGTGTGCCATATTGCTTAGTAATTTCAGCAAATACTTTTGGATTTAACATCCATTCGATGTTATCATTGAATCTGCGTGACCTGGTGTCTGCCACTGTATTTTGCTACCTGGTAGGTAAGTTGCTGATAACCAAATATGCCTTTTAACACACCATTGCCAGATTAGGTTGGCCAAATTGTCACACGATATCGACTTTTTACACCACCCATGTGATTGATATAAGCCATCACCGCGGTATTATCTAATTGCAACGGAACATGTGCATGATGCATAATTAGATGATATGCTTTTAACCCATAAAACGCACCCAACATTTCTAAGTAGTTGATACCCGTGTCTGTAGGCAAGATGATTCAATTTTTTTTTGGAGTCCATTTTTCTGCCCCCTGTGCTGGATTGCATGTTAGTTGCTCCCCAGCCAAAGCACTGGCATCCGTTTGAATGGTTAATACTGGGTTGGTGATTATTATGGGACTGGAGCTGAGCCTTACGTTCCTTGCCCACCATTGTAACTCTGGAATGGATTCAGCAGTGAAACTCATAGCTCGGTCAAAGTGACCTGAGTTTTGCTTTAGTGCATGCACTTTGCTCTTTGCAAATTTTGATAGTGCAAAGGCCCAAATTGTTACAGCTGGAAAAGCTGCTACCATTTTGCCAATAACTCTAGCTACCTCCCGTATTTATGGTTGGCTGATGTTTATTCAGAGTTAGTTGCATGATAGCGCCCCATTCGGATGCTTTCCCCTTCGGCAGAGTTACAATCATGCGAACATGTATCAATCGTAAATCCAAGATAGTCCATGGCAGTGGACGGTGTAAAATTGGATTTATCTGGATGTGTTGACAAACCCCAAAGTTCAAACAAACGTTTGGTGGCTGCTACTGCAAGAATGGGATGTCTCCAAGTTTTTCCTACTATTAAAATGTCGTCCAAATACGCCATGACTATATGCTTTTGTTTCCTCAATAATGCCAAGGCAGGTTTTAAGGTTTTAGTGAACAGCCTTGGAGCAGAGGTTTTGCCCATTTGGTAAGGCTTTAAGTTGCCATAGCTGTTTCATCCAGATACATTGTAAGTATTTACGATGCTCCTTATGTATGGGTACTGAGTAGTAGGCATCTTTTAAATCATGCTTGCTAGAAAGTACCCTCTAGAACCAATAGTCTGGCTGTTTCAAAAGTATCCATCTTGAAATGTATATACCTGACAGACTTGTTTAAAGTAGTTTCAGTCAATGATGATGCGACGTCCACCATCTTTTTTTGATTTTAGTGAAAATATTAGACACAAATTCCAAAGGTTCATGTTTTGTTCTTTCAATGACACCTTTTGCTTGTAACACTCATCAGTTCAGCTTGACCCTCCAAGTTGTTTCTCTTTGACTGAGAGGGTGAATACCCTTTTGGGTATATGCTGAACTGGTGGAAATGTTTTCATGAACAAAGTCAATTTTGTAGCCATGAACGCAGCTGAGTATATACTGTCACTAGTGATGGATTTCCCATGCATCCAAAAACAAGTGCAATCTCCCCCTGTTAGTATAGAGCCCCTACTGCTCATATGCTGAGAGGAACCACCCCCGACCCACCTACCTCCATGGTTATGGTGCTTCTTCTGCCTCTTCGCGGGCGATGAGGCGTCTGCTGGGCTGTAGAGGGTTGTTTGATGTTGATGTTGTTGGTTGGGGGTGGCGCATTTTCCATGGGGTCCGCTCTTCTCTGGGCCCTGGCCTAAAAAAGGCTTATACGGGGAATGGTTGCGGACCCCGAGCTTTCACCAGTCCCATAGTGTGGTCGACGACTGGTGGACGCCATGGGGTACTGCCGCCTGGGTTTGTTGGGTCTGCTCGGTCCAAACCTGCCCTCACGAGACCAAAGGTCTTGGATTCTTCCTCTAGGTCTTTCACCTTTTTTGGAATGGTTTTTCCCAAAGAGCAGAATAGGAGGTTCTGAACCCGGTGTTTTGCAAAGTCCCGCAAATTTAGGGTTGAGGGCATGGCTTGATAATCTCCTTTCGTAAATTGTTTATTACATATTGAGTGGTGCACATTCCCTCCCCTCCCACTCTTCCCTTCCCCCTGGCACTTTCCCTTGCAACCGCAAGAAATGCAACACTTGTCCCTTCACCTCCCCCCTCCACTCCTTTCTGGGACCCAACGCAGTCCTTCCAGGTCCGACAGAGTATTCACCTCTGCACCTCCTCCAACCTCATCTACTGCAGCATCCGTTGCTCCAGATGCCAGATGATCATTTATCGGTGAGACCAAGCGGAGGCTTGGCGATCGCTTCGCCGAACACCACCCGCTCGGTCCGCAATAACCAACCCGACCTCCCGGTGGCTCAGCACTTCAACTCCCCCTCCCATTCCACATCCGACCTCTCGGTCCTGGGGCCTCCTCCACGGCCAGAGTGAGCAACACCGCAAGCTGGAGGAACAGCACCTCATATTCCGCTTGGGGAGTCTGCATCCTTTGGGTCTTGAATATTGAATTTTCATCAATTCTGTTAACCTTGCTGTCTCCTCCCCTTCCCACCTCTCCCTCAGCCCTCGGCCCTGGCATTCCCTCTATCTCTATCTCCTTCCCCCACCCAAGTCGCACCAGCTTCTCATTTTCACACCACAAACAGCTTACAATGGCTTGTTCCCTTTATCACGATACTTTTTTGCATATCTTTCACTCATTGTTCCTTATCTCTCCACATCACCGTCTATATCTCTCTTTTCCCTGATCCTTGACCAGTCTGAAGAAGGGTCTCGACCCGAAACGTCGCCTATCTCCTTCGCTCCTTAGATGCTGCTGCACCCGCTGAGTTTCTCCAGCTTTTTTGTGTACCCACAGCAGAGCTAATGTGTCTTGCTGATTTGTGGAGATGTCCGCACCATCAATGGACCGAGCAATAAGATGTTATTCCTGCAGTCAGGAGTTTAAGGATCTTCTGGAGCTTCAACTCCCAGGTTTCTGATGTTCTGCCCAAATGTCCCCAAATTTGGGGCTATTGACGCAGGTAAACATTCAAACATGTACAATTTTACTGGGGCTGTATATAGTTCAAGAGCCTCATTGACCACCTGTTCTTGTAGGGATTTTGAGGACAGGTGGTTAAATGCTGGCTGCCAGTTTCGGCTCTAATGCCGTCCCGCTTGTGGATTGGCCACGTAGCGGTTGACCACACCCAGCAGCTCTTCCTGATCCTGTACACCCTGCGTACTCCCGATATCTTCAGCCAGTGACCCCTCTTCTTGACCAGGCCCAGACCTGGTCGCCAATGCTGCCTTCAAAAGAAGGTGAAGCAATGGCCAGTGCCGTAAATGGCACTGCGGGAGTGCCTGAGCTCCCTTGGCGAGGCTGCTGCTGCTCTCTCAGCAGATCTCGCTGGAGTCAAATGCTCCATAAGCCGTTCCATGCGGCTTAGGCGGCTGCCTGTGTCGCTCTCGAGCGGTGAGGCATCTTTCATCCGAATCGTCGGACACTACCGCCCGGTTCCTGGCTGCAGGTACCTCCAGCCCGCTGCTCAGGCAGCACGAGCGGTGGCTGGGCTCGGCTCGGTAGTTATACCCGCCCGCCTCTTGCCCCCCCTCCAAAGAGCATTCCTCAACGGAGGACGAATGGGGGCGAGCTGTAGATTTCTTTCCTCTGGCCTTGCTCATTCTTCCTGGAACACAAGCACCACAGAGAAAAGACACACGGCCACGGTAAAACTTACCTGTCGGCCCGACTTTTCAATTTGTAGCGGGAGCGCCTTGGACTCCCGTCCGTCGCGGGTGCACTGCATGAACGCTAATGTCGCGCATGCGTGCTGGACGGGGTCTTCACGTAGTCACTCACGTGACTCCGAAGTAAAATTTTAAGATTTATCCTGTTATCATTTAATTCTGAATTCTTCTCAAACTGTGTGGAAAATTATTCCATGAGCTGTAAAAGTGCCACATAAATTTAAATGGAATTGCATCAAACCAGCCTCAAACAGATGTAAAACTGACCATCATTTGCGTAAACTGATCACCAAATGGGGACTGCAAATTACTTGGAAATTAAATGAGTAAAGATTCCACCTACCAGTGAATAGATAACATAGAACTGGAACATGCCTTTTGATCCAAAATGTCCCAGCTGGACATGATACCAGGTTAATCTCCTTGCCAATATGTGATCCATATCCTTCCATTCCCTATATTTCCATGTACCTATCTAAAAGCCTCTTAAATGCCATTGTCATATCTGCCTCCACCGACCCTGGCAGTGTGCCCAGGCACCGACCATTGTCTGAGGAAAAAAAACTTGCCCCCGCACATCTCACCTTAAAACTATGTCCTCATGTCTTGACCTTTTCACCCCAGGATAAAGGTTCTGGCTGGCTGAAGAAGGGTCCCGATCCAATCATCATCTTCTCCAGAAATGCTGCCTGATCCATTGAGCTACACCAGCACTTAGTGTATTTTTCTCCTTGCTCGTTATAATTTATATAGTACAACCAGATCTCCCCTCAGCCTCCGATACTCCAGAGAAAATGATCTCAGTTTGTCCAACCTCTCCTTATAGTTATCTCCCATTACTCCAATGTAATGCAATGTAATGTTATTGGTTAACATATCCATAGCAAATCTTTAATATTTAAATTGCAAAGCATCAGAGACATTTTCCACACCAAAATACAATTGTTCAAGGGGAACCTATCCCTCAATTAAAACCAACCATAAGAAAAGACCAAACATTATTGATATTTTAATGGGAGCTGACTGAGTGGAGATGGGCCCTATCTTTCTTGCTTTATTTTATGGCCACTCTTTTTTTTTTTTTTTAATTATTATTATAGAACAAAATAACAACCAGTTACATTATAATTTCAATAGTAAAAATACATAGTCTTAATAATTGATTCATACTAATAATATTATTTATACTGTATTATCCTTAATTATAAATTTCAAAGTTGTATATTTTATATAATTAGAGATACATAATACTAATAATACATTCATAATTATTAGCATTATACTCGTACTATTAGTAATTTTCATTTTAATCTCTAATTTTTTTAGGTATAAGGCCAAATTTTATGATATTATTGATACAAAAAGTTAGTAAAACTTATAAATTTCCATTATTTCTTCCTAATGTTAACAATATTTATCTTATCGCTAAATTTAAATTTAAAAATTATTGTACCATTAAAAGTACAATAAATTTTATATATTAAAAATATAAAATACTAAAAAATACTAATAATACTAATTAATGTTCTCATAAATCTAATAATATTTATATTCGTACTAATATTAAGATAATGTGTTTCTATATTGGTTTTTTAATTTTTTATATAGATATAAGAAATAGAAAAAGTTTAAGAAATAGAATAAAGAATAAGAAATGGTTTGATGGAGAATAAAATATTCGGCATTATGAATCCGTCCTTATAGATATATTCATGATTTATTATATGTATCTCTTCATCCATTCAAATATCCAGGTCTCCAGTCAGGTTCTCGCGCCGAACCATTATGACCCTGTAAATATTCAATATATGGAGACCAAATCCATCTGAAGAGATCTAACCTATCCATAAGGACAAGCCTCAATCTCTCCAAATGGAGTGTCTCCGACATTTCTATATTCCACATTTTGATTGTTGGGAATGCAGGGCCTTTCCAAAATTTTAATATTAATTTTTTCCCAATTATTAAACCCATAGTCAATAAAAGTTTCTTTGATTCGTTGTTATTAATTGGTCAGTTTCAATTATTCCAAGTATAATTAACTTTGGGTCAGGGGTTATATTTATATTAATAACGGTCGAGATTAATTTTACAATATTTCCTTCCAGTATTCTACAATTTTTTTGCAGTTTAGTAAATGAGTGTGTCAAATTTGCTTCTGAAATTTGACATTTGTCACATATTGGAGATATTTTTGGAAAAATATTATGTAATTTAGATTTAAGTAATGTAATCTATGTAATATTTTAAACTGTATAAGAGAATGTTTAGCGTTTAATGAACATTAAATGTATATGTTGTAAACTGTCATCCCATTATTTCTGGTCTTATTATTTGGCCTAATTCCTTTTCCCAAGACTCTCTGTAATTATTTCTGTTGATGGGGTATCATTTTCCAATAAAATATATAATATATGATATCATTTTTTCCATATTTGGATGTTTATTCAAACATTCATCTAAAATTTCTATTTTTCTATTTCTAAATTCATATATATTTGCTGAGGCATAGTTTCTAATTTGTTAATATCTGAAATAATTCTTTATTATGTAGCCCATAATTTTGTTGCAACTCTTGAAATGAAAAAGAAAAGTGTTTTCCTTAGATAAAAGATCACCCATCTTAGAAATTCCTTTATTTTTCCATTTGTAAAAAAGCCTTAATCCAAAATTGAAGGTTTAAACATAAAATTATTAACAATCTTAGACTTAGTGGTATAGATTTTAGTTTTAATGCTTCTTTTATTTGTTTCCATATGCGGATTCCATTTTCTATTATCGGATTTTCACTATAAACTTTCTTAGTACATTAATATTTGAGCAAATATTATAGAGCTAATTTCTAATGGAGAACAATCTTCTTCTTCCATATTTAACCAATTTGGTTTAATTGTCTATTTCTCCTAACCAAAATTCATGTTTTTAATATTAACTGCCCAGTAATAAAACATCAAATTTGGTAACGCTAATCCTCCATTTATTTTAGATTTACATAAATGTTTTTTATTTATTCTATGGGTCTTATAATCCCAAATGAAATTTGTAATTAAAGAATCTACTTTTTAAAAAAAAAGTATTGGAAGATATATCGGGAATTAATTGAAATAAATATAATAATTGTGGGAGAAAAATCATTTTTATTGCATTAATTTTCCCTATCATCGAGATAGGTAAACTTTTCCAATATGAAATATTCTTATTTAATTTATTTAGTAATGGGGGGAAATTAGATTTAAATAGAGAATTAAATCTTTTTGTAACAAAAATCCCATGATATTTTAATATTTCATTTGTTATCTTAAAAGGAAATTGTTGTAATATATGTAACTTATTCATTGTTATAGGCATAAGTTCACGTTTTATTCCAATTAATACTGTATCCTGAAAGTGATCCGAATTCCGTTATTAGTTTTAACAAATTTCGAATACTTATTTCTGGTTGAGTGATATAAAGTTAATACATCATCTGCATATAAGGAAATAATTTATTCTTAGTATCTGCGGTAATCATACCATTATATTTCCGGGTGTAGTCTTACCCTCTGAGCAAGTGGTTCTATTGCTAATGCAAACAATAAAGGTGATAAAGGGCAACCTTGCCTACAACCTCGTTGATAAATTAAATTTAATTGATAACATTCGATTTGTTTGTTATTCTAGCTATTGGATTTGCATATAATAATTTAATCCAAGTAATAAACTCCTCTCCTAGTTTAAAGGCTTCCATCACCGAAATAAATAAGGCCATTCCACTTGGTCAAAAGCCTTTTCCGCATCAAGCGAAATAACTACTAAGTCTTTTTTTATCACTTCTTTTCGAATATATAATATTAAACAATCGTCTTAGATTATATGAAGAATATCTTTTTGGTATAATCCAGTTTGATCCGGATGTATTAATTCATTAACAACTGAACTCAATCTTTTTGCTAATATTGTTGTTATATCTTTTGATCTGTATTTAATAGAGCTATTGCTCTATATGATCCTGGTTCGTCCAAGTCTTTATTTATTTTAGGCATGAGTGTTATAATAGATTCGTTCAATGTATCTGGAAGCTTCTGTTCTGTATATATCTGTTCATATAAATGATTTTAGATATGGGACTATATATTCATGAAATGTTTTATAAAATTCCGAACCTATACCATCAGGTCCCGGTGTTTTACCGTTTTTTAATGATCTAATAGATTCTTTGATTTCATTTATTGAAATATCAGCATTTTAATAATTTTCTATTTTGTAAATCCAGTCCTTTCAAGTTACATTTTTTTATAAATGCATCTATTTCTATTTTACTTACTGTTGTTTTAGCAGTGTATAAATTTTTATAATATTGCATAAATCTTTCATTAATATCTTTAGGTTGTATTAATAAGTCACCGTTTTGTGATTTAATCCTATGTATAATTTTTTCCGCTTCAATTTTCCTTAATTGTCGAGCCAGCAGTTTTTGGGGCTTATCCCCAAATTCAAACTGTAATTGTTTAGTATGTTGGTTAAAATTTTATCACTTGATCTGTATATATTTTATTTAATTTATATTTCAATATAACAATTTTATTATGTAATATCGTATCTGGTTTTATTGCATTCTGTATATCTAATTCCTTAATCTCCGTTTCTAGATCTTGTTGTTCTTCCGAATCTTTTATTGTCAAATGCTTGTGAAGAAATCATTATTCCTCGAAGATATGCCTTAAATGTTTCCACAATAAGGAACGCGATATCTCTGGTTGGATCATTTATTTTCAAAAAAAATTTTAATTTGAGTTATGATATATTCCTGAGTGGCTTTGTTTTTTTAAAATTTGTGGATTAAATTTCCACTGTCCTAAATTTTTTTTTATTATTAATTTTAATTTTAACGTTACTGGGGCATGATCTGAGATTATTTATATATCATATTTAGCTTCATAAGTAAGTGAAATAAGTTTTGCATCCACCAAAAAATAATCTATTCTTGAGTAAGTTTTATGCACTGGGGAGTAAAAAGAATATTCTCGTCCTGTAGGGTTTTCTGTTCTCCAAACATCTTTAATATTGGTCGTTTGCATATATGCATTTAGCAAATCACTAGAATGTGATTTGTTTTTTCTTTGTTTTGTAGATCTGTCTAAGTAAGGATCTAATGTACAGTTGAAATCTCCACCAATTATCAAATTATATTGCGTTAATTCCGGAATTATTATTAAATACTTTTTAAAAAAAACAATGGACTATCGAAATTTTGGTCCATATATATTAACAAGAATCACTTTTTCTGTATTTAATTCTCCTATCACAATAATATATCTACCATCTTATCATCTATGGTTGATATATGTTTAAATAAAGTACCTTTACAAAATAATATTGCTACGCCTCTTGATTTATGTGTAAAAGAAGAATGATATATTTTATCTATCCATTTAGCTTTCAACCTGTTTTCCCGCCTCTTTTTTTAGGTGGGTCTCTTGAATGTAAATTACATCAGCTTTACTTGCCTTTAAATATGTCAATACTTTTCCTCTCTTTATCGGTTCATTAATACCTTTAACATTCCAACTGCAGAATGTTATCCCTCATTCCCCGTATTTCTTTTTAAGTCTTGCATTTTAGATTTATGGGGATCTGCAGGATCTAAGGATCAGCGCGATAAACCCAACCTTACACCCGAACCCTGAATGGATGTAATTTAAATCTCTTTTTTGCCCCTCATGAATATATCTCCCTTGGTACATTATATTACTCCAATCAAACCAAAGATTACTATAGATATAAAAGATAGATAAAAAAATAAATAGAGGTATTGTGTGTAGAAGTAAAAAGAACTACATCTAGAATCGATGTAGTTTGTGCCAGCCATATTAAGATGGCTATACATCTAACGACTTCCGTCATCGATGTTATTAACACGACCAGCTCCTGGAATTAGGGAATTATTATTCCTTAACAATATTTTAACGGGGGTATAATATATATAATTTTTTTTAAAAAAGGGAGGGGGAATGATAATAAAAAACAGGAAGGGGAGAGAGAAAGAAAAAAGAGGAAGAATAAAAAAAATTCATCCTTTAAAAATATCAATATCTAAAGCTAACTTAAAAATCTAAATAATATTAGACATAAAAAATACAAAGGCTATATAAAAAGAAGAATAACATACAATTAATTCAATTCAAAAAGGAAAAATTAGTTATTAATTATTAGTAATAGTGATTAATAATAGTGAACATTCCTAATTAATAAAAAAAAGGGTGGGAAAAACTAATAATAAAACCGTGTTATAATCTTAATGTGTGTGTTAATTATTTATATTAGTTATATGTTAGAACTAATTATCAATGTCCAGATTATCCAGATAACGTTGTCGAATCTCGTTTTATTCCTCTCCATTCCATTCGACATTGTCTATTCCATCAAGTCCAATATCATCTTGAAGAGTCTCAGTAAATATTAAAAGTCCATGTTGAATATCTGAGAATGATAAAAAAAGTCAGTATATTACTTGCTTGTAGGTACTCTTCAAGTCTTGAGCTGCTGAGCAAACTCCAATGCTGCGGTTGGGGTCTTGAAAAAGTATTCCACATTCTTATAAGAAACTCTTAAAGTCGCTGGGTAATTCAAACCGTATCTCAGATTTTCTACTCCACGCATAAGACTTTTGGCTTCATTGAATGCTTTTCGTTTCCTGGCGACCTCTGGTGGATAGTCTCGATAGATACTAATCCTTTGACCTTCAAATGTCAAGTTTTTAGTTTTCGAAGCTTTCCACATAATCTCATCCAGAACAAAATCAAATTGTACCTTTATAATCATTTGTCTGGGAGGAGCGTTGGGTCTGGTCTGACGTCTACTGACTCTGTGAGCACGAGCTAATAAAGGCATTTCTTCCAGAGATAGAACTTCTTTGAGTAATTTAGCAGTGAACTCTCGAGGGCCGTCGATATTCCTAGACCCTCAGGAATCCCTACAATTCTCAGATTTTGCCTTCTCTGATGTCCTTCTAGCTCAGTACATTTCTCTGCTGTTTTAGTCAGCATGCTCATCAGACGTTCGTTTTCTGTAAACAGGTTCGCTGTAGTCAAAGCATTCGTCTCAGCTGTTTGCTCAAGGTTCTTTATTTCAGCCATCTGTTGTTTCTGTATTTCTTCAATAGGATCAATCCTATTATCGATGTCTTTTTTAAACTTTTCCAGTTTCTTATCCATCTTTTTCTCCATGACGTTAAACATTTCAATAAATTCTTCCTTTAATTCATCCGACATTTTCTTAACCTTTTTTTCAATATTTAACTTTGTTTCTTGTTTTAAGTCTTTCAGTTGATTTTTCATCTGATTCAGCTGAGTATCCATCAAACTATTTATTTGATTTATTTATTCCTTTACATCTTTTATTTCTCCCTTTAATTCTTCCTTTAAGCTAACCATCTGATGAGAAATAAAGATTTCAGTTCCTCACCTTCCATTTTTGTCCCTGGTTTTTTGGACACATCTTCCAGAGATCGAGTCCTACTCGACTCCGAGGCTTCACTTTGGCCTTTCTCTCGGTCTCTGCCGGGTTGGTCGACCTTTTACCTTGTCGGTAGGGCTCCGTGAGACCGACATAGTTCGTCGCGCGCCTGATGACGTCACTCGGCACAGTCGGTGAAGAAACAGCAAGCAGTTTGTTGCAGGCAGCCGGTAAGTCTTTTAAAACCCCGTTTTTTACAATTTTTTTGCGGAGCTGGCTGGCGCTATACTCTAGAGCTCCATAGCGCCACCGGAAGTCTCCTATGACCACTCTTCATAGATATTCCATAAGCCATGAGAGGCTCAATGGAACACTTAGTTTTTCCTTTGCTTCATGGAACACATTTTAACTCACAGTAGCTGCCTGGGGAAAGCATGTAAAAAAAGTTGAAGAACTATTGGATTCAGAAGTCCAAAGTCTAATTTATTTAAGGCGTTAGACTTAAATATGCGAGGGATAATTGAGTAAGCAATTTCAGTAATTGGAGAAAATATTGAAATTAATAACTTCAAGTGATTCTTAATTGAACATTTCCTCATTTATAAAAGTCAGTCATAGAGTCATAGAGTGATACAGTGTGGAAACTGGCTCGTCCATGTACCTGTCTAAATGTTTCTTAAACAATGGGTTGGGCCCAGCCTCAGCTACCTCCTCTGGCTGCTTGGTCCATACACTCACCAACCTTTGTGTGAAAAAGTTACCCTTCGGATTCCTATTAAATCCTTTCTCCTTTATCTTTAACCTATGTCCTCTGGTCCTTGATTCCCTTGCTCTGGGCAAACGTCTGTGCATGTACCCGATCTATTCCTCTCATGATTTTGTATACCTCTATCAGATCTCCTCTCATCCTCCTGTGCTCCATGGAATAAAGACCCATCCTACTCAATCTATTCCTATAGCTCACAACCTCTAGTCCTGGCAACATCCTCATAAATCTTTTCTGAACCCTTTCAAGCTTGACAATATCTTTCATATAACATGGTGCCCAGAACTGAACTTAATATTCCAAATGCGGTCTAATCCACATCTTATGCAACTGCAACATGATCTCCCAATTTCTATACTCAATACTCTGACTGATGAAGGCCGAAGTGCCAAAAGCCTTTTTGACCACCTTACCTACCTGCAACACGAACTTCAAGGACCCATGCGCCTGTACGCCTAGATCGCTCTGCACTGCAACACTACCCAGAGGCCGGCCATTTACTGTGTAGCTCCTGCCCTTGTTTGATGTCCCAAAACGCAACACCTCACACTTCTCTGTATTCAATTCCATCAACCATTCCTCAGCCCACCTGGCCAATCGATCCTGATCCTGCCGCAATTGTTCACAACCATCTTCATTGTCTGCAAAACCACTAACTTTTGTATCATCAGCAAACTTGCTAATCTTGCCCTGTATGGTCTCATAAAAATTATTCATGTAGATGACAAACAGTAACGGGTCCAGCACCGGACTCTGAGGCATACCACTATCACGGGCATCCAGTCTGAGAAGCAACCTCCTACCATTACCCTCTGCTTCCTTCCATGGGAGGCCAATTTGCTATCCATTCAATTATCTCTCCTTGGATCCCATGCGATCTAACCTTCTATAGCAGCCAACCATGTGGAACCTTGTCGAACACCTTACTAAAGTCCATCTACAGCTACAGCTCTGCCCTCATCAACCTTTTTGGTCACGTCTTCAAAAAACAGTTCTTCGTGGTTCCTTGGCAATTTCCCTATGTTAAAGGTGCTGTGTGTGGGGGTGGTTTTGTATTTGCTTAGTTGGATTGCAACTGGCCATCATGTTAAGTATAATGAACATGGCTTTAATCTGAACAGACATAAGGGGTTATTGGGTATCCATAAAGTCATAGTATGATATGGACAAGAGAGTAATGTTTCCAGCCACAATATCAATAGTTACAAAGATGATACCGAATAAGTTGACATTATATAGAATAGTGGGCACCAAGAATGATTCAGAATGCTGTAAATCCATGAATTTAAATTTATTTTTGTTGCGTTCATATCCTTCTATTATCTCAATGTTCCTTATTTCTGTTATCTCTTCTAGCTCTATAATCCTCCTATCTTTGCACATTCCTATAATTCTGGAATTGTAGTTTTAATGAATCCCTACACATCAAAGCCCCAAGCTTTTGGAATTTCCTCACTATGTCCCCTTACTTTAAACGTTAAACTTTAGCGATACAGCATGAAAATGACCCTATCCTAAACACAAGGGACAATATTACAATTCTTATAGAATCATAGAAAATAGATGCAGGAGTAGGCCATTCGGCCCTTCGAGCCTGCACTGCCATTCAATATGATCATGGCTTATAAGCCAATTAACATATAAATCTGTACATCTTTGGAATGTGGGAAGAAACCGGAGCACTCGGAGAAAACCGACGCAGTCATGGGGAGAACGTACAAACTCCATAGACAATAACCAGTACCCGGGTATCTGGCGCTGTAAGGCATCAACTCTACCACTGCACTACTGTGCCATCCTTACCTGACTCTCTTTTAAATTGTCTTTATTTTTTGTGTGTATGTATGTGTGGAAGTGGGTGGGAGGTAAGGAAGTTGGTTAATGTTAACACCATTAACAATGCAAGGATTTATTATCTATCTTCTATTATCCTTCAGAAAGATATGGTTTACCATTTATTAAACTGTTGCAGCCCATCATTGATAGTATTCCCATAGTACTATTGGTAAGGAAACTTCTGGGTTTAGATCCAGCATGGATGAAGGTCCAGTGATATAGTTCCAAGTCATGATGATATGCATCTTGGCAGGGAGCTTGCAGGTGGTGGTGCGTTCCCTTGTACTTGTGGACCTTATTCTTCTTGACCACAGAAACCACAAGTTTTGTTAGAGTAGCCTAGATGAATAACTACATTTTGTGGATGGCATGCAGAGCAAGCTGTACTTTCCATTTGTGATCACAATACTTCATTCAATGCCTTTCCCAGTGAAAGTGTCTTGTCATCCTCAGATTTCCCCAGGGATATGACCTTGATCCCCACTTCTTCTTCAATTTCATATTGTCCCTTGACAAATTAATTCACCAATGTAAGATTAGTTTCTGGACATACAAAGATGACAGGCAGCTCCAGTCCACCACAGCATCAGTTGTCTGACTGCCTATCTGATATTTAGGTTTGGGGTGAATTAAGCACTGGAAGGAATAATGCCATTCTTTTTCATCATCTCTCATGACTCCCCTGCTTAGCCATCAGATTATTTGCAAACTACAGCTCTGTGTCCAGTCTATTCTGATCCAATCCAGATTTAAGACTTCACATAGATTTTGCAGCAGTAACCAAGGACTGGAATATTTCAAATGTAAAAATCATGCTCAGAAAATGGTGGAGGGATACATCCTGTAACTACAAGCCAGTCGGTTTAACCTTAGTGATGGAGAAAGTTCTGGAATCAATAATAGGCCTCATTTACAGGGAATGACCCCCCTACCCTTACTTCACATGGAAGCAGTAATGTTATCCGTTCATAAGTTCTAGGAGCACAATTAGGCCATTCGGCCCATCAAGCCCACCATTTAATCATGGCTGATCTATCTTTCCCTCTCAACCCCATTCTCCTGCCTTCGCTCCATTACCCCTGACACCTTCACTATTCAATTCCCAATGTCATAATCCATATTGATCCCTCCATTGTGGTAATGACCAGATAAGTCCAGCTTCAGAAAATATGTCATTAAGTTGGAAAGGTCGAGATTCACCAGGATGTTACCCGAGTTGTAGGCTTGAGTAATAAGGAGAGGTTATATAGGCTGGTGTTTTTTCCTTAGTATGTAGGAGACTGAGTGGTAACCTATGGAAGTGTCAGTGGAAGAGGGGCCAATGAACCCAATGAACATCACATTCAGATAATTGTCTATATTTGGAATGTGGATGCTATAGAAACAGATAGAAACAATTACAACTCTTAAAAGATGTTTTCTATGCTGCATAGGTCTATTAATCTAAAAATTCACTTTGTTATTGCAAGTTTGAAACTCTTTGGATCCCCCTTTTCCCCATTGACACTGTTGATTCTCATAATACAATTTACTATAAAGTGAGGTTTCTTCGGGACAAAGCTGAGAGCGACCCATACCAATCTTTATGTCTATTGTCCATATTCTCAATTACTCATCATCTCAAGTCTACTGAACCATACTTTCCCACTGTTTGCAGCTGTGCTGTCACTTTAAAAGGCACACAAAAATGCTGGAGAAACTCAGTGGGTGAGGCAGCATCTATGGAGCGAAGGAAAAGGCAACGTTTCAGGTCGAAACCCTTCTTTGGACTTTAAAATCTCTGCACTCTGGAAGGCCATTGCTAAATATCTTTGTGTATACATGGTAAAAGTATTAGTGCACATGTAGCTATTATCTGTCGCGTATGTAGTGAAAGCAGTCGTGCTGTCAATGAGGACTCAGGATGGTGACTGAAGAACACAGATGATGGCATCACAACCCTAGGCCAATGGAAGAGGGACAAATGAACATCACATTTCAAAACTGCAAATCTGCATTGATTACATCTTAGTGTATCAAACCTGCAACCAATTCAGATCTTGAGGTACAATATGGTATTAGGCTCATCAGCTGTTGTTACTCAATAGGTGTTCGATTGACTTAATATGGAAAATTTGTCCCTTCCCACCCGAACCACCCCCTCTCCAGGCACGTTCCCTTGCAACCGCGAGAAATGCTACACTTATTGCTTTACCTCCTCCCTTGACTCCATTCAAGGACCCAAGCAGTCTTTCCAGGTGCGGCAGAGGTTCACCTGCACCTCCTCCAACCTCATCTATTGCATCCGCTGCTCTAGATGTCAGCTGTACATCGGTGAGACCAAGCGTAGGCTTGGCGATCACTTTGTCGAACACCTCCGCTCGGTTTGCAATAACCAACCTGATCCCCCGGTGGCTCAGCACTTCAACTCCCCCTCCCATTCCGAATCCGACCTTTCTGTCCTGGGCCTCCTCCATGGCCAGAGTGAGGACCACCATAAATTGGAGGAGCAGCACCTCATATCTCGCTTGGGCCGATTGCACCCTAGTGGTATGAACATTGACCTCTAATTTCAGGTAGTCCCTACTTTCTCCTCCCCTTCCCAGCTCTCCCTCAGCCCACTGGCTCCACCTCTTCCTTTCTTTTTCCCGCCACCCCCCCCCCCACACTCACATTAGACTGAAAGAAGGGTTTTGACACAAAACATTGCCTAGTGCCTTCGCTCCATAGATGCTGCCTCACCGGCTGAGTTTCTCCAGCATTTTTATCTACCTTCGATTTTCCAGCATCTGCATTTCCTATTAAAAGTCTGATCTTGTTTGTGGATGTGTGTGTGTGTGTGTGTGTGTGTGTGTGTGTGTGTGTGTGTGTGTGTGTGTGTGTGCGTGTGTGTGTGTGTGTGTGTGTGTATAATTACATCTTCTCGAAAAGTCTACGCGGTAACGATAACATATTTACATATTCCGGTAGTAATCTTTCCCGTGGAGTCAAAAACGCCCTATCTGAAAATAGGTATTACAACCCCTCTCTCCCCCCTCCATCTCTCCCCTCCCCCACATCTCTCCTCCCCCATTTCTCCCCCCCCATCTCGCCCCCCCCCATCTCCCCCCACCCCCCTCTCCACCCCCCCTCTCCACCCCCACTTCACCCCCCTCCTCTCCCCCCCCTCTCCCTCTCCGCCACCCCCAGTCTAAGACATGTCTAAGACATATGTCTAATATGTCTCAGACATATTCCTGGCTTAGACACCTGAAGTGTGAGCCAGATATCCTGAGCTTATCTAACTATGAATGAAAAATTCTGTGCACCGACCTATATGTGAGAACAAAACAGCATCAGTGCAGTTTTCATCTGTTTCTGTGGACCCAAAGTGCTCAGAGCACTTTACAAAGATATTATGAACTGGCAGCATGTGTAGTGTGGATTTTATCAGAACAATATTGCGACCAAAAGATATAATCTATGAAGATATATTGAGAAACTGGGTTGACATTCCCTTGAGTTTGGAAGCTTAAGGCGTGGTGTAATTGAGATGTTTAAAGAAGTGATAGAGTATACAGAAAGAAACAATTTCCTCTGATGGGAGAGTCCAGAACAAGAGGCACGGCATTAAATTTGAATCAGGCAGTTCCGGGTAATAGAAGCCTGGAAAAGCTTCAAAAAGCTGTCGAGGCAAGGTTAATTGAAAATATTAAACCTGAAATTGATAGATTTTTGTAGTCAAAGACATTAAAGCTTATGAAGCCAAGATGGGCGTGTAGAACAAATTGAATGGATCTAATTAACCGTGATCTAATTGAATGGTGAAACAGGCTCATGGTGTTTAACAGTTAACTGCTCTTCTCTTGTTCCTACCCTGTAATAGCACAAGAGCAAGGAAACTAGGTGAAAAAGATTAATGGACCTATGTTCAGAGCCAAAGTTATCACCTGTCCCCAAGTACCACCTTCCAATCAAGTTAAAGAAAGTAAACAGTGAACTGGGCAAGCAAGTAGCAAGATGATCAACAAAAGAAACACAGTAAAATGGAATCTGTGCATGATTGAGGCACACCGGTTGCTTTATCTTAATTCACACGTGCGATGGTGGCATAACTGACCTTTGATCATCATTCCATAGTGAAAGGCCTGAAAAAAGTGGATGGGGAGAGGATGTTTCCACTATTGGGAGAGTCTACACCACTATGGACCAGAGGCCATAGCCTCAGAATAAAAGGACGTACCTTTAGAAAGGAGAAGAGGAGGAATTTCTTTAGACAGAGGGTGGTGAATCTGTGGAATTCACTGCCACGGATGGCTGTGGAGGCCTGGTCAATTGATATATTTAAGGTGGAGATTAATAGGTTCTTGATTAGTAAGGGTGTCAGGGGTTAAGGGGAGAAGGCCGTCCTTGGTTAGAGACCGATTCGGGAATTCCAAGCCTCGGAGAATTTCAACCCCCCGACACGGGAGTTTCGATCACCCCAATATGAGGGCTTCTGAACGCCGGCTGCGGGATCCTTGATCTACCCGACTGTGGATGGTTCGACAGCCCTGACTGCAGGAGAATAAAGAGGGAGAAGATTGGACTTTATTACCTTCCATCATAGTGAGGAATGTGGGGATGTTTATGTTAACTTTTATGTCTGTGTGTCATGTTGCTTTTCACTTAGTATGGCTGTATGGTAACTCAAATTTCACTGTACCTTAATTGGTACATGTGACAATAAACTGACCTTGAGCCTTGAAGGCAGGATAATAGGGTTGAGAAGAAAAGATAGATCACCCGTGTTTGAATGGTAGACAACTGGTTTAATTCTTCTCGTATATCTATTGAACTTATTCCAATTGTCAATGCAAAGGATTGCAGGTTGCCACTTTGGCAGTTCTTGTGGTGGATAGTGACACATAGAAACATAGAAATTAGGTGCAGGAGTAGGCCATTCGGCCTTCGAGTCTGCACCGCCATTCAATATGATCATGGCTGATCATCCAACTCAGTATCCCGTACCTGCCTTCTCTCCATACCCCCTGATCCCCTTTGCCACAAGGGCCACATCTAACTCCCTCTTAAATATAGCCAATGAACTGGCCTCAACTATCCTCTGTGGCAGAGAGTTCCAGAGACTCACCACTCTCTGTGTGAAAAAAGTATTTCTCATCTCGGTCTTAAAGGATTCCCCCCTTATCCTTAAGCTGTGACCCCTTGCCCTGGACATCCCCAACATCGGGAACAATCTTCCTGCATCTAGCCTGTCCAACCCCTTAAGAATTTTGTACGTTTCTATAAGATCCCCTCTCAATCTCCTATATTCTAGAGAGTATAAACCGAGTCTATCCAGTCTTTCTTCATAAGACAGTCCTGACTTCCCAGGAATCAGTCTGGTGAACCTTCTCTGCACTCCCTCTATGGCAATAATGTCCTTCCTCAGATTTGGAGACCAGAACTGTACGCAATACTGCAGGTGTGGTCTCACCAAGACCCTATACAACTGCCTGATTTGAGTACAGGGAACCTCCCTGTTCCTATACTCAAATCCTTTTGCTATGAAAGCTAACATACCATTCGCTTTCTTCACTGCCTGCTGCACCTGCATGCCTACTTTCAATGACTGGTGTACCATGACACCCAGGTCTCGCTGCATCTCCCCTTTTCCTAATCGGCCACCATTCAGATAATAGTCTGCTTTCCTGTTTTTGCCACCAAAGTGGATAACCTCACATTTATCCACATTATACTGCATCTGCCATGCATTTGCCCACTCACCCAGCCTATCCAAGTCACCTTGCAGTCTCCTAGCATCCACCTCACAGCTAACACTGCCCCCCCAGCTTAGTTTCATCCGTAAACTTGGAGATATTGCCTTCAATTCCCTCATCCAGGTCATTTATATATATTGTAAATAGCTGGGGTCCCAGCACTGAGCCCTGCGGTACCCCACTAGTCACTGCCTGCCGTTGTGAAAAGGACCCGTTTACTCCTACTCTTTGCTTCCTGTTTGCCAGCCAGTTCTCTATCCCCATCAATACTGAACCCCCAATGCCGTATGCTTAAAGTTTGTATACTAATCTCATATAGTAGTTATATACTGAGTTGGAGCTTTCTGATCCCATGAAAGGGAAAAGTGCAGATATCATTCAAAGCTCTTTAATTGTCTTTTCTCATTTTCCAGGAAGCGAGCATCACTGGCATTTATCGCCCATCACTGATTGCCCCAAGGCAATTAAGAGTTTAACTATGTTTAAAAAGGAACTGCAGATGTTGGAAAATCAAAGGTAGGCAAAAATGCTGGAGAAACTCATTGTGTGTAGCAGCATCTATGGAGCGAAGGAAATAGGCAACGTTTCGGGCCGAAACTGTTCATCAGTCTGAAGAGGATTTTGGTTTGAAACGTTGCTTATTTCCTTCGCTCCATAGATGCTGCTGCAACCGCTGAGTTTCTCCAGCATTTTGTCTACCTAAGAGTTTAACGACATTGATGGGTCAGGGGTCACACATAAATGTGTATCATTGTGCAATGGGTAGTGGCCATTTGCATTAAAACGGTGACCATAAGCTTCATTTACAAATTTGGATACACAATGACACTCATTATCCAAAGAAATGACACTGTGGCCAAATTCACAGTTAGTGAGTTGATGCCTTTTACAAATCATCAGCTATTTGCTGAAGTGCTGCAAGATCATTTCCAATAATAATGATCCATAAACTAAACAAAAGACTTTCAAGATTGCAATTTCTAAGTTGCTGGTGAACAACATCAAATATCTCCTCCACAAACAATACATTGGCATGGTGGTGCAGCATTAGAGTCGCTGCCTTACAGCCATCGTGCTGCTAGAGATGTTGGTTCGATCCCAACTACGGGTGCTGTCTGTACGGAGTTTGTACATTCTCCCCATGACCGCGTGCATTTTATCCAAGATCTTCGGTTTCCTCCCACACTCCAAAGGTTTGTAGGTTATTTGGCTTGGGTTTGTACACTTGGCATAAGTGTAAATTGTCCCTAGTGTGTGTTGGATAGTGCTAATGTGCGGGGACCTCTGGTCATCGCTAAAACTAAAACTAAAACTATCGCTAAAACTAAAACTAAAGTATAAAAGAAAGATCAAGGATATTGAGTACACACCCAGCAGGGGTCAGCAGATGCATTTGTGAAAACTTCCTATGGACATCAGAGCACATCCTCTGAGCATTCGAGAAGAAAGATATTCACTGTCTTCCTGCATGTGGAAACACATTTTAAAAGGTTGGCACAGAGAGCTGCGATAAGTATTTCCCAATTCAATGTCTCCTGTGAGCTGATTGAAATGACATTGGATTTCTCAGCAAATTGCACAATTGGATCCAGTGGGTGTCCAACAATCGGAATCAGCTTTAGGGCATTTATCCCAGAACTCGGGTTTCTGCCCAGTTTTGTTTCTTGCATCAAATTTGAAATGTTATGAATCCAGAAGGAAAACATTGCAAGACATAGAAGTCCAGATAATCTCCAAGGATAGGCATGCCAAGAATTCTGCTGAGACCTAGAAAACCGGGAATCCGTCAAGCATCTAGTCCCTGACTTGACCATTCAACGTGGTTCACTGTTAGTCAGCCATAGATTAAGAATCTAATACATTACTGAGCAGTGGAGATAGAATTTCATTTCCTATGCTTTATCTGGACACAAATAGAGAAACAATGAAAATAAGCTTTCTGAAATTCTGGAAGAAATGTAAGCTGCTATATCTTTGTCATCACTGATAAGAGAAAGAGACAGAATCCAAGTTAAATCATTTCATAGAATCGTGGAAGTTTACAGTACAGAATGAAGGTATTTGGTCCAGGGTGTCCATACTAGATTAATGAAACACTGTAATGCCTGTGGCCCTTACAGTAGGTCACAGAACAAAGCAGGCAAAGAAAGAAAAGTGGAAGATTGAATATGTGTGAAAAACACTTCTGGTTTGGGGGAATTAATCATAGATTTGTGCAAGAAAAAACTGAATCATACAGTGGGGCAGTCGTTAGGATGCTTCAGATAGATATAGGCCAAATAGCCTTTCTCTTTAGTTTAGAGATACAGCGTGGAAACAGGTCCTTCGGCCCACGGAGTCCGCACTGACCAGCGATCCCTACACACTAACACTATCCTACACACACTAGGGACAATTTACAATTATACTAAGCTAATTAACCTACAAATATGTGCGTCTTTTGAGTGTGAGAGGAAACTGGAACACCCGGAGAAAATCCACGCAGTCACGTGGAGAACGTAGATACAAACAGCACATGTAATCAGGATTAAACCTAGGTCTCTGGCGCTGCGAGGCAGCATCTCTACCGCTGCGCCACCATGCCTCTTCTAAAATCATTTTGTTGACTTCATCGACAATCTTTGCGCACACATTTCATAGGATTCTCTAGTAATAGTGGAACAGCTTGAAACATTATTGAAACTTACGGTCTGAGTTTATTTCACAAAAGTAATCCATTGAATCTATGAATATAGGAAGTACTTCTAACATCAGTCATAGAAACATAGAAAATAGGTGCAGGAGGAGGCCATCCGGCCCTTCGAGCCAGCACCGCCATTCATTGTGATCATGGCTGATCAATTTTGAGTCCATTTTTGAATCATTATCCAATGCATGGCTCAGAATATATAACCAACCATAAACATGCAGAATATTCTGATGCAAAGCAACATACATTATAATATGTGGCCCTTACCTTGTCTTGACAAGTAATATCATGCCTAATACATGAATTGCTATTTAATTTAAATCTCTGTTAAACAGGATTTGGCATCTATTGAACAGATACTGCAATTAGTAATTGTAATCCCTTTTAAAGGAGATCATCACCGATGCAAGTTATGATGTAAACTATTCATTTCTATGATACCAGTTAGGATTAATATAGAAACATGGAGCTGCAGATGCTGGTTTATAAAAAAGGACATTTCAGCTGGTGAACTTCAGCGTGTCCAGCAGCATCTCTGGGGTATTTGGACAGGTGACGTTTTGGGTCAGGACCCTTGCTTCAGACTGATTGCAGGGGGTAGGAAATAACGCTGAAAATTAATCAGAGCTAAGTACTCGTTGACATACATAGGTATACAGTCTTAAGGCCTGGAATTCTGATGGGAACCATTAGAATAGGAGCAGGAGTAGGCCACTTGACTTACCTCATTGTGGCCCTGCATGCAGTATCACCATTTTTGATATGCCCCATGTTTCAACAGCTTCGATCTTGCGGGTACAGGTCCAGCCTACGTGATCTTCCGGTTTCCAAACACTTTAACTGCTCTTCCCATTCCCATACTGACCTTTCCGTCCTGGGCCTCCTCCTCCACCATCAGAGTGAGGTCAAACGTAAATTAGAGGAACAGCACCTCATTTTGCATGGACAGCTTACACCCCAATCGCCCACACTGGTCGTCCTACTAGTTCCACTGTTTGCATCCTTATATCCTTTTGTTATCACCTGTTCCCCAGCCACCAATGGGCCATTATGGGCTACACCCTTCCTTGGCACCCATATTTTAATGCTGGCTTTTGTGCATTTATGGAAATCAGCCTCAAGAGACTCTGCTTTTGCTGTGCTTCTGCGCTTATCACTGAGAGTAGAACATTAGTTCAGGTGAAGATAGGCACAAAATGCTGGAGTAACTCAGCAGGCCAGGTAGCATCTTTGGGGAAATGAAATAGGTGACATTTCAGGTCGAGACCCTTCTTCAGACTGAGAGCAGTCAGTTTGGTGTAGGTGAGGTATTCGATCCAATACCCACCAGATGGCCGTTTTATACTGACTCATTTAAAATTAGCCACTGATTTATTTATTATTTTCTTTATTTCAATTTATATTAATGTTTTGTTTTAATCAATGATGATCAGTTTCCTTTGTTTTAAAATATTTTATTTGGAATTTCTTTGTACTTTGTAGATTATTTAATTTATTTTTAACTGATCACGGAGAAGTTTGAAAAGCAGAAGACCATTGGGATGATCTATGGATGGACTGTGAATCCCCCCACTTGTAGCTATCTGCCTTGTGTTAGCCCACAGATTTAGAAAACATAGAAAACATAGAAAATAGGTGCAGGAGGAGGCCATTCGGCCCTTCGATTGTGATCCTGGCTGATCGTCCCCTATCAATAACCTGTGCCTGCCTCCTCCCCATATCCCTTGACTCCACTAGCCACTAGAGCTCTATCTAACTCTCTCTTAAAATGTGAGTGGCTCTAATGTAGGCCCGACGTCAGGAGCTGCACATGTATCAAAGGTTTGTGTGGCTTTGGAGCTGGTGATCATAGGCACACACTGGGGTCATGACAACAGGCCCTATTGTCATCTTCTGTAGTTTACTTTAGTTAAGTTTAGTTAAGTTATGCTCCACTAAAATTATCTCATGGTATGCCTACTTTGAAGAAGTTCTCCTTCTCTCTCCGACAAGGGTTCTGCAACACCCTCTCTCACGTTCTCTTTGCACCCTTCCATATCACTACTTTCCCTTTCCCCTGACTCTCAGTCTGAAGAAGGGTCTCGACCAGAAATGTCAACCATTCCTTCTCTCCAAAGGCGCTGCCTGTCCTGCTGAGTTACTCCATCATTTTGTCTAACTTCAGTATAAACCAGCATTTGCAGTTCCTTCCTACACTTTAGTATCGGTTAGTTTAGAGATGCGGCCTGGAAACAGGCTCTTCGGCCCACTAAGTCCATGCCAACCATTGATCACCCGTACACTAATTCGATGTTATCCCTCTTTCACATCTGCTCACTAGGGACAATTGACAGAAGCCAATTAACTTACAAACCTGCACGTCTTTGGAATGTAGGAGGAAACCATAGCACACTGAGAAAACCCATGCAGTCACAGGGTGAACTTAAAAATTCCACACAGACAGCACCTTTAGTCAGTATCAAACCCAGGTTTTTGGTGACATGAGGCAGCAGCTCTACCGCTGTGTCACTATGCTGCCCTACAATACCAGTACCACAGCATATAGTGTTCTATTAGCTGTAGAAGGTTTGGAATAGTTCATTACCAGCATAGATTCTGGCTGCATCTGTCAAGGCAGTTACTGCAGGGTGGAAATAACCATAGTGGTGGAAGTACCTGGTAGCTCCTACCACCTACATCAGTGGTTTAGGCAGTATCATCCTCCATGAAACTTCTTCCACGGCAAGGCTAATCCAGCGATATATAGGGTGGCGCTGTAGTGCAGTGCTGGAGTTGTCGTCTTAGAAACATAGAAACATAGAAAAATAGGTGCAGGAGTAGGCCATATGGCCCCTTGAGCCAGCACCGCCATTCAATATGATCATGGCTGATCATATAAAATCAGTACCCCATTCCTGCTTCATCCCTATATCCCTTGATTCTTACAGCGACAGAGACCCGGGTACGATTCAATGGGTGCTGTCTGAACAGAGTTTGTACATTCTCCCTGTAACAGTATGGGTTTTGTCCGGGTGCTCTGGTTTCCTCCCACATGCCAAAGACATACAGCTTTGGAGTTTAATTGGCTTCTGTAAATTGTCCCTAGAGTGTAGGATAATGCTGTTGCTTGGGATAATTGCTGGATGTCATTGATCTAGGGAGCAGAAGAGCCTGTTTACATGCTGTATCTATAGGTTAAATAGGGCTCAACCAATCCTTACCCATAGCATTTCAGAAAAAACTTGACATCCTGCTAGATCATTCCCCCAAATTCAGCTACACGTTAAATGATTTTAAAAGTTAAAAATTCAAAAGTTATTCAAAACAAATGTTAACCAATAAAAATAATTAAAGGCGACCAATTACATTTGCGTTAACTCAATTAAAACAAAGAAATATGTCAACTGAAAGACTCCTTCTTACAGAGTTTCCTCAATTAAAATGAATGGATGCATTGAATCTGCCCTGGGTATAACTGCCTTCTATTGTTGGAGAGCTTAGGATATGACACATCATGGCTGGATCCCAGGAGTAGTCCAACTGGAACAGTCAGGAGATTTGTTTGTTGTTGAACACTTATCACATATTTTGGTCCTCTGCTGCAATGCGAGTCCACTTCAGTGGGAGTCCTAGTACAAGAGTCCTAGGCCGGCACGGTGGCACAGCAGTAGAGTTGCTGCATCACAGCGCCAGAGGCCCAGGTTTGATCCTGACTACGGGTGCTGTCTGTACGGTGTTTGTACGTTCTCCCCGTGACCCACGTGGTTATCTCTGGGATCTCCCGTTCCCTCCCATACTGCAAAGACGTACAGGTTTGTAGGCTAATTGGCTTGGTATAATTGTAAATTCACCCTAGTGTGTGTAGGAGAGTGCTAGTGTGCGGGGATCACAGGTCGGAGTGGACTCAGTGGGCCGAAGCTAGAGCGGAACTCGCTATCAAAACATGGAGGGGACATGGGGGACACAGTTTTTTGGCGGCCGCATGCGCACACTCACACACGCATGCGCGAGGCTTTGGAGGCTCAATGCAGCGCTAAATGCAGCTCAACTCTGCCTGTCTCGCCGGGTTAACTACAGCCCTGACTGGACACCAGCGCTGCTTCTCCGCGCTGCCCATATTTCCCGCAAGCCCAGGCAGGTTAACCAGGCAGAGTTGAGCTGGGTTTAGCGCTGCTTCTCTGCGCTGGCTGTGGGCCTGGGGGTACAGCTCGCATCTGACTGCCGACCTCTGTTGGCACCCGTGGGGGGGGGGGGGTACTCGGGTGGGGACGGGACAGGACAGCGCCGGAGACCCGGCCGGGATCGACCCTGGCTGTGGATGAGGCGCAGGTCTGTGCCATGTCTCCCTCCTCCAATCATCACACTCTATCCTCAGTCCCACTCCACACCCCCCCCACTCCTCCCTCCTCCAATCATCGCGCTTAATCATCATGTCCCGCCCCCATTGCCTGCTGACTGATGTCCCTCTCATCCAATCGGTGCCCTCGATCAGCAGTCCCACCTCCACTGTCTCACGGAAAGCGGAGATTTTAAAATCCGGATTACAAACACTTGGGGGGGTGTCCCCACCTCTCAAAACATGGGGGGGGGTACGGGGGACGTTTTTTCCCCCGTGGGCCGAAGGGCCTTTTTCAGCGCTGTATCTCTAAACTAAACTAAACTCAACTCTTTCTTCACATCCATAAGGATATGGCTACAATGCGACAGGATTGGAACTTTTTTAAATTTATATGCACCTTCTAGGTGGAGCCCAGAGTGGGAAACTGGGCAATAAGGAGCACAAATTTGCAAGGAACCAATTGCTTTTCCTTTTGTTAACATTATTTTTCTAAAAACCGTGCATTCATATAATATTTTTCATGACCTAAAGTGCTTTATGGCCTGTTCTTTAAAATATAGGAAACACAATAATACCCAAATGATAGATCTCCTTTCATGAAGATCATTAGTGAACCCGATATGTATTTTTTAAACAACAGCCTTGCAGCCTCACAATTTTCATTATTGATGATAGCTTTACAATTCCAGATTTCTTTCTCATCGTGATTTTGAATTCCTCGGTTGCCATTCATTCTCATGTTCTCAGATGAATGTACCCAGCTTCTGGACATTAGCCCAGTTTGCTCATCACCATGCAGTGGTACCCAGCAATAGATCTCCAACAGGGGGTGCAGGGCTCCCACACTGCTGAGCTGCACTTTTAGCCTTGATCTTTATGCTCAGGTTTCTGAAATGCATTTGAACCAGCAACAATCAGCGAGAAGAATGCCGAGCCTCAGTTCATATAGCTTGCGATCTTTGAAAATCAAAAAAAAGGCTGCTAATATCGGAAGTATGAAATACTGGACCAAGTGGGACCCGTTGGGTCCCATCCCCCAAAGCGGCGGGAGGCGCGCAGCGTCTCAGGGGATGGCTAGACCCCGAACGTAATATTACACCACTCACCCAATACTCACCACTCCCTGGGTAGGGAGAGGTGGTAGAGAGGGATGGGAGTAGAGAGGGAGGGGCAACAGAGAAGGATGGTGGTGGAAAGTGAGGGGGAGGGTGTAGAGAGGGAGGGGAGGGGGTAGAGGGAGGGGGAGGGGGGTTAGAGAGGGAGGGGGGTAGAGAGGGATGGGAGTAGAGAGGGAGGGGTGGTGGTAGAGAGGGAGGGGGGTAAAGAGGGATGGGAGTAGAGAGGGAGGGGCGACAGAGAAGGATGGGGTGGAAAGTGAGGGGGAGGGTGTAGAGATGGAGGGGAGGGGGTAGAGGGAGGGGGAGGGGGGTAGAGAGGGAGGGGGGTAGAGAGTGAGGGGGGTAGAGAGTGAGGGGGGTAGAGAGTGAGGGGGAGTAGTGAGGGAGGGGGGTAAAGAGGGAGGGGCGACAGAGAAGGATGGAGTGGAGATGGAGGGGGAGGGTGTAGAGGGAGAGGGAGGAGGTAGAGAGGGAGGGGGGTGGGTAGAGAGGGAGGGGTGGTAGAGAGAGAGAGGCGGCAGAGAAGGATGGGGTGGAGAGGGGAGGGAGGGGGTGGAGGGGGAGGGGGTAGAGAGAGGGAGGGGTTAGAGAGGGAGGGGGAGGGGGTAGAGAGGGAGGGGGATGGGGTAGAGAGGGAGGGGGAGGGGGGTAGAGAGGGAGGGGCAAGGGGTAGAGAGGGAGGAGGTAGAGAGGGAGGGGGAGGGGGTAGAGAGGGAGGGGGGAGGGGGGTAGAGAGGGAGGGGGAGGGGGTAGAGAGGGGAGGGAGAGGGGGTAGAGAGGGAGTGAGGTAGAGAAGGAGGGAAGGGGAGGGAGTAGAGAGGGAAAGGGACAGAGAGGGAAGGGGTCTTCCTCCTCCACATTTCCCTCATCCTCCTCCCCTCACTCCCGTTCCCTGCCCCAGGACCATAACCTGGTCGAAGAGCAGCTCCAGGGCCAGAACACAGCGAGAGGCAGCCAGCTTGAGAGCCATTGTGATTGGTGCACTGTGCGAGGCATCATGACATCATTACTGGACGCTCTCGGAGATAGAGGCTTTGGCTTTTTGTGAAATTTTAAATCATGAAAAAGTTTGGAAGTGTAGGTCGGAATGCGACGAGAAGATGTTTATCACTTTGACGGGAACATGTGAGTAGAATATGTGAAAATGGGAAGGCCGCGGCTTTACTCCAGCATTTTATTTCTATCTTTGGTTTAAACCAGCATCTGCAGCTCCTTCCTACAATAATTAATCTTGAGTTTTGTAGGCTACAAACTGCCTAGTTACAAGATGACACATGGTTCCCGAAGCTTGCTTTGGGCGTTGTTATAAAGATGCTGGAGGTGAAAGACAGGCCAATGTGGGAGTGGAATAGTGAGTTGAAGTGGCAAGCAACAGAAAGTCCAGTCACTCCTGCAGACTGAGAGCCAGTGCTCCACAGAGCAATCGCCCAATCTGTGATTGTTTTTAGTTTTTAGAGATACAGCGCGGAAACAGGCCCTTTCGACCAGCGAGTCCATATCGACCCGTGATCCCCGCAAATTCACAACTACCTTACACAGACGGGGGACAATTTGACATTTATATCAAGACAATTAACCTATAAACATGTGCATCTTTGAAGTATAGGAGGAAAACTAAGTTCTCGGAGAAAACCCAGGTAGGTCACGGGGAGACCGTACAAACACCGCACAGACAAGCACTCATAGTCAGGGTCGAACCCGGGTCTCTGGCTCTGTAAGGCAGTAGCTCTACCACTGAGCCACTGTGCCAGCCTAGTTTCACCTGTGAGGAGACCACCATATTTGTGAACATCAAATGCAGCAGGCTTAGATTGCAAGAAGTGCAAATTAATCATAGTTGGGACAGTTATAACGGGATAGTTTTCTAAACCAACATGTAGAGGAACCAACGTGAGAGCAGGTTATTCTAGCTCTAGGTACTGAGCTAATGAGGAAGGGTTAGTTAGCAGTCTTATTGTGCGTGGCCCCTTGGGCAAGAGTGACCATAATATGGTTCAGTTCTCCATTAGGATGGCGAGTGACATTGTTTATTCAGAAACAAGGGTTTTGAACTTAAAGAAAGGTAACTTTGAGGGTATGAGACGTGAATTGGCCAAGATAGACTGGCAAGTGATTCTTAAAGGGTTGACGGTGGATATGCAATGGAAGGCATGTAAAGACTGCATGGATGAACTACAACAATTCATCCCAGTTTAGCAAAAAAATACATCAGGGAAGGTAATGCATCCGTGGATAACAAGGGAAATCAGCGATACTATCAAAACTAAAGATGAAGCATACACATTAGCCAGAAAAAGCAGCCTACCAGAGGACTGGGAGAAATTCAGAGTCCAGCAGAGGAGGACAAAGTGCTTAATTAAGAAAGGGAAAATAGATTATGAAAGGAAACTGGCAGGGAACATAAAAACGGTCTGCAAAGGTTTTTACAGATATGTGAAGAGAAAAAGGTTAGTTTAAACAAATGTAGGTCCCTTGCAGTCAGAAACTGGTGAATTGATCATGAGGAACAAGGACGTGGCAGACCAATTGAATAACTACTTTGGTTCTGTCTTCACTAAGGAAGACATAAATAATCTGCCGGAAAAAGCAGGGGATCGGGGGTGAAATGAGATGGAGGAACTGAGTGAAATCCAGGTTAGCCAGGAGTGGTGTTAGGTAAATTGAATGGATTAAAGGCTGATAAATCCCCAGGGCCAGATAGGTTGCATCCCAGAGTACTTAAGGAAGTAGCCCCAGAAATAATGGATGCATTAGTGATAATTTTTCAAAACTCTTTAGATTCTGGAGTAGTTCCTGAGGATTGGAGGGTAGCTAATGTAACCCCACTTTTTAAAAAGGGAGGGAGAGAGAAAACGGGGATTACAGACCAGTTAGTCTAACATCGGTAATGGGGAAAATGCTAGAGTCAGTTATTAAAGATGGGATAGCAGCACATTTGGAATGTGTTACATCTGGACTTTCAGAAGGCTTTCGACGAGGTCCCACATAAGAGATTAGCATACAAACTTAAAGCACACGGTATTGGGGGTTCAGTATTGATGTGGATAGAGAACTGGCTGGCAGACAGGAAGCAATGTGTAGGAGTAAACGGGTCATTTTCACAATAGCAGGCAGTGACTAGTGGGTTACCGCAAGGCTCAGTGCTGCGACCCCAGCTATTTACAATATATACTAATGGCCTTGATGAGGGAATTGAATGCAACATCTCCAAGTTTGCGGATGACACGAAGCTGGGGGCCAGTGTTAGCTGTGAGGAGGATGCTAGGAGGCTGCAAGGTGACTTGGATAGGTTGGGTGAGTGGGCGAATGCATGGCAGATGCAGTATAATGTGGATAAATGTGAGGTTATCCACTTTGGCTGCAAAAACATGAGGGTAGACTATTATCTTAATGGTGGTCGATTAGGGAAAGGGGAGATGCAACGAGACCTGGGTGTCATGGTACACCAGCCATTGAAAGTAGGCATGCAGGTGCAGCAGGCTGTGAAGAAAGCAAATGGTATGTTGGCATTCATAGCAAAAGAATTTGAGTACAAGAGCAGGGAGGTTCTACTGCAGTTGTACAGGGTCTTGGTGAGGCCACACCTAGAGTATTGCGTACAGTTTTGGTCTCCTAATCTGAGGAAAGACATTCTTGCCATAGAGGGAGTACAGAGAAGGTTCACCAGATTCCTGGGATATCAGGACTTCCATATGAAGAAAGACTGGATAGACTTGGCTTGTACTCTCTGGAATTTAGGAGATTGAGGGGGGATCTTATAGAGACTTACAAAATTCTTAAGGGGATGGACAGGCTAGATGCAGGAAGATTGTTCCTGATGTTGGGGAAGTCCAGAACAAGGGGTCACAGTTTAAGGATAAGGGGGAAGTCTTTTAGGACCAAGATGAGAAGATCTTTTTTCACACAGAGAGTGGTGAGTCTGTGGAATTCTCTGTCACAGAAGGTAGTTAATGCCAGTTCATTGGCTATATTTAAGAGGGAGTTAGATGTGGCCCTTGTGGCTAAAGGGATCAGGGGGTATGGAGAGAAGGCAGGTACAGGATACTGAGTTGGATGGCGGATCAGCCATGATCATATTGAATGGCGGTGCAGGCTTGAAGGGCCGAATGGCCTACTCCTGCACCTATTTTCTATGATTCTATGATTCTATGAAATAGAATCTTCATGAAATAGGCAACATTTTGGGTCGAGACCCTTCTTCAGACTGATGTGAGGGGGCGGGAAGAAGAAAGGAAGAGGTGGAGACAGTGGGCTGAGGGAGAGCTGAGATGGGGAGGAGAAAGCAGGGACTACCTGATATTGGAGAAGTCAACATTCATACCTCTGGGGTGTAAACTGCCCAAGCAAAATATGAGGTGCTCCTTTTAAGATTTGTTATCTTTCCTTTTAAGATAACAAATGAAAATATTAAATATCTTGGTATTTTTGTTACAAAAAGATTTGACTCTCTATTTAAGTCTAATTTCCCGTTATTACTGAATAAATTAAATAAAAATATTTTATACTGGAAAAGTTTACCTATTTCAATGTTAGGTAAAATAAACGCAATAAAAATGATTTTTCTCCCACAATTATTATATTTATTTCAATCAATCCCGATATATCTCCCTAAAATTTTTTTTAAAAAGTAGACTCTCTAGTCACTAACTTTATCTGGGATTATAAGAACCATAGAATAAATAAAAAACACTTATGTAAAGCTAAAATAAACGGGGGATTAGCATTACCAAATGTTATGTTTTATTATTGGGCAGTTAATATTAAAAATATGAACTTCTGGTTAGAAGAAACAGATAATAAACCAAACTGGTTAAAAATGGAAAGAGAAGACTGTTTTCCATTTGAAATTAGTTCTATGATATTTGCTAATATTAATGTACCTAAGAAAATTTATAGTGAAAACTCGATAATAGAAAGCGGAATCCGTATTTGGAAACAAATAAAGAAAACATTAAAACTAAAATTTATACCGCTAGGTCTTACTATTGCCAACAATTTTACGTTTAAACCCTCAACGATGGATAAGGCTTTTATACAATGGAAAAATAAAGGAATTTTAAATATAGGGGATCTTTATAAGGAATTTTTTTTTCTTTCATTTCAAGAGTTACAACAAGCTTACGGGCTTCATAATAATGAATATTTTAGATATTTACAAATCAGAAACTATATCTCAGAAAATACACAAGAATTCAGAAATAGAAAGAGTGAAATTTTAGATGAATGCTTGAATAAAACATCCAAATACAGAAAAAATGATATCATATATTTACAATATTTTGTTGGAAAGTGATATTCCATCATCGGAAACACACAGACAGCTTTGGGAAAATGAATTAGGTCAAATAATAAGCCAGAAATATGGGAAGAAAGCTTACAACACATACATTACTGCTCGTTAAATGCTAAACATGCTCTTATACAGTTTAAAATTTTACATAGATTACATTACTCCAAATCTAAATTACATAATATATTTCCAAAATTATCGCCTATATGTGATAAATGTCAAATCTTAGAAGCAAATCTGTCACATTCATTCACTAATTGTACGAAGATTGTAGAATATTGGAAACGAAATATTTAAGATAATCTCAAATGTTGTTAATATTACTATGATTCCTGATCCAAAGTTAATAATACTTGGAATACCTGAAACGGAACAAATAATTACAAGGAATCAAAGAATTTTTATCGACTATTCTCTAATAATTGGGAAAAAATTAATACTAAAATTTTGGAAAGGCCCTGCATCCCCAACAATTAAAATGTGGAATACAGAAATGTCGGAGACACTTCACTTGGAGAGATTGAGACTTGTCCTTATGGATAGGTTAGATCTCTTCAAAGGGATTTGGTCTCCATACATTAAATATTTACAGGGTCATAATGGTTCGGCGCGGGGACTTGACTGAGGCCTGAATATCTGAATGGATGAAGAAATACATATAATAAATCATGAATGTATCTCCAAGAACGGATTATTGAGTAATATTTTAATCTCCACCAAACTTTTCACATTTTCTTTTCTATTTTCTACTTTCTATCTCTATCTTTCTATCTTTAAGTAGGAAAAAAAGTATAGAAACATATTATATATACTCTTAATATTAGTATGAATATACATATTATTAGTTGTATGAAAATATTATAGATGTCTTAAATTTGTAATTATATAAAATTGCGCATTTTCAACTATATAATAATTTTGAAATATAAAGTTAATAATAATACAAACACTCTTAATATTATGAAAATATCATGAATATCATAGAAGTTTGGTTAAGATTGGGTATTATGTAGTTATATTAGGGGGGATTTGTATTTGGTAATTAGAAGAAATATGTGTGGTATGAGAAGTATGAGTATATTGCTTATTTTAGGAATATACTACATACACTCCCAATCATACAAAATAAATAACCAGGAAATGTATAATGGATAACATTACAAATAACACAAACAGTATCAATTGATAATCAATATTATATAATTTTGTATATTATATAATTTTTAATGCCGCATAAGAGTGTACTCTGTATATATTGTTTCTATAATAAAAAAATTAAAAAAAAAATAAAAAAAAATATGAGGTGCTGCTCCTCCAATTTACGGTGGTCCTCACTCTGGCCATGGAGGCCCAGGACAGAAAGGTCGGATTCGGAATGGGAGGGGTAGTTGAAGTGCTGAGCCACTGGGAGATCAGGTTGGTTATTGCGAACCGAGCGGAGGTGTTGGGCGAAGCGATATCTAAGCCTATGCTTGGTCTCACCGATGTAGAGCAGCTGACACCTAGAGCAGCGGATGCAATAGATGAGGTCGGTGGAGGTGCAGGACCTGGAATGACTGCTTGGGACCTTGACTGGAGTTAAGGGGGAGGTAAAGCGACAAGTGTAGCATTTCCTGCAGTTGCAAGGGAAAGTGCCAGGAGAGGGGGTGGTTTGGGTGGGAAGGGACGAATTGACCAGGGAGTTACCATATATAAGAACCATATAACAATTACAGCACGGAAACAGGCCCTTTCGGCCCTTCCAGTCCGTGCCGACCATTTGTTTTCCCCTAGTCCCATCTACCTGCACTCAGACCATACCCCTCCATTCCCTTCACGTCCATATACCTATCTACTTTACTCTTAAATGTTAAAATCGATCCTGCCTCCACCACTTCTGCTGGAAGCTCATTCCACACAGCCACCACCCTCTGAGTAAAGAAGTTCCCCCTCACGTTACCCCGAAACTTCTGGCCCTTAATTCTCATGTCATGCCCTCTTGTTTGAATCTTCCCTACCCTCAATGGGAAAAAACATATCCACGTTAACTCTGTCTATCCCTTTCATCATTTTAAAGACCTCAATCAAGTCCCCCCTCAACCTTCTGCGCTCCAAAGAATAAAGACCTAACTTGTTCAACCTTTCTCTGTAACAGAGTTGCTGGAACCCTGGCAACATTCTAGTAAATCTCCTCTGTACTCCCTCTATTTTGTTGACATCCTTCCTATAACTAGGCGACCAAAATTGTACACCATACTCCAGAATTGGTCTTACCAATGCCTTGTACAATTTTAACATTACTTCCCCACTCCTATATTCAATGCTCTGATTTATAAAGGCCAGCACACCAAAGGCTTTCTTTACCACCCTATCTACATGCGATTCCACCTTCAGGGAACTATGCACAGTTATTCCTAGATCCCTCTGTTCCACAGCATTCCTCAATTCCCTACCATTTACCATGAGTTACGGAGGGAGCGATCTCTGCAGAAAGCAGACATGGGAGGAGATGGGAGGATGTGGCCAGTGGTGGGATCCTGTTGGATGTGGCGAAAATGTGGATGATTATTTGTTGTATGTGACGGCTGGTAGGGTGGAAAGTGAGGACAAGGGGGACTCTGCCCTTGTTATGAGTGGACGGAAGGGGAGTGAGAGCAGAGTTACGAGTATAGAAGAAAACCTGGTGTGAGCCTCATCTATTGTAGAAGAGGGGAGCCCCCGTTCCCTTAACAATGAGGACATCTCCGATGCCTTGGTGTGGAACACCTCATCCTGGGTGCAGATGTGGCGTAGACGGAGGAATTGGGAGTAGAGGATGGAGTCCAGTTTGCAAGAATATGGACACAAGTTTTGAATAAGTGAATTAGCTCAACAGCTCATACATTACTGAGAAATAATAACACAATTTGAGGTGATAATTCAGGAATTTGTTAATTTAGGAAGGAAATTTAGGGATCTTTATTGTAAGATGTTTCCCTGGTCATTGCCAATATTTATGTGAGAAAAGTCATCTGAAAAAAAACAGTAGCTACAAAACAGGCTTTTTCACTGGTATTACGCATGGAATTCTGAGACTTGGCTCAAGGATATGTGGAGCGCTGCTTGGTGTCCCAAGGGTCTGAAGTAAAGAAGATTGAGGATTGAGGACCTAGTCCCATTCTGCTATTCTATGATTTCACTTGGGCATTTATTCTCATAGGTACCCAAAGAAACCAGACACTGGGATAACATGAGTTGCCTGTTGAAGATGGAATGACCTGCAAGGATTCTGAGGCAGCCCAAAATGAAGAAAACGTGGAAAGGCCATTTCTTGATGACTGTCACCAGGATCTCTAACTGCTATGGAAAAACATCAAATATAAGTCATCAGGAGATCAACAATACACCTACTTCCATTGCAAAGTCTTATCAGGTTACTGGCGAACACTTTGATGGCCTGCACCTTCAGTTTCTACCTTTAGTCCAGAACAGTGTCTGTTGTAGTGTCAGACTTTGCTCTGGACTAAAAGTAAGCGATTTCAGCAATTGGATCTGAATACTATCATTCATATAGATAAACTGATATTATTGTCTCTCCTTTTATAGCCCGCACAAAAAACAACCAATAGCAATTATGTTCAGAAATAATGTTATTTTGCATAACATGGCATACTGGAAATAATTTAGGAAAAAAATGAATCACCTATATCACATATTTTCCCCTTTAAACACTGAGGAAAGAAGTGACTAGATATTTCTGCTTTAATTTTGTTAGTAGGAGCAGTATTCAGTAAATTTGATTGAAATGCTGATGGCTTTATTTGAAAGATGGCATGAGATCTTTAATATCCTCCCGAGTGATTAACCTCTCGTTAGAGGATGGTATTTCTGACGACATAGTCCTCCCTCTATTCTATAGTCAGGGCTAGAATTTTAGTGCTAATCGGAAATTATAGCTCAACCTTAAATCATTTTAACGTTTCTGCACTAAGAGGGAAATTGTGCTTGAAATCCACAATGTAATCCACAGCTGAAAAATAATCATAAATTAAACCAATGTAAAATAAGATGCAAATAATTGATGTCATTAGAACTGGGCTGACTTTAATAATCTTTATAATAATGATCTTTTTGTCTTCCAATCCTGTACTTAATATAAATTAAATTAGCTTCAACTAATTTGTTAACAAAGCACAAATACTTTAAAAATACTTAACAGAGACAGATTTATAATCACAAGAATGACCATTTACTTAAAGTACAAATCTTTTGCAATGCTCTGTTAAATGGTTTCTATTAAATCCTTACCATTCAAGATTTAGTTAAAATCACATAGACAACTGTGTTAATTGTTCTTATCTGTTTAGGTGGGAGATTTTTCTGTATTTGTTTATGTGGGGAGAAGTTATGGTATTTATTAAAGTCAGATTTTCCAACTAACTTACTTATCAGAATTTCATTTTGTACAATATTATATTTTCAAAGGATTAATAAATTCATGCAGCCTTCCAGACGAGCCAATTCAGCCCTAAATTTCTCTATTTTATCATTGCAGGGTAATCACTATTAGAGTTATAGAGTGATACAGTGTGGAAACAGGCAATTCAGCCCAACTCACCCACAACGGCCAACAATGTCCTAGCTACACTAGTCCCACTTGCCTGCATTTGGTCCATAACCCTCTAAACCTGTTATATCCATGTACCTGTCCAACTGTTTCTTAAACGATGGGATAGTCCTATCCTCAACTACCTCCTCTGCCAGCTTGTCCCATACACCCACCACCCTCTGTGTGAAAAAGATACCCCTCGGAAATCTATTCCCCTTCACTTTGAACCTATGTCCTCTTGTCCTCGACTCTCCTACTCTGGGTAAAAGGCTGTGCATCTACCCAATCTATTCCTCTCATGATTTTGTACACCTCTATAAAATTTCCCCTCATCCTCCTGCGCTCCATGGAATAGAGCCCCAGCCTACATAACCTCTCCCTATAGCTCACACCCTCAAGTACTGGCAACATCATCGTAAATCTTTTTTGAACCATTTCAAGCTTGACAATATCTTTCTTATATTAAAGGTAATCTCCTTGTTAAGACAATGAATTAAACTATTATTAAAGACAATCTCCTTGTTAAGACAATGAATTTGATGAAATGAGCACTCAGTCATTTCAAGCGCACACAGATTACAATGAAAAGCTGTGATTATTTTGAACTCGCAGGTTATAAAAGACTTTTAAGGTGTTTCTCCATCCAACCCAAGCTGACTTAAGGCCGCCCTCTAGTGCATGTTATCTGAATGTTCATGTTCCAGTGCATTTGATGAATCGGGTGTTTTACTGGAAGAAATAAAGCTGAATAATTTTTATCGCTAAACTGGAGATTTTAAAAAGTGGAAATAAAAATGTAACAACGTCCTTCCTTACTCACAGCTGACCTGGAAAGTGAGCTACGATTACCCTGCTTCTTCTCTGATGCATGTTTCAAGAGCGGTTTGATAATCTAATCGTGCTGCTGATGGCAAAAATCGGAAGACCATCAAAGTTGATTTTAAATGGCACGGGAAAATGACATAAACACAGAACACAGTCAGGATGAACTGTCAAAGCCCACCACAATGCTACCATTAAATGACATTTCCTATGCTTATCGTCACTGCCAATTCAGTAGGAAAACAGCTCTATTTTCTTCATCCATAATTCCACCAGCCCCACCTCCAAACCTAGGAGGCGTCAGTGCAGTAACAAGGATGAAGAAAATCTCATCCATATTCACCTACAGAGCAAGCTGCATGCACTTCACATAAGATTATTTCCTCTTCCAGTAAATCCATTCAGTCAGAGGATGAGCCTAAAGTTTGACAGTTTTCTTTGAGGGGCATTTGCAAGAGAGATTCTTTGCTTTCACTGATTACATAGGAGTATTTTCTCGAAAGATGCTTCATGCTAAATAAAGCCCACGCTGTTAGAGTAAAACATACCACCTGAGAAAGCTGCTCCTTCTTTTGAAAGCAGTATTGTTACCAGTCTCCAAATGTCAAGGTACTGAGACATTCAATACTCCCTAAATGGGTGTGACAAATTCAAACATTTAGCTCAGCCTGGATTTGCCTGTTATTTTATCCCACAGATAAATGACCAATTTGAAGCTCGGAGCTTGGAGCAGAATATCAGTAAAATGCCTGAATGCATCGACCTCTGTCACCTGGAAATGTGAATAAATATTTGGGTTCTTTCAGTCATTTATGAAAAATAACATGCAGACCAAGAGTTTCTAAAAGCAATAAAACACTATGCTTGGGAAACGAAGAGGTTTAATAAAACCAGGAGTCACCTTGACCTTTGTGATTCTTTATGCCAAGTAAATTGCGATACATCTTAATTTAATTTATCTTTTTCAGAATATTATGAACAGAAAATGTCACAATATAAATAGAACATAATTAAAAAAAATTAAGACAGCTCCTTAATGATAGAATAATCACTTTGCAATGAAATCTGGTTTAAACCAGCATCTGCAGTTCCTTATTATACATGTTATAAATGGATCCCTTTTTTATACCATTAATGCTTGTTATTTGTTGTTTCTTTCAGTGTTGTTTGTATTAAAACTGCTATTTAACACCTGACTGCAGACGTTTTGAACAGACTCCTCTTTTCAAAGTTTCAAGAGCAGATAATCCTCTGACACTTTCGCCACCTCCAATGGGATCCCACCACTGGCCACATCCTCCCATTTCCTCCCCTTTCGGCTTTCCGCAGAGACCTTTCCCTCCGTAACTCTCTGGTCAATTCGTCCCTTCCCACCCAAACCACCCCCTCCCCTGCAACCGCAGGAAATGCTACACTTGTCGCTTTACTTCCCCCCTTGACTCCATTCAAGGTCCAAAGAAGTCTTTCCAGGTGCAGTAGAGGTTCACCTGCACCTCCTCCAACCTCATCTATTGCATCCGCTGCTCTCGATGTCAGCTGATCTACATCGGTGAGACCAAGCGTAGGCTTGGCGATCGCTTCACCCAACACCTTCGCTCAGTTCGCAATAACCAACCTGATCTCCCGGTGGCTCAGTACCTCAACTCCACCTCCCATTCCGAATCCGTCCTTTCCTACTGGGCCTCCTCCATGGCCAGAGTGAGTCCCACCGTAAATTGGAGGAACAGCACCTCATATTTGCTTGGGTAGTTTACACCCCAGCATTATGAACATTGACTTCTCCAATTTCAGGAAGTCCTTGCTTTCTCCCTCTTTCCCCTTCCCTTCCCAGCTCTCCAACAGCCCACTGTCTCTGCCTCTTCCTTTCTTCCTCCCGCCCCCACCACCCCCACATCAGTCTGAAGAAGGGTCTTTTCCTTTTCCTTCCCTCCATAGATGCTGCCTGACCCGCTGAGTTTCTCCAGCACTTTTATCTACCTTTGATTTTCCATCATCTGCAGTTCCTTCTTAAAGAAATTTAAAGCCCTGTCCCACAGTACGAGTTCATCCCAAGAGCTCTCCCAAGTTAAAAAAAATCAAACTCGTGGTAAGCACGGAGAATGAACGTAGCGGGTACGTCGGAGCTCGGGGACGTCTCTTAGCGGCTCGTAATGCGAATGGCAGGTACTCAGGAAGACTCGCTAATGGCTGGTAAGCACGAGAAGACCCATGAAGATTTTTCAAAATGTCGAAAAATGCCCACGAGAGCCTCGAGTACCGACAAGTAGCCATTACCGTAAATCTCCGAGTTCGAATCAGGGCAAACTCGGGAAAGCTCTTGGAATTAACTCATACCATGGGACAGGGCTTTTAAGCTGGTAACTTTGTTAATTAGATTACTACCCATTTTCCACAATCATAACAATCTTCTTAAGCTCCTCACTCTTTACTAAATTCGTTAAGACTGCAGCATGCAAATATTGGTACCAGAGATTTGTGGGTTGTGGGCAGCACATTTGTTGCCTTACAGCGCCAGAGACCCGGGTTCGACCCTGACCACGGTGTGCTGTCTGTGTGGAGTTTGTACGTTCTCCCCGTGACTTGTGTGGTTTTCTCCGGGAGCTCCACTTTCCTGCAACATTCCAAAGACATACAGTTTTGTAAGTTTAGTAACTGGGCTTAGTAACATTGTAAACTTTCCCTCGTCTGTGTGTGTGTAGGATAGTGTTAGTGTGCGGGGTTCGCTGGTCAGCGTGGACTCGGAGGGCTGAAGAGCCTGTGTCCGCACTCTATCTTCAAACTAAAGGGAACTAAACTAAAGCCAAACTCTTACAGACTTGAACACATGGTGTAGCTTGACACTAGAAGGATGCATGCTTCTGGAGCAGATGCTAAATCAAAGTTCTTTCAGTCATCTCAGGTTGATAGAACAGATTGAATGGTTCTTTGCAAAAAATATTCATGGGTTAACTTTCTGCAGTCCAAGCATACATCTACATCATGCATACATACCCATCAACACGTGGAACAAACTACCTAGTCATTATATAATTGTTTATGGACACTTGCTGTGTATAAGCTACCTTTCATGGTTTCCCATCTTATGATAGCAATACAATCCAAAAGTTCTGAATTAGAAGGAAATCCAGGAGAGATTTGAATTTTTTTGTAATAATGTTTTGATTGCTTTTGATTTAATACATTGTTGACATTTATTCCATAATTCACTAAAGAAAATAGTTTTTTGAACCATGGAGACTGCAGGCGCTGGAATCTGGAGCAACAAACAATCAGCTGGAGGAAAATTGTCAGTCGACATTATGGGAACATTTGTCTGGCAATTTACCATCAATTTCCCCACACTTGGATCCAACTATTGCAACTATTGCATTTCAGTTCTCTCCCCCCCCCATCTGCCCTCTACTCTCTCAGTCCAGGTCCCAATCCAAAATGGTGACTATTCGTTTCCATCCGTCAGATTAGTTTCGTTTAGTTTAATTTAGTTTTGTCATGTTTACCGAGATACAGTGAAAATCTATTTTGTTGCATGCTATATCCAGTCAATGAAAATACTGGACATGATTACAATCAAGCCTTCCATAGGGTACAGATAAAATCTAACTATTTAGTCCGATAAAGATTAAAGATAGTTCAAAGGTCTCCAATGGGGTAGAGGGTAGGACCATACTTTAGCTGGCAAGTGGACCGTTCCTGTACAAACTTCTGTACCGCCTGCTGGATAGGAGAGGGGAGATAAGGGAGTGACTGGAGTGAGACTGGTCCTTGATTATGCTGTCAGCATTGAACCTGCTGGCGTTCCCAGAGGGAAGATGCTGCCTGACTCACAGAGTTCCTCTAGCAATTTGTTGCCATGCTTTTTCAACCATATCCAGCTGATTATATTGATGAAAATACAAAGTGCTGGAGGAGCTCAGCAGGCCAGGCTACATCTGTGGGGGAATGGACAGACTGAAGAAGGATCCCGAACGTCACCTGTCCATTCCCTCCACAGATGCGGTTTCTCGGTACTTTGTGTTTTCATCAGGATTCCTGCATCAGCAGATTTTCTTTTGTAATGTAATGCATTCCCAACTCTTGTTGCCTATCTTGTCAAAGGGGAATGCCATTGATAAGAGTTGTGTTTTCAGAGGTGCTCGGAGAAATCCAGAAAAAAAATGCAAGGAACACAAATAAAACTGAGGTAGTTACAAACCAAATAATTCTGTCTGAAGATGAGTTCCTGCAAGCTGGGAAGTGCAATTTCCCTGCAGACCTAAGTGGGCAGGAAATACAAAAACACACTGCACAGAGGGAAGCTCAATAGTCAAACAATTCTACATGAAAAGGATTTCCCAGTCCCAAAGCAGACAATTCTAGAGGAGCTTTCAGGGATTTACTGAAGCCTCTTGATGGTTAGTAGTTAATTCTCCACATAGTTTACAAAACAACCGCAAATCAATGTAAAAGGGCCCAGAAATACATTAAGCAGCAAGAGTGCAGTACAGTGGTAGAGATGCTGCCTTACAGCACAAGAGACCCAGGTCTGATCCTAACCTTTGGTGCTGCCTCTACAGAGTTTCTACGTTCTCCCTGTGACTGCCGCAGGGATTCAGTAAAAATTGTAAATTGGCCCGAGTGTGTAGGATAGAACTGGTGTGTGGGGTGATCACTGGTCGGCACGGACTTGGTGGGCCGGAGAGCTTGTTTTTGTGCTGTAATTCAAGTCGAAAGAGTGAAGACCAGTGCCTGAGAGAGCAGGATTGATATTTTTGAAAAAATGCTGAAAGTGACACATGGATGAATTAAAAAAGATGACTGTCAAAAAAAAAATAATAAGTGGAGAGGGGTGGGCCAGAAATAAAATATTCTGTCTGAATACCATGAGTGCCCCTCTGTACAGACAGCACCTAAAGTTAGGATGAGTGCCACTTACATTGTTGGGGAGAAGAGTGTGCCAGTTTGAATGGAATGGGGGAGTAGAAGTATTGTTGGCCTAAACTAATAAGGGGGAAAAGATTAGTGAGCAAAAAGTACAAAGTATCTTTGCAATTAATAAGTTCATAAGTTATAGGAGCAGAATTAGGCATGCGGCCCCTCAAGTCAACACCATTCAGTCATTGTGTAGGAAAGAACTGCAGATGTTGCTTTAAATCGAAGGTAGACACAAAACGTTGGAGTAACTCAGCGGGACAGGCAGCATCTCTGGAGAGAAAGAATGGGTGACGCCTCAGACTGTCTGTAAAAGGGTCTCGACCCGAAACGTTACCCATTCCTTCTCTCCAGAGATGCTGCCTGTCCCACTGAGTTACGCCAGCATTTTGTGTCTACCTACCATTCAATCATGCCTGATCTATCTTTCCCTCTCAACCCCATTATCCTGCCTTCTCCCCATAACCCCTGACACGCTCTCATCAAGAATAGTAAGATTAAATGAGAACTTACCAGTTTGAAGTTTGATCTTTATTTTATGAGGAGTCGAGTTGAGGGACTACGTGAATAGAAGCCCGTACAGCCGTTGGTGCGTCAATCTTCAAAGCAGCGGAATGAATTCACAGCTAACAATGACTGAAGTATAATGGTAAGATGATTAAACTAGAACTACCAGATAAGATCTATGAGGGTGGGAGCGGAGGGCACGTAGTCCCTCAACTCGACTCCTCATAAAATAAAGATCAAACTTCAAACTGGTAAGTTCTCGTTTAATCTTACTATTTTACTTCGGAGTCACGTGAGTGACTACGTGAAGACTTCAAAGCACTGTGAATTCACGCCGCAGACCGAAAATCCGACGTTCACACTGCCTGGATTGACTCAAAAGTCGTTAACAATCAATCATGCATCAGTAATACATTTGTTAAATGAATAACAGTTTATTTACAAACAAATCATAACAAACCCCTCTAACTCAGGGGAAAAGTGTAACAGTACTGACACCAGAATCAGCAAACACCCCGAGCCTTGAAATCGGCTTGTGATAAAACCTCTGAAAACCATATAACCATATAACAATTACAGCACGGAAACAGGCCCTCTCGGCCCTTCCAGTCCGTGCCGACCATTTGTTTTCCCCTAGTCCCATCTACCTGCACTCAGACCATACCCCTCCATTCCCTTCACGTCCATATACCTATCCACTTTACTCTTAAATGTTAAAATCGATCCTGCCTCCACCACTTCTGCTGGAAGCTCATTCCACACAGCCACCACCCTCTGAGTAAAGAAGTTCCCCCTCACGTTACCCCGAAACCTCTGTCCCTTAATTTCACATGTCATGCCCTCTTGTTTGAATCTTCCCTACCCTCAATGGGAAAAACGTATCCACGTCAACTCTGTCTATCCCTTTCATCATTTTAAAGACCTCAATCAAGTCCCCCCTTAACCTTCTGCGCTCCAAAGAATAAAGACCTAACTTGTTCAACCTTTCTCTGTAACATAGTTGCTGGAACCCTGGCAACATTCTAGTAAATCTCCTCTGTACTCTCTCTATTTTGTTGACATCCTTCCTATAACTAGGCGACCAAAATTGTACACCATACTCCAGAATTGGTCTTACCAATGCCTTGTACAATTTTAACATTACTTCCCTACTCCTATATTCAATGCTCTGATTTATAAAGGCCAGCACACCAAAGGCTTTCTTTACCACCCTATCTACATGCGATTCCACCTTCAGGGAACTATGCACAGTTATTCCTAGATCCCTCTGTTCCACAGCATTCCTCAATTCCCTACCATTTACCATGTACGTCCTATTTTGATTTGTCCTGCCAAGATGTAGCACCTCACACTTATCAGCATTAAACTCCATCTGCCATCTTTCAGCCCACTTTTCCATATGGCCTAAATCTCTCTGTAGACTTTGAAAATCTACTTCATTATCCACAACACCACCTATCTTAGTATCATCTGCATACTTACTTATCCAATTTTCCACCCCATCATTCAGATCATTGATGTACATGACAAACAACAGTGGACCCAACACAGATCCCTGAGGCACCCCACTGGTCACCGGCTCCCAACCTGACAAACAGCCATCCACCATTACTCTCTGACTCTCTGAAAAGTTAGCTCACTGGACCATCCTGCGGCCGCGAGGATATGGTCTATTGGCAAGTCCATCGCCCTTGCCGCGGAAGTTGATGCTGCCCTGGTGGAATGAGATTTGAATTTATCAGTATCAATTCCTGCACTTGCCAGGACCTGCTTTAGCCACCTTGAAATTGTTTGCACCGACACCTTACTGTGTGTTTTTTTTGTGACTAATAAACAAAGCCAACTCTGTTCCTCTCAGAGGTTTAGTAATCTCAATGTAACGAGATAAATGTGAAAACTACACACAAGCGATCATCTGCGGGGTATGCTGAAAACACAATCTTACATCCTGTCATGCCTCTTCTATTATGTTTAAGCAAATCATAGACATAAAATATAATGGCATCAGCCGACACATGCATTCTATCTAGCCGTAGCTTTTGCAACGTTTGTACACGTTGAGCTGAAACCAACGCCATAAGCATGACCACCTTCATAGTTTATTTGGCTATAGATAGGCTTGTAATCGGAGCCCACTGGCGAAGAACCATAAGAACCTCACTCACATTCCAAATACCGGCAAACCTGGGTTTAGGAGAATTAGAATTGAAAAACTCCCTTCATGAATCGTGAAACTAACGGATGTGTCCCTACTGTATGCAATTTTGCATTCATAGGTAAATAAGAAGACAGAGCACTTCTGGCTAATTAATCGCACTGTAACTTAATTTTTTGGTCGAAATAAAGAGTTGAAAAACTCCAATACGTCCGTGATCCCTGCAGTGTGATATACAATATTCTGCTGTAGGCAGAATTGCTCCCACTTCCTTATATAGGTGATATATTGCTGCTGTGTACTATCCCTGCAGGCCAACGTGAGAACATCCACAGTCCGATGAGACAGTCCTCTCCCCAGGTATGGCCTCCTTAAAATCTGCAAATTAACAAATCAATATGATCATGTAAAGGATGTTGATCCCCAGTGAATGGATTTACCAGTAGATTTTTATTCTTGGGCATAAGCATGTAAGGCTCCCTAGCCATTTGTAATACAACGGGAAACCATGCTTGTGTAGGCCAATCTGGCACTACCAATACCCCTGAAGCGGAGTCCTCCTTGATCTTTTGCAAACATTGCTGATGAGACAGAATGGAGGAAATACATACACAAACATTCCTCCCCAATGCAGCGAGAACGCATCCACTGCTACTGCCTCAGTATCTGGTTCCCATAAAACATATCTAGGTAACTGATGATTTAATCGAGATGCAAACAAGTCAATATCTGGCAATCCATACTGAACAATCATTTGGTTAAATACATCCTGATTTAACATCCATTCAGATTCAGATTCAGATTCAGATTCCTTTATTGTCATTCAGACCTTTCGGTCTGAACGAAATTTGTTACCTTGCAGTCATAACATGTAATAAATTAAAACAAAACACACAATAAACACATAATTTAACATCCACCACAGTGAGTTCACCAAGCACCTCCTCACTGTGGTGGAAGGCAAAAGTCTTAAAGTCTTTGTCATTTTCCCCTACTTGTTCCCCCTCTGTACTGAGGCAATCCAGGCCTTCGATGTCATCGTCCACTAGGCCCGCGGCCGAGCCTCCGAAGCTAGGCCGCCGCCGCCACCGCCGCCGCCGCCGGAACGCCGGAACACCACCACAGCCCCCAGCCAGGATCGACCACGGGAACGCTGGAGCCGCCGGAGCTCTGAAGCCGGGCCGCTGCTGGAGCACCGCTGGAGAGCCGCTGGAGCGCCGAAGCCCCGAAGCCGGGCCGCTGCTGGAGCACCTGCTGGAGAGCCGCCGGAGCGCCGAAGCCGGGCCGCTGCTGGAACACCCGCTGGAGAGCCGCGGGTCTCTTAAACTGAGCTGGAAATGCTGCAACAAACTTCCCAATTAAACTGGCTACTTGTCTAATCGAAGGCCGTTGTTCTCCAACGAGATTAACACAGTCCTCAATTAACTGATTCAATTTATCCCTGGGCAAAGTTACCAACATGTGATTGGAATTAATGGTAAATCCCAGATAATCAATAATTTGGACTGGTGATAATTTAGATTTATCTGGGTGAATAACAAATCCCATTTGTTCAAAAGTGATTTTAACAACTGAAACTGATGATTGAGTTTCAGCATGAGTCTTTCCAACAATCAGAATATCATCTAAATAGGCCATTACCACATGCCCCTGAGCTCTAAGTAATGCTAACACAGGTTTTACCAATTTAGTAAATAATCTAGGAGCTAAAGTTAATCCATTCGGCAATGCCCTGAATTGCCACAGCTCAGTCATCCAAATAAATTTCAAATATCTTCTATCATCACCATGAATAGACACTGAGTAATACGCATTCTTTAAATCAATGGTTGCCATATAATACCCTTTGGACACTAGATGTTTGCCCGTGGTAAAGGTCTCCATTTTGAAATGCCTATAACAAACAAATTTGTTCAAACTCGATAAATCCAGACTAATTCTACATCCCCCAGTCTTTTTAGATCTGGGAAATATACTTGACAGAAATTGTTGACTTTGATAGACAGAAGGCTCAATTACCCCTTTCTTATGTAACGACTGAATCTCTGCTTGAATAAGCACATTTTCCTCATCTGAAAAAATAAGTTTACGACTAGGAAAATGTTGATTAGGTAGACTGTCCTTAGAGTAAAATTCAATTTTTCACCCCTTCAATACTACTAAGTATGAACAAATCTGATGTCAACTGCTGCCATTGTTTGAGAAACAATTTTAACCTTCCCCAATTTGAACAGGAATATCAGTTAATTCATCGTCTGTCAATGTTATATTCCTTACCTGCATCTTTCCTTGCGGACCTTGTTGTCCTCGACTTCTTGTAGAGAACCCTTTTTGCCTTGCTTGCCAGCTGCCTTAATGAGGGCCATGGTTTTAACAACCTCATGACAGTCTTTGACCCTTTTTGCAACGTTACCACCAAACAACAGATTTCGTGGTGGTACACTGGTCGGTTTGCACAACTCGCCAAATTCGGATTAGCACTGGCCTAACAGCGGCCCTCCCGATATTATTAATTTCAAAATGCATTACAAAGGAATCCCAGTTCATCCTGGTGTGCTTCAACCATATTGCTTGTATCAATAACTTTCACCACAGCTGTAATACCTGCTGACAACAGTTTAAGCACTTTTTTAAAACTTCATCTCCTGGGCCCTAGCAGGCATACCCATCTATGACCAAATTTGGTGATTAACCCACCGGTACCTTCAGGAGATCACAATTAACAGGAGCTTTATAGTTTTTTGCTACTTCATCCATAGCTAGCTCCTGTAACTGGTGGGAGAGCATATACTGAATTGCTTCGGCCAATTTCTACATCAATCGCCTTTCCTGCCTCTCTACGCTCAGCAAACTTCCCAGCAATGTTCGGAATTACCTCCAACCGAACACCTTTACTGCTCTCCCCCAGCATAGAATCAGTGTCAGCAAACTGCACTGATAGAACATCCTCCTCACAGGCAGGATAGTTCTGCAGCCCTGAAACAGGTGCTGCTAGCACAAGCTCTCCATCAGCCTGGCTTGGGCACCACTCCTCCTCACGGAGCTGATCCCTGTCGAGCATTCTTTTGTAATAGAATCTCGACGTGGGAGAGCCGTGAGCAAACGGACTCTCCTATGGAGGGTATAACCTCCAGGCCCGACTCATCTACGGGCCACAGAGACTTGCCAGTGGCCTTCCGCCCTACTGGCAAGCCTTCACTGCCCCCCGGCAGTGGGTCCGCAACCACTGGCTGTGTAGCCAGCACCGGACCAGGTGTACCAGACGGGCCTCCATCCACAACACTCTCCTGGTCACTCTCCTTTCTACCCCCGGAGCGCCTCGCCGACACCTTCTTCACTTTCTGCAACATATCTACCAGAACTCCAAACCATCGCAGAAAATGACCTGTGGTAAAAAATTTTTAAAAAAAACCTTACCTTCGTTTAAACTTACCGCTCGGAGGAGCGCTGCTGCTCCAACCGGCCGACTGCACCAGCGTCTGACGTCATGACGCACCAACGGCTGTACGGGCTTCTATTCACGTAGTCACTCACGTGACTCCGAAGTAAAATCTGTAAATCTCTGACTTAAAAACATGCATTAACTTGGCCTCCACAGCTGTCTATAGCAATGAGTTCCACAGATTCACCACCCTCTGACAAAAGAAGGTAATTTATGCTTAAAGCAGAGATTTCCACAAATGCACAAAGAGCAGCATTAATTTCTCACTATGGCTTAAACCCTACGAGTACTAACCAGTGCAATACCACAGATGTGCTACATTTCAGATGCAGGAAATAAAATATAGATTGAATGATTACTTTATGAACCACTTTCTTTCAGTCCACAGGAACAAGACTGGATTTCCTATGGCCTGATCTCCTAATTCTTCATCCACTCTGACCTATTTGAGGCTTTCTGCAATGTTCCAACAAGGCCTAAGGAACAGGAGGATAACTGGCACAGTGGCGCAGTGGTAGAGTTGCTGCCTTGCCGAGCTACAGACCCAGGTTCGATTCAGACTACGAGAGCTTGACTACGGGAGTTTGTATGTTCTCCCCGTGACCTGTGTGAGTTTTCTTCGGTTTTCTTCCACACTCCAAAGACGTACAGGTTTGTAGATTAATTGGCTTGGTCAAATTGTCCCTAGTGTGTGTGTAGGATAGTGTTAGTGTGCTGGGATTGCTGGTCCGTACGGTCTCAGTGGGTCAAATGGCCTGTTTCCGCGTTGTATCACTAAAATGAAAATACTAAGACCACATCTGTTATCTGGCCATGGAGTGACCTTTGGAACTCAGGGGAATTAAATTCAAGACTCAAGTCACTCACTTTCAGTATGCATCAGAACAAACTGCCTCTGCTCTCGATTATCCATCTGTAATATTTACTCAGTTTTTCTCTCTCCACAGATATAACCTAATCAGTCGGCCACTCTTTTTCCCTCTCATTGCTTTCATTCATCAACATGAAGACTGCTGATGCTAGAATATTGAGCAAAAGACATACTGTTGGAGGAACTCAGAGGATCAGCAGTATCGGTGGAGGGAAATGGACTGACGCTCTTTTGGGTCAGGACTACCGGAGCTTGTCTATGGGAGGTTGTACGTTCCCCCCATAACCTTCTTCAAACTAAGGGAGTGGAGGGAAGATAGCTGGTCATCAGAGGTGAGGGAAAGGGGTAGGGCAAAAGCTGGCAAAGGTTTGGTGAGCACATGAGTCTGGTTGGGAAGAGTAGGGTGGCGGGTTGGTACTGACAAAGGCTCGCGATGATAAGACAAAAGGGTACAAATGGTGGAATCTGATAAGAAAGGAAGGTGAGGGGTGAAATGGAGAATCAGAGGTACGGATAGTAGGTAGGAGCAGGATGGGGAAGAAAAATGGCGGACCTGCAATCGGGAGAGATGCGAGATAAAGAAACATAGAAAATAGGTGCAGGAGCAGGCCATTCGGCCCTTCGAGCCTGCACCGCCATTCAATATGATCATAGCTGATCATCCAACTCAGTATCCTGTACCTGTTTTCTCTCCATAACCCCTGATCCCTTTAGCCACAAGGGCCACAGCTAACTCCCTCTTCAATATAGCCAATGAACTGGCCTCAACGACCTTCTGTGGCAGAGAATTCCAGAGACTCACCACTCTCTGTGTGAAAAATGTTTTTCTCATCTCAGTCATAAAGGAATTCCCCCTTATCCTTAGACTGTGACCCCTTGTTCTGGACCTCCCCAACATCGGGAACAATCTTCCTGCATCTAGCCTGTCCAACCCCTTAAGAATTTTGTAAGTCTCTATAAGATCCCCCCTCAATCTTCTAAATTCTAGCAAGTACAAGCCGCGTCTATCCAGTATTTCATCATATGAAAGTCCTGACATCCCAGCAATCAGTCTGGTGAACCTTCTCTGAACCCCCTCTATGGCAAGAATGTCTTTCCTCAGATTTGGAGACCAAAACTGTATGCAATACTCCAGGTGTGGTCTCACCAAAACCCTTTACAACTACAGTAGAACCTCCCTGCTCCTATACTCAAATATTTTTGCTATGAATGCTAACATACCATTTGCTTTCTTCACTGCCTGCTGCAACTGCATGCCTACTTTCAATGATTGGTGAACCATGAGACCCAGGTCTCGTTGCATCTCCCCTTTTCCTAATCTGCCACCATTCAGATAATAGTCTACCCTCCTGTTTTTGCCACCAAAGTGGATAACCTCACATTTATCCACATTATACTGCATCTGCCATGCATTTGCCCACTCACCCAGCCGATCCTAGCCTCCTAGCATCCTCCTCACACCTAACACTACCCCCCAGCTTAATGTCATCCGCAAACTTGGAGATGTTGCATTCAATTCCCTTGTCCAAATCATTAATATATATTATAAATAGCTGGGGTCCCAGCACTGAGCCTTGCGGTACCTCACTAGTCACTGCCTGCCATTCTGAAAAGGACCCGTTTACTCCTACCCTTTGCTTCCTGTCTGCCAACCACTTCCCTATCCACATCAATACTGAACTCCCAATACCATGTGCTTTAAGTTTGTATACTAATCTGTTATGTGGGACCTTGTCGAAAGCCTTCTGAAAGTCTAGATATAACACATCCACTGGTTCTCCCTTATCCACTCTACTAGTTACATCCTCGAAAAATTCTAAAAGGTTCGTCAGACATGATTTACCTTTCGTAAATCCATGCTGACTTTGTCCAATGATTTCACCACTTTCCAAATGTGCTGCTATCCCATCTTTAATAACTGATTCTAGCAGTTTCTCCACTACCGATGTTAGACTAACTGGTCTGTAATTCCCCCTTTTCTCTCTCCCTCATTTTTTTTTAAAGTGGGGTTACATTAGCTACCCTCCAATCCTCCGGAACTACTCCAGAATCTATGGACTTTTTAAAAATTATCACTAATGCATCCACTATTTCTGGGGCTACTTCCTTGAGTACTTTGGGATGCAGACTGGCTGGCCCTGGGGATTTATCAGCCTTTAATCTGTTCAATTTACCCAACACCACTTCCCAGCTAACCTGGATTTAACCATATAACCATATAACAATTACAGCACGGAGACAGGCCCTCTCGGCCCTACCAGTCCGTGCCGACCATTTGTTTTCCCCTAGTCCCATCTACCTGCACTCAGACCATACCCCTCCATTCCCTTCACGTCCATATACCTATCCACTTTACTTTTAAATGTTAAAATCGATCCTGCCTCCACCACCTCTGCTGGAAGCTCATTCCACACAGCCACCACCCTCTGAGTAAAGAAGTTCCCCCTCACGTTACCCCTAAACTTCTGTCCCTTAATTCTCATGTCATGCCCTCTTGTTTGAATCTTCCCTACCCTCAATGGGAAAAGCTTATCCACGTCAACTCTGTCTATCCCTTTCATCATTTTAAAGACCTCAATCAAGTCCCCCCTTAACCTTCTGCGCTCCAAAGAATAAAGACCTAACTTGTTCAACCTTTCTCTGTAACATAGTTTGCTGGAACCCTGGCAACATTCTAGTAAATCTCCTCTGTACTCTCTCTATTTTGTTGACATCCTTCCTATAACTAGGCGACCAAAATTGTACACCATACTCCAGAATTGGTCTTACCAATGCCTTGTACAATTTTAACATTACTTCCCTACTCCTATATTCAATGCTCTGATTTATAAAGGCCAGCACACCAAAGGCTTTCTTTACCACCCTATCTACATGCGATTCCATCTGCAGGGAACTATGCACAGTTATTCCTAGATCCCTCTGTTCCACAGCATTCCTCAATTCCCTACCATTTACCATGTACGTCCTATTTGATTTGTCCTGCCAAGATGTAGCACTTCACACTTATCAGCATTAAACTCCATCTGCCATCTTTCAGCCCACTTTTCCAAATGGCCCAAATCTCTCTGTAGACTTTGAGAATCTACTTCATTATCCACAATACCACCTATCTTAGTATCATCTGCATACTTACTTATCCAATTTTCCACCCCATCATCCAGATCATTGATGTACATGACAAACAACAGTGGACCCAACACAGATCCCTGAGGCACCCCACTGGTCACCGGCTTCCAACCTGACAAACAGCCATCCACCATTACTCTCTGACATCTCCCATTCAGCCACTGTTGAATCCATCTTGCTACTCCGCCATTAACACCCAAAGATTGAACCTTCTGAACCAACCTTCCATGGGGAACCTTGTCAAAGGCCTTACTGAAATCCATATAGACAACATCCACTGCTTTACCCTCATCAATTTCCCTAGTTACCGCTTCAAAAAATTCAAGAAGGTTTGTCAAACATGACCTTCCAGGCACAAATCCATGTTGACTGTTCCTGATCAGACCCTGTTTATCCAGATGCTTATATATATTATCTCTAAGTATCCTTTCCATTAATTTGCCCACCACTGACGTCAAACTAATAGGTCTATAATTGCTAGGTTTTATTCTTTGAACCCTTTTTAAACAATGGAACAACATGCGCAGTACGCCAATCCTCCGGCACTATTCCCGTTTCTAATGACATTTGAAATATTTCTGTCATAGCTCCTGCTATTTCTACACTAACTTCCCTCAATGTCCTAGGGAATATCCTGTCAGGACCTGGAGACTTATCCACCTTTATATTTTTCAAAAGTGTTAGTACTTCCTCCTCTTTGAATCTCATAGTTTCCATAGCTACTCTACTTTTTTCCCTTACCTCACAGAGTTCAATATCCTTCTCCTTGGTGAATACGGAAGAAAATAAATTGTTCAATATCTCCCCCATCTCTTTTGGCTCTGCAGATAGCTGTCCATTCTGGTTCTCTAATGGTCCAATTTTATCCCTCGTTTATCCTTTTGCTATTAATATAGCTGTAGAAACCCTTTGGATTTACTTTCACCTTTCTTGCCAAAGCAACCTCATATCTTCTTTTAGCCTTCCTAATTTCTTTCTTAAGATTCTTTTTACATTCTTTATACTCATCTAGCACCTCATTTACTCCATGCCTCCTATAATTATTGTAGATATCTCTCTTTTTTCGAAACAAGTGTCTAATTTCCCTTGAAAACCATGGCTCTTTCCAATTTTTACTATTTCCTTTCAACCTAACAGGGACATAAAGATTCTGTATTCTTACAATTTCCCCTTTAAATGTCCTCCATTTCTCTTCTACATCCTTCCCATGAAACAAAGTGTCCCAATTCACTCCTTTAAAAATCCTCACGCATTCCCTCAAAGTTAGCCTTTCTCCAATCAAAAATCTCCCCTCTAGGTCCTGTTCTGACTCGCTCCATAATTATATTGAAACTAATGGTATTGTGATCACTGGTCCCGAAGTGCTCACCAACGCATACCTCCGTCACCTGTCCTGCCTCATTTCCTAACAGGAGGTCCAGCACTGCCCCTTCTCTGGTCGGTACCTCTATGTACTGCTGCAAAAAAACTATCCTGTACACATTTTACAAACTCCAAACCATCCAGCCCATTTACAGAATGTGTTTCCCAATCTATTTTTGGGAAATTCAAATCTCCCACAATCACTACCTTGTGCTTACTACTAATATCTGCTATCTCCTTACATATTTGCTCTTCCAATTCTCGCTCCCCATTTGGCGGTCTATAGTACACCCCTAAAAGTGTTGCTACACCGTTCCCACTTCTCAGTTCCACCCAAATAGCCTCCCTAGACGAACCCTCTAATCTATCCTGCCAAAGCACTGCTGTAATATCCTCTCTGACAAGCAGTGCAACACCTCCACCTCTGGTCCCTCCAATTCTATCACCCCGGAAGCAACGAAATCCTGGAATATTTAGTTTCCAATCTTCTCACTTCCAATCCAATCACTCAGTTCCTCCATCTTATTTGACACCTGGTCCCCTGCTAATTCTGGCAGATTATTTATGTCTTCCTTAGTGAAGACAGAACCAAAGTAGTTATTCAATTGGTCTGCCATGTCCTTGTTCCCCATGATTAATTCACCTGTTTCTGACTGCAAGGGACCTATATTTGTTTTAACTAATATCTTTCTCTTCACATATCTATAAAAAACCTTTGCAGTCAGTTTTTATGTTCCCTGCCAGTTTTCTTTCATAATCTATTTTCCCTTTCCTAATTAAGCCCTTTGTTCTCCTCTGCTGGTCTCTGAATTTCTCCCAGTCTTCTGGTAGACTGCTTTTTCTGGCTAATTGGTATGTTTCATCTTTTGTTATTTTACTATGCTTGATTTCCCTTGTTATTCATGGATGTACTACCTTCCCTGATTTATTCTTTTGCCAAACTGGGATGAACAATTGTTCTAGTTCATCCATGCAGTCTTTAAATACCTTCCATTGCTCATCGACTGTCAACCCTTTAAGAATCACTTGCCAGTCTATCTTGGCCAATGCACGTCTCATACCCTCAAAGTTACCTTTGTTTAAGTTCAGGACGCTTGTTTCTGACTTAATTATGTCACTCTCCATCCTAATGAAGAACTGAACCATATTATGGTCACTCTTGCCCAAGGGGTCACGCACAACAAGACTGCTAACTAACCCTTCCTCATTACTCAATACCCAGTCTAGAATAGCCTGCTCTCTCGTTGGTTCCTCCACATGCTGGTTTAGAAAACTATCCCACATACATTCCATGAAATCCTCTTCCTCAGCACCCCTACCCTTTTGATTCACCCAATCTATATGTAGATTGATGTCACCCATTATAACTGTTTTACCCTTGTTGCACGCATTTCTAATTTCCTGTTTGATGCCATCCCCAACTCACTACTACTGTTAGGTGGCCTGTACACAACTCTCATCAGCGTTTTCTGCCGCTTAGAGTTTTGCAGCTCTACCCATATTGATTCCACATCCTCCAAGCTAATGTCCTTCCTTTCTATTGCATTAATCGCCTCTCTCACCAGCAACGCTACCCCACCTCCTTTTCCTTTCTGTCTATCCCTCCTGAATATTGTATATCCCTGGATGTTCAGCACCCCGCCTTGGTCCCCCTGGTGCCATGTCTCCGTGATCCCAACTATAGCATAGTCATTAGTAGCTATCTGCACATTCAACTCATCCACCTTATTATGAATGCTCCTCGCATTGAGACACAAAGCCTTCAGCCTTGTTTTTACAATGCTCTTACTCATTAAACAATTATGTTGTCAAATGGCCCCTTTTGATTTTTGCCCTGGATTTGTCTGCCTGCCACTATTAATTTTCACCTTGCTACCAATTGCTTCCACCCTAATCTTATACCCCTCTTTCTCTCTGGTCACACATTTAAGAAACCCACCACCTCTTATTCTCTGTTAATTATTTTTTTCTTCTTTCCCCCCTACATGTTGGGTCTGAGTGCTTCCTTTCTCTGCCTCCTGCCTCAGACCCTGTCTACTATCTTTCTCTATTTGAGTCCCTCCCCCCAACCGTTCCAGTTTAATATATGCAGATGGAGGAGATGAAGGAGGGGAAAGGACATGGATGTCTTGGGCTGGGGGCATGGAAAGAAAGACATGAATAGAAGTTGATGTGTAGTGGGCAATAGTATGGAGAAATCTGGATAGATCAGGTGGGGAGTGTGGGGCGGGGGGGGGGGGGGGGTGTTTTACCTGATATATGGGAATTCAATGTTCATCACCGATAACTTGATAGCTCCAACTACAACTTTTCACCAGAGCACCCTGGACTCATCCCATCAGAAATATTTCCTCCATCCTATCCACTCTTCCCCCAATCACTCCATAATCCACAACTCACTTGTTTTCATTATTTCCCGGTTCTGATACAAATTCTTTGATCTGATATGCTAACTCTGTTTCTCTTTCCACAGATGCTGTCTGACCTTCTGTACTTTTAATTGAACCACCAAGAGGGAGGGGACAATGGAGGACCTGTCATGGGGAACCCGTCGTGGGGGGACTGCTGTGTGAGGGGGGGCGGGGGTGAAGGGGGGAAGAACAAAGGGGGACCTGGCGCGTGGGTACTTTGTCACTTTGTAAGCTCCCTTTATGGGCGACTATTTGCACACCTTGGGTATTGAAGCAAAGAATTTCACTGTAACTTGTCATATGTGACAACAAAGTATTCAATTCAATTCACCTCCATTTAGCTGTTGTGATAGACATTAAAACGTCACAAGGCACCATTTAACCAAGTACGGATTCTTCTTGGTCCCTGCCATGGCTATCGAAACAGACCAACTAATCAGTCATGGATTTCAGATGACTTTTTACTAAATCATGTTACTGATATATATCTAAATCATTGAGATTGTTGTGGAAGATGGTGTGGAAATGACCAGCCCTCCCCTCCCCTCCCCTCCCCTCCCCTCCCCTCCCCTCACACACCAGAATCCACCTATCACTTCATAGTGTCACAGAGTCTTACAGCGTGGAAAACAGGCCCTTCGGCCCAACTTGCACACACTGGCCAACATGTTTCATCTACACTTGCCTGCATTTGGCCCAAATCCCTCTCATCCTATCCTATCCATAGTCCCTGCCTCAACTACTTCCTCAGGCAGTTCATTCCATACACCTGCACCCTTCGAGTGAAAAAGATACCCCTAAGGTTCCTCTTAAATCTTTCTCCCCCTCAGCCTAAATTTATATTGTCCGGTTCTCAATTCCCCTACTCTAGACAAGAGACTCTATGTGTCTATTTGATATCTATTTTTCTGATGATTTTGTACACCTCCATAAGATCACCCTTCATCCTCCTGCACTCCAAGGAATGGAGTCCTAGCCTGCTCAACCTCTCGCTATAGCTCAGGCCCTTCAGTACCGCCAACATCCTCATCAATCTTCTCTGTACCCTTTCCAGCTTGATAACATGTTTCCTACAACATGGTGCCAAAACTGAACATAATACTCTAAATGTGGCCTCACCAATGTCTTATACAACAGCAACATGACCTCCCAACTTCTATACTCAAAGCACCTACTCATGAAGGCCAATGTGCTAAAAGCCTTTTTGACTACCCTCTCTACCCTAGATGCCACTTTCATTGAACAATGTTCCTGTACTCGTAGATCCTTCTGGTCTAAACACTTCCCAGAGCCTTACCATTCACTGCATAAGTCCTGCCCATGTTAGTGCTCCCAATATGCAACACCTCACATTTATCTGTGTTAAATTCCATCAACCATTCCTCAGACGAACCTGCCTAACCATTGAAGATCCTTAATTTTTGACAACCATCATCACTATCTGCAATACTACCCATGTTTTGTTTAATCTGCAAACTTGCCGAACATGCCGTGTATGTTCTCATCCAAATCAAGACATAGATGACAAACAGTAACGGGCCCAGCACCGAACCCTGAGGCACGCCACTAGTCACAGGCCTCCAGTCTGACAAGCAACCTTCCACCATCACCCTCTGCATCCTTCCTTGCCAGACTTTGTCCTGCCCCCACCTCTTTCTCCCCTCCACTCCAATCAGCCTGTAGAGGATAACAACCCAAAACGTCTCCTGTCCATCCTCTCTCCAGATGCTGCCTGACTCGCTGAGTTCCTCCAGCGCTTTTTTTCCTCAAAATTACAATAATGGCAGTCTCTTGCGTCTCCATGGAATTTTTTGTGTTAGTACAAATGCTGCACAAAATTACTGGGGGGGAATTTATGGATGCCATAAGAAGCAGAAGAGACTCCATTGACTTTCGTGGCAGTTTTAATGTGGATATAAAGAGCACATCTGCCACATGTAATTCAATATGCAAGGAACTGAAAACGTAGCCTCTAGGTGCCAGCTTCCAGTGTTCGATTGAGGATCTTGACTGCTGTGCATCGAGAGGATTGTGATTAGGACCAGTCTATTACTTGACTACCTATTGCTTGACTGATCCTGGAGAAGATGTTTTGCCTATGGTAACCAGCATTGGATTATTACATCTTTGCATGTCATAAGTTGTTGCATAAGCAGTCACTTTAAATCATATGTGTAGGAAGGAACTGCAGTTACTGGTTTAAACTGAAGATAAACACAAAAAGCTAGAGTAACTCAACGGGCCATACAGCATCTCTAGAGAAAAGGAATAGGTGACGTTTTGGGTTTAGACCCTTCTTTAGACTTTGAAGTTTCTTGTGTCTATCGCTTTAAATCATATATACTCAGGTTCTGCCATCAAGGGCAGCAGACAATATCTACATAACAGGAAGACAAAGTGCTGGTGTAACTCAGCGAGTCAGGCAGCATCTCTAGGAGAGATCGATGGGTGATATTTCGGGATGGGACCCATCTGAAATCTGAAATAGGGTCCTGATCCAAAACGTCACCTCTCTCTGTCTTCAGATATGCTGCCTGACCCATTTAGTTATTCCAGTACTTTAAGGGTTTTTTTGTAAACCATCATCTGCAGTTTCTTGTGTCCACATCTACATAACATGCAGTTAATAACTAATTTACTGAACTAAATGCAAAAACTGCAGATGCTGGATATCTGAAATAAGAATTGAAAAAACTGGAGATATTCAGCAGCTAAGGTGCTGAATGTAGCAAAAATGTTTCCAATGTTGGGCGAGTCCAGAACCAGGGGCCACAGTCTTAGAATAAAGGGGAGGTCATTTAAAACTGAGGTGAGAAAAAACTTTTTCACCCAGAGAGCTGTGAATTTATGGAATTCCCTGCCACAGAGGGCAGTGGAGGCCAAATCACTGGATGGATCTAAGAGAGAGTTACGTAGAGCGATAGGGGCTAGTGGAATCAAGGGATATGGGGAGAAGGCAGGCACGGGTTATTGATAGGGGACAATCAGCCATGATCACAATGAATGGCGGTGCTGGCTCGAAGGGCCAAATGGCCTCCTCCTGCACCTATTTTCTATGTTTCTATGTTTCTATGTTTCTATGAGGTAGCATCCATAGAGAATGCAACAGAGTTAAGAGCCTGTCCCACTTGGCCGTCATTTGCACCTCATTTCGACGTCATATGTAAAATAGGTTGACGCATCCTTATGCGCGAGATCGCACGCAAATCACGCTTCATCTTGCCATCTGGTGCGTGTGACGTCATTAGAATACCCTGAGGTGATGTATGGTTACGCACGGTGATGTAACCATAGAAACATAGAAAATAGGTGCAGGAGTAGGCCATTCGGCCCTTCGAGCCTGCACCGCCATTCAATATGATCATGGCTGATCATCCAACTCAGTATCCTGTACCTGCCTTCTCTCCATACCCCCTGATCCCTTTAGCCACAAGAGCCACATCTAACTCCCTCTTAAATATAGCCAATGAACTGGCCTCAACTACCTTCTGTGGCAGAGAATTCCAGAGACTCACCACTCTCTGCGTGAAAAATGTTTTCCTCATCTTGGTCCTAAAGGAATTCCCCCTTATCCTTAGACTGTGACCCCTTGTTCTGGACCTCCCCAACATCGGGAACAATCTTCCTGCATCTAGCCTATCCAACCCCTATAAGATCCCCCTCAGTCTTCTAAATTCTAAATGTTATAAAATGTAAAATTGTCCCTAGGGTGTGTAGGCTATTGTTATCGTGTGGGGACCACTGGTGTGAATGGTGTGGGCGGAAGGGCCTGTTTCCGTGCTGCATCTCTAAACTAAACTGCAGCCTAAATACTGACGACCACCAGATATCAAGAGAAAAGCCCTGCTCTACGATCAGTCCCAGAATGGGTTGGTTCTAATCTAATGTGCACAGCAGCTAAGTTCCTCAACGGAATGCTGGAGGCTGGTACCACATGGGTAAATACTTATTTACTTGCATATAAAATACTGAAGGTAGATGTGCTCATTTTCTTCACCGTCACTGTTGTCCATCAATTTCATCCTCCATTTGGAAGCTACTTTCCAAACCTATTTCTTCATTTCTGATTTTCGATTATTGATTGCACCAATAAATCCCTCCTGACAATGTTGTTCAGTGTTTGGAATAACAATAACATTTCATGATTTATGAATTATATCAGTATCATAATTTTTTGAAACGTCACCCTGTCTTCGGACATGATTTCTGCTCTTACACTAACTCAGCCTTTGCTGGTATTGATTCCTCTATCTGCCAGCTGAATCTGGAAGATTGTCAGTCTTCAAAGGGAGAAAGACATACAGTTTTCTTATTCACAAATACTTATATGAAAAATTAATTCCAGACATCTGCCATTTCCCAAATTCCCAAAGATATTTGTACCTACATTGTCAAGTCTTTTATACTCCACCCCCTTGAAACATTTTGTGGGATTCTCACAATGTTAGATTTCTTATTTGTCCAGAGTTCTTAAATTCTTTCCAACATACAATAAACATGAGTTACAACTCATTAGTACATAGTGCATGCCTTTAAGATTTATTTTAAGAGATTTCAAAGAAAATCTTATGCGTGTTTTGAAAGGTGTAAAGTTTTCAGTACTGTAATAACCTTACAATTTCTATTTTATAAAGCTAACAGCAAATTAAAATGAAAATAGACGCCCTCATTTGATAGTAAGGTAGCACTCAAAATGAAGAAATGTACAATGACTGTTAAAGCTGAGCAGTATATTTTTATGTTGTAAATCTACAAAATTATATATAGCAAGATATAGCAAGAATCAAAGGGATGCTGATTCTAATTTTAAGTATCTTTATCTGTCTGCATGACTTTCAGTTCTTTATTTTTTGTACTTTAATTCAATTATTTATTTGAACCTTCAAGTTATTCTACAGTGTGATTAATAACTCAGTACAACAATGTCTTTGAGTTTGAAGTCATAAAATACAACAAATCAATAGAATATGATTCCATCTGCAAAGAATGCATGGTGTATTGGGGGTGACTTCAAACAGAAGGGAAGAAAAATGATTGAAGACTGTCATGCAGGAGCCAAAGAAACTGTCATTGCTTCTATAAAAATCTGTATACCATCTGTGTATTTGTATAAAATACTAGGATTTTAATATGGCCTTGGGGAATTCTTACCATCTGAAGCTGACACGTGCAGTCAACTCTAATTGTTGGAATTCCAGCTAACAGAGACTCTTTGCAATGTATTCGGGTTATGGACGCCAGCAAGCAGGGCTGTGTGAAAATCCTTGGATGACAGCAGCAACTAGCCAACAAGGCCACAAGTTCAAAAATCACCCACTTAAATAGCAATCATACTCCGCACCCTGATTACACATTTTATTTCTACAAAGCTTTTGAATGAAAAACTGGAACGCTTATGAATTCTCCGTGCATTAGCCAAAATTATGCTGGGGTGACTTACAGCCCCTGAAAACACTGTGATCTTAGTCACCGAGGCCGATGACAGAAGCATGAAAGTGAACCTGCTGAAAGTTATGTGCGGGGATTACTGGTTGGTGTGAACTCAATGGTCCGAAGGGCCAGTTTCCGCACTGTATCTCTAAACTAAATTAAACTAAACTAATCAGGAACATCTCAAAGCTCAGTCCCCCGCTCTAGTTTGTCTATCCCCATAACTGCGTAGACAGATATAGCAACAGTTTATATCACCGACAATACCACCGTTGTTGGATCAATTATGTATCAATGAGTCATGGTGCAGGAAGGTGATTGATAATCTGATTAAAAGGTGCCAAGATAACAATCTTGCTCTCAATGTTAGCAATCCATGGAGCTAACTGTTGACTTCAGGGTGCATCCACAAACCTGACTTCATCAACAGAATGGTGGTGGTGAGAGTTGCAAGCTTCATGCGTACCTCTGAAGATCTGTTCTGGGCCTTGCACTGATGCAATCACAAGGAAGCCTCATTAATGCCTCTACTTCCTTAGAAGATTGAGGAGATTCTGCATGTTACCAAATAATCTATCAATCTTCTGTAGGTGCAGGGTAGAGAGCATTCTGCACTGGTTTCATTAAGGTCCGGTTTACTAACTCAAAAGCCTAGGAATGAAGGAGGTTGCAGAAAGTGGTCAGCATTGCCCAGTCCATCACCTTCCATTATGAGTATTGACCTTCCCACCATCAAAGATTTCTATAGGAGGCAGTGCCATAAAAAAGGCAGCTAATATTATCAAAGACCACCGTGGCCACACTTTCATGCCACTACTACCATCAGGAAGAAGGGGCAGGAGCCTGAGAACTGTAACCACCAGGTTTAAGATCAGCTTCCTCCCAACAACCATCAGGCTCCTGAAGCACACTGCACAATCCTACCTCAGCAACAATCTAATATGGAATTTGTTTTGTTTGCAGTATATTCTTTGCTTTTGCACTATTAAGGTCTAAATTGTCATTTATTGTATCATGATAATTGTATAGTTAGATTGTATGTTATTGCGTTAATGGGCCTGTAAAGCTGCAGAAAGTAAGTGTGTCATTGTTCTGATCCTGGTGCATATGACAGGTGAGAGGGGCAAATTTTAAAGGGGATGTACAGAGCACGTTTTTTCCACAGAAGGTGGTGAGTGCCCGGAAATGCCAGGTTTGACGGTTGAGGCAACAAGATAGTGGCATTTAAGAGACCTTTGGACAGGCATATGGATATGCAGGAAATGAACGGATATAGATAATGTGCAGGCAGGCAATAGTTGATCTTTGCATCGTGTTCGGAACCTGTCCTTGTGCCGTTCAGTTTTATGATCTTTGTTAACAGCTAAAAACTTGACTTTCTGGACACATGACAGGCAGTGCAATTTAACAGCATGGATGTGGCTCAAGATACAACTTTGGTCCATCTGAGTCCTTTCTACTCAGTTGTGCTAGTTAGACAACAGATTCTGACCCCAAAAATGGACAGAAACAATTCCTCCTGCTGAGTTTTAGTACTATTCATTTGTGGCCAATAAATACTGTAAACATCGCAATGCTCAATTCAATAGAGAATAAAAATATTTCCAACACAGACAAATCATCACATGTTCATATACATCACAGATACTCCTTCTGAATGGAACTTACTTTAAAGGATTTAATCACACTGAAATCTTGAAGCCAAATTTCTCTCACTGCACTATCATAACTAAAACAGAAACATGTTTACCTGTATCACACTTCGGATGACAATATGGTAGTGCAGTTGTTTGGTATTCCTGGTTTAAGTTGGAATAGAATGGTGGTCAGATCAGGTCGGGGTGTATTAATACCGCAACGGGTACCATATAATCCCGTGCTACCTGCTCCATGGTTAGATAGTCGGCGACTAGACCATCTCCCCCACCTGGTTTGCCAGGTGAGGAGGGGGCTGTGGACCCCCAGCAGGACCAAAAAAGGTCTTGGCCCGAAACATTGCCTATTTCCTTTGCTCCATAGATGCTGCCTCACCCACTGAGTTTCTCCAGCACTTTTGTCTACCTTTCAAAGGGCGGATGAGCTCCTAGCAAGCGAACGGCCATCCGCAACGGCCATCACTGTCGTACATAGCATTATTTGGCACCATGCCCATTGATGTTTTCAACGATGAAGATGATGATGATGATGATGATGATGAAATTGGTGATATCAACTATCTTTTGCAATTTTCTTTCTGTGATTATCCATATCGATAGTTTGACCACATCTTTTGTTCATCCATTTTCATGAGATCAAGAGAGTTTTATTGTCACGTGTCCCTGATCGGACAATGACATTCTTGCTTTGCTTTAGCACACCAGAACATAATAGGCATGAATACTGAATAGATCAGTATGTCCATATACCCTTGCATAAATATATACACACATGAATAATTAAACTGATAAAGTGGAAATAAACAGATTATTGGCTATTAATGCTCAGAGTTTTGTCCGAGCTGAATTAAATAGCCTGATGGCTGTGGGGAAGTAGCTGTTACTGAACCTGGTCGGTGCAGTCTTCAGCTGCTGTACCTTCTACCTGAAGGTAGTGGGGAGATGAGTGTGTGGCCAGGATGGTGTGGGTCCTTGATGATGCTGCCAGCCTTCTTGAGGCAACGACTGTGATAGGTCCCCTCGATGGATGGGAGGTCAGAGCCGTTGGTGGACTGGGCAGTGTTTATTACTTTTTGTAGTCTTTTCTGCTCCAGGGCGCTCAAGTTTCCGAACCAAGCCACGATGCAACCAGTCAGCATGCTCTCCACTATGCACCTGTAGTAGTTAGAGAGAGTCCTTTTGTCCCTTGTGTTACATGCCCATCTCTTTTTGATTCTGATGATGCGCTGGGATTGGGCACATAGAAAAATGGGACTCCGACATTAGCCTCCGTTGACTGGGCACAGGCTGTCACCGTGCTAAATTACCACACTTTGTACCTTTTGGAGGCTGCGAAAATGCCCAAACATTTTTATCATATTCTATTCTGACTTGAGTTGAAATGTTCAAACTTAGTCTGGCACCGCATTCTTCATTAATAATGCATAACCAGTCATTTATTAGAACCACATCATTATATAATCTGAAGAACTAACGTCAGCCACAGCAATTTATTTTGCAAAGAATGTACTTGACATTGAACTGTTGACTGTCAGATGAACTCATTTTTCCTGTGTGCCTGTCATAACATCTTTTGAATGCACAGTGCTGCTTATCAAGAATCAGGTCTCTCTTTTGAGGGAAGAGTGACATGCAGACCGAGCTTCCATAACTTAAAAAAAACCGTGTTTCGTGCCAATATGGCTTCCCTCATGTCAAAAGCCATTCGCATGTAAAACTTTACAACTTCTTGCCTGATAAATGACTGGGAAAGTTTGACAGATCAGAATGATACAGTGCTGTCTCAAACATGTGGTATGATGCACTTCTGGCATACAGAGACTGCCTGTCAAATGCCTATGACTCCATACTGCAGCTAGGGACCCTACGGAGCAGCAGATGGGCCATTAAGGTAGTATTAATGTAGATGCCATCAGTTTTCAGTTCTGACTGGGACATGCTCTTTAGAACTCCAAGCAGCTGCTGCCATTTACTGTGACAGCTACCTGCTAACTTTTGCCAACTGGCATTCTCTTATTCTCCCTACCTGAGCTATTAACTCTTCAATTTCCACAATTATTCATCTCTCAAGAATTACGTTAACAAATATAAACAAATGTGAAATGAGGCAACCGTTCTACAAGACGCATTATGTTATTAAATAGCAAAACATACATTACAGAACATGTAATTCAGTAATTTATGAAAACTACTGCAAATTAATTCATAGTTTCCTGTTTTCACTGTAAGACTGCAAATAGAAGATGCATATGGCCAATAATTAAATGCCCATTTTATCATTCATTTTAATAACTCCGAGGTCTATAAATCCGAGTTCATGAATAAAATGGGTTGTCTGACCTTTTTGTGCGTTCCCTTTCTCCTTTAGGTCAAACATTTCAATGCGTAAACCAGTTTGAAATGTATTTTTAAATGTTTTATGAGGACATTATTACAGCAATCAGTTGTGGCAATAGTGTTATCAGCAACAGAAGGTGCTGGATTGCTGTTAATGAATTAAAAGATGATAGTCCAGTCAAAAAGTTCACTTGGTATTACAAATTGTGATCATTAGATATTGTGTTATTGCTTTGCATATTGAAAGATAGCTAATTACAACAATTGCATCTGCTGCATTGCATTATAAATATTGAAGTGTAAATGTTACATGTGCAAAGTGCAAAGGATATTCAGAATTCAGTTGCATATTTTCCATAGACATGATTGTTTGGTTATTTCTAACAATGAAGAAAACTTCACATAGTTGCACATTCCTGTCACCTTAGCTTTCAGTTTAAATAAGTAGGTCAAAAAGCAAAGAAGGAGAGACAGAGACAATATTTCAGGTTGGGGTTTTCAAATAATTCAGGTGCAATTATTCCCTGCCTTTATTATCTTTTGGTTAATGACAGAAGATTCAAAATGTTCTTGCATAATGCAAAATTGTATGCACTATGCACGTGAACATCATCTGAAACCCGATCACTTTACATGATTAGGTTCCTTTGTGTTCCGCAACACATTTCCAAGCATTCAAGCTAAGTCATCTTCATAAACGACACACACATGCTTGGACACAATTCAAACACTCAGAAAACATCCCCTGGACTCTGGTTCAATAAAATGCACAATTGTTGAAACGGTGTCTAATTATGCATCTGCCCACCATCATTAGCCCTTGCCACCCAGTCCGATTCCCCGTGACCATCCACTAACAAATGACGTCTCTAATATGTTTGGTTACTGCTGGCAAATTGTCCAAGACCACTTTCATCGTCTGGTGCCTCCCGAAATTCCTGACTCTAGCCTGACCCCACTCCTCAACGCCCCACGAAGTCCATTCTCTATCTCCCATGGACATCATACATGAAAGACTGTAGCTGTAAAGGAGCCTCATCAAATGCTGTGAGGGTGGAGTTGGGTGTTCAGAGGATAAAAGGCTTCTTCCACTATTTACCCTGGGCTTCTGTGTGCTCCTGATGAATGAACCCATAGCACTGTGGCACCGCAGGTAGTGCATAGATCCAGCGAGTTGCATTTGTTTTTGATCTCCAGTGCTGCCTGTGTGGAGCTCGCATATTCTCCTCGTGACTGCGTTGGGTTTCTGCTGTCAGCCAGAAGTCTTGTTTTTCAGTTGGTTTAAAGTTTTGACGTGGTTGTTCTGAATAATTTCTTGTGAATAAAGGTCACTAATGCCTAGGACAGTGTCACGGTTGGGGGGGTTTGAATAAATGGTCCTTCCAGCACTTGCAGACTACACTGTCCTAGAAAAAATACCTTCATAGCAAAAGGATTTGAGTACAGGAGCAGGGAGGTTCTACTTCAGTTGTACAGGGTCTTGGTGAGACCACTCTGATTCTGAGTAGTTCCTGTATTGCGGGTACAGTTTCTAACATCGGTCTGCTAGAGTCAAATCTGAAAGGACATTATTGCCATAGAGGGAGTGCAGAGAAGGTGTCACCAGACTGATTCCTGGGATGTCAGGACTGTCTTATGAAGAAAGACTGGATAGACTCGGTTTATACTCTCTGGAATTTAGGAGATTGAGAGGGGATCTTATAGAAACTTACAAAATTCTTAAGGGGTTGGACAGACTAGATGCAGGAAGATTGTTCCCGATGTTGGGGAAGTCCAGGACAAGGGGTCACAGCTTAAGGATAAGGGGGAAATCCTTTAAGACCGAGATGAGAAAGACTTTTTTCACACAGAGAGTGGTGAGTCTCTGGAACTCTCTGCCACAGAGGGTAGTTGAGGCCGGTTCATTGGCTATATTTAAGAGGGAGTTGGATGTGGCCCTTGTGGCTAAGGGGATCAGAGGGTATGGAGAGAAGGCAGGTACGGGATACTGAGTTGGATGATCAGCCATGATCATGTTGAATGGCGGTGCAGGCTCGAAGGGCTGAATGGCCTACTCCTGCACCTAATTTCTATGTTTCTATGTTTCTATGTTTACCTTGATATGTGCTGATGTTCCCACCTCAGGAACACCTTGCATCAGTTAGCTTATATACTTTAATATCAAACCATTCTTGTACATCTAAATGTTAATTAGTTCAATCAACCATCACAGTAAAAAAGCAGTTTTCTATCTACATAACAGAAACTGCAAAAACAATTAAGAGATAGGAAAGTTATATCAAAAGCTGGTTAATGGATGGCTGAGGCACAGAAGGGAAGACCTGCATGGAAATCAATGTGCACATTAGATGTCCTGGAAAAATCCCAAACTGGATACTCATGTGCAAGTTACTGGGGATCAGGTACAACATGATAGTGGTACAACTTTGCTGGTGGTTGAAAATGGGATGAAATTTAGCCAAATTGGAGTTACTGTGTTTTCTGTGGAGAGAATGCACTTCTTCCATTTTGTGGAAAGATTCAAATATTCTAACCATGTAGGGTCTTGAGTCTGTCTTCCATGATGGTGTAGCTTGAGTAACAAATTAATGTAGATCTTCCATCCAGCACATTTGCTGGAACATTGTTGTCAATTATTTTGGTTTTATTCTTTGTTATTTACCCTCTGAGCATTGAACCAGGAGGGAAATTGATCTGTCAACAGTAATAAAACATAACAAGATATATGAAACATGAAATTAAAGTGACGAGTGGAAAGGATTGGGGACGTGGAAAGATTGGGGAGGGGGGAGGGTAGTCAGTCTACCCCACGACAGAAGGGGGATGAGTTGTACAGTTTGATAGCCACAGGGAAAAAAGATCTCCTGTGGCATTCTGTACTACATCTTGGAAACCTGCTCCTGATTGTGGTGTTAAAGTAAGGGATATGCTGATCTATGATGTAAGATCATGGTGGAATATAACTTTGTTGATACAAATGTCCCACAATACCTCATGAGTGCCCACTCTTAAGTGGTCAGATCTGTTCTGGGTGACCAAAAATAGCCGTGATGCTTGAAAAAATATTTTGCTCAGTTATCAAGGGAGCAGATTATTTTTTACCTTGAAAATTTCACCTGACATAATGTGTGCAGAGATTAAATAATTTTGGTAAAATTGCTGTGAGTTAATTCAAAGGTGCAGACTCCATTAACAGAATGACACTTATGCGGTGTTTTCTAAGAAATTTATCATTACAAGCCAATACCTTGTGAATTATATAACAAGTTATTAAATTATCAAACTATTCTTTCTCTTGTTCCTGTTCTTCAATTTGCACCAGGAAACTGTGCTTGGATACCAATTTTATTGTTTGACCAATAAAGTTGTGATCAGTCTCAGGATAGTTCACAATAGTTGCGTGATGTATTAAAAGACTGAAATAAACACTGGTTACAAAGTAGAACTATCAATGAAGCCCAACAAAGGATTTGATTCCTTTAAATTCATCATGATAGGCACCAATTTCTAATTGTCACAGCTTTTTGCTCTATTTGCCACAGCTCTGCTCTTGTCCCACATCTTTCCAGCCAGAAATGGGATAAAGTTGGCCTGGTCCTCATTTTCCACCACCTCCCCCACTCAGCATAGAAACATAGAAACATAGAAATTAGCTGCAGGACCAGGCCATTCTGCCCTTCGAGCCTGCACCGCCATTCAATATGATCATGGCTGATCATCCAACTCAGTATCCTGTACCTGCCTTCTCTCCATACCCCCTGATCCCTTCTGCCACAGGGGCCACATCCAACTCCCTCTTAAATATGGCCAACGAACTGGCCTCAACTACCTTCTGTGGCAGAGAATTCCACAGATTCACCACTCTCTGTGTGAAAAACGATTTTCTCATCTCGGTCCTAAAAGACGTCCCCCTTATCCTTAAACTGTGATCCCTTGTCCTGGACTTCCCCAACATCGGGAACAATCTTCCTGCATCTAGCCTGTCCAACCCCTTTAGAATTTTGTAAGTCTCTATGAGATCCCCCCTCAATCTTCTAAATTCCAGCGAGTACAAGCCGAGTCTATCCAGTCTTTCTTCATATGGAAGTCGTGCCATCCCAGGAATCAGTCTGGTGAACCTTCTCTGTACTCTGTCCTCCCTTTTTCCTAATCGGTCACCATTCAAATAATAGTCTACCTTCCTGTTTTTGCCTCCAAAGTGGATAACCTCACATTTATCCACATTATATTGCATCTGCCATGCATTTGCCCACTCACCCAGTCTATCCAAGTCATCCTGCAGCCTCCTAGCATCCTCCTCACAACTAACACTGCCCCCCAGCTTCGTGTCATCCGCAAACTTCGAGATGTTGCATTTAATTCCCTCGTCCAAATCATTAATGTATATTGTAAATAGCTGGGGTCCCAGCACTGAGCCTTGCAGCCTCTGCATTTAACAATCATTGCCCAGCACTTCCACCAATCAGCTTCAACACAATCCCACCGACAGTCACATCTCCACTGCCAAGTTAAGATGACATAGATGACATGCAAATTAGAAGGACTGCACCTCAAATTAGCCTGGGTGGTGCACAATCCAATGGTATGAACATTAAATTATCCAGTAATGGTTAACCCTTTCTCATTTACTTAACACCCCCACTGTAGTGTATATAATAATGTATATAATGGTAACTGTAACTTTCAGAACCGAGTGCCAGAATGGTGTGATGTGTCATGTGATTATATTCATTATCTTATCAGTCTCATGAATATAGGTGGCGCCATCAGTGATGGCAGCCTCGCCAATGGTCTGTCTGCCTTTTCATCTTGTTTGTTATTTTTAGTGTGTTTTAAAAGTATGTGTTAATGTTCTCTGGTTTGTTTTATGTGGGGGGCGGGGGAGGGGGTCGAGGGAAACTTTTTTTCAATCTCTTACCTTGCCGGAGATGCGATTGTTTTCCGGATCGCATCTCCGGACGCTCTGCGGCCTAACATCATGGAGCTGGCGGCCTTGTTCGAGACTATTTTGAGCCCCACTGCGGGGCCGTAGACTTACCATCGGAGCTTGCGATCCCTTGCCTGGGATCAACACTCCAACCACGGCCTGTGGATTTCACCATCAAGGAGCTCACAGTCTTGGGTAGAGACTGATGTTGAGAAGCTCCAAAGTCGCAAGAGGTTCGACCAGCCCCGACCCAATCGTCCAGCATGGGGGACTGAGATCCCCCCCGATGCGGGAGCTTAATCCCCGATGCGGAGGCCCCAACCACCAGCTACGGGAGCCAAGATCATCCCATCCAACGGAAGGCTCGAGGCCCCCGACTGCAGGGAACAAAGAAGGGAAGAGATTGAACTTTATTTTCGCCTTCCATCTCAGTCAGGAATGTTGGGGAGTCACTGTGGTGGATGTTCAGGTTAAAGTATATTGTGTGTTTTGTTGCTTTTTATTGGTATGATTATGGCAAATCAAATTCCTTGTATGTTGCAAAAGATACTTAGCTAATAAAGTATGATGATGATTCTGATGATTCTGATTATGCTGCACAGTGTACCTTTGTAAAAAATGACCCACCCTGGCAACAGCATATACTGAAAACCTGTGCTTTCTTCATACTACAAGCTACTGCCCATCCATGAACACTTTCTTTTCATACCCTCGGGTCTGGTCACCCAATCCTTTACCTCTTTTCCACTGCTCCTTTGGTACCCCAACCCCCAACACCAGGTCCCCATTTTATTGCCCCCCCCACCCCATTCCCTTCTACCCACCCCACTCCCTCCCTCTGATTATTTCCTTCCACAGATGCAGTCTGACCCACTGTCTGAGTTCCTGCAGTAATTTTTTTTTTAAAACTTTAATTGGAAGTTGTGCTTTTTGGACAAGATGAGGAAGAACAACAGAGACATATGGAGTAGAAAAAGAAGCAAATGCAATAAAGGGAATGTTATTGCATTTACTTATTTTTCTTCTCCATATATGGATAACACCTTACCCTGAGCAATGTTCTCTGCATTTTTGTGCCTTTGAATTACTCATCGCTGGTTATTTTCTTTACTAGTGGTATTACTATTTGAACTAAAAACCAGGTAGAATATTACATAAAGTATACTCTTCATTGTGTAGACCCCCCACCTATCAATACAATGAGATATTAAAATGACATGCAGAACAAATGCATGCCCTCAAGGCAAGGTCAGAAGGAAAAGCAGCATAGTGTAGCATAAAATCAGCATAAACACAATTTGTACCAATAAATCCTGAGGAAAATAGGATTCCTGTGGAGAAAATTCTGTTTGCCTCTTATATCTGAGTATAAATTTTGTTCTATATTTGTACAAAGTTTTTGCAACGCATAGAATTTTGCTGACAGTGCAAAAAACCTCATTGTCAATAATGCTTCAGCTAAGAAAATTCTGTCTTGATTGCATCACCCCTGCTAAGCAAATGCTTGCATGTATTCAACCTAACACCCATAGGAAATGAAGTTCACTCTAGCTGAATTTGATCAAGCTGAGGTATCTATTAACCCTCCAAATATTGAATTATGTTTCCTATTTCAAAATATATTCTCTGCCCTACAACATATACAATCCTAATATTCTGTCTGTTTCTAATAATTCAACATAGGGGAGTTTCAAATATTGAATTGAAAAGTGACTTTAAAAGTTTTTCTTTCACATGATGCTTACAGAATGCATTACTTAAAACAAATAAAATGACTATGTACTGTACAAATAATAGAGCAATAATATTTTATTTTGCCACTGCAAGCAGGTTGCACAAAATGGAAATAACATGAAAACAATTAACCAAAAAAATATATATTTGTTTCACATACCAAAATTAATATCCGTGAGAATAAGGGCAAGACCATTTTTGACATATCTGCCCAGTTCAGCATTCCCAAAATGGATAAATGGATTATAGATTGAAAGTAACAGAGAAGACCTGCGTGAAGACAACATTCAAACCAAACTGCTAACATTGCCTTGGCAATCTGGATTTAAAACACAACATAACAAATAAACTAATATTTGAGGAGAAAATACCAAGAAAAATACCAAGATATTCATCAGCTTGGCACACACCTACCTTTAAATACCTCTGCTGCCCCGTCATGATGGTCACAGCATCCTCTACTGTTGGCAAAATATCCATTTGATTTTTACATGAGTGATTACATCTTAATTTTGCTTGTCTATTATTGCCGTAGGTTTTGTATGTCTAGTTGTGGCAAAAGGCGCCTTTCAATGCATGCTATCATAAGTTTTGCCTGTCATAGTCTGGAGTGAATTTTGTCTAATTGAAGAGGACTACAGTAGCTGGATTTGAACATTCTGGGTTTCAGCCGGCTAACAGCATTAAGAGTCAATCCCATTATAAATGTCATCTACAGCAACTCAGCTAGTCAATTTGAAGATGAGTGTAACAATAGTTTATGATGCGGAACCTCTGGACAGCTCTAAACATTATGCAATGCGTGCTAATCTTAGCTAATTACATCAAAAATAAACAAAGAAATGACAGAGGAATTAAAAAGGAATCAGTGTGATAGAAAATATCAGTTTTTTAAATCTATTTGATTAGTTAATTCCATTTGAAAATTATGCTAATTTTGCTTGTGAGAAAGAAAATATGTTTTTCTTTTATGAGGATATCATAGTACAAAGCATGCCTTAACAAATCTAGAGCGACTTGTAATAGAAGCAAAGAAATATGAGTAAGAATGAAAAAGACTTCCTTTCATGCTTTCAAACTACCACAAATAGATGATCTGCATCTGGGATACATATATTGCCCATTGTACAAATATAATCCAATCAAACTGCATAATGTTTACCATGGTTACTCTCTTTGATGTGTGTCTTAAATCTGGCCAATCCTTGTCAGTTCCAGAGACAAGTTTGAATTAGTTAAAACTGAGTTTACTAATCTTAGTTCTGTTCACATATTATACAATGAAGAAGGTTGATAAAAGTTGCACAGAAAAATGAAGCTGTTATTGCACTTCTTTCCCATTACCATAAATTATACCGGGGACAACAATACATATGAAATCAGAATATGCATTCAGAAGGAATGGTTACCATTTAGCCGGAGGCAGACGGAATGAAGCATTTATTCCCCATGATGTGCCACAAGACACCTTGGATCAAATAACTTTTTGCATACAACCAGTCAACAATAACAATATTGTCTTTGCAAAATTTTGAATTTTCAACAATACAGTGAACTCCATCACTTCTGAGCTAAATCCTTGAGAATTTCAAACATTAATGCCCATCGGAAATGTAATTGCCTAGGAATTAAAGTAAGCAGATATAATTCGAGCAAAACAAGTTTACATTCAGAATTTCCATTGTTAGTGCAGACAGAGAAAGCCCTAGCAGATTACATTGTAAAACAAAAAGAGACCATAATTTTATTAAATAAAAGGATCGAATTATATCTGTGTGTCATGATCCATGCATTTCCTGCCCTTTAATCTCACAACTAGATTGTGCTGGGTCTTGCCTCCTTGTGCGCAATGTCTTAGAAAATCAAAAATAACAAATGTTTTGTCAAAAATCACGAATATGATCTACCCTCAATAAAGTCTTGTACTATTGTCACACGATGTCCCAACTCCTGTACTCGATAAAGGCAACCATGCCAAACATCTTCTTCATCAGCCTGCCAGCTGCATCACCACTTTCAGGACTGCTGTGGAGATTTGGCTGAATGATATATCTTTCTGGAATACTTTTATAAGTGCTGTATCATTTATTATTACTTCCACCTTCTATAAACTCTACTATTATTGAGTAATGAGGAAGGGTTAGTTAGCAGCCTTGTTGTTCGTGGCCCCTTAGGCAAGAGTGACCATAATATGGTTGAGTTCTTCATTAGGATGGAGAGTGACATTGTTAATTCAGAAACACGGGTCCTGAACTTAAAGAAAGGTAGCTTTGAGGGTATGAGACTTGAATTGGCCAAGATGGACTGGCAATTGATTCTTGAAGGGTTGACGGTGGATATGCAATGGAAGGCATTTAAAGACTGCATGGATGAACTACAACAGTTGTTCATCCCAGTATGGCAAAAGAATAAATCAGGGAAGGTGGCGCATCCGTGGATAACGAGGGAAATCAGGGATAGTATCAAAGAAAAAGATGAAGCGTACAAATTAGCCAGAAAAAGCAGCCTACCAGGGGACTGGGAGAAATTCAGAGACCAACAGAGGAGGACGAAGGGCTTAGGAAAGGGAAAATGGAGTATGAAAGAAGACCGGCAGGAAACATAAAAACTGACTGCAAAAGTTTTTATCGATATGTGAAGCGCAAAAGATTAGTTAAAACAAATGTAGGTCCCTTGCAGTCAGAAGCGGGTGAATTGATCATGGGGAACAAGGACATGGCAGACCAATTGAATAACTACTTTGGTTCAGCCTTCACTAGGGAATACATAAATAATTTGCCGGAAATAGCAGGGGATCGCGGGTCAAATGAGATGGAGGAAATGAGTGAAATCAAGGTTAGCCGGAAAGTGGTGTTGGGTAAATTGAATGGATTAAAGGCCGATAAATCCCCAGGGCCAGATAGGCTGCATCCCAGGGGACTTAAGGAAGCAGCCCCAGAAATAGCAGATGCCTTAGTGATAATTTTTCAAAACTCTTTAGATTCTGGAGTAGTTCCTGAGGATTGGAAGGTAGCTAATGTAACCCCACTTTTTAAAAAGGGAGGGAGGGAGAAAACGGGGAATTACAGACCAGTTAGTCTAATATCGGTAGTGGGGAAGCTGCTAGAGTCAATTATTAAAGATGGGATAGCAGCGCATTTGGAAATGGGTGAAATCATTGGACAAAGTCAGCATGCATTTAAGAAGGGTAAATCATGTCTGACGAATCTTATTGAATTTTTTGAGGATGTAACTAGTAGAGTGGATAAGGGAGAAGCAGTGGATGTGGTGTATATGGACTTTCAGAAGACTTTCGTCAAGGTCCCACACAAGAGATTGGCATACAAACTTAAAGCACACGGTATTGGTGGTTCAGTATTGATGTGGATAGAGAACTGGCTGGCAGACAGGAAGCAAAGAGTAGGAGTGAACGGGTCCTTTTCAGGATGGCAGACAGTGACTAGTGGGGTGCCGCACGGCTCAGCGCTGGGACCCCAGCTATTTACAATATACATTAATGATTTGGACGAGGGAATTAAATGCAACATCTCGAAGTTTGCGGATGACACGAAGCTGGGGGGCAGTGTTAGCTGTGAGGATGATGCTAGGAGGCTGCAGGATGACTTGGATAGACTGGGTGAGTGGGCAAATGCATGGCAGATGCAGTATAATGTGGATAAATGTGAGGTTATCCACTTTGGTGGCAAAAACAGGAAGGTAGACTATTATTTGAATGGTGACCGATTAGGAAAAGGGGAGATGCAGCGAGACCTGGGTGTCATGGTGCACCAGTCATTGAAAGTAGACATGCAGGTGCAGCAGGCTGCGAAGAAAGCAAATGGTATGTTGGCATTCATAGCAAAAGGATTTGAGTACAAGAGCAGGGAGGTTCTACTGCAGTTGTACAGGGTCTTGGTGAGGCCACACCTGGAGTATTGCGTACTGTTTTGATCTCCTAATCTGAGGAAAGACATTCTTGCCAGAGAGGGAGTACAGAGAAAGTTCACCAGACTGATTCCTGGGATGGCACGACTTCCATATGAAGAAAGACTGGATAGACTTGGCTTGTACTCGCTAGAATTTAGAAGATTGAGGGGTGATCTCATAGAGACTTACAAAATTCTTAAGGGGTTGGACAGGCTAGCTGCAGGAAGATTGTTCCCGATGTTGGGGAAGTTCAGGACAAGGGGTCACAGTTTAAGGATAAGGGGGAAGTCTTTTAGGACCGAGATGAGAAAATCGTTTTTCACACAGAGAGTGGTGAATCTGTGGTATTCTCTGCCACAGAAGGTAGATGAGGCCAGTTCGTTGGCCATATTTAAGAGGGATTTGGATGTGGCCCTTGTGGTTGAAGGGATCAGGGGGTATGGAGAGAAGGCAGGTACAGGATACTGAGTTGGATGATCAGCCATGATCATATTGAATGGCGGTGCAGGCTCGAAGGGCCGAATGGCCTGCTCCTGCACCTAATTTCTATGTTTCTATGGTTCTATGTCTAAACTACTTTAAACCAATAATTACCCTGTTTTATTGCAAAAAGTTGGAATTACTTCATTTCATGTTGACATTTTCAAATAATGCAACCCAGTCAAAATACATCAGCAAAGATCATTTGTGAACTGAAGGGATATAAATTAATTAGGATTAGGTTGTCACGTTCTCAACAGGAAAGGACAAGATAGGCAGAATGGCCTCCTTCTATGTTATAACATTTTCTGATTCTGTGTTTCACCATGTTAATAGTCTCCTCACTATATTTAGAGAGGTATGCATTATTTAGTTATTTTGTCACTAAGCTAAATGTATTGTTTTCATGTTGGAACTAATTGAACCTTTAAAGAGGTCAGTGTTAATTTGACTTCAAATTACACTGCAATAAAAAATTTGGACTCACCTAACTTAAAGGGACATCTGTTGGTAAGCACCATTAGACTGAACATGTTCTGCACTTGGGATTATTATCAGTTTATTTTTCATAAAATAGGGCAGATAGTTCCTGCTATCTATACAACTGGCTGTAAGTATTAGGTAAAATGAACAAAGTTTCACAGATTCAACAACCATTGGACCTGTACAATTACACAGGGTTACATAGGGACTGTCTGATCTCAGTCCCACAGTCGGGAGTTTGCTTTGCACTTCTCATTTTCTATTATTTAATAACATTGATCAATAAATAAGATCTTTAAAAAAATTATACTTTTTTAGGGTGAACATTTTTTTCATGTTTTGATCTTTTTAATATAAACTTACTTTTGTTTTAATAGCATTTCTTAACTAAAAACATTACTTACAGCATAACATTTCTAATGCTATTGTGAGAACCTGGATGTTAACATTGTTGAAAACAAACAAGATAAAGAAAACTGAGGCTGAAGGTACAGTCTAATCCTACATGTTGTTATTGATATGGCCACCCTTGAATACCTACCACAGTCATGAACTGGCTGTCAGTGAGCTTAGGAAAACCACCAGCAGCTCGACTGAATAACTGCAAGCAAATATGGGGGCAGCTGGAAACAAACCCATTCAGTCATCAGTTATCTGGGATTGAAAGGTTAGTCTTTTCTTGCCACACATGATCTAGCCTTCTTCTTGATTTCTCTCACACAGCTTTGTCCGAAAGCCTCAAATTACCACATTGCATTACTGACCACAGCAACCTGAATTATTCTCTTGATCTAAGTTGTGTAGGAACATTACAGTAGTTCTTATTTCCTACTCCTATATCGTATTTCAACAGAAAGAAAAGCCTGTGACTCTGAAAAAGATAAACAGAAATGCAAGGAGGGAAAATTATATTCTGCTCCTTTAGAACTGGTTAGCAGTCAGATAGCATATAGGAACTTTTCAAATAGTTGGAATTGACCTCACTAGTCTTTTCCTATCTGGGTCACTTTGGCTTAAATGAGTAGAATACTAAAAATAAGTGCACCTCTACATAGGGGAAATTAGAAGCTTCTCTATGTGTTAAACAGGGCTGATGTGTGGTGGAGAAAAATGAACTGGAACTGAGGTTTGCTGAAACTTTATGAGATGAAAAGAACGTTGGGAAATAATGAGCGGTAACAGACAACTAAACAATTTCTGGAATTAACATCAAAACTGAAAAAAAATAAAGTTCTGCTCTTTTTTTGTCAGTGAAGTGCAAAAACAAATAAACGTTAGTGTCAGGATTTTCTAACTGGCATCTTTCCATGATAAATCTCAGTCATGCAGAAAAGGGATGAAATTCCGTCATCCGAGCATGACAGTTCAGAATTCAAACTTAATGAGAGCTTTGGCAGCTTCTGTCGAAGGCAGACAGTGATTAACAAAACACTTCAGAGTACAAGGCACAGCAGTGCTCAAAGAAAACAGTGATGATCTCTGCTTAATCGCAGAAAAGCCCAAAGCATCTGCCAGCGGACGACTGCTGGAGCCACATGGAGCTATCGCTTGGATAGGCTGTCATCTCCTGAGATCAGCAACCATATGCTCATCTCAAGTACAAACTCCAAAGAAGTTAATTTTCTGACAAAGTACAGGGATAAATATGACATTCAAACAAGTGTGCTCACTCATCCTGAACAGGCATTGCAGCTTATTCATCTGCATGTGTCAGATTTATGCACTGTTTAAATACAAGCAAGTATAATTTGTTTATAACACAAACGTTAATGTGCATGTACTGAGATAATTAATCTTTGTCTCCTCCACAATTTTTGGCCTGATTTTTAAATCCACAGTTATAATTTCTGTACAGGATCAGTATCCATCCCTTCCTGTTAGGGTAATGGTAAGTTGGACTCCTGCCAAATCATAGTCAAATGTATCTCCGCAATCACTTATCCCTCCCTCATTTTCATGCTATATCCTTGTTTATTAATGTAAAAATTAATTGTTTATCTCCTTCTTTTCTTTTTTTTTTGTATTTAATTTTTATTTGTCACTTACCTACACATGTTCCTGCTGCTTTCCTGGTCTTTCTATTGTTTCTCTTTTGATCTTCTTTTTCTAATTAACATGTGACTTTTTATGTTTATATTTGGGTTTTTTTAAACTTCTCTCCTACTATTATCTAATTCCTCAGTCTTTATCTTTTTAATTCTAATTCTCTTATTGCGTTCTGTCTCTTTGCTTTAATAATTTCATTTTAGAGCAGTAGTCGTTTTCTTCAAGTATCACCAATGTTCAAGTGGAAGGGAAAAAATGAATATGAGGTGAAGTGAACAAGATTTAGTATGTGAACCAAAGTTAGTTGAAGCGACCAGTTTAAAGGAGTTGAGGAGCAAATGTTGGGGGCAAATACCTGAAGTCATGACAAGTAAATGCAGGGCATTGGAATGCACAGGGAGGCAATGAGAATAGTAAAGACATCCACTGTTTGTAACCATATAACCATATAACCATATAACCATATAACAATTACAGCACGGAAACAGGCCCTCTCGGCCCTTCCAGTCCATGCCGACCATTTGTTTTCCCCTAGTCCCATCTACCTGCACTCAGACCATACCCCTCCATTCCCTTCCCGTCCATATACCTATCCACTTTACTTTTAAATGTTAAAATCGATCCTGCCTCCACCACTTCTGCTGGAAGCTCATTCCACACAGTCACCACCCTCTGAGTAAAGACGTTCCCCCTCACGTTACCCCTAAACTTCCGTCCCTTAATTCTCATGTCATGCCCTCTTGTTTGAATCCTCCCTACCCTCAATGGGAAAAGCTTATCCACGTCAACTCTGTCTATCCCTTTCATCATTTTAAAGACCTCAATCAAGTCCCCCCTTAACCTTCTGCGCTCCAAAGAATAAAGACCTAACTTGTTCAACCTTTCTCTGTAACATAGTTGCTGGAACCCAGGCAACATTCTAGTAAATCTCTTCTGTACTCTTTCTATTTTGTTGACATCCTTCCTATATTTAGGTGACCAAAATTGTACACCATACTCCAGAATTGGTCTTACCAATGCCTTGTACAATTTAACATTACTTCCCTACTCCTATATTCAATGCTCTGATTTATAAAGGACAGCACACCAAAGGCTTTCTTTACCACCTTATCTACATGTGATTCCACCTTCAGGGAACTATGCACAGTTATTCGTAGATCCCTCTGTTCCACAGCATTCCTCAATTCCCTACCATTTACCATGTATGTCCTATTTTGATTTGTCCTGCCAAGATGTACCACTTCACACTTATCAGTATTAAACTCCATCTGCCATCTTTCAGCCCACTTTTGCAAATGGCCCAAATCTCTCTGTAGACTTTGAAAATCTACTTCATTATCCACAACACCACCTATCTTAGTATCATCTGCATACTTACTTATCCAATTTTCCACCCCATCATCCAGATCATTGATGTACAACATGAAAAACAACAGTGGACCCAACACAGATCCCTGAGGCACTCCACTGGTCACTGGCTTCCAACCTGACAAACAGCCATCCACCATTACTCTCTGACATCTCCCATTCAGCCACTGTTGAATCCATCTTGCTACTCCGCCATTAACACCCAAAGATTGAACCTTCTTAACCAACCTTCCATGGGGAACCTTGTCAAAGGCCTTACTGAAATCCATATAGACAACATCCACTGCTTAACCCACGTCAATTTCCCTAATAACAAAAAATTCAAGAAGGTTTCTCAAACATGACCTTCCAGGCACAAATCCATGTTGACTGTTCCTGATCAGACCCTGTTTATCCAGATGCTTATATATATTATCTCTAAGTATCCTTTCCATTAATTTGCCCACCACTGACGTCAAACTAACAGGTCTATAACTGCTAGGTTTATTCTTTGAACCCTTTTTAAACAATGGAACAACATGCGCAGTACGCCAATCCTCCGGCACTATTCCCGTTTCTAATGACATTTGAAATATTTCTGTCATAGCTCCTGCTATTTCTACACTAACTTCCCTCAATGTCCTAGGGAATATCCTGTCAGGACCTGGAGACTTATCCACTTTTATATTTTTCAAAAGTGTCAGTACTTCCTCCTCTTTGAATCTCATAGTTTCCATAGCTACTCTACTTTTTTCCCTTACCTCACAGAGTTCAATATCCTTCTCCTTGGTGAATACCGAAGAAAAGAAATTGTTCAATATCTCCCCCATCTCTTTTGGCTCTGCAGATAGCTGTCCATTCTGGCTCTATAATGTTAGGTGGCCTGTACACAACCAATTTTATTTTATCCCTTGTTATCCTTTTGCTATTAATATAGCTATAGAAACCCTTTGGATTTACTTTCACCTTTCTTGCCAAAGCAACCTCATATCTTCTTTTAGCCTTCCTAATTTCTTTCTTAAGATTCTTTTTACATTCTTTATACTCCTCTAGCACCTCATTTACTCCATGCCTCCTATTATTATTGTAGATATCTCTCTTTTTTCGAAACAAGTGTCCAATTTCCCTTGAAAACAATGGCTCTTTCCAATGTTTACTATTTCCTTTCAACCTAACAGGTTAAAGGTACATAAAGATTCTGTACTCTTACAATTTCCCCTTTAAATTTCCTCCATTTCTCTTCTACATCCTTCCCATAAAACAAAGTGTCTCAATTCACTCATTTTAAATCCTTATGCATTCCCTCAAAGTTAGCCTTTCTCCAATCAAATATCTCCACCCTAGGTCCAGTTCTGACTCTCTCGGTAATTATATTGAAATTAATGGTATTGTGATCACTGGTCCCAAAGGTTTGTAGATAGATACAAAAAGCTGGAGTAACTCAGTGGGACAGGCAGCATCTCTGATGAGAAGGAATGGTTGATGTTTCGGTTCAAGACCCTTCCTCAGACGATTTGAAGAAGAGTCTCGACCTGAGGCGTCACCCATTCCTTCTCCCCAGAGATTCTGCCTGTCCCACTGAGTTACTCCACCTTTTTATGTCTATCTTTGGTTTAAACCAGCATCTGCAGTTCCTTCTTAAACATTTTGTCCACTGTTTGTAGCTTTGGAAATGTACAAACAGATAGAAAGGATGATTCCAAATATTCCTGAATAAAACTGGCAAACTATTGGTGTTAATTGGTAATTTGCCAACCGGCTTGGGGAAACTGAATGATAGTGAATTCATATAAAAAGAGGCTGCACCTCGTGAAAGGTAATGGCCCAATTTATAAAGAAAGTTCTGAATTACAGCAGTGAAATGAAGACAGCTGTTTTCAAAGAGTAGATATGTTTTTGGGTGAGGAGGAGAGAATTGCTTTGTCTAATGGACAAGGGAATAGGCCCTAGTAGCAAAGGTCAAATAAATCCAAACAGACTAGTGTCTTGCATCACCTATATCTCATCTTAAGTCTGGATATATTGAACTGATTTAATACAGAATTTAACAATATCATTCACTGTATTTTTTTAAATTCTCTCTCCACAAAATATTATATTTTTCTCTTTGTTTATTTCCTTTTATTTTTATGTCTCCAAATTATTTTTTATAAATTAATTGCTACCTTTGCAACTTTAGACTCCATCCGATCACAGAAATTCCATCTGCTCTTCTCAATTTGACCCTCTCAGCAGTTTAACAAAATTGTTTTCTCATTTTTGCAGTTCTGTTAAAGAGATCTAGATCCAAATACTGCCTCTGTTTCTCTTCCCATTGATGCTGCCCAACATTCTGAATGCTTCCAGCATTGTCTGTGTTTGTCTTTAATTCCTGCATCTGCAGTTTCCAAACACTAACCAAGCATGCAAATTAACCTTCACTGGAGATGTCAGCCCTTGACCTAGCTAGATGATCGCAGGAAGCTCTGGGCCTGCATGGCATGGCATCAAACTGTGCCATCTTATCACAAATTGCCTGCTGGACAACAAGAAGGGCACTGTAATTCACTACCATACCATAATGGAAAAGTAATTCACCATACAACCAGTGCTGGAACTAAGAATCCATCGATCTAAGATTGAGCAGTCAATTAATAACATAGAAATATAGAAACATAGAAATTAGGTGCAGGAGCAGGTAGGCCATTTGGCCCTTTGAGCCTGCACCGCCATTCAATATGATCATGGCTGATCATCCAACTCAGTATCCTGTACCTGCCTTCTCTCCATACCCCCTGATCCCTTCAGCCACAAGGGCCACATCCAACTCCCTCTTAAATATGGCCAACGAACTGGCCTCAACTACCTTCTGTGGCAGAGAATTCCACAGATTCACCACTCTCTGTGTGAAAAACGATTTTCTCATCTCGGTCCTAAAAGACTTCCCCCTTATCCTTAAACTGCGACCCCTTGTCCTGGACTTCCCCAACATCGGGAACAATCTTCCTGCATCTAGCCTGTCCAACCCCTTAAGAAGTTTGTAAGTCTCTATGAGATCACCCCTCAATCTTCTAAATTCCAGCGAGTACAAGCCAAGTCTATCCAGTCTTTCTTCATATGGAAGTCGTGCCATCCCAGAAATCAGTCTGGTGAACCTTCTCTGTACTCCCTCTATGGCAAGAATGTTGTTCCTCAGATTAGGAGACCAAAACTGTACGCAATACTCCAGGTGTGGCCTCACCAAGACCCTGTACAACTGCAGTAGAACCTCCCTGCTCTTGTACTCAAATCCTTTTGCTATGAACCTCCAGAGTCCCTGGCTCACCTCTGGGCCGAGACTCATCATCCTCAGTGATTTACTGCAGGGTCATAACACTTCTATTCCCCTTTCAACAATAATCCTTAAAGTCATGCTGCCATTGTATGTTTTGCAATAGATCCTGGCTCAGCAGTAGAGTTGCTGCCTTACAGCGCTTGCAGCATTAGAGACCCCGGTTCGATCCTGACTATGGGTGTTGTCTGTACGTTCTCCCCGTGACCACGTGGGCTTTCTCCGGGTGCTCCGGTTTCAACCCACACTACAAAGACGTACAGGTGTGTAGGTTAATTGGCTTGGTATAAGTGTGAAATAATTGACCCTAGTGTATGCAGTGTGGTGTTAATGTGCGGGGATCGCTGGTCGGTGCGGACTTGGTTGGCCGACAGGCCTGTTTCCATGCTGTATCTCTAAACTAAAATTAAAACATCAGCCATGCTATTTAGCATTCACAAATGGTGAAATGGAACTACTTACACGCAAAAAAGAAAAAAGAGCTGCTCGATGAACTAAGCAGGGCAGGCAATATCTGTGTCGTGTGCGGACGTGGCTACAGTTTCTGCCACGTTTCCATTCCGTTCTTTGGCTTCGACTTCTTTGCTTCAGCTTCTTGTCTGTCGGCCTCACGTCCGGGTACCATCTGTGTGGGGAAATGGACAGCCAATGTTTTGGGATGAGACCCTTTATCTTTATTTTTGCTCCCGGCTCCAACATCGGACAGTCTCTTCTGATTCTGTTTTCATGCAAATTTAGAACTGGATTTCCGCATGCTCCTTGACATTTCAGGCAAGCCCTCATACAAGCCTGAGTCCCAGTATAATCATTCGGACACCCGCAGACTATGCCAAGGTCTGAATACTATAACTGGCTGTAAAGCAGTCAGGCAACGTCGCAGGTGATAGTGCAGCCCTGATGAAAATGCAGTCTATGCATTTACAAGTTTGTTAAACTGCAGAAAAGGGAAAGGTTGCTGTCTTGGCACCAAGCTACGAGGTTCTTAACCTCCTTCCTGTACTCTGTCTCGTCATGATTTGATATCCACCCACTATGGTGGTGTCGTCCATGAATTTGTGAATTATTGGATTGGTTTTTGGCTACACAGTTGTGCGTGTATAAAGAGTCAATAGGGGGGCTGAGAACACATCCTTGAAGGGCATCATTGTTGTGAATTATCGTAGAGGATGATTTGTCACCTATCCTCACTGATTGGGGTCTGTTGATCAGAAGGTCATGGATCCAGTTGCACAGATGCGTGCCGATTCCAAGATCCACCAATTTGGGGATGAGCTTGGATGGGTTAATAGTATTGAAAGCAGAGCTGTAGTCTATGGATAGAACTCTGGCGTAGGTGCCTCTCTTATCCATGTGTTCCATGGATGAGTTTAGGGCCAGAGGCTTTGATAAATGCTAGACAGCTTCTGCTGATTCAAGCCACTCATAATTGAATTGCACAGATATACACCATCATGCAAAGTGGCGGTGCCTAACGGCAGCAGCTCGACTGCAGTCTGTCTGTCTTTTTTTAATTTTTTGTCCCATTAGATGTATGTTTTTGCTTCTAATTTTTATTATTTTCAGCTGTGTACATGTGTGTGAAGGGGGGGGAAACGGTTTAATAGCTTCCCTTTACGGGGACCCAACCTTTTACCTGTCGGGTCTCCGGTGTCGTTGGGCCTAACATTGTGGAGCTAGCGCCGGCCTACAAATGGCACCAACCTGAGGGCTCCAGTCGCGGAGCCTGCGGACCTGCCATCACGGAGCTGCCTAACTTCGGGGCAGGGAGAGCTGTGGTGGCGCGCGGCTGCAACCCGACTTCAGAGCTTCGGAGGCTCCGGCTACAGGCCCGGTGGACAGGACAATCGGGAGCTCGCAGGTCCCTGGTGGGAGACCACTTTTCGGAGCTCCCGCAACGGCAACTTCTCCCGCCGGAATCGCGGGGTTTAAATGACTCGGAGCTGGGCCTAACATCGCCCCGCGCGGCTTAAATGGCTGCGGGACTTACCATCGCCCGCCGGGGACTTTAACATCGTGAGCTCCAGTCACATCGATGCTGCAGTTGTACTGCGGGAGAAGAACAAAGGGAAGAGATAAGACTTTTGCTTTCCATCACAATGAGGAGGTTTGTGTGTAAGATTCACTGTGATGGATGTTTGTGTAAATTGTGTTAAGTGTGTGTCTTGGTTTTTTTTGTAATGTCATGACTGAAGGACTGGTGCAGAGGGCAGGGATTCAAGTTTCTGGATCAGTGGAACCTCTTTTGGGGAAGGAGTGACCTGTATGAAAAGGACGGGTTGCACTTGAACCCGAGAGGGACCAGTATCCTGGCAGGGAAATTTGCAAAGGCTACTGGGGGGACTTTAAACTAGAACAGTTGGGGGGAGGGACTTAAATAGAGATAGCTAGGAGACAGTGTCTGAGGCAGGAGGCAGAGAAGGGAAGCACTCAGACCCAACATGTAGGGGGGAAAGAAGAAAAAAATAATAAACAGAGAATAAGAGGTGGTGGGTTTCCAGGGCAAAAATCAAAAGGGGCCACTTGTCAACATAATTGTATAAGGAGTAAGAGTGTTGTAAAAACAAGCCTGAAGGCTTTGTGTCTCAATGGAAGGAGCATTCGTAATAAGGTGGACGAGTTGAATGTGCTATTAATGAATATGCTATAGTTGGGATCACGGAGACATGGCTCCAGGGGGACCAAGGCTGGGAGCTGAACATCCAGGGATTTTCAATATTCAGGAGGGATAGACAGAAAGGAAAAGGAGGTGGGGTAGCTTTGCTGGTGAGAGAGGAGATTAATGCAATAGAAAGGAAAGACATTAGCTTGGACGGTGTGAAATCGATATGGGTAGAGTTGCGAAACTCTAAGGGGCAGAAAACGCTAGTGGGAGTTGTGTACAGGCCACCTAACAGTAGTAGTGGAGTTGGGGATGGCATCATACAGGAAATTAGAAATGCATGCAACAAGGGTAAAACAGTTATAATGGGTGACTTCAATCTGCATATAGATTGGGTGAATCAAATGGGCAGGGGTGCTGAGGAAGAAGATTTCTTGGAATGTATGCGGGATAGTTTTCTAAACCAACATGTTGAGGAACCAACGAGAGAGCAGACTATTCTAGACTGGGTATTGAGTAATGAGGAAGGGTTAGTTAGCAGTCTTGTTGTGCATGGCCCCTTGGGCAAGAGTGACCATAATATGGTTGAGTTCTTCATTAGGATGGAGAGAGACATAATTGTCAGAAACACGGGTTCTGAACTTAAACAAAGGTAACTTTGAAGGTATGAGACGTGAATTGGCCAAGAGACTGGCAATGATTCTTAAAAGGTTGACAGTTGAAGTGCAATGGAAGGTATTTAAGGACTGCATGGATGAACTACAACAATTGTTCATCCCAGTTTGGCAAAAGAATAAGTCATGGAAGGTAGTGCATCCATGGATAACAATGGAAATCAGGGATGGTATAAAAACAAAAGATGATGTATACAAATTAGCCAGAAAAAGCAGCCTACCAGAGGACTGGGAGAAATTCAGAGACCAGCAGAAGAGGACAAAGGGCTTAATTAGGAAAAGGAAAATATATTATGAAAGAAAACTGGCAGGGAACATAAAAACTGACTGCAAAAGGTTTTATAGATATGTGCAGAGAAAGAGATTAGTTAAAACAAATGTAGGTCCCTTGCAGTCAGAAACAGGTGAATTGATCGTGTGGAACAAGGACATGGCAGACCAATTGAATAACTACTTTGGTTCTGTCTTCACTAAGGAAGACACAAATAATCTGTCGGAAATGGCAGGGGACCGGGGTTCAAATAAGGTGGAGGAACTGAGTGAAATCCAGGTTAGCCGGGAAGTGGTGTTGGGTAAATTGAATGGATTAAAGGCCGATAAATCCCCAGGGCCAGATAGTCTGCATCCCAGAGTACTCAAGGAAGTAGCCACAGAAATAATGGATGCATTAGTGATAATTTTTCAAAACTCCTTAGATTATGCAGTAGTTCCTGAGGATTGGAGGGTAGCTAATGTAACCCCAATTTTTAAAAAAGGAGGTAGAGAGAAAACAGGGAATTACAGACCAGTTAGTCTAACATCGGTAGTGGGGAAACTGCTAGAGTCAGTTATTAAAGATGGGATAGCAGTACATTTGGAAAGTGGTGAAATCATTGGACAAAGTCAGCATGCATTTACGAAAGGTAAATCATGTCTGACGAATCTTTTAGAATTTTTTGAGGATGTAACTAGTAGAGTGGATAAAGGAGAACCAGTGGATGTGTTGTATCTAGACTTTCAGAAGGCTTTTGGCAAGGTCCCACATAAGAGATTAGTATACAAATTTAAAGCACACAGTATTGGGGTTTCAGTATTGATGTGGATAGAGAACTGGCAGACAGACAGGAAGCAAAGGGGAGGAGTAAACTGGTCCTTTTCAGAATGGCAGGCAGTGACTAGTGGGGTACCGCAAGGCTCAGTGCTGGGACCCCAGCTATTTATAATATATATTAATGATTTGGACGAGAGAATTGAATGCAACATCTGCAAGTTTGCAGATGACACTAAGCTGGGGGGTATAGTTAGGTGTGAGGAGGATGCAAGGTGACTTGGATAGGCTGGGTGAGTGGGCAAATGCATGGCAGATGAAGTATAATGTGGATAAATGTGAAGTTGTCCACTTTGGTGGCAAAAACAGGAGGGTAGACTATTATCTGAATGGTGGCAAAATTAGGAAAAGGGGAGATGCAACGAGGCCTGGGTGTCATGGTACACCAATCATTGAAAGTAGGCATGCAGGTGCAGCAGGCAGTGAAGAAAGCAAAAGGTATGTTAGCATTCATAGCGAAAGGGTTTGAGTATAGGTGCAGGGAGGTTCTACTGCAGTTGTACAGGGTTTTGGTGAGACCACACCTGGAGTATTGCATACAGTTTTGGTCTCCAAATCTGAGGATAGACATTCTTGCCATAGTGGGGGTACAGAGAAGGTTCACCAGACTGATTCCTGGGATGTCAGGACTTTCATATGAGGAAAGACTGGATAGACTTGGCTTGTACTCGCTTGAATTTAGAAGACTGAGGGGGGATCTTATAGAAACTTATAAAATTCTTAAGGGGTTGGATAGGCTAGATGCAGGAAGATTGTTCCCGATGTTGGGGAGGTTCAGAACAAGGGGTCACAGTCTAAGGATAAGGGGGAATTCCTTTAGGACCAAGATGAGGAAAACATTTTTCAAACAGAGAGTGGTGAGACTCTGGAATTCTCTGCTACAGAAGGTAGTTGAGGCCAGTTCATTGGCTATATTTAAGAGGGAATTAGATGTGGCCCTTGTGGCTAAAGGGATCAGAGGGCATGGAGAGAAGGCAGGTACAGGATACTGAGTTGGATGATCAGCCATGATCATATTGAATGGCGGTGCAGGCTCGAAGGGCCGAATGTCCTACTCCTGCACCTATTTGCTATGTTTCTATGTAGGAATGGCATTTCTTTCAAAACTTTTCTGTTTGAATGACAATAAAAGGCATTCTATTCTATTCTATTCATTCAAGACACTGATGTCAGGATATGAGGAGGGAGTATACATTTTCTATGTGGTGAATGACCTGCTGAGTGTCAACAAGTTCCGGAGTTTTAGTTCAGCATTCCTCCACCTGAATTGTTTGTATTTCTGTCTGTCATGTCATTGCTATGGTGGGATCTGGCAGCGCTCAAACTGAAATCCACATTCACCCACATAGCAGCAGTGATTCTCAGTCACATTACCGCGGCAATTTTGGAAGGTCTTCAGGCCTTGAAAGGAGTATATAAATTCAGATTCCATTTTTCCTGAAGCTTTCACATCACTTCCAACACCAATTGATGGTTTCTGTCATGATCTTCTTTGCAGATTGATTACTTCTTCAGCAGTTGGAACAGTGAACATGCTGCCAAACTCTAGCTTGAGGCTAAGACAGCAAACACTTATGGAATTGTGAAATACGAAAAATATCTTACATGATTGGTTCAATCAAAATATAACTTGATGGTGGTGTAATTACTATCACAAATGGAGATGGACATATTAACCACTTAAAGCATCATAGTCCAGTTAAAAATATATAACATTGCATATATCTGTGATAAGATTGTTTTAAACAAACTAGGAAAACTATATTTGAAGTTCAATGACAATTTGGTTTACTTTGAACAAAATATTTGAACATAGAACAGTGCAGCACAGAAACATGTCCTTCCCAGGACCCCAAAGTCTTGGCAAAAACATGATACCAAGCCCAACTCTTACTTGTTGGCACATAATCCATATCCGTCCATTCCCTTGCATATCAAAAGTCTCTTAAATGGCACTATTGTAACTGCCTCCATTGCCATTCATGACATGCAGAAACAACGACTGAAAATGTAAAATTTAATTTCATTTACTTTTCAGCACTTCTTGATTTTACTTCTGTTTTGAGATCTGAAAATTGTTAGCAGAGCAAAAATGTATTGTACAACGTTAATTGCCTTTGGAGAGGGTACACAAAAGACTGGAGAAGCTCAGCGGGTGCAGCAGCATCTAAGGAGCGAAGGAGATAGGCGACGTTTCGGGTCGAGACCCTTCTTCAGACTGGTCAGGGATCAGGGAAACGAGAGATATAGACAGTGAAGTGGAGAGATAAAGTACAATGAATGAAAGATATGCAAAAAAGTATCGATGATAAAAGGAACAAGCCATTGTAAGCTGTTTGTAGTGTGAAAATGAGAAGCTAGTGCGACTAGGGTGGGGGAGAGATAGAGAGAGAGGGAATGCCAGGGCCCGAGGGCTGAGGGAGAGGTGGGAAGGGGAAGAGACAGCAAGGGTTAACAGAATTGAGAAAATTCAATGTTCAAGCCTAGAGGATGCAGACTCCCCAAGCGGAATATGAGGTGCTGTTCCTCCAACTTGCGGTGTTGCTCACTCTGGCCATAGAGGAGGCCCAGGACCGAGAGGTCGGATACGGAATGGGAGGGGGAGTTGAAGTGCTGAGCCACCGGGAGGTCGGGTTGGTTAATGCGGACCGAGCGGAGGTGTTCGGCGAAATGATCGTCAAGCCTTCCAAGTCTCACCGATATAGATCATCTGGCATCTGGAGCAGCGGATGCAGTAGATGAGGTTGGAGGAGGTGCAGGTGAACCTCTGTCATACCTGGAAGGACTGCTTGAGTCCCTGAAAGGAGTGGAGGGAGGGGGTGAAGGGACAAGTGTAGCATCTCTTGCGGTTGCAAGGGAAAGTGCCCGGGGAAGGGGCAGAGCAGGAGGGAAGGGAAGAATTGACAAGGGAGTTGCGGAGGGAGCGGTCTTTGCAGAAGGCAGACAGGGGGGAGATGGGAAGATGTGGCGAGTGGAGGGGTCACGTTGGAGGTGGCGAAACTGGCGGAGGACTATGTATTTGCCGGCTGGTGGGATGAAAGGTGAGGACCAGGGGAACTCTGCCCTTGTTGCGAGTGGGGGAATGGGGCGAGAGGGCAGTGTTGCGGGGTACGGAGTGATGAGCTACTTTCTTGATACACATCAGTCTTTCCAGTGAAGACAGTGCTGTTGTGCAGTGTGTTCTGAACATTCAACAACATTCAACAACTGGCAATCTATTTCCAAGTCAGAATGATTTGGGACATTCAGCTGATTGTGTTCCCATGCACAATGCGCATGTGGTAGGGGTTGTATGTTTGAGAAGTGTTTTTGGAATAGTTTGGGTAATTGCAGTGCATTTTGTAGATGGTATACATTGAGCCATGATGTGCCGGTGATGGAGGGTTCAAATGTTTAGAGTGGTGAACGGGATACCAAGCAAGTGAGTCTCTTTGTCCTGGTTGAAGTTCAACTTCTTGAGAATTTAGGAGCAGCATTCATCCATGCAAAGGGACTTTATTCTATCACATCTGATTTGTGCCTTGTAGATGGTGAAAATGCTTTGAGGTGACTCATTCATGAGAGAATACGCAGCCTCTGGTCTGCTGTGCCAGCCATTGCATTTATATAGCTAGCACAAGTCAGCTTGTGAATGGTGACCCTCAGGATGTTGATTGCGAAGGTCAATGGTAATACCACTAAATGTAAAGGTAGGCAGTTTTGCCAGCTTTACCTTGCACTAAACGTTATTCCCTTATCCTGTATCTATACACTGTAAATGGCTCAATTGTAACCATGTATTGTCTTCCTGCTGACTATAGCACACAACAAAAGCTTTTCACTGTACCTCGGTACACGTGACAATAAACTAAACTGAACGAGACTCTCTCTTGTTGGAGATGGTCATAGTCATGTGATTCTATGGCACAAATATTACCTGTTGTCCAAGCGCTGTCTGTGAGGAGGACAGCAAGATGGCCTGGGCTTGGAGTAACTTTCCATGTCCATGTCTGGTGCCTAGGCTGATGCATGATATGGCTCCTCCAGTTTTATTCTTTCTCTGTTTGAATGTAATGATAATGGTGCAACTGACTGACTTGCTTTAGTATTTCAGAGGGTTAATTCCCCACCACCTATCTACATAAGGGAAAATTTACAGTAGACAATTAACATCCTAATCAACATATCATTGGAATGTGTGAAGAGACTGCAGCATCAGGTGGAAACCCATGTGGTCACAGGAAGACAGCGCAAACTCCACACAGACAGGGTAGGGAAGCAGTGTAGGACAAGAGTCATTGGAGCTGTGTCATGGCTGTGCATTCCACGGTTACAGTTAAAGGGCGATACAGCGTGGAAACTGTTTCTTCAGCCCAAGTTGCTCATGCCGACCATCGTGCACTATCAATGCTAGTCCCACCTGCCTGTGTTTGGCTCATATCCCTTCAAACCTATCCTATCCCTGTACCTGTCCAAATGCTTTTTAAACATTGTGATGGTACATACTTCAACTACCTCCTCCAGCAGCTCATTCCATATACCTACCACCCTTTGTGTAAACAAAGTTGCCTATTCTGTTTCCTATTAAATCTTACCCCCTCAGTACTCTGGTTCTTGATTCCCTTACTCTGGGTAAAAGATCCTCTGCATTTACCCTATCTATTCCTCTCATGGTCTTATACACCTCTATAAGATCAGCCATCAGCTTCCCTTCAAGGAATAAAGTCTTAGCCTGCTCAACCTCTTCCGATAGCTCAGGACCTCATCCTTGTAAAGGGGCTGTCCCACTTGGGTGACCTAATTGGCGAGTTTAGAAGAGTTTGAAAAAATGAAATGTTGAAGACCTCCTTCGACTATGTAGAAGACCTCCTTCGACTATGTTGAAGACTAGCTACGACTAGCTACGACTAGCTACGACTAACTTTGGGAAAATTGGACACCGAATAGTGGAGAGTGAAGACGACCTCCTTCGACCTCCCTTCGACCTCCCTTTGACTATGATGAAGACTATCTACGACTACCCTTGACTTCCTCCGACTACCCTCGATTACCTAAGACTAACATGCCAACCTGCAACGACCTACTACGACTATTACGACTAAACCTATGAGTAAAAAAAGTATCGATTTTTCCATGGCGACCTTTTTTTACTCGCGGGCATTTTTTAACATATTGAAAAAACTGCCGCAATCCAGCTGAGGCCTCGAGTATGCGGAGACCACTCTCGAGCATGAAGTAAAGTTACAAAGACCTCGTACGACCTCGTGTCGATCATGCTGCGAGTATCAGTCGAGGGCAAACTCGCCAGAACTCGCGGATTAGGTCACCCAAGTGGGACAGGCCCTTAACTCGTCTCTGCATCCTTTCCAACTAGTAACACCTTGAGAAGTCCCTAGGGGCTCAGGATGTCTCACAGTTAATATACAAAATTGTTGCACGTCAGGTTTAAATTGTTGAATGTTACAGTACATCTCATATCAAAGATGATCTTCACCATGATTTCCACTATAAAACCGATCAGGTTGTGAAAGTGATTGAATGCAAAGAAATAGCTGCCAAGTAGCCGAACAAAGAATATATATATGGAAATGCAATTCGAAATAGTTTCATTTTGAATAAGTTGAGCCAGATTTCACTGACTTATGCCAGCTGTTCCTTTGAAACCTTCCGTTCAACCATTGAACCTGAGGTAGGATCCTGACTTTTGCAAGCAAGCTATGAAGTACAGAGGTTCAATGCATACCAACTGATTAAAAGGGTCAAACCTGTCAGTTTGTTCCACTGCTGGACTCCATCAGGAGTTCGGTGCTGGGTCATAGTTTTCCTGACATTTCCCAGAATTGCATTGGGGATCTGAACTTGGTTCCCTTTGGGTCTAATGGGGATTGTTTGCCAAAGATTTAGGAGGCAAATGTTTTGAATTATTTATGCTCTTTTTATGCATTTTAATTACTGAAATTTATTACTAATCTTTAAAAAATATTTTTCCAATTAGTTACTTCATTTTAATAGGTTATAAATATCGCCGAATGTCAGCAAAATTAAAACCAATCAGTAACATATTTTAAAGTCAGCAAAGCCCCAACCCCCAGCATTGGAAGTTGTCAAAGCCTGCGAGTCAGACCTTCTAAATCCATGTGCAATCAACGGCAGTCACAAGCAGGGTGCCCGGCCAGCACATTCTAACAAAACTGGTAATACTCTGCAATATTTGAACAATGGCTGAATTGTGATTCTTGTGCCAAAACTAATCATTGAAGTCAAGTTAAGTGGTTGGTCTATGGAACAAGCTATTAGAGGAGGTAGTTGAGGCAAGTACCATCACAGTGTTTAAGAAACATTTGGACAGGTTCATGGATAGGATAGGTTCAGAGGGATATGGGCCAAATGCAAGCAGGTGGGGCTAGTGTTGATGGAGCATGTTTGTCGGCATGGAAAAATTGCGATGAAGGGACTGCTGCCGTACTGTGTGACTCTATGAGCCTGTCAAATTTATTGCCATATGCACAATAATGGAAGGTGCAGGTACAATGAAATACATACATTATACATATTCTATAAAACAGTGAAAAGAAAAAAAGAATGTGCAAAAATATAGACATGGATGCAGAAATACACAATTAGAAAACACTGTAGTGCAATAGATGGTGTGTACTATTATATTACAGAGGTAGGATTAGGATTGTGTATGTCAGTTCAAGAACTGGTAGTTATAGATAAGTAGGTGTTCCAGAACCTGGTGGCATAGGACTTCTGTACCTGCTGCCCGGCAGAACCAGTGAGAAGAGGGCATGGCCACATGGTGGGGTCCTTGATGATATATGCCATCTTCTTGAGGCCTAATGTGATTGTTTTGATGGTGGGGAGTGTTATGGCCATGATGAATTGGGCTGCTCTCAGCAGCCTCTTGCATTCCTGTGTATTGGAATAGCCATAACATTAGTCAGGATACTATCCACAGTGTAGAGGTTTGGTAGAGTATTCTGTGATGTGCAAAAACCATTTAAACTTCTAAGAAAGTAGAGGCAAACGGTTGTGTTGTGATTTTGTTAAAGGTTGTGGTGTGTTAAAAGGTTGTGCTGTGATTTTGTATGCTGAAGAGCACTTGTCTAATCATTGAAGTAGCTTATTCAAGGAATAATGCATCAGAAAAATATACCATAAGTATTGGAAGAGGGAGGAGAGCTTGCATGGTGCATTTATTTCTTGTTGTTCATAAAACATATATAAAATTCTTGACTGAACAAATGCAAAAGTGGAAAATGAGGCTGGATCGAAACGTTCCCATTATCAAAACAATTAGTGATCTATTTGTTATCTATTAGAAAGCATAAAGCTTTAATGAAGTACAAAACCTGCTTCAAAAACCATCGATAGCCATAATGAAGGAAAATAAAACAGCTTATTTGCTATCCACTTCCAGAATGAAGGATAGGTTTACGCAATTAAAATAATTCTAGTCACTTGTATCATCAAGGACCCACACCACCCTGGCCACACACTCATCTCCCTGCTACCTTCGGGTAGAAGGTACAGGAGCCTGAGAACTGCAACAACCCGGTTCAGGAATAGCTACTTCCCCACCGCCATCAGGCTATTAAACCTGGCTCGGACAAAACTCTGAACATTAATACCCCTCCATCTGTTATTTGCACTTTATTAATTTATTAATTAATGTGTGTATTTAAGTATATAACTGTAGTCAATGCCTACTATGTTCTGTTGTGCTATGCAAAGAAAGAATTTCATTGTCCTGTCAGGGACACATGACAATAAACTCTTTTGACTTTGACTTGACTTTGAATTAATGGTAAGTGTTTAAAAAATATTATTAGGCTCTGGCTCTGTGGAAGGCTATTATAACACAAGGCCTCAGAAAATCTAGTTTACATTTTAATGAAAGCAAACTATATATTTTGGAAGCAAAATATGTAATTTAGGGTACAAGAGCATTAGAAGAAAAGATTTTCAACTGAACCACCTGGGAAGTAATCTGCACAGGAGATGATGTAGCTTTCACCAAATTCCATTCATTGATGTAAGCAGATTCTACATAATTTAGCATCTTCATTGTAGCAGCAGAAAAATAAGTCTTATCATTGTGTATCTATACCTTCATAGCAATTATACTAGGGCCATGGTCAATCACCTGCTTGCATTTCGCCCATATCCCTCCAAACCTTTCCTATCCATGTACCTGTTCAAGCCCCTTTTAAATATCATAATGTCACCTACATCCACCACTTCCTGTGGGAGCTCATTCCCTACATGCAATTTTCTCCGTGAGAAAGTTGCTCCTTAGGCCCCTTTCAAATCTTTCATCTCATCATAAATGTATGCCTTCTAGTTTTAGACGTCCCCATCTCTGGGAAAGGTTGTGGCTTTTCACTTTATCTATGCCGCATAATAATTTTATATAACTCTGAGGTCACCACTCAGCTACCAGGTTCTCCTTACAACTCCAATTTTCCAGACCCAGTAACATCCTCATAGATCGTTTATGTATCCTTTCCAATTTAGTAGTTATTTTTCTCATTGTTATATATGAGGCATGGAAATTACCAAATTACCTTGCATGTGAATCCGAGGAAACACATATTAACTGGATACTGAGTTGGATGATCTCAATGAATTTCAGCACAGGTTTGCATTTCTTGCACTATCAAGTGGAATTGATGATATAATCGAAGTGTTTAAAACAATCAAGGGCTTCACGAAAAAACTATTCAGAAACTATTTCCTTTTCTGAAATAATACAACAAAATGAGCTTCATAATAAAATGCTATTATTGGCAGGCTATTTTGCACAGTATTCCCACCCACATAGGTTAGTCATAGAGCATGGAAACAGCCCTTTGGCCCAACATGTCAATGCAAACCATGTGTCTCATCTACACCATTCTCACGTCCACATTTGTCCCATATCCTTCTAAACGGTTCCTATCCATGTACTTGTCCAAATTTATTTCCATATTGTCGTAGCACTTGTGTACTATGACAATATTCTGGAATGTTTGGCAAAAGGTAAGAATGCTGTTTGACGTGAAAGTTTCAAACTGAGTTTGAAGCTCTTCCTATGTCAAGGTTCGCAGGGAGGGTGATTAAGGCATGCTAATTGCATTCATACAGAGACAGAAGCTCTGCAACTGATTGATAGGCAGGCTTGAGGAGCCAAACCAACTACTCTCGTTTTAACATTTTCACTGGGTATAGTGTGATTTCCTGATGCGATATAAGGGACTGTATAAAATATAATTCCAGTATATATTTGGCTATATGTCAAATTATACATGACCTTCTTAATGCATCAGAGAAAGTTTTGCCTGCTAGTTGCAAAATAGTAAGATTAAACGAGAACTTACCAGTTTGAAGCTTGATCTTTATTTTATGAGCAGTTACGATGAGGAATTACGTGAAGAACCTCATACAGCCGTTGGTGCGTCAATCATCAAAGCAGCGGAGTGAAATAAACAGGTAATAATGACTGAAGTATAATAGTAAGATAACTGAGACTAGAACTACCAGATGATATTTATGAGGGTTGGGAGCGGAAGGCATGTAATCCCTCATCGTAACTCCTCATAAAATAAAGATCAAACTTCAAACTGCGAAGTTCTCATTTAATCTTACTATTTTACTTCGGAGTCACGTGAGTGACTACGTGAAGATTTAAAAGCTCTGTGATTTCATGCCACAGACCCAAATCCGGCGTTCACATTGCATTGATTAACTCAAAAATAATTAAATAATCAATAATGCATCAATCATAACATTGTCAAATGAATAACGGTTTAATTACAAAGGAAACAATAACAACCCCTCTAACTCAGGGGGAAAATATAACAGAACTCAAAACAGAATCAGCAAACACCCCCAGCCTTGTAATCGGCTTATGATAAAATTTTTGGAAGGTCAGCTCACTGGACCATCCTGCGGCCGCAAGGATACGGTCTATATGCACATCCATCGCCCTTGCTGCGGAAGTTGATGCCGCTTGGTGGAATGAGATTTGAATTTATTAGTATCAATCCCAGCACTTCCCAGAACCTGCTTTAGCCACCTGGAAATTGTTTGCACCGACACCTTACTCTGTGGTTTTTTGTAGCTAATAAATAATTCAGACTCTGTTCCTCGTAGGACTCTGGTAGCCTCAATGTAATGAGACAAATGTGATACTACACACTGGCGAACATCTGTGGGGTATGCTGAAAACACAATCTTACATCCTGTCAAGCCTATTCTACTATGTTCGAGCAGATCATAGACATAAAAAGTAACGGCATCTGCCGATACCTGCATTCTGTCTAGCCGTAGCTTTTGCAATGTTTGCACACGTTGGGCTGATACCAATGCCATAAACATGACCACCTTCATGGTTAGTTTGGCTAGAGATAGGCTTGCAACAGGAGTCCATTGGCAAAGAAGCATAAGAACTTCGCTCACATTCTAAATACTGGCATACCTGGGTTTAGGAGGATTAGAATTGAAAACTCCCTTCATAAATCGAGAAACTAATGGATGTGTCCCTACTGAATGTAACTCTGAACTCATGGGTAAATAAGAAGACAAAGCACTTCTGGCTGTATTAATCGCACTAAGCTTAATTTTTGATCAAAGTAAAGATTGGACGAAAACTCCAGTACATCTGGGATGCCTGCAGTCTGATATGAGATATTCTGCTGTAGACAGAATACCTCCCACTTCCTTATCGAGGTGATGTACTGCTTCTGAGTACTCTCCCTGCAGGCCAACGTGAGAACATCCACGGTATGATCAGACAGTCCTCTCCCCAGGTATGGCCTCCTTATTACAATCTGCAAATTAACAGACCAATACGATCATGTAAAGGATGTTGATCGCCAGTTACTGGATTTGCCAGTAGATTTTTATGTTTGGGAATAATCACGTGAGGCTAACTAGCCATTTGCAATATGAGAGGAAACCATGCTTGTGTAGGCCAATCTGGCACTATCAATACTCCTGAAGTGGAGTCTTGCTTGATTTTATGCAAGCACCGACTGATGAGACAGAATGGAGGAAATGCATAGACAAACATTCCACCCCAAAGTAGCAAGAATGCATCTACCGCTGCTGCACCAGGATCGGGTTCCCATGAAACATATCTGGGCAACTGATGGTTTAGTCTAGATGCAAACAAGTCAATACCTGGCATTCCATACTGAGCAACCACTTGATTAAATATGTCCTGATTTAACATCCATTCTAAGTTATCATTGAATTGGCGTGACCTAATGTCAGCTACTGTGTTGAATCTACCTGGTAAATATATTGCTGAAAGCCAGATGTTTTGGTCAATGCACCAGCCCCAGATATGATAAGCCAATCTGTCACAAGATTGCGACTTGACTCCACCCATGTGGTTTACATATGCCACTGCTGTAGTGTTGTTAATCTGAACCTGCACATGCAAGTCGCTCAGGGCAGAGCAATAAGCTTTAAGCCCATACCAAGTTCCCAAAAGCTCTAAATAATTGATCCCTCTTAATTGAAGAAGGGATATCTCATCAGTATTCCATCTGCCTCCACAACTGGAAGACATATCTGTAGCACCCCAACCCAGTGCACTGACATCCATCTGTAATATTATGGAAGGTGGTTGATAATACTTCCCTGGAGCTTTTTGAGACATTTATGATCCACCATTGAATGTCTGAAATTGCCCCAGCTGACAATTGCGTAGGCCTATCAAAATGACCCGCATGTGTCCTCAGTGCCTGTTCTTTTGCTCATTGTAATTGTTGATAATGCAGAGGTCCAAACTGCACAGCTGGAAAAGCAGCCACCAATTTACCAATTAAACTGGCTACTTGTCTAATTGAAGGTCGTTATTCACTAAGGAGATTAACATAATCCTCAATTAACTGCTGCCATTTGTCCCTAGGCAAAGTCACGAACATGTGATTCGAATTAATGGTAAGCCCAAATAATCAATGATTTGAACTGGTGATAATTTGGATTTATCTGGATGAATGATGAACTCTAATTGTTCAAAAGTGAGTTTAACAATTGAAACAGATGATTCAGCTACAGCCCGAGTCTTCCCAACAATTATCATCTATATAGGCTATTACAACATGCCCCTGAGCTCGGAGTAATCCTAGAACATGTTTTAACAATTTGGTAAATAATCTAGGAAACCATTAGGCAATGCTTTGAATTGCCACAACTGACTCATCCAGATAAATTTTAAATACCTCCTATCATCACAATGAATAGACACTGAGTAATATGCATCCTTTAAATCAATGCTGGCCATATAACACCCTTTGGAAACCAGATGTTTAGCTGTAGAAAAAGTTTCCATTTTGAAATGCCTATAGCAAACAAAGGAATTCAAGCTCGTCAGGTCCAGAATTATTCAATATCCCCCAGTCTTTTTAGACCTAGGAAAAATACTTGACACAAACTGACGGTTTTGACGAACTGACTTCTCAATAACCCCTGTTTTGTCTAATGTTTAAGTTCTACTTGTATGAGCACATTCTCTTCTTCTGAAAATATAAGTTTCCATTGGAACATGCTGATTAGGTGGACACACAGTAGAGTAAATTAAATTTTAACCCCCTCCATACTGCTCAGTATAAATGCATCTGATGTTATCTCCTGCCATTGTTTGAGAAACAAGTGTAATCTGCCCCCAATTTGAACATCTATTTCACTTGATTCATTTTCTTTAAGAGGAAAATTTCTCACCTGCATATGTCCTGGCTGCCCTTGTTGCCCCCGGCCCTTTGTAGGGAATGTCATCCTTCTCCTCACGCCTGTGGCAGGCTGCCAGCTCCACAATTGCGAAGCTGAGTGGCTGGTCCCTTCCCCGGCGTCCGTAATGGTACCCCGCCGGTAAGGAAAAACCCTTTTTCCTAGTTTGCCACCCGGCTTGATGAGGCCCATAGTTTTAGCATCCTCATGGAGCTCTTTAACTCGCTTGGCGAGATCTCCTCCAAATAAAAGATTAGGCGGTTGTACACTGGGCGGTTTACACAATGATGCTAGATTAAGATTAATAACTGGCCGAATAGCACTTCGTCATATATTGTTAATTTCAAAATAAGCACTACACAGAAGTCCCAGTGCATCTTGGTGAGCTTCCGACATATGCCCCTTGTCTACTGTAATAGCAGATGCTGTAAGCCCTGCGGAAAGTAATTTCAATACTTTTTGGAATTTTAGTTCTTGGGATCTTGCTGACACTCCCAACTGTGTCTATATGAGATGGTTTACCATTGGCACTTTTAGTAAACCGCAATTGATAGGGACTTCATACTTTTTAGCCGCCTCATCCATGGCGAATTCTTGCAGCTGATGAGAGAGCATATATTGGATGGCTGATGCCAATTCTTCCCCTAACGGCTCTCCTGCCACTCTCGGGACTGCAAATTTCTCCGCTATATTCGGAATCACTTCAAGTTCCACTCCCTTGTGGCTCTCCCCAGCCACTGATTCGGCGCCAGTAAACTGCTGCACCGGTATACCCTCCTCCTCAAACGTTGGGTATTCTTGCAGCCCTATTATAGGGCTGCTAGCACAGGCTCTCCACTAGCCTGGCGTGGGCACCACTCCTCCTCACGGAGTTCGTCCCTGTCGAGCATCTTTTATAATAAGACCACGACCTGGGAGAGCTGTGAGAAAACTGTCTCTCCTTTTGAGGATAAAACCACAAGGCCCGGCTCTGGGGCCACGGGCCTATTTGATTTTACAGTAGCCTTATGCCCTACCGGCATGGCTATGCTGCTCACAGGCAGCGGGTCCGGTGTCGCTAGCTCCATTACTGGCGTCGGACTTGGTGTCCTAGGCGGGCATTCGCTAACAATTCTATCGTGGTCCTCGACCCTTTTCCCTGCGGATCGCCTCGCCGACACCTTCTTCACTTTCCGTAACATTTTAACGGTGTATACTCTACCGCTGAAACAGAAAATGAACGCAAGAAAAGTTTGAAACTAACCTTGTGTTTTAAACTTACCGCTTGGAGGAGCACTGCTGCTCCAACCGGCCGACTGCACCAATGCGTCTGACGTAATGATGCACCAACGGCTGTTCAGGGTTCTTCACGTAGTCACTCACGTGACTCCGAAGTAAAATATAGCTAATGCCCTGATTTTTAGCATTATTACAGGATATAAAAAATGTAACTTACCTTCCTGATAAATAAAAATATTAATACAAAATTGTCACGTGGAAAGAGAATTGATTGCCCCATTAAGTACAGCAACAAAAGCAAAGGTAAATATGAAGAGCAGAATTACAAAGAACTTACAAAAGTCATAGCATAAACATTTTCCAAAACTTAGCAGTTCCTGATTCAGTACGATCAGCCATGATCACAATGAAGGGCGGTGCTGGCTCGAAGGGCCGAATGGCCTCCACCTGCACCTATTTTCTATGTTTCTACTCCAGATGAATGAATGTCAAGCTCCCACAAGTTACATCTGCTATCAGTGTGTCACCAGGAATTGAAGGCAAGAACACTTCCATGGGGGTTGGTTTTGACATCTAGTCCACAGCCAAGCCTAAGGAATTCCAAGAGAAGATTTTACATAATGTGGCCCTTGTCCCAAGGCAATACCACTTTTAAATTTACACACATATACAATTTAAAATAACATTTTATTTTCAATATTTGTAATGCTTTTATATAAATAGTACTAACTTGAACCCTTGTGGAAATTGTGTCTGCTTCCTGCAGTCCAGAAGATTAAGATGTTCAAAAACAAGGTTGCAATGAGATATCCAGCTTCTTTGGACCAGTCACTTTAAGCTCATTGGGCTGCAAGTTCCAAGAATAATAATCAGAGACAGTAATTTGGACAAATATGGATTAATGAGAGAAAACCAACATGGATTGTTAATGGAAAATCATGTCTAACTGACAAAGTAACAAAGGGAGATGATGACGGAAATGTAGTTGATGTCTTATATTTACTGCCGAAAGGTCTTTGAACAAAAATAGGCTTTTCACCAGGATTGGAAGCAACAGAATAAATAGGACTGCACTATTGGTTGCATTAGTAATATGGCTGCACTAATGATTTGGACTTTGGTATATAGGCACAATTTCTAAATTTGCAAATGACACAGATTTGTCATAAACAAAACTAGCCATAGAATCATCAGGGAAACAGGCCGTTCAGCCAAACATGTTCACACTAGATAGTCGGCACCCATCCGTAATATTCCCCTCTTCCATGACCGATTCTTGTGGAACACTACATGTCACAGGCGTTCAGTCACAAAAACGACTCTCTACCAACAATCTCTGGTTCCAATGACCAAGCCAATGTTGGATCCAATTTACCCTGGAATTCCACAGGCCCTGACCTGTCCCATATGGCACATTATTATGGGCCTTACTGAAGTCCATGTAAACCACATCTACTGCACTGTCTTCATCAATATTATTTGTGACTGGTTGAAATATTGAGTCAGATTAGTCAGATCGGATCTACCCTTGACAAAGCAGAGCTGACTAGTTCTGATTCGCCCCTGCCTTTCGAAGTGATCGTTAATCCTGTCCCTCGGACATTTTTACAATAACTTCCTGCGACTGATGTTCGGTTGTCGGCTCTGTGAATAGTAGGGTTTTCCTGCTGCCCTTCTTCAAAAGAGTAACTACATTTTTCATTCTCCAGCTATTTGGTATTTCCCTTGTGGCCAGCAAAGGTTTATAAATCTCAGAATTCCCCAGCCCCAGCAAACTGTTCTCTTGCCTCCCATAGCACCTTGAGATAAATCCCATCCAGCCCTAGGGATCTATCCACTTTTAAGGCTGCTGGATTAACAGATACCTCCTTTTAACCTATGGGGTTTAGCATTAGAATTTCACTTTCCTCTTCCATGAATCTCAAAGCTACAAAGCTGCAGCCATAATGAACAGTGAGGTGGATGGTAATAGACTTCAAAGGACATGTTGGCTAGTGTGGGCAAGTTGTGCCGAAGGGCCTGTTTCCACGCTGAATCACTGCGACAATGACTCTAATAGGAAAGCGGGGGAATGGGTGGACTAGAGGCTGAAGAAATGTAATCTTTGATAGATGTGAAGAGAAACAGTGTAATATTAACTAAGAGGCACAATTCTAAGAGGTTCAAGAGTAGAGAAATCTAAGGTTAAATTTGTAAGGTGTCTTGAAGATTGAGTTAATTGTTAAAGAAGCAAACGGAGTCTTGGGCTTTATAAATGAAAGCACAAAGTACAAAAGCAACATCATAGAGTAGAAAATACTATTATGTCCTTTGGTTAATTTCCTCTCATTTTCTCACAGGAAATCAATCATCTCTACCCCATTGCAGACATTGGACTTTGTCTCTGAAACTAATGTGCTGCAATGCTGAGAATTATTTTACACTCTATCTTTCCCTTTGCTCTACCTAATGCACATGAATTTGGCGTGACTATTATTGTATAGTGTTATCTGATTTGTCGGATGGCATGCAAAATAAAGTATTTCACTGTACTTCAGTACAAGTGACAATGATAAACTTAAACATAAAGATAATTATCACCCTAGCAAATGAAGAAATGTTGTAGAAAAGGAAATTCTGAATTATTACTCATATCTATGTCATGGAAGTATTTATTTTGGAACATCCTTGAAAGAGTGTCACATAATGAAATTTGCTGATGCAAAAATGATTTCAGGTGAATGCCACAATGATGTTATTCTTCTTACCATTTATAAATGGTGCAACATCCAGGAGAATGGCAGGGTTTCGTACACCTTGGTGGGAATTAGACCAGGCAGGGTGAAAGAAGTGTAAAATAATCAGGACTTCACGACACAAATTAATATTAATAGCAAACCTATCCTGAAATTCCCTTACTTGTACAACCCATATAAACAGCTCTCTGGCTTTTCCTGATTTTCATTCAACGAAGTAACAATGTTGCCAATATCAGCTGTAGTTTTAGATCCTTGAAAATGCTGTTCCCACAGGATATAGAAATTCAAGTACAAGAAAGCAGGTGGACAAGGGCATCTGAACTGTAGCAGGAAATCTAGCTATCAACTTCCACGGTCACATAATCCTCTAGTTCACAGCAGGAATAGCACAAGGGCAGGTCAACAGAACAAGCTGCCGTACTTTATACATCGCTAGGCAGCAGCTGGCCTTGAACAGAATCAATTGCAAACAGGTTTCAAAGACTTGCTTCAGCTTCTGTCCTACATTTAATCTGCTTCTCCTTTCAGAATCAATGGAAACCATGGGAATATAAAGATTAATTTATCAGGGAGGACCATCTTCTTTCACAATTTCAGCAACACCTCAGCACAGAGATTCAACAGCCTATCAATGTGATACAGCAAGACCAAGAATCTAATTACCTATTGCAACTTTAGACAAACCCTGTCGGCAGTAACAAGAGTTAATAAGCTTTTTGCCATGCTATTGAGATGTCAGTTAGTTTGCTAATAATTATCTAGCAGAAACTCTGGTAAAGTGGCTGGGAAAAGTAACACCCATTACTCAAAAAAGGATTGCTACTTACTTGTAAGATAATTTAGTTTAGTCTTGTTTATTGCCACGTGTACAAAGGTCCAGCGAAAAAAAACATGTATGCTATCAAGTCAGCAGAAAGACTCTACATGATTACAATCAAGCTATCCACAGTGTGCAGATGTGCTGCAGATATGACCCATGGAGTTATGCAATATTAAAAAAAAACATATTGTAGAAGACCATTCAGCCCATAGTGCCAGTCTTAACAAATCCATACGTACTGGTCAGTAATAATATGCACCTTTTTACATGAAGTCGTTTATCATCCCATTGAATGGATTCCAATAATTTGCCGATCATTGATATTAAACTAAATGGCATACAATTACTAGATTTATGTCAACCTATCTTTTCAAACAATTATATAATTCCAGTCCTCTGGCACCACTGCTTAACATTTTGCTGTCAGAACTGCACCATTTTTTCTATTGCATCTAGAGGACATAGGACATAAATACAGCCCTTCGAGCCATTCAATGTGATCATGACTGATCATCCACAATCAGTACCCTGTTTCTGCATTCTCCAATATCCATTGATTCCGCTAGCCCTAAGAGCTCTATCTAATTCTTTTGAATGCATCCAGTGAATCGGCCTCCACTGCCTTCTGAGGCAGAGAATTCCACCAATTCACAGCCCTCTGGGTGATAAAGGTTTTCCTCATCTCATTTCTAAATGGCCTACCACTTATTCTTAAACTGTGGCCCCTGGTTCTGGACTCCCCAAACATCAGGAACAAGTTTCCTGAATCTAGCGTGTCCAATCCTTTAATAATTTTATATGTTTTTATAAGATTCCCTCTCATCCTTCTAAATTCCAGTGAATACAAGCCCAGTCACTCTATTCTTTCATCATATGACAGTCCCGCCATCCCGGGAATCAACCTGGTGAACCTACACTGCACTCCCTCAATAGCAAGAATGTTCTTCCTCAAATTAGGAGACCAAAACTGCCCACAATACTCCAGGTGTGGTTTCATCAGGGTCCTGCACAACTGCAGAAAGACCTCTTTGCTCCTATACTCAACTATGCTCGTTATGAAGGACAATATGCCATTACTTTCTTCACTGTCTGCTGTACCTGCATGCTTACTTTCAGTGACTGAAGTACAAGGACACCCGGGTCCCGCTGTACCCCCTTTTCCTAACTTGACACCATTCAGATAATAATCTGCCTTCATATTCTTGCCTAAATGTGACAAAACCTCACATTTATCCACATTATACTGCACCTGCCATGCATCTGTCCGCTCACCCAACCTGTCCAAGTCTCCCTGCATCCTCGTAGCATCCTCTTCACAGTTCACACTGCCACCCAGCTTTGTGTCAACTGCAAATTTGCTAATGTTACTTTTAATTCCTTCATCTAAATTATTAATGTTTTTTGTAAATAGCTGCGGTCCCAGCACTGACCCTTGTGACACTCCACTAGTCACTGCCAGCTATTCTGAAAGTGACCCGATAATCCCTATTCTTTGTTTCCTGTCTGCCACCCAATTTTCTATCCATGTCAACATCCTACCCCAAATACCATGTGCTCTAATTTTGCCTACTAATCTATTGTGTGGGACCTTATCAAAGGCTTTCTGAAAGTCCAGGTACATTATATCCACTGGCTATCCCTTGTCCATTTTACTTGTTACATCCTCAAAAAATTCTAGAAGATTATTCAAGTATGATTTTCGCTTCGTAAATCCATGCTGACTTGGACCGATCCTGTTATGGGCCTATCCCACTTAGGCGACTTTTTAGGTGACTGCAGGAGACTATGCAGTTGCCACATGGTGGCCAGATGTTGGCGGGTGGTTGCAAGGGAGTCGCCTTCATGGTCGTGAGGAGTTCCCACATTCTGGGAACTAGTCGCGGCATCATTATGGTCGCCATGAATTTTTCAACATGTTGAAAAATTAGCGGCGACTAGAATGAAGATGCCATGGAGACTAGCGATAATTCTTGTGTCGTTGGTGGGTCACCAGGAGGTCCTAATGGGTTGCCAGGATGTCGAAGAATCTCGTAGGTTCTCGTAGGTTCTCGTAGGACGTAGCCGGTGCTGACCGGTGATTACATTGGCTCACTGGGGGGGAAGAAAACGCAAGCAGTAGAACCAAGGATAACCGACCGGTAATGTTATATGTCCGCCATATCTCTGGCTTCTTAAAGTTTGTCTGCATTCTTTTTCCCTCCTAATCCTCCCTTCTCCCCCCAGGAAGTTCCCACCTGCTTCAAAAAGGCATCAATTATACCAGTGCCCAAGAAGAGCAAGGTGACGTGCCTCAATGACTATCGACCTGTGGCACTAACGCCTGTGGTGATGAAGTGATTCGAGAGATTGATCATGGAGCAAATCAACTCCTACCTCGACCAAAAGCTGGACCCACTGCAGTTCGCTTACCGCCGCAACAGATCAACGGTGGACACGATCTCGCTGGCCCTCCACTCCGCTCTGGACCACTTGGACAACAAAAACTCATAAGTCAGACTGGGTCTCTGCACATCCCTCTGCAATTGGATCCTCGACTTCCTAATTCACAGACCACAGTCTGTTCGTATTGGTGGAAATGTGTCAGACTCAATAACAATCAGCTTGGGAGCACCTCAAGGCTGCGTGCTCAGCCCCCTGCTGTACTCACTCTATACTCATGACTGCGTAGCCGGTCACAGTGCAAACTCCATCATCAAGTTTGCTGACGACACCACTGTGGTGGGACGTATCACTGATGGGGATGAGTCAGAGTATAGAAGAGGGATCGAGTAACTGTCCATATGGTGCCAGCACAATAACCTGGCCTTCAACACCAGCAAAACCAAGGAACTGATTGTGGACTTTGGAAGGAGTAGGATGGGGACCCACAGTCCCGTTTATATCAACGGGTCGATGGTTGAAAGGGTCAACAGCTTCAAATTCCTGGGCGTGCACATCTCTGAAGATCTCTCCTGGTCCGAGAACATTAATTGGCTATATTTAAGAGTGAGTTGGATGTGGCCCTTGTGGCTAAGGGGATCAGAGGGTATGGAGAGAAGGCAGGTACGGGATACTGAGTTGGATGATCAGCCATGATCATATTGAATGGCGGTGCAGGCTCGAAGGGCTGAATGGCCTACTCCTGCACCTAATTTCTATGTTTCTATGTTTCTATGTTTCTAACACTGATGCAATTATCAAAAAAGCTCACCAGCTCCTCTACTTCCTGAGAAGATTACGGAGAGTCGGTCTGTCAAGGAGGACTCTCTCTAACTACAGGTGCACAGTAGAGAGCTTGCTGACCGGTTGCATCGTGGCTTGGTTCGGCAACTTGAACGCCCTGGAGAGGAAAAAACTACAAAAATTAGTAAGCACTGCCCAGTCCATCATCGGCTCTGACCTTCCTTCCATCGAGGGGATTTACCACAGTCGCTGCCTCAAAAAAGCTGGCTGTATAACCACCCGCGGTACAGGATACTGAGTTAGGTACAGGATACTGAGTTGGATGATCAGCCATGATCATATTGAATGGCGGTGCAGGCTCGAAGGGCCGAATGGCCTGCTCCTGCACCTAATTTCTATGTTTCTATGTTTCTATGTATCATCAAAGACCCACACCATCCTGGCCACACACGCATCTCCCTGCTACCTTCAGGTAGAAGGTGCAGGAGCCTGAAGACTGCAACAACCAGGTTCAGGAATAACTACTTCCCCACAGCCATCAGGCTATTAAACCTGGCTCGGACAAAACTCTGATAACTAATAAACCATTATCACTTATTTGCACTTTATTAGTTTATTTATTCATGTGTGTATATATTTATATATGGTATATGGACACACTGATCTTTTGTAGTAAATGGCTTCTATGTTCTGTGTGCTGATGCAAAGCAAGAATTTCATTGTCCTATCAGGGACACATGACAATAAACTCACTTGAACTTAAAGCACACGGTATTACTGGTTCAGTATTGATGTGGATAGAGAACTGGCTGGCAAACAGGAAGCAAAGAGTAGGAGTGAACGGGTCCTTTTCAGGATGGCAGACAGTGACTAGTGGGGTGCCGCAAGGCTCAGTGCTGGGACTCCAGCTATTTACAATATACATTAATGATTTGGACGAGGGAATTAAATGCAACATCTCGAAGTTTGCGGATGACACGAAGCTGGGGGGCAGTGTTAGCTGTGAGGAGGATGCTAGGAGGCTGCAGGATGACTTGGATAGACTGGGTGAGTCGGCAAATGCATGGAAGATGCAGTATAATGTAGATAAATGTGAGGTTATCCACTTTGGTGGCAAAAACAGGAAGGTAGACTATTATTTGAATGGTGACCAATTAGGAAAAGGGGAGATGCAGCGAGACCTGGGTGTCATGGTACACCAGTCATTGAAAGTAGGCATGTAGGTGCAGCAGGCAGTGAAGAGCGAATGGTATGTTGGCATTCATAGCAAAAGGATTTGAGTACAAGAGCAGGGAGGTTGTACTGCAGTTGTACAGGGTCTTGGGGAGGCCACACCTGGAGTATTGTGTACAGTTTTGGTCTCCTAATCTGAGGAAAGACATTCTTGCCATAGAGGGAGTACAGAGAAGGTTCACCAGACTGATTCCTGGGATGGCACAACTTCCATATGAAGAAAGACTGGATAGACTTGGCTTGTACTCGCTGGAATTTAGAAGATTGAGGGGTGATCTCATAGAGACTTACAAATTTTTAAGGGGTTGGACAGGCTAGATGCAGGAAGATTGTTCCCGATGTTGGGGAAGTCCAGGATAAGGGGTCACAGTTTAAGGATAAGGGGGAAGTCTTTTAGGACCGAGATGAGAAAATCATTTTTCACACAGAGAGTGGTGAATCTGTGGAATTCTCTGCCACAGAAGGTAGTTGAGGCCCGTTTGTTGGCCATATTTAAGAGGGAGTTGGATGTGGCCCTTGTAGCTGAAGGGATCAGGGGGTATGGAGAGAAGGCAGGTACAGGATACTGAGTTGGATGATCAGCCATGATCATATTGAATGGCGGTGCAGGCTCGAAGGGCCGAATGGCCTGCTCCGGCACCTAATTTCTATGTTTCTATGTTTCTCACTTGAACTTGAACTCATCGCTGTGTGTGCTTTGCACCATGTGAATTTCAGACAGCGCTCCCCCCGCTTGCTCAGTCCCCCGCCTGCGATGTGTTGTGTGAGTGTTCCACTCTGACAGTCGCCGTTCCAATCGCCTGAAAAATCACCTGAGTAGGACAAGCCCATTACTCCTATCCAAATGAGCCGCTATTACATCTTTTATAATCGACCTAGGCATCTTCCCCACTACCAATGTCCGGCCAACTGGTCTATAATAGTAAGATTAAACGAGAACTTACCAAGTTCGAAGGTTGATCTTTATTTTATGAGGAGTTGTGGTGAGGGGTTTTGTGAAGACCCCACCAGCACGCATGCCCGACATTCTTCAAAGCAGCGGTGTGGAATCACAGAACGCACCATGACTGGAAATAGTAAGATTAAGAACATAGAACATACCAGCTGACCTTATGATATAGGGTGGGAGCGGAGGGCACGAAATCCCTCACCACAACTCCTCATAAAATAAAGATCAACTTTCGAACTTGGTAGTTCTCGTTTAATCTTACTATTTTATTTCGGAGTCACGTGAGTGACTTCGTGAAGATTTCAAAGCTCTGTGATTTCACGCCCTGGACAACGTACATGCTATCACACTGCCGCAATACTGATGGAGGAAGGCTGTTAATGCAGTTCAGTCGGAACAGGCTGAAAATAATGCATATTTATTGCACAAATAATAATAAACAAATAACACTGAACTCGGGGGCAAACATTCACTGAGCGGCTCCCAGCACGGCTCCTGCGAATGTTGCGGGGGCGACCAGTGGTTTGTTGTAGAACCTTTGGAAGGTTGCTTCACTAGCCCAGCCCGCGGTGGCGAGGATGCGGTCCATGGGCACCTCCTTGGCCCTCGCCGCTGATGTGGATGCAGCCCTGGTAGAGTGAGATTTAAAAATGTTAGTAGCTTCTCCTGCTGCACCCAACACTGCCCTGAGCCACCTGGCGAAAGTCTGTACAGTCGCCCGGTGATGCGGAGATTTGTGGCTGATGAGGAGCCCCTGCTCCATCTTCCGGATGGTTCGTGTAGTGCGGATGTAGAGGCGGAGATGGGTGGAGGGTGGCATCAGTGGGGTACACCCAAAACTCCAACTGCAGCCCATGAGCCCCAGGTCTGTGCTGCTTCAATAGGTCCTGGACAAAGAAAGTCACCTGTGCAGGGGTGGAGACCATGCTATCCAGCCGCAGCTTCTGTAATGCCTGGACTCGTTGAGCTGTAGTCAGTGCCATCAGCATCACCACTTTGAGGGTGAGCTGTTTGAGGGGTAACTCGGTCATAGGAGACCTGCTCCTCAGTAGGGTCAGAACAATCCCTATGTCCCAGGTGAAGTTGTATCTGGGCCGTGTAGGGTTGGTGTTAAACACTCCCCTCATAAATTTAGACACCAGGTGGTTGGAGCCTATACCTATGTCCAGGTATGAGGACAGTGCACTCCTGGCGCAGTTGATGACACTGTAGCTAAGACCCGCATCGTAATGAAGGCCCGCTAGGAATTCCAGGACATTAGGGATTGTTGCCGAGTTGGAGGTCGTGTTGGTACGGGAGCAGAATGCCTCCCACTTCCTGACCTGGGTGAGGTACTGCCTCCTGGTTGATTCTCGGCATGACGCTGAGATGAGGTCCATGGCTCTTGGTGATATGCTGGCCTTGATGAGCGGCCTCTTTAGAACCTGCAGGCCAACATGTTTAGGTGACCATGGCACGGGTGACTGTCCCACATAATGGGGTTAGTAATTAATTTGGGGTTTTTACCAAACTGAATCCACGGACGTTACAAATTTTTGAGGACCATCAGGTACCATGGCTGTGTAGGCCAGTCGGGGGGACGATTGAGGTCTTTAAAATGATGAAAGGGACAGAGGTTTCGGGGTAACGTGAGGGGGAACTTCCTTAGAGGGTGGTGGCTGTGTGGAATCAGCTTCCAGCAGAAGTGGTGGAGGCAGGATCGATTTTAACATTTAAGAGTAAAGTGGATAGGTATATGGACGTGAAGGGAATGGAGGGGTATGGTCTGAGTGCAGGTAGATGGGACTAGGGGAAAACAAATGGTCGGCACGGACTGGAAGGGCCGAGAGGGCCTGTTTCCGTGCTGTAATTGTTATATGGTTATATGGTTATATGGTATGATCAAAATGCCAGTTGCAGAATCCAGTTGAATTTTCTGCAATACCCGACTGATGAGGCAGAATGGGGGAAATGCGTAGCAAAACCATTTCCCCCAATGGAGAGAAAAAGCATCCATAGCTACTGCCCCAGGGTCTGGATCCCAAGACACATACGTTGGTATCTGATGGTTCAACCTGGACGCAAAGAGGTCAATATCTGGTGTGCCATAGTGAGCTATAATTTCAGCAAAAATTTGGGGATTCAACATCAACTCGATGTTATCATTGAACACTCGTTACCTGGTGTCCGCCACTGTATTGAGCTTCCCTAGCAAATAGGTCGCTGTGATCCAAATATTTCTCACAATGCACCAGTGCCAGATTGTGTTTGCTAGTTCATCACATGATAACGACCTGATACCACCCATATGATTGATATAAGCCACCACCGTTGTGTTATCTATTTGGAGGCAGACATGTAAGTCCCGTGAGTTAGTACAGTAAGCCCGTAGTCCATGGAAAGCCGCTAACATCTCCAGATAATTTATCCCTTGTGTCTGGAGGAGGGTAGACTCGTGAGGGTCCCATCGCCACCACAACTGGACATGGTGTCAGTTGCACCCCAACCTTGAGCGCTTGCGTCAGTCTGTAGCACGACGGATGGGTTGCTAACAATGATGGGTCTGTGACACTCACTAATAATGTCAATCCACCATTGTAGCTCAGCTCTAGCCTAATGTGGCAACTGTATTGGTTTATCAAAGTGCCCAGCATTTGCTTTTAATGCTGCGATCTTTGCTCTTTGTAAATTTTGGTAATGTAATGGTCCGAATTGTGCAGCTGAGAATGTAGCTACCAATTTCCCAATTACCTTTGCCGTTTGTCGGATAGTCGGAACCCTGGCGCAAGCAAGGCTGTAGCACGCTTCTTTTATGGCTAAAGCTTTGTTGGTCGGGATAGTGATCATTAAGGTTGTGTCAAGGGTGAAACCCAGGTAATCCATAATTTGAGAGGGGTGCAGTTTGGATTTGTCTGGATGGGTTACAAACCCTAACGTCTCGAATAAAGATTTGGTCGCTGTAACTGCCAGCGTAGCCAATTGGAGGGTCTGACCCACGATAAGGATATCATCTAAATACGCAATGACGATATAATTTTGTTGTCGGAGGAGTGCCAATATGGGTTTTACCAATTTGGTAAATATGGGGGCAGTGGTTAACCCATTGGATAATGCTTTGTATTGCCACAACTGTCCCTTCCAGACAAATTTCAGGAACTTCCTGTGCGATTCTGTGATGGGAACTGTATAGTATGCATCTTTTAAATCGATGCAAGCCATAAAGTACCCCAGGTAAAGCATCTGCTTAGCTGTTTCGAAGGTATCCATTTTAAAATGGGTATATTGTACAAAAGTGTTCAACTCGGTTAGGTCTATGATAATCCGACACCCCCCATCTTTTTTGGTTTTTGTGAAGATGTTGGACACAAACCCAAGGGGTTCGTGCGTCATTTTGCCTATCACCCCTTTGGCTGCTAGCCGTAGGATTTCAGCATGTCCTGCCTTTATCTCATTCTGCGAGAGCGTAAAAAGTCGCTGAGGTGCATGCTCTGTAGGGGGAAGTTGACCATCAATAAATTCTATGACATAACCGTGAACACTTTGTAGAATAAACGCGTCAGTGGTGATTGCATCCCAAGCACCCCTAAATGCCCGCCACCCTCCCCCGACTTGTGCGGGAAGAAGTGCTACTGCCTGAGAGGAAACAGACCCCCTTCCCTCCATGGTTAACGGCGGGTCCTGGCGTATGGTATTTTGGGGGGACGTTGCGGTGTTTGTCGTGAAGGTAGCCGCATCTTCCATGCGGGCCGCTGCAGGCCTTGCCCTAAAAAAGGCCGCTGCGTTTGGGGAAGTGGAGGGGGATAGGTCCTTGGTGTCCTATCCGGCTGGCGCGGCTTCCAAGTAGTGTATGGTTGTTGACGGTGATATGGGTGAACTTTAGCCAGTGGAGGTTTCATAAGGTCCATGGTCTTGGCCTCCTCGTCGAGTTCTTTGACTTGCTTGGAGAGGTCTTCCCCAAACAGCTGATGAGGTGGTGGAGGGACGGCACAACCCTGCAAATTTCGGGTTGAGGATGGGCCGGATGGAGCTCTTGCGCAGGCAGTTGATTTCAAACTGGGCGTTGCAGAGAAGTGCCAGGGCATCCTGCTGCTCGCTGGTCACATTGTCCCCATCGAGGGTCCTGGCATACGCCGTAATGCCCGTCGACAGGAGCTTCAGGATCCGCTGGAGACGGACGTCCTGCATCTTGGTGGTCGTGCTCAAGTGTCCCCAGATCTGGGCATTAACCAAAGGAACACTGAGATTGATGCAGTTCTCAGGTGGTTTAAATTTGTCCATGGTCTTATTGAGTACCTGAACCTGAAGCTGGTGAGTGGTCAGGTAAGTAATGGTGCCCGCCAGTTTGTGGTGCAGGGGTTCCCCAGTGTGTGTGGCCGTGGCAAATTTACCCACCACGTCCAGCATGTCCTCATCGTGCTCTGGCTCTGCGGTCTCCGGCAGTCCCGGGTTGTCTTCGAAGGCAGCGGCCGGACAACTGCTGGCACTCCTGGCTGGAGAAGACGAGAGGCTGAGCGGGCTCCTGGCATGGATAGTGGAGGCCCAAGACTCCCGGTCATCCCGATCCCTGTCCCGCTGGAGGAGTTGCTCCACCAAGAGCTCCAATCACGCAATGCGACCGTCCCCGCTACTCGCGGCGGACAAGCCGACTTCCCCAGGCTCTGCAAATTCTCCGGGGCTTCCACCAGCGGACCACACCTCCATAAGATGCAGACTAGGGTCCGAAGGTAGGTTGTCGTGGGCTACTGCCCCTGTAGGCCCATACGACTCCCGCACGGACTCTCCGCTAGTCAGCCTTCGAGCAGACTGTGGGGGCCCACCTGCCTGGTAGGAAGGCAGTGGAGATGAGTCGGCGCCGGTCCCCGGTACCTGGCTCCCCGAAGTCCGTGCAGGCTTACCTCCACTGTCGCCCAATCTTCTGCGTGGAGGTGCATGGTCGGCAGCTGCCAGAGCTAAGCTAACCGAACATCTACTGCTGCCACCAACGCCTTTGACCGCAGCCTGACGCGGTGTTATGCTGGCAGCACCTGCTCCTGCAGGGCTGCTCAACGCAGCAGTAGTCCTGCCAGACTGCCCTACAGCAGATATCCCCGGCAGCTGTACATGGCGTGCTGCGGCTGCGGGGCTCCCCTGTAGCGCAGCCGTTCCCCGGCCCGGTCCCCGTGGATCCACTGCAACTCGGGGTGATGTCGCTGGTGGTGAGTGAGGCACCTGTCCACGTACCAGTTTGCTCCCCCGCTTCCTGGGGGATGGGGGCACGGAGTTGGGCTCGGTAGTATCCAGCTCCTGTGCGGACATCCATTCAGGAGATAAGTCGGGCGCTGGTGTAACGGAAGCGCCAAACTTCCGCACTCTTACCCCCGGCCGTCCGGATGCTGCCGGTGGTGCTCGCAGCTCCGGAGAAAGCGGCCGCTGGCTTGTCGGCGCCCCGCAGCTCCTGGAAAGTTTTGCCTTCCCTTTGCCTTTGACGTCCATCCTGTACCAAGTAAAGGTTAGTGGACTTACCTGAACGGCCTTTTGATGGTGCTGGTGGAGAGAGCGCACTCACCCCCCCCAGCTTATCGAAGCAAATGCGTGCAACGATATGTCGGGCATGCGTGCTGGCGGGGTCTTCACGAAGTCACTCACATGACTCCAAAATAAAATTCCCTGCTTTCTCTCTCCCTCCTTTCTTAAAAAGTAGGATCTCCTTCCAATCCACAGGAACTGATTCAGAATCTATAGAACATTGGAAAATGATCACCAATGTGTCCATGATTTCTAGAGCCACCTCCTGAGTAGCCTGGGATGCAGACCATCAGGCCCTTGGAATTTATCAGCCTTCAGTCCCATCAGTCTCCCCAACACCATTTCCTGACTAATGTGAATTTCCTTCAATTTCTCCATCACCTTAGGTCCTCTGTTCCCTAGTACATCTGGGTGTATTAATTTATTAACGTATTTACTTAATCTTCTTGCCAAAGTTTTCGCTAATATTTTCTGATCTGTATTTAACAGGGCAATTGCTCTGTATGATCCTGGGTCTTCTAGATCTTTATCTTTTTTGGGTATAAGTGTGATAGTTCATTCAGCTGGTGTTTGTGGTAATGTCTGTTCCTTAAATGCGTATGTATAAAGGCTGTATAAACGTGGGGAAGTTACCTCGTAAAATCTTTTATAAAATTCGTTACTAAACCCGTCTGGTCCTGGTGTTTTACCGTTCTTCAATGAATTGATTGTCTCTTCTATTTCTTTAATAGAAATATGTGCTCCTAATTCCACTTGTTCCAGCGGATTAAGTGTTGGAAGTTTACAATTATCAAGAAAGTTTGTAATTTTTCTGCTTTTTGTTGATGTTTTGGATGTATATAAGTCTTGATAAAATTGGGCAAATCTTTCATTAATGTCTTTTGGAAGCGTTAACAATTCACTTTTATCTGATTTGATTTTTAGGATAGTATGGTTCTTTTCCACTTTTCTCAACTGACGTGCTAAACGTTTGTGTGGTTTGTCGCCGAATTCGAAATATTCCCGTTTTGGAATTTAAAATAATCTGATAATTCTTGCAGATAGAATTTGATTTAGCTTAAATTTTAATATTGCTATCTAGTTCTGTTTATCTATAGTCAGATGTATCGCGTTTTCTAAGTCGTTGTCTGATCTGTTCTTCTAATTGCAATTGTTCTGTCCTATTCTTTTTATTTTGATATGCTTGATATGCTTGATATGAAATGATAGAACCTCTAATAAAAGCCTTAAAAGATTCCCATATTAATGAGGGTGAGATACCTGGGGTATCATTGGACTCAAAGAAGAGTTCCATCTGTTGTTTTACGTATTTACAACAATCCGGATTATTTAGTATTTGCGGGTTAAACTTCCTAAATTATTTTTTATTAACCATTCATAGAAACATAGAAACATAGAAATTAGGTGCAGGAGTAGGCCATTCAGCCCTTCGAGCCTGCACCGCCATTCAATATGATCATGGCTGATCATCCAACTCAGTATCCCGTACCTGCTTTCTCTCCATACCCTCTGATCCCCTTAGCCACAAGGGCCACATCCAACTCACTCTTAAATATAGCCAATGAACTGGCCTCAACTACCCTCTGTGGCAGAGAGTTCCAGAGACTCACCACTCTCTGTGTGAAAAAAGTCTTTCTCATCTCGGTCTTAAAGGATTTCCCCCTTATCCTTAAGCTGTGACCCCTTGTCCTGGACTTCCCCAACATCGGGAACAATCTTCCTGCATCTAGCCTGTCCAACCCCTTAAGAATTTTGTAAGTTTCTATAAGATCCCCTCTAGTTTTATTCCTTCTAGTTTTAAGGAGAAGGTTAGCGGAGAATGATCGGAAATATTACTATTATGTTATTTTGGGTTAGTTGTAAGAGGTATTAATTTAGTGTCCACTAGAAAATAGTCAATACGTGTATAGGTTTTATGTACTGATGAGTAAAAGGAGTATTCTCTTCCAGATGGGTTTGCAATCCTCCATACATCCGTTATATTTGTGTTTCTTATATACATATTTAAGAGTTCACTGGATTTTGATTTTGAATTATATGTCTTGAATTTTAAGCTTGTTCCAGCATCCAATGCATCCACTGCTCATATTGTGTGTTAATGTAATATCCCTGTGCTCTCCCTATACCACTGGCTTCCTCCACTGACTTCTGTTCCAGACAATTCTATTCATTTACAAACCTCTGGGTGAAGATATTTCTCCTTATCCCAGTCCTAACTGTCTTAATCCATCCTCGCAAATTGTGATTCTGAGTACGAGACCATCAGTAAAAACATCCTCCCTGGATCCAATCTTTCCATTCTATGTGAAATGCGTACACATCATATGATCCCCTCGCATTCTTCTAAACTATACTGCATTAAGGCCTAGTCAAACCTGCCTCTCCTCATACAGAAGTCCTGCCATCTCAGGGATCAGTCTTGTGCACCTGCATAGCAATTGTATCCTTTCTTGGGTAAGGAGACCAAAATTGCACACAATACTCCAGCTTCTATATAATTGATACGAGAACTCAACTATGCATCCTGTATTCAAACCCTTTACAATGAAGGCCAATATACCTTATTTTAGTTCTGACAAAAGGTCTTGGACGAGAAATATTAACTCTATGTCTCTTTCCACAGATGCTGCCTGATGTGCTGACCAGCATTTTCTGTTTTATACAATGCTACCCACCATCTGCATGTTTGCTCCCAGTGATGGCGAGCCATTTTGTTTTATTGCCCAATCCGATTTTACAGTTTGGGATTGATATGTTGCAAAAAAGAGCAACAAAAAACTACAGATGCTGAAAATCAGCAATAATATCAGAAAATACTGGAAATACTGAGCAAGGCATACTACACCCATGGAGAGAGAGAGAGAGTGAGAATGATTTCTTCTTCTTCTTCTTCTTGCGTGTGGCGTGCACAGCCTAAAGTTGTAGGACAACTTGTTCTATTCGATCTTATTTGATTGTGCACGAAACGGTTGCAATCTTCCACCCCAGAGAGAAAGATTTAATATCTCTGTTTCTTTCCTCGTGTCTTCTGTCCGTCCTACTGATTATTTCCAGCATTTTCTGGTTTTATTTTGATCGGGGTTTTTTTGCTCATTATTACCCTCGCAAATTTCGTACATCTCTATTTCCTTCATTGCCAATGCTAATGGTTCCTATGACTTCTGCTTTACCTCTGCAAGCTCCATACACGTCAGCCCAGCTCTTTAAATGCACAATTAACTGCTTTAAGTCTCTCAGCTTATTTTATTCTGTCAGACTGAAGCAGTCACTTATCGGTTCTTTATTTATTCTCGTCTTTGTACATACTCTCAAGCACTTAAGTGACTCTGACGAATAAAATAACATAGATTGAAATCCTTTCACTTGTTCTCACATTTGTTCATTCTTTCCTCCACTTTACCAAAATGAATAGGCTAATGGGAAGATGCCAGGATTTTGGAGCAGAATCACATTACTCAGCAAAGGTCTGAAATTTATGCAAGAAAGTCAGCAGTTCTATGTCAAGCAGCTGGCATTTACCTCCATAGTTGGGACTTCTATGCAATCACCCACAAATGCAGTACTTGCAAAAACCGAGGCTGATATTGAGCCCAGCCTGCTCTGGCACAAAATCCATGGGATCCAATGGAGAACTGAGACTTTCCTGTGGTTTCCCAGCAGTTACTCTATAAAATCAACCCAGTGAATGAACACAGATTCAGTGACTCCATTAATCTCACTGGATGCAATGGTGTGAGGGAGAGTGGTATGTTTCTGGTAATAAGTATTTGTTTTGCACGTAATTAGTTAATTTAATGGCGTTTCATTGCTTTATTTTAGATTTTTCAATAATTTTTAATACCAAAAGTATGTGTAATTTTTTAACAATTTTTAGCATTAATATCAGGAGGTCAGATATTCTAGCTATTTGACAGCTTTGGCAAATGGTTCACCTTGACTGTGCAGCTGTCAGGACACAACCATGGAAAAGTCCCGCACTGCACAGGTCCTTGATGGACTAGTGCGAAAAACCTTCTTAAGATCAGTCTGGGGCTTGTTGGTCGATGACCAGGTGATTGGAGGCCAGAGGGTCAGAAGTTCCTCATCATTAAGTTTGTCATATGCACAAATTCAGAAGTGGTTTGGTTGACATGAAGCCAAGGGAAACACTAAAATACCAATGTTACTTAATTCATATTACATGTTTAAACTGATAAAACATCTTGAATTATGAAGGATATTTTGCTGAAAACAGGAAACTATTATTTAAAAAAAAGCTGAACTATATTTTCAGATAGATCAGGCCATGCCTCTGTGAGGACAGTGGTTCCAAAGGAAACCAGCAACCATCTCCCCCTCTGGTGTTAAACACATCTTCATCCTCTACACCTGTGCTCTCCCTCCTCTACTCCATTGAGTCCATTGGTAGTTCCAAACTGTACTAAAGCAAGGAGCTAGATGTGTTTCTGATCTCACTCCTCAGCATGGCCTATCATGGCCCTGTTCATATAGTAGAGACATAAGCACTGAAACAAGCTCTTTGGTCCAACTCATCCATGCCGATCAAGACGCCCCATCTAAATTAGTCCTGTTTGGTCCATATCCCTCTAAACCTTTCCCATCATTTAGAGCAGAAATTGAATTTAATTTAGAGCAGAAATGGACACCAACGCAGTGGTCCAGATCACACACAATAACTAACAAGGGAGGGAAAGAGAGAGTGTAGTAGCCTGGTGTCAAGATCACAACCATTCCCTCAGTGTCAGTAGAATTAAGGAGCTGGTCATTGAACACAGTAGCAGGGTGGAGCATATGCCACTCTCTGTATCAAGGGGGCTGAAGTGAAGAATGAATTGCAGAGAGTTGTGGATGTAGCCCAGTCCATCACAGCAAGCAGCCTCCCCTTTCACCGACCCCAGCTATGCTTCAAATTGCCTTTGGAAAACTTTATCATGGACCTCTCACACTGCAGTCACTTTCTCCTCTCCTCTCTCATTAGGCTGCAGACATAAAAGCTTGAAAGCATGTGTTACAAGATTTAAGGACAACTTTTCCCTGCTGTTATCAGTTTCTTGAATGGACCCTCTCATATGTTAAGTCCTGTTCTTCCAATCTACCTCGTTGCAGATTTCACTTTCTTTCATCTTCATTTTCTCTGTAGTTGTAACACAATATTCTCCGCTCTTTTTTGTTTACTCCATGTTTTACTCATATTTGGTAAGATTTGCTTACAAACATACAAAGCAATTTTTCTCACTGTATTTCAGAATAGGTGACAATGATAAACCAATACCAATACAAAAGATGGTACACAAAAGGCTGGAGAAACTGAGCGGGTGCAGCAGCATCTAAGGAGCGAAGGAGATAGGCGACGTTTCGGGTCGAGACCCTTCTTCAGACTGGTTAGGGATCAGGGAAACGAGAGATATAGACGGTGATGTGGAGAGATAAAGAACAATGAATGAAAGACATGCAAAAAAGTATCGATGATAAAGGAAACAGACCATTGTAAGCTGTTTGTAGTGTGAAAATGACAAGCTAGTGCAAGGGTACACAAAAGGCTGGAGAAACTCAGCAGGTGCAGCAGCATCTAAGGAGCGAAGGAGATAGGCGACTACTTAAGTTTTTGGGGTTTTTGTGGGTAGTGTGGTCGGGTCGAGACCCTTTCTTCGGCCCCTCGGGCCCTGGCATTCCCTCTATCTCTATCTCTCCCCCACCCAAGTCGCACTAGCTTCTCATTTTCACACTACTAACAGCTTATAATGGCCTGTTTCCTTTATCATCGATACTTTTTTTGCATTTCTTTCATTCATTGCTCTTTATCTATCCACATCACCGTCTATATCTCTCGTTTCCCTGATCCCTAACCAGTCAGAAGAAGGGTCTTGACCCGAAATTCGCTTGGTCTCACCGATATAGTTCAGATGCCAGCTGATCTATATCGGTGAGACCAAGCGGAGGCTTGGTGATCGTTTCGCCAAACACCTCCGCTCGGTCCGCAAAAACCAACCCGACCTCCCGGTGGCTCAGCACTTCAACTCCCCCTCCCATTCCGTATCCGACCTCTCGGTCCTGGGCCTCCTCCACAGCCAGAGTGAACAACACCGCAAGTTGGAGGAACAGCACCTCATATTCCGCTTGGGGAGTCTGCATCCTCTGGGCTTGAACATTGAATTTTCTCAATTCTGTTAACCATTGCTGTCTCCTCCCCCTCCACCTCTCCCTCAGCACTCGGGCCCTGACATTCCCTCTCTCTCTATCTCTCCCCCACCCAAGTCACACTAGCTTCTCATTTTCACACTACAAACAGCTTACAATGGCCTGTTTCCTTTATCATCGATACTTTTTTGCATATCTTTCATTCATTGTCTTTATCTCTCCACATCACCGTCTATATCTCTCCTTTCCCTGATCCCTAACCAGTCTAAAGAATGGTCTCGACCCGAAATTCGCCTATCTCCTTCGCTCCTTAGATGCTGCTGCACCCGCTGAGTTTCTCCAGCCTTTTGTGAACCCTCGATTCTCCAGCATCTGCAGTTCCTTCTTTAACCCCAATATATAAGATAATGCATAAGAAATACAGCTAAGTATAAGACTTATTTTTTTTAAATAGCCAAATTCCTCAATTTGGTTAAAGATATTTATTTTTGGATAGAAGATTGGCTGACTGGCAGAAGGCAAAAAATGAAAATAAATGGGGCATTTTCTTGTGATCAGCAGGGGTCGGTACTGGTCCACTATTTTTCACGATATATGTTAATGATCTGGATGATGAAATCGATGGCTTTGTGGCCACATTTGCGAATGATACGAAGGTAGGTGGAGGGTCAGATAGTGAGGAAGTAGAGGATCTGCAGAAGAACTCGGACAGGTTGGGAGTGAGGGCAATGAAGTGGCAGATGGAATGCAACATAGCAAAGTATATGGTCATGCACTTTGGTAAGAGTCAAGTCAAGTCAAGTCACTTTTATTTCTATAGCACATTTAAAAACATCTCTCGTTGACCAAAGTTCTTTATATTGGTGGAGGTACTAACATTATACAACAGTGGTTCGTAGATTTAGTACATACATAAATACATACATATAGCCCTCCCTCAGAGGACGTCAAGAAAGGCTTGAAAGGTGAGTTTTAAATCTCGACTGGTGGGGGCAGTTCTGATGGGAAGAGGGATGCTGTTCCACAGTCTAGGAGCTGCAACCGCAAAGACACGGTCGCCCCTGAGCTGATGCCTAGACCGTGGGATGTTCAGTAACCCCAAGTCGGCCGATCTGAGGGACCTGGAGGTGGTGTGGTGATTAAGCAGACTTTTGATATAGGTGGGGGCAAGCCCATTAAGGGAGGAATAAAGGCGTAGACTATTTTCTAAACAGGAAGAGGATTTAGAAAACAAAGTTGCAAAGGAACCTGGGAGTGTTGGTGTGGGATTCCCAAAACATTAATTTGCAGGTTGAGTCAGTAGCAAGGAAGGCAACTACAATATTAGCATTTATTTAGAGGGGAATAGAATATAAATGCAAGTGTGTAATGCTGAGGCTCTATAAGGTGTTGGTCAGGCCCACATTTGGAATATGGTGAACAGTTGTGGGGCCCATATCTGAGGAGGGATATGCCGGCATTTGAGAATATCCAGAGACGGGTTTTGAGAATCATCCTGGGATTGATTAGGTTAATGCAAGAAGAGCGTTTGTAGGCACTGGGCCTATACTTGCTGGAGTTTAGAAGGATGAGGGGAGATCTCATTGAAACATATTGAATAATTAATGTGGTGAGGGTGTTTCCACTAATGGGAAGTCCAGGACTAGAGGGCACAGCCTCAGAATAAAAGAATGTACTTTTAGAATGGAGATGAAGAGGATTTTCTTTGGCCAGACAGTGGTGAATTAGTGGAATTCATTCCCTCAGATGATGGTGGAGGCCAAGTAATTGGGTATTTTTAAAACGAAGATTGATAGGTTCTTAATTAGTAAGAGTGTCAACGATTACGGGAAGGAGGCAGGAGAACAGGGTTGAGAATGAAAAAGATGGCTGATCAAAAGTTGATCAAATGGCTGAGCAGACTTGATGAGCTGAATGGCTTAATTCGCTCTTATGTCTTATGGTCTTTTACAGCATATTCAGCTAGCAATCCGATAGAGTAATTCATCACTAGTGACTAGGCTACACTACCACCAGATGATATACCTCCACCATAGGATGAAATAACTGAATGCCACAAACTATGATGCTTTTACTCGAAACAGGCTTATTCAGTTTTCATCTTCAAAAATAACAAACTGCTCGAGATTTCTTATTCCAGTGCATTAGATATCTAGAATAGCAAATTTACCATATAATAGATGCAGATGCACGAATTGATTATAACTCAGGTCGATACTGATAATTTAGATATTTTCCCAAACGTGTGTGGGGATGATTTTGAATATTATTTTTAGAGAAAGTGCCAGAAAATTTGCAGAAGCAAACCCAACATTTTCAGGCAAGTTTGTCATCTCTTTGCTCATGGCTGAAGCAGCATTTACAAATTGTGTCTGGCCTTTACAGAAGTGGAATTTATGTCAGAGATGTCTCCACCATATTTGGATCAAACACAGGATGAGATGATTTGGTCCACAGTTTGAGCCGGTCATCACATTTACAGGCAGAGTTTGATTTGTCACTTATGCACTAAGCAGGTTGCTCATATGCTACTTGGATCTGCTCAGAGCCACACACATTCTCTGAAGCTGGTGCAAAGCTGGGGCTTTGCTGTTGAGCCTTGAATAAGTTCCTTATTTTGGGCCATGTTTTCAATCCAGGCTTTATTCCATTTGACCTCACTGCTCAAATTTAACAAGGCTGGGCCAAACGCATGCATGAAAACATCAAAATCTGTCAGCTGCTGTCAGTGATTTGCCAGTGGCAGCCAATTACATCGATACTGGGACTCAGTGTGTGAGCAGAAACCTGGGCAAATTGTCCAAGTTGCGAAAGAAGAAATGCAAGTGGCTTTGGTCGGTTGTTTTGAATAGAAAGCAATGACTGTGGGAGCCTCAGGTAAGTTGTTCATAAAACTACAAAGATTGTTGGTTAAATTATTTGTATGAAACTACTCCTTTCAGGCCTTCAAAAAATGTATTTTAATTGATTATTAATAGTAAGATTAAATGAGAACTTACCTGTTCAAAGTTTGATCTTTATTTTATGAGGAGTTACGATGAGGGATTACGTGAAGAAGCCCTGCCAGGCGCATGCGCGACATACTTCAAAGCAGGGGCGTGAAAAACACAGAAACCGATAGCCGAAGTAAGATAGTAAGGCCTTCCAAAGACTAGAACTACCAGATGAACCTTTAGATTATGAGGGCCGGGAGCAGAGGGCACGTAATCCCCCATTGTAACTCCACATAAAATAAAGATCAAACTTCGAACAGGTAAGTTCTTGTTTAATCTTACTATTTTACTTCGGAGTCACGTGAGTGACTACGTGAAGATTTTAAAGCTCTGTGATTTTCATGCCGTAGATTCACTCCATACGACACACTGCTTCAGTTGGCACAGCAGTGAATAAATAATATATTGAACATTGCTTCAAATTATTCAATAACTATGTTAATAATAATAATAACAAGGAAAGTAATATCCCCTCTATCCCAGGGGAAAATTACAACAAATGATATGAAACAAAGCAAACAAATTGAACAGAAGGCAACACAGCATGTGCAAACCCTGGCACTGTGACAACAGGTTTATCATAAAATCTAGAAAAAGATATGTTTTTAGACCATCCTGCGGCCTCTAGAATTTGGTCGAGCAGCATGGCCTGTGCCTTCGCCGCGGACATTGATGTCGCCCTTGTGGAGTTGAGATTTAAACACATGAGTGTGAACTCCAGATAAATACAGAACCTGTTTTAACCTTCTAGAATAGTTTGTACTGTCACTCTTTTTGTTGTTTTTTTGTTGTAATTTTTTAAAATATATATATATTTTTTGTATATTTTATGGGTAATGAGCATTGGTGTCGCACAATCTCAGTGACTCTTAGTTACTTCAATATATTGAGTCAGATGCGTAACCGCACACAATGTTTGGTCGACAGGGTATGCTTTAAAGATTACCTTGGATTCAGCCTTTCCTGGCTTGCTTTGCTTGGTTTGATCATAGACATAAAAACCATATAACTATATAACCATATAACAATTACAGCACGGAACCAGGCCCTCTCGGTCCTTCCAGTCCATGCCGAACATTTGTTTTCCCCTAGTCCCATCTACCTGCTCCATTCCCTCCATACCCCTCCATTCCCTTCACGTCCATATACCTATCCACTTTACTTTTAAATGTTAAAATCGATCCTGCCTCCACCACTTCTGCTGGAAGCTCATTCCACACAGCCACCACCCTCTGAGTAAAGAAGTTCCCCCTCATGTTACCCCAAAACCTCTGTCCCTTAATTCTCATGTCATGCCCTTTTGTTTGAATCTTCCCTACCCTCGATGGGAAAAACGTATCCACGTCAACTCTGTCTATCCCTTTCATCATTTTAAAGACCTCAATCAAGTCCCCCCCTAACCTTCTGCGCTCCAAAGAATAAAGACCTAACTTGTTCAACCTTTCTCTGTAACAGAGTTGCTGGAACCCTGGCAACATTCTAGTAAAGAATGTTACTAGACATTCTCATAGAATGAGACTAGACTAGATAAAAGTAATTTAAATCTACAGACAACTGCATACAATCTAACCACAACATTTGTAATGTTTGTACTCATTGTGCTCATACTAATGGCATAAGCATAACCACTTTAAATATTAAGTTCTGAAAAGACAGTGGCGTAATTGGAGCCCAATGCCGAAGCAATGTGTGAATGATACTGTATATCTGTATATCTGGGTTTTGTAGGATTTTATTAAAATTCCTCTCATAAATCGGGTTATTAACGGATGAGACCCACTAGAGTGTCGTTCTGAAAATTGTCCTAAATAGGAGGACAAAGTACTCCGAGCACTATTAATGGCACTATAACTCAGGTGCAACATAGCAAGGAACTTCAACACATCCGATATGTTTGCAGTATGATAACCATATAACCATATAACAATTACAGCACGGAGACAGGCCCTCTCGGCCCTTCCAGTCCGTGCCGACCATTTGTTATCCCCTAGTCCCATCTACCTGCACTCAGACCATACCCCTCCATTCCCTTCACGTCCATATACCTATCCACTTTACTTTTAAATGTTAAAATCGATCCTGCCTCCACCACCTCTGCTGGAAGCTCATTCCACACAGCCACCACCCTCTGAGTAAAGAGGTTCCCCCTTACTTACCCCTAAACTTCTGTCCCCTTAATTCTCATGTCATGCCCTCTTGTTTGAATCTTCCCTACCCTCAATGGGAAAAGCTTATCCACGTCAACTCTGTCTATCCCTTTCATCATTTTAAAGACCTCAATCAAGTCCCCCCTTAACCTTCTGCGCTCCAAAGAATAAAGACCTAACTTGTTCAACCTTTCTCTGTAACATAGTTGCTGGAACCCTGGCAACATTCTAGTAAATCTCCTCTGTACTCTCTCTATTTTGTTGACATCTTTCCTATAACTAGGCGACCAAAATTTGTACACCATACTCCAGAATTGGTCTTAACCAATGCCTTGTACAATTTTAACATTACTTCCCTACTCCTATATTCAATGCTCTGATTTATAAAGGCCAGCACACCAAAGGCTTTCTTTACCACCCTATCTACATGCGATTCCACCTTCCAGGGAACTATGCACAGTTATTCCTAGATCCCTCTGTTCCACAGCATTCCTCAATTCCCTACCATTTACCATGTACGTCCTATTTTGATTTGTCCTGCCAAGATGTAGCACTGCACACTTATCAGCATTAAAACTCCATCTGCCATCTTTCAGCCCACTTTTCCAAATGGCCCAAATCTCTCTGTAGACTTTGAGAATCTACTTAATTATCCACAATACCACCTATCTTAGTATCATCTGCATACTTACTTATCCAATTTTCAACCCCATCATCCAGATCATTGATGTACATGACAAACAACAGTGGACCCAACACAGATCCCTGAGGCACCCCACTGGTCACCGGCTTCCAACCTGACAAACAGCCATCCACCATTACTCTCTGACATCTCCCATTCAGCCACTGTTGAATCCATCTTGCTACTCCACCATTAACACCCAAAGATTGAACCTTCTGAACCAACCTTCCATGGGGAACCTTGGCAAAGGCCTTACTGAAATCCATATAGACAACATCCACTGCTTTACCCTCATCAATTTCCCTAGTTACCGCTTCAAAAAATTCAAGAAGGTTTGTCAAACATGACCTTTCCGGCACAAATCCATGTTGACTGTTCCTGATCAGACCCTGTTTATCCAGATGCTTATATATATTATCTCTAAGTATCCTTTCCATTAATTTGCCCACCACTGACGTCAAACTAATAGGTCTATAATTGCTAGGTTTATTCTTTGAACCCTTTTTAAACAATGGAACAACATGCGCAGTACGCCAATCCTCCGGCACTATTCCCGTTTCTAATGAAAAAATATATCTGACTGTATACAAAAGATTTCCCATTTCTTTATATGAGACGTATATTGTTTCTTAGCGCTATCTCTCCAAGCTGAAGTTATGACATCCATGGTCCTACCCGACAGTCCATCAGAACCTGCAGATTAACAATTAATACGATTATGTAATGGATGACTTCTCCTGTTACTGGATGTACCAACAATTACTGCAGCTGGGGATTGTCATGAATGGCTGAGTCATCAATCTCGGCACCAATGGGAACAATGGCTGTGTAGACCAGTTTGGAACCACCAAACGCCTGTGGCGGAGTCTTGCTCTATTTTGGTGAGACATTGCCTAATCACGCAAAATGGGGAAATCATAGAAGACTATACTTCCCCAATGTAGCGAGAATGCATACACCGCTACTGCTCCTGGGTCTGGCACCTATGAGACATATTTAGGCAACTGGAGATTTAATCTGGATGCAAACAGATCAATATTTGGTACCCATACCGACTGACAATCTTTTTTAAACTTCTGGATTTAACATCCATCCTGTATTGTCATTGAACTTTCGTGATCTGCCACAATATTGTCTCTCCCACAGCTGTGGTATTGTCTACTAGTAATTGAAAATGTAAGTCATTCATTGTAGAACAATAAGCTATCAATGCATAAAATGCCCCCAATAACTCCAAATAATTGATACCATGTGTTTGGAGAATTAATCGTCTTGGACAGTCCATCACCACCTTAACTGGTGGCACTGTCCTTACCTCCCCATCCGAGAGATCAGTTTGTAATATCACTGAAGGTTGCTGAGCCAAAATATTTTCTAGTAGCTTGTGCAACATTGAGAATCCACCGTTACAATTCAGCTAGAGCTTTAGTTGGTAACTGCATGGACCTATCAAATGACCTGCATGCTTTTTATTTTATTTTTATTTATTTATATATTTTAAAATTTTATTTATTTATTTATTATTATTATTATTTTTTTTTTAGTGCTTGTCCTCTGGCTCTTTGCACACTTTGATAATGCAGAGGTCCAAACTCGTCAGCAGGAATGCTGCTACCATTTTACCAATACCCGTAGCTACTTCTCGGATGGAGGGATAAGGTCTCTCAGCGAGACAAGTACAGGCATTTGTAATATCCCCAACCTTATCTGTTAGCAAGTTACTGACATATCAACTGAATTAATGACAAATCCCAAATAATCAATTGTTTGGGATGGCTGTAACTTAGATGTTGTTGGATGGACAGAAACCCTAGCCTTTCAAATAGGCTTATGGTTGCTGAAACCAGTTCTTCAGCTGTCTCCTGAGTGGCATTTACAATTAACATATCCTCTAGATAAGCCATTACAATGTGATTCTGAGCCCTCAGTAACACCAGTGCTGGTTTCAATAATTTTGTGAACAGCCTGAGAGCTGAAGTTAACCCATTAGGTAATTATTTAAATTGCCTCAGCTGACCCATCCAATTAATTTAAAGTACCTGCAATAATGATGAATTAGTCTTTGAGAAATGAGGTAACTTTTTTAGGTCTATATTAGCCATCTAGCAGCCTTGTGATAACAACTGCGTTACAATGTTGAAGGTGTACTTTTTTTAAATGCCTATACTGAAGATATGAATTAAAGTTTGTGAGGTCCAGAATGACTCTGCAACCCCCATCTTCTTCTGTCTGGGAATATATTTTCTACCTGACGAGTTTCTGGTGCAGCAAACACCAAACCGATCAAATATTATGCAGCATCATTCATTATAAAACAATTGTTATCTTACACCCCAGAAGTTCTATCTGTGATGGAATGAAGTTCCTATACCTCCGTAAATGAACTAGAAGATCTCCTTCTCACAATATAAGGGTTGATGTGGCTGTATTGGGTATAATACTTTGTACCCATCTCCCTGCCTCTGCTGGTCTCCCAGAATCAAAACCCCTTTGTATTCAACCTGCTTGTTTTCTCAGAGCAGGGATGAGAAATTATATAAGGCAAATATCCTGAATTGTTTTGGCAGGTTTTCACCAATAATTAATCTGGTTATTGTTTGCCCTACATAGTCCTGCATGTTTTTGGTATAATGTTGTCCAAATGGCAATTTTCATCATACAATTAGTTTGAATAGGCATTGTAGAATAACGCAAGCATGTCTTTATAAGTTTTGGACATTATCAACCCTTGTATGTCTTCCCCAAATGCAGTGATGCCAACTGATATCAGCTAGAGGACATGCTGGAAACACATTTCCTCGCATCGTTACACTCATGGGTGCCCAAATTACTGAGTTTACTGTTGGCACCCTGAGCGAGGCACGGGTGTTTTATATTTTTTTTACTGTTTCAGTCATAACAGTTCCTTGGAGCAGGTGAGAAACCAAATAAATGTTGGCAGCCAGGTCTCATCCATAGCCTCACCAGTCCATTCCGATATAGCAAAACTTGATGCTACATCGGGAACACCCGGAGCGTGGCTCTTGTGCTCTGGTGTATACACATAAGTAGGGACACCAGCTTCAGGGTCAGTCTCCTCCTGCCCTGGTACTCCCGAGTCTTGCTCTAGTCAGACCTAAACAAGGCACTGGAGAGTCAAATTCCCATTTTTTAACAGGTACCATACTCAGTGTATGGAACTCCTTCGGAGGCTGCCTGGGAATCTCTGGGTCTTTAGACCCTTGACTGATTAAAGTTTGGAGCATTTTAGTCTTGCTCTAGGGACCTCATCCAGACCTAACAAGGCACTGGAGAGTCAGATTCCCATTTTTTAACAGGCACCATACACAGTGTATGGAACTCCTTCGGAGGCTGCCTGGGAATCTTTGGGTCTTTGGACCCTTGACTGAGTAAAGTGTGGAGCATTTTCTCAATTTCTAGTCTCCCCCACGTTCTTGTCCTCTCTTGGAGGAGAGTTACTTATTTTACATTTTCTTGGGTATTTGTGCATAAACCATATATGTTCATGTTTAGAATTATAGATTCTGACAGGCACATTCTGCTTGCAGAATATTTATATTAATCTCAGTATCACACAGATCATACACATCAAACTAAGGAAACTGCATCTGGTAACACATACTCAGAGCAGACCTTGTATGCTTTCCTATCGTTGTGGCGTCAGCCCATGCGACTTTAGAGCAGCTGGAGGGTTATTAACTACGGAAATAACGACCACCGGTATCATAGAAACATAGATAGAAATTAGGTGCAGGAGCAGGCCATTCAGCCCTTCAAGCCTGCACCGCCATTCAATATGATCATGGCTGATCATCCAACTCAGTATCCCGTACCTGCCTTCTCTCCATACCCTCTGATCCCCTTAGCCACAAGGGCCACATCCAACTCACTCTTAAATATAGCCAATGAACTGGCCTCAACTACCCTCTGTGGCAGAGAGTTCCAGAGACTCACCACTCTCTGTGTGAAGAAAGTCTTTCTCATCAGATTGAATGGTTCTATGCAAAAAATATTCATGGGTTAACTTTCTGCAGTCCAAGCATACATCTACATCATACATACATACCCATCAACACGTGGAACAAACTACCTAGTCATTATATAATTGTTTATGGACATTTGCTGTGTATAAGCTACCTTTCATGGTTCCCCATCTTATGATAGCAATAACCATATAACCATATAACAATTACAGCACGGAGACAGGCCCTCTCGGCCCTTCCAGTCCGTGCCGACCATTTGTTTTCCCCTAGTCCCATCTACCTGCACTCAGACCATACCCCTCCATTCCCTTCCCGTCCATATACCTATCACTTTACTTTTAAATGTTAAAATCGATCCTGCCTCCACCACTTCTGCTGGAAGCTGATTTCACACAGCCACCACTCTCTGAGTAAAGAAGTTCCCCCTCACGTTACCCCTAAACTTCTGTCCCTTAATTCTCATGTCATGCCCTCTTGTTTGAATCTTCCCTACCCTCAATGGGAATAGCTTATCCACGTCAACTCTGTCTATCCCTTTCATCATTTTAAAGACCTCAATCAAGTCCCCCCTTAACCTTCTGCGCTCCAAAGAATAAAGACCTAACTTGTTCAACCTTTCTCTGTAACATAGTTGCTGGAATCCAGGCAACATTCTAGTAAATCTCCTCTGTACTCTCTCTATTTTGTTGACATCCTTCTTATAATTAGGTGACCAAAATTGTACACCATACTCCAGAATTGGTCTTACCAATGCCTTGTACAATTTTAACATTACTTCCCTACTCCTATATTCAATGCTCTGATTTATAAAGGCCAGCACACCAAAGGCTTTCTTTACCACCTTATCTACATGCGATTCCACCTTCAGGGAACTATGCACAGTTATTCCTAGATCTCTCTGTTCCACAGCATTCCTCAATTCCCTACATTTACCATGTACGTCCTATTTTGATTTGTCCTGCCAAGATGTAGCACTTCACACTTATCAGCATTAAACTCCATCTGCCATCGTTCAGCCCACTTTTCCAAATGGCCCAAATCTCTCTGTAGACTTTGAAAATCTACTTCATTATCCACAACACCACCTATCTTAGTATCATCTGCATACTTACTTATCCAATTTTCCACCCCATCATCCAGATTATTGATGTACATGACAAACAACAGTGGACCCAACACAGATCCCTGAGGCACCCCACTGGTCACCGGCTTCCAACCTGACAAACAGCCAAACTGACAAACAGTATGGAGACGTCTAACTAACATGGACCAAATGCAGGCAGGTGGGACTAGTGTAACTGGGACATGTTGGGAGGCATTGACAAGTTGGGCCGAAGGCCCTGTTTCCATGCTGCATGAGTCTATGACTCGATCATAATTTTTGCTTGTTAGTGAATAAAATTTTGCTTTGACCATTTCACTTGATTTCATTTATGCAGCACAACGCCCATTCGAGAGGAAGAACTTTGGTATCATTATAAGGCAACATAAATTAAATATTTATACATCCATGTACCTGCCCAAGTCTATATAACTAAAAGTCTCATTTTGACCACTTCCTGTTTGCGCTGTATATTGATTTTGGAAAAACGCTACCCTATATTGCTATGATTTTTGGCCATCTTACTCACAGTCCTCCTCAGCTGAGGAAGCCCCGAGGATTTGTCTGATCGATGAAAAAAAAAAAATGATGAGTGTTTAAAAAATCTTGAGATCAGCTGATTGGTCCTCTCGCGTGTCAATCGCCATGATAAAGGTAACGCCCCTTCCGGGGAGCCAGGAGTATAAAGCCTAAAATGTATAAAATAGCATTTTAATTTGGTGGCCTGCACCCTGCTTTAAATGGTATGAAATTGCATTTGAATTTGATGGCCTGCACTCTGCTTGAAATAGTATGAAATTGGATTTGAATTTGGTAGCCTGCACTCTGCTTGAAATGGTATGAAATTGCATTTGAATTTGGTGGCCTGCACTCTGTTTGAAATGATATGAAATGAATTTGGTGGCCTGCACTCTGCTTGAAATGGAATTTCAAGGAATAGCCATGTGAACTGCCAGCCCACCAGACCTGGGTAACTGAGCTGCCAGCCCAAGAATCCATTTGGCCCACAATGTCCCTACTATGCCTCTCGAAACCAGTACCTTCGGTCCACAACACCACTAGTGGTCCAGAAAGCCCCCCCCCCCCCCACACGCGCCATCAATATTGGAATTGGTGGAGAGGTGGAATATTGTGTTGGGGGACCAGCCCTCCCATGTGAAAACCCAATGGATCCCTTTAGTATCCTTTAAATTCTAAAATTCTGCTTATAGCAGATTTGGGAGCTGACGATATTTAAATAAGTTTCCTGTGAAACTTAGATAGAAAAAGTCAATTCAGTCCTGGTACAGTTTGTCAAAGTTCAATACATGAGCCCAAAGCAAAAAATACAGCTGCAATATGTTCATACATATCATAAAGAATCTATAACAATTCTCAGTAACTTACATTCAATAAATAATAAATCTTTTCTTGATGAATAATATGTGCAATAGCATGGCCTGTTACCGATGAACAATACAGAATTATACAGCATTTATAATGGGATCCAAGCAAATGGAAGAACAGTTAAACAAGTGCTTTGGTTCTGTCTTCACCAAGGAACAAACAAACAATCTCCCAGAAATACTAGGGGACCGAGGATCTAGTGGGAGGGAGGAACTGAAGGGAATCCACAAGGGAAGGCAGATAAATCACCAGGGCCTGATGGTCTGCATCCCAGGGTACTCAAAGAGGTGGCCTTAGAAATCGTGGATGCATTGGTGATCATTTTCCAATGTTCTCTCGACTCTAGATCAGTTCCAGTGGACTAGAGGGTAGCTAATGTAACCCCACTTTTTAAGAAAGGAGGGAGAGAGAAAATGGAGAATTATAGACCAGTTAGCCTTACATCGGTAGTGGGGAAGATTCCTGTCGATTATTAAAGATATTATAGCAACGCATTTGGAAAGCAGTGACAGGATCAGCCAAAGTCAGCATGGATTTAGGAAGAGGAAATCATGCTTGATTAATCTTCAAAGACGTTTCCTCAATTATGGCCTGATAATTGCAAAACAATTTTTGGACAAATGCATCCACCCCAACTCTTAAAATGTTGATCACAAGCATGTCTAGGATGCTACATCTCGAAGATATGAGACTCGTCTTAGCAGGAAAATTAGAGCAATTTTTAAAGATATGGTCTCCCTTCATTGATTCATTACAAGCATAGTATGGTGCAACACAACTTCAACATTAAACTGATTTATGGACAGGGTGATGGGTGTGGTGAGAAATGAAGTATGTATATCAACATGTTTTGGTCTTTTTTTTTTCTTTTTATTATTTTTCGTTTTTGTCTTTTTATTTTTTTGTAAATTTTTACTTATTCACTCTGCGACTACACTCTTTGGTAGTTAAGGGGTTTACACATTCATTAGCTCTTTCACTCTCTCTTTCTTGCTCTTTTTCTCTTTTTCTATTTCATTTTTGTCAAAATTTAAATGGAAGATGTACAATAAATGTATTGTCATATGCCACGGTTTATACTACTGTACGCGGCTTCTAATAAAAATATTATTAAAAATATATATATATATAGATATGTATATATATTTATAGCATATTTATAGCAAGCACAGTAGTCAACAAAATAGAGAGAGAACAGAGGAGATTTACTAGAATGTTGCCTGGGTTTCAGCTAAGTTACAGAGAAAGGTTGAACAAGTCTTTAAAAATGATGAGAGGGATAGACAGAATTGACGTGGATAAGCTTTTCCCATTGACAGTAGGGAAGATTCAAACAAGAGGACATGATTTGAGAATTAAGGGACAGAAGTTTAGGGGTAACATGAGGGGAAACATCTTTACTCAAAGAGTGGTAGCTGTGTGGAATAAGCTTCCAGTGGAAGTGGTGGAGGCAGGTTCAATTTTTATCATTTAAAAATAAATTTGCTAGGTATATGGATGGGAAAGGAATGGAGGGTTATGGTCTGAGTGCAGGTAGATGGGACTAGGTGAGAGTAAGTGTTCGGCACGGACTAGAAGGGCCGAGATGGTCTGTTTCCGTTCTGTAATTATTATATGGTTATATGGTTATATGGTTATATGGTTATAAGAATCTTGTTGGGGCATGAATTTAGTCGTCCAGTTGCAGCATGTACTTCCCCAGACAGGAAGCCTTTTCCGCTTAATATTCCCCAGTGATCTCCTATCCAAGAATTGAGCAGTTCTGAGACTGCACGACAAGATAATCTCAGGGTACAAGACACGGATATATCATTTCCCATTCTATTCAGCACGTTCTCTCCATGATTTTCTGATTAAGGATTTAAGTTGTGGGGACCAGTAAATCACATGTCTATGCCCAAACAGCAGATTTTAACTGAACGCCATTAAAGTCCCCATAATATCATAGATTAAAGAGAAAACATTGACAGAGGATCACTATTCAATAACCGACTGAAAATCAAATGATGAAATCAGTATCAAATAGTACCTTTGCCATCAGGTAGCCCGTGGACATTTGTTGCCAAGTCTCAAACACAGGTCAAACAAGAGAATGTCCACCATAAGCAGTATTTGCGGAGAAATTATTTTTAAATCGTAAGAGAAATTTAAAGAGTTAAAGAATAAATTAATGATTATTGTAAAAATATAAACACTTTGGAGTGGATTGTATTACTTGGAGACAATGTAAATAACGACTGAGCATAAAGGGTGATATCCTATATTTAAAAAATTATAATTTTATGTAATCTCATTGCTTACATTATGTAATCTCATTGCTTACATTATGCTGGGATATTGTGCCATAGTGAGCCCACTTGCAAATTCCATAGTGGTGGAGTATCAGCAATTATATTAATAAGTCTATCTAATGGTATCCATTGTGATTTTTACCTTCGCTGCTGTCACTGTAAGTATCAATTCCCATCTAAAATTGTAATTGTCTAATGCACCTCAGTTCCGCAGCTTCATCAAATCTTCTGTGAGTTTTTAAACAGAATTGCAATGCCACTTTCGTTGACACTCTAATAATTGAACCTAAAAGCCAACCAATTGTAAATTGAAAAAGAAAAATACCCAGAAAGTAAAACAAATTGCTCTGGATAAGCCATTTTTGAAAGAATTACATTATAAAAAATTAAGGTATTGCAAATTAAAAATGATCAAGGATGGAAGATTTATTTAAAGTATCCTGAAATGGTATGGTGGTCTACAATGAGACAAATGTTATTTTAATATAGATGATGATCATTTAAAATGTAAAAAGTTAACACAATTGTGAGCACAGCAGCTCCATCTGGTGTCAGATTTGAAATCACTGCAAGGTGGATGGATTGTTCCCAAAATCACAGATCTTGGCTGCTATTTCCTTATTATATCCATTCACTGAATAAGTGTATCACTAGTAGAGTCAACAATAATTACCTATCCATAATTGCTCCTCAAACTGTGTGGCATCGAAGGTCATTCTTGATGATAATTATTAGTAATCAAAAGACGGCCCAAACCAGACAAAGATGACTTTAAGACACCAGTTACAGCTGTTTCGTCTTAACACAATCCAGTAATTTTAAGTTTACCATTGCTGGTATTAATTCAAATTAATTTAATTACTCTAAATTTCCAAGATGTAAAATAAGTCCATGTCCTTTGTTTATAAATATATCCCTGAATAGAAATACAAGGCAATTGGGCAAACCCAATGTGGCCATGTGAAAGGAAAAGAATGTTTGACAAATTATTCCAAGTAGTACCGTGTACAGAGGTTAAAGGGCGACCAGTGGGTGTACTATACCTAGACTTCAGGTATGCATTTGACAAGATGCCACCCCAAAGATGATAAAAGCATGACGTAGAATGTAAGATTTTGATGTGGGTAGAAGATTAGATAGCAAACGGGAAACATAGAAACATAGAAACATAGAAAATAGGTGCAGGAGTAGGCCATTCGGCCCTTCGAGCCTGCACCGCCATTCAATATGATCATGGCTGATCATCCAACTCAGTATTCTGTACCTGCCTTCTCTCCATACCCCCTGATCCCTTTAGCCACAAGGGCTACATCTAATGCCCTCTTAAATATAGCCAATGAACTGGCCTCAACTACCTTCTGTAGCAGAGAATTCCACAGATTCACCACTCTCTGTGTGAAAAATGTTTTTCTCATCTCGGTCCTAAAAGGCTTCCCCCTTATCTTTAAACTGTGACCCCTTGTTCTGGACTTCCCCAACATCGGGAACAATCTTCCTGCATCTAGCCTGTCCAACCCCTTAAGAATTTTGTACGTTTCTATAAAGATCCCCCCTCAATCTTCTAAATTCTAGCGAGTACAAGCTCCCCTCAAGGTTGTGTGCTCAGCCCGCTGCTGTTCACACTGCTCACACATGACTGTGCTGCCAGATTCAGGGACAACAGGATTATTAAATTCGCAGATGACACCACAGTGGTGGGACTCATCAGTCGAGAGGATGAAACAATGTACAGGGAGGAAATGAAACAACTAGTGGACTTGTGCGGCAACAACAACTTAGAATTAAACGTCGACAAAACCAAGGAGATGATTGTCGACTTCAGGAAGTCGCAGCCCAAACACACACCCCTCAACATCAGTGGCACCACGGTGGAGAGAGTGGAGAACATAAAGTTCCTCGGAGTGCAAATTACAGACAGTCTCACCCGGTCCAGGAACAACACTGGGATTGTCAAACGTGCCCCTCAGCAACTGCACTACCTGAGGAAACTCAAACAAGCCTCACTCCCCACCAACAGCCTCAGGACTTTTGACAGGGGCACGGTGGAGTCTGTACTCACGTACTGCGTTAGCATGTGGTACTCCAACTGCAACTGCTCAGACAGAAAGGCTCTGCAGAGGGTAGAGCGTGGAGCAGAAAGGATCATTGGCATCTCACTACCCTCGGTACAAGAACGGTTCCAGAGCCGATGCCTGAAAAAAGCAATGAGCATAGCAAAGGACAGACTGCACCCCCTCCACACATATCTGGATCTCCTGCCATCAGGCAAGAGGTACCGTAGCATCAAAGCCCGGGCAACCAGACTGTAAACAGCTTCCTTCCACAGGCTGTGAGGCTGCTAAACAGTCACTCCACCTGATTCTGCTGCTTTTTTGCACTGACAATTTAATAACAAACGCTGGCACTGGCCACTTAAATCAGCTGCTCTGGACAATTTATGACTGTTTTTTACTTGTATTATAACTTTGCTGGGTTTTCTTTACCTGCACTTTTAACTATTGTATTGTTTTTATCAGGAACTGGATTGTTTTTTTATTGTTTTTATTTATGTGTGAAATGTTTAAGCTTTATGTGCGATGCTCTGGTATTTCCTGGGAAACGTCTTCTCTTTTTGCATTCTACAACTGTTGCTTTGCAAGATGACTATAAAGGTTGATTGATTGATTGATTGAGTCTATCCAGTCTTTCTTCATATGAAAGTCCTGACTTCCCAGCAATCAGTCTGGTGAACCTTCTCAGTACTCCCTCTATGGCAAGAATGTCTTTCCTCAGATTAGGAGACCAAAACTGTACGTAATACTCCAGGTGTGGTCTCACCAAGACCCTGTACAATTGCAGTAGAACCTCCCTGCTCCTATACTCAAATCCTTTTGCTATGAATGCTAACATACCATTCGCTTTCTTCACAGCCTGCTGCACCTGCATGCCTACTTTCAATGACTGGTGTACCATGACACCCAGGTCTCATTGCATCTCCCCTTTTCCTAATCGGCCACCATTCAGATAATAGTCTACTTTCCTGTTTTTGCCACCAAAGTGGATAACCTAACATTTATCCACATTATGCTGCATCTGCCATGCATTTGCCCACTCACCCAGCCTATCCAAGTCACCTTGCAGCCTCCTAGCATCCTCCTCACAGCTAACACTGCCCCAGCTTCGTGTCATCCGCAAACTTGGAGATGTTGCATTCAATTCCCTCATCCAGATCATTAATATATATTGTAAATAGCTGGGGTCCCAGCACTGAGCCTTGCGGTACCTCACTAGTCACTGCCTGCCATTCTGAAAAGGGCCCGTTTACTCCTACACTTTGCTTCCTGTCTGCCAGCCAGTTCAGCAGAAAATGTTATATATATACTTTTTTTTTTCTCATTAACAAAAGTTATGAATGAAGAGCCCCCGGGATGGGTGCTGAGGTTTCAACTATTTATAGTACACATAAGTTGTTTGGAGTAACGTACCCGCAAATCGGTTGGTAAATTTGCTGATGGTACAAGGGGAGTTAGTAAAGTAAGTTGTGAAGATGCCATAGGAATCTATAAAAAGATAAAATAAGATTAAATGAGAACTTACCAGTTTAAAGTTTGAACTTGATTTTATGAGGAGTTACGATGAGCGATTACGCGAAGAAGGCCGTCAGTCGTCTTGCGCGTAAATCTTCAAAGCAGCGGTGTGGAATCACAGATAAGACATGTTGACCTAAAGATGGAAAGAATTGGAGAACTGGAACTACCAGATGACCTGATAATATGAGGGTTGGGAGCAGTGGGTACGTAATCGCTCATCGTAACTCCTCATAAAATCAAGATCAAACTTCAAACTGGTAAGTTCTCATTTAATCTTACTATTTTACTACAGAGTCACGTGAGTGACTACATGAAGATTTCAAAGCTCTGTGATTTCACGTCGGTTCGAATCCAGGCGTCACACACTGAATGGATTGACCATGGATGAGTGAGAAAAAATTAATGCATTCAGACATAACATAGTAAGGTTACAATACTGATGCTTTAATGTAAAAAGAAAAACAAAAATGATTGTGACCCCGTTCAACCTGGAGGGAAACTATAACCAGAATTCAAAATGGTATGTGCAAACACCCCTGGTCCGGTAATGGGTTTATTATAAAACCAGTGGAACATCCTTTTATTGCCCCATCCTGCTAGGAAAGTTGTCGAGGGGCACCTCCATAGCCCTTGCTGCTGATGTTGATGCAGCCCTGGTGGAATGAGATGTGTAAATGTCAGTATCCACTCCTGCAACTGCCAGTACCTCTTTTAGCCATCAGGAAATGGTTTGTGTTGATACCCTGTGGTGAGGTTTTTTGTGGCTGATTAGGACAACTAACTCTGAGCCTCTGAGGCTCCTGGTGACTGTAATGTACTGGTGCAAGTGTGCGACTACACATAGTTGTGGATCTTCGGGGTATGCCAAGAACTCAAGTCAGGGCCCTGGTACCCCCAGCCTGCTCTGTTTAACTAAATCATAAATGACGAAGGTTATGGTGTTAGCAGTGGTGGTCATGTTTTCCAGTCGCAGTTTATGCAAAGTCTGGACTCGTTGCGCCGTTACGAGTGCCATGAGCATGACCACCTTGAGGGTGAGCTTGGTTAAGGATAGTGCGGTGGCTGGGGCTCACTGACAAAGTAGTGTTAGCATCACGCTAACATCCCATGTGTCGGTATACCGTGGCCTGGGGGGTATAGTGTTGTATATGCCCTTCATGAACCTGGTAATAAGGGGATGCATTCCCACCGGGTGGGCCCCCATTCCCAGCACTAAATATGAGGACAGTACACTCCTGGCGCTGTTGATGGCACTGTAGCCTAATTTATGGTCATAATATAAGTTTGACAGAAACTCCAGTATGTCCGTGATGCACACTGTGTCATATGTGATGTTGGTGGCCTGGCAATATGTCTCCCACTTCTTGACATGAGAGACGTACTGCTTTTGTGTACTGTCCCTCCAGGCCGCTGTAATTACATCCACTGTTCGATCAGCCAGTCCGAGTCCCAGGAATGGTCTCCTCAGAATCTGCAAACCAATAAATTGATTTGGTCATGTAGCGGATGATGGCTCCCCGTTACTGGGTGTACCAGCAGATCCCTGCTGTTGGGGACAGCCATTAAAGGCTGTGCCATAATTCCCAGGACTAGTGGGAACCAAGATTGCATAGGCCAATCTGGCACTACCAAAATGCCTGTGGCATTGTCTTGCTTTATTTTGACCAAGCATCGGCTGATGAGGCAAAATGGAGGGAAAACATACAAGAACATTCCTCCGCAACGCAGTGTGAACGCATTGACTGCCACTGCCCCTGAGTCTGGCTCCCATGAGATATATTTGGGTAACTGATGATTTAATCTGGAGGCAAACAAGTCAATATCTGGCATGCCATGTCGGGTAACTACATGATTCAACATCCATTCTGTGTTGTCATTGAATTTTCGTGATCTAGAGTCCGCCACCATATTATATCTACCTGGTAGGTAAATAGCCGTGACCCAAATGTTCCTTGCAACACACCAATGCCAAAGGAGGTTTTCCAATCATTTATTCCACTCATGTGATTGACATACGCCACCGCCGCGGTGTTGCCAATCTGTAGTTGAACATGCACATGAGGCATATTGCTGCAATAAGCCTTTAAACCATACAGTGCTCCCAACAATTCTAAGTAGTTAATACCATATTGCTGTAGTATAAAGGACTCCTGCATAATCCATCTGCCCCCGCAGCTGGAGATGATATCTGTTGCTCCACAGCCCAGGCCACTTGCATCGGTTTGTAATATTACCAATGGTGTAGCAATTTGAATTTTCTTAGAGCAGTGATGTATATTCGTAGCACGCCAGTGAAATTCATGGCGTCTGGTGGTAATTGCATTTGTGCCCCAAATTGGCCTGCATGCGATTTGAGAGCCCATTCCTTTGCACATTGTACATTTTGGTAGTGCAAAGGTCCGAAGCGTACAGCTGGAAAGGCTGCCACAGCTTGCCAATTACACGTGCTACTTTTTTGATTGTTGGCCGCTGGTTTGCAATTAGTTTATTGCAGGCTTCCATCAAGTCTGATTGCTTACCACTTGGCAGTGTCACCGACATTTGAATTGAGTTAATTGTGAACCCCTGGTAATCAATTACCCTAATTGGAGTCAATTTTTACTTAACTGGATGGATTAGGAATCCCAACCTCTCAAACAGGAGTTTGGTAGCTGACACAGATGATTCTGCTGATTCCTTTGTTTGCCCAATTATTAGAATGTCATCCAAATAAGCCATCACCAGGTGGTTCTGAGCTCGTGGTAGTCCCAGAACTGGTTTTAGTAATTTTGTAAAAAGTCTGGGAGCTGAAGTCAGTCCATTAGGCAATGCTTTGAATTGCCACATCTGCCCCAGCTAAATTTCAAATATCTCCTGTGTTCCCTGTGAATAGGTACTGAGTAGTATGCATATTTTAGGTCCATGCAAGCCATATAAAATCCTTTGGAAACCAGCTGGATGGCTGTGCCAAAATTGTCCATTTTAAAATGTTTATGCTGCACATGGGTATTGAGTTCCGTCAAGACCAGGATTATACGACTTCCTCCATCCTTCTTTCGCTTGGGGAAAATACAAATTAGATACAAATTGGTGTGATTCCTGGTTCGACCTCTGAATCACCCCTTTTGTATGTAAAGCCAGAATTTCAGCTTGTACCTCAAATCTTTCCTGTTGTGGAAACATATAAGTGTGGTTTGGTAAATTTTGTGTGAGTGGTGATGAGTCAAGAAGGAACTCAATTTTAAACCCTTGTACACTGTGCAGTATGAACAGGTCTGCTGTGATCCAATTCCATTCACTCAAAAAATGTCGCAGCCTCCCTACAACTTGTAAGTTAGAGATGTGTACGTTGTCCCACAAGGAACTATATTCTCCTACCTTCGACGTTACTGCCTGTGTGGTCCTGGCTTCCGTCCTCATGCCTTGGGACAGCTGGAGTCTTCCACCTGTCCCAGAGCCCCTAGGCTGGTTTCGCTTGGTGTTGAAGGCAGCATAGGGGTGGCCCCGTTGTGATGAGCTCCTGGGTGTAGTTGGGGCTTGGCTCATGAGGCGTATGGTCTTGGCCTCGTCATCCAGCTCTCGGACCTGCTTCGGCAGGTCTGCCCCAAAGAGGTAGTTGGCCGGCTGGACATTGCTGGCCTTGCGCAGCACCGTAAATTTTGGGTTGAGTGCCGGCCGTATGGCGTTTTTACGCAGACAGTTGATCTCAAACAGGGCATTACAGAGGAGCCCCACAGCGTCCTGCTGTGTCTCCGTCAGTGGCCCACCATCTATGGACCTAGCAAAAGCTGTTACGCCTGAGGCCAGTAGTTTTAAGATTTTTTGGAGTTTAACCTCCTGGGCTCTTACCCCAGCTCCAATATGGCCCCAGATGGCATGATTGACGGGCGGCACATTGAGGGAGGCACAGTTGGCAGGTGTATTGTATTGGCCAGTGGTCTCCTCCATAACCAGGTCCTTGAGCTGGGGCGAGGCCAGGTAATTAATGGTGGTGGCCAGCTCTTCATCCAAGGGTGCTCCGGTTGGGGTAGGAATGGCGAATTTAGACGCCAATAGAGGCACTTCTGCCCCTTGGCCCCTTGAGTGTTTCCCTGATGTGCCTCCCTGCTCTGAGTCAGGATACTGACTCCGGGTACTCCCCTCTACAGAGAGGGAGACACGTCGCAGCCCTGTGGAAGGTGCTACTAGCGCGGGCTCCCATGGAGACCTGGGCTGATACTGCTCCCTCCTCTGGAGCAGATCAGTCAGGAGCCACCTCTCCAACAGGTGTTCCATCTGGGAAAGGTGCCCGCAGACGCTTCCCAGTGTGGGAGGTGATCCCTCCAGCCTGGACTCGTCTGAGTCTACGGGCCTGGCAGACTTGTGGTTGGCCTTGCGCCCCGGCGGGACTGCCACGGTGCTCTCCTGAAGCATCAAGTCTGCTGCCGCTTGTTCCACCGCCTGCGGCCTGGAAGGTGACACGCACAGTCGCCCACTACCCGCAGCTCCGCGGTCTTCCATAGCCGGCTTTGCAGACCGTCTCCTCACCTTCGACATGGTAGGTTCGTTCTGTTGGTAGAAACTAGACAAACGAGCCTGCCAAAAACGTTCACAAAGTAACTTTTAAAATACACTTACCTCGGTATTTAAAACTTACTGCTGGAAAGACGCACTCGCCTGCCAGTCAGTCGTTGGTGCAAGCTTCAAACGTAATGACGCGCATGATGACTGCCAGCCTTCTTCACGTAGTCACTCACGTGACTCCGAAGTAAAATAAGCAAATTTGGAACTACCCATTTTGGCAGGAAAAATAAAATATATATTTTTTAAATGATGAGATTGCTGATTTGCAAAATGTTGATATTCAAGCACTTCAAGTAATCTGTTAAGCAAACAAAATGATACTGTTTATGAGGAGGTTATGCTTTTGCTGAAAGGACCGCAGGAAATCAAGGGTTATGAGGATCAGGCTGTTAATCACTGAGGTTCATGATCAGATTATTGGTAATTCAACAAATGAAAGAGTGTGTCTGAGAGAGGAAATTGAATATAAATAGTTCTATGTTTGACTACCATTATGATCAGAATGGTGTCCATTTATTCCTTGAGTGTATTATGGTTCAATGTAAGTAGTGACAAAGTCAGCTGGAGTACTGGGCACCAGGTAAAGGATGTAATGGTCTTTGATGGTAATGGCCATGTTCACTCAGAAAGTACATTTGGGCCATTAATCAAAGGATACAAGCAGAATTGGTGTTCGACTAGGTTGATACCTCTCAATGACTGACAATGCATCATGTACTTGTAATAATGAGAAATGCACAGTTACTGAGAACAATACTAGATAAGTACACAAGATAATTATAGCTGAAAGTATTTTGAGAAGAAACCTATCTTTTGGTTGTGGTTTGGAAGGGCAACATCATCTTATTTCCAGAAGATATTACAGATATGCAAGAATATCATCTTGGTCTTCATATATCAAAAATATGAAGAGAAGTGCAGATGTCAGCATACACGATGGGGAAAGGCATCAAGCAATTGAAAGCAATGAAAGATTTTACTTCGGAGTCACGTGAGCGACTACGTGAAGAACCCCGTCCAGCCACACGTGAGTCATTACGTCAGACACATTGGTGCAGGCGACCGGTTGTAGCAGCAGACCTCCTCCAAGCGATAAGTTTAAAACGCAAGGTAGGTTTTTAATACTTTTCCTGTGGTCGCTTTCTGCATTGGCGGTAAAGATTTACACAGTTGAGAATGATGCAGAAAGTTAAAAAGGTGACGGCGAGGCGATCCAGGGGAAAAAGTTTGGAGGACCGTGAGAGTGCGGGTAGCGGATGCCCGCCTAGGTCACCAAGTCCGTCGCCAGCAAGGGGGTTAGCGGCACCAGATCCGCTGCCTGTGAACAGCATTGCCACGCCGGTAGGGCGCAAGGCTACTACAAAATCTAATAGGCCCGTTGACCCAGAGTCGGGCCTAGAGGTTTTACCTCCGCAAGGAGAGACCGTTTGCTCATGGTTCTCCCAGATCGAGATCTTATTGCAAAAGATGCTCGATAGGAACGCACTCCGGGAGGAGGAGTGGGGTCCACGCCAGGCTGTTGGAGAGCCTGTGTCAGCAGCACCTGAAATAGGGCTGCATGACTACCCATCCTTTGAGGAGGAGGGTATTCCGGCTCAGCAATATACTGATGCCGAATCAGTGGCTGGTCAGAGCCACAAGGGAGTAGAACAACAAGAGCTAATAGCAAATATAGCTGAAAATGTTGCAGTCCCCAGAGAAGCAGGGGAGCCATTAGGGGAAGAGTTGGCAGCTGCTATCCAGTACATGCTCTCCCATCAGCTTCAAGAGCTAGCAATGGAAGAGGCTGCCAAAAAATATGAAGCCCCAGTTAACTATGGATTATTAAAAGTGCCAATGGTTAACCATCTTATATGGACACAATCGGGGGTTACAGCAAGGGCGCAGGAGTTAAAATTCCAAAAAGTGCTCAAGTTGCTCTCAGCAGGACTCACTGCTTTTGCAACAATGGTGAACAAAGGGCACATGACAGAAGCCCATCTGGATGCACTGGGACTCCTGTGCAGTGCATTTTTTTAAATTAATAATTTACAAAGGAGTGCCAACGCCCAGCCATCAATCCAAAACTTGCAGCACTATGCAAACCAAGCAGCGCACAACCGCCTAACCTTTTGTTTTGAGAGGACCTCGCAAAGCGAGTCAAGGAACTGCACGAGGACACAAAAACCATAGGCCTCATCAAAACAAGTGGCAAAACAGGCAAGAGGGTTTCCCCTATCGGCGGGGTACCATGACAGACGCTGGTGAAGGGACGAGCTATTCAGTCTCACACACACGCAGCTGGCAGCCTGCCACAGGCACAAGGGGAAGGACGCATTTCCATACAAGGGGCCGGGGGCAACAAGCACAGTCAGGACATGTGCAGGTGACAGATTTTGCTCCTAAGGAATACAAATTAAGAGAAAAAGATATTCAAATTGGGGGCAGATTACACTCATTTCTCAAACAATAGTAGGAGATAACATTAGATTCATTTACATTGGGCAGTATAGACAGGGTTAAAATTAAATTCTACCCTACTGTGTGTCTACCCATTCAACATGTTCCACGTCGAACATTTATATTTTCACAAGAAGCGAATATGCAGATACAGGCAGAAAACATATTACACAAAAAAGGGGTCATTGAGAAGTCAGTTCGTCAAACCCGTCAGTTTGTGTCAACTGACGGGTTTTCCTAGGTCTAAAAAGACTGGGGGATGTAGAGTCATTCTGGACCTGATGAGCTTGAACCCCTTTGTACATTATAGGCATTTCAAAATGGAAAAGTTTTCTACTGCTAAACAGCTGGTTTCCAAAGGGTGTTATATGGCCAGCATTGATTTAAAGGATGCATATTACTCGGTATCTGTTCATTGTGATGATAGGAGGTATTTGAATTTTACCCGGATGAGTCAGTTATGGCAATTCAAAGCATTGCCTAATGGATTAACCTCAGCTCCCAGATTATTTACCAAATTGTTGAAATCTGTTCTAGGACTACTCAGAGCTTGTTGTAATGGGTTATTTGGATGATATCTTAATTATCGGGAAGACTTGGAATGCAATTGAATTATCTGTTTCAGTTGTTAAACTCACTTTTGAGCGATTGGGGTTCATCATTCATCCAGATAAATCTAAATTATCACCAATTAAAATTATTGATTACTTGGGCTTTACCATTAATTCAGATCACATGCTAGTGACTTTGCCCAGGGACAAAATGCAGCAGTTAGTTGAAGGTTGTATCAACCTCCTTAGTGAGCAACGACCTTCAATTAGACAAGTGTCCAGTTTAATTGGGAAATTGGTGGCTGCTTTCCCAGCTGTGCAGTTTGGACCTCTGCATTATCAACACTTACAATGAGCAAAAGAACAGGCACTGAGGACACATGCGGGTCACTTTGACAGGCCCATGGGATTGTCAGCGGAAGCTATTTCAGAAATACAGTGGTGGATCATAAATGTCTCATAAAGTTAGAGGGAAGTTTTGGTTGAACCATCTTCTATAATCTTACAGACAGATGTTAGTGCTCTAGGTTGGGGTACTATGGATATGTCCTGCAGTTGTGGAGGCAGATGGAATAGTGATGAGATATCCCTTCTGCAATTGAGCGGGATCAATTATTTAGAGCTTTTGGGAACCTTGTATGGGCTTAAAGCTTATTGCTCTGCCAAGAGTCACTTGCATGTGCAGGTTCAAATTGACAACACTACAGCAGTGGCATATGTCAACCACTTGGATGGAGTCAAGTCGCAATCTTGTGACAGATTGGCTTATCATATCTGGGGCTGGTGCATTGACAAAAACATCTGGCTTTCAGCAATCTATTTACCAGGTAGTTTCAACACAGTAGCTGACATTAGGTCACGCCAATTCAATGATAACATAGAATGGATGTTAAATCAGGACACATTTAATCAGGTGGTTGCTCGATATGGAATGCCAAATATTGACTTGTTTGCATCTAGACTGAACCATCAATTGCCCAAATATGTTTCATGGGAACCAGATCCTGGCGCAGCAGCAGTGGATGCATTCTTGCTGCATTGGGGTGGAATGTTTTTATATGCATTTCCCCCATTCTGTTTCATCAGTCGATGCCTGCAAAAAATCAAGCAGGACTGCGCTTCAGGCGTATTGGTAGTGCCAGATAGGCCTACTCAGCCATGGTTCCCTCTCGTATTGCAGATGGCTATTCAGCCTCATATGATTATTCCCAAACATAAATACCTACTGGTGAACCCGGTAACTCGCGATCAACATCCTTTACATGATCGTATTGATCTGTTAATTTGCAGATTTTAAGAAGGCCATACCTGAGGAGAGGACTGTGGATGTTCGCACCGTGAATGTTCTCACGTTGGCCTGCATGGATAGTACCCAGAAGTACATCACCTCGATAAGGAAGTGGGATTCTGCTTACAGCAGAATATCTCATATCAGACTGCAGGCATCCCAGACGTGCTGGAGTTCTTGTCCATTCTTTACTTTGATAAAACATTAAGCTATAGTGTGATTAATACAGCCATAAGTGCTCTGTCTTCTTATTTGCCAATGGTGTCAGAGTTGCATTCAGTAGGGACACATCCATTAGTCTCTAGATTTATGAAGGGAGTTTTTAATTCTAATCCTCCTAGACCGAGGTATTCGGGTATTTGGAAAGTTCTTATGCTCCTTTGCCAGTGGACTCCTGCTACAGTCTTATCTCTAGCCAAACTAACCATGAAGGTGGTCATGCTTATGGCGTTGGTATCAGCCCAACGTGTGCAGACATTGCAGAAGCTATAGCTTGACAGGATGGAGGTATCGGCAGATGCCATAACTTTTTATGTTTATGATCTGCTCAAACAGAGTAGAATAGGCATGACAGGATGTAAAATTGTTTTTGTCAGCATACCCCAAAGATGCTTGTCTGTGTGTAGTATCATATTTGTCTCATTACATTGAGGCTGCCAGAGTCCTAAGAGGAACAGAATCACCATTATTTATTAGCCACAAAAAAACACACAGTAAGGTGTCGATGCAAACAATTTCAAGGTGGCTAAAGCAGGTTCTGGGAAGTGCTGGGATTGATACTGATAAATTTAATTCTCATTCTACCAGAATATAGGTAGAATCATTCTACCAGAGTACAGGATATAGACCATATCCTCTCAGCTGCAGTGTGGTCCAGGAAGCTGACCTTCCAGAAATTTTACAATAAGCCAATTGCAAGGCTGGGGGTATTTGCTGAGTGTTTTAAGTTTGGTTATATAGTTTCCCCATGAGATAGAGGGGTTGCTATTGTTTATCATTGTAATCAACCGTTATTTCATTAAAACAGTGTTATGATTGATGCATTATTGATTATTTAATTATGTTGAGTCAATTAATGCAGTGAGAGGCCGGATTTGAATCTGTGGCATGAAATCACAGAGCTTTGAAATCTTCATGTAGTCACTCACGTGACTCCGAAGTAAAATAGTAAGATTAAATGAGAACTTACCAGTTTGAAGTTTGATCTTCATTTTATGAGGAGTTACGATGAGGGACTACTTACCCTCCACTCCCAACCCTCATAAATGTCATCTGATAGTTCTAGTCTTCTGTTATCTTACTATTATACTTCAGTCACTATTACCTGTGATTTCACACTGCTGCTTTGAAGATTGACGCACGTGCGGCTGGACGGTTTTCTTCACGTAATCCCTCATCGTAATTCCTCATACAATAAAGATCAAACTTCAAACTGGTAAGTTCTTGTTTAATATTACTATTTTGGTGACAAAGATGCAAGCTTGAATATTTTAAATATTTAACTCCTAATCTCTTAGTAATGAGTCCACTGAGAGACCTCATTTCCAAAATGTCTGCAATACATTCTCTCCTGTCACCATCAGTTCCCAGCAGTCCCCTGTGCAGCACCAGCAGATACATTGTGCATTGCAAACCAACTCAATTTACCCAGTATAGACACAAAAAGCAGGAGTAACTCAACACAACAGGCAGCATCTCACAGCTTCACTTACCCAGTTGCATAATGTGCCTGCAGCAGGTTAAAGCAACTGCATATACAGGTCCAATTCAAATGAGTGAAGAAAATAAGTTATGGGTTTTTTTATTTTACTTTTTGGCCTGTCCCACGTAGGTGACTATTTCGGCGAGTGCAGGAGACTCTGCGCTTGCCACATGGTTGCCACATGTTTGCTGATGGTCTCTGGTGAGTCTCCTTCATGGTTGCGAGGAGTTCCCGAATTCTGGGAACTAGTCGCGGCCTCAGTATGGTCGCCGCAAATTTTTCAACGTTTGGTCGCCATGGAGATAATTAATAATCCTGTTGTCGTAGGAGAAATGAAATGAAATGCCTTTATTTGTCATTGTAAGCACTACATACAACAAAATTGTTGTTGCCACTCCATTGGTGCATAATATACAAACATAAAAACACAGGACACAATTTAAAAACAATGTTAAAAACTAGGTATTAAAATAATTAAGTAATCAGTACTGTACATGGTGATAGTAAAAGTTCAAGGTGGGTAGCAGCATGGAGAGTGCAGCATGAATAATACTCAGTGTTTTTTCATGTTGAGTGTGAAGATTGCTTTGGGAAAGAAACTGTCTCTGAGTCTGGAGTTGCATGTTTTGGCTGACCTGTAACGCCTGCCAGAGGGCAACAGTTCAAAAAGGTGGTGACCAGGGTGTGTTGAGTCTTTGTGGTTGAGGTACAGTTATAGTGGGGTCGCCATGTAGTTGTAGGTAGTTTTAGTTAATCGTCTTTGCTGACCGGTCATTTTCATTGGCTCATTGGGGGAAAAAAACGTAAGAAGTAGTTTTCAGAACCAAGGATAACTGACCAGTAATGTTAAATGTCTGCCGAACTTCATAGCTATGTATCTCTGGTTTATTAAATATTGTCTGGCTTCTTAAAAGTTGTCTCCACTCCTTCTCCCCCCTTCTCCCTTCCTTCTCCCCCCTCCTCCCTCTCCCCCCCCCCCTTTTAAAGGACTTACCGTACACTGTGCTAGCCGTCTTAATTACAGCGCCAACTTTCCTGTTCATTGTGGTGTGTGTCTGTATCACCGTAGCTTTGCACCGTGTGAATTTCAGACAGCGCTCCCCCCGCATGCCCTGGCCCCCGCCTTTGCCGTGTGTGCATGTGTGAGTGTGTGCATGTGTGCGTGTGTGTGTGTGAGTGTGTGTGTGCATGTGTGCGTGTGCGCGCATGTGTGTGCGTAAGTGTTCCACTCTGACAGTCACCGTTCCAGTTCCCAGTTTTTCAGGCGACTGCTGGCAACTTGACAGTCGCCTGCAGTCCGCTGAAAAATCGCCTAAGTGGGACAGGCCCATTAGTTTCAATGTTTCTAATTGTTTTGTTTGAGTCACAGTCATACAGCTGTACAACATGGAAGCAGGCCTTCGGTCCATCTTGCCTGTGCCAACCAAGTTGGCATACTGAGCAAGTCTCATTTGCCTGCATTTAGCCCAGAACCCTCTAAACTTCCTGACTATTTATCAGTCCAAATGTCTCATGAAAGTTGCAATTGTATCTGCTCCTATAGCTTCCTCTGGCAGCTCTATCCAGATGCAAACCTCCAGGTAAAGAGATTGTGTAAATGGACGCCAGAATCAGTACGTGATTCAAATACATCTTTAATCAGCACTGAAACTTAACAACATAAAGGATGGTTAGTTGTCAGTACATCCTGGCTGCTCCAACTGCCCGTGCTGGAAAGAAGTGTTAGTATAAGTATTACAGTGGGGTGGAGTTAGAGATGCTGGCCTGTGTGTGATTGGTTAACATGCAACATCAATCTACATCCTTCCCCCTAAAGAATAAGTGTGGAAGAGCACCCATACCATGGAGTTAAACATACTCGCCATATCTGTCTGGTGGTCTACTAACACGGCCCGAGCATGTGCGGACCAAACCCTCCCCCCCTTCACCTGAAAGAGAACCAGGAGGCAAGAATGACGCGGTGGAGGCTTGTGGTGACCGAAAGGGGAAACATGCGGTGGGAGAGGCCCCGTGGCTAGTGGAGATCGCGGGATGTGGAGGGGTGCAAGGCATGCGAGGACGAGTGGGAGACATTGCAAAAGGCGGTTGGAACTGGAGCGGCGGAGTATAGGGACCAGCAGGCGGTGGTCGAGGCTCCCTCACAGCAAGCAGGTGTTGTCGACTTCTCCGGTATACCGCTCCCTCACAGTCTACAAGGTAAGACCGTGGCTCGTCAGTCGGGTTGACAACAGTGCCCAGACGGGAATGTCCAGTTGAAGTTCGTAGACAGATGACCTGGCCCGGCAGTAGAGGCTTGAGTGGTCTGCTGGAACTGTCGTATGACCGTTTCTGGATGTCATGCTTCTCTTGGAGACATTTCTGGATAGTAACAGGCTTCAGCACCTGAGGGACCAGTTGTTGTTGTGTGATGGGGACCGGAGGCCTCGTCAATCTCGACATCAGTCTGGTCTCCAATTGGAGGCGTGGGTTCGTATCCCACTTCTGACGCCATGTAAACAGACACCAGACTCAGTATGTGATTCAAATACATCTTTAATCAGCACTGAAACTTAACAGCATAAAGAATGGTTAGTTGTCAGTACATCCCGGCTGCTCAGACTGCCCGTGCTGGAAACAAGTGTTAGTATAAGTATTACAGTGGGGTGGAGTTAGAGATGCTGGCTTGTGTGTGATGGGTTAACATGCAACATCAATCTACAGATTGCCCTTGCGGTTCCTCTTTAATCTCTCCCCTCTCACCTTAAGCCTATGCCTTTTAACTGTAGAATCCTCGACGCTGGGAAAAGACTATAAGCATTCATTTTATTCATGCCCCTCATGATTTTGTGCACTTCAATAAGGTCACCCCTCACCCTTTTTTGTTCCATAAGAAAAGGGCCTGGCCAATTCAACCTCCCCTAGAACTAAAGTTCACAAGCTCAGGTAACATATTGGTGAGTCTCATTGCACATTTTCCAACTTAATGCTTCCTTCCCACAGCTAGGTTCCCACACAGCACCCAAGTGTGGTCTCACCAACAGCTTGTACAGCTGCATCATGATGTTCCAACTTTTGAACTCTATACCATTCCCAATGAAGGCAAGAATGCGAAAGGTTTCTTCACCATGCTATCCATCTGATTCACCACTTTCAGGGAACTATGAACCTGTACTACCAGATTTCTCTGTTCTGCAACGCTCTCCAAGGCTCTACTTTTTACTGTGCAAGAATTGCCATAGTACATCAGATCAAATTGCAACATCTCACACTTGTCAGAGTTAAATGTTATTTGCCATTCCTTGGCCCACCTACCCAACTAATCTAGATCATGTTCTAAACTTAAATATCTCTGGCCTTTTAGGTCAACTATCCGCCTATCAAAATCCCCCACACCTCTGTCGATCTACTACCTGCCATGCTTTGTCCTCCTTTTACCATGTTCCAGCTTTCTTCCCCCCCCCCCCCCTCAATCAGTTTGAAGAAGGGCCCTAACCTGAAACATCAGCTATCCATATTCTCCAGTTACTCAAGCACTTTTTGTCCATTAATACAATCTATGGAAGTTCACAAACAGTTTGCTATTATGTGAGCATGACAAATTTGTTGAAAATGAGGCACATGTTCCCTCAACATCCTAACGGTAAGCAGTTTGGAGATTTCTGCAGTTTGGAGATTTCTGCAGTTTGGAGATTTCTGCATGTTGATTTGAGGGAATTAATGCACATGTTGGAAAAAACATCCATCAAGTCTTCAGAATTCGGGAGGTGATGAATGATAAATGTTAGTTAGGGGAATGACATTGAATGCAGTATTGGAATGGGTGAACAGATATGCTGAGCAAATAGATCTCACTAAGATCAACCAAGGAATTTGACTGAGTGAATCACAATTTATTTCCATTTATTAGATAATGCATTATGTTTTGGCTGATTTTGGACTTTTTTTTCATTCCCTATTTTTATCCCAAGAACCACAGGTGCCCATATTCTTCAACTAAGTATAGCAAAAAATTGTTTTTGACAAGCTGATTTTGTTGAAAGAAAATCTCATTCTCATTAGGCTACTGCATTAGCTGTGTGTAAACTCATTTCAGAATCCTGACAGTCCACATCATAACACCTAAAATAATTTACATTTCAATGCAGATTCTGAGAGTGAAATATCACGGCCTGTTGAAATGGTCTTCGAGGCACTTGAACACCTGAAGAAGCAAATTGAAGAGCTTGCCTGCATCACTGTGCATCATATCTTTCTATTAAAGACAGATCCTTTCTACTACTTACACATGGCATTTCTTTCTCAATAATATACTTATTTCCATATTCAAGGTCTAACAAACAACTGTAACATAGTGGACAGGAAAGACCTTTAACCCTTTAGCAGCTGTGTCCCCTGGGCAATTCAATTTACGACCACAGTTAAAAGTTTTGATTGAAATATATTCATAAATAAGCTTGCACTAGCATCTCATTTGCACTCACTCTCTTTGTAATTCCATACTTTATAATTCTATAATTTCTTATGCATAGGTCTTGCATGAAGGAATTGTTTGATTTTCACATAATCAGACTACCAACATGGTCAGACACGTGCACATTAATTCAATCTTTATCCCATTGCTGTTTTGATTACTATTGCAGAGCTACCTTACAATGAAGGCTTTATATTTCATATAGAATATGATAGAAATTATTTTGGACTGTCAAAAATCTTTTCTTTTTACATGGCAACATATAACTAAAAAATTACTATGTGCAGTCATTGGATTTTATTTTAATAGGAGATTGAGCTATGTATGTATAAATATTGGTGCACCAATACCACAGAGTAATTTTACCATTTGCCTTCATGAAAAAATCAAAACTAAATACGATAGACACTCTCCTACTGGAGTTAAATGAAAGCAAGTTTATCTGAGTCAGGTTAATGTATGGTGGGGGTTCAACCTGTGGGTTAGATTTGATCCAGTCTATGGAAAATCATGCGTCAATTACAAGGTTGGATTCTATTCAAATTGTCCAGATGGAATCATAAACTAAAAATGAAGCTCAAAAACTTTATACAAAATTATTTAAATTCATATATTACATAGCAACCTTGACCTCACTCGTTTGCATATTATCACATGCATTCTTTCATATTTCGTTTTGGCTTTCTCCTCTGTTCAGAGTTCTGGTTTAACAGATTGAGAAAGCAATGCTCTAATGGCTAACATTTCTGACATTGATATAAGATGACTAACTAGTCATAACCTTCAATAGATTTACCATTCAAAGTACGTTATAAAGTACATACTTTGCAATTATACCTCCCTTATGATATTGTAGAGAGAAGTCGTTTTCCTGGCCATACCAAACGAAAGCAAAATAAACTGCTTCCCAAAATAATCAATCTTCTTGAAGTAAATGATCAATAAATAAAAGCTTTAATTAGAGGACAATTCCAGTGCCATCTTCTAACACTCTATAATACTCCCTGTGAAGTAATCCAGCTGCTTCAACAGTGGCAGCTATCAGATAGATATCTAAACCTTTAACATAGCTCTTCTTTACATTTAAAACAGAAAAAAAAATCTTCGTCATTGGCAACAAAGAGGAATTGTCAAGCTCAGCAGTTTTATTGTTCTGATTAAAATATTTATTATAGAATTCAAGTATCAAATGCGTTATAATATTTTCACCATTCTCAAAATGATGTTGAAAAGCTGTCATTGATTTTTCTGTTATATGTGCAATTATAAAGTTTACATCTTATTCACTACAATCCATAGTCTTACTTGATTATATCTGTCTCTCTTTAAATAGTGATGGAACAAAATTTATTACACTGAGGTTCATATGTATTTCATTTAAGTAAAACAATATTGACATACAGTATGATGTGTGACATATAGTAAATACAGTAGTAACAGGATTCTTATTAGCATTTAGATTACTGGGTGACTAAATTCAAATGAGCTTGTTAACAGGAGATTATTTTTGTGACTTTGGTGCTGAAATTCCTTCTGCTGCTTGAAGCATTGCAGAAAATAATTCAGTAGCTAATATTGGAACTTTATCAATGTTCTATTGTGAACATAATAAAGATTTGCATGAATACATACAGTGCACATTAATAGCCTCAGAATAAATCAAATAAGTAGCTTTATAGGAATCCAAAAGATTATTTATTAATATTTTTGCTGTGCAACATTAAAAAACATCATTGACATCATTAGAAACCATGGCTGTCTTATTTTGGCAAACCCTCACAACATATTAATTCATTTAAAGAGGGTTGAAAATGTCTGAAAGCTAGGATTTTTTTGGAAAGAACATTAAATTATTTGATAGTTAATGGTGTTAAGTCAGTGATTTGCAGATAAATTATCCTTAATATCTTCCAATTAAAAAATAAACTAAATGCATTTTGTTCCTTGCTAAAAGCTGAAGCCTGTTTGGCAGCATACAGTGATCTCATTTTCCATGTATATTTTGATTAATACTTTGCTGGATAATCTGTACCGCGTGGTCTAGGTTCACTAACCTTCCCGTAAAATAATGAGCTTTCAAGAATAAAAAATATGCCAGATATATAGTTGTACATTCTGAGCAGCTCTGAACATATTCAAATGAAATGGGAAAATGAAGTCTTCACAGAGTAAATTTGCTAGAAAGCGAAACTTGCTGCTCTCAATTTGTATTTAGCTGTCAGTGTCTGGTGCTAATGATTGGACAAGCCATCAACCTTTTGCATATGTTTTCTATAAATACCTGATCTTCTGTGACTCAGCTGACATATAACTATGCAGCAACATTGGTCTCGGGGGACTGAAGCAGCAAATTGGGATACAGCCAATACCAGTTCAAATGCCCACAGTGCATTTGCCAAATAATATCCTCGGGATAACAATAGGCGTTACTACTAAAATCATCTCAAATATTTTAGAAAACATCTCTTGATTTACCTGCTAATGTCAGGAGAATAACATTTCAGTCAAAACCTGGGTTACACACAGCAATAATTGTTGCATATATTTGACACATAACCCTTGGCATTTCAAAAGGGAAAAAAAATGAAACAATCAAAAGGATCATACTTAAGCTATCTGCAGTATTGAAGACTGATGAAATTTCCTCCTGGCTAGGATAATTATTTTTTCTTTGACTTCCTATATTAGAATTAAAAAGCCAACCCGTTCTTCTATTTAAATACCATATGTAATATTTTGTTCTAACAAACACTGACATAATTTTACATTCTGGGCAAATAATATCTTTCAGTGAGACCGGCATCAAGATGACAAAACAGTATTTTGATTAAACATTAATCTGAATTTAAAAAAAAGTTGCCTGCTCTAGGTTATATAGTGTTCATTTACTTGGTAACAAAATTCTCAATTTCACCATTTCATTTCATAGATTGAGATGCTACATACAATTAGAACAAAAATATACAATGCCATTAGGGATTTAGAATGTCATCATATCATAAAGTTAATTGAACACTGTTGGTTGAGGGTTTTATTTTTTTCTAGCATTTATATATCTGGTTTTAGAATATTTACTTGTAAACCTCTGTCAAATTTTTACACGTTTCAATGACATTACTTCTCATTCTTTGAAACTCAAAGACCCACTCCCCCTCAGGATAAAAATCTCACAATCTAAGAATCAATCTGATAAGCCACAGCGACTGTCTTTATCACATGTATGTTCTTCCTTCACTAAACACAAAATGCTGGAGTAACTCAGACTGAAGGAGGACCCTGAAACCCTGCCTATCCATTCCTTCCACAGATGCTGCCTGCCCCACTGAGTTACTTCAGCACTTTGTGTTTTACTTAAGATTCCAGCATCTGCGCTTCCTAGTGCTTCTATGTCCTTTGTAATGAATTGAAGACAAGACCTGTACAAAATGTTCCAAATCTAATCTGACCAAGTAATTTAGATGTGCACTATGATGTCTTTATTCCTGTATTGAAAAACTCTTGCAAAAAGACCAATAATAATTGTTTGTCAGAACTGCAGGCTAACTTTCAGTATAATTTGCTGGATATTTTACATAGATATTCAGATTGATTATTAGGACTGGATGTTACAATCCCTAAGATTTCACTACAATTGACATTCTTGGGTATGACCACCAGGTGAACTTTGCTAACAATCAGAGACATCTTCAGTTCTGTACCTCAACGTCACTGGGTGTTTCAGCCTTTTATCACAAGACACCCTCAGTCGAGGCATGCCCACCACAGGTTGATCAGACATGGGTGTGTGTCTTATTGCTAGTCTAGAAGCTAGAAGATCTTCATTAGGACATTTAGTCATCCACTTGGAATTTTAATTATATTCCTTTATCCATGCTGCCTAGGCAACTGAATATTGCTACATTTCAGTTTTCCAGCATATGTGTTATTTTGCTTTTGGTTAAGCATGTTATCGTACATGTTAAGCTTGGCCTGCTGTTACATTCATGAGCAGCCCTCTCATACCTAAATGTTTTGATTGTGCAGACCCTACATTGAAGATCCCCTCTGCTGCACTGAGTTCCAGGATCTGAACTGGTGACTGGACCTCCTTCACTCTTTTGTTCCTCAACAGCCTGCAGTTACTGGTATGAGTCCTTGCTAAGTGACAAGCGTATTGTCATGGTAATGGTGAGAACAGATAGGGGGCACTTTAAATAAGGAAATATCAGCACAGTGTACATTTTTTTTCCAAAATTCTCCAACTTAACCCCCATTTTATCTCTTTTTTACTTTCAGTCTCTATGTGCATGGTCTTCACAAATAAAGTTTGAATAAGGCACTCGTGCTTCAAAACACCGATGTACCTTATCAGGCACTGCTTTCGTGTGTCAGAACTATTTAGATAGACAAGGCTCACAACTGGATTTCCAATGGCAAAACCAAGCCTGGTTTTGGGAGGGACACATCATTTTAACATATGCTGGAAAAGAGGTCAAATTAAAGAATAAACGAGTACATAATAACGTAGCAGGAAAGCTAATGCTACACCTTGAAGTGAGGTTAAAGCCTTTCCTTTGAGGACAAAGAATGAAATTCCCAGTCTAAAGCCCTTTCCCTCCAAAACGCTACAGGAGTCCCATCAGCTCCTGTTGATCACTGCAGTCAACAGTTATGACGGCAGAAAATTTTACTTCGGAGTCACGTGAGTGACTACGTGAAGAAGGCATGCGCGTCATTACATCTAACGCATTGCATAACGACTGACTGGCAGGCGCGTCGCTCCTTCCAGCAGTAAGTTTAAAACCCTCAGGTAAGTGTTTAAACTTTCTCTGAGGTCGTTTCTCTTGGTCCGATAATTCTTGCTTACAGAACATGTTCGAACTGTCTGGAGAAAATGTCCAAGGTGAAGTCCAGACGGGCTGCAGGGATATCAGCTACGGAAGATCACGGGAGTGCGGGTAGTGGGTGGCCATCGATTTTGCCTTCCGAGTCCTGGTGGTGGAGCCAGCGGCTTCAGACTTGGTGCTGGTCGATAGCACCTTGGCAACCCCGCTTGGGCAGAAAGCCACAAAAAAGTCTGTAAGGCCCGTTGACTCAGATAAGTCGGGCCAAGAGGGTTCCCCTCCTTCAATGGTAGCGTCTTCAATGGACGCTAGGGGGCGCAGGACTGCCAGCAGCCTCTGCCTACATCCGTTTGTTTTTTCCATCTTTTTTTAAATTTTTAGTCAGTTTAAAGTTTGTGTTTGGGGGAATCTTTAACTTTTCTATGGGGAGGGGGGCAGGGTAAGGGGGAAACTAACTCCCAGTCGCTTCCTGGCGGGGACGCGACTATTTCTCTGAGTCGCCCTCCCCCACCTCACGGCCGACCTCCTGGATCAGAGCGGCCTTTCCTGCCGGGGACCAGGAACCGGACCAGAGCTGCAACAGCGGCGGCGCGGCGCTGGAGTCACCACGGAGCTGGCGATGCCTACCTGGATCGCCGTTGGAGCTCCGGAGCGTTGGGCCGCTGCTCCAACATCGTGGAGCTCTGGTTTAGAGAGATCCCAACGCGGGCGGCGCTGACCGCCATCGTGGAGTCCTGGGGCCCTTTGCCGAGGGCCTCCAGCGCTGCATCTCCACCCAGCGCGGCCAGTGGACATTGGGAGCCGCGAACTCCGGTAGGAGGGGGCCGACTCGGGGTCTAGGCCGCTGAGGATATCCCCCAGCCCCGACGTTGGACTTACATTACCCCGGGGAGCGGGCCTGGACATCGGGCCGCCCGTAGCGGCGACTGCAGGGGGCTCAGGGAGGCCCCGACCACGGGTGAACAGTTGGGAACATCAGTGGAAGAGACTGACTTTGGTGTTTCATAAACTATGAAATTAGATGAATTATCTGTTTCAGCTACTAAACTCATGTTTGAGAGATTGGGGTTTCTCATCCATCCAGTTAAGTCCAAATTGATACTATCTAGAGTAATTGATTATTTGGGATTTACCATTAACTCAATTCACATGTCTGTGACTCTGCCTTGGGGCAAGCAATTAGAATTAATAGTAGCCTGTAACAATCTCTTTGTTAAGAAGCAGCGTTCTATTAGACGTAGCTAGTATAATTGGTCAAATAATGGTTGCTTTTTCAGCTGCACAGTTCGGGCCTTTGCACTATCAACATTTACAACGTGTAAAGGAGCAGGCACTCAAATTCCATGCAGGTCACTTCGGTAGACCTATGCGTTTACCAGCTGAAGCCATTGCTGGGTTTCAATGGTGGGTAACAAATATTCGGCATTGCTTCAGTAAAAATTTGGTCGATACATCATCAGTTATTTTACAAATTGATGCTAGTGCTCTAGGATGAGGGAGCTACAAATACCATCTCTAGCTGCAGTGGTAGATGGAATGTGCAGGAGTCATTCATTCTTCAGTCCATGGTATTAACTACTTAGAGTTGTTGGGAGCACTCTATGGGTTGAAGGCTTATTGTGGCAATATGCGTCATGTGCATGTTCAACTTCAGATTGACAACACTACAGCAGTGGCATACGTTAATCACATGGATGGAATCAAGTCTGTATCTTGTGATAAATTGGCTAACCTTATCTGGCACGGGTGTAAAACGAGAAACATTTGGGCTTCAGCTATCTACTTACCAGGTAGATACAACATGGTGGCGGACACCAGATCACAGAAATTCAATGACAACACAGAATGGATGTTGAATCATGAAGTGTTTAACGACAGTGTCGCTCGGTATGGCGTACCGGAAATTGATTTGTTTGCATCCAAACTAAATCACCAGTTACCAAAATACTGCCACTGCCCCTGGGAACCAGACCCAGGGGCAGTGGCGGTAGGTGCATTCTTGCTACACTGGGGTGGAATGTTTTTGTATGCATTTCCCCCATTTTGCCTCATCAGTCGGTGTTTGGCTAAGATCAAGCAAGACCACCTCTGGCATTTTAGTAGTACCTGACTGGCCTACACAGCCTTGGTTCCCACTCATCCTGGGAATGATAACACAGCTTTTTATGGCTGTCCCCAAAAGCAGAAATCTGCTGGTTCACCCTGTGACTGGGGAGAACCATCCACTACATGACCGAATAAATTTATTGGTTTGCAGATTCTGAGGAGACCGTACCTGGGGCTCGGACTTTCAGATCATACAGTGCATGTGATCACTGCGGCCTGGAGGGATAGTACCAAGAAACAGTACATCTCTCATATCAAGAAATGGGAGATGTTCTTTTCACTCTTGAACATATCGTATGACATGGCACGCATAACGGGCATGTTGGAATTCCTCTCAACACAATATTTTGATCAGAAACTGAGTTATAGTGCCATAAACAGTGCCAGGAGTGCATTATCATCATACCTATTGCTGGGATCGGGACACCTCTCTGTTGGGTCTCACCCTTTGACAACCAGGTTCATGAAGAGTATTTTTAACTCTATTTCCCCCCCCCAGGCCCCGGTATTCGGAGATATGGGATGTGAGCATGGTGCTCACGCTGCTTCACCAGTGGGCTCCAACTTCATCCCTATCTTTGCCCAAACTCACTCTCAAGGTGGTCATGCTCATGGCGCTGGTTTCAGCGCAATGGGTCCAGACGTTGCAAAAACTGCGACTGGACAGCATGGACATCTGTGTATAATATAGCCTTTTTTGTTTATGATGTAATCAAGCAGAGCAGATCAGGAGTGTCAGGGCTCAAACTAGTTTTCATGGCATACCCCATGGACCTTCGGATGTGTGTAGTTACACACATACTACAGTACATCAAGGTCACCAAGAGCCTCAGAGGCTCCGAATTATCTGTGTTCATTAGTTACAAAAAACCTCATAATAAGGTATCAGTGCAGACCATTTCGAGGTGGTTAAAACAGGTTCTGGCTTGAACAGGAGTGGGTACTGACATTTTTAAATCTCACTCCACCAGGGCTGCATCTACGTCAGCAATGAGGGTAATGGACGTCCCTCTCGACCACATGCTAGTGGCTGCAGGATGGTCAAATGAACTAACGTTCCAAAGGTTTTATAATAAACCTATTGCCAGACCGGAGGTTTTTGCCAATTCCATTTTAGATTCTGCTTTATAGTTTCCCCCTGGATGAGAGGGGTCACTATTATCTTTCTTTGTTCTTTAAAGCATCAGCATATTTAAATTATGTCCTGTCTGAATGCATTAATTATTTTTGCTCATCCTTGGTCAACTGATGCAGTGTGTGACGCATGGACTCGTATCCACGGCATGAAATCACAGAGCTTTATAATCGTCACGTAGTCACTCACGTGACTCCAAAGTAAAATAGTAAGATTAAATGAGAACTTACCAGTTTGAAGTTTGATCTTTATTTATGAGGAGGTACGATGAGCGATTACGTGCCCTCCGCTCCCAACCCTCGTATCATAAAGGTCATCTGGTAGTTCTAGTCCTCTCTAATCTTACTATGTTCAGTTCAACAACTGTTATCTGTGATTTCACACCGCTGCTTTGAAGATTGGCATGCATACGGGCTGACAGCCTTCTTCACGTAATTGCTCATCGTAACTCCTAATAAAATAAAGATCAAACTTCAAACTGGTAAGTTCTCATTTAATCTTACTATTCATTGGTTTTCCTGATCCTGCTTCTCACCATCATCTAACATACACCAGGAATTCAATAGAGAAGTCATAGTTTTGCAGGAAAAATTATAAAATTCCACATTGGGTCAGGAATAATCATCTCGGCCAATGTTCTTACATTTGCCTCTGTGTCACAACTCCTTTATATATCTGTCTCACTCGCTGTCTGATGAAGACTGAAAAAGACACGACTGCTGCAACTCTGAAGTACAAACAGACATGCAGGAAAACTCAACAGGTCAGGTAGCATTTATGGAAAGAAAAACCAAATCACGTCAGAGACCTTTCAATAGAACTTTCCTGGATGCTGCCTGAATGTTTCTATCTTTTTCTGTTTCTGTTCATCTCTCGTTGCCTTTCTGTTTCTTTAGGTTCCATTTGGTTATTTTCCTCTTTCTAAATGCATTGTTGCATACCTCTTAAGTCTCTTAACACATTTTTTATTTAACCACCACATATGGGTTAATGTGGAATATGCTTTGCCTTTTCAAAAAAAGCAATGTTGCCCTTTGCCCCTTGTCCCTTTTTTAAAAATGGCATTCAAATACAGACTATTTTTTACTCTTGGAAGAGAAACTCAAGACAATGTCTGCATATGCTGGTCAGAATTAATGATCATTGAGATTGTTCAACCATAAACAAAAAGCAGGAGCATGAACAATTTTGTAAACGTAAGTGGAAGCAAGGAGGCAAAACTAAAATAAAGAGAATCAAAACTGAGGACAAGTAAGCTGCACTGACTGTCGGGGAGCTCCCAGATCATAACCACATAAGGGAGAACTTTATGTTTAAAAGACTTTCTCGAGGAACTAAAGAAACAGAAGGCCATCCGGTATTTGCACATCAAAACAATTCCTTGAGCAAATCCTCCCAGCATCTGCACACTGGTGCTGGATTCCCCAAGCAGAACAAATAGTGTCTGTCACTGGGCCAAATTATGCTGGATCCAGCCTAACATCATACTCACGGCTCCCTCTTTCCACCTGCACCTATTTTATCTGGACACTGCGGTTCAAACAAGCTATTCCACTACACTTGACCGGTGGTCTACTAGGTAGAGCAGGCTGAATTCCAGAAGACCATCAACAGCGGTAAAAATGTTTATCAATAACAAAGAGGTTTAAATTAAGTAAGTAAGCAAGTAAGTAAAGTATCCTTTATTGTCATACAAAAAGCTGGAGAAACTCAGCGGGTGCAGCAGCATCTTAGATGCTGCTGCACCCGCTGAGTTTCTCCAGCTTTTTGTGTACCCTCGATTCTCCAGCATCTGCAGTTCCTTCTTTAAAAAAAAGTAAGTAAAGTATCCTTTATTGTCATTCAGAACTTTCGGTCTGAACGAAATTTCGTTACCTTGCAGTCATAACATATAATAAAAAAACGAAACACACAAACACATATTTAACATCCACCACAGTGAGTTCACCAGGCACCTCCTCACTGTGGTGGAAGGCAAAAGTCTTAAAGTCTTTGTCTTCTTCCCTCCTTGATCTCCCACTGCGCTGAGGCGATCCAGGCCTCCGATGTTATCATCCACTAGGCTTGCGGCTGAGCATCCGAAGCCGGGCTGCCGCCACCGCCATCGCCAGAACGCTGGAACACCACCACAGCTCTGAAGCAGGGTCGCCGCTGGAGCACCGCAGTTCTGAAGCCAGGCCGCCGCTGGAGCACCGCAGCTCTGAAGCCGGGTCGCCGCTGGAGCACCGCAGCTCTGAAGCCGTGTCGCCGCTGGAGCACCACAGCTCTGAAGCCGGGCCGCCGCTGGAATGTCGCTGGAGCACCGCAGCTCTGAAGTCGGGCTGCCACTGAAATGTCGCTGGAGCACCGCAGCTCTGAAGCCGGGCCGCCGCTGGAACGCCACAGCTCTGAAGCCGGGTCGCCGCTGGAGCTGCCGCAGCTCTGAAGCCGTGTCACCACTGGAGCACCGCGGCTCTGAAGCCGGGCCACCGCTGGAACGTCGCTGGAGCACCGCAGCTCTGAAGCCGGGCCGCCGCTGGAGTGCCGCAGCTCTGAAGCTGGGCCGCCGCTGGAGCACCACAGCTCCGAAGCCGGGTCGCCGGTGAAACGTTGCTGGAGCACCGCAGCTCTGAAGCCGGGTCGCCGCTGGAGCACTTCAGCACTGAAGCCGGGCGGCGGCCGCCGCTAAAAGCTGGAACGCCACCACAGCTCCAAGGCTGCCAGCTCCGCCATTAGGCCTCAGCACAGACGGAGACGGAGACGGGGGACACGACAAGAAAATTCGCATTCCCCCCGAAGGGAGAGACTAAAACCCTGTTTCTCCCACCCTCCCTCCCCCCCCCCCCCCCCCAACTATACACAGCCTAATAACCAAAACTCTAACTAAAACAAACACAAGAAAACAAAAAGAAAAGAAAAACCAGACGGACTGCAGGTGAGCCGCAGCTGCCAGGCAGCGCCGCCACTTCCGGAATTAATAGCAATAGAAAAGATTAGATTTTAGTCAAAGATTATTTAGTGAACATTTAAGATTTAATGGGATTAAGGAAATGTTAATAGAGGGAAAAATGTAATAAGAATCTAAGGGGCAACATTATCTCATTTTAGAGAGTATCTGGAGTGAGTTGCAGGAGGAGGTAGTTGAATCAGAACTTTCACGCCATTTAAAAGACATTTGGATAAGTACAAGGATAGGAAAGGTTTAGAGGGATATGGGCCAAATGTGGGCAGGTGGAGCTTGTGTAGATGGGGCACCTTGGTTGGTATGGACAAGGGCCTGTTTCCATGTTGTAGGACAGTATGACAATATTGTCCTGTGTACCATGGTACAGTGAAAAGCTTTGTTCCGCATGCTATCCAATTAGATCAGTTCATAATATACATTAATAGTAAGATTAAATGAGAACTTACCAGTTTGAAGTTTGATCTTTATTTTATGAGGAGTTACGATGAGGGATTACATGAAGACCCCGCCAGCACGCATGCGCGACATTCTTCAAAGCAGCGGTGTGAAATCACAGATACCAGAGTTGACTAACATAGTAAGATAAGAGAACTAGCATACCAGTTGACCTTTATAATAGAGGGTTTGGGAGCGGAGGAGGGCATTTTATGAGTTACGATAATCCCTCATCGTAACTCATAAAATAAAGATCAAACTTCAAATAGTAAGTTCTCATTTAATCTTGTTAAAGAAGGAACTGCAGATGCCTGAGAATCAAGGGTACACAAAAGGCTGGAGAAACTCAGCAGGTGCAGCAGCATCTAAGGAGCGAAGGAGATAGGCGACGTTTCGGGTCGAGACCCTTCTTCAGACTGGTTAGGGATCAGGGAAACGAGAAATATAGATGGTGAGGTGGAGAGATAAAGTACAATGAATGAAAGATATACAGAAATGTATCGCTGATAAAGGAAACAGGCCATTGTAAGCTGTTTGTAGTGTGAAAATGAGAAGCAAGTGCGACGTGTGGGGGAGAGATAGAGAGAGAGGGAATGCCAGGGCCCGAGGGCTGAGGGAGAGGTGGGAAGGGGAGGAGACAGCAAGGGTTAACAGAATTGAGAAAATTCAATGTTCAAGCCCAGAGGATGCAGACTCCTCAAGCGGGATATGAGGTGCTGTTCCTCCAACTTGCGGTGTTGTTCACTCTGGCCGTGGAGGAGGCCCAGGACCGAGAGGTCGCATACGGAATGGGAGGGGAGTTGAAGTGCTGAGCCACTCCTGACCGACATCCACTACAAACCAACTGACTCCCACAGCTACCTGGACTACTCTTCCTCCCACCCTGCTTCCTGTAAGGACTCCATCCCCTATTCCCAATTCCTCCGTCTACGCCGCATCTGCTCCCAAGATGAGGTGTTCCACACCAGGTCATCACAAATGGCCTCATTCTTCAGAGAACGGGGATTCCCCTCCCCCACTATAGATGAGGCTCGCACCAGGGTCTCCTCCATACCGCGCAACACTGCCCTCTCTCCCCATTCCCCCACTCGCAACAAGGGCAGAGTCCCCCTGGTCCTCACCTTTCACCCCACCAGCCGGCACATACAACACATAGTCCTCCGCCAGTTTTGTCACCTCCACGTGACCCCTCCACTCGCCACATCTTCCCATCTCCCCCCCTATCTGCCTTCCGCAAAGACCGCTCCATCCGCAACTCCCTTGTCAATTCTTCCCTTCCCTCCCGCTCCACCCCTTCCCCGGGCACTTTCCCTTGCAACCGCAAGAGATGCTGCACTTGTCCCTTCACCTCCCCCCTCCACTCCTTTCAGGGACCCAAGCAGTCCTTCCAGGTCCGACAGAGGTTCACCTGCACCTCCTCCAACCTCATCTACTGCATCAGCTGCTCCAGATGCCAGCTGATCTATATCGGTGAGACCAAGCGGGGGCTTGGCAATCGTTTCACCGAGCACCTCCGCTCGGTCCGCAAAAACCAACCCAACCTCCCGGTGGCTCAGCACTTCAACTCCCCCTCACATTCCACATCCGACCTCTCGGTCCTGGGCCTCCTCTACGGCCAGAGTGAACAACACCGCAAGTTGGAGGAACAGCACCTCATATTCCGCTTGGGGAGTCTGCATCCTCTGGGCTTGAACATTGAATTTTCTCAATTCCGTTAACCCTTGCTGTCTCCTCCCCTTCCCACCTCTCCCTCAGCCCTCGGGCCCTGGCATTCCCTCTCTCTCTATCTTTCCCCCACACAAGTCGCACGAGCTTCTCATTTTCACACTACAAACAGCTTACAATGGCCTGTTTCCTTTATCATCGATACTTTTTTGTATATCTTTCATTCATTGTTCTTTGTCTTTCCACATCACCGTCTATATTTCTTGTTTCCCTAATCCCTAACCAGTCTGAAGAAGGGTCTCGACCCGAAACGTCACCTATCTCCTTCGCTCCTTAGATGCTGCTGCTCCCGCTGAGTTTCTCCAGCCTTTTGTGTACCCTCTCATTTAATCTTACTATTTTACTTCCGAGTCACGTGAATGACTACGTGAAGATTTCAAAGCTCTGTGATTTCATGCCCTGGAACGAGTCCATGCTCACACACTGGCATAATGAGAAATGGAGGAAGTATGTTAACGTATTTCAGACATGAAACTGTGCTGAAAAACAAAAGGGTATTTATTTTACAATACCAAATAATAATACCCCTACATTGGGGAAATTATAAAACAGAACTTAATATTCTTTCGGCAAACGTCTCAGGCGCGGCCAGGGGTTTATTGTAAAACCGCGGAAAGGTTTTTTCATTCGTCCAACCTGCCGTTGTAAGGATGTGGTCCATTGGAACTTCCATCATCCTTGCTGCCGATGTGACTGCAGCCCTGGTGGAGTGAGATTTAAACACGTTAGTGTCCACCCCCGCTGCACCCAATACCACCCTTAACCATCTTGAAATGGTTTCCATGGTGATTCTATGATGACGGCGTTTATGGCTTATAAGCAAAGCCCTCTCCGTGCCCTGAGACCCTTGGTGACCTCTATGTAGTGTAAAAGGTGGGTCACAATACATAGACGGCTGTCAACGGGATAGGCCAGGAAATCCAACTTTTGGCCAGATGAACAGGCCTGTCTTGTTTGAGTAACCCCTGTATAAAGAAAGTTACCTTGCTGTTGGTTATGACCATGGCGTCCATACTTGTGTAGGGACTGGACCCGTTGCGCCGTCACGAGTGCCATCAACATGACCATTTTGTAGGTCAGTTTGTCCAATGAAAGAGACATTATTGGTGCCCACCCTCGGAGCATGGTTAGTACAATGCCGATCTCCCAGGTCTGGGAATATCTAGGCCTGGGGGGATTTGAATTAAATATTCCCCTCATTAGTTTTGACACCAAAAGGTGAGACCCCACTGTTAGGTGATCGCAACCTCATCCGAGATAATTAAGTAGGGCACTTCTAGCACAGTTGATGGCACTGTAGCTCAAACCTTCATCGAAATGAAGGCTTGCCAGGAACTCCATCACTTCTGTGATGGTGGCTGTGTCATATGTGGTGTTCGTTTTGGTGCAGAACACCTCCCATTTCTTCACGTAAGTGAGGTACTGTCTCTTGGTGGACTCCCTGCACGATGCTGTGATGATATTGATAGTTCGGTCCGAGAGTCCATAATCCAGGAGTGGCCTTTTCAAACCCTGCAAACCAATAGGTTTATCCGGTCATGGCACGGGTGACTCTCCCCAGTCACAGGGTGTACCAATAAACTCGGACGTTTAGTTATTGGAATGCATGGTTCTGAGGCCATGTCCAGTACCACAGGGAACCATGGTTGAGTAGGCCAGTTGGGCACAACCAGAACACCCGTTGTTTAATTTTTTGCAAGACCCGATTGATGAGGCAGAAGGGGGGAAATGCATAGAAAAACAAATCTCCCCAGTGTAGCGAGAAAGCATCCATCGCTACCGCCGCAGGGTCTGGTTCCAATGCAACATATGTTGATATTTGGTGATTGAGTCTGGATGCAAGAAGGTCGATATCTGGTGTCCCATACTGGTCTACAATATCGGCAAACACTTTGCGGTCCAACATCCATTCGGTGTTGTCATTAAATTTGCGTGACCTGGTGTCTGCCACTGTATTTAGCCTACCTGGAAGGTAAGTGGCTGATATCCAAATGCTCCTTTCTAGGCACCAGTGCCAGATTGTACTGACCAATTCGTCACAGGATATTGACTTTATTCCACCCATATGATTGATATAAGCCACCCCAGTGGTATTATCAATCTGTAAAGATATGTGCAGATGGTGCATGTCTGAACAGTAAGCCCGGAATCCATGAAATGCTCTCAGCATTTCTAGATAATTAATTCCTAGTGCCGGAAGTAGGGTTAATTCATGTGCACTCCATTTACCACCACAACTGGAGGTGGTATTAGTTGCTCCCCAACCTTTTGCGCTGGCATCAGTTTGTAGTATAACCGAGGGATTTGTGATTGTGATGGGGTTAGAGCAATGTTGAGCATTGTCTATCCACCATTGTAATTCTAATTTTGCTTTTCCTGGTAATTGCATTGGCCTGTCAAAATGGCCCGCCTGGTGCTTGAGTGCTGCTATTTTTGCCCTTTGTAGGTTTTGGTAATGTAGTGGACCAAATTGTGTGGCTGGGAAAGCAGCCACAAGCTTCCCAATCACCCTGGCCACTTGCCGAATAGATGGTTTCCTGATGCCAGTAAGGCTGTTGCATGCCTCTATCAAGTCTGACGCTTTGTTTGGTGGCAAAGTGACAGACACATGAACAGAGTCAATTGTGAAACCCAAATAGTCCATAGTGGTAGAAGGCATCAATTTTGATTTATCTCAATGAATGATAAATCCCAGCTTTTGAAATAGGTGCTCGATGGCTGAGGCGGCCAGTTTGGCCAACTCCAAAGTTTTTCCCACGATTAAAATATCATCGAGGTAAGCCATAACAATATGTTTTTGTTTCCTGAGACATGCTAAAGCTGGTTTTAATAATTTTGTAAACAGTCTGGGCGCTGATGATAATCCATTAGGCAGCGCTTTATACTGCCAGAGCTGCCCCATCCAGACAAATTTCAAATATCTGCGATGATCCTTATCTATTGGTACTGAATATTATGCATCCTTTAGGTTGATGCAAGCCATGAAGTACCTATTGGAAATTAGCTGTTTGGCCATGACAAAAGTTTCCTTTTTGAAATGGGCATACTGCATGAAAGTATTCAGTTCAGTCAAATCTATAATGATGCGGCAACTGCCATCTTTTTTATTTTTAGTGAAAATGTTCGATACAAACTCATGAGACTCTCTTTTGGTTTCTCAATTACCCCTTTTGAATTTAGTCTTAAGAGTTCAGCATGACCTTGTCTTTTCTTTCTGTGAAAGTACAAACTTTCGACTAGGTGTATGCTGAACAGGGGAAAGGAGTTTGTGAACAAATTCAATTTTATATCCCTGAGTACTTTCCAATATGAAAGGATCACAGGTTAAAGTACTCCATGCATCCCAAAACAAGTGCAACCGTCCCCCAACCCTTGAGGAGTTTAAACATGCGATATTCCTGAGGCAACCAGAACCACCTACCTCCATGGTTACCAGCGGTGCTGTGTTGGTTGCCTCTGTCCTTGTTTCTTGTGATGTGGAGTCGCTGGGTTGGCACATCTTCCAAGAAGGCCGTGCTGAGCCATGCTTTAAAAAAGGCCATTGAGCAGGTTGAACGGCCTTTGAGCTTTCACCAGCAGGTGGTCTATCGCTGTAGCGTTGTCTACTGGTGGATGCATAGGGGTGCTGCCGCCGCTGGTATGGGGACTTGGTGGCATCCGGCACCTTAATCATGCCAATGGCCTTCGCCTCTTCATCAAGGTCTTTGACCCGTTTAGGTAGGTTGTCCCCGTATAGCAATGTTGCCGGCTGTGCACTGCTGGGTCTGCACAACCCCGCGAACTTGGGGTTGAGTGCAGGCCGGATGACACTCTTCCTGTAACTGTTGATCTCATATTGAGTGTTACATAGGAGAGCGAGCGCGTCCTGCAGCTCCTCCGGCATTTCAACTCTGTCCACTGTCCTGGCAACTGCCGTAATCCCAGCAGCCAGTAGTTTGAGGGTCTTCTGGAGTTTGACTTCCTGGTTCCTGATGCCAGGGCTCATGTTACCCCAAATGGGGTTGTTAACAGCAGGCACGTTGAGGGAGACGCAATTCTCCGGAGCTAAGTACTTGGCTGCCGTGTCATTAATGGCTTGCCCTTGCAGTTGGTTAGTTGCCATGTAATTGATACTGGCTGCCAAATTTGGATGTAACGGCAGCCCTTTTGACCATACCCAATAGCTCCACTTCTGGCACCCCTAGCATAGATGTATCTTCAGCCATGCCCCCTTCTTCAGAGTCAGCCCAGTTCTGACTCCTAATGCTCCCCTGCAAGGAGGATGAGACATTTGGCAGTCCTGAAAAGGGTGCTGCCGTGGGTCTGCGAGGAGACCCACTGTGACCATACCCCTGCTGCAGCAGGTCACGTTGGAGCAATTGCTCCACCATCCGCTCCATGCAGGACAGTCGACCGCCATCGCTTCCCGCGAGCGGGGTGTCCTCCGGCCCGGACTCAGCCGAGTCAGCGGACCTGCCCGACTTCCGGGGGTTTTGCCGCCAGTCCGAGGAGCACTTGCGGGCTGTAGCGGCGTGAAGTCGGGGGCTGCGGATTGAACCAGCAGCTCAGGAGAACTCGACCGCTGTTGGCTGCCCCCTTCACGGTCCTCAGCAGCAACTTTGGCAGCGGCTCTTTTGGACTTTGTCCTGGACTCCATGGTGCGCTCTGAAAAACAACAAAACAGAGCCGACAAACGACCTCAGGAATGGTAAGTACTTACCTGCGGGCCATTTTTAAACTTACGCTGGAGGAGCGGTGCTCCTCCTGCCTGTCGCTTCGCAATGCATTTGATGATATGTCACGCATGCATGCTGGCGGGGTCTTCACGTTGTCACTCACGTGACTCTGAAGTAAAATCCAATCGTCAAACTCAAGTTCAATAAGTAGAGCAAAGGGGCAAAAGTGCAGAATATAGTTCTTAGAATTGTATTGCAGCAGTTCCATCGGCAAAGCCCAATGTCTGCAATGGAGTGGAGGCAAATAGGACAACACTCTAAGTAGGTATGTTACAAAACTTACCTTTAGCGGTGCTGCAGTTATGTCACTGGCCATGTGCACGACTTTGGCGCCTTTAAGGGGGGGGGGGGGTTAAAATGCGTTTTTTCCCTTGCCATCCGGAACTTTCTTTTGTCGGAGTGCGATCTATTTCTGGAGATTCGTTCCGACTGCCGATAAGTTAATTTTTTTTAATAAATAGCCCAACTATTTCATCGCAGCAGTAAAATAAAAATTAGCTCCTAATGCTGTGAACGCCGACAATGGGGACAGGTGAGTTTTACAGGTAAGTGAAAACTGTTTATTTTTACATATAAATTTACTTTTTTAGATGACTAATCAATATTTCATGTTGCGAAACAATAGGAAGCAAGTTGCTAAGAGTATGAAAATGGCCATAAACTTTTTAATACTGAAGATATGAAAGTGAATTAGGTGTCAAATTAAACTTCTTTTTATGCTTTATCTGATGGGATAAATTGCAGACGATTTTTTAAATCTCAAAATTTTGTAACATTGCTACTCTAAGCTTGTGGACGGACCATTCAGAACCTTGATATCAGAGGGTTAGTTAACACCTCTTTATATACTAACAAGTAATTAAAGCATTATATGCTATAAAATGGGTCAGATACTTAGAGTCATTTGTATTTTCCACATACCAAGTACCTCTCTGCATGTTTTCAAAGAATAACAAATTTAGCCCACAAACTATTTCCCTTTGTATTACATGGTGTATAGTGCTGGGAGTGCTTTGAACATATGTATACAGTGTAGGGCACCTGCTAGAGCACGCAGAGATCGAACCCGACGTTCGGAAGCCGCGGTCACGTGTTTCGGAAGAGGCTGCTTGTTTCGGGCGGTTTTTCACTTGCGCACATTAGTTCAGCGCTGACCACAGTTGTGGGCGGACGTGTCTGTAGAACCTGCATACTGGCAACCGAACTTGTGAATAAAGCTTTGTTGAAAACTCCATTAGTCGTTTCTCAGACCACTAAAACAGTATCATTGATCCATTAATCCAAGTGCCAGCATTACAAGTACAGTCATTTAGTCAGTCCCATCATCCACACTTCATGCTCTAGCATAATTATGTTGGGATGTTAACACCTTCCCCATTAGGTTCTCAACAACTCCTATGTTACAAATACATTGTGAGTGCCCTTTAAACAACCTAGATACAGCTCCCAACTCACCACCAGAAAAGCTATTTCATAAACTTATTAATGATCACTCACCTCTACTGCTTGTATAATCTCATTGCTGTCTGTGCAACCATGAGCTTACAAATATCAGATTTTAAATTGGGCTTTTTCATTCTTTGCAAAGGCTCTATCGAGGCTGAAGGAACTTAAGATCAATTCTCAACATAACGGGAGAAGCCAGTTAGTGGCAGATACAGGAAGGTGAGCATGAATTGGGGAGAGGCTCAAATATTTATGGTATAAAGCGTAGTGCTACCTGCAACTCAGAGCTGGCTCAATTTAGATCTACAGACAAGAGAGCAGGAAGACAGATCAACGGTGGGTATGCAACACTACTAGAGTTTTCGATTGAATATAAATGAATTGCTCCAATGGCTCATATATATATATATATATATATATATATAAGTGTGTAAATGCAAGTAATTATATAGTTTGCGGTCTTACTATTTGTGCAAAAATGGTTCACAATAGCACTACGATTTTTTGCCAGTTCACTCACCGTTCTCCTGTGTTGTGAGTGCACCAAGTTTTGTTCCGATCGGTTGAATGTCATAAACGTTAGCGAGGTTTAAACATCTTAAAAACTGCGCATGCGAAGATCGATCTCTTCTCCTGCCAGTCAGTGCTGCGCGGATTAGTCTCTTCACCTGTCACTCCCCGGGATGGTCCGCCGCTTCCTGCATCATTGCGTCTTTACTGGAGCTGAGGGTGGCCAGCGGAGGTTTCCAACTGGACCTTCGGAGGCACCCGAAGCAGCAGCCCAGCCCCAAGCAGCAGCCCAGCCCCGACCCAACCCAGAGTCAGAGACCAAGCCCAGCCTGGAGTCAGAGATGTCATAAAAAAAAAAGCAGAGACTCTGATCCCAGCGAAGGAGAATGAACAGTGACCAGCGCCCACTGTGAGTCCCTATCACACCGCCAATTCCAGCCACTACCCCTCTAGTCCCCCTCGCTGGCTCCTCCCGGTGATGCCCCCTCTCTCCCATGGCTCTTCCCCCGTATTTTCTCCGAGCTCCCCTCGCCCACACACACCCCCACACACCCCACCCGCCCACACACCCCGCTGCCCGTGCACCCGACTGCCCAAAAATCACCCCACTCCCACAGCCTGCAGCCCCCACACCCCCCTCCTCCACAACCCACCCTCCTCCGCAGCCCCCCACAGCCCCCCAAAGCTCCCTCACCACAACCCCCACCTCCCCACAACAACCCCCTCCCAACAACCCCATTTGCCCACAACCCCCCCACTACACCGCCCTCCACAACACCCCCCCTCCCCACAAACCGCCCTCCACAACACCCCCTCCAAACACCCCCCCTCCCCCACAACCCCCCACTACACCGCCCTCCACAACACCCGCCTCCCCACAACCCCCCTCCCCCACAACACCCCCTCCCCCACAACCCCCCAACAACACCCCCCTCCCCCACAACCCCCCCATAACCCCCCCGCACAACCTCCCTCCACAACACCCCCCTCCCCCACAACAACCCCCTCCCCACAACACCCTCCCCCACAACCCCCCCCACAACCCCCTCCCCACAACCCCCCCTCACAACACCACCCTCCCCACAACCCCCCCTCACAACACCACCCTCCCCACAACCCCCCCACAACCCCCCCACAACCCACCCTCCTCACGCAACCACCCTCCCCGCAGCCCCACCACAACCCCCCTCCCAAAGCCCCCCCACACAACCCCCCCCTCACAACCCCCCCCCCCCCCCACAAACCCCCCCCCCCTCACAACAACCCCATGCAATATTGCATTGGGGGAATGGATGATTGGTGGAATATTGTGTTGGGGAATGGGTTGCATTGGGGAACCAGGCCTCCTATGTGACTGGGTCCCAACGGGTCAGTCTAGTGTATATATATATATATATAATATTTGTGTGTGTGTGTGTATATATATATATATAATTAATCAATTTCAACATATATATATTTGTGTGTGTGTGTCTCTCTCTCTCTCTCTCTCTCTCTCTCTATATATATATATATATATATATATATATATATATATATATCTCTATATATATATATATATATAAAATAATGAATCACTTTCAACAGGGTGAAATAAGATGATGGAAGTAACGATATAAATATCATCATATATAAGCATTAAAATAGTCTGTTTTATTTGTAGCAAGTGGAGTGATGGATGCATTGCAGAGGCAGCCAGGAACGGTTACAGTTGGCAAGAGCTTTGCATTCTGGAAGTTCCAATCCAAAAGCAAACCTGATATAACAAAGTGTAAATTAAACCCACAAATCCATGGCTGTAAAGATAGATTAAAAGGTTATCTGAGCTTTAGAATCCATTTCACAAACCAATCCATTTTGTCGTATGACTGCCTTTTACTTGTTGTAAAAGGTGACATATGAATTATGAAATAAGATGACGATATACATTACACTTTTCAAAAATCACAGACTATGCATATAGTCTGATTACAAATCCCTTTAAAACATCGCCCAGCTTGATTCAAAGCTGGACAGAAAAAAATCCAGAATATCCTGTAAATATTAAGATAAAAGTTATGCCACTGTCCGAGTTTGAGCAGCTTTAGTTAGAGGCAAGGAGTGGTGAGGAAGAGATACAATTAATTTCCCATATCCATAGTTTGCCTGGCCATTCTATCATTAACTCAAAAGAAGTTTATCACTGGGGGTACACAAAAAGCTGGAGAAACTCAGCGGGTGCAGCAGCATCTAAGGAGCGAAGGAGATAGGCGACGTATTTGTTTACAGGGGAATATAAGAAGCAGTAGCAGGCATAGGGCTCATAATCCCTCATGCCTGCTTTGCCATTCAATAAGATTATGGGTGAGTTGATCTTCTGCTGAACTGTACTTTTCAGTCAAATCCCGATAACCCTTGATTCCCCGCTGGTTAAAATAATCCATCTCTCCCAGCCTTGAATATTTTTGCTGACTCAGCATCAGCAGCTCTGTGGGATCGAAAATTCCAAAGATTGAAAACTCCACATCCCTCTATAGGCTCCTTGCAGCCTGCACATAACTTAGTTTCCCATCTACTTTTGAATTATTACCAAACTTTGATACATTACATTTAAATCTCCTCATCGAGTACATTAAAAGTCATATTGCTGTTTCTTTGCATGGAACTGACAGAATACAACCACTCCAGATAATCAGGGATCAGAATTAGTAGTGGATGCAACCTTCATGAATTATGGCTATCTAACCACTGGATGTGCTGTTTCAGCAACTTTAATTTTTTCATGTATGCATTACTTTCCTTTTTCAAATGAGGCTATGATTAAGAAACATTAAATAGTATTTACAGGAAATATTTAGATAAGACATATAGATGAGAATTAGATTATGTGCAGAAAACAGAGAGTCATTAGATGGTTCCTTTTCAAATGTCCTTTTCCCCAGACGATTTTTTGCTGATTTTCATGACATAGATGTTCAGAAGAGAATCTCCACATTTACCGATGAGACAAAACTTGAAGAAATGGTGAATACTGGGAAGACAATGCAAGAAGACATAAATAAGCCAGAAGACAAATGGGCAGACAAATGACGGAAGTTAGAGCTCTTAAAGATAGCGGAGTCAGGGGATATGGTGAGAAGGCAGGAACAGGGTACTGATTGTTGATGATCAGCCATTATCACATTAAATGGAGGTGCTGGCTCGAATGGCCGAATGGCCTACTCCTGCACCTATTGTCTATTGTCTAATGAAATTTACTACAGTATGAAGGAAAACTTTTAGAAGAATAAATGAGGGGAGTTCAAATTACACATTTTGAGAAGGTATGTATGAACAGAAAGGTCAGAGTATGTATATTAATCTTTGAAAATGCTCGCACATTCTGAAGAAGGGCCTCAACATAAAATGTCATCTACCCGTGTTCTCCAGAGATACTGCATCTCCCCAGCATCTTGTGTCCTTTTTAGCAAATTCTGAATTGCAGTTGATAAAACATATGGGATCATTGAATAAAAAAGCAAGAAGGTTATGTTGAAAGTTGATAACATAAATTTAGAAAATATAAGCAGGACCTGTGGTGGTGTCATAAACAAGAAACGCTACAACGGCAAATTGATCAAATGAAAAGCTGGACAGAGTATTGGCAGATGAAATGTAATTGTTACAAATATGAGGTGATACATTATGGGAAATCATATAGGGCCAAATGCAGTCATTTGTAGGATGCAAAGGAATATTGCACTAGGGGCGCTGGACTGCCAGCAGCCACTGCCTGCAGCCCGTTTGTTTTTCCATCTTTTAAAAAAATTTTTAGTCAGTTTAAAGTTTTTGGGGGAGTCTTTAAATTTTCTATGTGGGGGAGGGGGGCAGGGTAAGGGGGCTCCCAACGTGGGCGGCGCTGAACAACTCCCTGGAGTCCTGGGGCCCTTTGCCGAGGGTCTCCAGTGTTGCATCTCCACCCGGCGTGGCCAGTGGACTTTGGGAGCCACGGACTCCGGTAGGAGGGAGCCGACTCGGGGTCCAGGCCGCTGAGGACGTCCCCCAGCCCCGACGTCGGACTTACATCACCCCGGGGAACGGGCCTGAACATCGGGCCGCCCGTAGCGGCGACTGCAGGGGGCTCGGGGAGGCCCCGACCACGGGGGAACAGTGGGGAACATTGGGAGGAGACTGACTTTGGTCCCTTCCCTCACAGTTGGAAATGTTGATCCTGCTGTGGGGGGATGGTTGATGTTGAATTCTATCTACTCCATGTTGTGTTCTTTATTTTTACTGTATGGCTGTATGGTGATTTAATTTTGCTGTGCCAATTGGCACGTGTGACAAATAAATGCATCGTATCTTATCTTATCTTATCGATAAACAGAGGGACCTTGGAACTGAAAATGATCCTCCCTGAAAATGTTGACACATATAGATAGGATGGAAAAGGCCTATGGCATGTTTGCCTTCATAGTTTGGGATGTAAATTATTTTTTTAAATGGTGTGTTATGTTTCACATTAGTGGAATATTGGTTGGACTGGTCTTAGTGCATTGTGCACAATCCGGGTTGCAAAACAATTGCACTGGAAACAAACCAAATGAGATTCATTGTTAAGGGCCTGTCCCACTTGCGTGTGATTGGCGTGACAGGCCGGAAGCAACGGTCGCGCATCTCCATACGTCACACAGTGCGTGACGTCATTTACGCATATAAATGGGGTTGCTGGCTGCTTTTCCATGATCATCATGGAAGAGATACAGATACAGATACAAAACAACAAGAAACAAAAGAAGGGTAACGACCCGAAACGTCACCTTTTCTGCAGAGATGCTGTCTGACCTGCTGAGTTACTCCAGCATTTTGTGTCTAGCTTCATTTTAAACCAGCATCTGTAGTTCCTTACTGCACATAGAAAGCAATGAGATGGATGAACAGTTAATCATTTTTTGGTGGTGTTTGCTTATGGAGAAACAATGCTGAGCATGACGTTTAAGGGTCATGTTGATGCTTTGGCACCGACTGTGCAAGAGCTGGCTGCTCTTGAAAAGGAGGCGCAGTCCTCTTTCTTACAGTTTGGCTTTCTTCCCAACCCATAGTTCAAGCGCTTTTAAATGCAACATACGCCTTAATTTAGTACAACTGACAAGTTGCTAAAGAACTTTGTCTGGCTCTTTGTTCTTTTTTCCTTGTTTCTACATTCAGCATTCCGAATCGGTCATTGAGTTTAAGATTTGCATGCGGGGAATGCATGCATCTTGGACCTCCAGCTTTTTAAAAGGTTGAAACTGGCAGGTCCTTGCAGAGGTACTGCTATTAGCTAGCAAGATCTATCCTACATGTTAAAATTGATGTTCATAACTCTACTATTGTGTTGAGATAGGTCCTGAAACTATCATTGCTGAACAGGCTCTCATTCTGTGGCAAGAAACGCGGTGAGTGTGGTGAGGATTTTCAAATCGCGCATGCTTTTATTCCTGACGCGAAAAAGGCGGGCCGACTGATTTTGGGCATCGCATGGCGTCGCGTGGTGATGTCATCACACAACGCCATGCAACGCCATGCGCTACGTGTACAACGTCAAGATGTCTGCATGCGGCCACTATATGCCTGCGTGCGTATTCGGGCCGTCAGGCCAGAGACGCGCTAGGATTTCATTTGGTACAAAATCCCGGGGCACGTGCGATACCGCGCACAACTCCATACCCCTCCGCACTTCTCAGTGGGACCGGCCCGGCGCGGCCACACGATGCCCGTGTGCCTCAAAGCAACGACCAGGTCGCGTAATTTGCGTGCCAAGGACACGTAAGTGGGACAGGGCCTTAAGGGTCACAATGAATGGATCATTAAATCTCACGCTGCCAGTGACATCAACAATTTGTGAACAAATAATCGAAACATTTACTATTTCTATATATATCAATGATAAGTGATGATGATAAGTTGTTTATTTGTGTCATAAACTAGTAGGCCCCCCTCGGTCATGACTGACCATGGGTGATGCATCCTGATCGGATGCAAGCCTGGGCGATGCCATATGGTGGACAGGGTGTTGCCCATGCAGCACGTCCCCCTCTCCACGTCGCTGATCGATCCAAAGGAACAGCAGGGCCGTTACAGTTTGGCACCAGCGCCGTCGCAAGAGCTGCCAGAGCGAGGTTGTAGACAACGATGAACCGCCTTAGGGGCTCCGACTCCGGATTTTCTTGAGGTTCACTCCTGGAGCCTTTTCCATGACTGGATATGGCCACAAGGCAGTGGAGATTTTAAATCAGAGTTTTCCCTTTCCTAGATGGACTGCCTTCCCAGGCGGACGAGCCCCATCTGCCCGTGGGGGCAGGAGCATCTACCTTCCTGTGCAGGTCTATAGCACCTGCCCACTGCCCACTGCTCATAAACTAATTATTAGTTAAATACCTCAAATTTGTTTTGTGCACCATTTTGTGTGTCTGTGTTTCTTAGTCTCTATAAGCCCGTTGGTTCGAATGTTTACAGCTATCCAGCTAAATATCTTAAACTATCTGTTTGCTTTCAGGATTCAAACAAATAAATATTAGGATAAAGAGAGACAATTTATTTTTGCACATTGACATTACTTCATTGCCATTTGAGTCACTGCAAGTTTATGAAAGGCATCATTAAATGCAAGTTTTTTTACTATGGTTTTTGAAGTTTATGGAGTTTCTAATCAGAAATCAAGGTGTGTTGTTAACTGCATTTTATTTTCTCCATCTGCTCTGTGTGCACACATGCACTGATATTTTCCTCTGTACATGGCACTTTAATTTAATGTTGCTTCAAGGAATCCTATTTAGAAAAGAAAACCAAATACTTTAGAGCTGAAGATAAACAAAATAATCTGTTACCTAGTTTGTTAAATACTAATGACGTTTAATTTTGAAATTCTGCACATCACACTTGCTGAGATTACAAGGTGTGCATTTGTTTTACTGTTGCATAAGTAATGTCCAACACATAATTTTTATGGTTGAGGAATTTAAGTAAAAGTTAGTACATAATGTGACAATCCAATATTTTCAAACAAGCCTTGTTTTTTTTCTAAATTAAATTTTAAATCATATTTTAAGATAATGGAAAATACAATTACTGAGAATGAATAAAAACGTGTAACAATTATGATACAAGTAATCCAAAAACAAATAAAATAAACATATTTTGGAAACGTGAAATAAAAGCAGAAAATGTCAGAGATACTCAACAGGTAGCGCCGGGCTCTGATGAGAAATCATTGACATGTGACAAACTTTCTATCTCCCTCCATAGATGTTGCCTGACCTGTTGTGTATCTCCAACCTTATCAATTTCATTTAATTAGGAGTGGTCCAATTGTTTTACCAGCAAGTTGCAGCATGATGTATAATGTCAACATACAGTTACCCCGTTGTGCTGTCTTGAGTCATCAAATCTTATGATAAAATATTGCATTTTCCCTAATTTAAATGTTTATCTGCCTGTATGGGATTTTCTAGTAAAAACATCTACATTGATTGTTTAATTATATTTGTGACTGTAAGAAGTCATGCAATGATATACAGCAATGAACTGTTCAATGAACAATCCAAAACCTTGACTTTTGCAAGAAAAAATGATAATTTCCAAGTTTTGTGAATAATTTAGCAGATAATCTGAGGCACTAAGATAATTAGGATTCCTGAATTTATATTTTATTGCACTGTTTTAGAAGTATTCCTTTCACTGCCTTAATATCTCCTGTCAATATTTTTTTGGCAACTCGCATCTGAAATGTGTGGGAAGATTTTATAATGTTAATGCATTAAAGATGCAATGTAATTGTTATTCTTTTTGCTGATTCATATTGCAAGAAGGAGACGATATCTTGTTCTTTTCTCACCATTTTATTTATGTCTCCCTACTCTAATTCCATTTACAGTTGCAGATGACACTACCATTGTGGCTTGGATCTCGAACAAGGTTGTGATGGAGCACAGAAAGGAGATAGAAAGGAAATAATCACCTGGTGTCAAGACAAAAACATCTTCCTCAATGTCAGCAAAAAAAGGAGCTTGTTATTGACTTCAATAAGGGGGGGTGGTGTAACCAAGAGCAACAATACTGAAGTGGAGATGGTGGAGAGCTTTGGGTCCTGAGACATAAAAATCACCAATTTTTCTATTCCCTCAGAAAATTAAACAAATTCAGCATGTCTCCAATAGCTCTTACCAATCACCACAGATGCATTGTGAAAAGAATTCCAGATAGGCACAAAGTGCTGGAGTAACTAAGCAAGTCAGGCAGCAACTCTGGAGAAAAATGATGGGTGACCTTTCAAGTTGGAACCCTTCTTCAGACGAGAAGGAATCCTGTCAGGATGCAATCACACCTTGGATGGCAACTGATTAGTACAAGACAGGGGCACAGTGGCAGAGGTGGTTGCGCTGGTGCCTCGTGGCGCCAGAGACCTGTGTTTGATCTTGACCTCGAGTGCTGTCTGTGTAGAGATTGCACATTCTCCCCGTGACCGTGTGGGTTTTCTCTGGGTGCTCTGGTTTCCTCCCATGTCCCAAAGACGTGCAAGTTTGAAGCTTAATTGGTTACTGTAAATTGCCCTAATGTGAAAAGAGTGGGAAGGCGGGATGGCATTGAGCTAATGTGATGTCAAGTCAAGTCAAGTTTATTCGTCACATACACATACGAGATGTGCAGTGAAATGAAAAGTGGCAATGCTCGTGGACTTTGTGCAAAAAAACAAACAAACAAACAACCAAACAACCTACAAACAGAATGGAACAGAATCACATGTTCTTTTAAATATTAAATATTGTGGGCGGAAGGAAAAAGGGAAGGAAAGAAAACAACTATTTTTAAAAAAAAGCAGTAGAGTGGTACAGTAAAGTTAGTCCCTAGCAGTAGAGTGGTACAGTAAAGTTAGACAGGAGTTTACAACCCTAATGGCCTCTGGGAAGAAACTCCTTCTCAACCTCTCCGTTCTCTCAGCATGGCAACGGAGGCGTTTGCCTGACCTTAGCAGCTGGAACAGTCCGTTGCAGGGGTGGAAGGGGTCCCCTATGATCTTATTGGCTCTGGAGTTGCACCTCCTGATGCATAGTTCCTGCAGAGGGGCGAGTGAAGTTCCCATAGTGCATTCGTCCTGGGCAGAGCAATTCCCAAACCAAATCGTGATTATTTCCAGACAAGATGCTTCCCACAGCCGCAGAGTAGAAGCACTGGAGGATCCTCAGAGACACTCTGAATTTCCTCAATTGCCTGAGGTGGTAAAGGCGCTGCCTTGCCTTACTCACGAGTGCTGCAGCGTGTGATGTCCATGTCATATCCTCAGAGATGTGGACTCCCAGGTATTTAAAACAGCTCACCCTATCCACAGTATCTCCATTTATCCTCAATGGTGTGTATGCCCTCGGATGATGTGCCCTCCTAAAGTCCACGATCAGCTCCTTAGTTTTTTTGATGTTCAAGAGGGGGCTGTTGACCTGACACCAGAGTGCCAGATCAGCCACCTCCTCCCAGTAGGCCTTCTCATCGTTGTCTGAGATCAGGCCCACCACCACAGTGTCATCAGCAAACTAGATTTTCGAGTTGGAGCTGAACCTAGCCACACAGGCAGGTGTTCAATGGTCAGTATGAGCTTGGTGGGCTAAGGGGCCGGTTTCCATGATGTATCTCAACACTAAACTAAATTCCAGAGAGTAATGGATGCAGTCCAGTCCATCACGCTTTCAAGCCCCCCCCCCCCCCCCCCCCCCCCCCCCCCCCCCCCCAATGTCCACGATGCCTCAGGAAGCAGCCAGTAATCAAGGACCACTCACAACCATTCTCTCTTCTCCCCGCAGGCAAAAGGTACAAAAGCTTGAAAGTGTATACCACCTGCACCAGGAACTACTTATTTTGTGCTGTTCCCTTCCCAAGTGAACAGACATCTCATAAACTAAGGATGCAGTCGCAATCTCCAAAACTACCTTGATGTGGACAGAGGGCCGCAGGGTATGGCCACTTATAGAGGTTTATACAGTTTTTTGGCAGGGTAATGGAATGAAGACCTAAAGAGCATAGGATTAAGATGAGAGGGGAAAGATTAAATAGAAATCTGAGGGGCAACTGTTTCATTCATAGGTATACAGAATGAGCTGCCGGAGGAAGTATGTGGAGAGGTACATTTGGACAGGTACATAGATAGAAATGACAAGAGAGATATTGGCCAAACCCTGTCAAATGGGACTAGCATAGATGGGGTATCTTGGTTGACAGGGATGAGTTGGGCCACAGGGCCTGTTTCTGTGCTGTATAACTATGACATTATCTAGGTGGTGATGTACATTGGGCTTTCAGAGAAATCCATTCTAGCGACTAAATGGAAGATTGTTTTTTTCGATCTTCCCAGTATATCTTCTTTTAGAATGTTTCTTATTTCTTGTTAATTGTGCAAATATATTATTTATTTTGATAATCCAAAACTACTGCCCCATATTTGCTACAAATTTTGAGTAAAATTATCACAACCTTCCGATTGCCTGTTGTAACTCCACCAGGAGTCAAAGGTCGGGCTACAGCTATGCCTCTGCCAATCTCTTCTTTGGGATTCTACAGTATCCTGAAGGGAAAGAGCCTTCATCTGTCCCTGACAAGGATTACTGCAGAGAACGGAATTAAGTGGTCACCAGATAGTCCCAACTTTGGAGATTTCAATATATCTAGCTGTCCATTTGTGGGTGTTATATTCCGAGGATTATAGCACACTGAGTAGATTGAACACACACACATGCAGGATGGTATACATAGAAACATAGAAACATAGAAATTAGGTGCAGGAGCAGGCCATTCGGCCCTTCGAGCCTGCACCGCCATTCAATATGATCATGGCTGATCAACCAACTCAGTATCCTGTACCTGCCTTCTCTCCATACCCCCTGATCCCTTCAGCCACAAGGGCCACATCCTACTCCCTCTTAAATATGGCCAACGAACTGGCCTCAACTACCTTCTGTGGCAGAGAATTCCACAGATTCACCACTCTCTGTGTGAAAAACGATTTTCTCATCTCGGTCCTAAAAGACTTCCCCCTTATCCTTAAACTGTGACCCCTTGTCCTGGACTTCCCCAACATCGGGAACAATCTTCCTGCATCTAGCCTGTCCAACCCCTTAAGAATTTTGTAAGTCTCTATGAGATCACCCCTCAATCTTCTAAATTCCAGTGAGTACAAGCCGAGTCTATCCAGTCTTTCTCCATATGGAAGTCGTGCCATCCCAGGAATCAGTCTGGTGAATACATGGCCCGGTTTACCGGAAAAAACATAATGAAAGAAAAATATGAACGGTGCCCTTTCTTCAAAATAGACCAGAACAGCACCAACCTTTAAATGTGAGCAAGGGTCATGAATACATTTTAAAATAAAGTGGATACACCACTGTACCATATGGGAGACTTCTTCCACTTGAATTTAAGTTGCTTAACACTCAGTGTGTGTCACAGTTGTCACTCCCATCTCCCTCCATCAGCATCCTCAAACTCTGTTCTCCCCCCCCCCCCCCCCCCCACCTACGCCACCCACCCCCCCCACCTCAGCCCAATGAATGTGACCTGCATGTTTGTCATTGGCATGGAAGTCAACTAATCCATCAATATTAGTAGAATCTGTGGAGAAAAAGAGTAGGTGATATTTCGGGTGGAGACCCTTCTTCAGACTCTGAAAATGGTGTGAAGATGGTTCTCGACCTGAAACATCACCTATTCCTTTTCTCCAGAGACGCTGCCTGACCCGCTGAGTGGTTAGCATGCAACAAAAGCTTTTCACTGAACCTCGATACACATGACAATAAACTAAACTGAACTGAGTTACTCTAGCACTTTGTGTCTATCTTTTACATTAAATAGCCTTTTCTGATTCTTATTCACATTTTTGTCAAGGAGCATTTTCCCTTGTAGGACAAAGTCTGTGGAAGGAAAGTAATAATGAATCCCAAGTGCGAATAGAGTAAAAATTAGAGCATACATGAGAATTTACCATTCATATATGCATTTCATCAGGAAAACCAAAAATCAACAAATCAAATACAAGTGTCAAAAGGAAGTGTGTATTTTATTGTTTTATAGAGATAGGGATATGGTAATAGTTCTGTGTCATCAGGTCTCTTATAATCAGATTCCAAGCAACATATGCAAGCTATTAAATCCTCTGTAGCTAATCAAGTCAACCTAATTGTTAGGTATATGTTTTATTCTTAAATATGTAGATTCTCTTTGAAACTAAATGAGGCCCACAGGAGCCGTTGGAAGAGAAGGAGGGGGAGGAGCGACACCCGACCGGTAAGCTTTAAAATCAAGCGCGGGGCTTGTTTTTACCAAAACTCCATAACATTCCATTTGGAGAAGTGGGTTTTTTTGAGGAAGCCGCTGATTGGTGGAAAGTGGACTAGGGTAAGCAGCTGATTGGTGGGAAGTGGACCAGGGTAAAAAGCAGATTTACAGTCAGATTTCAGCAGTTTGTAGTGATTTTATATTGTGTTGATATTGTATCCTGTGTAAGGGGGGCAGTATGAAGGCCAGGGCAGTGTACTGTTCTGGATGTCAGATGTGGGAGGTCAGGGAATCTGATAGCCCTCCAGACGTCCACATCTGCACCAGGTGTGTCGAGATGGAGCTCCTAAAGGACTGTGTTAGGAACCTGGAGCAGCAGCTCGATGACCTCCGTCTGGTCAGGGAGAGTGAGGAGGCCATAGAGAGGAGCTACAGGGAGGTAGTCACTCCCAGACCACAGGGGGCAGACAAGTGGGTCACAGTTAGGAAGGGCAAGGGGCAGAGGCAGGGGCTAGAGAGTACCCCTGTGACCGTACACCTGGAAAATAGGTACTCGGGTTTGAGTACGATTGGAGGGGACAGCCTAGCTGGGGGCACCAACAACGGCCGGGCCTCCGGCACAGAGACCGGCCCTGATGCTCAGAAGGGTAGCAAAAAGAGGAGGGCAATTGTAATAGGGGACTCTATAGTTAGGGGGTCGGATAGGTGATTCTGTGGACGCAGTCGGGAGACCCGGATGGTAGTTTGCCTCCCTGGTGCCAGGGTCTCGCATGTGTCAGAACGTGTCCAAAAGATTCTGATAAGGGAGGGAGAGGAGCCTGATGTTGTGGTACACATAGGTACCAATGACATAGGTAGAAAAAGTGACGAGGTCCTGAAGGGAGAATTTAGGGAGTTGGGGGGAAAGTTAAGGAGAAGGACCAAAAGGGTAACAATTTCAGGATTACTGCCTGTGCCGCGTGACAGTGAGAGTAGGAATGAAATGAGGTGGAGGATAAATGCGTGGCTGAGGGACTGGTGCAGTGGGCAGCGATTCAAGTTTCTTGATCACTGGGACCTCTTTTGGGGAAGGCATGATCTGTACACAAAGGACGGGTTGCACTTGAACCCGAGGGGGACCAATATCCTGGCAGGGAGATTTGCAAAGGCTACTGGGGAGACTTTAAACTAGAAAGGCTGGGGGGAGGGACTCGGGTAGAGGGGGCTAGGGGTCAGGGTGTGGGGCAAGAGGCAGAGAAGGGAAGCACTCGGATCCAAAATGTAGGCGAGAAAGATGAAAAAGATAATAGACAGAGAATAAGGGATGGTGGGTTTATAAAATGTGTATATTTTAATGCTAGGAGCATTGTAAGTAAGGTGGATGAACTTAGAGCCTGGATTGACACCTGGAAATATGATGTTGTGGCAATCAGTGAAACATGGTTGCAGGAGAGCTGTGATTGGAAACTAAATATTCCAGGATTTCGTTGCTTCAGGTGTGATAGAATTGGAGGGGACCAGAGGGGGAGGTGTTGCATTGCTTGTCAGGGAAGATATTACAGCAGTGCTTTGGCAGGATAGATTAGAGGGCTCGTCTAGGGAGGCTATTTGGGTGGAACTGAGAAGTGGGAACGGTGTAGCAACATTTTTAGGGGTGTACTATAGACTGCCAAATGGGGAGCTAAATTGGAAGAGCAAATATGTAAGGAGATAGCAGATATTAGTAGTGAGCACAAGGTAGTGATTGTGGGAGATTTCAATTTTCCAAAAATAGACTGGGAAACACATTCTGTAAATGGGCTGGATGGTTTGGAGTTTGTAAAATGTGTGCAGGATAATTTTTTGCAGCAGTACATAGAGGTATTGACCAGAGAAGGGGCAGTGCTGGACCTCCTGTTAGGAAATGAGGCAGGTCAGGTGACGGAGGTATGCGTTGGTGAGCACTTCGGGACCAGTGATCACAATACCATTAGTTTCAATATAATTATGGAGAGAGTCAGAACTGGACCTACGGTGGAGATTTTTGATTGGAGAAAGGCTAACTTTGAGGGAATGTGTAAGGATTTTAAAGGAGTGAATTGGGACACTTTGTTTCATGGGAAGGATGTAGAAGAGAAATGGAGGACATTTAAAGGGGAAATTGCAAGAGTACAGAATCTTTATGTCCCTGTTAGGTTGAAAGGAAATAGTAAAAATTTGAAAGAGCCATGGTTTTCAAGGGAAATTGGACACTTGTTTTGAAAAAAGAGAGATATCTACAATAATTATAGGAGGCATGGAGTAAATGAGGTGCTAGAGGAGTAAATGAATGTAAAAAGAATCTTAAGAAAGAAATTAGGAAGGCTAAAAGAAGATATGAGGTTGCTTTGGCATGAAAGGTGAAAGTAAACCCAAAGGGTTTCTACAGCTATATTAATAACCATATAAAAGTAGAGTAGCTATGGAAACTATGAGATTCAAAGAGGAGGAAGTACTGACACTTTTGAAAAATATAAAAGTGGATAAGTCTCCAGGTCCTGACAGGATATTCCCTAGGACATTGAGGGAAGTTAGTGTAGAAATAGCAGGAGCTATGACAGAAATATTTCAAATGTCATTAGAAATGGGAATAGTGCCGGAGGATTGGCGTACTGTGCATGTTGTTCCATTGTTTAAAAAGGGTTCAAAGAATAAACCTAGCAATTATACACCTATTAGTTTGACGTCAGTGGTGGGCAAATTAATGGAAAGGATACTTAGAGATAATATATATAAGCATCTGGATAATCAGGGTCTGATCAGGAACAGTCAACATGGATTTGCCTGGAAGGTCGTGTTTGATAAACCTTCTTGAATTTGTTGAAGCGGTAACTAGGGAAATTGATGAGGGTAAAGCAGTGGATGTTGTCTATATGGATTTCAGTAAGGCCTTTGACAAAGTACCCCATGGAAGGTTGGTTAAGAAGGTTCAATCTTTGGGTGTTAATGGCAGAGTAGCAAGATGGATTCAACAGTGGCTGAATGGGAGATGTCAGAGAGTAATGGTGGATGGCTGTTTGTCAGGTTGGAAGCTGGTGACCAGTGGGGTGCCTCAGGGATCTGTGTTGGGTCCACTGTTGTTTGTCATGTACATCAATGATCTGGATGATGGGGTGGAAAATTGGATAAGTAAGTATGCAGGTGATACTAAGATAGGTGGTGTTGTGGATAATGAAGTAGATTTTCAAAGTCTACAGAGAGATTTGGGCCATTTGGAAAAGTGGGCTGAAAGATGGCAGATGGAGTTTAATGCTGTTAAGTGTGAAGTGCTACATCTTGGCAGGACAAATCAAAATAGGACGTACATGGTAAGTGGTAGGGAATTGAGGAATGCTGTGGAACAAAGGGATCTAGGACTAACTGTGCATAGTTCCATGAAGGTGGAATCGCATGTAGATAGGGTGGTAAAGAAAGCCTTTGGTGTGCTGGCCTTTATAAATCAGAGCATTGAATATAGGAGTAGGGAAGTAATGGTAAAATTGTACAAGGCATTGGTAAGACCAATTCTGGAGTATGGTGTACAATTTTGGTCGCCTAATTATAGGAAGGATGTCAACAAAATAGAGAGAGTACAGAGGAGATTTACTAGAATGTTGCCAGGGTTCCAGCAACTATGTTACAGAGAAAGGTTGAACAAGTTAGGTCTTTATTTTTTGGAGTGCAGAAGGTTAAGGGGGGACTTGATTGAGGTCTTTAAAATGATGAAAGGGATTGACAGAGTTGACGTGGATAAGCTTTTCCCATTGAAGGTAGGGAAGATTCAAACAAGAGGGCATGACATGAGAATTAAGGGACAGAAGTTTAGGGGTAACGTGAGGGGGAACTTCTTTACTCAGAGGGTGGTGGCTGTGTGGAATGAGCTTCCAGCAGAAGTGGTGGAGGCAGGATCGATTTTAACATTTAAAAGTAAAGTGGATAGGTATATGGACGTGAAGGGAATGGAGGGGTATGGTCTGAGTGCAGGTAGATGGGACTAGGGGAAAACAAATGGTCGGCACGGACTGAAAGGGCCGAGAGGGCCTGTTTCCGTGCTGTAATTGTTATATGGTTATATGGTTAAGTTTGCTCCTTCAGTCCAGAATTATTGATAGGTTTGGCATTGATTTCTACTGCTGGGCTGTAAAGGAAAGTCCCATTTTACTCCCATTCATTGTCAAAGTAGGATGCCTGGCATTAACGTTAAAAGGGCAATTTCCCCGAATGTCAAACTAGAATTTTGCTGGCATTCTTCGGGTTAACAATGTGATCTGTGGGGTAAAGTGGATTTGCAGCACTGCCACTGCATAGGTCGCCCGTAAAAATAGGAGATTCCATTATTCTTCAGCTCCCCAGAGAGTGAGAGTTCTCCAGCATCATTACCTTGACTAAAATCTGACTTTTAAACTTCCCCTAATTTTCTCCCTGTAATTATAGGTCAAGCGTTCGTTTGTAGTTTATAAAACCTTTGTGCTTATCAATAATGAATGGCAAAGAGAAAAAATATATAAAAAGGCCGGAGAAATATCTTCTGTTGGAAAATAAGACTAATTTTCTATGACCAAAGACTGTCACGCACAATGACAGCATTCTATTATTCAGTCATTTGGGTTCTTTCAAATTAGTTATGTTAATGTCCTGTGAGTGAATGTAACACTTGGATGGGACACGATTTCAGCAATTAATTTCTGCAGTCAATGGAGAGACAAGCAAATTTATTTTCTCCCTCTCTGGGAATTAGTAGTCGAGGGTGTGAGGTGGAGAAAGTGCATTTTGGAGCAAGAAACAAGCTAAACACAAGCCCTAAATAAAGCAGAAACAATGGGAGCCAATGCCTCCTCATTCATTCAATTGACAATGTTTTGCAGCTTAAACCTGTTTTATTAATTATGTTTGACATTTCCTTAATTAGTTTCATTTACACCAAATCAATCCCTACTGCTCTATGGCATCATTTATCATTTTGAAAAATTTGCATACTGCGTGCTGACTTTTTCTACTTAATTATACATTAAAAGTGTCAAGCGTGCTTGCTGCCTGGCATTATCTGCAGCAGAAAGGTTTGTGGCTGGACCGTGATGGCATTAATCATTAAGAGCCTCCAAGTGTTTCTGGGTAATATCTAGGGAGTAATGTGGCTATAATTTTAATGCTAGAGAGCATGAGTGCTTTTGTAAAATGATCTGCAAGCAAACAAAAATAAATACCTGCTAACATTGCCCACAATGAATATTTCTAACAGTCCTCATTGTGCAGCAATGCACCGTGATGTTTTCTTACACCAGCATCTACAACAAACAGGATATATGTTTTACCATGTTTGCAAAGTACCAATAAAAGACATATGACTGGAACATTAAACAGCTTACTCTGTCTATTATATTCTTTTTTTATAACTACTGTTGAAAAGTAAACAACACTAAAATCTTTCCATACATTTAGTCCTTCCTGGGTAGTTTTTTCTTAAATTAAGAAATGCCACCTAATTTTCAAAGCATTTGTAATATTATAAGACCATTTGGAACATCTGTGATAGACGTGAAAGTACGGAACATTTTCTGTAGAGAAAGTTATGAAATATCAAGTTGATGCCTACACGCTTAAAATAATATTCTATGAAACTCTGACCCAAACGCTCATCTGTGAGGTACAACCAAAATGTGTCGGATCTTTTTGAAATTATTCCGTGTTATGAAATCAAAACAAAAAGCTCTGATTAAGTAGTTTTGAGTTACGATTTCTGACTGGTCAATATAGTTTTAGTGGTAGAAATGGACTTTCTGTATTTCATCCAGTATCTGAGTATTCTTGCACCAATGGGAGACTCAACAATAAAAGTGAACCTTCCTGTGGAAAAACTACGATGACATCAGTTGGGAACAGGGCCTTGCTTTTAGTAATAAAGATTAACAACTCTCTCCACTTCCTTTTGGTATGGCCATCCTGCAGACATTAACCAACATAATCTATCACCTCAGTACCTATTGTAAGTCAAGAAATCTGGAAATCTTCCTTCAGAATGATAACAAAAATTGAAACAAGTAATCTGCAATCTAATTATGCAAGCTAATGATGTAAAACAAATAGTATGCATGGACACATTTGTATAACAGATGCAAAAGAGCAATTGTTTTATTTCTCTTTGTTTAACATTAGACTAGTTTTAAATCACATAGATAAAAATGAAGTACTTTTAATAATGAAAATCTCAATAAAGTTTTGCATGATTAACAGATTTTTATTGTAAGGCATATCCTATATGGAATATCAACACCAGATGTCAATTTGCACTAGTTATATTGTTCCATCAGCCTTTTGAGTTTTCAAATGCAGGGTGAAGAGGAAGGGAAAAACATGTTGTTTAAACCTTCATGCAGAATTTGGTGAAGTACAAACTCTGTGACAGACAAATGCAAGGCTTTTCCCACACCTCAGGCCTCTCTTTTTTGAATGTTCCAAGCAGAATCATTTTTTTAACTCACAACTGCACCACAATCCGAGCAGATTCAGTGCAAATCTTATAAACTGCCCGTGACAATTGCAAAGAGATTGACAAATGAGTATAGGTTATATATAAAAGTTTCAAGCTGAATCAAATATATACAAGCTGGGGTGGGATGATGTGCTTCATTACCTCATTATTCAACCAATGAGCTAGAATCTGTTGCAAAAAAAAAGAATAGTTTAACAGAACCCAGCATTGCTGTGTAAATCAGAGTAAGGAAGATACTCGTAAATTAGGAATCTGCATACATTTTGTGCCACTTGTCAAAGCGATTAGGTTCTTCCAGTGAAGTAAAGAATGATCTAAATGTGAAATGCCATTCCCACAGGTAGTAATTGTTCTTATAAAGAAACAGAGAAACATAGAAACATAGAAAATAGGTGCAGGAGTAGGCCATTTGGCCCTTCGAGCCTGCACCACCATTCAATATAATCATGGTTGATCATCCAACTCAGTATCCTGTACCTGCCTTCTCTCCATATCCCCGGACCCCTTTAGCCACAAGGGCCACATCTAACTCCCTCTTAAATATAGCCAATGAACTGGCCTCAACTACCTTCTGCGGCAGAGAGTTCCACAGATTCACCATGTGATCCATGCAGTCCATCCTTACAGATGGTTTATGTTTTCACTTTTATATTTTTCTTTCTTAATTTTTTTGACTCACTTTTCCTTGAGTGCGACTGAGTGCAGACTCGGCGATTGTTTCGCTGAACACCTCCGCCCTAAACCTATCTGATCTCCCTGTTGCTAAACACTTTAACTCCCACTTCCATTCCCACACTGACCTTTCTGTCCTGGGCCTCCTCCATTGTCAGAGTGAGGCCCAGCACATCCTATTTCGCTTGGGCAGCTTACACTCCAGCAGTATGAATATTGACCTTTCTAACTTCAAGTAACCCTTGCTCTCCATCTCTCTCCATCCTTCCCCCTTCCCAGTTCTCTGACTAGTCTGACTGTCCCTGATTTCATTTTATCTCTGTTTGCTTTGTTGTCACCTTCTCCCAGCTAACAATGATCTATTCCACATTTTCTTTGATCCTCCAGTGATCTTTGATGTCTTGTTTCCACACCTTAGACATCCTTATCTCGTTATTCACCCCTCACCCATTCCTCGCTCCAGAAATGCTGCCTGTCCCGCTGAGTTACTCCAGCACTTTGTCTATCTTTGGTTTAAACCAGCATCTGCAGTTCCTTCCTACGCCCCTCTTCACTGTTCCTCAGTTTCTTTCTCAACTATTAAATCGCACCTGTTATATGTGTTGTTGCTCCCATTTGTGACAATTTTCTTACATAGAGAATTTAACTTTTACTTTTTTTTTTAAACACTCCTTTGAGTGTAATCTTTGTGAAAAAAATATACTGTTGAGCTTTCAGCGAACCGCATGTACTCCAGAATATAGGAGTGAAATTTGATCAATTTTACATGATTTTGGAGGAAATGAGTTGGTTTCATGCATCTTCAGGGTAGTGTGCTTACAGCACTTTGATAATAAACAACCACAAAGACTTATAAAGGTAACCTCTGGGAACAAAATAAATCTGGATAATTATCAACTCTGCATGAACTTTTGCTTGCTCTGCTTTCTTGAAGGCAATTACCTAAACTGTGGTGAATATTCTTCACATCATCCCAGGCAACGTGAAGAAAGGTTTCCACTCATTGCAAATAATCTGATGCTTGTGGCATTTTTATCTAATATCTGGGTATCAGACATTAGGAACATGCTGAGTGCAAATTCTTAAGTGAGAAAGTAGTTGAAAATAATTGAAATTCTCATTTAGTTAAGCTAAGCAAGATATTAAAATTGAATATTATTGATCAATGTGACAATGCCACAATTCTTGCATTCTGATTTGCAGACCAGAGTAAGCTGAAATCAAAATTCTGTAGTAAACATACTGATGATAATGTGCTGTGTATACTAATGATAAAAATTATTAACATGCAGCAGTCCATGCTTTTTCAAATCAAAAGGTTATGTAATATTTTTGCATTATCTGTGCAGGACATAAAATTCTATGTATATATATTAATAAAATATTGAATGTTATTTACAAAAATGTATTTATAAATTCACTAAACATAGCAACCAGATATATTTTAATCTCATGATGATATGTTCATTGTAATTTGTAGGAGTGAGATTGTAGTTTAGAGAGTGATAATATTGCTGTAAAATTGTCAGCATTGCACCTTTTCCACGGATATTAAGCCTTCTGAAAGCCATTTATGTACTTAAGAAGAGGTTCCACAAAATTCCAATTAATTATTGCAGTCATAAGAAGGGACCGAAGAATGTTAGAGATCATATGAGAGAAACTCTGAAGATGGTGAACCTATAGTCAATGAAATTATTTTCTGGATTTGAATCAGTATTCCTCCCAACTCATGCTCCTTGTCCAATTACACTTAACAACTCTCTTGCAGGAGACAGCATCAGGATATCAGATGTAATTCGGTGCATCATGCCATTAAATATGTCAAGGGTCAATTCCGTTCATAATTGCATATTGATGGAGAAGGGGCCAGGGGACAGAAGTTCTTACAGATATCCTGCTCCTTGTATAGCATATTTTATGTATCATTATAATTGGATGAAGTAACATTTCCAAGTGGGCAATGGGTTTTAACCAGTAAATGGTAAGACCGTGATTATTCATGTTTGCGTGTATCTAAATTGCAACGATGTACACATAGGTGTTGTGTTTGGTGGATAATGGATGGAAAAGTCAATGGTTATAAATAAATACCTCACTTTTTTGAAAATGTTCATTGCTGATTGTTATTTGGAATGGACCTAGAGAATAAGGTTGAACAAGTTAGGTCTTTATTCTTTGGAGCGCAGAAGGTTAAGGGGGGACTTGATTGAGGTCTTTAAAATGATGAAAGGGATAGACAGAGTTGACGTGGATACGTTTTTCCCATTGAGGGTAGGGAAGATTCAAACAAGAGGGCATGACATGAGAATTAAGGGACAGAGGTTTTGGGGTAACGTGAGGGGGAACTTCTTTACTCAGGTGGCTGTGTGGAATGAGCTTCCAGCAGAAGTGATGGAGGCAGGATCGATTTTAACATTTAAGAGTAAAGTGGATAGGTATATGGACGTGAAGGGAATGGAGGGGTATAGAAACATAGAAACATAGAAATTAGGTGCAGGAGTAGGCCATTCAGCCCTTCGAGCCTGCACCGCCATTCAATATGATCATGGCTGATCATCCAACTCAGTATCCCGTACCTGCCTTCTCTCCATACCCTCTGATCCCCTTAGCCACAAGGGCCACATCCAACTCACTCTTAAATATAGCCAATGAACTGGCCTCAACTACCCTCTGTGGCAGAGAGTTCCAGAGACTCACCACTCTCTGTGTGAAAAAAGTCTTTCTCATCTCGGTATTAAAGGATTTCCCCCTTATCCTTAAGCTGTGACCCCTTGTCCTGGACTTCCCCAACATCGGGAACAATCTTCCTGCATCTAGCCTGTCCAACCCCTTAAGAATTTTGTAAGTTTTTGTATGGTCTGAGTGCAGGTAGATGGGACGAGGGGAAAACAAATGGTCGGCACGGACTGGAAGGGCCGAGAGGGCCTGTTTCCGTGCTGTAATTGTTATATGGTTATATGGTTAATAGCGATTGGATGCATAATTATGCATTGCAGAAAGGTCAGAGGTGGACAACTGAAGACAATCTAGCCAACTTTTAATCTAACCATACAATTAAAGAGACCTGATATAAAGCGAAGACAATCTAAGGTTAAACATTGATAATTAGAAAAATGCCACCGATAGATATATTTACGAATTTATTTTTCAGTAACATACTACAAAAACACAATTGTTTAATAAACACCTCTCAGTTCAGTTAGTTCAGTTTAGTTTATTGTCACGTGTACTGATGAAAACGGTAGCGTGTAACGTGTAGTGAGGTACAATGAAACGCTTTTGTTGCGTGCTAACTAGTCAGCAGAGAGACAATACATGATTACAATTGATCCATTTATAGTGTAAACTCTCTATGTAGAGAGCTGAATACCCATATGGATGCTGTAAATATTTCTAAAATTGATTGGCAGGGGCATATTATACAACATTGATGAAGGTTGGTTTACCTGTTTGAATGAAAGTTACCCAGTGAAACAAAAGTCTCATAAAATACTTCTTGCCAAATTATAAAGTTATTATTATTATTATTATTATTATTATTATTATTATTATTATTATTATTATTATTATTATTATTATTATCTATCACTAACTACATTGTATTTCTGAGCTACCTTCTACCTCATTGGAGATCCTCGGACTATCTTTAATTGGACTAATTGGACTTGATCTTGCCCAAAACTTTATTCTCTTTATCCTGTATCTGTACATTGTGGATGGCTTGATTGTAATCGTGTATAGTCTTTCTGCTGACTGGAGAGCACACAACAAAATAGCTTTTCACATGATGATAAACTAAACTTTGTGAAGTTGGCAGCTTAGTCTAAGCTATGGAAGCAAATACATCTATTGAAAAATATCAAAATGCCTTCCCTATTTCCCTAAAGAAAAATACGTATCCCAGTATTCCTCGAATTTGTCCCAAGAGTTGGGAATCCATCTATTTCACTTAAAATCAGAAATTCTCGTTTCTAAATATGATAATTCCATACTTCAAAAATCTGAAAAAATAATTTCATATGTATAAGAAATATTCATCATGATCTTCCTACAGGAAAGAATATAGCAAATGGACAATTAATTCCATACACTTTCATGTAATTAATTGGATTTTACAAACTTTGTACGTGACAGTGATAAAAATCCTGCTTGTAGAATATCAAAGCCATTCAAAATAATGATTTTTTAAAGTTTTATGTCCCATTTGTTCCTTTATGTGACAAAGAATATTACTGGTTTCAGAATAACTTGTTCCATCTTTATTTTCAAAGGCACTGAACAGACTGGGTCACTCAATATAGTCTCAATATAGTATGTAAGTTCATTAGTGACTCCTGGGAAATCTTCTATGATTAGTTACCTCCTGTCACATGATCACCAGGCCACATCCCAATAGTGACGAATTAAAAGCATAAATTCAGTGAAGCAAGCAAACACATTGAAATAAAATATAAAACTGTTTAATCATCATGTTCCAGTTAATCAAACACTCCCATTAGTTGGATTCAATGTGGTTACAGGCTATTTGACATTCCAGTGCATAGGGCAATGGCAGCAACTTTTCAGATCCTATCTTGCTGTTGCTTTTGAGAATGTAATACTGAATTCTGCAACAAACTAATAATACACAAAGAATACTGTTTCTGTGTTTAGGCAATTTCCCCCAAAACTGTTATCTGACTGAAATATGATCAAATTATTTGATATATATTGGACATTTTTTTATCTTCAGAGTTATTCACTTCAAATGTAGATTTATCCTGTATATTTACACTGTGGATGACTGAATTGTAATTATGTACAGTCCTTCGACTGACTGGATAGCTCGCAACAAAAAGCTCTTCACTGTACACATGACAATAAACTAAACTAAAGTAAACTAAATGCAGATGCTGGTTTGAACCAAAGATAGACACCAAAAGCTGGAGTAACCCTTCCAAGGGTCTGAACCCGAAAAGTCACCTATTCCTTTTCTCAAGAGATGCTGTCTGACCCGCTGTATTACACCAGCTTTTTGTGTCCATCTAAAGTAAACTAAAGATTATTTCACATATTAGCAAGGGATGGATATTGAGACTTCAGGTCTATTCATGGTTCAGAAATATGTTTTAATAACTTAGGGTCCCACTACCAGTTTTGCTTCTTCTGGATTTACAAATTGCCAACTCTAACACCCAACTGAGTTGGGCAATGAGGTATTTAAAAGGCTCATTCTTCAATGTATACTTTAGGAACATTATAATGTATAATCAAAGATGGTAGATTTTCCATGCTTAGTGTCAGCTGTGTACCAAGCCTCCTATGGAGGGGATAGGTTTCATCTAGCCAGAATTATAGTGAAGAACATTTTGGTTTCTATCTGACATTGGTATCAGACAGATAATTTGAAAGTGTGAGAACACCATTTGAGATGGTGAGTGAGATAGAAAGACAGAGTTGGGTTTCATCAACTTGATGTGGATCACAAAGAGGGGGTTGAGGAAGCTAGTGTGGTATTAGTAATGAACATGCTGAAGTCTCAATTTATATATCACATTTTGTGCATTTAGCTGTAAAAATGTCAAGTTCATAAATATTACCTCTCTCTTCTGTTGATGAAGTGCACATGGAAAACCATCTTACCAAATTCTACAAAAGTAGCTTTTGGTGAAAGACATTTTTTTGCCTTCAAATTAAAGTCATATTTACTTAACCATATAACCATATAACAATTACAGCACGGAAACAGGCCCTCTCGGCCCTTCTAGTCCGTGCCGACCATTTGGTTTCCCCTAGTCCCATCTACCTGCACTCAGACCATACCCCTCCATTCCCTTCACGTACATATACCTATCCACTTTATTCTTAAATGTTAAAATCGATCCTGCCTCCACCACTTCTGCTGGCAGCTCATTCCACACAGCCACCACCCTCTGAGTAAAGAAGTTCCCCCTCATACTGCATCGCACGTACTTTGAGATGTGGCAGGCATTAGTAAACAAATTCCTGGTCTAAGGTACATTATTGATCCATTATGAAACCATATTATTCTCTTCCTTTTGCATGCACATAATGCTGTTTGAGTATTGGCACTACGACAGGTACTGCTCAATTCATAGTGATTATAACTGATGAAAGAGGATGAGCAGTCCATCAGCAGTCAATAATGTCAGTGTATTATTTGAATGTCTCTTGACTTTTTATTTTGTACATTTTCCTTCCATTAGATTTATCTTAAAATTGATTTAACAGTTCTATTTCTGATGCAATTGTCAACCTATTATCTACAGGTATTGGCCAACAAAAATAAATCGGAAAAAATGTCTAGCTTATCTTGAATAAAGTGGTAAAATACTAACCTGAAGACATTTTGCAGGAATTAAATTATTAAGACAACTCACTGGCATAGTAAATTTGTAGAGATTCGTGTTTTGAACTTTACTCCCACAAGTATAGAAACATAGAAACATAGAAATTAGGTGCAGGAGTAGGCCATTCAGCCCTTCGCGCCTGCACCGCCATTCAATATGATCATGGCTGATCATCCAACTCAGTATCCCGTACCTGCCTTCTCTCCATACCCTCTGATCCCCTTTGCCACAAGGGCCACATCTAACTCCCTCTTAAGTATAGCCAATGAACTGGCCTCAACTACCCTCTGTGGCAGAGAGTTCCAGAGACTCACCACTCTCTGTGTGAAAAAAGTCTTTCTTATCTCGGTCTTAAAGGATTTCCCCCTTATCCTTAAGCTGTGAATCCTTGTCCTGGACTTCCCCAACATCGGGAACAATCTTCCTGCATCTAGCATGTCCAACCCCTTAAGAATTTTGTAAGTTTCTATAAGATCCCCTCTCAATCTCCTAAATTCTAGAGAGTATAAACCGAGTCTATCCAGTCTTTCTTCATAAGACAGTCCTGACATCCCAGAAATCAGTCTGGTGAACCTTCTCTGCACTCCCTCTATGGCAATAATGTCCTTCCTCAGATTTGGAGACCATAACTGTACGCAATACTCCAGGTGTGGTCTCACCAAGACCCTACAATTATTATTATTAAGGAGATCAATTTCCACTTTGGTATAATTTCAGAACTTTGATTAGCTTCAATTGCCCCGATGCGGGAGCTTCGATCGGCGACTGCGGGAGCTTCAATTGCCCCAACTGCGGAAGTTTTGATTGCCCCAACCGCGGGAGAAAAGGATGGAAGAAGGTATAAGTTATTTTTCTTCCATTACAGTGGGGAATGTGAGGTCGCCTAAAAAACAAGATGGACGTACTGCCTACGCTGGTGAGGACTCGGAGGGAGTGCCATGAGTGCAGTGATCTTGGTGTTTTGCGGGAACATGGCTCCATGAAGAAATCCCAGAGTAGAGCGAGTGTGGATGGCTTTCTGACTGTTCGGGCAGACAGGGACTGCAGAGAGAGTGGCGGCAGTCGCTACAACTCCAGTCACATCACAGTGATGGAGGGTGTGTGTGGCCTGGACATTGAACTGATGGCTGTGGGTCTCCGCTTATGCTGTGTGCCCTGGGGATTCTCACACGCCGCTGTAGTGGCTGTTTAAGTCTATGTTTAATTTTTATGTAGTTCTGTATCTTGTTGCTTTTTTTTGTATGGCAAATCAAATTCCTTGTATGGTTACCTACTTGGTTAATAAATTAATTACAATTACAACTAAATATGATTAGAACATCCACAAATATGTTCATCACACAAAATAAGCATTTTAATTATTTTAATGCATCACTAAATTCTTTATTATTGAAAATCATTTTTAAACCATAAAATAATTTCTTGCTATATTGAGTTTCTCAGTAAATTAAGATAAATATTACATGAACAATCTGTTAGTATCTCTGCTAGTAAACTAAGTAACCACTCAGTATCCTTGAGTTCAATGATACAAGTTTTCCTGAAGAGCCACAAATTAGGGGAAATGTGACTAATTTACATGGGGGGTATGGGCAGTTTCGGTTACAGACGGACACAGCATGGAAACAGGCCCTTCGGCTCAACTTGCCCACACCGGCCTTCTAGTGCAAGATTCTAAAATATGCAAAAAAAACCACAGAGACATCACAGCCATGCTGAACGCAAATCTTACTTCAAATTCCAGAACCATTTTCGCATTCTAATGCTCATTTCAATTAGATTGTAATAAAACAAAATTCAATGCAAAAGCAGCCCATGATTTTCAGAACAGTACGCCTTTTGTCCTGAAGTATTCTTTAACTTACGTCGACGTCTTATGTTATCTTAATGTCAAACATACTCAGTTTTTAAGTCAGAGTAAAGAAAGTCAAGAGTAAAGAATGTTATGTTGTCATCATTCTGAAACAGAACAATGATGTTATTACTTGTGGCGCCAGTATATTGCCAGGAATTATTTAGGACATCTTCAGGAATTATGTGGATTGATGTTCCAATGTTCAAAACAAAATCTGTTGAACTGTAAATTACAACCAGTTTTGAAAATAAAAGATCAGCATTGTCTGTATAATACAGGCTATTGAACAGCAACAAGAGGCTACTCAGAGACCTAGAAACATAGAAACATAGAAACATAAAAAATAGATGCAGGAGGAGGCCATTCGGCCCTTCGAGCCAGCAACCGCCATTCATTGTGACCATGGCTGATCGTCCCCAATCAATAACCCGTGCCTGCCTTCTCCCCATATCCCTTGATTCCACTAGCCCCTAGAGCTCTATCTTATGCCCCTGTCCCACTTAGGAAACCTGAACGGAAACCTCTGGAGACTTTGCGTCCCACCCAAGGTTGCTGTGCGGTTCCCGGAGGTTTTTGTCAGTCTCCCTAATGGTCGAAAGTGGTTTCCATTTCAAAAATCGGTAAATTTTTACTTGAAGCCGGTTGCGGTGCTAGTTGAAGGTGGTTGCCGGAGGACAAAAACCTCCGGGAACCTCCGGAAACTGCACGGAAACCTTGGGTGGGGCGCAAAGTCTCCAGAGGTTTCCGTTCAGGTTTCCTAAGTGGGACAGGGGCATAACTCTCTCTTAAATCCATCCAGTGACTTGGCTTCCACTGCCCTCTGTGGTAGGGAATTCCACAAATTCACAACCTGGTTTGCAAACTGACATGGCCAAGAGACATCTCAGCCAAATGTAGGACAATAGGGCAAAAAGGTGTACTATTCCACAAGAAAGACTTATTTTGTTGAATAGTACACCTGGTCAAATGTATATTTGCTCTGTATATCAATAATTGGGATATTTGTGTACCTTCACAATCCTAATTTTGGCTGAAAAAAAGACACAAAGTGCTGGAGTAACTCAGTGGTCAGGCAGCATCACTAGAGATCGTGGATAGGTGACGAAAACGGACACAAAGTACTCCAAGAGAACTGGATAGTTGATAATTTGGGTCGAAACCCTTCTCTAGACTGATTTTTGAGGGGGGAAGAGGAGATTGCTGGAAAAGGGGAGAGGCAGGGGAAAGCAATGCAGATAATAGGTCGACAGGGCTTGGGTGGGGCGGGGGGGGGGGTGGACAGGCAGATGGTTGGAACAAAGACCAGAGATAAGAACAGTAGGTGTGACACAAAATGACTGAAGAAGGTTCTTCACCCGAAATGGCACCCATTCCTTCGCTCCAGAGATGCTGTCTGTCCTGCAAAGTTATACCCCTGTCCCACTAATGCCCCTGTCCCACTTAGGAAACCTGAACGGAAACCTCTGGAGACTTTGCGCCCCACCCAAGGTTTCCGTGCGGTTCCCGGAGGTTCCCGGAGGTTTTTGTCAGTCTCCCTAATGGTTGAAAGTGGTTTCTGCTTCTTCTATGTTTTTTCAAAAAGTTCAAAACTGGCCGCGACTAAAAATAAGTTGCCGTTTTAACAATCGTTAATTTTTTAGTCGAAGCCGGTTGCGATGCTAGTTGAAGGTGGTTGCCGGAGGTTGCGGGTAGTGGAAGGTAAAGCCCCTGTCCCACATATTTTGTGTATACCTTCGATTTAAACCAGCATCTGCAGTTCTTTCCAACAAACAGTAGGTGTGAGTCATGTTTGAAGAGTTGTGGATTATGAAGCCAGAGGGAGGAAAGCAACGGGGTATGGAACAATGGAGGGGAAGAATGGATGGGAGTGCAGGTGGGGCCCAGGGGATGGTGGGTAGGGAAAGAGAAGGGGTTGTTAGAGGTTACCTAAAATTGTGGAATGCAACCTCCAGTGGTATAATCACAGCACACATTTTGGGAGGGGGCTCACCCGAGATATGTTTGTGACCCATTATTCAGCCAGCAAGCTCAGCAGTTTAAGTGAATGAACATTTTTGTGAATGTTTCCCCTTCCCACCCACCCATTCAGTCCAATGGCCATGGCCTCATGCAGTATTAAAGAGGTTTGAACACAAGGCTTATGAAGTTCATAGAAACATAGAAACACAGAAAATAGGTGCAGGAGGAGGTCATTTGGCCCTTCGAGCTTGCACCGCCATTCATTGTGATCATGGCTGAACATCCATAATCAGTAACCCGTGCCTGCCTTCTCCCCGTATCCCTTGATTCTGCTAGCCCCTAGAGCTCTATCTAACTCTCTTTTAAATTCTTCCAGTGAATTGGCCTCTACTGCCTCTGTGGTAGAAAATTGCACAAATTCACAACTCTCTGGGAGAAAACACTTTTTACTCATCTCAGTCTTAAATGGCCTCTCCTTTATTCTTAGATTGTGGCCCCTGGTTCTGGACTCGCCCAACATTGGGAACATTTTTCCTGCATCTAGCTTGTGCAGTCCTTTTATAATTTTATATGTTTCTATTAGGGTCAGATAGGGGGGAGTTCTCCCCGCCACGGGTACCATGTAATAACCGTGCTACCTGCTCCATGGTCGGATAGTCGGTGATTAAACCGTCTCCCCCACCTGGTTTGCCAGGTGAGAAGGGGTCTGTGGACCCCCAGCAGGACCAAAAAACAAGACCTGTGAAAGGGCGGAAGATCTTCTAGCGAGCCAACCGCCATCCACACTTCAGTAGAAGTTGCGATCTCTGTCGTACATAGCATTGTAAGGAATGATGATAAAGCACACACGCACCAAAATCCTATACTTCCAGCGGCGGAAGTCCACAGGAACTGGAGGATAGAGATGTGTGATGCGTCTGTCACCGTTCCCGTTGCGTCGCTAATGTTTGCAACGAATATGAATGAATGAATGAATCTATAAGATTCCCCCTCATCCTTCTAAATTTCAGTGAATACAAGCCCAGTCTTCCCAATCTTTCCTCATATGACAGTCCCGCCATCCCGGGTATTAACCTCGTGAACCTACGCTGCACTGCCTCAATAGCAAGGATGTCCTTCCTCAAATTAGGCACCAAAACCGTACACAATACTCCAGATGTGATCTCACCACGTCCCTGTACAACTGCAGAAGGACCACTTTACTCCTATATTCAAATCATAGAAACATAGAAACATAGAAAATTAGGTGCAGGAGTAGGCCATTCAGCCCTTCGAGCCTGCACCGCCATTCAATATGATCATGGCTGATCATCCAACTCAGTATCCCGTACCTGCCTTCTCTCCATACCCTCTGATCCCCTTAGCCACAAGGGCCACATCCAACTCACTCTTAAATATAGCCAATGAACTGGCCTCAACTACCCTCTGTGGCAGAGAGTTCCAGAGACTCACCACTCTCTGTGTGAAGAAAGTCTTTCTCATCTCGGTCTTAAAGGATTTCCCTTATCCTTAAGCTGTGACCCTTGTCCTGGACTTCCCCAACATCGGGAACAATCTTCCTGCATCTAGCCTGTCCAACCCCTTAAGAATTTTGTAAGTTTCTATAAGATCCCCTCTTAATCTCCTAAATTCCAGAGAGTATAAACCGAGTCTATCCAGTCTTTCTTCATAAGACAGTCCTGACATCCCAGGAATCAGTCTGGTGAACCTTCTCTGCACTCCCTCTATGGCAATAATGTCCTTCCTCAGATTTGGAGACCAAAACTGCACGCAATACTCCAGGTGTGGTCTCACCAAGACCCTGTACAACTGAAGTAGAACCTCCCTGCTCCTGTACTCAAATCCTTTTGCTATGAAAGCTAACATACCATTCGCTTTTTTCACTGCCTGCTGCACCTGCATGCCTACTTTCAATGACTGGTGTACCATGACACCCAGGTCTCGCTGCATCTTTTCCCAATCGGCCCACCATTTAATAATAGTCCTCTTTCCTGTTTTTTTGCCACCAAAGTGGATAACCTCACATTTATCCACATTATACTGCATCTGCCTATATTCAAATCCTCGCATTATAAAGGCCAACATGCCATTAGATTTCTTCACTGCCTGCTGTACCTGCATGTATACAACACTCACTTCTCGTTGCACTTGCCTTTTTATTAATCTGACACCAATGAGATAATAATCTGCCTCCTCGTTCATGCCGCCAGTGGATAACCTCACATTTATCTACATTAAACTGCATCTGCCATGCATCTGCCCACTCACTCAACCTGTTCAGGTCACCCTGCAACCTCCTAGCATCCGCTTCGCAGTTCAAACTGCCACCCAGCTTTGTGTCATCTGCAAATTTGCTACAGTTACTTTTAATCCCATCATCTAAATCATTAATATAATTGCAAATAGTTGCATCCCCAGTACCGAGCTTTGCGGCACTACACTATCCAGTTGACCTTGGGCAGCTCCTCTCATGCCTTCATAGTAAATGCCTACTATGTTCTGTGTGCTGAAGCAAAGCAATAATTTCATTGTCCTATCAGGGACACATGACAATAAACTCACTTGAACTTGGACTTGAACACTCACCACTGCCTGCCATTCTGACAAGGACCTGTTCACTCTTACTCTTTGCTTCCTGTCTGCAAACCAATTCTCTATCCATGTCAATACCCTACCCCCAAAACTATGTTCTAATTTTGCCCTCTAATCTCCTATGTGGGACCTTATCAAAGGCTTCCTGAAAATCCAGATACGCTACATCCACTGGCTCTCCTTCATCCATTTTACTTGTCACATCCTCAAAAAATTCCAGAAGATTAGTCAAGCAGGATTTCCCCTTTATAAATCCATGCTGACTTGGACCTTTTACTCCTATCCAAATGTGCCATTTTTACATCTTTAATAACTGAATCCAGCATCTTCCCCACCATCGATGTCAGGCTGACTGGTCTATAATTCTCCATTTTCTCTCTCGCTCCTTTCTTGAAAATTGGGAGAGCATTAGCATCCCTCCACTCCACAGAAACAGATCCTGAATCTATAGAACATTGGAAAATGATCACCAATGTGTCCACGATTTCTAAAGCCACCTCCTTGATTACCCTAGGATGCAGACCATCAGGCCCTGGGGATTTATCAGCCTTCAGTCCCATCAATCTACTCAATACTATTTCTCGCCTAATGCAAATTTCTTTCAGTTCCTCTGTCTCCCTAGATCCTCTGTCCTGTATTACATCTGGGAGATTGTTTGTGTCTTCCTTAGTGATGATAGAACCAATGTACCTGTTCAACTCTTCTGCCATTTCCTTGTTCCCCATAATAATTTAATCTGTTTCAGCCTTCAAGGGACCCACATTTTAACTACATAAGATATACTAATCTTTTTTTGTTAACATACCTAAAGAAGCTTTTACTATCCTTCTTTATGTTCTTGGCCAGCTTACCCTCGTACTTCTTCATTTCACCCGGTATTGTCCTTTTTGTTACCTGTTGTCCTTTGAAAGGTTACCAATCCTCTGGCTTCCCGCTACTCTTTGCTATGTTGTACACCTTTTCTTACTGTTTTATTCTATTCCAAACTTCCCTTGTCAGCCACGGTTGCTTCTTACTCCCCTTAGAATCCCCTGGTTTATGCCCAGAAATTCCTGCCATTGCTGTTCCACCATCATTCCTGCTAGTATCCTTATCCAGTTCACCTTGGCCAGCCCCTCTCCCATGCCTTCAAAGTCCCCTTTGTTCAACTGCAACACTGGCACCTGATTTAACCTTCTCGCTCTCAAATTGCAGATTAAAATGTATCATATTATGGTCACTACCTCCAAGTGGTTCCTTTATCTTGAATTCCCTTATTAAATCTAGTTCATTAGACAACACTAAATCCAGAATTGCCTTCTTTCTGGTAGGCTCCATTACAAGCTAACCATTTTAGCTGCTCTTTCCATCCCAAACTGGCCTTTCTGTCCAGCTACTTCTCCATTGCCTGAGAGAGGCCACATGCAAACTGGAGGAATAGTACCTCATTATCCACTTAGGTAGCTTCCAACCCAAAGATATGAAGCTGAAGAAGGGTCTTGACCTGAAGCATCATCTGTTCCTTTCCTCTAGAGATGCTGCCTGACCCACTGAGTTACTCCAGCTTTTTGTGTCTATCTTCAGTATGAACAAATAATTCTCCAATATTAAATAACTAACCAAGAACCACTTCCCCACCCCAACCCTCCCTCTCACTTCCTTTCCCCCTCCCTTCCCTATGCCCCACCTGGATGCGCATCCATTTCTCTCCCTATTTGCTCCTCATATTTCCCTTCCACGCCTCTTCTCTCCTTATCTCACAGCCTTTTGTCTTATTTTCAATTCTACCCTTAGTCCACCCATCTACCAACAAAACACCTGTCACCTACATCCATCTATCACTTGCCTGGCTTTGTCCCATCCTCCACATCCCTTGCTGCTTTATCCCCCCTATTGCAATCAGTCTGAAGCAGGGTCCTGACCCAAAATGTCACCTATCCATATCCTCCAGATATGCTGTCTCACCCACTGAGATCCAACACTTTGTGTCTCCTTTTGTAAACCAGCATCTGGAGTTCCTTGTGTCTACACCAAGGCTTATAAAATAGCTAAAACTTTGAATTTGGTTACTGGAGATTAATGGCTCTTATCCCATATATAATTCAAAATTCCAGAGTATGAGAAATAGCTACAGCTTTGGATGGCACAGTTTTGAGAAAATGCCTGAGACCACAGATACTCGATGCTGTTAAGTCTTTACCAGGAGAGAAAAGAACTATGATACAGATCCCCTGAGCCTTAAGGCCTTGATATTCCCTGTGCTCATTCATCTTAGCAAAAGGCACATATGTGAGAAAAGATTGGTGGAATGTCCGGACCAACATATGATTCATCTGTGTGTAGTGTTGCTCTGAGCATTTGTACCAACTGAAAATAAGTTGAAAAATGAAAGAAACCGAGAGAGAAACTATGGTCAATTCAGTGTTTAACAATCTGTAAGGTTTCAAAGCACCAGCAAAGTAATTAAAAAGGTTAATCCTTCAAAGCTGCGCTGTGCCAGAAAATGTGTTGTATTACAAATCGACCCTTGAAGAAGCGATGTTAGCCTTGTCCAGGTATTTTGCAGCGAATTGATGCAGGGGAAGGATGACGACTACGCTTAACAGATGATTCACAACGGATTGTAATACTCTCCCACAAGCCAGTGTATTGATTCTGACATTGGAATTAATATTTGCTCTTGCCACTCAGGAAGACAGCAATCCCAGGTAAGTAAATTTGGCAACATTGGAACATAATTTGTTATTTGAGCACCACGAAGTGAAATAAAATCTACTAGGAAAAATCATGCCTTTCAATAACGTGCAAAAGGCATGGTTATATTGTAGACATGGTTACCATTTGTTGGAGGAAAGCAGCCATATTCCTAATAAACTAAACACTTTATCATTACCATTAAATATTTAATAGTCAGCCACCAGGAATTATTAATAATCCTTAAGACATGACAAGAATGAATCACTAGGTCTGCTTTGTGTCTTATTACATGTTTAGCACATATGACGGGGGCCAATTTCTTCCCTCTGTATTAATTATAGATATACGACTGAACTCTTAATTTGAAAAGTAGCTCTGATGGGTGATCCCATTGTCTTCAGTGAGGCTTGGGAGAACCTGACCAAACAGGATTCATCTGTGATACATGGAATCTGCACAGCTACATGTTACTACATACATCTACATGCATCTTTAACAACTATTATTCATGTGTGGACACAAAAAGCTGGAGTAATTTAGCAGGACAGGGAGCATCTCTGGAGAGAGGGAATGGGTGACGTTTTAAGTCGAGTCCTCCAATCTACAAACTATTATTCATGTGCACCTGTTTTCCATGTCTTTACCTTACTATTCTGTTTGTGCTCTTGGAATGCAATTTTTTCTCATGCACCTCCGGCTCAGCTATTCGAGTTATAGAATCCATGTGCACTCTATCATGTACCCGTCATACACACCTTTTTTTTCTAGATAGTATATACACCAAAAACATTCATATCATCTATAACCAAAATTACCAGTGCTTTCAGGGCTTTTCTCTCTATTACCGTTCAATTATATTCCTCATCAATTGTGTATACCGCAGCTGGATTGTGAAAGTTGGCCATTTATAATGATGAAGTGGCTCATTAACGAGAACTATAAAACGGATTACAGCAGTGCACAATCTGAGAAGTCCAAGGGTATTATGCCGATGATCTGATCAACATTTGTTTAGTAACAGTCTCAGTCTTAATTCAGTTGGCAATGATCTCAGTGTGAAGAAGATGAATATTTGAGATCTCACACATACAGACACAATAACTTGCACTGACTCTCCAGCACATTACTGACACCGACACCATCTTTTGAAACAAATGTTTCAGTGAATCATCTATGTCAGTGGCACAGAGCTAGAGTTGCTGCCTTACGGTGCCAGAGACCCGGGTTGGATCCTGACCAGGGTTGCTTTATGTACAAAGTTTGCACATTCTCCCTGTGACCACGTGGGTTTTGTACAGGTGCTCTGGTCTCCTCCCACTTTCCAAAGATGCGCACGTTTGTAGGTTAATTGGCTTCTGTAAATTGTCCCTGATGCGTGGGATAGAACTAGTGTACGGATGATCGCTGGTCGGTACGGATTCGGTTGGCCGAAGGGCCTGTTTCCACACTATCTCTAAAACTAAAAATTAAAATTAAAGATGAGCTTGAAAACAATTTTTGGAAGAAGAGCAGAACAATCAACCCAGGATGCTCAGCTAATTTTGGTTCTCACTCAGGATTATCACAATGCTTTGGTGGGAGATTGTTGCACAAAGCTTGGCTGCCATGATTTTACAACAGTAACATTTTAAAACAATTTAATTGAGTGTAAAACACTGTAGGATGCTGTGAAAGCTTTATAAACCCTCAACTCTTTTTCTCCATCTGTACAATGGAAACATGTTAGTTGGAGATTCTTCTCACTTTTGTAGAAACATAGAAACATAGAAAATAGGTGCAGGAGTAGGCCATTCGGCCCTTCGAGCCTGCACCGCCATTCAATATGATCATGGCTGATCATCCAACTCAGTATCCTGTACCTGCCTTCTCTCCATACCCCCGATTCCCTTAACCACAAGGGCCACATCTAACTCCCTCTTAAATATAGCCACTGAATTGGCCTCAACTACCTTCTGTGGCAGAAAATTCCAGAGATTCACCACTCTCTGTGTGAAAAATGTTTTTCTCATCTCGGTCCTAAAAGACTTCCCCCTTATCCTTAGACCGTGACCCCTTGTCCTGGACCTCCCCAATATCGGGAATAATCTTCCTGCATCCAGCCTGTCCAACCCCTTAAGAATTTTGTAAGTTTCTATAAGATCCCCCCACATTCTTCTAAATTCTAGTAGGGGAGATCTCGCTGCACAGTAGTTGATGGCCTCATTCAGAACACAGAACATATTGTTCATTTGCCTACAAATGACTCACTTAATTTCAGAGACCAAAGGATAACTTCTCAGCAAACCATCTAGAGCAATATGGAGTGAGGCAGTTATATTGACAGTGACACATTAAACTAAACACCTGCCTTCTCACATATGACCCTATGGCATATCTCAAGGAAGAACATAAAGAGCCTGTCCCACATAGGAGACCAAAACAGCAACCTCTGGTGATCTTGCCTGAAAAAAATCAAGGTCGAGGTTACCTGCAAATAACAGATGGAGGGGTATTAATGTTCAGAGTTTTGTCCGAGCCAAGTTTAATAGCCTGATAGCTGTGGGGAAGTAGCTATTCCTGAACCTGGTCGTTGCAGTCCTCAGGCTCCTGTACCTTCTACCCAAAGGTAGCAGGGAGATGAGTGTGTGGCCAGGGTGGTGCGGGTCCTTGATGATGCTGCCAGCCTTTTTGAAGCAGTGACTGTGATAGATCCCCTCGATGGAAGGAAGGTCAGAGCCGATGATGGACTGGGCAGTGTTTACTACTTTTTGTAGTCTTTTCCTCTCCAGGGCGCTCAAGTTGCCGAACCAAGCCACGATGCAACCGGTCAGCAAGCTCTTTACTGTGCACCTGTAGAAGTTATAGAGAGTCCTTCTTGACAGACCGACTCTCCGTAATCTTCTCAGGAAGTAGAGGTGCTGATGAGCTTTCTTAATAATTGCATCTGTGTTCTCGGACCAGGAAAGATCTTCAGAGATGTGCACGCCCAGGAATTTGAAGCTCTTGACCCTTTCAACCATCAACCCGTTGATATAAACAGGACTGTGGGTCCCCATCCTACTCCTTCCAAAGTCCACAATCGGTTCCTTGGTTTTGCTGGTGTTGAGGGCCAGGTTATTGTGCTGGCACCATATGGACAGTCGCTCGATCTCTCTTCTGTACTCCGACTCATCCCCATCAGTGATACGTCCCACAACAGTGGTGTCGTCAGCGAACTTGATGATGGAGTTTGCACTATGACCAGCTACGCAGTCATGAGTATAGAGTGAGTACAGCAGGGAGCTGAGCACACAACCTTGAGGTGCTACTGTGCTGATTGTTATCGAGTCTGAGAAATTTCCACCAATACAAGCAGACTGTGGTCTGTGAATGAGGAAGTCGAGGATCCAATTGCAGAGGGATGCGCAGAGACCCAGTTCTGCGAGTTTGGTAACCAGCTTGGAGGGGATGATAGTATTAAATGCCAAGCTGTAATTGATGAATAACAGCCTGACATATGAGTTTTTGTTGTCCAAGTGGTCCAGAGCGGAGTGGAGGGCCAGTGAGATCGCGTCCACCGTTGATCTGTTGCGGCGGTAAGCAAACTGCGGAGGGTCCAGGTTTTTGTCGAGGTAGGAGTTGATTTTTGCCATGATCAACCTCTCAAAGCACTTCATCACCACAGGCGTTAGTGCCACAGGTCGATAGTCATTGAGGCACGTCATTTTGCTTTTCTTGGGCACCGGTATTATTGATGCCCTTTTGAAGCAGGTGGGAACCTCAGACCTCAGAAGTGAGAGGTTGAAAATGTTCATAAAAACTCCAGCCAGTTGGTCCGCACAGGTTTTTAGAACACGACCAGGTATACCATCAGGTCCAGGCGCTTTTCGAGAGTTCACCCTCTGAAGGATTTCCTGATGTCAGCCTCTGTGACTGAGACTGAAATACCATCACAGCGAATGGGGGCTTGCAAAGGCACATCGGTGTTCTCCCTATCAAAGCGTGCGTAAAACGCAATGAGCTCATCAGGGAGTGATGTATCGCTGACATCTGAGCTGCCTCCTGGTTTCGCCTTGTAGGAGGTGATTACATTCAGTCCCCGCCACAGCTGCTGAACATCTGTCTCATCCTCCAGCTTGGAGCAGAAGCCCCTTTCTGCCTTTTTGATGGCCTTACCAAGGTCGTATCTGGACTTCTTATAGTCCACTGCATCATCAGACATGAATGCCCGGTGTCTGGTCTTCAGAAAAGTGCGGATCTCACAGTTCATCCAAGGTTTCTGATTGGGAAACACTCGGAAGCCATGATCAGTACCATGATTGGCCTGGTAATGTCTACCATTCCTTGCAGCCTCCTTCATTCCGGGTTATTCGAGTTTCCGAACCAAGCCATGATGCAACCAGTCAGTATGCTCTCTACCATAGTTTAGTTTAGTTTAGTTTAGTTTAGTTTAGTTTATTTTAGAGATACAGCAAGGAAGCAAACTCTTCGGCCTACCGTGTCCGCACCGACCAGCGATCCCCGTACACTAACACTATCCTACACACCAGGGACAATTTACAATTTTTACTGAAGCCAATTCACCTACAAATCTTTGGAATGTTTGAAACCGGAGCTCCTGGAGAAGACCATGGGGAGAACGTTCTACCTCCGCACAGACAGCACTGACCTGCAGTCAGGATTGAACCCAGGTCTCTGGTGCTGTAAGGCAGCAACTCTGTGCCACCTTAAGGAGTTTGATCGAATATTTGGCAACATCCCTAATCTCCTCAGTCTTCTAAGGAAGTAGAGGCGTTAATTTGCTTTCTTTGTAATTGCATCAATGTGCTGGGCTCAGGACACTTCAGAGATATGCACACCCAGGAATTTGAGGCTGTTGCCTCTCATTAACGTTAAACATTAATATTAAATTAAATAAAGAAAAACAAATAAGCTTTCATTTACTTTTTCAATTTAGATTTGAGACTCCATTCAAATGCTATATATATCATCTTCACTAAGTGCATCTGATGAGACTCGACTTTATATATTTTTGTTTGTACAAAATATAACCTGCTGTGGAACATAATTAATGTGTTGCAAATGTCTGAACTTCAATGAACAGTATTTTATACTTTTAATTTAAAGTTGCCCTGAACTTGCATTATTTCTAAAAGCTAGACCATAGGCATACTATTTCTTTCTGGTTATGTATTTTAAGTGCCTGTTCTGAAAATATGATTTATGCAAAGTTTTGAAATTAATGTTGCCGGTGTGTCTTATCAAATCTCTCGCCATTCTCTTCCGTGGTATGACAAAACAAGTAGGCCACTGCCACCATTAACCAAGTGGTTTGTTTGCAGACTGGCAAAGGCCATGACTGTATCGGTGTAATTTCTGGAACTGCTTCCGAGCCACACTCATATCTGGTCAGTGCCGATGGTGGTACCTACAGGCGTAACAGACAACATATCCTGCCTGTGAATGAGCCAGCTCCTCGTCCGTATTATCCAGATCGTTCAAGTGTACTTCCGTCCGTGTGCAGCGGCATTAATCCGCCTACACCTGTACAACAACCCACTCCTGCAAAGGCTGCTTTGCCAGTGGCGACGCCCCCTCCACCTGCCCCCCAGTCCCCTGTTTCAGCATCGGGAATGCTGATTCAATCTCCGTCACCTGTGAAGCCACCGGCTCTGTCCCGGGTGGGGAAAAAAGGAGATGGTCTTTATCGCACACATGCTGGTCGTGTTTACAAACCCACCATGAAGTACACGGGCTATGTTTGACTTCCCTCCAGCTACATCCCACCAGTTTAACAGAAAGCCTCCATGGCCTTTCTCTCTCACTTTTAGAGTAATGTGCTAAGATGAAGTTACCTATGCTGTAACGTTAATAAAGTCTTTGGATCTTAATCACGGTGTGTGATTTAAGATATTCCAACAGCAGAAGCTCAACACTAGTCCATCTTAAATGTCATGCAATCTAATATTCTAGATGAGTATATGTCTTTGAGGCGGAAAGTGATGGCTGCATTTGAATCAGGACCATTTTTAAGGGATTCAAGTCTTAGTCTTCAAATATTTTTTTCCACAGATGACCATAGATCTTTAGGAAGACGATAATGAATTTCATCACTTTGATGCCAGCCTACATTGAAAAGTAGTTCCTGAGATATTGGAACCTATCTTCCGATGTTCAGCTATTTACCTGTAGGACCCTAAAACCATTCATCACCTCATGATGGCCATTCTCTACTCTTCCCTTCTGCACTTGAATATATTTTTCACCAGGCCCTTCATCTTCTGATAGCTACCATCCTTTCTTCATTGTGATATTACATGAGTTGGAGTAGATCACAATGAAACAAGACACAAAAAACTGTAGTAACTCAGCAGGTCAGGCATCATCTCTGTAGAAAAGGAATGGGTGACGTTTCAAGTCAACACCCTTCTTCATTCCTTTTCCAGTGGCGACTTGCAGAGTTACTCCAACTTTTTGTGTCTATCTTCAGTTTAAACCAGTATCTGCAATTCCTTCCTTCCACAATGAGGCATCTGAATGTCACTTCATGCTTCACCATACTTTTTGTACTGACATTAGTTTGATTGTATTAATTGCTTACTCGTCATCTTTGCTGAAACCACAGGCCATAAGCAGGGAAGACTGAGCAATTAGGATTGGATGGGTAGAATGGTGCACAATCTAAATGTTATGCCTATGTGTTCGACTCTGGATGTATCTATTCAGCATTTGATGATGGGGAAGACACATTAGTTGCACATTGTTGAAATTTGAGGAGTTGTCATCTGAACAAATACTTTTTGTGCCTGTGGGGATTTTGTCACCCTTTCAAATTAGATAGCTCTCTGTCTTTTTTTGCAGGTTGATTGTGAAGGAAGTGAAATGTGTTGTCTGCCTGAAGAAAGCATTACCTACCATCTTCATGCTTTGGCAAGTTGCTGCTTGACTGATGTGCCAAAGGTCACCAAAATATGCCTGGCAGCATCAAGTTGCTAAATAATTGAAAGCATTGGCAACTTCAACTGCTACAGATGATACTCCCTTCTGGCAGCAGTTGATCCATCTCCACTGTAGTCTGAGGAAGAGAAAATGTGTTTCACAGGCACTGACATGCAACAAAATCTAGTATTGATCTTTTGCCCTATAAGGCTTGGTCAGTGGACATCATCACCTGGAAAACAAGCAGCACCTCAGATAGATTGCATTAAATGCCTCCAGTCAAGCTTATTCCAGTTCCTCGTCCTATCTTCTTCTTCTTCTTCTTTTCGTGTCCATCTTGTTACAAATGTTGGCCTCGCAGTCATTGTCTGTCCTGAAAAGGACGCAAGCTTCTGGCAACAATCAGTGGGAGCCATCACTTGTCGCAATAGATGATGGTGGTAGCAGAATTAGGTCAGGATACTTCCAGTTCCCAGCCCCGCAATGTGGACGCTTCTGCTATGGGGCCCTTCATCCTACACTTCCTTAAGACAGACAAATACAATGAGACAGTGGGATTTTATCTCCACAGCCACAATGTTACAGATTTAACAAAACAGATTTACAAAGGTCTCAACATAGTCTAAGGTATTACACAGCTATTTATTTCATTCACTCTAGGGATGAGAGTGGCACTAGCAAACCAGCACTGAATGCCCATGCCTAATAGTCCTTGATCAGGAGGTGATGTACAACCCACAATAACACAATGATGAATAGATAATATAAAACATACACCTGATGAACATGTGAATAGCCAAGATATAGAAGGCTTTGGACCAAATGTTGATAAATTAGGTTTGTAAGTTAGTTTAGAGATACAGCGTAGAAGCAGGCCCTCGGCCCTACCAAGTCCACACCGACCAGCGATCCGATTTGTAGTGTGGGAGGAAACCAAAGATCTCGGAAAAAATCCACGCAGATCACGGGGAGAACGTATGAACACTGTATAGACAGCACCAGTAGTCGGGATCGAACCCGGGCTTCTGGCTGTAAGCTCTGTCAGGCAGCAACTACCGCTGCTTCACAATGCTGCCCTTTAGCCATTTATTTCTCAGATCTCTTTTTAGTTTAGTTTACAGATGCAATGCAGAAACAAGCCGATTGTAGAGACGGGCACTTGGTGGTGGTCATATGCAGTGGGACAAAGGGCCTCTTTTTATGCTGGATTCCAATCAAACCTTAATTTCCCACCATTAAACTGGTGTCCTCACTGACCTGCCACTCGTACTGATCCTTTTACAGATTTAGGCCCAGTTTGGGTCAAAGCTTGCATTGTAATTGGATTTATTAGTACACATAATTCATTAATGTAACCTGGTGTCAATCATGTAAGGGATCATTTCCAGGTGAAATCAAACCCATCATAAAACTGAATTAAGTATTATTCACATTAGTGTACCTCATTAACCTCTGGTGTCAGATGCCTTTTTTTGGTGAATTCATGTTTGCACAATGGCTATTTTATCCCTTACTGACATAATCTACAGCTCAAAGATGCAAGATGCAGCCTCACAATTACAATGCTTTGCTGTTGTAGGAGACTGAACATAGAACAGTACAGCACAAGAACCGGCCCTTCTTCCCACAATGTCTGTGCCAAGCATGATGCCAAGACCAACTATTATCTGCACATAATCCAGATCCTTCCATTCCCTGCACATCCATATACTTATCAAAAAGTCTCTTAAACGCCACTGTCGCATCTGCCTCAATCGCCATCCCCGGCAGCATGTTCCAGGCACTCATCATCCTGTACACATTGTACTACACATCATATTTTAGACCAGGAAAAAACATCCCATGCCCTGTAAGCCAATTTCATTTGCTGGGGGAACTGATTCAGCATTAGCTTGAAACCCAATTTCCAGGCGACAGAAGGGAAGGTTTCACCTGACTGCTCTCCATCTCAATTGATTAGTACAGGTGTCAGAGGTTATGTGGAGAAGGCAGGAGAATGGGGTTAGGAGGGAGAGATGGATCAGCCATTCTTAGAATGGTGGAGTAGACTTGATGGGCTGAATGGCCTAATTCTACTCCTATCCCTTATGACCTTAGCTCCTTATCATCTCAATGTGATTGTATGGATATGAGGCAAGTGACGAGGGAGGGAAAGCATTATGTGTAGGAACTGCAGATAGACACAAGATAGACACAAAATGCTGGAGTAACTCAGCAGGACAGGCAGAATCACTGGAGAGAAGGAGCAGATGACATTTCGGATCTTCAGCCGAGTCAGAAGAAGGGACCCGACCCGAAACATCACCCATTCCTTCTCTCCAGGGATGCTACCTGTCCCTCTGAGTTATTCCAGCATTTTGTGTCTATCTTCAAGGGAAAGCATTACTTTTGAAGGAATCAGTTTTGAAATAGTAGACATTATAATCCCTTTTATTTTTTTGATTTATTTTCATGCACAAAACTATCCAAAATTCACCTTTAAAATAAATGGAAAAATAAACATTGGAACAATATTTTGTTACCACATTTTAATCAATCATAGATGTCATATAATGTCAGTACTTCAATGACAATGTTTTCCGGATAATATAAAAATGCATATAGATGAGCAGTAATTAATAAAAGTTAGCAATGGTTATCAGGGAATTGTTTTATACTTTTCTTTATAAAAAAATCATGAATTTCCAGTGAGCAAATTTCCAAATACACTCGTGCTGTCTTTTACTACAAATGTTGAAAATACCAGAACATACAACATTATTTCTGGATTTATGCATGCTGGGCTCAAAGTCACAAGTAAATACAGCTTCTACCAATTAAGTCAGCAAAATACTCCTCACAGTGGCGCATATTTATTGTGCATTGCTTTTATGCTGTTCATTGCTATTCCTGCTCTGTACTATGAATACTTTGACCAAGCAAAATCAATATAGAGCTGACCTGTAAATGAATTAGCGGTGACTACCGATGGTGGGTAAAATATGAAACGAGTTACTTAGTTTATATGATACTGAAGTAACACAGACAAGCATTATTTTAATCAATGCTTTCCATTTCCATAAAGTGTAATACTATTTATGTTCTGTTTGCGCTGATGAGTTATGTTGTACCATTTTATTGAACAATTGTTTCACAAAATTACATTAACCATTGGATGAATAGCACCAATATAAACCCAATGCCTTCTTCAGTGTGCATTTGATAAAAAAAAGATGAGTATTAGGAAGGAAGGATTTTGACTTCAGTGATGGAAAACTGTTTTAAGGAACTTATTCAATATTTAAGCAGTGTGTTTTTATGTCATTTAATATTGACTTTCAAGATGGTGCAACCCATTATTGTACAAAACCTCAAGATGCATTAACCTAAAGAGTGAACCTAACAACACACCATTGGAATAGTTGTGGTGAAAATGGGATTGTTGAGGGGAGGAAAACAGATTCAGCAAGAATACATTGAAAGACAAATAAATCATGGGGGATTCAGGAAGAAAATGCATAGATAGGATTTGAAGCACTGTTGCCTACTTTGTTTCAATTGTTATATGCATAAGGTCATAAGGTCATAAGGAATAGGAGTAGAATTAGGCCATTTGGCCAATCAAGTCAACTCCGCCATTCAATCATGGCTTATCTATCTCTTCCTCCTAAATGCATTCTCCTGCCTTTTCCACATAACCACTGACAGCTGTACTAATCAAGAATTATTCAAAACATACATTGCATAGCTAAATTTTCAATAGCAGATGACGAGATCACAGTCTAATCTTCTGTTTCCTTTTAATATATTATTTAATGCTTCATCAGTACACACAGGCCTGGAATTAACATAAGCGGATTGTATATGGCCATTGCCATTGTGTTTAACCTTCTGTAAGGTGATGGCATATTTTCTGACAGGTTAAAATGGCTAGCTGAGACATAGTAATTTATTTCCAATTTTCCTGGTGGATCTGCAGCCATTGAGGCAAAAGCTTATCTTGGTCTCTTGCTAGTCCAATGTGTTGTTTGCTTTGTGAACTAATGCAAACTGAAAGCATTGGTAGACAAATGAAATGCCTCTATTTGGTTTTGGCTTAATTGAATCAATTTAAATCAAGTTAGGAAACAGAAATTGAGAGGTTTTAGACCTTGCATTGCCCGACTGGCAGGAGGTAGCTGAGACCGAAATCAATGGTCACCAGAGTCCGAAAGAAAGTCAGCGCGTTTTGTCAGGAAACCTATTTTGCCTCTGTGACACAAACAGCTGATGTATGGTGTAATTTTACACCAGGAAACTGAAACATTGGTGAGCAGTCATATGCTGTAAGAGGATCGTGCAAGATAATAAATTGAAGATCATTTGTGTTGTGGTAAAGGGCAGCCACTGTGGCACAGCGGTAGAGTTGCTGCCTTACAGCGCTACGGGTGCTGACTGTGTGTAGTTTGCACGTTCTCCCTGTGCCGTGTGGGTTTTCTCCGAGATCTTTGGTTTCCTCCGACACTCAAAAGACGTACAGGTATGTAGGTTAATTGGCTTGGTGTGTGTACATTGTCCCCAGTGTGTGTAGGATAGTGTTAGTGTACGAGGATCGCTGGTTGGTGCGGACTCGGTGGGCTGAAGGGCCTGGTTCCACGCCTTATCAATAAACTAAACTAAAGGCATATTATAGTAAGATATCTGTGAGATAACATAGTACAGATGAGGATATCAGATTCTAAGTATCCTTGAAGGTAAAGTATCCTTGAGGGTACCAGGTACCCTGGTTCAGGATATTTGGGAAGAAAGCCCATTAAAAATAGATATGTGGTGCCAACACCAACCGGTGAATGAAAATGATGAATAATGCATCTTTGAAAGCATCATACGTTCCATGGCCTGTCTTACAAATTGAAATACCATTATTACATGAAAGATGTGTTATGGGACCTGCACCAGATTTGTGCAAGATCCATAGCCAACAAAATTCTCTCATGCTCAAGATCCTGAATGTTGTGAACAGAATCTAAATCATAGAATGGCCTGCAAGCTTCATCAAAGTCACTCACCATCCTGGCCATGTTCTCATCTTGCCATGGCCATTGGGAAGGTGAGACAGGAGCTTGAAAACCATTACCTCCAAAGTTCTAGAACAGCTTCTTCCCAGTTACCATCAGGCTCTTGAACACAGCACAACACTAACCAAAGCCCGACCTCAGCAACTATGATCAATTGTGGGCTTTCCTTTAGTGTACTACGGACTTTGGATTTTGCACAATTATGGTCTGTTTATTAATTTATCGTATGATTGATTATTATATAATTATTCATGTGTTATTGCATTAATTGGTCTGTAAATAACAGCAAATAATAATTTAGAAACAAGGAACTGGAAATATTTGATATAAAAAAAGGAAACAAAGTGCTGGAGAAACTCAGCTATCAAGTAACATCTCTGGAGAACATGGATCAGTCACGTTTTAGGTTGGGGCCCTTCTTAATAATTTCCTTGTTTTGTTGCTGGGACACATAATTAGAAAAACACTCGACCACTCGAGGAGCTGCCGCTGGGTTTACCAACTTCCCTTTTCTGAAATCAACATTAATTTCATGTGTTCTATCTCTCTACATCACCATCGATAGTTATCGTTTCCCTTTCCCCTGACTCTCGTCTGAAGAAGGGTCTCGACCAAAAAGGTCACCCACTCCTTCTGTCAGAGATGCTGCATGTCCCGCTGTGTTACTCCAGCATTTTATGTCTATTCAGTCCCTTGGTCTTGTGAACATTAGCAAGAGTTTGTTGTTGTGCCACCACTCAACCAGATGTTATTTCTCTGTCCTGTAAGCTGACGCATCATCTCCGGTGATTTGGTCAACCACGGTGGTATCGTTAGCAAATTTATAGATGACATTGGAACTATATTTAGCCATAGAATGAAACATATAAAGTGATTTCAGCAGGGAGCTGCCTATAGCCTTGAGGTCAATGCTGATAGTCAATGAGGAGACAACTTTGATGATGCTGCCAGCCTTTTTGAGGCAGCGACTGCGATAGATCCCCTCGATGGTAGGGTGGTCAGAGCCGATGATGGACTGGGCAGTGTTTACTACTTTTTGTAGTCTTCCTCGCTCCTCCGCACTCAAGTTGTCGAACAAAGCCACGATGCATAGAAACATAGAAACATAGAAATTAGGTGCAGGAGCCGGCCATTCGGCCCTTCGAGCCTGCACCGCCACTCAATATGATCATGGCTGATCATCCAACTCAGTATCCTGTACCTGCCTTCTCTCCATACCACCTGATCCCTTCAGCCACAAGGGCCACATCCAACTCCCTCTTAAATATGGCCAACGAACTGGCCTCAACTACCTTCTGTGGCAGAGAATTCCACAGTTTCACCACTCTCTGTGTGAAAAACGATTTTCTCATCTCGGTCCTAAAAGACTTCCCCCTTATCCTTAAACTGTGACCCCTTGTCCTGGACTTCCCCAACATCGGGAACAATCTTCCTGCATCTAGCCTGTCCAACCCCTTAAGAATTTTGTCTCTATGAGATCACCCCTCAATCTTCTAAATTCCAGCGAATACAAGCCCAGTCTTTCTTCATATGGAAGTCGTGCCATCCCAGGAATCAGTCTGGTGAACCTTCACCGTAATCCCTCTATGGCAAGAATGTCTTTCCTAAGATTAGGAGACCAAAACTGCACGCAATACTCCAGGTGTGGCCTCATACCATTCGCTCTTCACAGCCTGCTGCACCTGCATGTCTACTTTCAATGACTGGTGTACCATGACACCCAGGTCACGCTGCATCTCCCCTTTTCCTAATCGGTCACCATTCAAATAATAGTCTACTTCCTGTTTTTGCCACCAAAGTGGATAACCTCACATTTATCCACATTATACTGCATCTGCCATGCATTTTCCCACTCACCCAGTCTATCCAAGTCATCCTGCAGCCTCCTAGTATCCTCCTCACAGCTAACACTGCCCCCCAGCTTTGTGTCATCCGCAAACTTCGAGATGTTGCATTTAATTCCCTCGTCCAAATCATTAATGTATATTGTAAATAGCTGGGGTCCCAGCACTGAGCCTTGCGGCACCCCACTAGTCACTGTCTGCCATCCTGAAAAGGACCCGTTCACTCCTACTCTTTGCTTCCTGTCTGCCAGCCAGTTCTCTATCCACATCAATACTGAACCACCAATACCGTGTGCTTTAAATTGTATACCAATGTCTTGGTGTGGGACCTTGTTGAAAGCCTTCTGAAAGTCCAGATACAACACATCCACTGCTTCTTCCTTATCCACGCTACTAGTTACATCCTCAAAAAATTCAATAAGATTCGTCAGACATGATTTACCCTTCGTAAATCCATGCTGACTTTGTCCAATGATTTCACCACTTTCCAAATGTGCTACTATCCCATCTTTAATAATTGACTCTAGCAGTTTTCCCACTACCGATGTTAGACTAACTGGTCTGTAATTTCCCGTTTTCTCTCTCCCTCCCTTTTTAAAAAGTGGGGTTACATTAGCTACCCTCCAATCCTCAGGAACTACTCCAGAATCTAAAGTTTTGAAAAATTATCACTAAGGCATCTGCTATTTCTGGGGCTACTTCCTTAAATACTCTGGGATGCAGCCTATCTGGCCCTGGGGATTTATCGGCCTTTAATCCATTCAATTTACCCAACACCACTTTCCGGCTAACCTGTATTTCACTCATTTCCTCCATCTCATTTGACCCGTGATCCCCTGCTATTTCCGGCATATTATTTATGTCTTCCTTAGTGAAGACAGAACCAAAGCAGTTATTCAATTGGTCTGCCATGTCCTTGTTCCCCATGATCAATTCACCCGTTTCTGATTGCAAGGGACCTACATTTGTTTTAACTAATCTTTTTCGCTTCACATATCGATAAAAACTTTTGCAGTCAGTTTTTATGTTTCCTGCCAGTTTTCTTTCATACTCCATTTTCCCTTTACTAATTAAGCCCTTTGTCCTCCTCTGTTGGTCTCTGAATTTCTCCCAGTCCCCTGGTAGGCTCCCTTTTCTGGCTAATTTGTACGCTTCATCTTTTTCTTTGATACTATCCCTGATTTCCCTCATTATCCACGGATGCGCCACCTTCCTTGATTTATTCTTTTGCCATACTGGGATGAACAATTGTTCTAGTTCATCCATGCAGTTTTTAAATGCTTCCCATTGCATATCCACCATCAACCCTTCAAGAATCAATTGCCAGTCTATCTTGGCCAATTCATGTCTCATACCCTCAAAGTTACCTTTCTTTAAGTTCAGGACCCGTGTTTCTGAATTAACAATGTCACTCTCCATCCAAATGAAGAACTCAACCATATTATGGTCACTCTTGCCCAAGGGGCCACGTACAACAAGGCTGCTAACTAACCCTTCCTCTTTACTCAATATCCAGTCTAGAATAGCCTGCTCTCTCGTTGGTTTCTCCACATGTTGCTTTAGAAAACTATCCCGCATACATTCCAAGAAATCCTCTTCCTCAGCACCCCTGCCAATTTGATTCACCCAATCTATATGTAGATTGAAGTCACCCATTATAACGGTTTTATCTTCGTTGCACGCATTTCTAATTTCCTGTTTGATGCCATCCCCAACTCCACTACTACTGTTAGGTGGCCTGTACACAACACCCATTAGCGTTTTCTGCCCCTTAGTGTTTCGCAGCTCCGCCCATATCGATTCCACATCCTCCAAGCTAATGTCATTCCTTTCTATTGAAAATCCTTTTCTAATTGAAAATCCTAATCTAATCCTTTAGGATTAGCTTTATCCCAAAGCTAAACCCAAAGGCTGGAATTTGGGAACCTTTGGGATTAGCCTTGGGATGATGGCAAGAAAGATCAATGGGACAAAGGAAGGAAGGGAACATGGGATGCCAAGGAACGAGATCCGGTTGTGAGTGAAGGGCACAAACGATATGAAGGAACGGGAGGAGAATGGTGGGCATTGGGTGTTGACAAAGGGAGCAGTGGGCATTCGTGGAAGGGGGGAATAAGGGGGGAAAGCATTGGATATTGGAGGAAGAGAGTAAGGTGGTGCTAGTGGGTGGTGGTTATCGTGCTTGTCATGTTAGCATGTGGACAACTTGGTGAGGTGAGATTGAACAGCAGGGCACATGACTGGAAATTCTAAAACCATTAGAAACAAGCAAAGTGGGTGCATAAGTCAACACAAGTAAACAAACGAACTGGGAGATGTGCCTGCATGTTGTGCAGACTGGCATTAAACCAGGCCAGAATTAGCTTCCTTTAATTACGGCTGAAGTAGAAACATAATGGGTGCATGGGAGTCCCGCACGGGAGACTGGTGACTAACATTAGACACATGGTATTGAGGGTAGGGTGTTGACATGGATAGAAAATTGGTTGGCAGACCGGAAGCAAAGAGTAGGAGTGAACGGGTCCTTTTCACAATGGCAGCAGTGGCGAGTGGAGTGCCGCAAGGCTCGGTGTTGGGGCCGCAACTGTTTACCATATATATTAATGATTTGGAAGAGGGAATTAGGAGCAAAACTAGCACGTTTGCAGATTACACAAAGCTGGGTGGCAGTGTGAACTGTGAAGAGGATGTTACGAGGTTGCAGTGTGACCTGGACGGGTTGAGCGAGTGGGCAGATGCGTGGCAGATGCAGTATAATATAGATAAATGCGAGGTTATCCACTTTGGCGGCAAAAACTAGGGGGCAGATTATTATCTCAATGGGGTCAGGTTAGGTAAGGGGGAGGTGCAGTGAGACCTGGGCGTCGTTGTACACCAGTCATTGAAAGTTGGCTTACAGGTACAGCAGGCAGTGAAGAAAGCTAATGGAATGTTGGCCTTCATAACAAGAGGATTTCAGTCTAGGGGTAAAGAGGTTCTTCTGCAGTTGCATAAGGCTCTGGTGAGACCACATCTGGAGTATTGTGTACAGTTTTGGTCTCCTAATTTAAAGAAGGACATCCTTGTGATTGAGGCAGTGCAGCGTAGGTTCACGAGATTGATCCCTGGGATGGTGGAACTGTCATATGAGGAAAGATTGAAAAGACTAGGCTTGTATTTTCTGGAGTTTAGAAGGATGAGGGGGATCTTTTAGAAACATATAAAATTATAAAAGGACTGGACAAGCTAGCTGCAGGAAAAATGTTCCCAATATTGAGTGAGTCCAGAAACAGGCGCCGTAGTCTTAAAATAAAGGGGAGATCATTTAAGACTGAGGTGAGAAAAAACTTTTTCACCCAGAGTGTTGTGAATTTATGGAATTCCCTGCCACAGAGGGCAGTGGAGGCCAAATCACTGGATGGATTTAAGAGAGAGTTGAATAGATCTCTAGGGGCTAGTGGAGTCAAAGGATATGGGGAGAAGGCAGGCACGGGTTATTGATTGGGGACGATCAGCCATGATCACAATGAATGGCGGTGCTGGCTCGAAGGGCCGAATGGCCTCCTCCTGCACCTATGTTCCATGTTTCTATGTTTCTATAGGAAATAGGTGCAAGAAAGTAGGCCATTTGGCCCTTTGAGTCAGCACCACCATTCAATACGACCTTGGCTGATCATCCAAAATCAGTACCCCATTCTTGCTTTCTCCCTATATCCCTTGATTCCGTTAGCCTTAAGTGCTATATCTAACTTTCTCTTGAATACATCTTATAAGTCTAAATTCTTAGGTTAAGGCATAGTTTAATTATGTATCCAAATCGCTCACTGGCCTCAAATGAAATGGTGGAGTCACCATGAATTTACCAAAGTGCACTATTTGCATACAAAGGCTGGATCATATTTCACAAGCTGGCTTTGGATAAAAATAAACTAACATATTACACAAAAATATTCAAGCTGTTGCAGGAGTAGGGGTTCATTAATGAATTGGACTAGCATTAAGAAATTGTATTCAGAGCAGTTAGGTTACTCTCACAAATTGTTTATGCAATGTACTTCAAAATAACGTGGTCACAGAAGGCCTAATAAAACATGAAAAATGGTGTGGCATTAAAAGTTAATAACTCTTGTATATTGAATACAAATTTTGACATGCTGACACCCACATAAAGTACCATTAAAAGAAGCAGGCTGTGCACTTTTTTAAATTCACAATAAAATGTTTTTTTATTTTAAAAGGTTTAATGTCACTCATGCAATGTGCTGATGAAGTACGTTTATATCAGATTTTCTGTTTTGTTTAGGGTAATAAAATTTACACAAATGTGGGCCACAAAATGGTTAAAGTTCAACAAAATCAAATTAGCTCGTAGTTGCCTTTGAACAGCCAACAAGCAACTTGGAGTATGCAACCCAGAGAGAAAAGCCATATATCACTAACTCCGGCATTTAATAAAATGATAGAAATCTTGCAAAATCTTTACGTTCTGTTTATGTAGAGCATCGATTCCTGTTTCTGAATCTGCTCAGCAAAGGAAGACTGAAGACACTTTATAGAATTGTTGACGTAGAGAGCTGCTCGATTAGAGTTGGACAACTATAATTAAAAACACAAAAACATGATTCCATGGCTTCTAAATATGTTTCTAAGAGGACTGTAAATTTATCCTGTTGCTATGATCCTGTGGATGTACACCAAATTGCTCTCAACAGGTAAGATATATGATTCAGCTGAGAAACTTGAGATAAAAAGATAGAAGAGCCTTCATCTCATGAACAAAATTCATGCAATATGTGATGGATATGCATTTCACTGACACTCCTGGCTGTCCCACAACATCCCAGTCTGTGTCTAATAGAATCCCATAGGAGTTATTTAACTTGGGCTATTTAGTTTTCTCCTCAAACAACCCGCAGCAACAGTACATGACATCTCGTCTGAGACTCTTTGTTGACCATCTCAACCTGCCAAAGAATTTGAGTAAAAGTTCAAGTACAATCAAACTGCTCCTTCTGATTACAATCAGAGAAACATATAACATAGTGTTAAAGAAGGAACTGCAGATGCTGGAGAATCGAGGGTACACAAAAGGCTGGAGAAGCTCAGCGGGTGCAGCAGATTCACGCCATTATAAATTTGGGCTCTGCCACTACACAGGGCATTGCTTGGCTCTGGGATAATTAGGCTAGGGAGATCAATGTTCTCAATTCAACTAATCACTGATGATAGTAAACTAAGATAGAGAGGGTGCAGAAAGGATTTACAAGGATATTGCCAAAACTGTAAGGAGAAACTGAATAGGCTTGGATTGTTTCAACTGGAGCTAAGGGACTAAGAGGTGACTATGTAAAGGTTTATAAAATTCTGAGGGGCATAGAAAAGGTGAGTGGACACACTCTTTTCACTAGAATAGAGAGAGTCTAAAATTAGAGGGCCTGGGTTTGAGGGAAACATAGACAATAGGTGCAGGAGTAGGCCATTTGGCCCTTCGAACCAGCACCGCCATTCAATGTGATCATGGCTGATCATCCCCAATCAGTACTCCATTCCTGTCTTCTCCCCATATCCCCTGACTCCGCTATTTTTAAGAGCTCTATCTAGCTCTCTCTTGAATCCAGAGAACCTGCCTCCACCTGTGGAATTCTCTGAGGTAGAGAATTCCACAAACTCACCATTCTCTGTGAGAAAAAGTGTTTCCTCGTCTCAGTTCTAAATGGCTTACTCCTTATTCTGAAACTGTGGTCCCTGGTTCTGGACTCCCCCAACATCGGAAACATGTTTCCTGCCTCTAGTGTGTCCAAGCCCTTAATAATCTTAGGGTGAGAGGTGAAGGATTTAAAGGGGACCTGAGGGTCTGAGGGTCAATTTTTATACACAGTAGGAGATGTATATGTAGAACCAGGGGAAGTAATAGAGATGGGAACAATTACAATGTTTAAAAGACATGTGGAACAGATACATGGGAGGAAAGGATATGGGCCAAACAAACACAAATGAACTAGCTCAGGTTGCAAACTTGGTTGGCATGGGCACTTTGGCCCATCATGGACAGCATGGACACTTTGGCCCTTGTTTCCATGATTAGAAGTATTTAATTAGCTCTATGACTCTGTCTAATGTTGTTAGTTGGAAAAGTGGGTGAGAAATATAGATAGTTGGCCTATGTAAATAAAATTTAGGCCACATTTGATATTTTGACATTCCAGGTTCTTCTTTTATGTTATGTTATTTAAGATGTACTTCCAAAATCTAGACCAGGTACAAATGCAACATAGTCTGAGCAGTGGCAGTATTGGTTCTTGTGGATCCCAGCACTATTATAATTTTCCTAAACTGGTCTTGCATGCTTAGTCAACATAATCTAGAAGTACTTTACAGCAATCGTTGCTTCCCTTAGTTCTTCCTCCTTTATTCATTCTAAGTTCTAGATAAACTCACTTTTCAAATTAATTTTCAGGACTTATTTTAAATCTTCATTAGATTTAAAGGTTATGATGGCATGTTCTATCTCTGTAAGCCTTGAGAGAGTCTTGGAAAAGGGGCTTTGGCCTTCAACTGTTATCCTATTTGGAAACGAATATCCCCTGTTTGGGGGGTTTGACTGTTAAACCATCTAGAAAGGAATGAAAACACAAAGCAATTAAAATTATAAAAGGTCAAAAATTGAACAAAAAATTCTATTTAATGTAAAGTGGCACGACCTTTCCTGACCCTTCATTTTGTCATCTATCTATTTTTCTTCACTGCTTTGCCTTCTTTTCTTGTTAGTGAAACTATCCTTTGACTTCCACATTAAAAAAAAAACTATCCTTGCCAAATAAGCAAAATCATGAGATCATCAAAAATGTATAACTCAGAAGTTCAGAAGAATGAGGTATGATCTTATTAAAACTTATAAGATCCTAGGGGCATGGCAGGGTAGATGTCAAAATGTTTTCACTAGTGGGAGAATCTCAACCAGGGAGATGGAGTTTCAAGATAAAGGGCCTTGAGTCATGTAAAATTAAGGTGTGCAGAAATTTCTTCCGGCAGAATATTGTTAACCTCAGGAATTCTCCCCTCCAGAGGTTTGTGGAGACGAGATCCTTAGAAGTATTTAATGTGGAAGCAGATAACCATATAATAACCATATAACCATATAACAATTACAGCACGGAAACAGGCCCTCTTGGCCCTTCCAGTCCGTGCCAACCATTTATTTTCCCCAGAGATAAGATACATTTTTGAAAGATCGGGGAATTGAGGCATATGGGGATTTGATACAGAACAGCAGTTGAAGCCAGGGGTAGATCAGTCATGATCGCATTGCAATGGACAGGCCTGAGGGAATGGCACCACGGTGGTGCAGGGTAGAGTTGCTGCCTTACAGCACTTGCAGTGCCAGAGACCCGAGTTCAATCCCGACTACGGGTGTTGTCTAATCAGAGTTTGCACTTCTCCCCGTGGCCGCGTGGCTTTTCTCCGAGATCTTCGGTTTCCTCCCACACTCCAATGACGTACAGGTTTGTAGGTTAATTGGCTTGGTAAATGTATAAAGTGTCCCTAGTGTGTGTAGGATAGTATAGGATAGTGTAGGATAGTGTTAATGTGTGGGGATTGATGGTCGGCACGGACCTGGTGGGCCGAAGGGCCTGTTTCCGTGCTGTATCTCTAAACTAAACTAAACTAGATGGCCTCCTCCTGTTCCTATTTTCTTATGTTCTTCTGTTCAGGACATGGTGCCCATGCTAGTTGAAAAATAGCTACTCAGCTTACTTTTCCTTTCCAATACTAGGTATGTAACCCTGCATGTCTCAGTTCTTCAAGCACACATCCAAATTGTTATTGAAGATTTCTGACTTTACAACCCTTTCAGTCAACAAATTCCTGGCTCCTACCACACTCTGGGTGAAAAGAGGTTTCTTCATCTCCCATCTAATTTTTTAATCATATATTTTAATTCTGTGTCCTCGTATTTTGAACCTTCTTGAAGATAAATAGTGTAATGATGTGACCCACACACACGTTAAGATACAACACATGTTTATTAAATCACTTACAGCATAGGATCTGCAGTACGTTACAGCTCTGAGCTGCTACATCTACTGGCTTGGAGTAGGAAGGACATATTTCTGTACCTCATCATCTTATATGCTGCAGTGTTATTTCCCTTCCACAAACCCTGCTCCTCTCCAATGTTTTTTCATTGCTATTATTATTCCAGTCCTGATAATATCCTCATGAATCTGTAAAGTGCTGACTAGAAGTGTACACAGTACTTAATCTATGGCACCTTATTGACCTGCTACTTGTAATGTTGTTTGGATGCAGATCAGGTCTGCTCCTCCGCACTCCTCATCATCTTCCCATTTATTGTAGATTATCTTATTTTGGTTCACCTCCCCTAATTCATCACTTCACTTTTCCAATTAAGTTTTTTACCCAACAATCTTATCCATTCAGATATTTCTGCAGTTCATTTTTTCCCCCAATATCCACTACAGTGCCAATTTTTGCAAACGTCTTTATCTTCTACAAAATGGTTAGGTCTAAAACATATTACAGTTCGCAAGGGGGATGAGCTCTGCAGAAACCCACTGCAAATACTGTTCAATCACAAATGTTGCCAACCACGCCCTTTGCTTCTTGCCATTAAACCAGCGTTGGATCCAATTAGCCACCCTCCCTTAAATATCATGGGCTTTTATATTTTCACCAACCTGCTACATGGTACTTTTCAAGAGTTGTTTTCATCTCCACTTTGTAGCATTTTTTATTGTTTTTATAATCAGAATATTCACTTACCATCATCTTTGTGCCTGCACCAAATCTTTAATCTCATCAAGATTCCATTTCAATAAACCTTGTTCCCTATCTCCACCCATCTCATTCCCCAACTGATTCACTTTATGACAATATGTGTAGTCTAAGGTGTATCTGTTTCAAAGAAGGGAAACCAAAGGGGGGTGGGAGAGAGAGAGAGACCAGGGGGGTGGGGTAGAGAGAGAGAAAGAGAGACTGAATTTTGGCGGAAAGAGATGGTGAGAGGAGGAGATGGGAAGACAGGGAGGGGACGGAGGGGATATGGAGGGGAGGGGACACGGAGAGAGGGGATGGACAGAGTGAAAGAGCGAGAGGGGAGGGGGAGGGGATGGGTAGAGAGGGAGGGGAGGGGACAGAGGGAGAGGGAGCAGAGAAGACAGTGAGAAAGGGAGGGGAGGGGAAGAGAGGAAGGGTTGGTGAGAGAGAGAGAGAGGAATGAATGGGGAATGAGTGGGGTGATACGGGGAGAGGGATAAATAAATAGAGATAGAGAGAGAGAGGGAGAGAGAGATATAGATAGATAGAGAGAGAGAGAGAGAGAGATAGAGACGGATCGAGAGAGAGATAGAGATAGCGAGAGAGATAGAGAGAGAGAGATAGAGAGAAAGAGTCAGAGAGAAAGAGATAGAGAGAGAGAGTTAGAGAGGGAGAGAGATAGAGAGAGCGAGAGATAGAGAGAGAGAAGATAAGAGAGAGAGAGATGGGTCAGCTCAGGAGAGTATGGGGTCCGCTCAGTCACCATAGTTATAGTAAATGGGAAAAACATACAACGGAGACCCTGCATGCGGAATTTTGTCGGAACATCCTCCGTATCCAAAGGAAAGCACCAACAAACGCATGTAGGGCAGAATTAAGCAGATACCCACTGATAATAAATATACAGAAAAGAGCACTAATTTTTTGGAATCACCCTAAATCTAGCCCCACAGATACCCTCCAATTTAAAGCCCTTAAAACACAAGAGGGGAGCCCAGAAAAGAGTTCCCTGTGTCAGTTGGTACTACCCCTACCAGCCTCAGATCAATACTGATCCCCAATCACCAGTTAGATTGAACCAAATTATCAAACAATGTAAAGAAATGTATTTGGAACATTGGGATAAGGAAACCAAAAGCCAAAGCAGATTAGAATGTTACTGTGCCATAAGAAGAGATTATAAATTGGCAGACTATCTCTCAACTGAGACATAAAGCAGAGACAGACCCGCACCAAATATAGGTTAAGTGACCACTATTTGGCAATTGAAAAAGGAAGACAGAAGAGATTCTGGCAACCAAGAGAAAATAGAATATGCGGCTACTGTTTAACAGATGAGGTCAAAACAGAGGTGCACTTCCTCCTAAAATGCAATAAATTTGACAAAACAAGAAAAACATACTATGACAAATTCACTGGCAACCCCTGATTTTAAAGATCTAGGCGATACATCAAAACGAAGAATAATCCTTGGTGAAGGAAATACGGCACATCTTGGTGCACAATATGTAACAGCGTGTCATAACCTGAGAGACGGTGAATGACCAATATGCACATATTCACGCACACACTAATTGACATTAACTGACACAAAGAAATTAATAATGAATTGCTAAACTTGCTATTCTGTTGTACTGCTTACAGCTGCAAGAATGTGTAATAAATCAATAAAGGGCTAGAGGCCTATTGCGAGTTTATGTACAGGGACATATCTATCCATGCACTGTATACTTGTATTTACACTTATGCATTTTAAATATGTATGTCATGTTTTATACTTTGGCAATATAACAATGTATTTTTTATCATGGCAATAAAGATTTTTCAATTTCAATTGAAAATTGAAAATTGAGAGAGAGAGAGAGAGAGAGAGAGAGATAAAGAAAGGGAAAGAGAGAGAGAGAGAGAGAGAGAGAGAGAGAGAGAGAGAGAGAGAGAGAGAATATATAGATAGAGAGAGAGAGAGAGAGAGAGAGAGAGAGAGAGAGAGAGAGAGAGAAAATGAGACAATGAGAGGGAACAGAGAAGATGGGGAGAGAAGGGGGGAAGAGAAAGAGGAGAAGGGTTGGTAGAGAGAGAGGAATGAATGGGGAATGAGTGGAATGATACGGGAGATAGATAGATAGATAGACAGACAGACAGACAGATAGATAGACAGACAGACAGACAGACAGACAGACAGACAGACAGACAGACAGACAGACAGAGAGAGAGAGAGAGAGAGAAAGATATAGAGAGGGATCGAGAGAGAGAGAGATAGAGATAGCGAGAGATAGAGATAGCGAGAGAGATAGAGAGAAAGAGATAGAGATAGTGAGATAGCGAGAGAGAGAGAGATAGAGAAAAAGAGAGAGAGATAGAGAGAGAGAGAGAGAGAGAGAGAGAGAGAGAGAGAGAGAGAGAGAGAGAGAGAAAGATATAGAGAGGGATCGAGAGAGAGATAGAGATAGCGAGAGAGATAGAGATAGAGATAGCGAGAGAGATAGAGAGAAAGAGATAGAGAGAGATAGATAGAGAGAGAGATAGGTAGAGAGAGAGAGAGAGAGAAAGAGAGAGAGGGAGAGAGAGAGAGAGAGAAAGAGAGAGAGAGAGAGAGAGAGCGAGAGAGAGAGAGAGAGCACAGAGACAGAACCTCACCAAATACAAGTTAAGTGACCACTATTTGACAGTTGAAAAAGGAAGACAGAAGAGATTCTGGCAACCAAGAGAAAATAGAATATGCAGCCACAGTTTGACAGATGACGTTGAAACAGAGGTGCACTTCCTCATAAAATGCAAAAAAAATTGAGAAAACAAGGAAAACATATTTTGACAAACTCAGTCTGGCAACCCCATATTTTAAAGAACTAGATGATACATCAAAACTAAGAATAATCCTTGGTGAAGGAAGTACGGCACATCTTGGTGCACAATACATAACAGCATGCCATAACCTGAGAGACGGTGAATGACCAATATGCACATATGCACGCACACACAAATTGACTAATTGACATTAACTGACACTAAGAAATTAATATTGAATTGCTAAACTTGCTATTCTGTTGTACTGCTTACAGCTGCAAGAATGCTAGGTCTACTGCGAGTTTATGTACAGGGACATATCTATCCATGCACTGTATACTTGTATTTATATTTATGCATTTTAAATATGTATGTCATGTTTTATACTTTGGCAATATAACGATGTATTTTATCATGCCAATAAAGATTTTTTTAATTGAAAAATTGAAAATTGAGAGAGAGCGAGAGAGAGAGAGAGAGAGATAAAGAGAGAGAGATAGATATATATACAGTGAGAGAGAGAGATAGATAGAGATAGAGGGAGAGGGAGAGGGAGAGGGAGAGAGAGAGAAAACGAGAATTAGAATAATACAGGGAAAGCTAAAGACGAGTAACACACAGGGAAAGACAAAGACCGAAATGGAAAGACAAAAGCAGAGAGTAGGAATGTTACAAAAGCAGAGAGTAGGAATGTTAAAAATCAAGCCGGTAATTTATGCCATCATATAAAGCATAAAATTAACTTTAATTTGATACCTAATTCACTTTCATATCCACAAAAATAAAAAAAGTTATGGTCATTTTCATACTCAGAATTAGCATCTTGTTCGCTATTGCTTTTCAATTGACTTAACACAAAAGCTGTGACTGAGGACAGTCAATTTACATAAAAGCCCATAACTTTCTTAAAAATTAAGAACACTGAATTACATTATAGATTGAAGCATTCTGAAACAAATATGAAACATCTTACTTGGATGACCTGAAATTAAAGCATATAATTAGTTAATTACCTAATTGTAGCTAATTACAAAATTGTCCATTGTGACGGAAATAGTTATAAACACCCAGACTGCCTTGAGAATTCAAAAATATGATATTCTCAAGATCAGAACATTAATATTATTGTATTATATGCTGTAATTCTGTAACAGGTAAAGAAATTACAATTTCTAGCAAAAGACCAAGTCTTCATGGAGAAGATCAGCTGCCAGCTGGTACATTGGCATATCATAGTCATCATACTCCTCAGATTGCAACCAATAAGCAACTCTGTACACCTTGTTTTTCCTCAACTTTTCAATTTTGGCATAGTAAACTACAAGTTTTTGCTCTTCAAACCATGCATGACATGCTTTTCTGCCCACTACTTTCCCATTAAGAATGTCTTGTTGATCATCACATTTGGAGTAGTCCAAATTTGGATAATCTCTGCAAATGCTGTCTAAATCAGTCTATTTCAATTTTTGTTCTATTTTTTTCCTCTCTTTCGTGTCCCGAATATGCACCTTGTCTTTCTGTCGCTTGATGATTTCTGCTCTCAATTCCTTCAGTTTTTTCTTCTGTCTGTTCCTCTGCACTCTCCGCATGTCACTGCCTTACAGAGCACCTCCTCCCTACCATGCTCCTGAGATTATCAAGGTAATTGACTGTTCTATTCTTGCAGGCCCACATCCTACATAACAAATAACACATGGTGGCATTGGGAGATTTCTGTTTTGATGAGCTAAACATCCCCATTATCTCCTCCGCATCAATATTGTGTGGTTTTGCTGATGCAGTCTCCTCCTTCAGTTTCTCAGTTACATCAAGTTCAAAGTATTTACTATACTGCCTCTCCAACACAGTGATGACAGCTCCTCATCTTTGAACTGAACAGTGGATGTACTGGTAGTTCCCGAAGTTTTGCCAATGTGGCGTCAAGATGTACCTCCTCACCGAAGAAATCTTCCCTTGCCAATATCAAGTTCTCTGGATTTTCTGTGGCGTCCTTTAGAGCAGCAATCACCCCTTTAACCACTTTGATGCCATCAACATGGTTGATCTGATTCTGACTTGAAGTGTAGAAGCGCTTCATCCAAGGCCCAGTCAGATATTTGCCAAGTAAGCCTAATATCTGAAGTTCTACTTTTGCTTCAGCCTGGGTGAAGTCATGGAAGAGGTGCTTTTCAACCCCCACAGGATGTTCCGCTATTCAGCAGTGCAACAAAGTCATCATAATGTTCTATGAGCTTGCCACGAATATGGAAAAGTATGTGCAATCTGTTGCCACGGTACCAAGGGAGGACACTTCGGGGGATGTTCCTTTCATCCAAAAATGCAACTAATTCTTTTGGGTCCCCCTTTCTATTCTTGTCCCGTAGTTTGTTCATCTGCAGTATGAAATTTACTGCTGGACAGTCTTTCGAAACAATAATTTGCCTCTGGATTGTTTGTGCATTTTGAGGACTGAGCGAACTGATGTTGCGATGGAGTCAAGAGGATGCTAGTGGCAGTAGAGCTCATTTCGACCACTTTCGACCATTAAGGAGACTGACAAAAACCTCCGGGAACTGCATGGAAACCTTGGGTGGGGCGCAAAGTCTCCAGAGGCTTCCGTTCAGGTTTCCTAAGAGGGACAGGGGCATTACCCCACTCACTGTTCACAATCCTAATAGCAACATGATTAGCTGCACACCTGTCACTCAGTGTATTTGTAATGTTGTCTATTATCTTTTGCCTGGTGTCTTGGAAATCCACTTGCTCATTGAAATAAGTGTAAGTTTCACACAAATTGTCAACAGTATCGCAAATATGTTGTGCATAGTCTTCAGCAGTCCAACCAGCCAATTCATCGACTGCTGCTGAAAGACATTCATTTGTGATGGTGAAGTATACACTGTTAATATGGGTCTCTTCTTTGGTGATTGCATCAAAACCAACAGTCAAATCCTTTGTTGCTAGGATCATCTCTGCTGTCTGCAACTCAGCAATAGCTTCTAATTCTCGGGCCATAACTTCAAGTGCACTGCATCGAGGAACACGATCTAGATTAAGTCCACTTCGCTTGTAGAACTGGCTTATCAGGATTGGAATGTTTGCTGTGGAGTTTTGTTTACAATACAGTCAAAAACATGCATCCTTGTTGTTGAGGAGTAAAGGCCCTGTCCCACTTATGTGCCCTTGGCACGCAAATTACACGACCTCGTCATCGCATTGAGGTGCACGGGCATCGTGTGGCCGCGCGGGGCCGGTCCCACTGAGAAGCGCCGAGGGGTATGGAGTTGCGCGCGGTATCGCGCTGCGCTCCGGGATTTTGTACCGAACAAAATCTTCGCGCACCACCGGCCTGTCGTGTAACTGACGTCCAAAGTGGGACAGGCCCAAGACCCTGGTGCAACGCAACGTCGCACCTCCAACAGCAGCAGAAGCAGGCAAATGATCGCCGAGCTCAGCCTGGGGCTCACAGCCGTAGCGGATCTGGATCCGCCCCCACTACTACTCCTTCAGACTGAAGAAGGGTCTTGACCCGAAACATCGCCCATTGCTTCTCTCCAGAGATGCTGCCGGTCTCACTGAGTTACTCTGGCATTTTATGTCTATCCTCAATGACGTCACGCGCTCCAGACGTCTGTGTGGACGCATGAAGTCGCTCGCAACTCTCGCGGGACCGTCGCGCCTCAACGCGATGACGAGGTTGCGTAATTTGCGTGCCAAGGACACATAAATGGGACAGGGCCTTAAGTCTTCTGGTCCACCTTTGACTTGACAATACTAGCAGCCTACAGAGTTTTGATTGTTTCTTTGGGGACAAGATCGTCAAATTCGAGGCGTCTCACATCCTCTTCCCTGTCATTTAGTTTTTCATGAACATTTCTGTACTGGTGCATTGAAACAGTTTTCCTCTTTTCTTACTGCCACAAAACGTGAGTAATCGTCTGTGTGCTTTTATAAGTCTCAAAAACTCTGCCTTGGTTTCAGCAAGCTCTCGTGCCAAAGTATTCCCACGTAATTTGGTTTTGAGTTCATGAATCTTTCTGTCCTTTAAATCTATTCAGTTTTGATTTCTCTTTAAGGCTTGATTAACTACATGTTTGGGAGTTTTCAACTGTGCCCTAAGTTCACTGATCTTTGTGTGATACTTTTGTGCAAGTGTGTAGACAGAAAGTTTAATCTTTTCTTCATTTTCTGCTTCCTTGGTGAAAGACTAAGAAGTTCTCTGCTACATCTTGTTGAAACACTAGATGTCGATGGCATTGGTTCAGGAGAAGCACCAGCTGCTGCAGTGTTGCTTGATTCAGTGGAGGATGCAGACCATGAGCGTCATTGCCCATGTCCTCGGTGTCTTGAAATATAGGCACTTGGCTTTCGGCTGATGTCAAGGATTCAGGATACTAGGTGGTGGAATGGCATCTAAAGAAACGTGTTGACTGCATTCTGGCAGTTTAAAAGTTTAATCACAAATTTTCATAAATGTTCCAAGTTCCTTGGGATTGCTGAGTCTTTTAAACTTAAGCAAAGTCCGGTTAACGACAGTTCTCATCCTTGAGGTAACAGCAGTAAATGAATAGCCTTCTGCATCCGACAAAGAGAAATGTGAACAGCTATCTCTCAGGTTCATTTTTAAGATCCCTCTTAGACTTGAGCATTACAGAGAATTTCACTTCAAGGTGAGCTCTAGCTATGCCAGGCAGGGCATTTAGATTACCAATTTTGCATTTCTTCTTTGGAGGCATCTGCTTAAAATGTAAAGGAAAAAAAACACTGAACAGCATTAACAGAAACATGTTATTATTTGCAGTTTTAGAAAAAAAAAAAGATTTTGCGTAACACAAGTTAATTGTTAAAACAAATAGTAAATACCCAACAAAAAATCCATATTCATCAGTGTCATCAAAACAATTAAATTCATGTAAATTCAATTACTTCATCTAAACATCTATCCCATTGGTAAGAAAATGCTAAACATATTTTTTTGTAATAGAAAAAGTATCCAAATAACAAACTGATCCCATTCACACAAGAATTCACAATATAACATGATTTTTAAATCACACTTTGTCATGAATTTCTATGCCAAATGCAAGGAATTGAATATTTAATTCCCATCAATTTTAATCTGTTGGTTTATAAACTGCAGCAGGCAAGAGATGTTTTACACAGAAATTTGTTCAAAATTCAGAAGCATCCACTCTCAAGATAATCTTTTGCACAATCATGTCATAAGAACATCTAAATTATCTATATTTGGTGTTATTGTCTATCCATGATCAATATTTTCATACTAAACATCTGACTAAAACTGTACTGTGAAAGTTTTCAGTCAGATATTTAGTATTAAAATATTGATCATGGGTAGACAATAACACAAAATATGGATGATTTAGATGTTCTTATGACATGATTGTGCAAAAAAACAATGAATTTAATTATCTTGAGAGTGGATGTTTCTGGATTGTGATAGATCGGAATGTGGCTGCTGCCATGATTTAAGCCCTAATCGGCAGGCAAGACACGGCCGATATCGGGGCCTAACTTTAATCAGATATTTGGCATCATCTGATTAAAATGAAACCACACCAAAAAGCAAGATAAGATGTTAAAGAAACAACATACCTTTTGATTTGTCCTGCAGTTGCGATCCGCGATGTTGAAGGCGTTGAAGGCGTTAGAATTTGCGTTTAACTTCAATCCAGCGATGCAATCGATCAGCAACTTAAAAAAGTAACGGAAATGGAAGCGCAGAACGAATTTTCTTCATCAGCTTGTGGTCTGATCAAATCCCTCTCCGACAACCAATACAACCTGCATATTAATCCCGCCCCCCCCCCCCCCCCACCACCCCATCAGACTCCAGAATCGCACGCACAGGCAGTGGGCAGATCTGGAGCACCACTGATGGTAGGATTTTGTAACAAGGCTACAGAGAGGTCATGAAGTAATTGAGAATAGATGATGATGATGATGGATAATAAAATAATAAAGTAAAAAAAAGAGTCATTTTAAGAAGCAGTGTAAAATAGTAAGATTAAATGAGAACTTGCCAGTTTGAAGTTTGATCTTTATTTTATGAGGCGTTACAATGAGCGATTACGTGAAGAACCCCACCAGTCCGCATGCGCGTCAATCTTCAAAGCAGCGGTGTGAAATCACAGGTAACAGTAATTGAAGTAACATAGTAAGATTAGAAACCTAGAACTACCAGATGACCTTTATGATATGAGGGTTGGGAGCGGTGGGCTCCAATCGCTCATCGTAACTCCTCATAAAATAAAGAAACTGGTAAGTTTTTGTTTAATCTTACTATTTTACTTCGGAGTCACATGAGTGATTCCGTGAAGATTTCAAAGTTCTGTGATTTCATGCAGTACACACGAATCCAGGCATCTCACTGCATCAATTGACCCAGGATGAGTGAATAATCCTGGGTCAAATGAGTCATAAGAGGCTGTGCTATTATTCCCAAAACGAGTGGGAACCATGGCTGTGTAGGCCAGTTGGGTACCACCAAAACTCCTGAGGCGGAGGGAGTCCTGCTTGATTTTGAGCAAGCACCAACTGATGAGACAAAATGGGGGAAATGCATATAAAAATATTCCACCCCAGCGTAGCGAGAATGCATCTACCGCTACTGTCCCTGGGTCTGGTCCCCATGAAACATTCTTAGGTAACTGGTGATTGAGTCTGGATGCAAACAAATCGATATCTGACATCCCATACTGAGCAACAATATAATTAAATATATCATGATTCAACATCCATTCTGTGTTGTCATTGAATTTGCGTGACCTGGTGTCTGCCACCATGTTGAATCTGGTAGGTAGATAGCTGAAACCCAACTGTTTCTTGTAATACACCAGTGCCAAATAAGGTTAGCCAATCTATCACAAGATTCCGACTTGATTCCACCCATGTGATTAACATACGCCACTGCCGTAGTTTTGTCAATCTGAAGTTGAGCATGCAAGTGACGCATCCTAGTACAATAAGCCTTAAGACCATAAAATGCTCACAACAGTTCCAAATAGTTAATCCTATGTGATTGAAGAATAAATGCCCCATGCATGTTCCATCTGCCTCCACAGCAGGAGATGGTATCAGTAGCACCCCATCCTAGGGCACTAACATCAATCTGTAAAACAACTGAAGGTTTCTCAATCAGAACTTTAGTGGAGCAACTCAAAATGTTCACTATCCACCACTGCACTTCAGTAATGGCTTCAACTGGTAATTGCATGGGCCTGTCAAAATGTCCTGCATGTATCCTGAGTCCCTGCTCCTTTGCACCTTGTAAATTTTGGTAATGCAAAGGTCCAAACTGTGTAGCTGGAAAGGCAGCCACTAATTTGCCAATCATGCCACATATCTAATTGAAAGTTGCTGCTCCACCATGAACTTGTTACGGCCTTCAATCAAGTCTAATCTTTTGCCCCTGGTTTGAGTCACAGACATGTGAGTTGAGTTAATGGTGAATCCCAAATAATCAATAACTCTAACTGGTATCAATTTGGAATTAACTGGATGGATGAGAAACCCCAATCTCTGAAACATGAGTTTAGCAGCTGAAACAGATCATTTAGCTGCTTCCCTAGTCTTCCCTATGATTATGATATCATCCAAATAAGCCATTACAATATGACTCTGCACAATTGCCTCATCCAGCTAAACTTCACATATATCTGATGATCCTTATGAACAGGCACTGAATAATATGCATCTTTAAGATCTACACATGCCAAGGCTACTGGGGAGACTTTAAACTAGAAAGGCTGGGGGGAGGGACTCGGGTAGAGGGGGCTAGGGGTCAGGGTGTGGGGCAAGAGGCAGAGAAGGGAAGCACTCGGATCCAAAATGTAGGCGAGAAAGATGAAAAAGATAATAGACCGAGAATAAGGGATGGTGGGTTTCTAAAATGTGTATATTTTAATGCTAGGAGCATTGTAAGTAAGGTGGACGAACTTAGAGCCTGGATTGACACCTGGAAATATGATGTTGTGGCAATCAGTGAAACATGGTTGCAGGAGGGATTTGATTGGAAACTAAATATTCCAGGATTTCGTTGCTTCAGGTGTGATAGAATTGGAGGGACCAGAGGGGGAGGTGTTGCATTGCTTGTCAGAGAAGATATTACAGCAGCGCTTTGGCAGGATAGATTAGCGGGCTCGTCTAGGGAGGCTATTTGGGTGGAACTGAGAAGTGGGAACGGTGTAGCAACACTTTTAGGGATGTATTATAGACCGCCAAATGGGGAGCGTGAATTGGAAGAGCAGGTCAGGTGACGGAGGTATGCGTTGGTGAGCACTTCGGGACCTGTGATCACAATACCATTAGTTTCAATATAATTATGGAGAGAGTCAGAACTGGACCTACGGTGGAGATTTTTGATTGGAGAAAGGCTAACTTTGAGGGAATGCGTAAGGATTTTAAAGGAGTGAATTGGGACACTTTGTTTCATGGGAAGGATGTAGAAGAGAAATGGAGGACATTTAAAGGGGAAATTGTAAGAGTACAGAATCTTTATGTCCCTGTTAGGTTGAAAGGAAATAGTACAAATTGGAAAGAGCCATGGTTTTAAAGGGAAATTGGACACTTGTTTCGAAAAAAGGGAGATATCTACAATAATTATACGATGCATGGAGTAAATGAGGTGCTAGAGGAGTATAAAGAATGTAAAAAGAATCTTAAGAAAGAAATTAGGAAGGCTAAAAGAAGATATGAGGTTGCTTTGGCAAGAAAGGTGAAAGTAAACTCAAAGGGTTAATCTACAGCTATATTAATAGCAAAAGGATAACAAGGGATAAAATTGGACCATTAGAGAACCAGAATGGACAGCTATCTGCAGAGCCAAAAGAGATGGGGGAGATATTGAACAATTTCTTTTCTTCGGTATTCACCAAGGAGAAGGATATTGAACTCGTGAGATAAGGGGAAAGAGTAGAGTAGCTATGGAAACTATGAGATTCAAAGAGGAGGAAGTACTGACGCTTTTGAAAAATATAAAAGTGGATAAGTCTCCAGGTCCTGACAGGATATTCCCTAGGACATTGAGGGAAGTTAGTGTAGAAATAGCAGGAGCTATGACAGAAATATTTCAAATGTCATTAGAAACGGGAACAGTGCCGGAGGATTGGCGTACTGCGCATGTTGTTCCATTGTTTAAAAAGGGTTCAAAGAATAAACCTAGCAATTATAGACCTATTAGTTTGACGTCAGTGGTGGGCAAATTAATGGAAAGGATACTTAGAGATAATATATATAAGCATCTGGATAAACAGGGTCTGATCAGGAACAGTCAACATGGATTTGTGCCTGGAAGGTCATGTTTGACAAACCTTCTTGAATTTTTTGAAGCGGTAACTAGGGAAATTGATGAGGGTAAAGCAGTGGATGTTGTTTATATGGATTTCAGTAAGGCCTTTGACAAGGTTCCCATGGAAGTTTGGTTAAGAAGGTTCAATCTTTGGGTGTTAATGGCGGAGTAGCAAGATGGATTCAACAGTGGCTGAATGGGAGATGTCAGAGAGTAATGGTGGATGGCTGTTTGTCAGGTTGGAAGCCGGTGACCAGTGGGGTGCCTCAGGGATCTGTGTTGGGTCCACTGTTGTTTGTCATGTACATCAATGATCTGGATGATGGGGTGGAAAATTGGATAAGTAAGTATGCAGGTGATACTAAGATAGGTGGTGTTGTGGATAATGAAGTAGATTTTCAAAGTCTACAGAGAGATTTGGGCCATTTGGAAAAGTGGGCTGAAAGATGGCAGATGGAGTTAATGCTGATAAGTGTGAAGTGCTACATCTTGGCAGGACAAATCAAAATAGGACGTACATGGTAAATGGTAGGGAATTGAGGAATGCTGTGGAACAGAGGGATCTAGAAATAACTGTGCATAGTTCCCTGAAGGTGGAATCGCATGTAGATAGGGTGGTAAAGAAAGCCTTAGGTGTGCTGGCCTTTATAAATCAGAGCATTGAATATAGGAGTAGGGAAGTAATGTTAAAATTGTACAAGGCATTGGTAAGACCAATTCTGGAGTATGGTGTACAATTTTGGTCACCTAGTTATAGGAAGGATGTCAACAAAATAGAGAGAGTACAGAGACGATTTACTAGAATGTTGCCAGGGTTCCAGCAACTATGTTACAGAGAAAGGTTGAACAAGTTAGGTCTTTATTTTTTGGAGCGCAGAAGGTTAAGGGGGGACTTGATTGATGTCTTTAAAATGATGAAAGGGATAGACAGAGTTGACGTGGATACGTTTTTCCCATTGAGGGTAGGGAAGTTTCAAACAAGAGGGCATGACATGAGAATTAAGGGACAGAGGTTTCGGGGTAACGTGAGGGGGAACTTCTTTACTCAGAGGGTGGTGGCTGTGTGGAATCAGCTTCCAGCAGAAGTGGTGGAGGCAGGATCGATTTTAACATTTAAGAGTAAAGTGGATAGGTATATGGACGTGAAGGGAATGGAGGGGTATGGTCTGAGTGCAGGTAGATGGGACTAGGGGAAAAGAAATGGTCGGCATGGACTGGAAGGGCCGAGAGGGCCTGTTTCCGTGCTGTAATTGTTATATGGTTATATGGTTATATATAACATCCTCTGGAAATCAGTTGTTTGGCAGTAACAAAGGTTTCCATTTTGAAATGTTTATACTGCACAAAGAGATTACGGCTCGTCAAGTCAAGGATGATTCGGGGCTCATGTTGTCGACCTCCCCGTGGTGAGCCCTGTCAACTGACTTCAGTCAGGCGAACGACAACAAACGGAGACAGCAGCAGCGCCGTAGCTTGGCGCCAACCCGAAGCATGCGCCCTTTTTAGGGCGGGCACCTACGGATGTCGAACCGGATGGCATCACCCTGCTGCGGACTTCTGTTGCCTCAAACGCAAGAAGAAGAAGAAGGATGATTCAACATCCCCCATCTTTCTTTGGCCTAGGAAAAATATTAGACATGAATTGGTGAGACTAGTAGGTGATCCCCACTTCATATGTTCCGGGGTGGAAGATTGGAACTCTCACATGGTCCGCCCTGTTTCGACTAATGCAATCAACTCGATTGCACAAATGGAAGATCAAATAGAACAAGTTGTCCAATAACTTTAGGCAATGCACGCCACACGAAAGAAGAACTTAATATGTTCCGACAAGAACCAGACCCACCTACCTCCATGGTTACTGGTGGAATTTTCTGCCCCCGGTTTTTGGGGGGTAAGGCCAATTTCACCCGTGCCAGCTGCGCATATTTGTGAATGGCCAGCTTGGTCCTTGACCTGAACTGGTTTCAGCGAACGGTTTGTAGGGGTGCTGCCGCCGAAGCAAGGTTTTGCCGGTCGTCGGTGCTTTGATGAGTCTGACCATTCTTGCCTCATTGTCCAGCTCCTTGACTCTTTTTGAGAGATCTTCATTAAACAACAGATTTGGTGGCTGGATATTGCTGGGTTTGCACAGAGCCGCGAACTTGGGGTTGATAGTAGGGCGGATGGCACTCTTTCTCAGGCAATTTACCTCAAAATGTGCATTGCACATGAGGGCCAGGGCATTCTGCTATACATCAGACAGGTGCCCTCCATCCACCGACCTGGCGAACTCTGTATTGCCTAAGGCGAGCAGCTTCAGTATCCTCTGAAGCCTCATTTCATGAGCTCTGATATCTACACCCATGTGACCCCATGGCCCATGGTTAACAGCCGACACTTTGAGCAGGGCACAGTTAGCAGGGGTCTCATATTTTTTGGATGTTTCCTCCATAGTATGCTCTTGAAGCTGGTGTGAGGCGAGGTAATTTATACTTGCGGCCAACTTTTCACCCAGCGGTTCCCCTGTTTCTGTAGGGATAGAAAATCTTGCTGCCAGGACTGGCACCTCTGGCTCGTGCCTTTCATCCCTTGGGGTATGCTCCAAGGCTATACCCACGGACTTGGCGTCAGAATAAAACAGACCCCACATGCTCTCCTCCTCTGAGAGAGAGACATTAAGCAGCCCTGATACAGGTGCCGCTGGTGCAGGTCCCCGAGGAGACCCATGCTGACACAACCCCTCCTGTTGGAGTGTATCTTGGTGGAGCATCCTCTCCATTAGGAGCTCCATCCTAGACAACTGTCCAAAGACGTTATCCATTATCGGAGGGGAACCCTCCCAGCCCAACTCATCCGAGTCTACGGGCCGTGCAGACTTCTTGGTAGCTTTACGCCCCAAAGGTGCAGCCACAAAGCTCTCAGGCACCAAGTCTGCAGTTGCTGGTCGGCGACTCGGTAGGTGAGATAGGCGGCCGCCCGATACCCGCACTCCCGCGGTCTTCCATAGCTACTCTCCCGGCAGCTCACCTTGACTTCACCTTCGACACTTTCTCCATACTCGAACTTGCTCCTGAAACAAGAATTACCAAGCGCAGAAAACGACCTCCGACTAAGTTTTACACTTACCTGAGGGTTTTTAAACTTACCGCTGGAGGAGTAATGCGCCTCCCAGCTGGTCGCTGCGCCAGGCATCAGACGTAATGACGCGCATGGGAATGGTGGGGTTCTTCACGGAATCACTCATGTGACTCCGAAGTAAAATATTATATATTATTACCCATATCACCCATCTGAGGTATGCTTTTACGAAATTATATTCCCTTCCTTTTTACTGCCAGCAGGGGTAACAGGGGAATATTTTCTTATATTCCCCTTTCTAGCGAACGCCTATGGACTTTACCTGTTTAAACAGCGGGGAATATAGTCTTATATTCCCCTGGTCTCACATCCGGGAACTTGGCAACGTGACGCTGCGTGACGGCAACGTGACGCTGCGTGCGAAATTTAAAATTTATTCTCAAAACAAACAAAATGGCAGCTGGTTGCGAGAAGAGGTTCGCGATTTAAAAGTTCGACCTTCACATTGTCACATAAATGAATTACATAAATTACATAAATGAAACATAAATGTTACATTGTTTTAGTACCCTTATTTACAATGTTGCAATGGTTTTAGTACCCTTATTTACAATGTTGCAATGCATATTGGAAAATGTATAGATACATTCATATCATATGAGATGTTCAGATTTTCCTCTAGATGTCTGATAATGGGTAATAACAATATTGACTGTCCTCTTTCGGGAGATACGACATATATTGCCCTCACTAGATCCATATTGCCCTCGTCTTCGACTCGGGCAATATGAATCTACTTCAGGCAATATATGTCGTATCCCCCTCAAGGCCAGTCAATATTCTATTAATGTTTCGCTCAAATTGCATCTCCTAGCTAAATATCAAATGTTAGACATGGTATAGTGTTTCAAGTAACTTAAAGCCACAATTTTGAAGCACAGGACATTTTAAAATTCTGTTTTAAGATCAGTTTTTAAACCTTAATTGAGCGCATCTGACACAATGTAATAGAAATTGTCTCTAATTCGTACATATTCATAAATATGCCAATTGATTAGATGTTTTTCATTTAGAACCTATTAAAAGCATTGCATTATGTGGAACATTCATAAAATCAAGGAGGTCATTCAGACAATCATATCCATGTGGGATTAAATACATTTCCAGCACCTTTCTCTTGTCCAGACAGTTATCTGTACCCATGTGGTTTACAACACAAAACCTGCACATCCAAATACTTTTAAAAATAATTGAAGCTCTCTGTCTCTGCCTCTTTCAATGTGTTCTAGATTCCCATTCTAATTTTTACAAAAATAATTCATATTTTCCCTCCAACACTTTATGTTAAATCTCTGAATCTGGTTTGGTCCAGCAGAGTTTAGAGATACAGAGTGGAAGCAGGCCTGTCGACCCACCAAGCCCATGCCTGCAGCGATCATTGTTCACTAACATTATCCTACACAGTAGGGACAAGTTAGAATTTTTACCAAAACCAATTAACCTCCTAATCTGTATGTCTGTGAGTGTGGAAGGAAACTGGAGCACCCGGAGAAAACCCATGCAGGTCACGTGGAGAACATGCAAACTCTGTGCAGACAGCACAGTCGGGATCGAGCTCAGGTCTCTGCTGCTGTAAGGCAGCAACTCTACCGTTGCACTAACGTGCCACCTCTGGTTGTTGATGCTTCTACTATGTCAATCTTTTATATATATATATATATATTGCAACAAAGTAACGTGCTATGCTCATCAATTCTTCTTGTTATCTCCTCAAAATGGCCAGTTAGACATGTTTCTTCCTTAACAAATTCATATTGATTAATCTATGCCTTTATAAATGACAATTTGTACTCTTCTTAAATATTTCCAATAATTTGTCCATCATTGGAATATGGTTGTCTGGCCTGTAATTACTTCTTTTTTTTCCCTTTTACAAATCTTGTTATAATCAGCAGTCTTTTGGTTCTCCAGCAACTTAGCAGTGACCTAACAACACGGACAAAATTAATTTTCACACTATTTCTTCCTCTGTTGCACATAAGTGTCTGGGATACATTTCCATTGAGCCTGATGGTTTACTTTCAAAGATGATCTCTTCCATCAAATGCAAAGAGTACAGGTGCAGAAAATTTGAAACAAAATCCAATATTTCCTCTGTGTGCTTATACTCTTCTTCGATTAAAATGCCTGCTTTGCCCTCATGCTAGTAGAGGCAGACAGAAAGCAATAATTAAAAGACATATTTATTTAATGCATGGGAAGGAACTGCAGACGCTGTTTTACACTGAAGATAGCCAAAAAACGGCAGCAAATCACTCATTCCTTATATCCAGAGATGCTGCTTGTTCCACTGAGTTTATATTCACTTCATGCATACGTCCCAACCCCCATCATAGATGAGGCCCTCACTTGAGCCTCCTCGGTACCCCACAGCTTCGTCTTTGCTCCCCTTCCCCTTAACACAACCAGGGCCGGATTTAGATGAAGAGAGGCCCTTACGTGTGAGGCCCGCCCTCTCCCAATCCCCCACGACTAGAGGACCATGACTACCCGACAGTGACAGTGTGACACTTTTATATCCCACTGTATGTTGTCATGAAACATTAAAATACATATTGGATTGACCGCGGAGCGAGCGATGCCTTACCTGGATCGCCGTTTGAAGCTCTGGAGTGTTGGACCTGCTGCTTCAACATCATGGAGCTGTGGTTTGCAGAGCTCCCAGCCTCGGGTCGCGCTGATTTCAACATCGCAGAGTCCTGGGATCCCTTTGCCGAGGGCCGCCATTGTGAATCTCTGCCCTGCTCAGCCTGTGGACTTTGGGAGCCATGGTCTCCGGTCGGAAGTGGCCGATTCGGAAGTCCAAGCCACTGAGAATGTTCTCCCGTTCCAACGTCGGATGGTGACCCCAAATTTCATTGTACCAATTGGTGCATGTGACAATAAGTGTCTCTTGAATTGAATGAGGAATATTAAGAAATAAAGAAACTACAAATACACTACGAGCAAAAAGAATTGTTTTCGCCTTCTTCATAGCAAAATCATCCAGAAGTTCACCATGATCTGCTTGTTTAAGTTTGTCACTCTCAATGCACAGAATGCTCAGTGTAGACAACCTTTCTTGAGACATTGTGGACCTTAATTCATTTTTAATTCTTTTGAGTCTTGACCTCTCTCCCGAGCAGTTGGTGACCATTAAGCTAAGAAACAGCCGCAAGATTGCTTCCACATTAGGGAAGGTCATCTGAATTGTTTCCTTGTATATTATTTGATAATGATCTGTATGAGACAGAGAGTGCTCTCCTGTATGCCTATGGCTTTGTCTCACGTTCGAGTGAAAGTGCAAAAATTCATAAGTATGTTTCAGGTCAACATCTTCTGGGTATGCTTCCATCAACAGTTCAACACCTTGCTGATTTTTTTGGTTAGATTCGGGCAGATTAGCAAGAAAGGAAAACTGTTGTGCAACTTCACTGTACATAGTACCTTTTCTTTTTTAATTGGTTTCAAGTGAATCTAGTATAGGAATAAAGGATTTTATCCTAAACTTATCTCTTGAAGAGAGTTTATCTAAAGCATCAGGACCAGGTGCACTTCCATCATTTCCTTGCCATTTCCTTACTCTTTGTCCCACTGTGACAGTTCTATAGTAAACATCTGGCAAGGTGGCCTTTACTTGTTGCTCAAGCTCATCAAAATCTTTAATTTTGCTTACAAAATCCTGAAGTGAACTGTACAAACTTGCACAAGTACTCAATAACAGTTTGGATTTCTGAATGGCTTTATTGACCTTGTGAAAATGACCTAGCAGACGGGTCCAAAAATGCAGCATAAACACAAATTCCAGTTCTTCCATTTTCTGCAAAAGATTGTTAGCTTGAAGCCTGGTATCACCCTTCACATTAACATCAGAGTGCAAATGATTGAGGGCATCAGTGATAGCGCTGTAACTTTCCAAACTAGCTTCTGTGGCTTTTGCATGTGCCTCCCACCTAGTGTCTGACAAATATTTAGGCACTTTTGACTGAGGTTGCAAAAATGATATTTGAACTGCCCAGATCTTTGTGGAGGATGAAAATAAGGTATAAATGTCATTGATAATTCCAAAACAGTTCACTGCATCAAGGCAGCAATCAGCAGCCGAACGGCCCCCCAAATTTAATGAGTGAGCAGCGCATGGAATAAATCTTGCAAATTAGTTTTTTTCAAGGATTTTTTGCTGCATACCCTTGTACCTACCAGCCATGTTGGCAGCATTGTCATAAGACTACCCTCAGAAGAAGAGCTCCAAATCGTGGCGGGCGTGGAAATCTTTGAGGTGGGGACGGAGGGGGACAAAGGTGAGGCCTCTGCTGCGAACAGACCATTCGGTATCTGAGAGGGGGAGGTCAGGGTGGATGGTGAACACACGGCAGGGATGGGGGTTGGGGCCTGAGGAAGGCAGGTGAGTGGACTGAGGCTGAGGCGATGTCTGGTGGGGGGGCTGGTGGGTGGTCAAGGGGGTATGCGGACTGTAGTGTGGGTGGGGAAGACCAGGGGTCACATGGTATGAGGGGAATGGGGAAGACCCAGTGGAACAGCCACTGAGGTTACCAGGGTTGGGGTAACTAGCACTAGGACCCAGCGCAGTCAAACTCAGGGAAGTTGGAGTCTGCAGCGTGGAAACTTCAGGCCCGGTGCTGAGTCCAGGCTGCAGGTAAGGCGAAGGCTGCGGGCTGCTAGAGGGTGGTGGAGTGGCGAGGGTCAGCAGGCAAAGCGTGGGAGCCCCATCAGAGACGGTGGGCGGGAAACCGTGGGAGCCCCATCAGAGACTGTGAGCAGGTTTAACTATAGAAAGGACCATTCCGCCTATCGTAGCGGGTGGCTGCTCATTCCTACCCACCCTTTACTCCACTCGGAGCCTTATCTCTTCTCCCCTGAAGCAGGCAGGTTGGGCACCGTCGGAGCTGGTTCTGACATTATTAAACTTGCAGCCAACTCTAACACTCCTGACTGTTGATAGGACAAGGCTCAGAAAATACGAATATGTGAAAAGTTGTATACACCTTGGTGGAGCTGGCTGATGCCCCTCTAGATCTTGAGGCCCTAAGCTTAAGCTTGTCCAGCTTATATGTAAATCTGGCCCTGGTTGCAACAGAGACAGTCCCCCTAGTCCTCACCTTCAACCCCATCAGCCGTCGCATACAACACATAATCCTACAAATTTTCAGCCACCTCCAACGGGATCCCACCACAAGCCACGTTTTCCCATCTCCACTCCTTTCCCCCTTCCATAGAGACCGTTCTCTCCGCAACTCCCAGGTTATGTCATCCCTTCCCACCCAAACCACCCCCTCCCCAGGTATATTCCCCTGTAACCACAGAAGACACAGAAGCTGAAGTTCTGGCCGGTACCGACAGGAAAACGCTGCTCCAGGCCCCTTGGTAGGTTGCGAGGAAGGGGCAAAAATACGGCTCGGAGAAAACCCGCATCTCCGACCAGATAGGGACTGAAAAAAATAGTTTCCCCCTTCCCCCCCCCCATAAAAAAGATTATAGACCTCCAAAACAAATGTTTTTTAACTCACTAAAAATTAAAAAAAGGGTGAAAGGAATAAGAGCTGCTAGCAGGGCAGCCATACTCAACGGCTCCCTCTACTTACAATGCAACACCTGTCGCTATACCTCCTCCCTCGACAGTCCTTTCAGGTTAGCAGAGGTTCATTTGCACCTCCTCCAACCTCACCCACTTTATCTGTTGTTCAAGATGCAGACTCTTATACATCAAAAAGACCAAACGCAGATTGGGAGAACTTTTCGCGGAACACCTTCGCTCAGCTCAGTTGCTGGACACTTTAATTCTCCTTCCCATTCCTACACTCCTTTCTCTCCCAGGTCTCCTCCATTGTCAGAATGAGGCTACGCGCAAATTGGAGGAACAGCATCTCATATTTTGCTTGGGCAGCTTACAGCCCAGTGGTATGAATATTGATTTTGCTCACTTCAGGTAGCCCCAGCATTCCCTCTCTCTCTATCCCTCCCTCGTCTAAGTCACAATAGCTTCTCATTTTCACCCTGAAAACAGCTTACAGTGGCCTGTTTCCTTTATCATCGTTACTGTTTTGCATATCTTTCATTCATTGTTCTTAATCTCTCCACATCACCGTCTATATCTCACGTTTCCCTTATCCCTAACCAGTCTGAAGAAGGGTCTCGATCCGAAACATCACCCATTCATTCTCTCCAGAGATGCTGCCTGTCCCACTGAGTTACTCAAGCATTTTATGTCTATATTCATTTCATGTATACTTTCCTTTGTTGGCCACTTGCCTTTTATAAAATTATAAAATATATTTAGGTTAGCCTTATTTTACATGCCGATTGTTTCCTAATTTCCTCTTTAGTTTCAGCACTGCACTCTCTATATTGCTCTCCACTACTCTATGGGAGTATTGTGTTCACAGTATTTAACATAAGCTTCCATTTATGCCTTATCCTGCCCTGTTTGACATCCATGAAGCTCCAGATTTACGAGTCATACCCTTTTCTTTTGTGGGAACATATTTGCTCTGAACCTTTACTATCTTCTCCTTGAATACCTCCCATTGTTCTGACACTGATGTATTTACTCTCTACCTCAACGACTGTGCTGATAAAGCTTCTATTTCAGCTGATAAGACATGATTAAAATGTCAGTCATGTGATAACATAATATATGACACATGAAATGCATATGTTATGGCTGAGACACAAAATGTTAAAAGACACTAATACATTTACAATAAAAAAAAGAAATAAGTTTACATTATAATGACAGCCACTTACATAAGTTGTCAATCATCAAAACTTGTACTCTAAAAACAAATTATTGAAACCATGCAATATTTATTAGATATTACAAAAGTTGATGTGACACACCACATCTTATTATTGTAAATTCTTGTAAAAAATTAAAGAGTTGAAAACAAAAACATTATTGTCCTTACATGCGTAAATTGTATATCAGGTCATTTATAAATCACTCGATGTGACTTTTTATTTAAATTCATTGTTCCCTCATTATAACCAAGCTATGCAATCTTAGGTCTGAGTTGATAGGAATGTCATAGTCTAAAATGGCTTTTAATTCAGAGAAACATGCTCTGACCTTCTACCATAACCCTGTGTGAAACATGCTATAGTTTAGACATTAATAATGATGCTACCTCTTTTTCATACTCGCAAGGCACTACTTAAAAATTCGCATTATTAGTGACTTAGCCCAAGTCCATTTATCAAACAAAATTACCCTTCTGCATGTAACAGCTTAATTCAAACCTCTTTATCCTTCCATAAGCTTCGACCTGAAGAGATGTAAAAAACTAGCCAAATGTTTAATACATGGAACAAACAAGTTACGTATTGATTTATTCACAAAGCAAAAAACATATTAAGTGGCAATCTAAATTAAAATAATTATTTTGACACATTCGGATTCAATCTTTCAAATTTAGTCTATCTTAATAAAATTCCTCTAAGATACTGTAATAATGGTATAACATAGATATATCTATCCTAATTTTTTTAAGCGGAGAATTGGATAGTTAAAAATTGAGGCAAAGTAAGTTTTAGCCATTAACTGAAATGATATTGCAGTTTTGTATTGTGTAAAGCCTTGTATTAGAATCTTACCAGTAATGGTGTTTACAAATTGGTGTAAATATTGGTTTAAAAATGTCAGATACCAAATTAAAGTGGGGTTTGATTATAATTGCAGCGTAAAACAATGTATTACAAACCTATTTTATTATTATGAAGATAAAACATATATAAAGTGCTTAAAAATTGAACAATAACGTGTGTGACTATCCCTGAAAGTTGGTTTAATGGATTATTTTTATTTATATTTGTTGTCTCAAAAATGCGGGCTTGCTAAAAGTATCTTGATTGTCAAAAACATTGCTTAGGATATGTAATGCAAAAGGGCAATGAAGTATGATAAATGTGATAAGTTCTGAGGCAAATGGATCTTATTCAGATTAAACCATAGCAATTCTCTGAGCTCTAGATTGCAGGTTGAATTTTAATGTTCATGGTGACCAGATACAGCTTACTGTGCCGACTATTTCCAGGTTAAATATAATTAATTTGTGGTTACAGAATTACCTTAAACTCTATGCCAATGATACCAATACAAACTGCCTTGAAAATCATTAAATGTACTGCCCATAGTTTATTATGGCAGTTGATTTCAGTAACAATCCATATCTTTACTGCTGATTGCTCATGGTCTCACTGCCAGACTAAATCATTTTTTGGCATTGAGCAGTATCATATCCTCAATCTCTAAAATTCCTGAACTAAAGACTATGAATATAAACCAGTGAAAGTTGAAAAATAAGCAGGTGAATATAAATACACTTCAAATCCTATGTCATAATGTCATAGTCATAGAATCACACAGTGTGAAAATAGGCCCTTTGCTGACCAACATGCCCCAAATACACTGGTCTCACCCGCCTGCATTTGGCCCATACCCCTCTAAACTTATCCTATCCATGTGCCTATCTAAATGTTTCTTAAACATTGTGATAGTACCTGCCTCAAGTACCTCTACTGGAAGCTCGTTCCATACACTCACCACCCTTTTAGTAAAATAGTTGGCCCTCAGGATCCTAATAAATCTTCCCACCCTCAGCTTAAACCTATGTTTTCTGATTCTCGATTCCCCCTACTCTGGGTAAATTTAAGACACATATAAAGTTCTGGATGATTCAACAAACCATTTAATTATTTGAATATTGAGTGTTTCCTGACACATGTTAAATAGAAAAACAGATGGAAGTCCTCTAATCTAACTACAAATGTGTGGATCAAAATTACATTGGAGATATAAAAAAATTCTGTTAGACTGATGCTTTTATTCACATTATTAATTCTTGTATGTAGTTCTGAAAGAGCTAAAGTAATTATGAAGTTAAGTAGGTTACAAAATGGACACTCTGCTTGAAGATTTAGAAGTATACAAAAAGGGTACCTTGCCCTTTAGTCTGAATTCTCAGCCAGATTTAAAGTACAGACACTGGGCAGCATCCCTGGCAATCAAATGGTATGCCCATGATCCGCATATAAAGTGTGTCCCGTTTACCGGACACGGCGGTCCCAGAGAGTTGACCTTGGTGCAGGTGCTATTTCCCAAATATACTCCTCTCCCCTAGTTGCTACAATAACAGGTGGTATTTATTGATATTTTATTTTATTTTATTTATACATTATACTTATGGGCACCTTATCAAAGACTCTCAAGGACGCCTTACAAAATTTAATAAGCAGATTACAAAACACATAAGCAGAATAAAACAAAATACAAAACAAAAATAGTAGGGACAAGACACAATTCAAAGAGAGAGCAGCGGCAGCCAAACGCGCCAGCGTTCACGCTCCCTTCCGGCAGCCATCTTGGAGACAAAACAAGCAAAATATCTTTTAACATTGAACATCCACCACAGTGACTCCTACACACTCCTCACTGTGGTGGAAGGTAGAATATAGTTCAAGTCCTTCAGGAGTTGATTACTATTCTCAGTCGGGGATTTTTACAAATTCTGATCTCATTTATTTTCCAGCCTGGTTTAAATGGGGGAGTGTACCATCCTTCAGAATGGTTATATATAGGTTTTCCAACAGCAGTCACATTGTACCCTATTGCTGTTCTGGACCTGCTGGAAGTAGTTCCATTGTGAATGCAGCATAAGGCCAGTATTTCAGTTTGGTAGTATTGGTACTAAAGGTATACCTCCTCCACTGTTTTGGGGAAAATGAATACATACCCAACTAGTATTCTCATTACTCCGAGAAACAAATTCATAACTCATGGATAAATATGCATTAGTCCAGGCCACCTGGACCATTCCCAGGACACCGAGAAGAGCTATTAATTTCATTATCCTTTTTCTGGTTTCCAATTCTTTTGCAAGCGGTTAGGTGTATCCAACGAGGATGATCTTAGACGCTCACTGGTGTAGTTAGTAGTACCTGGAAGGGCTCCTTCCACCATTGTCCTAGTAACTTTCAATCCCAATTTCTTGTTAGTACATGGTCTCCTGGTTGTATGGATTCGCCATTATGGTCAGCTTGTAGTGGGTTCTGCGTTTCCAATACCTGTGAATGTAAGAATAACAAGGTTCGGGTTAATTGCTGTGCGTACGTAATTAATTCATTGCTTCATAGCTTATCCTATTATCAGTTCAAAAGGTGTTAACCCTGTCTCTCTAACCGGGGTTGCTCTGAACAGTCAGAATGGCTGGGAATACATTAACCCATTCCTGTCCAGTCTCAGTCAAGCCTTTACTTAAGCTCTTTAGTGTCCCATTCATTTCCTCCACTAATCCACAACTCTGCGGGTGTTGGGAGATGTGAGATTATTATTAAGAAAAAACAATTTAAAAATTATTCCCAATTATTCCAATCGATCTCTCCAAATCCACAATTTCAAATTCCTAGTGTAAATGTATACTAAACACAATTTTCCCAAAATACCAAATTTTATTCTGAGATATTGGCATCTCCAATCTCATCTAACACTTTAACCAGGATTCCACATGGCTCGTATGGAATCCAAGTCTCTTTTTTAACTCAATTCAAAAGGTAAGAAATAGGAAGAAACCAAACTTAAAACACCAATAAGATAAAACAAACTGCATATTTGCATCCCTCCTCTGTTAAAAGTTTAGAGAAAACAAAGAATAAACAGTTAATTTCCACATAGCGTGATAACACATATCCAAAGAACAAAGGAAAATAAAATAACTGTGTGTGGCTCCACCCCCACACACCTAACACAACTTCTTAAAGAGACACTACCTCTTAAAACACATGAGACTCCACAAATATTTATCATGCAGAAGAGCAAACTCATTCAATGGCATCCAATTTCATCTGAATTATAGGATTAATTCAACATTCACCCAGAACCGGTTCCACAAACAAGTAACAGTCTTTAAACATACTCACTCTATACCCTTTCTTTCTGTGACATTCACTCACAAATTTCCACACCTCTTGCAATATGCTGAATCTCAGATATTCATACACTTTAAAACGATAACATTCTCACTCTAAACACAGTTATACACACCTCAAGGAAAACATGCAAACACTTAAAACTTTGATACACCCAAATATGTTCATACTTTGCTCATGAATACAACAGATGCTGCAGAATGGTCTCGACCCAAAACACACATTTATACATCCCTTGTAACCCACTCGACTCTCCTTCTCCCCACTGATACTGCTGCTGCTCCCCCCTCTTGGACGGGCCTTTTCATAAAAGCTTCAAAGTGTAAGCTACATTCCACATTCCCTTCCATCCTTACCATCATGCATAAGGGAGTGTATATAGTGTAAAAGAATGGGTAGAAAAGCATCAGGTACACAAACTTGTCCAAAAGGGGTGAGCCAGAGGCCAATCAAAGAGTCAATGGCACAGCCCTCTAATTTCCAAAAATCATGTTGTGTGGCAGAGGCGTTCCCCTGCATTAACTTTACATCTAGTAGACAGAATGGCGCTGCTATCTCTGGCAGAGCCGTTCTGTCTACTAAAATCGTCGGTTCTGTTGGGAACAATATGCAGAATTTGCAAGCTGCAGTGCGGGCAGTAATGTCAGCTAGGGCATTCCTCTGGGAGACTTTGTCACGGCCACTCATATGGGCATTGCACTTAATAATGGCCAGGTGGACTGGGAGGGCTAAGGCTTGCAGTCGGTTTGTCACATAGAGCTGGAAGGGGCGACCATATAGAGGGCGTCCAGTGGCTGCTTGTAAATTACAACAGTATTTTTCTTGTTAGAATGAGAGAGTGAATTGCAGCGATGCCTTGGCAGAGGCAAGGGGTGACAGTAGTTTAGTGTATAATGCCACGTTGGGGATTCACAGCTGGCAGAAATTAACCAAGCCCAGAAAAGCCCTCATCTGTTTAGGGGTGGTCGGGCTGGTGTAGTTCACAATGGGATCCACCCAGGTGGGTGTCAATGCTCATTCTGTAGCACTGAGCAATATACCAAAAATTGTACATGTATCTGCCCCTGAACTACGTTCCATTTGGGTAGAATGTAACCCCAGCAGTGGAAGACTTTTAGTAGCTCAACAGTGTCCTCAGCATTCTTGTTTGGCCCTGTACTTGCAAGCAGAAGGGTGTCAACATACTGTATTATCGCTGAGCCGTGGGGCAGCCTTAGGGTCTGAAGTTGTTTCAAGATTGTTTTAAACTGTGCAGACTGTTGGTCACGGTTAAAGTTCTCGTTTCCTGCATAAGTGCAATAGGTTGTCATAATTCTTTCCCAAAAATCATGCGCTGATTCCTTGGGTAAGGGTCTGCATTCAATTACTCTGCCCATATCAATAGGTCGTTTCAGGCATTGTGTCAGGGTGGTAAGCACAGCCTCAATTCTTGTGGTGCCATTAGGGTACATTGCCTCGAGAGCCGTCCAAGTTGCGGCATTCAAGAGGGTCTTCCATCGCACCCCCTCAGTGGGATTTAGGATGGCGGACGTTAGGGTAAACACATCTGCTGGCGGACCTTTTGGTCTGGGTTCAGCCAATGGATTTAGCATTGCTCTCATTGGCATTATCTTTTTAGTCTTTTTAGTTTTCTGTTGTTTCTCAGCCTCGCATTTCCTTTGCGCTTTTTGTTTCACTCTCTCACTGATTCAATTACTGCTCCTCCTTCCTCTTCTGACTCAGCCCTTCCCTTCTTCTTTCTCATTTTCCTTTTCAGTTTCCGAGTTGCGATCAGTATCATGGGGGAGGTGGTCCATTCCCAAATTTGTTCCTCATCCCCCTGGGGACAAGGGGTCCCCAGGGATATTTTGCTTAGGTATTCTCTTTTTTAAAAAACTTTTTGCCTGATCATCATGTGTTCTTTACATTTTTCTGGATCCAAATAGCACATATGTTGTACAGGAGATCCCCCATCACTCTTACCCAGAGCCTGTCCGATTATTCAGCTCTATATCAATAAAAAATTCCACAGATAAACATCTGACCTGTACAATTTCTTTTAAATGTGATTAGTTCACTTTATTAATTTCCACAGACTACCTTTCCTAATCTGACCTACTCAATCAATAAAATTTCCACAGGCCGAATGCAGTCCGACCTGCTCAATCAACAATCACAAAAGATCGCCTTACCTTACATTGTCTGAATAAATGATCTCAGCAGGGAACCAGATCAACCTCAGACATGAGACCACAGTGTTCCCGGGCACTCTCACGAGTTCAGACTCAATGGATCCGATAGTGCACTCTTTACTCCCTTCGAGGTCTCGGCCAGACCGCAGCCTCTTACTCAGTCATCAAAGATATTCCCAGTGAGATCCTGCTGACTACGCCAATGTTAAAGTCTGATTTGCTTCAACGGACAACAACACAATAAAGTTAGTAGTTAAACAAAGACTTCTTTATTTCGCATGCGGGAATGGGGAGATAAGCTCTAGCTATGATTGATCGTATTGCCAGTGCTCTTTGTCGTCCCACTCAAAGATGCAATATTCAAACAGCGTACTTATACTTCAACAGTCAGCAATTAAGCAATTCTTTATCCTACAGAACATTCTCGTACAGAATCCCGCCATGTTCATATATGGTAATATTAAAGATCGGTAGTCTCTTTCGATTTCAGAAAAGTTATGTCCATAGATGGTATTGCTCCAAGAAGGAGTTATTCCTTATCTCAGAGATTCAAGAGGTCTTGCTTCTGACCTTGATGACTCAGCATCTGTACATTTTATCTAGCTAAATATTCAGACTAAATGGCAAGATACCCAGTGTCTGTACATTTCAATCTGGCTGAGTATTCAGACTAAAGGGCATGGTACCCATTTTGTGTACTTCTAAATCTACAAGCAGAGTGTCCATTTTGTAACCTACTTAACTTTATAATTACTTTAACTATTTCATTCCCTCCTTTTATCACAACACGATAACTAATCTTAATTTTTAGAACAAACACAAATTCCCCTACGCGATACCTAACCACCGCGGGCTTGATCCGTGTCTTTGCCTGGCCAGGCCCTTCAGCATCGTGCAAGCAAACACTGCCCAAAAGGTCATGCAGTCCCAAGTGCCCTTCCAGAAGATCTAAATGGGGGCTACCTTTTATCGGTCCACAAACCATGAGGGGCCAAACTACATAAGGTTGGTTCCCTTTACAATCCAATCATACATGGTTTAGGGCCAAAGTATATCACTGACATGTTTCCACTATAAAAGTCTTCTAGACCGCTAAGATCTTCAGAGACCAATCTGTTACTGATTCCCAGAGTAAATACAAATGGGAAAGCAGGATTTAGTTTCTATGCATCAAATAGCTGGAATAAACTTCCTGAAGATTTAAGACTTGCCCCAAACTTTGACCACTTTTAAAACAAGACTGAAAACTTTTATGTTTACTTTAGCTTTCAGCTAAATCCTAACTACATTGAACTTTTAACTTTTGCACTTTTCTATATAGTGCATTTTTTACTTTGCTTTTATTTTCTTTTAATTCTTCTATTTTATTATTTTTTTTTTAAATTATTTCATTTTATGCAATCCAATCAAAGCAATGCATTTAAGTTTTTTTGCAGAGTTTTCATACATATTATCAATTAGGAGGAAATTAAGAGAACACCTGGACCTTTCACCATCCTGCACTTCAATCTGAGGCTCAGATTGGCCGGCGCCATGCACAGCCTGTACTTTTCCCACTGACAAAGGTTAAACAATTCTGACAAATGCAGGGATCCTCCATTTTATAGTGTCTTTAATTTGGTCAATTTTAACAACTGTGTGTTAGACTATTGTTGTATTATGCCAGTCAATACTATTAATAGTTGTTTGACTTTTTTAGATACAGGATGTTTTGGTAGCTCTATTCCTAATAATAGAGGATAATGTTTTTGCTGAAAAGACTAGTACTCATCAAGAGTCAAGGGAGTCAAGAGTGTTTTATTGTCATACGTCCCAGATAGAATAATGAAATTCTTACTTGCTGCAGCACAGCAGAATATGTAATCATAATAAATAATATAACAAAATTCAAAAAACAAACAATAATAATGTAATAATAACAATAGTCTATTGTGGTTCATAACTTATGAGGTTTTAGTGTTTAATAGCCTGATGGTTGTAGAGAAGAGGTTGTTCCTGAACCTGGACGTTACAGTTCTCAGGTTCCTGTACCTTCTTCTCGATGGCAGTGGTGAGATGAGTGTGTGGCCAGGATGGTGTGGGGTCTCTGATGATGTTAGCTGTCTTTTTGAGGCAGCAACTTCGATAAATCCCTTTGATGGTGGGGAGGTCAGAGCCAATGATGGACTGGGCAGTGTTCACAACTGTTTGCAGTCTTTTCCGTTCCTGGACGTTCAAGTTGCCAAGCCAGGCAATGATGCAACCAGTCAATATGATCTCTAATGTGCCACTGTAGAGAATCTTCTTTGTCATACCGAATCTCCGTAATCTTCTCAGGAAGTAGAGGCGCTGATGTGCTTTCATTATGATTACATCAATGTGCTGGGTCCAGGAAAGATCGTCGGAAATATGCACGCCTAGGAATTTGAAGTTTTTTATTTCTCCACCATCATCCCATTGATGTAAACAGGATTGTGGGTCCTCAACCTTCCTCGTCCAAAGTCCACAATCAGTTCCTTGGTTTTGCTGATATTGAGAGCCAGGTTGTTGTGCTGGCATCATTTGGTCAATCGGTCATCACACTTCTATACTCTGACTCATCACCATCTGTAATTTGTCCCACAACAGTGGTGTTATCATAAACTTGAAAATGGAGTTGGCACTGTTTCCGACTACAAAGTCATAAGTATAGAGTGAGTAGAGCAGTGGGCTGCACACATAGACTTGAGGTACTCCCGTACTGATTATTACTGAGGATGAAGTGGTTCTGCCAGATTGAACAGACTGTGGTCTGTGGATGAGCAAGTCGAGGATCTAATTGCAGAGGGATGCTCAGAGACCCAGTTTCGTGAGCTTGCTACCCAGTTTGGAGGAGATGATGGTATTGAACGCCGAGCTGTAGTCTATGAACAACAGCCTAACGTAAGTGTTTTTATTGTCCAAGTGGTCCAATGCGAAGCGGAGACCCAGTGAGATCGCATCCTCCATGGACTTATTGTAACGGTAGATGAACTGTAGTGGGTCGAGGTTCTTATTGAGGTAGGAGTTGATATGCCCCATAACCAACCTCTCGAAGCACTTCATCACCACGGACGTTAGTGCCACTGGTCGATAGACATTGAGTCCCGTCACCTTACTCTTCTTGGGCACCGTTATTATTGATGCCCTCTTAAAGCAGGTGGGGACCTTAGACCTCAGTAGTGAGAGGTTGAAAATGTCTGTAAAAACCCCAGCCATTTGGTCTGCGCAGGTTTTGAGAATTCGACCGGGTATACCATCAGATCCAGGCCTATGGATATTATATGAGCAATTTGGAATTAGTTAATGCCACAGGGACAATTCCCATTGCGTGCTAATTCTCCATCCCATTCTCACTCTGACCTGCCGTTCTGTGGTCTCTTGCATTGTTATAATGAGGCACAACAAGCTTGGTGAACAGCATCCCATCTTCCATCTGGGCACATTGCAGTTTTCAGAACTTAAAGGTGAATTTGACAAGTTCAGGTAATGTGATTTCCGAATCTATCGGTCGTCTGTTATATTTACTCAACTTATTAGTTTTCCCCTCTCGTTTTTTCATTTTATTCACTTCCCAGAGTGGAAACCATGCCCAGCGTGGCTTCTTGGCCTGCATTTCACAACTTCTATCTTTAGTTTTTTTTTCCTTTTGTCTATGTTCTCACCCTAAAACTGCTCTCATTAACCAAATAACCATGTTTACAACTTACCCCCATAATCACAGGGGGTGGCATGGTGGTGTAGCAGTAGGGTTGCTGCCTTGTCCCACCAGAGACCAAGGTTCGATCCTAACCATGGGTGCTTGAGTTTTCCCCAGGTGCTTCCGTTTCCTCCCACATTGCAGGGTTGAGGCTTAATTGGTTTCTGTAAAAAGTCTCTGGTGTGTAGGAAAGAACTAGTAGACTAGAACTAGAAAGAACTCAGTGCCGGAGGATTGGCGTACTGCGCATGTTGTTCCATTGTTTAAAAAGGGTTCAAAGAATAAACCTAGCAATTATAGACCTATTAGTTTGACGTCAGTGGTGGGCAAATTAATGGAAAGGATACTTAGAGATTATATATATAAGCATCTGGATAAACAGGGTCTGATCAGGAACAGTCAACATGGATTTGTGCCTGGAAGGTCATGTTTGACAAACCTTCTTGAATTTTTTGAAGCGGTAACTAGGGAAATTGATGAGGGTAAAGCAGTGGATGTTGTCTATATGGATTTCAGTAAGGCCTTTGACAAGGTTCCCAATGGAAGGTTGGTTAAGAAGGTTCAATCTTTGGGTGTTAATGGCGGAGTAGCAAGATGGATTCAACAGTGGCTGAATGGGAGATATCAGAGAGTAATGGTGGATGGCTGTTTGTCAGGTTGGAAGCCGGTGACCAGTGGGGTACCTCAGGGATCTGTGTTGGGTCCACTGTTGTTTGTCATGTACATCAATGATCTGGATGATGGGGTGGAAAATTGGATAAGTAAGTATGCAGATGATACTAAGGTAGGTGGTGTTGTGGATAATGAAGTAGATTTTCAAAGTCTACAGAGAGATTTGGGCCATTTGGAAAAGTGGGCTGAAAGATGGCAGATGGAGTTTAATGCTGATAAGCGTGAAGTGCTACATCTTGGCAGGACAAATCAAAATAGGACGTACATGGTAAATGGTAGGGAATTGAGGAATGCTGTGGAACAGAGGGATCTAGGAATAACTGTGCATAGTTCCCTGAAGGTGGAATCGCATGTAGATAGTGTGGTAAAGAAAGCCTTTGGTGTGCTGGCCTTTATAAATCAGAGCATTGAATATAGGAGTAGGGAAGTAATGTTAAAATTGTACAAGGCATTGGTAAGACCAATTCTGGAGTATGGTGTACAATTTTGGTCGCCTAGTTATAGGAAGGATGTCAACAAAATAGAGAGAGTACAGAGGAGATTTACTAGAATGTTGCCAGGGTTCCAGCAACTATGTTACAGAGAAAGGTTGAACAAGTTAGGTCTTTATTCTTTGGAGCGCAGAAGGTTAAGGGGGGACTTGATTGAGGTCTTTAAAATGATGAAAGGGATAGACAGAGTTGACGTGGATACGTTTTTCCCATTGAGGGTAGGGAAGATTCAAACAAGAGGGCATGACATGAGAATTAAGGGACAGAGGTTTCGGGGTAACGTGAGGGGGAACTTCTTTACTCAGAGGGTGGTGGCTGTGTGGAATCAGCTTCCAGCAGAAGTGGTGGAGGCAGGATCGATTTTAACATTTAAGAGTAAAGTGGATAGGTATATGGACGTGAAGGGAATGGAGGGGTATGGTCTGAGTGCAGGTAGATGGGACTAGGGGAAAACAAATGGTCGGCACGGACTGGAAGGGCCGAGAGGGCCTGTTTCCGCGCTGTAATTGTTATATGGTTATATAGTAGTATACGGGGTGATCACTGATCAGCATGGACTCAGTGGGATACCTGTTTCTATGCTGTATCTCTAAACAGCCCTGTTTCGCCCTATGAAAGAAAACACCTTCTTTCATCCAGTCACACGCTATATTATTGTATTTAACCAACAAATTGAGGTTCAAAGGTTATTCAAAGGTTATTTTATTGGTCACATACACCAATTGGGATAGTGAAATGCTTCTTGCCAATGCAGCACATAAAAACAAAAGAATACAGACATAACAATAATAAAGAGATTTAAACATAAAAAAACATTCCCCCACAATGGTTCCCATTATGAGGGAAGGCACAATGTCCAGTCCCCATCCCATGTCCACCCATAGTCGGGCCTATTGAGGCCTCCGCAGTCACCTTCACGGAGGCCCGATGTTCCAGGCCGTTCTCGCCGGGTCGGGAGAATCCTCTCAGCGGCTAGGGACACCTGGAACGGCCCCCTCCTTACCGGAGTTGATGACTCATTGATGCATGCACTCTTTGACAATAGACAATAGGTGCAGGAGTAGGCCATTCGAGCCAGCACCACCATTCAACGTGATCATGGCTGATCATCCACAATCAGTACCCCGTTCCTGCCTTCTCCCATATACCCTGACTCCGCTATCTTTAAGAGCCTTATCTATCTCTCTCTTGAAAGTATCCAGAGAACCGGCCTCCACCGCCCTCTGGGGCAGAGAATTCCACAGACTCACAACTCACTGTGCGAAAAAGTGTTTCCTCATCTCCATTCTAAATGGCTTACGCCTTATTTTTAAACTGTGGCCCCTGGTTCTGGACTCACCCAACATCGGGAACGTGTTTCCTGCCTCCAGGGTGTCCAAATCCTTAATAATCTTATATGTTTCAATGATCCCCTCTCATCCTTCTAAATTCCAGAGTATACAAGCCCAGCCGTTCCATTCTCTCAGCATTTGACAGTCCCGCCATCCTGGGAATTAACCTTGTAAACCTACGCTGCACTCCCTCAATAGCAAGAATGTCCTTCCTCAAATTTGGAGATCAAAACTGAACACAATACTCCAGGTGTGGTCTCACTAGGGCCCTGTTTAACTGCAGAAGGACCTCTTTGCACCTTTACTTAACTTCTCTAGTTATGCAGGCCAACATGCCATTTGCTTTCTTCACTGCCTGCTGTACCTGCATGCTTGCTTTCATTGATTGATGAACAAGGACCCCCCAGATCCCTTTGTACTTCCCCTTTTCACAACTTGACACCATTTAGATAATAATCTGCCTTCCTGTGTTTGCTACCAAAGTGGATAACCTCACATTTATCCACATTAAACTGCATCTGCCCACACACCCAACCTGTCCAAGTCACCCTGCAGTCTTATAGAATCCTCATCTCAGTTCACACTGCTTTGTGGCATCTCCAAATTTCTAATGTTATTTGTAATCCCTTCATCTAAATCATTAATATATATTGTAAGTAGCTGCAGTCCCAGCACCGAGCCTTGCGGTACCCCACTAGTACCCCACTAGTCTTAGATGGGGTTATCACAAAACAGGGACTTTCATCTTTGGTACCTAAAGCGATTGTCATCAAAAGTTCTATCAAAGCTCGATTGGGGTGGGAGATTGCAACCTTCACGTGGTCCGCCCTGTTTCGACAAATGCAATCTACCTGGCGTGCACACTCAAATAAGATCAAATAGAACAAGTTGTCCGACAACTTTAGGCCGTGCACACCATACGAAAGAAGAAGAAGTAGAAAGCTTGATTGGCAATTTTGGTAACTAGATGATCCTTGTGAAACATCAAAGTTATAACATTGTTTAATCACATTATTTAAACTGTTGAATATAATAGTATAAAAGAGTCACATAAATTAATTGACAAAGCCTTGATAGCCTTCTGGGGATACCATGTATTAATACTTTCAAAATCTGACATTTATGCAAGGGCTAAATAAAACCTAAAATACATCTATTAGCAAAAGTTATTGTTGGTAGAGTAGACTTAAAAATAAACTTCATTCTGTGCGTAGAAATTTAGCTCATGAAACAATTGTTTGCAGCTATTCCGGTCAAACTTTACAATTTCTATCTCTTTCATAAAACTATAGACATTAAGATGTTTCTTTGCCTGAATGTTTGTGGCATCGGAATTCCGATCCACCAAATATATGCATAAACATTAAAAAAAATCACTTCATTCACTACATCAGAGATATTCTTAGCCTGTGCTGACTTTTACAGTTCCATGCACCATTCGACATTTTGAGGCTTGAATAACATGTATCTCAAAAATGTGCTGACACAGATGTAGAATATAATTATATTGTCAGTATCCTCCATCCTTCACAATTAACACTGTACATTTCACTGTGTTTTACCATTTAACAGAACACTGGTTTTCTCAGGAATAAAAGATCACCAACTCTTCATCAATAAGTTAATGAACTATTCAAGGCTAAGTCTCATTTAAGTGCCAAGGTTTATAAACTGAGATACCAAAGTCTTAGGGAGAAAAAAAATAAGCTGAGCTAATTTTAAAGGTAGAAGGGGAGTCAAATGATAATACTTAAAGCACAAATGGATGCTGCTAGTTTTATTTGAAACTCAGCTACAACTCTATATATTAACATAAAGTTCACGTGTATGCATATTCTGTGAACACTGCATTTTGTACTAAAAATAGAAGGTCAAATTTGCTTTCTTGAAATGCCTGTGGGTTGCTGACACAGATGTAGATTGAATATTATTACATTGTCAGCATCCTCCATCCATTACAATTAGCACTGCAACACTACATGTCACTGCTTTTTCACCATTTAACCGAACATTGGCTTTCTCGTGGATTGTTAAAAATGAGCAACAATCAAGTAATGTGAATTTCTATCTTCTTTATCCTTTGTACTTCTGAAGCTAATGTGGTACTGTTGGCACAAGAACCTTGCGTCCTACAATCATAATATATGTCAATTAAAACATAATAATGTCACTGTCATTTTGTAAAGAATTCATGGACTTTTATTCTCCAAGACAGAAGAAATTGCAGCATTATTATGTTACATTCATACAAATGCAATATTTGGTACTTTGAATATTATTTTGTAGTTTGCCAAATTCTTGAATTTGCACTGCAGCAGCATCACATTGCTCACCGCTTCTGTACACAATCCCAATTGGCTGATCAAATCTAGTTTCACTGTAGCTTTCGAAGGTAGACACAAAAAGCTAGAGTAACTCAGCGAGACAGGCAGTATCTCTGGAGAGAAGGAATGGGTGATATTTGGGGTCGAGACCCTTCTTCAGACTGTAGCTTTCTGTAGACTTGCCTAATCCAACATTCTCCCAGCAGGCCACCATTTTCTATTTGCCTTAAACTTAAAGACGACACAAAACACTTTGTGCCAACAACGTTTGTGTCTCCTCATGTGACTCAGTCAAATATTTCGTTATCTTCCAGTCAAGTATCTTTGGACATTTGACCATATTAAAGACACTCTATAAATAGTCATTATTCTGTCAACCTATTCAAAACATTGATCACTTGTGATTAAAAAATGCAAATCGACTCATTCTTGGTTTCAATCTCATATTTATGTGGTTACAAGCTTTGTTAAATATTAACTGATTAAATATCAGTGACTGATTTGCAGTTATCATTTCGGGGCTGCCGCATTGATTATATTGGTGTTTAGTTTGACCTGTGCGTCAGTATGTCAAGCTTTTGTTTGCTGTTAGGAGAGATTGAATTGTCTGCCAGCTTTCTCTTTCTCTCTCTCTCTCTCTCTCCCTCTATCTCTCTCTCTCTCTCTCTCTATATAATATATATATATATATATATATATATATATATACACGGTAGGAAATATATATGTATATATATATATATATATATATATATACATATATATATCCCACACTCACCCTGCAGCCACCTCTTCCTGTAACTTCAATGTTTAACTTGTGAGGGAAAATAAATTGCCAAGAAATAAAGACATCATGCATGAAAGTTAACTGCAATTGACTGACAGCCTTTGTAATGGTATTCAATAAATTTAAGGAAAGGAAATCAACTTGACACATGATTTGCCATCTTTTAGGTACAAAATATATTTCCTACTGTAGCTAAGTGATTCAATCCAATATATCAATGGAGATGCAAGAATATTTTTCACATTTATGTCTGTTAATCACTAAATATTCAAAAAGAAAAATCTGGGTGTTTTGCTTAATACAAGGAGACATTACAAGGAGACAGTTCTCCAAAAAGAATTAGCCCTGTGATTTAGAACCAAGGAACTGCAGATGCTGATTTACACAGAAGGATACAAAGAACTGGGTCTGATTGGTCTGAAGAAGGGTTCTGATCTGAAACGTCACCTATCCCATGTTGTCCAGAGAAGCTGCTTGACCCACTGAGTTACTCCAACATTTGCGTTCTTTTATTTTGCCCCATGATTAGTTTAGTTTAGAGATACAGCGCAGATCAGGCCCTTCGGCCTACCGGGTCCGCGCGGACCAGCGATCCCCATAAATTAACACTCTCCTACACCCACTAGGGACAATTTGTACATTTACCAAGCTAATTAACCTACAAACCTGTACGTCTTTGGAGTGTGGGAAGAAACCAAAGATCTCTGATAAAACCCACGCAGGTAATGGGGAGAACGTACAAACTCCGTAGAAACAGCAACCATAGTCGGGATTGAACCCGGGTCTCTGGCGCTGCATTTGCTGTAAGGCATCAACATCCTGCCTTTAGTTTGTTTGTTTGGAGTTACACCATGGAAACAGCTCTTCACCCCACCATGTTTACGTAAACCATTGACCACCCGTTCACACAAGCTCTGTTATCCCATTTTTGCATCCACTCCCTACACATTTGGGGCAAATTCAGAGACCATTTAGCCTGCAAGCTTGCACGTCTTTGGCATGTGGCAGGAAACTGAAGCACCCAGAAGAAACCCATGTGGTCACAGGGAGAATGTGCAAACTCCACACAGACAGCACCGGTAGCCAGGATCGCACCCAAGTGTCTGCCACTGTGAGGCAGCAGCTCTACCAGCTGCGCCACTGCATGGGCAAATAATTCTAATGTTGGTGATAAATGAACATGAGGTAGATGGCCACAGGAATTGTGTGTTATTCCATGTTGTAGTGTCAGCAACTAACATCCAGTGATATCACACACCAAATGACATTTTGATTTGAATGTGTCTCACTCCGAAATAGAATAAGTCTGCATTTCAGGGACAATTCACAAATGTGGAAAGTAAGAGATCTACCTGTTATTGTTCCTCAAGGCCAGATAAATGCAAATTTCCAGACTAGGACTATAGCAATTCTCTAATTCTAGTGGGGATCTACTGTGATGTAGGAATCAGGAAGTGTGCAGGGAGAAATATTCACAGTGACGATTGGCACAAATGGGAATACTTGCATCTGGGTGAAATGCAATCTACTGAATGATGTAATCTTAGGAAACATATAAAGGAGAGCACTAAGCTTACTGCATCTACATAAGTCAAATAAGAGCAGTCTAGACCTCCTAGGAACAGATCTACAGCCCTTCAAACACTATCCAAATACTTTTTAAGATGTGATGAATGCCTCCGCCATTAATGCACCATCAGTGAGTGAGTACAGGTCTCCTTACCGCCTTTCGGTGATGGCTAGTAGGTTAAATGGACATTGTATATGCAATCATAGTGCAGGTAAGTGGCATAGGAATTTCCAAAATTCAGGATGTTGGAGAATGATGGAGAGGGAATAAGGTGCAGCTCTATATGGGAATAAGATGAGGATGAATGGGACTGATGGGATTGTTCTGCTGGGAGCTGCTCTGGCTGAATGGGTGAATAGCCTCCTTCTATCTCATAATGAACGTGCAAATAATGAAGGGAGAAGTAAAGATGGTATTAATACTATTGATGACGATTATCAAACAACAAATCTAATTGAATACAAAACTGTTTAATCATAAGACTGCAGTAAATAATCAAATATTGAATGCCTATTAAATCATATAGTTGTAGAATACAGAATACTGAATATTATTTGGACACTTCGCAAATAGAACATAGAACAGGACCAGATCCTGCATATACATATGCTTATCCAAAAGTCTCTTAAATGCCACTATTGTATCTGTTTCAACCACCACTCCTGGCAACACATTCCAGGCATTCACCACCCACTGTATTAAAAAAAATTGCCCCTTTCACCTTTTTCCATCCTGCAAAAAAAATGGTTCTGACTGTCTATCCTATCTATGGCTCTCATAATTGTATATTGTTCTATCAGGACTCCCAGCAGAAAAAGTAGAGAATCCCCAGCAGAAACAAATGGATAATTCAGAGAAAATATCCGAGTCTCTCCATGCAGCTGATACGCCCTAATCCAGGCACAATAAATGTAACTTGAACTTGAATTTGAACATTCAGAATAAAGGTCTCAACCCAAAACATCACCTATTGCTTTTCTCCAGAGATGCTGCCTGTCCCGCAGAGTTACTCCAGCTTCGGTTTAAACCAGCATCTGCAGTTCCTTCCTATACATCATTCTAGTAAACCTCATCTGACATGCATGGAGAAACCATGGGCTTTAGTTTAGAGATACAGCTTGGAAACTGGCCCTCTGAGCCTGGCTGAGTTCGCACTAGCCCTATATCCTCCCACCCTCTCATCTACTACCGACACACTAGGGGCAATTTGCAGTAGCCAATTAACACACAATCCCACAGGCCTTTAGGATGTGCGAGGAGTACCCAGAGCACCCAAGCGCTCACAGGGAGAACATGCAAAATGCACACAGACACCACCCAAGGTCAGGATTGAACCTAGGACTCTGGTGCTGTGAGGCAGCAGCTGCACCAGCTGCATCACTGTGCCACAACTTTCACGGCATAAATAATGAACCCCTGATTTTCACATACAATTTTCTTTTTGAATAAATTAGTAGAGCTAATAGGACTTGATGTTGCGTCCCTGTAATAATTTGCAGTGGGATTGGAGTGGTGAAAGGTAGAGTAGGTACATCATCGGGGTCATCAGGTGGGCACCCTCCTTCTTTGACATTTCATTGATAAGCCCACAACATCTCCAGAGGGCTCAACGGTGATACCTGGCGTCCGTTACACCCCCCCCCCCCTCAATTCCATACCCTCCTGTATTCATCTTGCAGCCCAATTGTTGTCTCTCCTTTTGATCCAAATCCAATTGCTGCTTTTTTCTGCAGAATTTGATAATGATTTGATTGCTTGTTGGAGGCAGCGACCCCTCACCCCCATTTTCTTTAATAGCCTGGTCATAGATGTAGCAACAAATCCCCTGCATCCAAATTCGACATGAAAAATCTTGGTCTTCCAGCCATTCGGGGAAGCTTCAGTTGCCAGTTCAGAGTACTTGTTTTTTTTCCTCTCATAAGCTTCTTCAACACCTTCCCATGGAACTGTCAATTCCACAACATATGCCAACTTGGTTGTTGTGGACCACAGGACCATATCTGGCCGGAGTGTTGTAACCACAATGTCTGGGGGAAACACGAGCCTTTTTTCTAAGTCCACTTCCATTTTCCAATCCCGAGCAGGCTGCAGAATGCTGGCATCCATTGATGTTATCTGGTGCTCTGGAGGTTGGCCTGCTGGTACAAATGTTGTGAAGTGGACATTTCCTGCCGATGTTGGTGGGGAAGCATTTGTGATTGTTTGCCTCTGTTCAAGGATTGATGACAGCTGTCTGAGAACTTGGTTATGCCGCCAAGTGTAACACCCTTGGCCGAGGCTCATAGTGCATCCTGTTAAAATGTGCCTTAGTGATCCAGGTGCTTGACAAAGGGAGCAAGCGGGGTCTTCTCCGAACCACTGCTTCAGGTTCTGCGGTGATGGTAGAACATCATAAGTGGCTCTGATGACAAAACTTGGTCGAGATCCTTCCATTTGCCAGATTTCACGCCAGCTGAGTTTCCTCTTTTCCAGGCTCTCCCAGTTAGTCCATTGGCCTTGCTTGGCCATTGACACGGCCAAGCAATGTCACTCTGCCTCCTCCCATCTTCTCACCTCCTCCACCACGAGCCATCTTTTCTGCACTAATGTTGCCTTGTGCCATTGAGGAGCTTTTGGGACGAGCCCAAGCCCGGCTCTCCTGTGTTGGACTTGGCCAACCATATCCCGGAAATGAAGAGCAGACTTAGAACTCTGAACGGCTTCAGATGGGGTCCACTTCCTCCCCGTTGCCACACGGGGGGGGGGGGGGCACTGTTCGAATAACAGTATCTTCAGATTCAGTGAGGGTCATGACCAACCTTGCTTTAGTGCATTTGAACTCTTCCATAAGACCTGTAATGGGTAATTCCAATTTGCCACTCCCACACAGTCCGACAGCACTTAAGCATAAATCCCCAGGGCCAGATAGGGTGCATCCCAGGGTACTTAAGGAAGTAGCCCCAGAAATAGCAGATGCCTTAGTGATAATTTTTCAAAACTCTTTAGATTCTGGAGTAGTTCCTGAGGATTGGAGGGTAGCTAATGTAACCCCACTTTTTAAAAAGGGAGGGAGAGAGAAAACGGGGAATTACAGACCAATTAGTCTAACATCGGTAGTGGGGAAACTACTAGAGTCAATTATTAAAGATGGGATAGCAGCGCATTTGTAAAGTGGTGAAATCATTGGACAAAGTCAGCATGGATTTACGAAGGATTTGAGTACAAGAGCAGGGAGGTTCTACTGCAGTTGTACAGGGTCTTGGTGAGGCCACACATGGAGTATTGCGTGCAGTTTTGGTCTCCTAATCTGAGGAAAGACATTCTTGCCATAGAGGGAGTACAGAGAAGGTTCACCAGACTGATTCCTGGGATGGCACGACTTCAATATGAAGAAAGACTGGATAGACTCGGCTTGTACTCGCTGGAATTTAGAAGATTGAGGGGTGATCTCATAGAGACTTACAAAATTTTTAAGGGGTTGGACAGGCTAGATGCAGGAAGATTGTTCCCGATGTTGGGGAAGTCCAGGACAAGGGGTCACAGTTTAAGGTTAAGGGGGAAGTCTTTTAGGACCGAGATGAGAAAATTGTTTTTCACACAGAGTGGTGAATCTGTGGAATTCTCTGCCACAGAAGGTAGTTGAGGCCAGTTCGTTGGCCATATTTAAGAGGGAGTTGGATGTGGCCCTTGTGGCTGAAGGGATCAGGGGGTATGGAGAGAAGGCAGGTACAGGATACTGAGTTGGATGATCAGCCATGATCATATTGAATGGCGGTGCAGGCTCGAAGGGCCGAATGGCCTACTCCTGCACCTATTTTCTATGTTTCTATGTTTCTATGTCTAAGCATCGTGGAAGTCCAAGCCACTGTTTCACATGTGTGCTGATCATTCTTTCCAGCTTTTCCACTTTGTTGATGGGGTTAGGGTTAGGGATGTTTCATACATAGTTAAAGGCCACATGATTCTTGGTAGTATGTCAAATTGGAAGCACCCCAGCTTGAGTTTTTCTGGTAGCAAGGTCTTGTTGATGCGAGCTATGTGCGTGATGGTATCCTTTTTCAGTTGTTCAAATTGCTCTGTGTCCTTGAGCTTTGCATCATACCATCAGCCCAAACTCTTCACTGGCATTTCTGAAACAGTTGGAACAGGTATTCCGTTAATATGAAATCTTTGGTCCTTGACTTGACCTTTGACAATGTAGATGCTTGTGCACTTGCTGGGTTTAATCTTCATCCTTGCCCATGTGATGTTTTGATGGTTTTTCCACAAGTCTCTTGGTGCAGGGGATAGTTGTTATTAGTGTTGTTATATCGTCCATATAGGCTCGTATCGGTGGCAATCGCTGACCACACTGTAGCCGTTTTCCTCCCACAACCCATTTTGATGCTCTGATAATGAGCTCCATTGCCACAGTGAAGGTCAATGGGGAGATGGTGCACCCCGCCATGATGCCTACTTCCAGTGGTTGCCACGCTGTGGTAAAGTCTGATGTTGTGAGACAAAATTGCAGATCCTGGAAGTAGTTTTTTACCAGATTTATTATTATTGCAGGCACCTGAAAGAATTCAAAAGCAGTCCACAGCAGCGAATAAGGAACTGATCCACAGGCGTTGGCCACATTGAGGAACAAGACATGCAGATTCTTTCGTTCTTTCTTAGCAGCCTGGATTCGATGCCATATGACACTGGTATGTTCAAGGCATCCCGAGAAGCCTGCTATGCCAGCCTTTTGAATTGACGTATCGATGAAATGGTTTTGTTTCAGATACTTTGTAAGTCTTTTCGCCACCACACTGAAATAGATCTTGCCCTCTATGTTAAGAAGGTTTATTTGCCGAAACTGTTCGATGGTGGAAGAATGTTTTTCTTTTGGGATCAGGACTCCCCCTGCTCTTAGCCAGACGTTGGGGATAACTTCCTTTTCCCACGCAACCCTCATGTTCCTCCAGAGGAATTTCAGAATATCTGGGGCATTCTTGTAGACACAATACGGAACACCATTAGGGCCTGGTGCAGAGGCCGTTCTTGCCTTCCTCACTACTTCTTTTACCTCAGCTTGGGAGGGCTGGTGTCAAATTGATGGTGTGGGGGTGAGATTGGTGGGATGCCAGCGGGGACAAAAATCGGTTCATCCTTTAACTCATCAGTGTGGATGGTTCTGTTGTGTCCTTAAACCTTCTTTTTTGACGCTTTCAAGGATCCACTTTTTTTTTGTGAAAATGCCTTTCACAAACTTAAAGATAATGCTATATGCAAATTTGTACTGTTACTCCATCCTATTAATGAAGCCACGGTCACCTCTGCATTTGTGATCTGTGTTATGGACAGGGATACATCCATAACCCTCTGTTTTCTTGAGTTGCGTTGCTTTTTATTTGGAATGGACCTTTTAAAACATGCTCCAATATGTGTTCCTACACTCTATTTGAACTATGATTTAAAAAAATGCAAATAGCCAGTAGCCACCGACATGATTACAACAATGTCACACTGAAGAATCAAATTTGGGAAGTTACAACGGACTCTTCTCACTAAACCCCCCTTACTCACTGCAGCCTACATTACCATGTATATTGCTACAGCCACCATTACACTCCTGAATGTGAGAAGTTGTTCAGGACTATTTTACTGCAAACGACCTCTCACTTTTCAAAGAGATAGTACAGAACATTATGGAATATGTGAAATTCATATTTAGACATCTCAGATTATCAGAACAGGTAAATCAGATAATCGATCACAATTTTAATCTTTGAACTTCTGCACCTTTGTAATAAGATTAATCTGTTTACGTTATGAGTAGTTCCAGATAGCAGTAAGATAATGAAAAAGGAAAGGACCAGGTAATAGAGTGTTTACTGGGGAATACAAATAGGCAGCTCGGGAAGTCAAAAGATTCAAACGTGGTCTTCTAGGATAACATGATCCATTACTGATAAATGAATGCCCTCCTACAGAACTATTAATTAGTAGACAGTTAGCGTTGTAGAGTCATACAGTATGGAAACTGGCTCTTTGGCCCAACTTGTTCATACTGACCAAAATGCCTGCCAAAGCTAGTCCCATATCACTCTAATCATTTCATATCCAAGTACCTGTCCAAATGACTTTTAGATATTATTGTACCTGCCTCAACTACTTCCCTTGGCAGCTTGTACCAAATACTCACCACACTCTGAGTGACAAAGTTGCTCCTCAGTTTCCTGCTCAGTCTTTTTCCTCTCACCTTCAGCCTATGGCGTTTAGTTCTTGATGTGCAGTTAGTAGTTAAGGAATATGATATAGTTGGAATTAGGGAGACATGGCTCCAGGGTGATATTCAGGAAGGATAGACAGAAAGGAAGTGGAGGTGGGGGTGGCATTGCTGGTTAAAGAGGAGATTAATGCAATAGCAAGAAGAGACATTAGCTTGGGTGCTGTAGAATCGGTGTGGGTAGATCTGCGAAATAGCCAAGGGCAGAAAACACTTGTTGGAGTTAGGCCAGTTCATTGGCTATATTTAAGAGGGAGTTAGATGTGGCCCTTGTGGCTAAAGGGATCAGAGGGTATGGAGAGAAGGCAGGTACAGGATACTAAGTTGGATGATCAGCCACGATCTTATTGAATGGCAGTGCAGGCTCAAAGGGCCGAATGGCCTACTCTTGCACCTATTTTCTATGATTCTATGATTCTATGAAACGTACAGCAGTTATCATGGGTGACATTAATCCACATATAGATTGGGCCAACCGAATTGGTAGCAGCTCTGAGGAGGAGGATTTCCTGGAATTTTTAAACCAACATGTCGAGGAACCGACTAAAGGACAGGCTATTCTAGACTGAGGATTGATTAGTTAGCAATCTTGTTGTGCAAAACCCCTTAGGCAACAGTGACCATAATGTGGTGGAATTCTGCATTAGGATGGAAAGTGACACGGTTAATTCAGAGACTAGTCCTGAACTTAAAGAAAGGAGACTTTGAAGGTAAGAGATGGTAATTGGCTAGGGTCGACTGGAAAATTATACTTAAAGGGTTGACGGTGAAGGTGCAATGGCAAGGATTTGAAGACCACATGGATGAACTCCAAAAATTGGTCATCTCTGTCTGGCGAAAAAATAAAACAGGGAAGGCGGGTCAACTGTGGCTAACGAGGGAAATCAAGGATCATGTTAAATCCAAGGAAAAGGCATATAAATTGCCCAGAGGAATGAGCAAACTGGAGGACTGGGAGATTTAGAACCAAACAGAGGAGGACAAAGGGGTGAATTAAGAGGGGGAAAAAGGAGCATGAAAGAAAGCTTGAAGGGAATATAAAAACTGACTCTAAAGGCTTATTTAGATATGTAAAAAGGAAAAGATTAGTGAAGACGAATGTAGGTCCCTTACAATCAGAGGTAAATATATAATGGGAATCAAAGAGATGGCAGAAGAGTTAAACGAGTACTTCAAATTCAAATTCACATTTATTGTCAACATGCATCACAAGCACAGTGATATTTGAATTACCATGCAACCATACTTAAAAGAACACAACACAATTAAAAGAACGATAGAACTGAACATAAACATCCACCACAGTGATCATTGTGATGGATGGCAATAAAGTTCACTCAGTCTTCCTCCTGTTGTTCACCCGTGTATGGGCCTTGATCCTCCGCAGTCGCCGTAATGGATGGCCCGATTGTACAGGCCCTAAGAAAGACACAAACAATCTCCCAGAAATACTAGGGGACTGTGGATATAGTGGGATGGAGGAACTGAAGGGAATCCACATTAGTCAGGAAATGGTGTTAGGTAAACTGTTGGGACTGAAGGCAGATAAATCCCCAGGGCCTGATGGTCTGCATCCTAGAACACAGACAGTTGTGAGTCTGTGGAATTCTCTGCCTCAGAGGTCGATGGAGGCTGGTTCTCTGGATGCTTTCAAGAGAGAGTTAGATAGAGTTCTTAAAGATAGCAGAGTCAAGGGATATGGGGAGAAGGCAGGAACGGGGTACTGATTGGGGATGGTCTATTGTCTATTGTCTATGGTCTATTGTCTATGGTGTACTCAAGGAGGTGGCCCTAGAATTGTGGATACATTGGTGATCATTTTCCAATGTCCTCTCGACTCCGGATCAGTTCATATGGACTGAAAGGTAGCCAATGTAACCCCTCTTTTTAAGAGAGAAAACGGTGAATTATAGATGAGTTAACCTTACATCAGTGGTGGGGAAGATGCTGGAGTCGATTGTTAAAGATGTTATTGCACCGCATTTAGAAAGCAGTGACAGGATCAGTCAAAGTCAGCATGGATTTATGAAGGAGGAATCATGCTTGACTAATCTTCTGGAATTCTTGAGGATGTAGTAAGTAGAATGGATAAGGATGATCCAGTGGATGTGGTGTATTTGGACTTTCAAAAAGCAAACAAAGTAGGAACTAAGGGGTCCTTTTCAGAATGGCAGGCAGCCTCACCAATGGTTTGTCTGTCTTTTTGTCTTTTTTGTTATTGTTAGTGTGTTTTAAAGGTATGTGTTAATGTTCTCCGGTTTGTTTTATGTGGGGTGTGGGGGAGGGGGTCGGGGGAAACATTTTTTCAATCTCTTACCTTGCCGGAGATGCGATTGTTTTCCGGATCGCATCTCCGGTCATTCTGCGGCCCAACATCATGGAGCTGGCGGCCTTGCTCGAGACTGACTTTGACCCCCACCGCAGGGCCGTAGACTTACCATCGGAGCCTGCCATCCCTTGCCTGGGATCGACGCTCCAACTGCGGTCTGCGGATTTCACCGTCAAGGAGCTTGCAGGCTCGGATAGAGACTGATGTCGGGAAGCTCCAAAGTCGCAGAAGGTTTGACTAGCCCCAACCTGGGGTCCGATCGCCGGCGCAGGGGAGCTGAGATCCCCCCTATACGGGAGCTTGTTCGCCCCAATGCGGAGGGCCTGATCACCAGCTGCGGGAGCCAAGATAGAGTGCCACGACCGCGGGAGAACAAAGTAGGGATGAGATTGAACGTTTTTTTCGCCTTCCATCACAGTGAGGAATGTGGAGGAGTCACTGTGGTGGATGTTTATGTTAAAATGTGTTTTGTGTGTTTTGTTGCATTTTATTGCTATGATTGTATGGCAACTCAAGTTCCACGTATGTTGCAAAGTATGATTATGATTATTATTATGATTATGACTTGTGGGGTGCCGCACGGCTCGGTGCTGGGACCCCAGTTATTTACAATATATATTAACATAGAAACATAGAAACATAGAAATTAGGTGCAGGAGCAGGCCATTCGGCCCTTCGACCCTGCACCACCATTCAATATGATCATGGCTGATCATCCAACTCAATATCTTGTACCTGCCTTCTCTCCATACCACCTGATCCCTTCAGCCACAAGGACCACATCCAACTCCCTCTTAAATATGGCCAACGAACTGGCCTCAACTACCTTCTGTGGCAGAGAATTCCACAGATTCACCACTCTCTGTGTGAAAAACGATTTTCTCATCTCGGTCCTAAAAGACTTCCCCCTTAAACTTAAACTGTGACCCCTTGTCCTGGACTTCCCCAACATCGGGAACAATCTTCCTGCATCTAGCCTGTCCAACCCCTTAAGAATTTTGTAAGTCTCCATGAGATCACCCCTCAATCTTCTAAATTCCAGCGAGTACAAGCCGAGTCTATCCAGTCTTTCTTCATATGGAAGTCGTGCCATCCCAGTAATCAGTCTGGTGAGCGAATTAAATGGTGGTGTCTGGTGAGCGAATTAAATGTGAAAATGAAATAAACTATTAGATATTGAAAATGCAATATCCCCTTCTAAGGGATTAAGTAATAAAATGGTATCATTAAAATACAAGCTAAATAAAATATACTCAAATCAGATTATTAAACTTTTTCAACAGACTAAACAAGTACATTTTGAATTTGGGGATAAACCACAAAAATTACTGGCACGACAGCTTAGAAAATTAGATGAGGAGAAAATGATACATAAAATTAGATCTGATCAAGGAGAAATATTGACTTTACCAAAAGATATTAATGATACATTTTTACAATATTATCAAAATCTTTACTTATCTAAACTAGCAGGACAATCAGATGGAATGGAAACATTCCTACAGGAATGTCAGGTTAATAGTTTAGATCAGGAAGGTAGAGACTTGTTAAACGCTGATATATCAGTAAAAGATATTGAAGAATCAATTGGATCATTAAATAACGGAAAAGTGGCAGGCCCTGATGGCTTAGGTGTTGAATTTTATAAGAAGTTTCATGATCTGATCTCTCCCACGTTTACATATACAATATATAAATATGCTTATGAACAAGGAAAGTTACCAGAATCATTAAACGAGTCTACAATTACACTTATCCCTAAAGCTGATAAAGATTTGGAGGACCCTGGATCATATAGAGCAATAGCTCTTTTAAATACAGATCAAAAAAAATACTAACTAAAATTTTATCTCGGAGGCTAAGTTTAGTGATTAATAAATTAATACATCATGACCAAACAGGTTTTATTCCAAAACGCTATTCATCCTATAATCTGAGACGTCTATTCAATGTCATGTACTCAAAAAGAGTGAATGATGCTGAACTAGCTGTCATATCCTTAGATGCTGAAAAGCATTTGACCAGGTTGAATGGCCTATTTTATTTAAAATAATGCAGAAATTTCAACTGGGGGATATATTCTCCAAATGGGTAAATCATATACTCGTTATTGTAGACAAGGATGCCCGTTATCACCATTAGATTTGCTCTGGTAATAGAACCATTAGCCGAAAAGGATTAGATCAGAACCAGAAATATATGGATATAATACCAAAACTACAACGAATAAAATATCTCTATACGTGGAGATTAGTATTCCTAATTTAATGTTATAACTAAGTTTTAGTACATTTTCTGGGTATAGAATTAATTGGAAGTGAAATTATGCCTATAACTGGAATAAAATTAAATATATTAGAACAATTCCCACTTAAAATAGTTACGGATAAACTCAAATATTTAGGAATTAATGTATCTAAATCGTATAACTGTCTATTTAAATATAATTACCCGCAATTATTAAATAAACTAAAGAAATATATTTTATATTGGAAAAACACTACCTATATCAATGATCGGTAGAATAAATGCTATAAAAATGATTTTTTTACCACAATTGTTATATTTATTTCAAGCAATCCCCTTATATCTCCCTAAAATGTTTTTTTAAAAATATAGATACTTTGGTTAATAGTTTTATTTGGGACTATAAAAACCATCGAATAAGTAAAAAACATCTATGTAAATCTAAAATAAATGGTGGACTAGCACTACCAAATTTCCTATATTATTTCTGGGCAGTTCAGATTAAGAATATGAATTTTTGGTTGGTAAATTTAGATCATGAACCAAGCTGGCTAAAGATGGAAAAGGAAGACTGTTTGCCTTTTGATTCTTTTTGCACCAAGGGAAGTACAAAAAAAAATGTATGGTAACAACCCTATAATTCATAGCTATAGACGTATTTGGAAACAAATAGTTAAGACCCTACATATGGATAATTTGTCACTTTGTTTGCCAATTATGAATAATCCTTTGTTTAAGCCCTCTGTATTGGACAAGGGGTTTAAACATTGGAATGATTTAGGAATTAAAAGGATAGAACACCTTTATAAGGAAGGAAAATTTCTCTCATTTCAAGAGTTACAGGATATCTATGGATTGCAGTCAAATAACATATTTAGGTATTTACAAATTAGAAATTATATTAAGTCAAATATGCAAGACTATAAAAATAGAAAACCAGGATTATTAGATGAATTGTTTAATAAACACCCAAATACAGAAAAATTAATAGCGTATATATATAATACTATTTTGGATAAGGAAATCCCAACCGGATATATATCGACAAACATGGGAAAATGAAATAGGTTTATCTATAACGAAGGAAATTTGGGAAGAAAGTCTACAATGTATACATCATTGCTCATTAAATGCTAGACATATATTGATACAATTTAAGGTATTACACAGATTACATTACTCAAAAACGAAATTAAATAGAATTTATTCTAACATTTCTCCTATTTGTGATAAATGTCAGAACTTGGAAGCTAATTTAACGCATAGTTTTGTAACATGTATAAAACTTAATTATTATTGGATAGAAATCTTTAGAGTTATTTCTGAAGTTCTTAAAATTAAACTAGACCCAGATCCAAAATTAATAATATTAGGAGTTCCGGATTCAAATCTAACATTAACAGTAAAACCATAGAAATTTCTTGGATTACTGTTTGATAATAGGGAAAAAATTTATATTGAAATTTTGGAAGGGAACATTATCCCCCACAATTAAAATGTGGACAGTGGAAATGTTGGAGACGTTGCATTAGGAAAGAATCAGATTTGTCCTAATGGACAAACATGAACTCTTTGAACAGATATGGTCTCCATATACAGAATATTTGAAGGGGTAGCTGTTCTTGGCATCACAACTCAATGGATACCCGGCAGGATTAGATGAAAATAACTCTTTGTTTCTCTTTTTGATTTGTATACATGTCTCCATTAATATTGTATTTGAAATAGTTATTCACTATTAAGATGTATAGTATAATCTCTCTCTTTTTCTATATAATACTTTATTTTAATTAAATATAAATAACAAGAATATATACATATACATATATATTTTTTCTCCTTTTTTTTCTTTTCCACTTTTTTTATAATCAAAATTATTATTTAATCACCACTTTTATTGATTAAAATCTATTCTTTTCTTTTTCTACTTTAAAAAAAAATAGAAGTTTATAAGTACTATTCGTAACATTTGTATACTTATTGAAATAAGTTGGTTGTGTATTGTAAAAGTTGTAATACCGTTGTTATGATGGATTCCTTTTAATAAAAATATTATTACAAGTAAATGTGACATCTCCAAGTTTGCAGATGACACAAAGCGGTGTGAGCTGCGATGAGGATGTTATGATGGCTGCAGGGTGACTTGGATAGGTTGGGTGAGTGGGAGGATGCATGGCCTACCTTGAAAGTGGTGGCCTCCATTGCGAGAGGATTTGAGTTTAGGAGCAAGGTGGTCCTACTACAGTTGTACAGGGCCCTGGTGTGACCACACCTGGAGTATTGGGTGCAATTTTGGTCTCCTAATTTGAGGAAGGACATTATTGCTATTGAGGGAGTGCAGCGTAGGTTCACCAGGTTAATTCCTGGGATGGCAGGACAGACATATGATGAAAGACTGGGTCAACTAGTCTTGTATTCACTGGAATCTAGAAGGATGAGAGGATATCTTTAAAATTCTTAAAAAATTGGACCGGCTAGATGCAGGAAAAATGGTCCCGAAGTTGGGGGTGTCCAGAAACAGGGGTCACAGTTTAAGTATAAGGGGTAGGCCATTTAGGACTGAGGCAGAAGGCAGTGGAGGCCAATTCACTGGATGTTTTCGAGAGAGTTAAATTTAAGTCTCAGGGCTAAAGGAATCAAGGGATTTGGACAAAAGCAGGAATGGGGTACTGATTTTAGATGATCAGCCGAATGGCATGCTCCTGCAATTATATTTTAACGCTTTTTTTTCTACCCTGGGAGTAAGACTCAACATATTCACCCTATCTATGGCCCCATAGCAGAAGTGTTCATGTCACAGGTCTGGAAGCTGGATGTATCCTGAGCTAACTCTGCTACCACCATCATCTACTGATTGTTACCAGAAGCTTGCATCCTTTTCAGGGCGGACGATAACAGCGATGCCAACATTTGAAACATGGAAGATGGACATGAAAGAAGACGACCCTATCTATCCGCCTCATGATTTTATACAACTCTATAAGATCACCCCTCAAAGGAATAAAGTCCTAGCCTGCCCAACCTCTCCCTTTAGCTCAACCACTTCTGGTAATATCCTCATAAATCCTAATTTTCTATGCACTCTTATATAGTAGAGTGACCAAAACTGAACGCAATACTTCAGGTGAGACACAAAATGATGGAATAATTCAGCGGGACAGGCACATCTCTGGAGGAAGGAATGGGTGACATTCCGGGTCAAGACCCTTCTTCAGTCTTTACTTGAAACGTCACCCATTCTGCTCTCTGGACATGCTGCCTGTCCTGCTGAGCTACTCCAGCATTTTGTGTCCATCTTCGGTGTAAACCAACATGTGCAGTTCCTTCCAACACAATACTCCATTTGCAGCGTTGCCAACACCTTACACAACTGTAAATTCTTTTCGCAATCATAATGGTAAATTTACAAATTCTGACAATTTAAAAAAAGATTAGATTTGCAAGGTACCTCAAATATGAGCCCTCATTTCATGACACAGGGCATTGGAGGTTCTAAACATGAATATTTGCAGAAACTGATGCTGGGAACAGTGAATCATTCATGCCTCGATCACATTATGCTAAAATATTTAATACATCAGAAACTGATTATACTTTTACACCTTTATCACACTTATTTGTAATGGGGTAAGGAGGTTAACAAATCACATCAGGTCACCAAAAATATATCCAAATGAAGCTACCCACACTGACTTAATGAAAGCTGATATTTCAAAGCTCTAGAATTTTATGCGCATCTCATTAGCAATATCTAAAGTTATGAATAAAGTATGTTATCATAAAGATAATTTTCATTGAATTTCGTAATGTCAAAAAAAGGAATTTAAATGCATGCTCCCAGCAAGTTGGGGCAGAGAAAAAGCCAATGAACTTATTTAAACATATTTTGAAATAAATAAAAAATGATGATTATTTGTACTGTGAAACTATGTTAACATATCATGTATGCTTGAGAGAGCCAGAGAGGAGAGTAAGTTTACACTGAAATATATGTGCTGAAAAGTATTGTTTCTGGCATTAACCAGTTGTCAAAAACTTAGTGTGCCCCATTTATTTCTGCCAAAGTGCAAAACATTACATTTTGTCCACATTATACTCTATTGGGCACAAGGTTTGTTTACCCCTTGAACCCATCCATATCTCTCCAAAGTCTCCTTGTATCCTTTTCACAACTTGTTGACTTATCTACCTTTGTGTCATCAGAAAATGTATTAACGCCACCTCTGGTACGAAAGTCATTTATACAAATTATAAATTTTTGTGGCGCCCAACACCCTCACTATGGCAACCCATTATTACATCTTGCCAATGGGATTACAACCGTTAAACTTCATTCCATGCCAACATGTTACTCTTGAATCAAGAGCTTTTAGTTTCCTCAATAACTGTGATGCCATGCCTTTTCAAATGCGTTCTGGAAATATCATGGTAAATCCATTGGTTCTCTTTTATTCACAGCATATATGACTTCATCACATATCCTCAGTTAATAGGTCAAACATTACTTTTCTTCCAATAAACCAGGTTGATTCAGCCAGATAACCTTGAATTTTTTAAGTTCCTTGCTGTAATGCCATTATGAAATAACTAATATCTTCTGACATTTTCCCATGGCAGGTGTGAAATCTAACTGGCCTGCTGTGCCCTGTTTAGTTTAGTTTAGTTTAGTTCACTTTAGAGAGACAGTGCGGGAACAGACCCTTCGGCCCACCAAGACGTGCGTGTAGGATCGTGTTAGTGTGTGGGGATCACTGGTCGGCACGGGCTCAGTGGGTTTAAGGGCCTGCTTCCATGCTGTATCTCTAAACTAAAATAAACCTATCCTACACGCATCAGGGACAACTTACAGTTTTTTCGCGCGAATTAGCCTACAAACCTGTACATCTTTGGCGTTTGGGAGGAAACCTGAGCACCCAGGGAAAACCCATGCAGATCACAGGGAGAACGTACAAACTCCATACAGACAGCACCCGTAGTCAGCATCGAACCTGGGTCTCTGGCGCTGTGAGGCAGCAACTCTATCGCTGCGTCACCATGCTGCTCTGCTTTCTGGCTTCCTCTCTTTTTCAAAAGTTCTGGTTCCAATCTAATGGAAGCTTCTTCGTATATGGAAAGGTTTTGCTTCTGAACAATTTGTCTCGAAGGGACAAGCGACTAATGAAGAAATGGAACATAGAAATCTGCAGAATGCAATAATATTTGCATCTTATGTATACAAAAATCTTTATGCTCATTGAAACAAGATGTTGGTCATTATGAGTTGAAGAAGATGCCTTTTTAATATTTTAATTCTTTAGTCTGGAAAATGTTAGCGCTTTGCTATAAGCATCCAACAGAAATGGTGGCACAACGGTAGAGTTGCTGCCTTACAGCGCCAGACCCACTTGATCCTGACTACAGGTGCTGTCCTTACAGAGTTTGTACATTCTCGGTGACTGTGTGGGTTTTCTCCGGGTGGTTTCCTCCCACACTCCAAAGACGTCCAGGTTTGTAGGTTAATTGGCCTCTGTAAATTGTCCCTACTGTATAGGATAGAACTAGTGTATGGGTGGTCGCTTGGTACAGATGGCACAGACTTGGTGGTCCGAACTAACATTCTGATCTGGACACAAAATGCTGGAATAACTCAGCAGGACAGGTGGCATCTCCGGAGTGAAGGAATGGGTGACACTTCGGATTCAGTCTGAAGAAGGGTCTTGACCTGAAACGTCACCCATTCCTTCTCTCCAGAGATGCTGCCTGTCCCGCTGAGTTTCTCCAGCATTTAATGTCTATCTTCAGTGTAATCCAGCATCTGCAGTTCCTTCCTACACTTAAACCCCTGTCTCACAGTGCGAGTTGGCCCACGAGTGACCCCGAGTTTTCACTCGTGGTGATCACGTACGATGAACGTAGCGGCAACGTCGGAACTTGCGTGTTCAACTTGTCCACTCGTGGCGCTAACGGCAGGTATATATATATATACACACACATACACATGTCCATGTGCCGTATATATACATTTGCGTGGTTCCTGGGTTGCCTACTATATATAACTATATTGCCTACTATATTGCCTATATATAAAATGAGAGAAAGAGAGAGAGAGTATATATATATATAGAAACTTAGAAACATAGACAATAGGTGCAGGGGTAGGCCATTCAGCCCTTCGAGCCTGCACCGCCATTCAATATGATCATCGCTGATCATCCATCTCAGTATCCTGTACCTGCCTTCTCTCCATACCCCCTGATCCCTTTAGCCACAACGGTCACATCTAACTCCCTCTGAAATATAGCCAATGAAGTGGCTTCAACTACCTTCTGTGGCAGATAATTCCACAGATTCACCACTCTCACAATTGCAGTATATATAATATATATATGTATTTGTAGTATAATATGTATATACATATTATATATATTATATATATTTCAATTCCAACCCCGAAGCAATTGAGAGGCGATTTCTTGGGGCCATGTAATTTAACGTGTGTCTTTGCTTTTAAAAGTGAAGCTGTTTAATTGTTTACGCTGCGCTGTGTTTCGTGTTGGGGAGAGTGCTGCTGTTACAATGCTTTCGATTCTATTCTGCCCTCCCCCTTCCACAGAAAAAATGCCTAAATTTGTCTTTGTGCCTGCTCTCCTGGGAGCAATCCAAACCAGGGGAACAATGAACACTCAGAGGCTTCGCGTTCCTTGCTCCTATATATGGACCTCGCTCGCTCGCAACTGTATGAGCGCTCGATCAACCACACATCGGCCAACACGGAGGCCTGATTACTGAAAACAAAGTCAACTTGTACCAGACCTCATCATCTTCCTTCCGCCCACCCGTAACCACGGCACCACACTTTCAACAGAAACCTTAATATTTAAAGAATATATTATGGGACATTGGATTGTCTGAAGAAGGGTCCCGAGCAGAAACGCCACATATGTGTGTCTGTGTGTGTGTGTGTGTGTGTGTGTGTGTGTGTGTGTGTGTGTGTGTGTGTGTGTGTGTGTGTGTGTGTGTGTGTGTGTGTGTGTGTGTGTATCTGTGTGTGTGTCTGCTGTTGGGTCCCTGCGGCCGCTCAAAGTCACCCGAGCTGCTTCCTTCCTCTGAAGTGGCGGCCAGTCCTGCTGTGTGTGTGTGTGTGTGTGTGTGTGTGTGTGTGTGTGTGTGTGTGTGTGTGTGTGTGTGTGTGTGTGTGTCTCTCTCTCTGTCTGTCTGTGTGCATCTGTGTGTGTGTGTCTGCTGTCGGGTCCCAGCGGCCGCTCAGTCAGTCACCCGAGCTGCTTCCTTCCTCGGATGTGGCGTCCAGTTCTGCTGTCTGTGTATCTGTGTGTATTTCGGTGTGTGTGTGTGTCTCTGTCTGTCTGTGTGTATCTGTGTGTGTGTGTGTGTGTGTGTGTGTGTGTGTGTGTGTGTGTGTGTGTGTGTGTGTGTGTGTGTGTGTGTGTGTGTGTGTGTGTGTGTGTGTGTATCTGCTGTCGGGTCCCGGCGGCCGCTCAATGTCAGTCACCCGAGCTGCTTCCTTCCTCGGAAGTGGCGGCCAGTTCTGCTGTCCGTGCCCGGAGCGCTGCGGCAGCCACCCAAGCTAATTCACTCCCCGGCCACAATAAAACCATATAGCAATGACAGCACGGAAACAGGCCATCTCTGCCCTTTTACTCCGTGCTGAACACTACTCACCTAGTCCCATCTACCTGCACTCAGACCGGAGCGTGGCAAGTGGGTTACTGACCCCAATCCCCTCCTTCACAACGCCAGACTCCCCAAATACTATGAACTGAGCTCTCCCCCCACCCCGGGAAATACAGTATTTAAAAACATAAAGCACCAAGAAATGCACTTACCACGTTATTGGTTACTGGAGGGTGCGCATTTTCCCTTTGTAGGTCATATCAATAGATGCGGCCGCGCTGAAATAACTCAAAGCCACAGGATGGAGATGTCTTTTAACATTGTTGCTTTATTAAAACATACCTTCATTCACGGTTGGCTCAAGAGTAACGGGAGAGAACTTGGTAACTCGGGAGAGGAAGTTGGAGCATCGCAGGAATGACATACCCGTGGGAACTCGGTTACACACTTGATCATAAACTTGAAGTCTCGTACACAGCCACAAGTCTTTCACTCGGGGTACCTCGTGGGTCAACTCGCACCGTGAGACAGCGCCATTACCATTCTGATCTGTAGTTATCAATGGGATTACTATGAGAGACGGTCTCAAACTAGACCCATCTACTTACAATTCAAACCTACCAGTTACATTGTTCTACTGATTCAAGCTGGGGCCATCGATATTTTAGCAGCCTGCTCATGTCCCATTAGGAAGTAAGTTTTAGGTGCATTCAAGCAGGTACTCAAATACTATTCCTGATTCTCCCCAGCACATCCCTCAAATATCATATGCTGGGAATAAATGTGGGTTCCCCTGGCTAGTCTGTGCAATGTCCCACTTGGAATTTGAGAAATGAGGGTAAAATTCTACAGCATCTGGACAAGGCAGATATTAAGAGGGTGTTCCCTCTCATGGATTAACCCTAGATCTAGGGAGTACAGTTTGAGAAAAAAGGAATCACTTACGCAATAAAGAGAATTAAGTATTCTTACTTTCATAAGGTTGAAAATTGAACACCCAATTAACATTCAAGTTTGAGATTGATGATCAGGAGAAGGAGAGAGTGCAGGTGAGACTGAGAGAGGAGTTTTTGGGATCATGGTCCAAGGATAAGTAGGAGGAGGTGTATGGCGACAGTTCGCCTGGCCTCAGCAGAGGTCAGCGCGCCTCCCTTTTTGGCGGATTTGATTATAATGTCGGGGTTGATACAGTGTGAGCAGAGGGCTGTATTTTTTTTGGGATCATGGTTTGAAGAAGTGTCTCAAACCGAAACGTCACCCATTCCTTCCCTTCAGAGATACTGCCTGTCCCGCTGAGTTACTCCAGCATTTCTACCAGGGGCGAGATTGAGATCACTTCACCCAGTCAAATGATTGCCAGAGCATGCTTGAGAGACTGGATGGTGTGCCCTTATTCCTATTCCCTAATTATTGCCTAAAGACAACCAGCCTCTTATGAACTCCACAGGATATAACAGCTGATGATAAAGGCAGAATGGTGATGCAGCTGGTCGTGTTGCTACCTCACTGCGCCGGGGCGCAGGTTTGTTCTTGACCTCAGTTGCTGCCTGTGTGGAATTTTCTTCTTCCCCCTATGAATCACATGAGTTTCTTCTCGATGTTTCCTCCTTCTCACACATCCCAAAGATGAGTGTGTTTGTAGGTCCATTTGCCTCTGTAAAGTGTCCCTGTTGCATAGGGAGTTGATGCTAAAGAAAGATAACATAGAACCAATGGAGATGCAGAGAATAGAGGGATATGGATCATACACAGGCAGATGAGATCAGTTTAACTTGGCATCATGTTTAACCTGGCATTGTGTTTTATAGATAGCCTATCCAAAAGCCTCTTAAAAGCCAGTATCATATCTGCTTCCACCACCACGCCTGGAAATGCATTCTAGGCCCCCACCACACACTGTGTGCAAAACAAACGTGATCCGCACATCCATCTATCTATCGATATCTATCTGTCTATCTATTCATCTATACATAACTAAAACTTTGATCGTGTTTGCACAGTCTTTCTATTTGCTCAAAAACGGTTTGCGATAGCGCAATGATTTTTCGCTAGTTCACTCATCGTTCTCCTGTGCTGCGAGTGCACCATTTTGTTCCGATCGGTTGAAAGTCATAAAAGTTAGCAAGCTTTAAAAATATTTTAAAAATGCGCGTGCGCAGATCGATGTCTTCTCCTGCCAGTCAGCGTCTCGCAGATTAGTCTCTTCACCTGTCACTCCCTGGGACGGTCCGCCCCGTCCTGCACCATCGCGTCTTTATGGAGCTGAGGATGGCCGGTGGAGGTTTCCAATCGGATACAATTTTCGGAGGGACCCGAAGCAGCCCAGGCCCAAGCAGCCCGGCCCCAAGCAGCCCGGCCCCAAGCAGCCCGGCCCCAAGCAGCCCGGCCCCAAGCAGCCCGGCCCCAAGCACCTCGGCCCCAAGCAGCCCGGCCCCAAGCAGCCCGGCCCCAAGCAGCCCAGCCCCAAGCAGCCCGGCCCCAAGCAGCCCGGCTCCAAGCAGCCCAGCCCCAAGCGGCCCAGTGTCGGAAAATGACCCTGCCCAGCCCAGCCCAGAGTCGGAGACCCAGCCCAGCCCGGAGTCGAACACGTTGCCGATGTCGCCAAACAGAAAGCGGAGACTCTCTTCTTGGCGGAGAAGAACAACCACAGCCAATTCCAGCCACTACCCCTCTGATCCCCCTCGCTGGCTCCTTCCCCCTCCCCCATGATGCCCTCCCTCTCTCCCATGGCTCTTCCCCATCTTTTATCTGAGCTCACACCCCCCTCCCCCACCCAAACACCCCTTTCCCCCTCCAACTCCCCCCAGCCCACACCCCTCTCCCCTCACACAACCCCCTTCCCACGGACACACCCCTCCCACAAGCACCCCTGCCCACACCCCCCCTGCCTACACACCCCCCTTCCACAACACCCAGCCCCCCCACCCCACAACCCCCCGCCCACACAAGCCCCCACCCTCACAACCCCCCTCTCTCACAACCCCCCACCCCCACACCCCTCTCAGCCCCACAACCCCCCCAGTCCCCACAACCCTCCACCCCCACAACACCCCCTTGCCCCTCAAACCCCACAACCCCCCATCCCCAAAAACCCACCCAACAACCCCCCGCCCCCACAACCCCCCGCCCTCACAACCCCTTGCTCTCACAACCCCCCGCCCCCACAAACCCCCCCGCCCCCACAACCCTTCCACCCCCACAACACCTCCTTGCCCGTTGGGGGAATGGGTTGCGTGGGAGCAATGGATGAGTGGTGGAATATTGCGTTGGGGAATGGGTTGCATTGGGGGACCAGGCCTCCCGTGTGACTGGGACCCAACGGGTTCCGCAGTCTGGTCTCCATTAAATTTGCCTCTCTTACCTTATAGAAACATAGAAACATAGAAATTAGGTGCAGTAGCCGGCCATTCGGCCCTTCGAGCCTGCACCGCCATTCAATATGATCATGGCTGATCATCCAACTCAGTATCCTGTACCTGCCTTCTCTCCATACCCCCTGACCCCTTCAGCCACAAGGGCCACATCCAACTCTTAAATATGGCCAACGAATTGGCCTCAACTACCTTCTGTGGCAGAGAATTCCACAGATTCACCACTCTCTGTGTGAAAAATGATTTTCTCATCTCCGTCCTAAAAGACTTCCCCCTTATCCTTAAACTGTGACCCCTTGTCCTGGACTTCCCCAACATCGGGAACAATCTTCCTGCATCTAGCCTGTCCAACCCCTTAAGAATTTTGTAAGTCTCTATGAGATCACCCCTCAATCTTCTAAATTCCAGCGAGTACAAGCCAAGTCTATCCAGTCTTTGTTCATATGGAAGTCGTGCCATCCCAGGAATCAGTCTGGTGAACCTTCTCTGTACTCCCTCTATGGCAAGAATGTCTTTCCTCAGATTAGGAGACCAAAACTGCATGCAATACTCCAGGTTTGGCCTCACCAAGACCCTGTACAATGGCAGTAGGACCTCCCTGCTCTTGTACTCAAATCCTTTTGCTATGAATGCCAACATACCATTCGCTTTCTTCACAGCCTGCTGCACCTGCCCTATAGTTATGCCGTCTAGTTTTGGGCATTTCCACCTGGGAAAAAGGATCTGACTATCTACCTGATGTATGCCTCTAATAATTTTATATACCTGAAATATGATTTTGTAATGTAAAACTTTCAGTGATGAACTTCTACAACACATTGCAATGGCATTGTAATTGCTTTGTAGGAGTACAACGATCATCATGTCCCGTGCAACAATGTGCAATATGTTAGCAGTCATGCCCAATGCTTTTGTTATTTTGGATCAGTATTCAGAGGATTTGGGCTAATGATCCTGAGAAACAAGTTCAAATACCGCCACAGCAGCTGGGAATTTAAATTGGGTTAATTAAAAGGATTTTTCGAGCAAAGTGACTTTGAAATGACCGGCTTGTTGGAAGAAAATATCCTGTTCATAAAAATCCCTGAGGGAATAAAACATGCCATCTATCTTCATATTGTAGGTTCAGGTCTGCAGGAATGTGGTTGACCTTCAACTACCTTCTGAAATGGCCCAGCAAACCACTCATTTGTAACAATCTCTATGTCAAAACATAGTAAAAATAAAAGCAGAATGGATTATAGATTGGAATACAATTCTACAAAATCCTCCTAATAAATATCCGGGGATGGGTCAGAGGCACAGCTGGTTGAGCTGTGGCCTTACAACGATAGGGCCCCAGGTTCGATCCCGACATCGTGTGCTGTCTGTGTGGAGTTTGCTCTTTCTTCCTGTGATCGAGTGAGGGTCTGTAGTTGATTGCCCCGAGAATGTAGGGAACTAGGAAATCAGAAAAAAGGTGCTGACCCAACATCATTGTCTATATCTCTCATTTCCCTTATTCTTAACCAGTCTGAAGAAGGGTCTCAACCCGAAATGTTTGAAACAAGTTTGAAACAAGTTTATTCATGGATAGCCCCTTGAGATGAACAGTCATCTCGGTTTCGAGGGGGTCCAACATAGAACATACAGCACAAGACATAACATACATAGAGGCTCTCATTGACACACCTACCCACACACCAATCCCAAATCCCCTCCATCCCCACATGTTATAGTTTATGACAATTGTTAATTGACTTTACATATCCAATAATAATAAGTTATGTGTTACAGCAAAATGTTGATGCATAATACCATATACCACCTATTATACATCATACGTTAGGTGGTACGTTGGACCCCCTCGTTTTTGAGGTGGTCCAACATTATTACATGATATATTATTTCATAGTATTGTGACATATTACAATATGACCTTGTTACACTATGCAATACAATAATACATAAGTGTAATGGCAATGCATATACAATAGCTATGTCAAATGATCACACACAGAGCAAGCTAGATAAAGGAGCTCGAAGACTCTAATACTAGAAACAGGTACATGGAAGGGTAAAAGTGTATTTTTAAATAGACGAAATGAGCTAATAGTTCTTATGGTACTAGGCAGAGTGTTCCAGTCAGAAGGAGATTTGAATTTAAATGCACGACTCCCAATTTCTTTGTTAGTTCTTGGAATGAAAAAGAAGGGTTGCTGAATATGTCTTAGTGAATATGAGGGTGTGTATGGTAATAGGTCTTGTTTTAAATAAGAAGGGTAATTGAAGGGCTTGTTTTTTCAGAGGCATTTTTACCGAAATCCATAACATTCCATTTGGAGAAGTGGTTTTTTTTTGAGGAAACCGCTGATTGGTGGGAAGTGGACTAGGGTAAGCAGCTGATTGGTGGGAAGTGGACTAGGGAAAGCAGCTGATTGGCAGTCAGACTCCAGCAGTTTGTTGTGTACTTTGTATTGTGTTGCTATTGTATCCTGTGTAAAGGGGGCAGTATGAAGGCCAGGGCAGTGTACTGTTCTGGATGTCAGATGTGGGAGTTCAGGGAATCTGATGGCCCTCCAGACGTCCACATCTGCGCCAGGTGTGTCGAGATGGGGCTCCTAAAGGACTGTGTTAGGAACCTGGAGCAGCAGCTCGATGACCTCCGTCTCCTCAGGGAGAGTGAGGAGGTAATAGAGAGGAGCTACAGGGAGGTAGTCACTCCCAGACCACAGGAGGCAGACAAGTGGGTCACAGTTAGGAAGGGCAAGGGGCAGAGGCAGGGGCTAGAGAGTACCCCTGTGACCGTACACCTGGAAAATAGGTACTCAGGTTTGAGTACGATTGGAGGGGACAGCCTAGCTGGGGGCAGCAACAGCGGCCGGGCCTCCGGCACAGAGACCGGCCCTGAAGCTCAGAAGGGTAGCAAAAAGAGGAGGGCAATTGTAATAGGGGACTCTATAGTTGGGGGGTCGGATAGGCGATTCTGTAGACGCAGTCGGGAGACCCGGATGGTAGTTTGCCTCCCTGGTGCCAGGGTCTCGCATGTGTCAGAACGTGTCCAAAAGATTCTGATAAGGGAGGGAGAGGAGCCTGATGTTGTGGTACACATAGGTACCAATGACATAGGCAGAAAAAGTGACGAGGTCCTGAAGGAAGAATTTAGGGAGTTGGGGGGAAAGTTAAGGAGAAGGACCAAAAGGGTAACGATTTCAGGATTACTGCCTGTGCCGCGTGACAGTGATAGTAGGAATGAAATGAGGTGGAGGATAAATGCGTGGCTGAGGGACTGGTGCAGTGGGCAGGGATTCAAGTTTCTTGATCACTGGGACCTCTTTTGGGGAAGGCATGATCTGTACACAAAGGACGGGTTGCACTTGAACCCGAGGGGGACCAATATCCTGGCAGGGAGATTTGCAAAGGCTACTGGGGAGAATTTAAACTAGAAAGGCTGGGGGGAGGGACTCGGGTAGAGGGGGCTAGGGGTCAGGGTGTGGGGCAAGAGGCAGAAAAGGGAAGCACTCGGATCCAAAATGTAGGCGAGAAAGATGAAAAAGATAATAGACAGAGAATAAGGGATGGTGGGTTTCTGAAATGTGTATATTTTAATGCTAGGAGCATTGTAAGTAAGGTGGATGAACTTAGAGCCTGGATTGACACCTGGAAATATGATGTTGTGGCAATCAGTGAAATATGGTTGCAGGAGGGCTGTGATTGGAAACTAAATATTCCAGGATTTCGTTGCTTCAGGTGTGATAGAATTGGAGGGTCCAGAGGGGGAGGTGTTGCATTGCTTGTCAGAGAAGATATTACAGCAGCGCTTTGGCAGGATAGATTAGAGGGCTCGTCTAGGGAGGCTATTTGGGTGGAACTGAGAAGTGGGAACGGTGTAGCAACACTTTTAGGGGTGTGTGCTATAGACCGCCAAATGGGGAGCGAGAATTGGAAGAGCAAATATGTAAGGAGATAGCAGATATTAGAAGTAAGCACAAGGTAGTGATAGTGGGAGATTTCAATTTTCCAAAAATAGACTGGGAAACACATTCTGTAAATGGGCTGGATGGTTTGGAGTTTGTAAAATGTGTGCAGGATAGTTTTTTGCAGCAGTACATAGAGGTATCGACCAGAGACGGGGCAGTGCTGGACCTCCTGTTAGGAAATGAGGCAGGTCAGGTGACGGAGGTATGCGTTGGTGAGCACTTCAGGACCAGTGATCACAATACCATTAGTTTCAATATAATTATGGAGAGAGTCAGAACTGGACCTAGAGTGGAGATTTTTGATTGGAGAAAGGCTAACTTTGAGGGAATGCGTAAGGATTTTAAAGGAGTGAATTGGGACACTTTGTTTCATGGGAAGGATGTAGTAGAGAAATGGAGGACATTTAAAGGGGAAATTGTAAGAATACATAATCTTTATGTCCCTGTTAGGTTGAAAGGAAATAGTAAAAATTGGAAAGAGCCATGGTTTTCAAGGGAAATTGGACACGTTTCGAAAAAAGAGAGATATCTACAATAATTATAGGAGGCATGGAGTAAATGAGGTGCTAGAGGAGTATAAAGAATGTAAAAAGAATCTTAAGAAAGAAATTAGGAAGGCTAAAAGAAGGTATGAGGTTGCTTTGGCAAGAAAGGTGAAAGTAAACCCAAAGGGTTTCTACAGCTATATTAATAGCAAAAGGATAACGAGGGATAAAATTGGACCATTAGAGAACCAGAATGGACAGCTATCTGCAGAGCCAAAAGAGATGGGGGAGATATTGAACAATTTCTTTTCTTCGGTATTCACCAAGGAGAAGGATATTGAACTCGGTGAGTTAAGGGGAAAAAGTAGAGTAGCTATGGAAACTATCAGATTCAAAGAGGAGGAAGTACTGACACTTTCGAAAAATATAAAAGTGGATAAGTCTCCAGGTCCTGACAGGATATTCCCTAGGACATTGAGGGAAGTTAGTGTAGAAATAGCAGGAGCTATGACAGAAATATTTCAAATGTCATTAGAAACGGGAATAGTGCCGGAGGATTGGCGTACTGCGCACGTTGTTCCATTGTTTAAAAAGGGTTCAAAGAATAAACCTAGCAATTATAGACCTATTAGTTTGACGTCAGTGGTGGGCAAATTAATGGAAAGGATACTTAGAGATAATATTTATAAGCATCTGGATAAACAGCGTCTGATCAGGAACAGTCAACATGGATTTGTGCCTGGAAGGTCATGTTTGACAAACCTTCTTGAATTTTTTGAAGCGGTAACTAGGGAAATTGATGAGGGTAAAGCAGTGGATGTTGTCTATATGGATTTCAGTAAGGCCTTTGACAAGGTTCCCCATGGAAGGTTGGTTAAGAAGGTTCAATCTTTGGGAGTTAATGGCGGAGTAGCAAGATGGATTCAACAGTGGCTGAATGGGAGATGTCAGAGAGTAATGGTGGGTGGCTGTTTGTCAGGTTGGAAGCCGGTGACCAGTGGGGTGCCTCAGGGATCTGTGTTGGGTCCACTGTTGTTTGTCATGTACATCAATGATCTGGATGATGGGGTGGAAAATTGGATAAGTAAGTATGCAGATGATACTAAGATAGGTGGTGTTGTGGATAATGAAGTAGATTTTCAAAGTCTACAGAGAGATTTGGGCCATTTGGAAAAGTGGGCTGAAAGATGGCAGATGGAGTTTAATGCTGTTAAGTGTGAAGTGCTACATCTTGGCAGGACAAATCAAAATAGGACGTACATGGTAAATGGTAGGGAATTGAGGAATGCTGTGGAACAGAGGGATCTAGGAATAACTGTGCATAGTTCCCTGAAGGTGGAATCGCATGTAGATAGGGTGGTAAAGAAAGCCTTTGGTGTGCTGGCCTTTATAAATCAGAGCATTGAATATAGGAGTAGGGAAGTAATGTTAAAAATTTTACAAGGCATTGGTAAGACCAATTCTGGAGTATGGTGTACAATTTTGGTCGCCTAGTTATAGGAAGGATGTCAACAAAATAGAGAGAGTACAGAGGAGATTTACTAGAATGTTGCCAGGGTTCCAGCAACTATGTTACAGAGAAAGGTTGAACAAGTTAGGTCTTTATTCTTTGGAGCGCAGAAGGTTAAGGGGGGACTTGATTGAGGTCTTTAAAATGATGAAAGGGATAGACAGAGTTGACGTGGATACGTTTTTCCCATTGAGGGTAGGGAAGATTCAAACAAGAGGGCATGACATGAGAATTAAGGGACAGAAGTTTCGGGGTAATGTGAGAGGGAACTTCTTTACTCAGAGGGTGGTGGCTGTGTGGAATGAGCTTCCAGCAGAAGTGGTGGAGGCAGGATCGATTTTAACATTTAAGAGTAAAGTGGATAGGTATATGGACGTGAAGGAAATGGAGGGGTATGGTCTGAGTGCAGGTAGATGGGACTAGGGGAAAACAAATGGTCGGCACGGACTGGAAGGGCCGAGAGGGCCTGTTTCCGTGCTGTAATTGTTATATGGTTATATGGTTGTTATATGGAAATGGATGCATTTAAAGATGAACTGGAACCAGTGGTAGCATCTTCGAGCGTGGGGGGATAACCAGTTTAGAATTTCGTACACAGAACAGTGGTGAGTTAGATATGGACAACTTAAAATAAATCTGCAGAGACTATTATAAACTACATTGAGGGGTTGAAGATGTGTATTAAATGTATTCTGATAGACAATATCAGCATAATCCAGTGTTGGTAATAGTAGTTGAGAGACAATTCTTTTTCTCATCTGAAAGGTGAAACAATTTATATGGCGGTAAAGAATAGCTAGATTACAGCTAAGTTGTTTAGTAATCGTCTCACTATGCTGCGTAAATGAAAGCGTTGGGTCGAGCCAAACACCAAGATATTTGAAGTTCAATACTTGTTCTAATGGTGATCCTTCATTAAATGATATAGTCAGATCTACAGAATTACCAAGGCCTTGTCTGGTACCAAATAACATACTGCATGATTTATTTTTATTTAAAATTAATTTGTTAAATAATAGCCATTTCTGAACAGAAGTAAGATCTGATTGAAGGGATCTTTCATTTTCAGACTTGTTAGTACGGGATGTATATAGCACTGCATCATCAGCATATAGTTGTGTTTGACAGTCAGAACAAATATTAGGGAGGTCGTATATGAAAATAGAGAAAAGGAGTGGTCCCAAAGCCGAACCTTGCGGGACCCCCTTCTCAACAATTAAGGAATTGGATTGACTTCCATTAAAGGTAACACATTGGCTTCTGTTATGAAGGTATGAGTTAAACCACAGTAGATTGTTTTGAGAAAGACCAATTGAGTAAAGTTTATCAAGCAGGAGGTAGTGATCAACAACATCAAAGGCCTTGGTTAAATCAAGAAAGATGGCACCGGTGAGTTTACCATCCTCAGAAGCAGTGAACACATCGCTGGTGAGTTTTAACAGAGCTGTAGTTGTGGAGTGATTAGGTCTGAACCCAGACTGGCATGGAGATAGAATGTTGAAAGTTGAGACATAATGTGATAGCTGGTTGAACACTAGTTTCTCAAGGATTTTAGCCACCGAGTTGATAATTGAGATGGGGCGGTAATTGTTAATATCGTGTGGGTCGCCTCCCTTATGCAGTGGAGTAACATTGGCACACTTCCATGCGGAAGGGAGGGTACAAGTTGAGAAGGACAAATTAAACAGGTTGCATAGTGGGTACATTAGAATATTAACTCCTAACTTAATGAATTTAGTCCCAATACCAGCTGGTCCAGATGCACAATCATCCTTTAATTCATTAATAGCATGTTGAACGTCAACGGGTTTTATTTTTTGAAAAGAAAAAGAGCTTCTTCGTGTAGAGGTAGCTGGAAAGTCACATATAATAGATGAGTCAAATACAGTAGAGCTACATACAGTGGAGAAGTGATGGTCGAAATCATTGGATATAACAGCAGGGTCCTGAATGATGTAATTGTTGACCCGAATCTGAGTGCTGATATTTTGATTTGATTTATTAAGAACATTATTTAGTCTTTTCCAGATTATGCATGTCTTCAGAAAGATGTTTTTTAAAATGACTTGATTTAGCATTACGTGTTCTTGTCGTACACTGATTCCTTAAAGACCTATATTTTTCCCAATCAGCAGGGTCCTTTGTTTCCCTGAAAGTCTTCCAGACTTTATCCCGCTCATTAAAAAGGTTGATCAAATCAGCACTAATCCATGGTAAATGTTTTCCGTTGACATTTATTTCTCTCCAGGGGGCATGCTTATCGATAACTCTTGTGACGTCATTGTATAAATAGTTCCAGGCATCCTCAACAGTTGGTATAAGTTGAAACATGTCCCAGTTTATTGCAATCAGGTCATGCATATAATTATCATAATTAAATTTTCTACATTGTCTGACACGAATAACTTTAGGAGGGAGTTGGGAGGGTTTAATCTTCCACACACAGAAAATAGCAGAATGAGCGCTAAAGCAATCTGACAAAACACCAGATGTTAAGATTCGGTCAGGGTGGGTAACAAGAATCCAATCTAGTAGTGATGTAGAATTGCCATGAACTCTGGTAGGTTCGTTGATTAACTGGGTCAGGTTTACACTTTTAAGCAAGTTTTTGTCATTAGAAGAGGAGCGATCGAAGTCACCAAGAAGCACTAATTCACATGGGTGTTCAATAGAGGTGAGAGTGGAAATTAGGGACTTTGTTGAGTCAGGATGAACAGGGGGGGATCGATAGATAGTGCCGATAATTAGATGTTTATTCTCATGAAGTTTTAGCCTAATGAAAAGGCTTTCAAAGAGAGATGAGGTTACTTTAGGGATGGCAGATTCAGATATAAAGCGAGTTGACACATAACAAGCCACACCTCCAGCTCTCATAGGCCTATCTGCACTATATAATGCAAAATTATCAATATGAATATCATTGTCACAAATTTCACTATGTAACCATGTTTCTGAAAATGTTATTATGTCAGGTTTATTCTGTGCAATCCAAACTCTAATTAAATCAATCTTTGGAAGACGACTCCTAATGTTCAAATGGATGATTTTTAGGCCTTTAGCTGTATCAATTATGGATCAATTGGGTGTAAATAATGTTGGGGGTGTGGGGCAGGGGAATAGCATGAGAAAGGGGACAAGAGAGCCACATGCACAGATTGACACAAACACACACACATAGAAGACAGGACAGACAAAGCACACAAGGACAGGCTGCGTCATCGAGAAAGAGAGAGAGAAAAAGAAAAAAAACGAGCATACACACCTCAATCTGCATATCTCATACTTATGCAAATAGATCAAAGTATTGAGTCCTGGACCATTTATGTTTAAATTAATTGGGCATTATGAAGCCCAAAATAGCAACATATTTTTGCATATGGTTAATAAAAAATAAAAATAAAAAGAGAAAAAATCTAGATTAAACTTCATATGCCTTTAATTGTCATTTATCAAATTTAAATATTCAAATAATTGGTAATTGATTATAATCAATTGTTTATAGGGGTCAATCCTTTACCATTTAAACAACCTTTTACATTTCGTATAGAAAAGGAAAAAGAAAACTCAACTCTTAATGTTACAACGTTTTACGTCAATTGCAACCCTCGTTACGGCAGATGGTAGTAAAGCAGGCATCATTTTATCAAAGTCAAAAGTTGAATAAGAAAATTATAGAAAAAAATACTAAAATTATAGAAAAATACTAAATAGCTAAACACAGAGTTCATCGGCAGACAACATTATTGTGCTAACGCTATCACCAGCCACTGGCCACCAACATTAGGCTGTTATATCAGAGTCCATGGAGGAGTTAATGGAGGAGAGCCCACCAAAAAATGTCTCAACTTCATCAGGAGTGCGAAAGAACTGTGTCTTGCCAGCGTGGACAACTCTCAGTGTGCAGGGAAAGATCAATGCGTATTTGATGTCACGGTCGCGTAGCTTCTTCTTAGCCGCATCATACTCCTGGCGTCTCTTGACAAGACCAGCGCTGAAGTCTGGGTAGATATGAATCCGAGCTCCGTTGTACTCAAGGGGCACATTTTTCTCCCGGGAGAGCTTCTTTATCCTCAGCTTATCCTGGAAATAGTGGAACTTCACCAGGATCGGCCTCGGACCCTTGGCTCTGGAGTTATCCTTGCGACCGGTACGGTGACAGCACTCAATCACAAGAGGAGTGGGGAAATTCGCTTCACCGAGGAGCTGCGGTACCAGACGGCCCATGAATACGGTGATATCCTTGGACTCGACCCTCTCGGGGATACCAACGAAACGTAAGTTGGAACGTCTGCTTCTGTTCTCAGCGTCATCTGCCCAAATTTTCAGATCAGCGTTTCTTTTTCAAGTGATTTTACACGTCCAACCAGGTCTATTATATTATCCTCATTGGAGCTAACTCTTTGCTCAAGCTCCGTTAGTTGCTCTCCAAGCGTTTGAAGTGAGCCTTCAATGTTAATCACACTTGCTCCAATTGGATCAATTTTATTGTCCATATGTAATATCATGTTGAGCTGCATTTGCTGCATGTTATCCAAGACACTTTGGAGGGCAATTGGCTCGCCCATTGTAAGGCCAGTAGTCTTTTCCACTCAATGAAAAAGTAGAAGGTAGAAGGTAAGAGGTAGAAGGTAATCCAGTAATTAGTTATTTTTAATGCTAAAGTTGTTTTACCTTACTTTTTAGATTCACCAAAAGTTTTTAATTGACACCAGGAAAGTTAGAGTAGAAAAAGTATCTCAGAACACCATCAGTAGACAAATAGTTGAGCCAGCAGACTAGAGCTTGTTACAAACACTCACACAGCAACAGCAGCCATCTTGAATGGTCACCCATTCCTTCTCTCCAGAGATGCTGCCTGTTCCACTGAGGTATTCCAGCTTTTTTGTTTCTATCTTGATTTTGATTTCAGCATCTGCAGTTCCTTCCTACTCAAAACATTGTCTGTCCATTTCCCTCCACCTTACCCTCTGAATTACTCCTGCACGTTTTTTGCCCAAGATTCCAGCATTTGCTGTCTCTTTAACTCACTTCCACTATCATCATTCTTAGTGACAGGTATCTCTAGTCACGAAAGAGCTCTCTCCTAATTCCTGTTTTAAGGTCTTAGAGTGCGGCATAAGAGGCAGGAAGCCATGTTGCAGCTTCATAAAACAGCTGTATTTGGAGTATTGTGTACAGTTTTGATTGCCCCATCACTTGAAGGATGTGGAGACTTTGTGGTTAACTAGGATTTAAAAGTAAATTATCACAGTCTCAGAACAAAGTTGCAGGCTATCCACAGATTCAGACATGGGCTGAGATTTGGCAAGTCGTATTCCTAACAAACAAGTGAGGCAATGGCCATCTCCAATATGGGACACTCTGACCAACATCATTATCAGCAATCAGTCTCTGCTGTCAATATCTGTGAATAACCTTTGATCAGAAGCCTAACAGGGACCGTCCTTCCCTCGCCCTGGTCATCCTACTAGTTTCACTGTCATCCTGCGTGGTTTCTCTCTTTGTATCTACTCATTATTACCTTGCCCACAGCCAACAAGGAACCATTGTGGGCTCTAACTTTCCTTGATCATCATCGTTGGCTTTGTTCTGTCTTTTTGCATATCTTTAATTAATTTGGTCTTTGCACTTTTTCATACCCCTGGCTTCTTTCTCCCCTGACTCTCAGTCTGAAGAAGGGTCTCTACCTGAAACGTCACCTATTCCTTTTTTCCAGAGATGCTGCCTGAACAATTGAGTTATTCCAGCATTTTATGTTTATCTTTGGTGTAAACCAGCATCTGCAGTTCTTTCCTACACATAAGTAATTTACGTATTATGCAGACAAGCAGAAAATAAAGTGGATATTTCACCGTGGATGATCATCGCTTGATTCCTGAAGCCTTTACATCGCTACCAGGTATAAATCAAGCTTTATTTGGAAACCTTACCATTTGTCTCAGTGAGTGTAGATACAACTCAATAAACTGGATACCATGCAGCACTAGGTACTTTCTTGACTGCCATCTTTTCTATCACCATATACTTATCCTTCCACGGCATCTTCCAAACCCGAGATTTCACTGAGACTAAAGTCAAGGGCTAAAGGTACAAGCAACACCGTTCACTTCAAGCTCCTCGCCAAATCACATAACAATGTGTCATGAAAATATATTACTCGTCCTTCATTGTCAATGGATCTATTTCTCCTTACACAATGACACTTTCACCACAAGGATTGCAGTTGTACAACTTGCCATACTGTTATGTATAGGAAGGAACTGCTGAAGCTGGTTTAAAGCAAAGATAGACCCAATGATAGATAAAAGCTGGAGTAGCTCAGTGGGTCAGACAGCATCCCAGGAGTGAAGGAATAGATATCATTTTGGGTCGAGACCTTTCTTCAGACTGAGATTCAGGGGAAAGCTACTACTACTTTGCAAGGGCAGTTGAGGAGAATAGAAAGGATGAATGCTCAGAGTCTTTTACCCAGGGTCGGGGAATCAAGAACATGAGAACATAGCTTTATGGTCAGAGAGGCAAAATTTAATACGAACTCGAGGGGAACATTTTCACTCAGAGTTTGGTGAGTATATAACGAGGTTCCAGAGGAAGTAGTTGATCCAGATACAATAACAGCATTTAAAAGGCATTTGGATAGGAACAGAGATAGGAAAGAGTTAATGGGATATGGGCTAAACATGAGTAAATGGGATTGGCTTGAATGGGGCCACTTGGTGCAGGGGGAAAAATTGGATAATTTAATCCAAGCCAGCAAGATGCTTAAGCAGTCCTTTATGCATCATTAGATTTTTCAGATTTTATTGAAATCTAAAATTATGGGAATCAAAGAAAAAAGTGACCAATATTCAGATCAGCCATGCTTCTTTTCTACAGGAGAGTTGCTATGTGTCTACATCTTATCCTATTTATTATGTTCCTTTACACTTATGTGGGTGCCAATTGGAAAGTCAATGTTTATTGTCTATTCTTGATAGCACTCAAGAGGTGGATACAAGGTCACTTTCCTACATAGTAATGCCCCTGTCCCACTTAGGAAACCTGAACAGAAATCTCTGGAGACTTTGCGCCCCACCCAAGGTTTCCGTGCGGTTCCCGGAGGTTTTTGTCAGTCTCCCTAATGGTCGAAAGTGGTTTCCGCTTCTTCTATGTTCCGGCAATAATTTCAGTAAATTGAAAAAACCTCCGGGAACCTGACAAAAACCTCCAGGAACCTCCGGGAAAAGCACGGAAACCTTGGGTGGGGCGCAAAGTCTCCAGAGGTTTCCGTTCAGGTTTCCTAAGTGGGACAAGGGCATTAGTCTCTCTGTTGAATATACTTTTGTGGTCTTGTTGAAGGTCTCCCTCACAGTAGTTTGCTTGTTGAAATTTCAACACTCATAATTGCATTATACTATGATTTATGAATTTCTCTGAAAGTGGTATTTATGACATTCAGTGTGAATAGACTGGCAAATTGAAGCCATTTTTTAATTTATTAACACAGTAGATTAAGATTGATCTTTATCCCATTTGTTTTCTATTGTCATTGTTTCTTTAGAAACATCACAAATCTTTCTTAATGTCCACTGTGTTTAATTTCTGAGAGTTCAATGAATTTGAAATATATCTGTTGACATAAAAGCATAACTAAAACTGTAAATGTTGTCCAAATATTCAATCACTAATTTATTGATTTATTTTATTAATTTCTTACATTTATTGGAATATTATGATCACATGGCAATGATTGCATGTTGTTTGTTTTACAGCTCATAAGTTTAGGTGATTATTAATTTCTGAGTGCATGAGTATTTAGTAAATGTTATAATTCTATAAATCCCTAAAATTTGAGACTGTACCCTTAGACTATATCATAATTAATTGTGTATTCAATCTTAGCATAGCCTTGTAAAATGTTTGGGTACTTAGTCATCCAGATATTTCCAATAAGTCATCACTGGAATGTTCTATCTCATAAGCCTTAGGATAAGACAGCAAATATTTTTATTCTACTGAGACTGCGATATATATTACTGCACTGCACATTCTCTTATACTAAAAGGACAACTTTAGTTTAAGGAGATTTTGCATATTGGTTCTCTGCTAAACTTGTGGGTTCCATTATTAAGAGTTCAAAAGTTTTCTGCAACCTTGTCACATCCGCTGATATTCACAAGGCCCAATGCCGTCCTAGTGGTAAGCAGTGCTATCAAACCGGTAGACTGCAGCTGAAAATTCAGAGTCATATTTAATGAGGTTTCTTAGTGATAAATTCATTATTCTGAAGGGTAGGCCCTTAAACATCCAATGAAACCCACATTGCACAATATGGCAAAATGCACACAATGTGCCTGAAATATACATTCTTTGAAATGCATGCACATTGCATACACACGTCACTCAATGGTGATAGTAATGGTGCTAGTGAGACTGGTTAGTTTTGAAAAAAAAATTGTGACATGGTTAAATCATTTCTGGAATTTTTATTTTTTAAATTTGTTTTAGGCAAGAACCAAACCTATAGTCTCATTTACAGGACGTTTATAAAGCAAGTTTGGCTGATTATTGATACATCTTCCCCAGCTGTGACGTGGATTTTGTCATGCCTTTACTCAATGTTTTCTGTGATCCCTTTATTTAGAAAAAGTATCAAATTCTATTTAGAACAAGGAGAACAATTGCAGAATGTAAGATGTTATTGTTGAATTTTGGTGAAGCATTTAGAACTATGTTTCGAACTCCTTTGATATTTCTTTGTCTCTAATAGTACAATGTCAAGATCCCACATTTGACTTTCGTACATAGCACATGTATGTTACACATTGTGCAGGATATGAGTCTTTTCTGGTTAACATGGGGTTTATTTTATATTTCATATGTGAAATGTGGACTTTGGAAATGAGAGCAAGACGTTTTGTCAACGTCAAACGTCAACCAAACTTTATTGTCATTTAGAAATACATCGATATATGCAATTCCAAACGAAATTCCGTTGCATTTGGCTCCCCGTGCCACATGATAATAAACAAAAGGATAAAATGGATAAAAGGATAAAATGGATAAAAGAATAAAATAGACAATGGTGGCAGCCCATTACATGGCATTCAGGAGTCTGATGGCTCGTGGGAAGAAGCTGTTGCAGAACCTTGATGTTCTGCTCCTTATGCTACGATATCTTTTGCCCGAGGGCAGCAGAGTGAACAGTCCGTGATGGAGATGTGTGGGGTCCTTTATAATACTGCTGGCCTTAGACACGCAACGTTTGGTCGCAATATCCCCGATTGAGGGGAGAGAAGTCCCGATTATTTTTTCCGCTGTCCTCACCACTCTCTGCACGGACTTCCAGTCGGAGGCTTTACAGTCCCCAAACCAGACAGAGATACAGCTGGTCAAAATGCTCTCTATGGTGCCCCTGTAGAAAGTGGTGAGGACGGGATGGGGGAGGTGAGCTCTTCTCATCCGGCGCAGAAAGTGCAACCGCTGCTGCGCTCTCTTAACTGTTGATGAGATGTTATTTGACCAGGTCAGACTGTTAGTGATCTGCACCCCCAGGAACTTAGTGCTACTGACCATCTCCACGTCGCTGTCATTGATGTGAGGTGGTGTGGGACTGTGCCGGTTATTCCTGAAGTCGACGATGACCTCCTTTATTTTTTCGACATTCAGGATCAGGTGTTCGTATTACACCAGTCCACCAGTTGTTTCACCTCCTCCCTGTAAGCCAGCTCATTGTCGTCCCGGATGAGGCCCACCACTGTTGTGTCATCTGCGTACTTCATGATGTGGTTTGTACCAAACCTGGCACAACAGTCGTGGGTCATCAGGGTAAACAGCAGTGGACTTAGGACACAGCCCTGAGGGGAGCCGGTGCTCAGAGAGATGATGTTAGAGGTGTTGTTTCCAACCCTCACTGACTGGGGTCTGTCAGTGAGGAAGTCCAGTAGCCAGTTACACATGGGGGTGTTGAGGCCCAATGGAACCAGTTTGCTTATCAGGTGCTGAGGGATGATTGTGTTGAATGCTGAACTAAAATCCACGAACAGCATTTGCACATAAGTGTTCTTCTTCTCTAGATGTTCCAGGCTCAGCTGGAGTACGGAGGATATAGCGTCCTCTGTGGAGCGGTTTGGCCTGTAAGCAAACTGGTATGGGTCAAGTGTGGAGGCGAGTCTGGAGGTAATATGGTCCCTGACCAGCCTCTCTCGCACTTCATTATTATGGGAGTGAGTGCTACAGGGCGGTAATCGTTGAAACATTGAGATGATATCGGTGTCTGGACGCATTTAATTATTTAACTCTTCAATGATCCCAATATTATTTTAATAGTCGGCATATGCATTCTTCTCTTTAAAATATTTTGGTGGGCATTCGTAATGTTTTGCTGATCTGATGCAAGGGGTAAAAAAATCAAGAATATCTGGAAAAAGCCTTGCTGCTATCATACAACTGATTATAAATCCTGAAAAGGCAGTTTAACTTCCCACCTCTCCAATCTTGCAATGTCATAGAAGCATAGAAAAAAAGGTGCAGGAGTAGGCCGTTCGGCCCTTCGAGCCAGCACTGCCAATCAATATGATCATGACTAGTCATCCAAAATAAGTACCCCGTTCCTGCTTTCACCCCATATCCCTTCTGTTAGCCTTAAGAGCAATATCTAACTCAAATAAATACAGATATCAAATACATACAGGTATGTTTTCAAGGTAGGGGTACTGATTGTGGATGATCAGCCATGATCATATTGAATGGCCTACTCCTGTACCTATTGTCTATTGTCTATTGTCTATCAACTCATGACAAACCATGTAGAAGTCAAAATAATTTTGAGAAACTGATCGTAGGAATTTCTTTTCTTGCAGTTTCTGTTTCATTACTCCACCCATCTGGTTGTGTTCCTTCATTTTCTCCAATCCGGATTTAGTCAGTTATGACAGCTCACATCGGGAATTAATGAGATGCTGTTATTGACATTTGGGAGCGCCGTGATCACATGTTGACGCCCCATGGAATCCACATACAGCCGGAGAACTGAAGGTACGCTTGGGATAGAACAACTTTTCCCTAAGTCAAGCAATCTCAATGAACTGCTTACCAAACAGCTTGAGGAACAATCCCCAGGCTTCTGAGTACCTTTGACGAGAAAACAAAAGTGTATAAGTGCCAACTGCACCTTCAATGAAAAAACTGGAACTGAAGCAAGCCAAGCATAAAATAACCTCAATCTAGCCATCTCTCTGTGGATATAAACCCCCAACTAGCAATAACACAGTGTTGTGGCACTTTAGAGGCCTGTCTTTTTGTCTGCGTACCACAGAACACCTAATCAGTAGTTCAGGTCATGAATAAAATGTAAGTAGAAAAAATTGCATTTTCAATTGAAGTTGAAGAGGAGGTTCCTGTTCTAATGGTTTATGCCAATTTCTATCTATTCTACAATTTATTCGGACACAAATAAAAAAACATATTCTTACTTTCCAGTGGACAATCACATTTAATTAAGACATCTGCAACACTTGCAAAATAGACAACTTTTTAGTCATTTATAAACCATGAGGTGGAACAAATGGGTCCAACACAAAAAATAATCATGTGCATGCACACTAATATAAAAATGACACCAATACAGCAACAAGTTCTGTTTGCATTAGAATTAAGAATTAATGATCTGGGCTTCTGTATGATTCAATGTGCTGGTTCAGATCAAATCAGAAATTTCGAAGAGGTGACACACTGTATATTATAATATTCCTTTGTTACAATTTTGAGCACTGACAAACTAGAAATATGCTTTAAAGTAAAAGGTGATAACATGTGATATTAAAAGCTATAATAAAACAGCCTTTTTGCTGGAATGAGACAAGATCAGTTTGAAAAATATTGACAGCACCCATATATATCTCAGGGGATATAGCTGTACATTTATAAAAAGATCATGAATTATTAATCTCCATATATCCTTGTTGTCTGCGAATCGCAAAGATAACTCCTCACGAGCAAACAGCTTCCGAAGAGAACCACAAAGCACATCTTTTAAAAGATGGAACGATGCAATAAAACTTATGCAATTAATTTTTAAAATGCTACATGATCGAAATCAGAATCTCCTTTTGGAGCCTAAACTAATGCCTGTGAATTATGATGAAGAGTGGGCTGGTGAGTGGAAAGGCTACAGCCCAGAACTCTTGCAGATCTCAGAAAATACAACTCTCTTGAGAATTCTTCTCAGGCAATCCCCTAGGATCGAGAATGACTTGATTCCAGTCCGATTCTGTGGCTTCTGAGGTGGCTAAAGTGAGCACGTGGGAGCATGTTTGGGCAGGGTGCTCTTCACTGAATGGGTGGTTAGTTTGAGTGGTGGCCCACTCCTTCAGTCACGAACCCCTTGGTGGCACAGTGGCATAAAGGTAGAGTTGCTGCCTTACAGTGCCAGGGACATGGGTTCAATCCTGAATACATGTGCTTGTCTGTACAGAGTTTTTACGGTCTCCCGTGACCTGCATGTGTATTCCCCGGGATCTCCAGTTTCCTCCACACTCCAAAGAAGTACAGGTTTGAATGTTAATTGGCTTGGTATAATTGTAATTTGTCCCTAGTGTGCGGAGATCGCTGGTCGGTGCGGACTCGGTGAGCCGAAGGCCCTGTTTCCGCTCTGTGTCTAAATTAAACTAAACGAAGACTGGACTTTGTGTGCTCCCAACCAAATAAATCAAGGTCACTCAGGCCACCCCAAAATCTAATCAATCATGAGCCAAGGATTCCCAAAAGCCATTGACAAAATTAGATTCTCTTTTCAAGGAGCCATTTTTTCAAGGAACTCTGTGCACTTCCCATTAAGTATATGTGTTATCTTCTTGCAAAAGGGAATTGAAATGCTAGATCATTGAAAGTATTTACTAAATGTTTGAATGATCAGGGAATTGATGGCTCTGCAGAAAGAAAAGCTGAAGCCTGGGACAGATAGAAACAGAAACATGATGGTGCAGGAGTATTGCATGGCGGGACAGGTAACCTACTGCTACTTCGACATTCTTCTGATCAAATGTTCTTGGGATGGACAAAAGGTAATTGCTCTCGGGAGTTACTCGTCAGCTCCTGGGAGGATATCATGTATGTATGCATGGTAGGGTGCTAGCATAACTCCACCGTTAACACAAAGACACAAAGTGCTGGTCTAACTCAGTGGGTCAGGCAACATCTCTGGAGAACATGGATAGGTAACGTTTCAGATCGGGACCCTTCTTTAAACTCTGAGAAACGGTTCCGACCCGAAACGTCGCCTATCAAATTCCTCCAAAGATGCAGCATGACCCGTAAGTTACTCCAGCACTTTAGTATTTTGTAAACCGGCCTTTACTGTTCCTTGTTTCTCCATGGTTACCACATAAGGGACAGAAGTTTAGGGATAACGTGAGGGGGAACTTCTTTACTCAGAGGGTGGTGGCTGTGTGGAATGAGCTTCCAGCAGAAGTGGTGGAGGCAGGATCGATTTTAACATTTAAAAGTAAAGTGGATAGGTATATGGACGTGGAGGGAATGGAGGGGTATGGTCTGAGTGCAGGTAGATGGGACTAGGGGAAAACAAATGGTCGGCACGGATTGGAAGGGCCGAGAGGGCCTGTTTCCGTGCTGTAATTGTTATATGGTTGAAGATCGGGATGCCAAGGCCTGGGAGACACCTTGGCACATCCTCCTCTTCACAGATGTAGATGCTATGATAGAGTTTAGAACATTTGCATCAATGGTACATGATCCAGAGGCCTCCTTGTTGGCCAAGCTCTCTCCAGTTTCAGCTGGCAGAGGGACTGAACTGGATAGTTTGTTTCTAAATGGAGGAAAGCACATGTCAAAGACACAGCTTCAAGAATTCTTTGAAGTGCCCCTTACAGCGGGCACTGGTTGCTTTTATCACTTTATTTCCATTATTGGCTCTCTGTTTAAGTTTGAGTTTTACTATTGTCACCTGTAAGCTTTGTTTTTACGTGCTATCCAATCAGATCAAATAGTACTAGACAGAAATACATTCAAGTCAAACTCAAGTACAATAGGTAAAGCAATAATCCTAGAATACTGAAGATAGACACAAAATGCTGGTATAACTCAGTGGGACAGGCAGCATCTCTGGGAAGAAAGAATGGCTGACATTTCAGGTGGAGATCCTCCTACGCAACCAAAGAATACTGGGTCTGCACAGGGGTAGCTACTGAGATGCCAGAAAATATTAAGTTTGTTGGCAAACTTCACCCCATGAGAACAGTAATCGTTTTCTTGTTTGTTCTTTCATGGGATGGCATGCCTTGTGCTGCCACTCTCCTGCTCGTACTGTCTTACTCACCAATATCTGTAATAGTTCATTGACCACTGCTACAATATAAAAAGGGACAACAATAAAGTAATCATTTTCTTCGCCCCAAGAGAATTAAGAATAAAATACTTTGATTTTAAATATTTCAATGTGTTATGGATCGAATTACAAATTCCGGCTATGTTATAGTCCTTCAGTAAATGATTTTAATTCCTTTTTTTTTAAAGTCAGAAAAGTTATTATAAAAGTCAACAGAATATACTTTCATCAACACCACAGCAAGTGACATTTTCTATTTATTCTATGGATTTGCCTTTGAATGTTTTTTTTGGATCATGTCAAGCGCCATTAAGTGATAATTAACCACAGTTAGTTAACAATTTTTTTAAATTTTCACTGCAGTTAATTATCACGTACCAGAACTGTGGAATTATAACTAACACCCACAGCATAAAATAGTATTTGTTTATGTCAGATCATATTAGACATATTTTGTACAACTAAATATCGTACTTCAAAATAAAATAGAACTTTTAATAAATATATAATACCACTGTCTAAACCATGATTCATGTGCTTTCAACTTTATTGCTTAAATAAATACAAAGTAGCAATTTAGTTATTTTCGAATTGCGAAGAGAAAGGAAGAAGCCTTTCAGAATACTTTTACGCCAATTACATATCTATACGTTGGCCAATTATTGAAAGACGTTTGTCTGCATTGCAACATTTAGAATTCAATAGATTTTAGGTTTAATGGTGTTTCTGACTATTTTAGCAAAGAATCATGCAAGAAAAGTATATTTGATAAAGTAAAATTAGAAGTGTAATTAAAGTGGGTGTGAAGAAGAGCAAGGGAACTTCTCCATCTCCACTTTCTTACAAAAAATATGTTTCGATTAATTCTCCCACCCATTGTAAACACAATATCAGTGCTGCTATCTAAGTGAAAAAGTGTTAAATGGAATTCTTTCTCAATTTTTATAAAGTTCAGTGACATAAAGTAATTGAAACTCCTATCTGCTTTCTGCACCAGATAAAAATCTGGATCAGTCCTCTGTTTTAATCTTGCAAAGACTGCATCTGTCAGGGAGCCAAACCTGCTCAGCCCAGTTGTACTGATTAAGCCCCACAGATTATTTGTCAAACAAATCCTAGAACCCAATATTTGTTTTTTTGTATTTAATTGGCATGCAAATGGGTGCAAATGGGGGAACAAGACAGCCTATGTGTCCGATACAGTTGTCACTTCAAATTCTAGTTACATTCATTATCATGCTTGCAGCTGCTTTTTTACACACCTAACAGCTGCCAATATTACCTCAACCCCAGGAAGTCGACAAACCTGCACAAACTTCCTTTCGTTCTTATCTGTTCTATGCACACTAATTCCATGCATCTGAGGCCTCCGCTCGCCAGAATTATGCCTGCTTCCTAACACCTCCGTCTCCAGAGCTTTGCATTTGAAATTGAACAGACACCGAGCCAATTTATCATAGGCTGACATGTGTCATGTTCAAGGCATAACCAGAGGGACCTACTGTACGAGGTGTATTTATCCTTTTGTTGTTAGTATGGTCCCAGACAATGCAAGCAGTTATTATGGTAGAAAAACAGTAATAACTAAAAAAAAAACTCGGTCCTTGCTATTAAATTTTATACAGAATACCGGCAAGGTGGCAAAAAACCACATTACGAAAGGTCAAACTCTGCTTGACAAAGCATCACCAATCTGTCAAGAAAATAACACAATAAAAGTTTGGCACAGTGGCATGTACACAACCACACAGCAAAGGAAAAGAGCAGGGTCCTGTCTTGCTGGAATTATCCATTGCAGGAAGTAACATTACTGTGAATTTAAGCCAAAAACATAACAGCAGGAAGAAAAGAACAATGGATTTGTTGTGGTGATGATACAATTTTTTTTTTTCAATGCTGTAATGAGAAAAATATTACCCTATTCCTACAAGATCTTCGAACAAATGCAGAGTTAGACTGTGGCACCAGAAAGCGCATTTTCGGGAAGGTACCTCTTTTGACAGAAGTGATTTATTGGGCATTATTTCCAATCACAAAATCTTCAACAATTAAAAAAGTTGCTGCAGCTACAGAAAGAGTAAAATGCTAAGCAGACATCGAAGCTTGCTTTGTAAATTCTAAAATATGACTTCATTTACTAAAAACAACAGCCACGTAAAATGAGAACCAGGTGAATGTTTTCTAATCTTGAAATAAAACATGTACATAAATCAACTGTAGGACAGTTGATAAAAAAGTCTAAGTGTTCCAAAACAATGCTAATTAATGCTGGATGTTAATGCTTTGGGGAAAAGCAATTCAAACAGAATGCATCAAAAATTGAGTAACGTTCAAAGTTAGTTGTGGCTAACTGAAATATGATAAGCGTAGCCGAATACTGTCCATTTTTACAGTATGAAAGGACATGAAATCATCTCAAGCATAAACTAAAAAAAAATCAAGTTTGATAATTCAAGCCAGAAATATAATAGTGGAATAATTATTTATTGGTAACAGGTAATTGAAATCTGGTACATCCAGGTTCATGAACAGCTTCTTCCCCACAGCCATCAAACAAACCCTGAACTATACCAATCTATTGCACTTTATCTGTTTATTTATATGTGTGTATATATATATGATCTATGTTATATAGACACACTGTTCTCATAAGTACAGAACAGAACATATACTGTTCTGTACTTATGCTTACTACATTCTGTTGTGCTGAAGCAAGCAAGGATTTCATTGTCCTATCTGGGACACATGACAATAAACTCTCTTGACTTGAGCTGCGCAATTACTTTAAATCCTACTAAAGATAATTCTTTCTAACTGCTTGTAGAAATGCACAGTATCATACCACAAGCCAATTCCACCAAACCGGACAGAGTAACATACAACATTTTGCAACAAAGAGACTTCCACATATGTTTGGGCTCATCGTGGTCTGGTTTTTAATGCTTTGGAGTATTAATACTGTATTATAGTGCTCTACTAATACAGAATGAGTTAGATATGCCTCACAAACCCGAACTTAAAATTAATTCATGGACAAAACAGAATCCTCCAGACCTAAGAGGTGTCCAGTGGGACATGCCAGTGAGTAGCCCTGAAGCAATGCACCACTAGAACCAAACCTCTTCAGTCCCTTGATAGCCCTTTATAGGAGGCAGGACTGAGAGCAGACCCACCCCACTTCTCCAAGCTGGAAGGTATATTAGTTTAAACAGTTTTTAAACAACTCTCATATTCAGAGACTTCTAAAAATAATTATAATAATTATAAAAATAATACATCTAGTTTTAAAAGAGTTATTTAAAGTATAAAACAGATTAATAAATGCTAAGATTTACAAGTTAATAACTAAAAACATTAAAGTTAAGTAAAATAAGTAATAGTAAAGGCCGTTATTGCAAATAACTTGCCTTACATACCTATTCCCATTTAGTCTGGAGTGCCCTTCCAAATCCAAGGAATTCCCATCTATGTCAGGTGGCAGAGGATGAGAGAAGCAGATTTCCTTGTGAAATTTATAAGGAACCCCAGCATGATCGAGCTGAGCTATTGGATTCCACCTAAAGTTGAGCAATGGAGTGACCAGCAAGAACTCACATGTGTTCTAAAGGCCACATAGGACTTGGACCTGGATTTGACCACTTGACCAGATGGCCTTGTTCCAAGCTCTTCTAGGGATCGGTCTGTTCCAATCACCCAGATTCCAGCATGACACTATGAGTGATACAGGTATACCATTAGAGATGTGGATATTTACTAGTAACTGGGAAATGAAGGGATCAGACCCTGATGAAAAAACAATGAACAATATCAATTAAATCAGTGCACAAGCAGACTGGGATCATGGAGTCATTGCTTCAGGAGTCCCAGAAGTTTATGAAATATGCATACATTAATATCACTATGTCTCCAAAACAGATATACGAGCTGCAGTAGGGGTGAAAAAAAACGACCAAGTTCAAAACTCGATAAATGTTTATTCACTTACAGATCCTATCCAGCTCAATTTGACAGGTCCAAACTCCAACTCTGTGATAAACAAAACCTTGTGGACAGGGTTCTGTTCAATAACACGGAAAGAACACTGCCACAAACCCCAAACTACCCATTAGCAATGTTCAGAAACACAGACTTTCAAAAATATTCACACTGCGGCTGAATACATTCTAATCATCATTATTTAGCTTCAGATCCAAATTCCATCTGAAGGAAACATTGCTTCAGAATAACAGATCCCAAAAAGAGATGCTGCCTGATCCACTGAGATACTCCAGCATTTTGTGTCGATCTTTAGATCCAAAACTAAGTTTGATTTCTTTCTGGTGCTACTGTTCATGCCAGTCTCTACAGCTGTACTGATTTTATTAATCTGAAGTATACAGATCTCTGGATGCACATATCCCATCCCCGAGTGCCATTTTTCTCTTTTACCCTCTTTCCATTTCTCCCGCCCCATTTCACCCATATCCCTCCCTTTGGCTTTACATTTCAGCCTTTCTCTTCCTTCCTTATCTGACACCCGTTTGTCTTCTTTTCAACTCTAGCTTTTGTTACTCCACCAATCTGCCAATTACCCACTGGTCACCTTACATGGATAGCACAGGTTTGGAGGGATATGGACCAAACATTGTATCACTATGACTCTATGACCTTATCCATCGATCACTTGCCAGTCTTTGCCCTACCCCCACCCCTCATTTTCACTTTTATCACCCCTACTCCATCAGTCTAAAGAAGGGTCCTGACCCAAAACGTCATCTATCCATTTCCTCCACGGATGCTGCCTGAGTTCCTTCAACAGGTTTGTTTTTGCTACTGCTAGAACAGAACTGCCAGCAAGGTCCTCTTCAGAGATGATCACATTCCTGACATCCACACCCGGGCATTGTAGCTCAGATGTAGTGGGAGTAGTAGGGAGAACTGAGGGTTCATGTTTGGCTTTTACACTTAATGCCTCGGGGAATGGCATAGGCCTCCAGCACTTTGTTTAATTTATACACATTTTTTAACTGTGCTATAAATAGATGCATTATTATTTATGTATTTTTTAAATCGATTTAAATGCATTTTTTTCGTTTCTGATTTTTCAGAGAGATATTAAAAGACTGTTGGAATAGAATTAAATATTTTTAATTGAGCTGTTAAAAGTCTCCCAGGGTATTCTTGGATTGAGGATGCATCCCTTGATCCTCTCACAGACCACCCTGCCTATTGGGGCTGCCACAACAGAGAAGACCAGAGTGTAGTTGGCGCTCTGAAGCCACACAGGATCGGCTCGAGCATAGTCAGACTCATTATTTCAACATTCTTGGCTTCAGCTGAGACATGGTCATGGATTTATGGAGAGATATAGCACATGAAGAGGCCCTTCAGCCCGTCAGCCCATCCCGTCAGCGCTAACCTTCGCCCACCCAACTGCACTAATTCTTCATTAACAACATTTTATTCTTTCCCCAGATTCTATGGCAAATCCTATAGTCTGGGAGCAAGTCACGGTGGCCATTTACCTTATCAACCCACACATTTTTGGGAGGTGGAAATGAACCAGTGCACCCATCAGAAACCACCACGGTGTTAGAGTGACAAAATATGCAAACTCCACACAGAAGGCAGCTGAGATGAGAATTGAACTAGAGTCCCCAAAACGATGAAGCAATGCTGCGCCACAATGCAACTGACTTGACACTATTTCAATACAAAACATTGAATACAGTAAAGCTAAGGATCACCTGACTGAGCTTATTCCAATCTCCACCTCAGCAGCAGCAACTCTATCCTGGACGCTGACGTAAAGACAGGGACTCGGCAAGGCATCACAAATACTTGAGACACATTGAAAGCAGCCTAGTCAGTTCATTAGCGCAAATCTAACTCCCCACACCTTTAGAATTGCGAGTACACACATAACAGAAAACATACAGAACACATGCCAAGCAAGAATGTGTGCTCTTTTTTTTCTTTATTTACTTTTACACATGAGGTTGACTAACACATGTGAAACTCCCAAATAAAATTACTACCATAATTTAACAGCTTTGCTAAAGTAATGTATTACATCTCTCTACAATGTACCCGCTCACTGATAATTACTTTGGGTTCATCAGAAGTGTTTGACTTTTGATATCATAAAAATAACAACGACAATATGAGGGTGGCATGGTGGCACAGCGGTAGAGTTGCTGCTTTACAGCAAAAGCAGTGCCGGAGACTCTGGTTCCATCCGGACTACGGGTGCTGCCTGTACGGATTCTGTATGTTCTCTCCATGACCTGCGTGGGTTTTCTCTGAGATCATTCGATTTCCTCTCACACTCCAAAGACATACAGGTTTGGAGGTTAATTGGCTTGGTAAATGTAAACATTGTCCCAGTGGGTGTAGGATAGTGTTAATATGCGGGGATCGCTGGTCAGCACGGTCCCAGGTGGGCGGAAGGGCCTGTTTCCACGCTGTATCTCTAAACTGAACAAACAATAAAAAATACCCTTAAAAAGGGAAAACTATCCTGAAGTATTTTTCAAAAGGTTAAAGAAGGAAATATTATGGAAAATTACTAAAATATTGATTGGTGTTAAGACAAAAGATACAGGGGGAGGTTAAGGGAGGGAATTCCATTGTTGAATGCCATACTAAGAATAATGATGGGGATGCTAATGAGATTGGGACTAGAGTCAAACTGGGGATATGATTGACTCTGAACTGCCCCTTTAGTTCAACAGCAATTATCAATGGTGCTATCCACAATGGGCCAACAAATACATTATCAGGATGAGGCGATCATAGAGACAGGAAAGGACACAAAAGTGGAAGGAATTGAAAATGGTGATGAGAATTGTAAAATGGAGGCATTGATTGGACCAAAGTAAAGCACATGAATGATGAGTGAACAGGCCTGGGTGCAAGTTAGAACACTTATGATAAGGTCAGAAGGAATAGTAGAATTAGGCCATTTGGCCCATCAAGTCTACTCCTGTCATTCAATCATGCTGATCTATCACTCCCTCCTAACTGCATTTGCCTACCTTCTCCCCATAACCTATGACACCCGTCATAGAATCTATCTATCTCTGCTTTAAAAATATCCACTGACCTGGCCTCTATAATCTTCTGTGGCAAATAATTCTACAGATTCACTGCCCTCAGACTAAATACATTTCTCCTCATCTCTTTCCTAAAATAACGTCCTTTAATTCTAAGGCTATGACTACTACTAGTCCTAGACTCTCCCAATAGTGGAAACATCCTCTCCACATCCACTCTATCTAAGCCTTTCACTATTCTGTATGTTTCAATGTGGTCCTCCCTCATTCTTCTAAACTCCAGCGAGTACAGACCCAGTGCCAACAAACGCTCATCATTGGTTAACCTACTCATTCCTGGGATCATTCTTGTAAACCTCCTCTGGACCCTCTCCAGAGCCAGCACATGCTCCCTCAGATATGGGGCTCAAAGTTGCTCACAATACTGCAACTGCGGCCTTACCAGCACCTTATAGAGCCTCAGTATTACACCACTGTTTTTGTATACATGCTCGCATTGAGTTTGCTTTCTTTACTATCGATTCGGCCCTATAGCACAAGCGTCCACGTAACGGGGCTGGAAACTGGCAGTATCCGGAGCTAATTCTACTACCATCATCATCTATTGCGACATGATAGCTTCCACTGATTGTTGCCGGAAGCTTGTCTCCTATTCAGGACGAGCGATGACAGCAAGGTCAACATTTGTAATAAGATGGACACGAAAAGAAGAAGACTATCAATTCAACTTCCAGATTAACTGTGCACAAAATCCCCTGATTCTACAACATAAATGCGTTGACAGTGTGAAATAACGGAGACAGACTAGCCTTGTGTTCGAATTATCACCGTCAACATTAACAAAGGCATGGCTGGGAGTCTCAGCAATACTTTGGTTGAGACAGGGTCACAGTCAGGAAATGTTATAATGTAGAAAATAAAGTATCTTTAAAGATGGCACAAAAGAAGATGACAGAAGATCCTGAAGTCATGCCAAACATGACACCATGACTGTGATCAGTTGCTTGCCAGATAACAGCACAAAAGTGCATGTGTAACAGAGACCATTAATAATGCTCCCATATTTAACGAGAGGAACTGCAGAATAGGTAAAAAAGGATGGAAATTCGGACAGAGATTGGCATTATTCATTTGACATGAAAAATAATGTTGTGTTCTTTGACTATGTCACCACTGTGGACAGCAGGCAGATGAAGAACAGGTAAACACAAGGAGAGATCTTTGGGAGCCATTAAACATAAAGAAGTGGCATGCAAGTGCAGTGGTAGAGCTCCAGTCTTACAGCACTAGAGTCTACGGGTGCTTGTCTGTATGGAGTTTGTACGTTCTCCACGTGACCTGCGTGGGTTTTTTCCGAGATGTTTGGTTTCCTCCCACACTACAAAGATGTACCGGTTTGTAGGTTAATTGGCTTGGTGGAAAAGTAAATTGTCCCTGGTGTGTGTAGGATAGTGTAGAACGTGCAAGGATCGCTGGTTGCCGCGCATTCGATGGGCTGAAGGTCCTGTTTCCATGTTGTATCGCTAAACTAATTTTTTTTTAAACATAGGCCTGAAATAGAAGCCTTTACTGGTGATTATCTGACGACAACTGGATAAATAAGAAGGGTAGGTGAGTGTAGAGCAAGCCAGCGGCATAACAGCATCAGTTAATAAGAAATTGAATCAGGAAGCCTCTAATGTCTGCTCTGCCAATTAATACAATCTTGTTTGATCTTCTACCTCACTGTCACATTCCTGCACTAATCCCACAAGCCTCGATTATTTTAATATACAAAAATTCTAAAATCTGTCAATTTCGGTCTTAAATATATTCAGTGACTGATCCACCACAGCCCTCCTGAGAATTATAAATGATAAAGGTTTGTTTTTTTCATCTCAGTCCTGACTTGATGACCCCCTTTGCTGAGATAATGATCCAAGCCAGGGGAACCATCAACTTGGCATCTACCAAACCCAATAATTTTCTTTTAAACCTTTCAATGAAATCACCTGTCATTTTCCTCAATTTAAGACAATATAGGCCCTGCTTGTTTAAGTTGGTAATCCAAGCCCCCACCCGCATTCATGAAATCAATCTTGTAAACTATTGTTGCACTCTCTGTGGCACAGTTGCATAGCACTAGATTTACTGCCTCATACACTGCCAGAGACCCGGGTTTGATTCTCACTATGGGCGCTGTCTCTATGGCGTTTGTATGTTCTTCATGTTTTCTCCAGGAGGCTCTGGTTTCCTCCCACACTCCAAAGACGCACAGGTTTGCAGGTTAATTGGCTTTGTATAAATGTAAATTTGCCCATGTGTGCGTAGGATAGTGTTAGTGCGTGGGGATAGCTAGTCAGCATAGATTGGGTGGCTGCAGGACCTGTTTCCGTGCTGTATCTAAACTATCTGTAACTAAACTAAACTAAACTCGTTATTGCAAGTATGTTCTATCGAAGGTAGTGAGGCAAGGTCAGTACACAATATTTGTAGTGCGGTCCCGCCAGCGTTCTTCACAATTTCAGTAAGATTCCTTTACATTGTCTTTCAACCCTTCTTGCAGTAAAACCCTGCTACCATCTACTTTCCTAATTGCTTATTCTACCCACATGTTAGCTCTCAGTGATCTTCTCTTAAATTTTGAGGGGATGACCCCCTTTTATTATGTTGCAGTGGCTATATGAATATAAGTTGTTGTTATACTGAGAATCAACAAATCTTCGGACATCAAAGATGGACACAAAGTGTTGGAGTAACTCAGCGAGTCAGGCTAAATCTCTGGAGAAACAGGATAGGTAGCATTTTGGATCAGTTTGAAGAAGGGTTCTGACCCGAAAAGTCACCTATCCTTTGAGATGCTGTCTGATCTGCTGAGTTACTCCAGCACTTTGTGTTCATCTTTGGTATAAACCAGTATCTGCAATTCTTTGTTTCTACAATCTTCTGACATCGACCGTTTGTGAGTTAGCATCAACAGGAATCTGAACTAGACAGTTACATTAACATTATGTCTACCAAGGAGGACAACGAAGTTCAGCAAGGCATTAGCGTACCTGTTTTTGTCAAATAAATATCAATGAAGACAGGGTCGTGTGTAGGAAAGAACTGCAGATGCTGGTTTAAATAGAAGGTAGACACAAAATGCTGGAGTAACTCAGCGGGACAGGCAGCATCTCTGGAGCGAAGGAATTGGTGATGGTTTGGCTCGAGACCCTTCTGCAGACATGGTCATATTACATTTTGGTAAAAAGATAGATTAACATATCTTTGAAAATATGAATCTATATAGGGTAAAGAAACAAATATAACTGGGAGAAAATGTAAGAGCAAGTATTGTCAGCTATTTCTAAAAGATTAGGTTTGAAAAGTAGAGAAGTTATGCTAAACTTGCATTGAACCCTGATCAGATCACATTATGAATGTTGTGTACGCTCCTTGTCAGCATATTAAAAAAAAATGATATAGGGGCATTGGACAGGGTTCAAAACAAGATTTATAAGGATGGTCACAGAAATAAGAGGTAACATCTGTCATGAAAGGATAAACAGGATGGTTATATTTTCATTTAAAAATAGAGAAGTCTGAGGGCTGTTAGTAGAGGTCTTGAAAATTATAGAAGGAATTTCCCCATAGATGTAGAGCGAATGTTTCCACTTGTGAGAAAAAAAGCAAAAGTAAAGGGTTATCATAATCATAGCCTGCAAGAAATAAATATATAATTCTGAAGAAACATTTTCTTAAAACCAAAACAATAACGAAATATGGTTGTGGTAAATCTCCCAAAATTCCCATTCCAAAGAAGTACAGGTTTGTACTATGGCTTGGTAAATGTGAAAATTGTCCCTAGTGTGTGCAGGATAGTGTTAATATGCAGGGATCGCTGGTCGGCGCGGATCCAGTGGACCCAAAGAGCCTGTTTCCATGCTGTATCTCTAACCTAAACTAAACTAAATTATAGGTGCATTTAAATGGAAACTGTATAGTTAAGAAGGGAATAGAGGAATATATTCATAGTATTAAATAAGATGTAACACAAAGAGGCTTATGCAGAGCATAGACTAGTTCAGTTTAGTTTATTGTCACGTGCACTGGGGCACAGAGAAAAGCTTTTGTTGCATGCTAACCAGTCAGCAAGAAGATAATACATGATTACAATCAATCCATTTATAGCGTATAGATACATGATAAGGGAATAACGTCAAGATTTTGTGGTTTATATTTGTGCAAAACAGGAGAAGTGATTGAAAATGAAAGAAACTGCAGGTTCCAATGGTGGAAAACTCAGCAGGTCAAGCAACATCACTGTAAAGAATAACAGTATCGCTGTTTAAGGTTGAAAACTTTTGAATGGGAAAGATTGCATTTATGTGAATGGTTATTCACTGTGAAATCTCAAAATGTGTTTGCGATAAACAAGGTTTAGTTTTAGAACATGATAGAATGCTTGAAAAAAAAAAAGTCAAACTGTAAAATTATGAAACATTACAGAACATATGGAAAAACGTCGCAAGTGTCACCAGTGGGATGGAAAACAGTTACAATTTCAGATTGGAGATCTATGATTAGGACTGAAAAACGTTAATTAAGAGCAGAGGTTTAATTAAGTCCAGGATGCTAAGGACAAAGATCAAAGTGGGATGGAGAATCAAAATGGCAGACAAATCAGAACTCAGAAACATCCCACAGATGAAAATCAAAATAATACAGATGTTGAAATGTGTGTAAAAAAACAGAAAACGTGGGAAATAGTTTGCAGGGCAGGTAACACCTGGATCGAGTTGTTCTATCGGCACTGGAGATATAGACACAAGAGACTGTAAATGCTGCAGTTGGACTACATAAGAAGCTTAGCATCACCCAGGACAACCTGATCAGTGTTCCTGCATCAGACGTTTGTCAGCATTAATCCTACCGACAAGCAGCAATTTCAATTCCATGTGCCTATCCTGTTACCACATCTACCACGTTTTATTCTTCGATCATCAAGTTTACCCATTCTAGAAAACTGACACAAGTCCTGATTTGAATTCTGGAAAGCAATTGTGAGATTAGAAAATGCAGTTGTACCACATCTTTGGAATATCATATGGTCAATTGATGAACAAAATAAAGATTTCCTTTTTCAAATTATTATTTTTCCAGTTTGATTATGGACGTGAAGGGAATGGAGGGGTATGGTCTGAGTGCAGGTAGATGGGACTAGGGGAAAACAAATGGTCAGCACGGACTGGAAGGGCCGAGAGGGCCTGTTTACATGCTGTAATTGTTATATGGTTATATGGTTATTACATTCTCGGAGTTGCAATAGACACAATGAGCCAAATAGCCTCCTTCTATATTGTAAGGGAATATGGAAATATGCTCCCACAATTAATGGCAGCCCATCAATAAGCAGAAGCAACAGCACTTGGATAATTCTCAGGCGAGGCAAAAGGGGATGGTTCATGCCAGGCCAGGCCACGTTGGGTCATCCTTGTGAAGTCAAGGAAACTTTCCTGATCATCAGTAATCCAGCAGAAAATTACACATGACTGATGCTGTTGAAAAATGAGTCAGGTCTTGGTTCAATCATTGGAGTATACTCTTTTTTAACAAATGATTCCTTTCCACCCATTTCTGCTGCCGAAGATGGCAATGCAGTTTTCGGTATTATTAATTCACACCAATGCTTTGATTTCTACATTAAAAACTGAGATATATTGTATCAGGCATAAAGTTAAGCTCTACCATTCATGTTGCTCCAGAAACAACTGATAACACAGAGTGAACAGGAATGCTCAACAACATTGAAAAATAGAGTGCAAAAGATGCCAATTGGCTCACTTCCCACTTCACACTGAGGATTCATTTGTTGTAATTCTAGAGAAGCAGCATGGAAACAAGCCTACCAGCCCATTATATCCTCACCAATCATTGATCACCCGTTCACATTACTTCTGTGTTATCCCGCTTTCTCATCCACTCGCTGCACAATAGGGACAATTTACAGGAGGTTAATTAACCCTCAAGCTTTCATGTCTTTTTGAAGTGGGAGGAAACCAGAGCCCTTGGTGGAAACCCACACAGTGACAGGGACAATGTGCAAAATCAACACAAATAGCACCAGAGGTCAGGATTGAACCTGGGTCTCTGACATTTGGCGTGAAAGTGCAATGAAAGTTAAGTTTTCATTCCGTTTTCTGTAATGCATCTTGTATGTTTACAATGGAGTCCAGAAAAATGTACACAAAGATATGAATGCATGCTTCCAGTTTATTGCAAGTATAAAACATTTTGATGGAAGACTAGAACATGAATGTGATAAAAGTATTTCCATAAAATAATCTGATTAATTTAATGAAGGAATGTCTGAAGAAAAGGAATCATATCAGTTATAGAAACATAGAAATTAGGTGCAGGAGTAGGCCATTCGGCCCTTCGAGCCCGCACCGCCATTCAATGTGATCATGGCTGATCATCCAACTCAATATCCCTTACCTGCCTTCTCTCCATACCCCCTGATCCCTTTAGCCACAAGGGCCACATCTAACTCCCTCTTAAATATAGCCAATTAACTGGCCTCAACTACCTTCTGTGGCAGAGAATTCCACAGATTCACCACTCTCTGTGTGAAAAATGTTTTTCTCATCTCGGTCCTAAAAGATTTCCCCCTTATCCTTAAACTGTTAATCCTTGTCCTGGACTTCCCCAACATCGGGAACAATCTTCCTGCATCTAGCCTGTCCAACCCCTTAAGATTTTGGAAGTTTCTATAAGATCTCCCCTCAATCTTCTAAATTCTAGCGAGTACAAGACAAGTCTATCCAGTCTTTCTTCATATGAAAGTCCTGACATCCCAGGAATCAGTCGGTTGAACCTTCTCCGTACTCCCTCTATGGCAAGAATGTCTTTCCTCAGATTTGGAGACCAAAACAGTACGCAATACTCCAGGTGTGGTCTCACCAAGACCCTGTACAACTGCAGTAGACCCTCCCTGCTCCTGTACTCAAATCCTTTTGCTATGAATGCTAACATACCATTCGCTTTGTTCACTGCCTGCTGCACCTTCATGCCTACTTACAATGACTGGTGTACCATGACACCCAGGTCTCATTGCATCTCCCCTTTTCCTAATCGACCACCATTTAGATAACAGTCTACCTTCTTGTTTTTGCCACCAAGGTGGATAACCTCACATTTATCCACATTATACTGCATCTGCCATGCATTTTCCCACTCACCCAGCCTATCCAAGTCAACTTGCAGCCTCCTAGCATCCTCCTCACAGCTAACACTGCCCCCCATCTTCGTGTCATCTGCAAACTTGGAGATGTTGCATTCAATTCCCTCGTCCAAATCATTAATATATATAGTAAATAGCTGAGGTCCCAGCACTGAGCCTTGCGGTACCCCACTCACTGCCTGCCATTCCGAAAAGGACCCGTTTACTCCTACTCTTTGCTTCCTGTTTGCCAGGCAGTTCTCTATCCACATCAATACTAAACCCCCAACACCATGTGCTTTAGGTTTGTATGCTAATCTCTTAGGTGGGACCTTGTTGAAAGCCTTCTGAAAGTCCAGATATAACACATCTAATAACCGATTAAAAGTTTCCACATTAGCTGTGACCAAATATGTGCAGGTTGCCGTGAGACAGTTCTGCTAATTAATAGCAAGCAAGGAGAAAAAAAAGTACTATTTCAGATCACTTAATATCTCAAAGATACTGTGTTGAGTTATAACTCATTATTTAACATTGATAGACATAGACTGGTTGCTTCAGCCACGCAACAGAGGAGGTGGCTAACAGCGGCATTTTTTCATCTCTTGACCTCTCCTTTAAATATAGCCATGCAGTCCATTAGCAATCAATGTAATGTTCATCTCCCAGCATTATATCTTGCACATTAAAGCTACTCATGTCTATCTCGTTCACCGACAAGTGCTCTTATCTGCAATTTAGTAACATATGAGGCTTCCTCTAAATTACAGTTCTATACTTTACATGAAAAGCCACGACAATCAATAATTAAAGTTTAATCCTTCACAATTAGTAACTAAAATAAGAAACTCTCAGAGCACTAGATATTAAATAACTCGTCCAAAAATAAATTATAAACATTAAAGTCAACAAATCAAACACTTGCAAAGCTCAGTTTTGCCTGAATAAGAAATCCCAACATTAAAGAAATCATAATGGGAGCAGGTTTGTGAAAGCAGGAGTGATTATTGCAACACTGATCTCCTTAATTCATGGTGTATTGCTCTGTGACTATGAGCACTTAAAAGAATAACTTCAAGGATTATCTGGAGATTGAACTTTTCACCCCAATTTGCTTCTCAAGTTGGAGTCAATCTTTTCTTTATCTTAATATTCTGATAATCATTTCTAATTTTGGTCTATGTAGAGGCAGTTGCCAATCAACTCTTACTTAACTTTTAATTATTTTGAAAGTGAATCACTATTAGACTCCACTGTCTTCGTCAAAGACATTTGGACTCCAAGGTCAGCCGGCATTTCTTTGTAACCACCACCTCTGTTGCACACACATTAACTAATTTTCACATGCTGCTCAACTTTTTATACCCCTCTTTCCAGCTATGTTTAAAGCCCCGAATTCTCTTAATCTTCGTATCTACTTAATTCTTATAGCGTTCAATGTAATGACATTCAAGAGAGAGCTAGATAGGGCTCTTAAAGATAGCGGGGTCAGGGGATATTGGGAGAAGGCAGGAATGGGGTACTGATTGGGGATGATCAGCCGTGATTACATTGAATCGCAGTGCTGGCTCAAAGGGCCAAATGGCCTATACCTCTAAGGGCCGAATGGCCTACTCCTGCACCTATTGTCTATTGTCTATTGACATCCTCTGTACTGAGTCTAACTGTTCTCTTTCATTTGGCTATAAAAAATAAAGTGAACTCATTCAATTCAAATATCTGAAAATGTTTGAATATCTGTGAATAATCCTTAACTCCATCAACATTGCATGTAGGTACATAGATACAAGTTGCAGGATTAAATAATGTTTATTTTCTGCCAGTGGAATAAAAGCTTGAAAAAGAAAAAAGTTCTTATTGAAAATCAAATGCAATAATTTGAACAGACGTGAAAGGTAACTTTTCACTCTGTCCCTCTGAAAAATCTGAACTGAACACTCAATTTATGTTACACATCTTCATCTGCCTCGGAGGCAGCCGCAAGAGGATAAAGGGCATTTTTGTTAGATATTTAAGTTAATATAAGTGTCAGAGTGGAAAAAATACTAACGGTATAATACAGAAATAGATTGATATGTATTCTGTTTTTTTTTAAACAAATAGAAAACATCTTGAATTGTAAGTTAGCACAAGGGAATTCTAGGCTGAGACCATTTATATACAGGAAAGATTTGTGTCACTTACAACTATGCATTTAATTTTTAATGGACTCATGTTTACTTTGTCTGAATTAACAGCTTGAATAAGCATTTTCAATTGTTAAATTTTAATGATTAAACATTGAATGAGTTGCTGGTAGTCTAGTTTGTATGCTTATATAAAATACTGAACACACAACAGTATATCTAAAAAAAAAGAAAAATATACATTATACATTCTTTTGCATAAGTTTACTAACCAATACTATGATCAATAATTTCTTATAGTACCCTAAAATAATTTCACCATCACAGCATTAGCACAAAAGCATTACTACAATCAAAAAATGCAGGTGCAAAATGTATAAAGTGGAATAATTCAGCATTCTACTGATGGAACAATATTGCCCTCTGCTGTTATATATATATATATATATATATATATATATATATATATATATAAATGTTCTGAATATGAAGTTATAAAAAAGCTTTTGCTCTTTTGGTATGCCTGAGCATAGATTGTTTTGAGTATGCATAAACATACATACATTCATATATACAGATTAATATACATACATATATATATATACAACACAATCCATACTCTGCATACCAAAAGAGAAATGGCTTTCATAACTTCATACTCAGAACATTTATAACCATATAACAATTACAGCACGGAAACAGGCCCTCTCGGCCCTTCATAATAATATTTATTTTATATAAAATTATTAATTTTATCATAATAATATTATACTGGAACAAAAAATCCCAAGTTGTCCAGCTATTTACAATCTCTGTTTGCAGAGATAAAAATTATATTGGTTCCTTGTATATAATTGTGTGTTAAGTTAGCATGGTCAAAACTGAGTAAAGTAACAAGATGCCTTACAAATCACAAAGCAACTCAGAGAAGCAAAAATAATTTGCAGACATTCTACGAGAGGAATATTAGTTCGAAGAATGGCCCCGACCTGACACATCATCAATCCGTGTTCTCCAGAGATGCTGCCTGACCCACTCGGTTACTCCAGCACTCTACGTCTTTTTTTTTACATCTGCAGTTCCTGGTTTCTACTTTTAATATTAAAACAATGTCTGAAGGATAGTCACAACATTTAACACAGGCAACTGTTATCAGATATATGCCTGGCATCACTTAATGAATAATCCTACATTTAAATAGCTTTATAAAAGTAATTTGACAACTGATTTTGGTTATGGGATCAGTAGTTTCTTTTGAGAAACAAGTCAATATAAATTTGCTAGGTTTGCTGTCATTATTGAGGTCAAACTCTCCTTCAACTTATTTACAGAAAATTTGTATTGAATTATTTTACTAACTGGTTTACATAACTAATTGAAACAAGGATTAGCAATGTTCCAAAAAGCTTGAAATAAACAAACTCATGGCTATACATCTGCAGACATTCAGAATTAATGTCTTAAGACATATTTTCATAAAACGGAAAATATGTTTGAAAACCACAGCAGAATTGGTGACAAATATATAGTTCCCCCCAAATTAGATCTATTCATGTCGGATTAATCAACAAAATAAACAGACATCATTGGAAAAAATACACTGTGCTATCGCCAATTATTTCTAGTGCTCATTTATCTATATGTATATAAATATTTATTTCATCCCATCATTGTTAAGGTCTGTCAAATGGCAGACGCTTGATGCAAACTGTGCTGCTCTGTACAGTTAAGCCTTGCATTCCATCATTCTCAAAATCTTAACTCTCAGCTGTTTCTTTTCGTGTCACACTCATGCATTCGGAGAAAGAAAAGCCTTTTCAAACAGTTCAATTCTGCTTGATACAGAAAAGCGAGGAGTTTGTGCGCTCTTTCTAGTAGTGACTGCCCCCTGCAAAACAATAATTAGCTTGTGAATGGCTTGGCGGCCTGGACTGTCAAAAGCCACAAAAAAAATCACAGCCCTTTGCTTGATCAGCTTCTTGATAGGATAAGCACAGGCCTCTTCAAAAGTGTTAGGCCACAGTAAAAAGTGCTGTGGATGTGTAAGCCGATTTAAGTGACAGAATAATTGCAAGCCTTTCAGGCAAATAACTTAAAAAATGATCTATTACATAATGCATTTTGCTGCATAAAATTGTAATGCATTTTAATATATATATGTATCCTCTTTTATTTGCAAGACATCCTGAAGTGGCCAAGAAAGGTAAAAATGTTCTCCTTTTAGTCAAATATTTACTACATTAATCAGATTATTGGCTCTGAAGGTAAGGGAATTCTTCCGTTGGTGAATTGTTCTTTGTCACCTATATTTTAAAATGTTTTCACCTTTTGATTTATAACCTTAACACTTCCAATTATGCTTTTGTGGTTGTACACAAAATCTGAAACAGAGGCTTGAGCATTCATTCAGTAATTATAATTTTATTTTCTATATTATTAAGAAAACAGGTTACAGGCCAAATGCAGTAAAAGACAAATGCAAAGATGCTTTTTAAAAAACACAGTACATTATCCTGCAATCATCCTTTGATATATATCTGTGTGTTTTTTCCTCTCAGTCCATGCTCCAACAGTTCTGTCATGGAGAGAACTAAAAATTAAGTTATTCTCACCAGCAGCACTCCCCCATAAAGAAACTATCAAACCATAGATATGAACCTCGGAACAATCCCTGCCAGGTTTCTCATGCAAATGCAGCAGAAGAACTTACAAGAGCACTTTAAGATATTGAGAACCCTTCAATACAGCCCAGTATAATAACTTTTACTTGCTAATTTCTATGGGTCAGTTGCAAAGGAATAGACCTGTCAATCAGTTTCAGATGTAGCAGAATTTGTCTGTCTACAAACAGGGATACTTTGCAGTTACCATGCCAACTAATCCTCCACTTTCCTTCTGTTGACACAGTCAGTCACAGTTTAAACTACCTGATCACACTTTCAATAGGCAGCTGACTGGAGCACCATAAAATGCTCAAATCAAGTTTGCAACACTTGACGCATCCACTGTTGCATGGGCTGAGTTTTATTTAGAGCTTAGACGGTAGCTATATGCTGCCATTCTTATCTGCAGCAGCACTGTTAAAACCAAAACGTACTGAAATCTAGCCGGTGTAAATTCCATTTCATTTGTTAAACTACATTACAGTATAAAGATGTATTTCCTTCAATAAATGGACAGTCAAGGAATTGTTTTTTTTAAATTTTCAGCAGCATTTTAAAAAGATGCACTATCATATTAATTTGGTGATAAAAAACACAGCACAATTTCATGAATACTATAATCTATTTAATTGTATCAACCTGAAATGTGGGTCAAAATCTAACCTATTGAAGGGTGCTTCTACCTTGCATGAATGAGTCTCCAAATTAAGGATAAAACATTGAACATGAATGCAGTTTCTCGTGAAAACTGCAGTTAACTAGCGTAGGCATGAGCTCTGAGTTATTTCATCACTTACATTTATTTCTAAAGCCTTTAAAAGGTTTTGAAAGGCAGTATAATTGCACAAGTTTTAATGCCCCACATCAGGAAAAAAGTGGCATTCGTTAAACAAAATGTTTAATATCTTAATAAACATTAAATGATTCAACTTATTGTTAAAAACAAAGAAGCATGAAGTAGTAGTATGCGTTAATGTGCTCACATCATTTTGCAGAATGAAGTATTATTACAGTTGCTTAGTCAGACATGCCACTGCACATAGCTGACCTGTTTAAAACTGTCGACACATTACTGCAAAGCAATAAGGAAATGGGCAGGACATGCATCAGCTTGAGATTTATGTACACCCGTAATTGCCCAATGGGAAGGGCGACATTTATTGCCTATCCCTAATTGCCCTTCAGAAGGTGCTCATAAGTACCTTCCTGAACATACTGCGTCCTTCTGGTAAAGGTACTCTAAGGCATTCAAGGAATTAGACCCAAGTCCGGGTATGTGCCACTTGAGGAAAATCTGCAGGTAATGATGATCCAGGAAACGTATTGCCGTTGTCCTTCCTGGCAGGTTTAGGTAGTGCTGTCACGAGTGGTCTAGGCGAGTAATTACAGTGCATTTTGTAGATGTACACACTGGAGCCATTGTACGCCGGTGGTGAATGGATGAGTGTTTAGGATAGGACTATCAGTTAAGCGGGCTGCTTTATCATTGAATGGTGTTGAGCTTCGTGTGTGCTGTTGGAACTGTCCTCATCTAGACACGTTGTGAGTATTTTCTCACATTCCTAACAGGTACCTTATTGATGATGGAAAAACATTAATGTATCAAGAAGTGAATCCCTCTTGACAGGATACACAACCTCCAATCTGTTCTTGTGGCCATAGTTTTTATGTCAAGATAGACTCAAAAAGCTGGAGTAACTCAGTGGGACAGGCAGCATCTCTGGATAGAAGAAATAAGTGATGTTTTGGGTCGAGACCCTTCTTCAGACTAGTCAGGAGATAGGGAAACAAGAGATATAGATGAAAAAGCAATGGTGATAAAGGAAACAGGCCATTGTTAACCGTTTGTTGGGTGAAACTGAGAAGCTGGTGCGACTTGGGTGGGGGAGGGATGGAGAGAGAGGGAATGCTGGGGTTACTTGATGTTAGAGAAATCAATATTCAGACCATTGCGCTGTAAGCTGCCCAAGAGAAATATGAGACGCTGTTCCTGTTTATGTGGATGGTCCTGGTGATTTTCTGCTCAATTAGTTTGATGATGGGAGAACACAATGAGAGTAAAGTCATTCAAGTGCAGTGGTTAGTCCCGCTCTCTTTCTCTCTCTCTCTCTCTCTCTTGCATTGCCTGGCACTTTCATTTCATGGTGGAACACTATCTATGCCTTGCTGCATGCATGCATGGAGTGTTGCACTTAAAAATCAATTCAATGCGATGCATTAATCCTCAACCATTCCCACTTATGAAGGAAAGGTGGTCATTGATGAAGCAGCTCAGGGTGGTTGGGTTAGGATACTGCCTTGACGATCTCCTGCAGGGATGCCCATTGTTGGAATGAGCGAGGTTCAGTAACCACAGCCATCTCCCTTTGTGTTACATATGACTCCAAGGACTGCAGTCCTTTCCCAGATGCCCATAGGCTCTAGGCTTATCAGGGTTCCTTGTCTGCCCTCATCCAGATGCTGCCTAACTTCATGGGCAGTCACTTTCATCTCACTCTGTAAATCAATCCTTAGGCCCATGTTGGAACCAAGGCTGTGACGAGGTCTGGGTTTGAAGCATCCCTGCACCTGCCAATGAGCAGGATATTCGTAAATAAATGCTGCGTGAAGGTGCTTTGATGTCAGCTTATATAATAATACTGATACTCGAGAGCACATAGGTCAGTAACTGAGACACAAGACCTTACACTCGCTTGGGTAGCCTACAACCCAATTGTGTGAACATTGAATTCAACTATTTTAAGCAATTCTCTCCTATAACCATATAACCATATAACAATTACAGCACGGAAACAGGCCCTCTCGGCCCTTCCAGTCCGTGCCGACCATTTGTTTTCCCCTAGTCCCATCTACCTGCTCCATTCCCTCCATATCCCTATTTCCCTTCTCTTTCCATCTCCCTGCAGCCCTCCCCGGCACACAAATCTTTCCCACAATCCATGTCACCCTGTTTTTTTCCACTTCTTTATACACTCATGTCCAACCCTTCCCATCATCAGGTTCCCCATTTCCTTTTAATTTCCACCCGCCCAGATGTATATTTCACTTCTTTCTTTATCTGACCCCCTTCTCTCTCCTTTTCACTTTGAGCCTTTGTAAGCATCTCCACACCAATTACCTACCCTTCCCCTTGCCTGTATCCAAGTATCATTAGCCAGGCTTTTTCCCACCCCCACCTCTCATTTCCATTTCTCACAGTACTCCTGTCTGAAGAAGGGTCCCCATCCAAAACGTAACCCATCCATTCTCACCACAGAAACTGCCTGACCTGCCGAGTTCTTCCAGCACTGTTTTAAACTAAGTTTGACATTACTCCAGGATCTACTCACAATGGATAACATCTTGGATAGATTTTATACATAACTGATTGTACATCCTGTGCTACAACTGTAACCTGGACCATGCACAATCACAATACATTTCTAAGTATTAGTTTTGATTCCAAATCTAACAAGGAACATTGCAGCTCTTAATTACTCCAGTCATTATAATTATCCGTGGTTCCCAGAATACTGTCATGCATTGAAAAAACTCAATACATTATTTTGATTTTATAACTTAAATCCCTCCCCTCTCCAGATCCCAGCACGTTTCCACACAGCATCTGAAACCATAACTTTTGCTTGGGCTTTCCACGGACACTGAACCTGTTAAACATAGAAACATAGAAAATAGCTACAGGAGTAGGCCATTCGGCCCTTTGAGCCAGCACTGCCATTCAATATGATCATGGCTGATCATCCAGAATCAGTATCCCCTGCTTTCTCCCCATTTCCCTTGAATACATCTGTTCCCTGCTGCCCCTTTAAAGTTACCTGTGGCTTTCCTTGATTATTTTCATCCCTCATAGTTCAGTTCAGTCGGCCTTCAGCCCAATTGGGCCACACTTTATTTCAATCCCCAGGCAACATCACTCACAACATCTTCGAAATGTTTCAATCACAATGCATTTCCTCTTGCAACTCATCCATCTTAGTCTGACCTTTATTTAATCTGTTTCCAAACTCTTTTTGAATGCCTGGAAGACAACACACACCTCCTCAAGATTGGCACCATCTCACACAATGCAACAGCATCATTTGACCTGACTGAAATGCCCCCACCACTATGTGCACAGCTGAATCTCACACCTCTCACTGCTTCAGAACATACTTGGACTGGTTCAGCCATAATCTCAAAACTTTTGTAAACTTGCTGTTACTTTCTTCCAAGCAAATTACAGATTCTTCTGCTAAACAACGGAGCAGCGGTAGAGTTGCTGCCTTACAGCATCAGACACCCAGATTCAACCCTGACTATGGGTGCTGTCTGTAGAGAGTATGTACTTTCTCCCTGTGACCACGTGGGCTTTCTCCAGGTGCTTCGATCTCTTCCCACATTCCAAAGATGTGCAGGTTTGCTGGTTAATTTGCTTCTGCTAATTGTCGTTAATGTGCAGGATAAAACAAGTGTAAGGTGATCGTTGATCATCACGGACTCGGTGGGTCAAAAGGGGCTATTTCCACGCTGTATCTCCAAACTCAAAAACTAAAATTGTTTGCTACTGAGAAACAGGAATATATCCATTACTTGGAAAAACTAAAGATAGACACTAAAGATTTGGTCTCCAAATCTGAAACATAGAACATAGAAACATAGAAACATAGAAATTAGGTGCAGGAGTAGGCCATTCAGCCCTTCGAGCCTGCACCGCCATTCAATATGATCATGGCTGATCATCCAACTCAGTATCCCGTACCTGCCTTCTCTCCATACCCTCTGATCCCCTTAGCCACAAGGGCCACATCCAACTCACTCTTAAATATAGCCAATGAACTGGCCTCAACTACCCTCTGTGGCAGAGAGTTCCAGAGACTCACCACTCTCTGTGTGAAAAACGTCTTTCTCATCTCGGTCTTAAAGGATTTCCCCCTTATCCTTAAGCTGTGACCCCTTGTCCTGGACTTCCCCAACATCGGGAACAATCTTCCTGCATCTAGCCTGTCCAACCCCTTAAGAATTTTGTAAGTTTCTATAAGATCCCCTCTCAATCTCCTAAATTCCAGAGAGTATAAACCGAGTCTATCCAGTCTTTCTTCATAAGACAGTCCTGACATCCCAGGAATCAGTCTGGTGAACCTTCTCTGCACTCCCTCTATGGCAATAATGTCCTTCCTCAGTTTACTTCAATGTACTTCAGTTGTACAGGGTCTTGGTGAGACCACACCTGGAGTATTGCGTGCAGTTTTGGTCTCCAAATCTGAGGAAGGACATTATTGCCATAGAGGGAGTGCAGAGAGGGTTCACCAGACTGATTCCTGGGATGTCAGGACTGTCTTATGAAGAAAGACTGGATAGACTCGGTTTATACTCTCTGGAATTTAGGAGATTGAGAGGGGATCTTATAGAAACTTACAAAATTCTTAAGGGGTTGGACAGGCTAGATGCAGGAAGATTGTTCCCGATGTTGGGGAAGTCCAGGACAAGGGGTCACAGCTTAAGGATAAGGGGGAAATCCTTTAAGACCGAGATGAGAAAGACGTTTTTCACACAGAGAGTGGTGAGTCTCTGGAACTCTCTGCCACAGAGGGTAGTTGAGGCCAGTTCATTGGCTATATTTAAGAGTGAGTTGGATGTGGCCCTTGTGGCTAAGGGGATCAGAGGGTATGGAGAGAAGGCAGGTACGGGATACTGAGTTGGATGATCAGCCATGATCATATTGAATGGCGGTGCAGGCTCGAAGGGCTGAATGGCCTACTCCTGCACCTAATTTCTATGTTTCTATGTTTCTATGACACAAAATGCTGGACTAACTCAGCGGGCCAGGCAGCATCTCTGGGGAGTTAATTGGCTTATGAGATCTCCAGAGATGCTACCTGTCCCGCTGAATTACTCCAGTATTTTGTGTCTATCTTCTGTTTAAACCAGCATCTGCAGTCCCTTCCTACATACTTGGAAAAACAAGATCACCTATCCTAGACTGAAACTACTCATCATTGACTGCCTGTCTTCCAGGTCAACACATCATGCTCTGAATTTCTAGTTAAAAAAGCAGAACACTGGATGAACTCAGTGGGTCAAGCAGAATCTGTGGAGGCAGAAGGTGTACGTCAACCTTTCAGGTTGAGACCCTAGCTTGCTCGATGCTGTCTTCTGAATCTTTGCATTTCTCAGGCTGCTCATCTGTGATGCAGATACAGCTATGCCTGGCTTCCCCTTTGATTGGCCCTGGTCAGCAGTCTGCGTTTGCCCATCCAGATTAACACTCTCCTATGGGTTTTTAATATCGTCTGCATGGTTTCAATGGAAAAGGATGCAGCCTTACAGCACCCAGACTTTAGACACACAGTGGACACAGCGATACAATGCTAGTGCATTGAAACCTATCGACAAGGTGATTAAAGTGATCAAAGTGTGATATGCCACAGATAAATGCCAGAAGCTTATATTTATATACTATTTGATATGGATTTGCTATAAATGAATCTTGTGTTAATAGTCCAATTCAACTCTGTTCCCATTTAGGGCGAATAACATACTTCCTCATGTCGCAACAATCCTATTGATGTGGCCTCTGTTGGCATCACAGTATATTCTGCTGTACTTCCCTGAGAAGGGTTGTTAATGTCATGTGTGTTGTGTCAATGTACTTGGCCTAACCCTTGATTAAGGCAAGATAAGGAGTGCGAGCTTGAGCAGAGAAGCACAACACAATGTCATGTTATATCTCTGCGGCCTGAATGTTGGATATCGGAATTATTGCTGTCATTGGATATTATTGCTGTGTAGAGTCATTGGCTTGAATTGAGGAACATGGTTTTCTCTCCTGATTAAGATAATAGAAACATAGAAACATAGAAAATAGGTGCAGGAGTAGGCCATTCGGCCCTTCGAGCCTGCACTGCCATTCAATATGATCATGGCTGATCATCCAACTCAGTATCCTGTACCTGCCTTCTCTCAATACCCTCTGATCCCTTTAGTCACAAGGGCCACATCTAACTCCCTCTTAAATATAGCCAATTAACTAGCCTCCACTACCTTCTGTGGCAGAGAGTTCCACAGATTCATCACTCTCTGTGTGAAAAATGTTTTTCTCATCTTGGTGCTAAAAGATTTCCCCCTTATCCTTAAACTGTGACCCCCTTGTCCTGGACTTCCCCAACATTGGGAACAATCTTCTTGCATCTAGCCTGTCCAACCCCTTAATAATTTTGTAAGTTTCTATAAGATCCCCCCTCAATCTTCTAAATTCTAGCGAGTACAAGACGAGTATATCCAGTCTTTCTTCATATGAAAGTCCTGACATCCCAGGAATCAGTCTGGTGAACCTTCTCTGAACTCCCTCTATGGCAAGAATGTCTTTCCTCAGATTTGGAGACCAAGACTGTACGCAATACTCCAGGTGTGGTCTCATCAAGACCCTGTACAACTGCAGTAGAACCGATGCTCCTACCTGCTCCTATACTCAAATCCTTTTGCTATGAATGCTAACGTACCATTCGCTTTCTTCACTGCCTGCTGCACCTGCATGCCTACTTACAATGACTGGTGTACCATGAAACCCAGGTCTCGTTGCATCTCTCCTTTTCCTAATCTGCCACCATTCAGATAATAGTCTACCTTCCTGTTTTTGCCACCAAAGTGGATAACCTCACATTTATCCACATTATACTGCATCTGCCATGCATTTGTCCACTCACCCAGCCTATCCAAGTCACCTTGCAGCCTCCTAGCATCCTCCTCACAGCTAACACTGCCCCCCAGCTTCGTGTCATCCGCAAACTTGGAAATGTTGCATTCAATTCCCTCATCCAAATCATTAATATATATTGTAAATAGCTGGGGTTCCAGCACTGAGCCTTGCGGTACCCCACCAGTCACTGCCTGCCATTCTGAAAAGGACCTGTTTACTCCTACTCCTTGCTTCCTGTTTGCCAGACAGTTCTCTATAATCTTATAGGGAGTCCTTAGATCTTCGATGGCCATGCCGGCTTCCTCTACATATCTGGGATGTGAATGCTAAGGAGAGACATCCTCTGGTAGTCGTCTTCTTCCTCCTGCTCTACTTTTCCTGACTCCATGCAGTGGCCCTTGAGCTCTAGAGGTCCTTGCTTCTTATCCGTCAGCATTGACTGTTGCCTTATAATTGACAAGAATATGCTGCATGCAACAAACCATATCAAAGTTTTGAAACGTCCTTGGCATTTATCACAAGGTGCCTCTAAACCTCGCAGAAAACAAAATCTCTCCTGCAGGAGGCCTGTGCTACTTCCTATTATGAACCTGGCACCTGGAAATGCCTTGTTTTTCTGTATTCAGCTGCAGTGGCTGGGGAGCTCACTGATGCGAGCAGCCAAGAAGAAAGGTTACCAGTTATCCCACAGGGTCCATCTTCCAACTGTGGAATATGTCTGGCAGTGTAGACTCCCTCAGTTAAAAAAAAAAACAATGAGCATCTCTTGATAACTTGGCATTCACCTTGAGGAATTTCTGCTTGTGATCCACGTCCACCTTCACACTGAGATCACTGAAACGATTTCATCAAAATTATTTTTCTGTGATCAACGACGATACTAATAAAAGTTTTAAAAGTTTACTAATATATGCACACTAGGTTTGCACTTGCTTTGCTGTCAAAAGTCAAAACAAGTAGGCAACGTGTAAATGTTTTCGTCACTCTGATATTCAAAACATATCAAATCCACAGTCAGCATTAAACAAAGTGCAGTTTAACTTTTCTGTATTATAGAAAATTCAAAGTTCAAATGCAGTTCAGAACTTAGAATTCCCATTGTCTATTTGCCCAGAGGCATTTAAATAATTTATAAAATATATTAAAATAAAGTGTATCAGCCTTAGGGTGGGAAAATGGGATGTCTTGGTAAAAAAAAATACTTGCTGCCTGGGATGATATCAATTTAATCGCCAGGGGCCGATACTGAAGTGCTGCAAGGAGATAGGAGAGAGAGTAGCCCACTAGGTCTTTCAAATCTGCCCTGTCATTCAATAGGAGTTATGGCTGTTCTCAACTACCCTTCAGTCCCAACTCCTCAATTGTGCCATTACTCATTTCCGCACCCTTACAACTATTTTGAACTTTTGCTAAACATCTTAATGCAGAGAAACAATATTACAATCAAATTAGGTATAGGATGACACCTAAACCTGCACGATACCTATTACAATGTTATAGGTCAGCATGTAAACAAAATTGTTTTGTCATGGAGTGATACAGCATGAAAACAGGCCCTTCAGTCCACACCAGCTAACATCTCCCAGCTACACTAGTCCCACCTGCCCGTGTTTGGTCCATATCCCTCCAAACCTATCTTATCCATGTACCTCTTTCTTCAATGTTGGGATAGTCCCTGCCTCTACTACCTCCTCTGACAGATTGTTACATACACCCACCACCTTTTGTAATTATATTGCAATTAACTAATTTATTAGCAAATTATGTCAAAACATACAAAGAATTTGACTTGCCATACAGTCAATTCAATTCAATTCAAATTTAATGTCATTGCACAGATACAAGTATGGGCACAACGAAATGCAGTTTAGTGTCAGTATGTAGTGATAGCAATGTTTAGATAAATACAGATAAATAAATACAGATGTGGGAATCTATCGGCGGGACTCCGAGTTCAGCAGTGCGATGGTGTTATTGTAGAAGCTACTCCTCATCCTGCTGGTGCGGGACCTGAGGCTCCTGTATACCAAAAAAGCAGCAAGACACACAACTACATAAAAATTAACATAAACATCCACCACCGTGCACTGTGATGGAAGGCAATAACGTATTATCTTCGTCCCTCCTTTTCTCCCGCAATCGGGGCAGTCAAACCATCCGCAGTTGGGGCGATCGAAGCTCCCGCAAACGGGTCGGTCGAAGGTCCTGTGGGTGGAGCTCCCGGTCGATCCTTAACCAAGGGACCGCAAGCTCCAAGACGTTATGTCCCCACCGATCCTTGAGATCTTGCTAGCTCCACAATGTTAAATCTGCAGGCTCCCACGGTTGGAGCTCTGGAAATTGATCCCCAGCAAAGGGACCACCAGCTCCACGATGTTAGGCCGCAGTGCGGATGGAGATGCAATATGGAAAGAGATTTTAAAACGTTCCCCCCACTCCCCCCCCCCACATAATACAAAACTAAAGATACACTAAAACATACATTTAACAACAGACTAAAAACAACTGCAACATGACCTCCTAACTTCTATATTCAATACTTTGACTGATGAAGGCCAATGTGCCAAATGCCTTTTTGACCACCCTATCTACCTACAACACCTTCAGCACCTGCACTCCGATCCTTCTGCTCTACAACACTCCCCAGAGGCCCACCATTCACTGTGTAGGTTCTGCCCATGTTAGAATTCCTAAAATGCAACACCTCACATTTCTCTGTATTAAATTCCTTCAACCATTCCTCGGCACACCTGGCCAATCGATCAAGATCCTGTGTAACTTTTCACAACCACCCACTTTTGTATCATCTGCAAATTTGCTAATCTTGCCGTGAATGTCTCATCCAAATCATTGAAATGGACGACAAATAGTAACGGGCCCAGCACCAAACCCTGAGGCACACTACTAGTCACAGACCTCCAGTCCGAGAAGCAAACTTCCACCATCACCCTCTGCTGTCTTCCATGAAGCCAATTTTCTAACCATTCAGCTCGCTCTCCTGGAGTCCATGCGATCTAACCTTTCAGGGCAGCCTACCAGGCAGAACCTTGTCAAATGCTTTGCTGAAGTCCATGTATACAACATCTACAGCTCTGCCCACATTGACCTTTTTGGTCAGGTCTTCAAAAAAACACAATCAGATTTGTGAGACGACCTCCCATGTACAAAACCATGCTGACTATCCCTAATCAGCCCCTGTCCGTCTAAATGCGTGTTTATCCTATCCCTCAGAATATTCTCTAGTAACTTTCCAACTGCAGATGTTAAGCTCACTGGCCTATAGTTCCCAGCATTCCCTGAGGCTCTCCTGGAATAGAGGCACAACAATTACCACCTTCCATTGTTCCGGCACCACTCTTGTATTTAAAGATGACTCGTAAATCTCAACCAAGGCTCCTGCAATTTCCTCTCTGGTTTTGCACAATATCCTCGGATATATATGATCAGATATATATCCTTTGTTGAGAAAACGATGACCGTTACTGTAAATAAATGAATTGTGGTTGTGGTGAAATGCAGAATCTGTCCCATTTGGTGGAGAGGTCAAGGACTAGATAAAATAAAGTGGAGAATTAAGAGCGGCATTATCTTAAACTCTTTAATGCAGCTTGTAGCTGGAAGTCATGGACTGCCTGTGTTCCATTGGTCCTTCAAGAGAAAATCAGATAAATACATGATGGAGAAACATTTGCAAGACAGTAGAAAAATGACTGATAGGTAGAATAAAATTGTGGGAAATTACTAGAACACGCACAATCGGTCAAATAACATCTTTCTCCATTCAATTATTCCACGAACAGCTATATAACCCACCAAATCCACGCCAACCGACAAGCATTAATTTACACCAAGCCTTCTCAAATTGCACTCATTCTCTCCATAAATCTATCAACTCTCTCAGCTCAAACTATTTATTTTATTCTTTGGCAATTCACAATAATCAATTAACAACCCACAGACATTTGGGATGCAGGAGGAAACCTGAGCACTTATGGGAAACCTACATGGTTACAAGAAAAACATGACATGTTCATACAGACCGCACCAGAGATTAATATTGAACCCAGTCACTGGAGCTGTAAGGCAGCTACTCTGCTGGCTGAGTCAGCCCACTCTACATAGAATGGCCCTCAATAATGTGTGGAAATTGATGTCATACAGCATGGAAACAGGCCTGTTAGACCCTCATCTATGTTATTCAAGATGCCCCATCCAAGCTAGTCCCATCTACCCATGCTTTAACCATTTCCCTCTAAGTCTCTGTTTTCCATGTACCAGTCCAAGTGTGCTTCAAATGGTATTATAGCACCTGTCTCAACTACCTCTTCTGGCAGCGTGTTTCATATATCTACCACTCTCCAAGTGAAAACGTTGCTCCTCAGGTTCCTATTAAATCTTGCCACTTACCATAAACACATCCTCTGGTTCTTGATTCCCTTACCTTGGGTAAAAATGCCGCTGCCGAGGGAAGGAACAATGGGGACCCGGTGTGGGGGAACCGCCGTGACAGAGGGGGACGAACTACGGGGACCAGGCGTGGGGGTGGGGGGAGGTGGTGAGAACTAAGGGGGCCCTGGCACAGATACTTTGTATCTCTTTAAGCACCCTTAATGGGCAGCTATTTGCATACCTTGGGTCTGCAGGCAAGGAATTTCACTGTGACTTGTCACGTGACAATAAAGTATTTGTTCATTCATTCGCAGAGAAATAAAGTAAACTGAGCAAATTCTTTCTTGAATTAGCAGTACAAGGGGTAACCTCTTGCAAATGTCAAATTGTTTTGGAGCTCGATAGAGTAGAGACAAGAGTAATGTTTCCTCTGGTTAAGAACTATATTTCAGAGTCTCATAATAAAGGGTCAGCCATTCAGCACCAAGGCAAGACAAATATTTTCCCCATGAAGATGGTAAATCACTAGAACTATCTACTGAAGCAAACTATGGAGGTTCAGTTGTTCTTTATATTTAAGATGGATTTTGATATTATTTGGAATTTAAAGAATCAAGAGATATGGGGTTAATGTAGGAAAGTGATGTTTTGATTAAAGGTCAGCCATGTTCTTATTGAATGGCAGAGTGGGCAAAAGGACTACACCTATTTTTTACTTTCTTAGTTTTTTGATTTCATATGGTCATATATTATCTGTAGTGGAAAACCAACAATTCATTGTGAGCAGGTAGAAAAAAGTGCTGGAGAAACTCAGCGGGTGCAGCAGCATCTATGGAGCGAAGGAAATAGGCAACGTTTCGGGCCAAAACCCTTCTTCAGACTGATGTAGGGGGGGGGGGGGGGGTGGGGGCGGGGAGAAGAAAGGAGAAAGGAAGAGGAGGAACCCGAGGGTGAGGGAGTGCTGAGGAGGGGAGCAGACAGCAAGGGCTACCGGAAATTGGAGAAGTCAATGTTTATGCCGCTTGGGTTCAAACTGCCCAAGTGGAATATGAGGTGCTGCTTCTCCAATTTCCGGTGATGCTCATTCTGGCCATGGAGGAGGTCCAGGACAGAAAGGTCGGATTTGGAATGGGAGGGGGAGTTGAAGTGCTGGGCCACCGGGAGATCAGGTTGGTTAATGCGGACCAAGCAGAGGTGTTTGTAAAAATGATGGTCTCACCGATGTAGATCAGCTGACATCTAGAGCAGCGGATACAATAGATGAGGTTGGAGGAGATGTTGGAGGGACACTGGCCCATCCAACATTGCCGCCACACCGGACCTACCGAACATCGCCGCCAGACCGGGGCTCACCGAACATGGCAGCCGCACCGGGTCCTACTCAACTCGTCGCCTCACGGGGCTGGCCGAACCGCGCTGCCCCACGGACCATCCACCCACCGGGACCTACCACGCATCGCCCGCTGACCTGTACTCCACTACCTGTGGACTCCTACCATCGGTTCCACCAACCCTCGCCACTCCACCGCCCTCCAGCAGCCCGCAGCCATCGCCTTACTTGAAGCCTGGACTCAGCACTGGGCCTGAAGCTTCCACGATGCAGACTCGCACTCCTCTGGATCTGACTGTGCTGGGTCCTAGTGCTAGTCGCCCTAACCCTGGTAACCTCAGTGGCTGTTCCACTGGGTCTTCCCCATCCCCCTCCAACTATGTGACTCCTGCTCTTCCCTACCCACACTACAGTCTTCATGCACACCTCCTCCCTGACCACCCACCACCCCCCGACCTCCCCCTCTCCAACACCGAACGGTTGGTCCTCAGCAGAGGTCTTACCTTTGTCCCCCTCCATCCCCATCTCAATGGGTTCCGCGCCCACCACGACTTGGAGCTCTTCTACCGTCGTCTCCACCTTACAGCGTTCTTCCACGGGAAGGAGTCCTCACCCCCTATTGATGATCCCTTTTCCCGTCTCCAACAGATCCCCTTCTCATGGACCCCCCCCCCCCCCCCCATGGCCTTCCGGCTTTAAACCTTTTTATTCAAAACTATCGGCAGGACATCAACTGCCTAAACTTCTCCACTCCCTTGTCTCACTCCAATCTCCCCCCCCCCCCCCCCCGAACGTACTGCCATCAACTCACTCTGCAACAACCCAGACTGGGTTATCAAACCCGCCAACAAGGGAGGTGTTGTGGTGGTCTGGCGTGTCGATCTCTACATAGCTGAGGCCAAGCGCCAAGTCTCGGACACCTCCTCCTACTTACCCCTGGACCATGACCCGACAGACGAGCACCAGGCCACCATCTCTAGCACCATCACTGACTTCATCAACACCGACTCCCTGCCCCCACCAAGCCTCCAACCTCATTGTTCCCCAGCCCCGCATGGCCCGATATTACCTTCTCCCCAAAATCCACAATCCTGACTGTCCTGGTAGACCCATTGTCTCTGCCTGTTCGTGCCCTACCAAACTTATTTCCACATATCTTGACTCCATCCTATCACCCTTGGTTAAATCCCTCCCTACCTATGTTCAAGTCACCATCGCCAGTGATAGACTTCTGACTGACATCCACTGTAAACGCATTGACTCCCGTGGCTATCTGGACTACACTTCTTCCCACCCTGCTTCCTGTAAGGACTCCTTCCCCTACTCCCAATTCCTCTGTCTACACCGATTCTGCACCCAGGATGAGGTGTTCCACACCAGGGCATCAGAAATGTCCTAATTCTTCAGGGAACGGCGGTTCCCCTCCCCCACTATAAATGAGGCTCTCACTTCAATACCCCGTAAAACTGCTGTCTCTCCCCATTCCCCCACTCATAACAAGGGCAGAGTCCTCTAGTCCTCACCTTTCACCCCACTAGCCATCACATACAACAAATAGTCCTTCGTCATTTTCGCCACCTCCAATGTGACCCCACCACTCGCGACATCTTCCCCTTCCCTCCCTCCCCCATCTGCTTTCCGCAAAGACTGCTCCCTCCGTAACTCCCTTGTCAATCCTTCCCTTCCCTCCCGCACTACCCCCTCCCCGGGCACTTTCCCTTGCAATCGCAAGAAATGCTACACATGTCGCTTTGCCTCCCCCCTCGACTCCATTCAAGGACCCAAGCAGTCGTTCCAGGTGCGACAGAGGTTCACCTGCATCTAACCATATAACCATATAACCATATAACAATTACAGCACGGAGACAGGCCCTCTCGGCCCTTCCAGTCCGTGCCGACCATTTGTTTTCCCCTAGTCCCATCTACCTGCACTCAGACCATACCCCTCCATTCCCTTCACGTCCATATACCTATCCACTTTACTTTTAAATGTTAAAATCGATCCTGCCTCCACCACTTCTGCTGGAAGCTCATTCCACACAGCCACCACCCTCTGAGTAAAGAAGTTCCCCCTCACGTTACCCCTAAACTTCTGTCCCTTAATTCTCATGTCATGCCCTCTTGTTTGAATCTTCCCTACCCTCAACGGGAAAAGCTTATCCACGTCAACTCTGTCTATCCCTTTCATCATTTTAAAGACCTCAATCAAGTCACCCCTTAACCTTCTGCACTCCAAAGAATAAAGACCTAACTTGTTCAACCTTTCTCTGTAACATAGTTGCTGGAACCCTGGCAACATTCTAGTAAATCTCCTCTGTACTCTCTCTATTTTGTTGACATCCTTCCTATAACTAGGCGACCAAAATTGTACACCATACTCCAGAATTGGTCTTACCAATGCCTTGTACAATTTTAACATTACTTCCCTACTCCTATATTCAATGCTCTGATTTATAAAGGCCAGCACACCAAAGGCTTTCTTTACCACCCTATCTACATGCGATTCCACCTTCAGGGAACTATGCACAGTTATTCCTAGATCCCTCTGTTCCACAGCATTCCTCAATTCCCTACCATTTACCATGTTACGTCCTATTTTGATTTGTCCTGCCAAGATGTAGCGCTTCACACTTATCAGCATTAAACTCCATCTGCCATCTTTCAGCCCACTTTTCCAAATGGCCCAAATCTCTCTGTAGACTTTGAGAATCTACTTCATTATCCACAATACCACCTATCTTAGTATCATCTGCATACTTACTTATCCAATTTTCCACCCCATCATCCAGATCATTGATGTACATGACAAACAACAGTGGACCCAACACAGATCCCTGAGGCACCCCACTGGTCACCGGCTTCCAACCTGACAAACAGCCATCCACCATTACTCTCTGACATCTCCCATTCAGCCACTGTTGAATCCATCTTGCTACTCCGCCATTAACACCCAAAGATTGAACCTTCTGAACCAACCTTCCATGGGGAACCTTGTCAAAGGCCTTACTGAAATCCATATAGACAACATCCACTGCTTTACCCTCATCAATTTCCCTAGTTACCGCTTCAAAAAATTCAAGAAGGTTTGTCAAACATGACCTTCCAGGCACAAATCCATGTTGACTGTTCCTGATCAGACCCTGTTTATCCAGATGCTTATATATATTATCTCTAAGTATCCTTTCCATTAATTTGCCCACCACTGACGTCAAACTAATAGGTCTATAATTGCTAGGTTTATTCTTTGAACCCTTTTTTAAACAATGGAACAACATGCGCAGTACGCCAATCCTCCGGCACTATTCCCGTTTCTAATGACATTTGAAATATTTCTGTCATAGCTCCTGCTATTTCTACACTAACTTCCCTCAATGTCCTAGGGAATATCCTGTCAGGACCTGGAGACTTATCCACCTTTATATTTTTCAAAAGTGTCAGTACTTCCTCCTCTTTGAATCTCATAGTTTCCATAGCTACTCTACTTTTTTCCCTTACCTCACAGAGTTCAATATCCTTCTCCTTGGTGAATACCGAAGAAAAGAAATTGTTCAATCTCCTCCAACCTCATCTATTGCATCCGCTGCTCTAGATGTCAGCTGATCTACATCGGTGAAACCAAGCGTTGGCTTGGCGATCATTTCGCCGAACACCTCCGCTCGGTCCGCATTAACCAACCTGACCTCCAGGTGGCTCGGCACTTCAACTCCCCCTCCCATTCCGTATCCGACCTCTCTGTCCCGGGCCTCCTCCATGGCCAGAGTGAGCAACACCGCAAATTGGAGGTGGTGTTCATCTTGCGCTTGGGCAGTTTGCACCCTAGCGGCATAAACATTGACTTCTCCAATTTCCGGTAGCCCTTGCTGTCTCCTCCCCTTCTCAGCTCTCCCTCAACCCTTGGGCTCCTCCTCTTCCTTTCTCCTTTCTTCTCCCCCCCCCCCCCCCCCCCCCCACCCTACATCAGTCTGAAGAAGGGTTTCAGCCTGAAACGTTGCCTATTTCCTTCGCTCTATCGATGGTGCTGCACCCGCTGAGTTTCTCCCGCACTTTGTCTACCTTCGATTTTCCAGCATCTGCAGTTCCTTGTGAGCAATTGGAGGAGAATCTATGTGGCCATAAAATCCACAGTTTTAAACACTGAAGAAAATAAAATACATAAATGGGGCATTGTTGATCAGTTTACATCAGTCATTCTGGCTACATTTCAGGCTATAAACCTCTCTCCATGCACAACCACTATTGTTGACTATCACCTTAAGCAATCAGGTTGATTTAAGTCATTGCAATATAAAACAATGTAATACACGGGATCAGGAATTTATTCTTCTTATCTGAGAAAATTTGTTTATAAATGCATAAAAAGACCATTTTTCAATGAATCAAAAGAATACCAAATCCCCATTGATTATAGGATATTTACTATATAGTTAGCTGCAGAATAACTTTTATACCAATATCAATCATTTATACCTGACTTTCATTTTTGGTAGCACTTCTGCTCGACTTATCCAGGGGAAGTGCTCCTTAGGAGGCTCATGTTCTGCACAAATCTACAACAAAGGAGACACGACAGTTCAAAAACAACTTCATTATTTGTGAAGTTCTTTGGCATGTTCTCAAGATAAGAGCATCATTTTTTATAAATGCTGGGTGTTTCATGCGAAGTAACATAATCGGGCTGGATTTTATGGTTGGAATGACAGTGAAATTTTCAGCACCCAATGTCGTTCTAGCATAAAAATGACAGCAACGACTAGAGCACACCCACGAGCAGCAGAAATCCAGATTATGCCATCAGTAATTATATAAAAGTATAAACAAATAAGTGCTATTGTGAAATGCTCCCAAAATTTTGCTTCAAGTATAAGGGAACTTTTCAGGCATATTAAACCATGCAAAGTCTAAGAAAACTCCCAAACTAATTATTTTGTATGTTTTGATTACTTTTTCTTTGTAAAACTATTTCAAAATATAAGTTTATAAAATTATATATTTGTTTATTTGCTTGAATCTGTTCATGATATTTCAATTGTTGCTGAAACATGTGAGCATGTTACAATTATTCCATCTGCGTGTTTTTTTAATGTCTCGGTTCACTGCCTGCCAGAATTGCTTAGTGGCTTGTCCAGCTTGATGAGATCATTGTTGCTGAACACCAGGGAATCCTCTATAGTTGACACTTGCCAAAGATGTTGTTGCAACAGGAGACATTCACCCACAAAAACTGTAAAATATTCAGGGCGACTTTCTTCAAGATCTGCGGAAAATGCTATTGCTTCACATCTGACCTCAAAATCTAAACTATCATATTTTAGTAGAATTAAAGAGGAAAAATAGTTGACACAAGCATTAGAGGATAAACAGTGTATGCCCCCAGCAATATTGCCATAATTTCTTATTGCTCCTTTTAAACTACAGAATGAGTTACATTACTTGTATGAGTATTTCTTAATACTTTTAAATCATCACACAGAATTAATCTGAGCCTTACCTGCGAGAAGAAACCTTTTAATTTTCACAAGTTTGTGGATTTATTGCAAGAGACAACTGTATTCAACAAGTTTTGCTTTTTATTTTATCTTATTTTGCCTGATTGATGATAAATATAATTATTTCATAAAAAATGCCTGTGCTAATGCTGAACACTGGGTAGAAAATCATTTGGGCAATTTATTCTATTTATAGTGTACATTACTGTATTGTTGGCACCATTACAAATCAGCATTTTAAAATATAGTAGTGAGATCATGAATCGGAAGGACCCGTTACATCATGTGACATTGCCAAATGTTCTACTTAGACCAGAAAATATTTAAATAAAGTATGTGATCAATCTGAGCTCTACTCTTTTATTCATAAAGAATGCTCCACTGTCACTACAAACAAATCGTTAGTTTCACCAATCTTTCACTGAAGATATCTATTGATTTCATCATTTGGATTGGTTTACAATTTTCTATATGTACTTGATTACACAATCGACAAAAAATTATTAAGGTTGATCATGGACAGTTCAATCATAATCAGTTGTCCAGAATTTGAGAAAAACTAGTAGATTGATGTACTACCTGTAAGTTCTGATGAAGCAATCCCAATTTAATGCACAATATGATTTTTTGGAACAAGAACATTAACTAAAAAATGTATTAACTCTGTAAACGTTAAGACAATAAATTATGATCTTGCTAACTCTCATGTACCAAAACCGAATGAATAATCCTGAGGCACTATATCAAATCCAGTGGAAGACAAAACAAAAGTGTTGATATTTGGAGCAGGAATTTTAAATATATAACATACATAAAACAGGCAATTCAGCCCACGATGTCCGTGCTGAACATGATGCATAATTAAACTATCTCCTCTGTCCACACATGATCCATATCCCTCCATTCCCTGCCTATCCATGTGCCAATATAAAAGCCTTTTAAATGCTCCTTTATATCTTCTTTCGCCACCACTCCTGGTAGTGTATCCCAGGCACCAACGACTTTGTGTAAAGAGTTGCTCCACATATCTCCTTGAAACTTTGCCCCTCACCTCTTCAACCTATGCCCTCTAGTATTTGACATTTCCATCCCGGGAAAAAGATTCTGATTGTTATCCCCATTTACACCTCGTAATCTATATTACTAAAAGTCTGATCTTGACCATTTCCTGTTGTTCTGTCTATTGGTTTTAGAAAAAACGCTGCCAATTGCGCCTGTGATTTTTGGGCATCTTACTCAGAGTTCCCCTCTGCTGCACAAGTTAAGAGGATTTTTTTCCCATCGATGAAAAATAAAAGAGTTATTAGCATTTAAAAAAAGTTGAGATTCTCTCTCCTGAAGGCCACGCCCCTTCCGGAGGGATAATAAAACCCGAAACTCAGTCAGTCTCTGCAAGATGGGGGGGGGGGGGGCGAGAGGGTCACGTATCTCAGAGCTGTGAATAACACTGAACACATGTCTACTAAACTGTGAGTGGTTTTACTGACCTGTCAGTGCCCTTAATAAAGTGGTATTGCCTTTGTTTGGAAATGCTAAAGCTGTGTTGCCTTTTGTTTGGAAATAACCATATAACCATATAACAATTACAGCACGGAAACAGGCCCTCTCGGCCCTTCCAGTCTGTGCCGACCATTTGTGTTCCCCTAGTCCCATCTACCTGCACTCAGACCATACCCCTCCATTCCCTTCACATCCATATACCTATCCACTTTACTCTTAAATGTTAAAATCGATCCTGCCTCCACCACTTCTGCTGGAAGCTCATTCCACACAGCCACCACCCTCTGAGAAAAGAAGTTCCCCCTCACGTTACCCCGAAACTTCTGTCCCTTAATTCTCATGTCATGCCCCCTTGTTTGAATCTTCCCTACCCTCAATGGGAAAAACGTATCCACGTCAACTCTGTCTATCCCTTTCATCATTTTAAAGAGCTCAATCAAGTCCCCCCTTAACCTTCTGCGCTCCAAAGAATAAAGACCTAACTTGTTCAATCTTTCTCTGTAACATAGTTGCTGGAACCCTGGCAACATTCTAGTAAATCTCCTCTGTACTCTCTCTATTTTGTTGACATCCTTCCTATAACTAGGCGACCAAAATTGTACACCATACTCCACAATTGGTCTTACCAATGCCTTGTACAATTTTAACATTACTTCCCTACTCAGCCATGATCATATTGAATGGCGGTGCAGGCTCGAAGGGCTGAATGGCCTACTCCTGCACCTAATTTCTATGTTTCTATGTTTCTATGTTTACTCCTATATTCAATGCTCTGATTTATAAAGGCCAGCACACCAAAGGCTTTCTTTACCACCCTATCTACATGCGATTCCACCTTTAGGGAACTATGCACAGTTATTCCTAGATCCCTCTGTTCCACAGCATTCCTCAATTCCCTACCATTTACCATGTACGTCCTATTTTGATTTGTCCTGCCAAGATGTAGCACTTCACACTTAGCAGCATTAAACTCCATCTGCCATCTTTCAGCCCACTTTTCCAAATGGCCCAAATCTCTCTGTAGACTTTGAAAATCTACTTCATTATCCACAACACCACCTATCTTAGTATCATCTGCATACTTACTTATCCAATTTTCCACCCCATCATCCAGATCATTGATGTATATGACAAACAACAGTGGACCCAACACAGATCCCTGAGGCACCCCACTGGTCACCGGCTTCCAACCTGACAAACAGCCATCCACCATTACTCTCTGACATCTCCCATTCAGCCACTGTTGAATCCATCTTGCTACTCCGCCATTAACACCCAAAGATTGAACCTTCTTAACCAACCTTCCATGGGGAACCTTGTCAAAGGCCTTACTGAAATCCATATAGACAACATCCACTGCTTTACCCTCATCAATTTCCCTAGTTACCGCTTCAAAAAATTCAAGAAGGTTTGTCAAACATGACCTTCCAGGCACAAATCCATGTTGACTGTTCCTGATCAGACCCTGTTTATCCAGATGCTTATATATATTATCTCTAAGTATCCTTTCCATTAATATGCCCACCACTGACATCAAACTAATAGGTCTATAATTGCTAGGTTTATTCTTTGAACCCTTTTTAAACAATGGAACAACATGCGCAGTACGCCAATCCTCCGGCACTATTCCCGTTTCTAATGACATTTGAAATATTTCTGTCATAGCTCCTGCTATTTCTACACTAACTTCCCTCAATGTCCTAGGGAATATCCTGGAGACCTATCCACTTTTATATTTTTCAAAAGTGTCAGTACTTCCTCCTCTTTGAATCTCATAGTTTCCATAGCTACTCTACTTTTTCCCCTTAACTCACAAAGTTCAATATCCTTCTCCTTGGTGAATACCGAAGAAAATAAATTGTTCAATATCTCCCCCATCTCTTTTGGCTCTGCAGATAGCTGTCCATTCTGGTTCTCTAATGGTCCGATTTTATCCCTCGTTATCCTTTTGCTATTAATATAGCTGTAGAAACCCTTTGGGTTACTTTCACCTTTCTTGCCAAAGCAACCTCATATCTTCTTTTAGCCTTCCTAATTTCTTTCTTAAGATTATTTTTACATTCTTTATACTCCTCTAGCACCTAGAGCTGTGTTGCTAAAGCTGTGTTGCCTTTGGTATGGAAATGCTAAAGCTGTGTTGCCTTTGGTTTGGAAATGCTAAAGTTGCCTTGGCTAATTAAAGTTGCCTTGCCTAATTAAAGTTGCTTTGCCTTCTATATAATTAAAGTCTATTTAACCACTTCCTGTTTGTGTTTTATATTCATTTTAGAGAAAACGCTACCACATTCTGCTGTAATTTTGGCCATCTTACTCAGTCCCCCTCCGTTCATCAGGTGCCGAGGATTTTTTCCCATTGATGAAAACTAAAAGAGTTATTAGTGTTTAAAAAATGTTGAGATTCTCTCTCTTGACAATCATGTCATGAAGGCCACGCCCCTTCTCATGGGAGGGGGAGGGGCCATAAAACCCAAAAGTGTGGGCGTGGCTCAGTCTCTACAAGATGGAGGAGGGAGAGGTCACGACTCTCCTCCTCCATCTGTCTTTAGTGGCCTAGCACCCTGCTTGAAATGGTATGAAACTGCACTTGAATTTGGTGGCCTTGCACCCTGCTTGAAACGGTAAGAAACAACAATTGAATTTGGTGGCCTTGCACCCTGCTTGAAATAGAATTTCAAGGAATAAACGTGTCAACTGCCAGCCCACCAGTCGTGAGTGAGTGCCAGCACAACAGGCTTGAGTGACTGAGCCGCCAGCCCAAGAATCCATTTGACCCACAATGTCCATACGAACCCTCTGGAAACCAGTCCCTTCAGCCCACAACACGCATACTAGCACTCCAGAACCCCCCACTGGCCAACAATATTGGAATTGGTGGAGAGGTGGAATATTGTATTGGGTGACCAGCCCTCCCGTGTGATGCTGGGACCCAACAGGTCCCACTTAGTCTAGGTTTATATAGATTTCAATTCAGATGGTCAATTCAATCACAAAATACAAAATGAAAAGTTATCCTGTTGCTTCCTGCATTGTTATTGTTCCATGTTAAGGATAGCTGCATTTCCTTCAATTAAGCAGGAAAACTGATGTGTATCATTACTTATGCTAGTGAAATTGTAAATCATCTCTGAATAGTGTAATTAATATTTGTGGAATATGGTTTTAAGTCATGTTTAATAAATGACAATACAAAATGAAAACACAAACATATAAGTCACCGTAAAAACTACTTCATAAATTAGATGGGAACAGCAATGCTCATAGAATATTGAGGGGCCAATGTTTTCACTCATTAAATAACAATAACATTTTTTGAATAATGTGAATACCAAAAAACTGATATAAGCATGAATGAAAACTGATGTACATCGTAGGTCAGTCAATATTGTACAAGTAATTGGTGTGAATGATAATTCTTCAGTGCACTAATATATTGCTCACTTTCTGAAGAAGGGTATTGACCCGAAACATCACCCATTCCTTCCCTCCAAAGATGCTGCCTGTCCCGCTGTTACTCCAGCTTTTTGTATCTATTGTTGGTTTAAACCAGCATCTGCAGTTCCTTCTTACACAAATTGCTCACTTTCACTGGCTCGTCACATATCTTGAGCATTTTTCATTCTTCTCAATAAATTTAAATGTTAACTCCAACTAATTGATTCTTTTTTTTTAACGAATAATCTTGGCAGCTAACTAGGCTAATAAATAATAAATATGGAAATCACGATTACCATTAGCATAGCTTCAGAGAAAGTTAGAGAAGAGCAAAACTGGCAATAGTCTTTGATATCTCAGAAGCATCCCACTTAGTAGAATAGCAATGAACACTTGATTTTCAAAAGCAATAATTTATCTTTGAAAATATTGTATTCCCATGTCTCGTTAACTTAACCTGGGTTTGTAAATAAACTGACCTAACATCAGCATGACTTGTCAGCTCTCATACATTTCCCTTACACCAGAGGAATGATATTTAAGGCATGCGGATTTAACAGCAGCTAACAGAAGAATTTCAGTTCAGCTGTGTTGGACCCATGTAGATGCAATTTTATGACCATCAAATCAATTCTGTTTGCAGTCAGTATTATATGAAAACTATAATTCTAGATACTACTGCAAAAATCTTTGAATAATCACCTGCAATATAGAAGTTTTTAAACATATCCAGTACTCTCACAAAATGCACTAACCTATTTAATGTTTTGATATGTTACCATCTCACATTCTGATTATCCCGATTAACATGAGGTGTAATTAATAAGGTGTATTATGAAGATGATACAAAGAACATTCACTAGATCTTGCAACACATTACTTTTATATTCATTTGCTTTGAGGGTAAAAATAAAATTGCAAAATACACTGGCGATTAGCCATTTTGCACATCTAAAATGAACCAAGATTTGGTTGTCATAGTGTACTTTTGCAATTCAATCCACACTGCTAAAGTAATCAATAATACATTACTTAATTTGAAAGAAAACCATTCCAAGATTTGATTTGTAACATAAATGCATTTTAAATGTCAAAACTAAATACTATAAAATCTATGTTAGATATACTATAAAGGGCTTATTACTAAAATTTAAACTTTAACCTTCTTGAAAGTCTGGCATTGAAAGTGAAATTAAGTCGTGTAGAACTGTAAAGATTAACTTGTTTAGCATTGATGAGAAAATGGTAAGGCATACATGGCCTTTTTATTTTAAATCCGATTAAATACATATTTTCTCATTGAAACTGAATAAACAAGCTACTGTTGTATAATTAAACATGAGTTAAACTTCAAATTTGTAGAAAAATAATTAACTTGTAAAATTGTCGGACATTTCAAGCTGAGAAAAAGAATAGAAATTATGAATGGATTGTATTTGAAATTAAAATAGAAAATGCTCTAAGTGCAAATCAGTATATAAAAGTGATAAGATAATGTAACATTACTTCTGTACCCTTTCATCATAGCATTCAGGTGCAAGCATTAATTTATTATGATCAAGAGTTTGATGCACAATACCTTAATGCAAAAGGGACAAAGGATAAATAGTTAGAGCGCTGCCAATTGACTATGAATAGTCTGGATTCAAATGATTTCATTAAGAAGTGCCTATTTGCTGCTGATCTGGAAAGTGCTGACTTCCACTGATAAATGGCAAGTAACATTTGCATCACATGTGCGGGAAGCAATAACATCCCTCATTTTGACATTCAGTAACAGTACCATTACTGAATCTCCCAGCATTTGCATCCTGGCACTTAACATTGGCAAGGAACTTCAGTGAGTCAGTTAGAGTATGTGCTCAATGTGATTACAGGAGGCAGGATGTTCTCCTGCAAGTGATTCACCTCCTCACTCTGCAAAAACATTCTATCATCCACAAAACTCAAGCCAGGTATTAGCTCCTTGTCCAAGTGCGTGCAGTTCCAGCAACAACATAAGTTCATTACCTTGCACAAAGCAATTCTCCATATTAGCAACCAGTAAATATCCTAACCATTCCCTCCCTTCCGCACCAATGTACTGTGGCTGCAGTGTAGGCATGGCTCCATTAACAGCGTCTTCAATCTCTACTGCATAGAAAGAGATTGTATGGAATTTGTACATTCTCCCCATGACCTGCATGGGTTTTCTCTGGATGTTCCGGTTTCCTCCCACACTCCGAAGACGTACTGGTTTGTAAGTTAATTGGCTTCAGTAAAATTGTAAATTGGAATTTAGAAGGATGAGGGGGGATCTTATAGAAACATATAAAATTATAAAAGGACTGGACAAGCTAGATGCAGGAAAAATGTTCCCAATGTTGGGTGATAAGATGCCAGAACCAGGGGCCACAGTCTTAGAATAAAGGGGAGGTCATTTAAGACTGAGATGAGAAAAAACCTTTTTACCCAGAGAGTTGTGAATTTATGGAATTCCCTGCCACAGAGGGCAGTGGAGGCCAAATCATTGGATGGATTTAAGAGAGAGTTAGATAGAGCTCCAGGGGCTAGTGGAGTCAAGGGATATGAGGAGAAGGCAGGCACGGGTTATTGATAGCGCACAATCAGCCATGATCACAATGAACGGCGGTGCTGGCTCGAAGGGCCGAATGGCCTCCTCCTGCACCTATTTTCTATGTTTTCTATGTTTCCCTTGTGTTTGTTGGATAATGTTAGTGTGCAGGGATTGCTGGTTGACATGGTCTTGATGGTGTGAAGGACCTGTTTATGCACTCTTTCCCTAAACTAAACTAAAATAAAGGTAAGAGCACCAATTGCATGGTGCACCAACCATGGTGAGTTCATCATAAGGCCCAAACCTCCCCAGGTTAGAAACTTTGTGCAGGATTGCCATTCTGCCTGCTTCTTACCTTTCAACACATCATCACTCATAGTGTCATGGGACAAGAAAGGATTCTCCAACAATTTTAAGGCAACTCTGGATCATCATTAAATTATAATGTCACAGTAAAGTTCATATCCTTACGGCCCCTGAGACCTGGGTTCAATCCTGACTGTAGGTGCTTGTCTGTACAGAGTTTGTATGTTCTCCCCGTGACCTGGCGGGGATGCGTCCTCGCCCCCCACTTCACTGCCTTCACTGGATCGGAGCGGCCATTCCTACCGGAGACCAGGGACCAGACCAGAGCTTCGGCAGCGGCCGTGCGCCACTGGATTTACCGTGGGGCGGGCGGTACCTAGTTGGATCGCCGTTAGAAGCTCCAGAGCATTGTGCCGCTGCTCCAACATCGAGGAGCTGTGGTTCGCGAAGCTCCCAGCGTGGGCGGTGCTGACCGACATTGCAGGGTTGAATCTCCACCCGGCGCGGCCTGGGGACGTCGGGAGCTGCGGATTCTGATAAGAAGCGGCTGATTCGGAGGTCCAAACCGCTGAGGTTGGCCTCCAGTTCTGATGTCGGAGTTCCAACATCCTGGCGAGTGGGCCTGAGGTGATTACATTTCACTGTGCCAACTGGCACATGTGACAAATAAATTTATCTTGTATCTTGTACCTTGTACCAGCGTGGGTTTTCTACTAGACCTCCGGTTTCCTCCCACACTCCAAAGACGTACATGCTTGTAGGTTGATTGGCTTGGTATAATTGTAAAATGTCTCTGTATTACATGATCGCGTTAGTGTGCAGTGATCGCTGGTCAGCGCAGACTTGGTGGCCGAAGGGCCTGTCTTCTCACTGTATCCCTAAACTAAACCCATAAGATGACCAAGATCTTAAATGGCCTATGTTTTTAGCACATCGATTTTAAACTGGAACTGTTGCTGGAAGTTTTACGGCAGGTTGAGCTTCATGGAACCAAGTTTCCATTTTTTCAATGAGCTTTGGATATTGTGATGATAGATAAGGACATCCAAAAAGCATACTGCGGAGTGTACACCCATCTTAAGAAGGCTTGAGGCAGTCTTCTTATCGAGTGCACATCACAAGATTAGAAATTGTTCAGCCAGAGCTGAACACACATCTCGGCATCTGCATACAATGGCGTCTTGCGCTTCTTGTGCGTAAGGGATCTTATAGAACCGTACAAAATTCTTAAGGGGTTGGATAGGCTAGATGCAGGAAGATTGTTCCCAATGTTGGGGAGGTCCAGAACAAGGGGTCACAGTCTAAGGATAAGGGGGAATTCCTTTAGGACCGAGATGAGGAAAACATTTTTCACACAGAGAGTGGTGAGTCTCTGGAATTATCTGCCACAGAAGGTAGTTGAGGCCAGTTCATTGGCTATACTTAAGGAGTTAGATGTGGCCCTTGTGGCTAAAGGGATCAGGGGGTATGGAGAGAAGGCAGGAACAGGATACTGAGTTGGATGATCAGCCATGATCATATTGAATGGCAGTGCAGGCTCGAAGGGCCGAATGGCTTTCTTCTGCACCTATTTTCTATGTTTCTATGTTTCTATGGTGGAAAGATTTGTGGAAACAGGACCACGACGTTGACGCTCTTTCCTTGACCACTCTTGAAGCAGTGATTGGCATATTCCTGCTCCGATCTGATGTCCTTTGTTGTCAGTGCTGGTTGGTCATACTTGTGTGTATTACATACATGGCTACATGTGGTGCAAAGTCCAAATGTGTGGCAGCCATACTATTATGTCTCAATCACAGTTTGTAATGAAAATTTACACTTCAGTTCATTCCAAAGCCTTGTATAAGAACACATAGACTAAATTATTTAATTGTCCAGATCCTATTTTCCACACACCTTTAGTTTTTGTATCGTTTCTGCATTTTTCCTTCCCAGTAACCACAGCCAACCTGGTGGAAAACCCATTACTTGTATTGTATGAGGCCTTGGAGCATGACTTTGAGTAGCTGGCCTTATCTTGAACAACTGCTTCATATAATAAGCAACAGTAGTCTGGACGGGCCAACAGAAATGTAACAGCAAAGGCAACCCATGACATTGCTAACGTGAGAATGGACAACCAATTCATGCTGCAGATAGCCGCTGCTGCTACTCATAATTGCTGCTAAAGGCGATTACCTGGACATACTTAATCTCCGTTAAAGACTGGAACACAGATCCATGCGGACAGCAATCTGAATTCATAGAATCATAGAATCATAGAAAATAGGTGCAGGAGTAGGCCATTCGGCCCTTCGAGCCTGCACCGCCATTCAATATGATCATGGCTGATCATCCAACTCTGTATCCTGTACCTGCCTTCTCTCCATACCCCCTGATCCCTTTAGCCTCAAGGGCCACATCCAACTCCCTCTTAAATATAGCCAATGAACTGGCCTCAACTACCTTCTGTGGCAGATATTTCCACAGACTCACCACTCTCTGTGTGAAAAATGATCTTCTCATCTCGGTCCTAAAAGACTTCCCCCTTATCCTTAGAATTGTCAGAACTTACACTGCGGCTGGATGGCTTCTGCTAGTGTGGAGACTTTCTCTCTTTGCTCTCTCCCATCACCAATGTAGGCAGAGGCATGTTACAAAATTGAATGCTAGCAGTGGCTCCATCCTTCGCAAACCTGCACGGCGATTTCCATCCGAGATTGCAGGCCACGAACAACTCTCCCTTAAGAGAAGCATTAGATAGCATCGATTGATCCTAGCCACTCGTGAAATTCAATCTATGGTTCTGCAGCAGGCAATACACAGTGGTTGGTCAGTGTTGGATGGATATTACAACCAGAAAGGTAATGAAGGAGCAAAAAAGGAGCTTCACTTGGCAAGAAAGGAGCATCAGCCTCCCCAGGCAAATGCTGAAACCATGTAAGAAACACATAACATCACTGCATCCACTAATTTTTAAAGAAAAAATACATTGGCTTCATTCTCCTGCCTTTGCCCCATAACCCCTGCCACCGTGTCAATCTCCTCCTTAATAAATATCAATTGACTTGGTCTCCACAACCTCCTATGGCATTGAATCCACAGATTTGTCACAGAAGGTAAATAAATAAATATTTCTGCACACTTTCAATATATCAGTGCAAAAATATGAATGTGCTATAATTTTCAATGTAAAACTTCACCCACAAACACATCCAGCTAATATAAGCACACTCATTGATTGTAGCATTCTTTAATATATTTAATCTTTTTTATTACATTGTGTGGTTTAAAGCACCATGCAACATAATGGTCATGGCAAGACAAGTGCATTGGAAACAGCCTGGCATTTGCTGATAATAAAAGTGAGTGCACTGCTACTAGATATACTTTTACACACATATAATGGTGGCCCATTTGTTATCTGATAAATATCTGTTGCATAACTCAAGATTGTTAATGTCAGGATGGGGTTAGAGAGCACGTCACCAGTAGAGATATTTACCATATTTATCTCACCACTACCAAGAACATATTCTCTTTATAATGCACACTAGGTTTTCAACTGAAAAAATGAATTTTAATGAGTACTCTGCAGCACAAGTAAGCCTAGTTAGACACTATAATTCTATACAGTATGTCTTATTAATCAACTTTCACCCTATCAGCTAACAGTGATTTATTTTGAATTTATCAACAATCTGGTGCAACGATCGTAGTAGCAAGTCATCATATTTACAAACATACGTCATATAAAACAACTTCAAATCCGATTCAACTTTATTTTGATATACATTAAATTAATCATCTGTAGGGTACATTTTCACAAACACAAAGCAATCCTTATATCAGTTCTATGATATCACATGCAGGCAGAAAATATTTTAAAGACTGTGAGGCACCTAATTAGTATGGTGACTTTGCAGAGTAAACTTGGTTCATGTTATCTAGTACAGCCTGAAGTTGTATCTCAGGCAGATTTATCCACATGTATAAACCTAGTAAATGTCTGAGATAAGAACTCCAGAAAAAAAATGGATGAAACATGAGATGTCTGTAAAAGAAAAAAGATGACCTGGATCTCATTAGTAGTTAATCTCAACATTTTTTAAATTGTTTTTTTTAAACCAATGCATCATTGGTCAATGAATATTGTTTGGGGCCGTAATCTCAGTTTTGGCAATGATTTCGACAACACGGGTTAACGCGGCAAATAATTAGGAAATGCCGCAGTAGGTCTTCAAAGTTTACCTTATCGAAAATGGTTTTTTTTTAGCAGAATCGTGCATTGGTTCAGCTCGTCATTAATAATTGATGAGCAGTGCGGCAGTGCAGAGTGCTGCTGTGTACCAAAGAACTGTATTACAGAGCAGCAAGAACGTGTGTGTGTGTGTGTGTGTGTGCGCGCCCCATCACAGTCTCACATATGTCATATTCTCAATCTCCCCCATGCTGTCAGGGAAATACCAATAGTATGCCAGACATTTTTTTTTTGAAGACAGGGATGAAGAGAAAAAAAAGAAAGAACAAAGGAAGAAGAAGAAAAAAAGAATCCCACCAATGTGCATAAGAAGAGGTGGTGTGAAGCAATCCATTTTGCACTAATTTATTTCAGCGTTGTCTTAGCAGTGACAGAGTGGAATGCTGTCCTCTGTTGCAATTCCTTGTGAATAGGGAATAGCATGCAAGGTGATCTCTGCAAGACTGGTTAATATATTTATGACTGAAGAATAGAGAGAGGAGGAAGCAACATTTCGGGAGAGATGATGATGGGTAACAAAAAGCAAGCAGCTCTGCACAACTGCACATAGATTGCAGGCTGTTATACAACCGGAATAATGCAACTACAAGTAACATTTAGATAGCGGCTATTACATAGAAAAGCTCCAATGGAAAATGAGAATACTAAATAAATGGAATGGAATGCAATCACAAACAGCAAGTCAAAATACAATTGTTCGAATCAAATACTGAAAGCTTGGTCAAATTCACAAATATTGAGGAAGTTTATGGAAATGAAATTGTAAGTGGAAAGACTAAGGGACCTTAGGAAGAGAGCTCCTTGATGAATACTCTCTTGAACTACAGGTGTGCAGTATTAACTAGTTGCATTACAGCTTGGTTCATCAAGTCAAACGCTCAGGAATGACAGAGTACAAAATGTGGTGGACACTGCGCTTCTCCTTCATGGGTACTGACCTCCCCACATTGAAGGGATGTATACGAGGCACTGCCTTAAAAAGACAGCTGGCAACATCAAGGACCCACACAACCCTGGCCACGCTCTCATTTCACAAAGAAGATATGGAAGCCTGAAAACTGTTCAGGAATAGCTTCTTCCCAACAACCATCGAAGTGTTGAACATTACAAACTCCAACTAAACTTCAAACTATGAATAGTCTTAGTTACACTAGGGACTTCAGGCGCTGATTTGCAGCATAATGTTTATTTTTACTTAAGTTATTTTTGTTTGTTTATTATGTTATCTATTGTGTACCGTGTTTACAACCCTGTTGTGCTGCTGCAAGTAAGAATTGCATTGCTTCTTCATGGTACACATGACAATTAAACACTCTTGCCCCTTGAACAGCCGCACCTTGGAAAGCATCCTTTCGGGTTGCATCTCAGCTTGGTTTGGCAATAGTTATTCCTGAGAAATTGTAGAGACTTGTGGATGTGGCCCAGTCCATCACACAGACCAGACTCCCCACTGTTAACTCCATCGAACTTCACACTGCCTCAGGAAGACAGCCAACACCTGATATTCTGGCCTATTTCATTGCATACCTTGCATATTTTCTCTGTAACGGTAATGCTATAATTCTGTAACACTATATTGTGCACTGGTATTTTTTCTCTTTGCATTCAACCTGGTGTACTTGTGTATGACTTGCTTGTACTCATGTGTAGTAAGATTTGACTGGACAGCATGCAAACAAAACTTTTCACTACACCTCAGTGCACATGACAATAATAAACAAATGATGAATAGATTCAGCCCAGTCAAACATCCAAGTGTGTTGAAATAACAGTTTCCCATGAAGCAAGGAATATTTATGCTAGTTAATTGTCAAATAAATGCAACTCCAACAAAAGAGACTGCATCCTCTGTTTTTGAAGTCTTTGATGGAAAATATAAACTGTTTCTCTTTTCACAAATGTGACATGACCTATTCTGCATCCTACATTTTCTGTTTTTATTTCAGATTTGAAGGAACTTCAGGTTTTTTTTTCACAGAATGCAGTCTCCTATCCTTAACATTCAATGAAATTGACATGATCAGTAATCCAAGCAATAACTTTGAGGAGCCATATGAATGCTATTGTTATAAGAGCAGGTTAGATGATGATTATCCAGCGACAAATGCATCATTTCCTGATATACAATACACAATACAATACCATTTATTGTCATTTGAACCGCATTGAGGTTCAAACAAAATGTGGTTTCTGCAGTCATACAAACAAGAAAAGAACCAAGACACAACACAATTGACACAACACAATATCCCAAAGCCTTTCCACCAACTAGAATGAACAACTCAGGAACATGATAGCATAATCTTCAAGTCACAATGTGAATGGAACGCTGATAATATTCATGAAGTTGAACACAATTCAAAACAAAGTTCATGATTTGTAGCCAGATTCACGTAGAAGGATTTCAGGTTAAAATACCAACGTCTGAGTAACATTACATGATCACAATTATCATTACCAGGCTTCACAATTATTCTTAGTTCTACAGGCATTGATGGAAAAGAGGGGAAAAAAAGTTTCACAACCTTAGGTCAACCAAATTATGCAATGTGAAAATGATAAAATAGCAAAAAATAAAGAGAATAAATCAAACACACACAAAAACAATAGTGATGTGCAGCAATTCCAGTATGATGGCAGGTGGAGTGTGTTCATTCCACATCACATCTACTAGATGAAGCTCTTCCAAAGGTATCCAGTTGTGTATAATTGAAAATGGCACCAGGCCCATTTCCCCATTGATGTTTAATATCTCTCCCATTTTCTTTACAAAACTAAACTCTAAAGACAATAATAGTCAAATAATAGTTCTTAGGTGCTTTAAGTGTCTGCCCCCTGAAAAGTACATTTTAAGTCTTTCACTTACTTTGATAAAATCACCACATCTTCCCCTTTGTCATTGCCTAATCACCATTTGGAGTTCTAGGGGACTTTTGCCAGAGATGGAGCTATCTAATCCATCTGCCTGTGACCTGAGGGTTGTCCTTGGGTTCATTAAATCACTTACAGCCTGCCAGTGTTACTTGATGAAGTTGGCTCACATTATATTTAATCCTATACCAAATCAACTGTGGTCATATTTCAGGGCCAATATTATAAAAATGATTAGGACAGGATGAAATAGTTCATCCTGTCCTACACTAATATGATAATAAAGGAAAGCAGTTTGAAAAAAATCTACATGCACAAAAAATATATGTTGATCAATATTATTCAATTTTCCATGTAGTTTAGTATTATTGTCACATGTTCCAAGGTACAATGAAAAGCTTTTGTTGCCTACTGTCCAGTCAGTAGAAAGACAATACATGATTACAATCGAGCCATTTACAGTGTACAGATACATGGTAAGGGAATAACATTTAGTGCAAGGTAAAGCCAGCAATGTCAGATCAAGGATAGTTCGAGGGTCACCAAAGAGGTAGATAGTAGTTCAGCCCTGCTATATGGCTGTGGTAGGTTGATTCAGTTGCCTGATGCCAGCTGAGAAGAAACTGCCCCTCAATCTGATGGTGTGCGCTTTCACACTTCTATGCCATTTGCCTGATGGGAGAGGGGAGTAGAGGGAGTGGTCAGGGTGCGACTTGTCCTTGATTATGCTGCTGGCGTTGCTGAGGCAGCGTGAGGTATGAGTGGAGTCAATAGAAGGGAGGTTGGTTTGTGTGATGGTCTGGGCTGCATCTATAATTTGTGGCAATTTCTTGCGGTCTTGGATGGAGCTGTTCACAAACCAAGCTGTGATGCATCCTGATAAAATGCTTTCTTTACATTACTCTTTACATTAAAAATCATATAGCAGTTAGTAGCATTTCAGCTGGTTCTCACCTCAATAGAGCACAACATTGATGAGGTACATGTATTAAGCATTCATTAATGTTATTTTCAGTTTTAAGGATGGAGCTTCCTTGAAACTGTAGGATTGTTTATATGATAACATATCTTATGCACATTTAGTAACTATCTAAAGCTGAAATAAATGCACATGCAATTTACCTTTACACCAATTTATGCCAATTATACATAATCAATTAAATGTTATAAAATATGTAGTGCCACAATTAATGTATCTGTTTGTTATCCTACTTTTAAATGTGTTATTATAATCCACAAAGTGTTGTACCATTTGTAAATTCTCATGTCACACAAAATAAATATCCCTGTAATAATACTGGAATATATTATTACAGTATAGCCATTTTAACTTTGTTTCTCTCTTATATTCCGAAAGTTGTGATTTCAGTAAAAACAAAAAACAGAAAAGATGTATAAAACCCCTGTCTCACGGTGCGAGTTGACCCACGAGTGACCCCGAGTTGTCACTCGCGGTAATCACGTACACTAAACATAGCGGGAACGTCAGAACTCTTGCGAGCAACTTAGCGACTTGTGGCGCTAACGGCAGGTACCCATGAAACTTGGTAACTCGTGAAAAAAATCAAACATGTTTTATTTTTTCCATGAGTCAAATTTACAGTTCAAGTTAAAAATTGAAACATTTTAAACTCGTTTATAACGTGGTGGCCCGTGCGTTTACCTTAGTGATTCGTGAGTCTACCGTGGGAACTCTTTTAACACAGCGGGCAGGCAGTATCACTGGAGAGAAGGAATGGGTGACGGGATGACATTTCCAAATTTCTCCAGCCCCATGTGTTCACTTTTTTCAACTAGCATCTGCCCTTTCTTGTGTATGACATTATTTGTATCTACAGTGCCTTGTGTCTTGGCAATTCATGATTCACACACACACACACACACAATGCTAAGGTAACTCACATACACACACACACAATGCTGGAGTAACTCACACACACACAATTCTGGAGTAACTCAGCGGTACTGGCATCTCCAGAGAGAAGGAATGATGATGGCTCGGGTCGAGACCCTTCCTTAGACCACTACCCAGAGATGCTGCCTGTCCCGCTGAGTTACTCCAGCATTTCATCTATCTTCAAACCAGCATCTGGACTTCCTTCCCACGCAATAATCAATGAGATTCCCCACTAAACTTCCGTGTCCTCATTGTTCCCCTCTCTGTCTTCCCCAGACCTCGGCTGCAATGTCACCGCTGGCAAATCCGTTCATTCTCGTTCTACTGCACCCGCTCCTCGGTGAAGCGGCTAACTTCATTCAAAAAATTGGATTGTCACATTGGTGGCGCAGCAGTAGAGTTGCTGCCTCACAGCGCCAGAGACCCGAGTCACACATGAAAGGGATAAGACGGTATAGTGTCTGAACTACATGAACTACACGCATGAAAGGGATAAGATGGTATAGTGTCTGAAGAACCGACCCGAAACCTCACCTATTTCTTTTCTCCAGAGATGCTGCCTGAGCCGCTGTGTTACTCCAGCTTTTTGTGTCTATCTTCAGTGTAAACCATCATCTGCAGTTCCCTTCCCGCACAATAATAATAAGACTGATTTAGTCACTTTATCATTGCACCACAAGTCTCTGTTCATTTAGGTTTCTGTTATGTTTCATGTTGGCCGTATCGTGTTTTTTTTAACATCACTACCGTGAACTTTCCCGGAGCTTTGTATATTTAAAACGCTTGCATTGTCAATAATTAGTACTTTTATTAACATAAGAAAACTGATGCATATCTTGTAAGTCGAGTTAACTTAAAGGCCGCATTCCTTCTCAGCAGCAATTTAGATGAATTGCCCGGAATAGTTTTGCGAGGCTGGCTATCGGTGGTAAAGGGGAAACATGCTTCAGCGCATTTCAACTTATTGGCCGAGCCACAAAAAAAGTAGGAGTTTCTGTTGTCAAAACGAACATCTGTCATAATACTATAAATCTCATTTCAGATAGATGTTTAATCTTTCATGTTGCAACAGTCGCGCCAATCGCCGATCCTCTGCAAATGTCAGTCAGGGGTTAGTTGTCATTGCACTTGTTGCTTTCTCTCGTCTATTTTCTGACCGGCTTTAAAACAGGGCCAATTTATGTCCGCGGGGAATAATCAGCCCATTGAACAAAAAGCCTTCATTCACGGTTGGCTCAAGAGTAACGGGAGAGGAACTTGGTAACTCGGGAGAGGAACTTGCAACATCGCAGAAATGACATACCCGTGGGAACTCGGTTAAACACTTGAACATAAACTTGTAATCTCGTACATAACCACGAGTCTGTTTTTTTTCTTTCACTTGGGGTCACTCGTGGGTGGACTCGCACCGTCAGACAGGGCCATTACACAGCAAAGAGTAGCCGGAAGCCAGAGGATTGGGAAACGTTCATAGGACAACAGAAGGAAACAAAGCGGGCAATATGGGCTGAAAAGATGAAGTATGAGGGGAAGCTGTCCAGGAATATAAAGAAGGACAGTAAAAGCTTCTTTAGATATGTAAAGGGAAAAAAGAGTAGCAAAGTCAAATGTGGGTCCCTTGAAGGCAGACACGGGTGAAGTTATTATGGGTAACAAGGAAATGGCAGAAGAGTTGAACAGGTACTTCGGATCTGACTTCACGAAGGAAGACACAAACAATCTCCCAGATGTACTGGAGGACAGATGATCTAAGGGGGTAGAGGAACTGAAAGAAATTTTCATTAGGCGAGAAATAGTATTGGGTAGGCTAATGGGACTGAAGGATGATAAATCCCCTGGGCCTGATGGTCTGCATCCCAGGGTCCTCAGGGAGGTGGCTGTAGAAACAGTGGACGCATTGGTGATCATTTTCCAATGTTCAATAGATTCAGGATCAGTTCCTGTGGATTGGAGGATAGCTAATGTTATCCCACTTTTCAAGAAAGGAGCGAGAGAGAAAACGGGGAACTACAGACCAGTTAGCCTGACTTCGGTGGTGGGAAAGATGATGGAGTCATCTTATTAAAGAGGTAATAATGGGGCATTTGGATAGCAGTAAAAGGATTAGTCCAAGTCAACATGGATTTATGAAAGTGAAATTATCCTTGACTAATCTTCTGGAATTTTTTGAGGATGTGACAAGTAAGATGGATGAAGGGGAGCCAGTGGATGTAGTCTATCTAGACTTTCAGAAAGCCTTTGATAAGGTCCCGCACAGGAGACTGGTGACTAAAATTAGAGCACATGGTATTGGGGGTAGGGTGTTGACATGGATAGAAAATTGGTTGGCAGACAGGAAGTAAAGAGTAGGAGAGAACGGGTCCTTTTCAGAATGGCAGGCAGTGGCGAGTGGTGTGCCACAAGGCTCGTTGTTGGGGCCGCAACTGTTTACCATATATATTAATGATTTGGAAGGGGGAAATTAGGAGCAACACTAGCAAGTTTGTGGATGACACAAAGCTGGATGGCAGTGTGAACTGTGAAGAGGATGTTAGGAGGTTGCAGGGTGACCTGAACAGGTTGAGTGAGTAGGCAGATTCATGGCAGATGCAGTATAATATATGTGAGGTTATCCACTTTGGCGGCAAAAACAAGGGGGCAAATTATTATCTCAATGGAGTTAGGTTTGGTAAGGGGGAGGTACAGAGAGACCTGGGTGTCCTTGTACACCAGGCACTGAAAGTTGGCGTGCAGGTACAACAGGCAGTGAAGAAAGCTAATGGAATTTTGGCCTTCATAACAAGAGGATTTCAGTATAGGAGTAAAGAGGTTCTTATGCAGTTGTATGTGGCTCTGGTGAGACCACTTCTGGATTATTGTGTACAGTTTTTGTCTGCTAATTTGAGGAAGTACATCCTGGTGATTGAGGTAGTGCAGCGGAGGTTCACGAGATTGATCCCTGTGATGGCGGGACTGTCATATGAGGAAAGATTGAAAAGACTAGGCTTGTATTCATTGGAGTTTAGAAGGATGAGGGGGGATCTTAAAGAAACATATAAAATTATAAAATGACTGGACAAGCTAGATGCAGGAAAAATGTTCCCAATATTGGGCGAGTCCAGAACCAGGGGCCACAGTCTTAGAATAAAGGGGCGGCCATTTAAGACTGAGGTAAGAAAAAACAATTTCACCCAATGAGTTGTGAATTTGTGGAATTCCCTGCCACAGAGGGCAGTGGAGGCCAATTCGCTGGATGGATTTAAGAGAGAGTTAGATAGAGCTCTAGGGGCTAGTGGAATTAAGGGATATGGGGAGAAAACAGGCACGGGTTATTGATTAGGGATGATCAGCCATTATCACAATGAATGGTGGTGCTGGTTCGATGGGCCAAATGGCCTCCTCCTGCACCTATTTTCTACGTTTCTATGTTAATATCAGAGTAGGTTTAATTTGGTGTAAAATATCAATCATCGCAATCAGCTTGTCTCTGTCATTATACGACAGCCAAAGATGGTGGCAATTGAATGAGGTTAAGAACTACATATCTTATTTTAATTAAGTTGATTAAACTATTTAGAGTAATGATCTAATCTCGTGCTTAATTCTACAACACTCTATCATCTATAGTTGTATTTAAAAATGTACTCTTCTGCAGTTTTACAGGGCTCTGGTGAGACCACATCTGGAGTATTGTGTTCAGTTTTGGTCTCCTAATTTGAGGAAGGACATCTTTGTGATTGAGGCAGTGCAGCGTAGGTTCACGAGATTGATCCCTGGGATGGCGGGACTGTCATATGAGGGAAGATTGAAAAGACTAGGCTTGTATTCACTCGAGTTTAGAAGGATGAGGGGGATCTTATAGAAACATATAAAATTATAAATGGACTGGACAAGCTAGATGCAGGAAAAATGTTCCCAATGTTGGGTGTGTCCAGAACCAGGGGCCACAGTCTTAGAATAAAGAGGAGGTCATTTAAGACTGAGGTGAGAAAAAACTTTTTCACCCAGAGAGTTGTGAATTTATGGATTTCCCTGCCACAGAGGGCAGTGTGGATGGATTTTTTTTTTTTTTTTTTTTTAATTTATTTATTATAGAAACAAAATAACAACCAGTTACATTATATTTCAGTAGTAAAAATACATAGTCCTAATAACTGATTCATACTAATAATATTATTTATACTGTATTATCCTTAGTTATAGATTTCAGAGTTATGTATTTTATATAATTAAAGATACATAATACTACTAATACATTCACAATATTAGCATTATACTCGTACTATTAGTAATTATCATTTTATTTCTAATTTTATTAAGTATAAGACCAAATTTTATGATATTATTGATACAAAAAGTTAGTAAATCTTATATAATTCTTATTATTTCTTCCTAATGTTAACAATATTTATTTTATCGCTAAATTTAAAATTATTGTACCATTAAAAGTATATAATTTTATATAATTAAAAATATAAAATACTAGGAAATGCTAATAATACTAACAATGTTCTTATAAATCTAATGATATTTATATTCATTCTAATATTAAGCTAGTGTGTTTCTATATTATTTTTTTATTTTTTATTTAGATATAAGAAAATAGAAAAATTAGGAAATAGAATAAAGAATAAGAAGAGGTTTGATGGAGAATAAAATATTCGTCAATAATCCGTCCTTATAGATATATTCATGATTTATTATATGTATCTCTTCATCCACTCAAATGTCCAGGCCTCAGTCAGGTTCCCGCGCCGAACCATTATGACCCTGCAAATATTTAATATATGGAGACCAAATACATCTGAAGAGATCTAACCTATCCATAAGGACAAGCCTCAATCTCTCCAAATGAAGTGTCTCCGACATTTCTATATTCCACATTTTGATTGTTGGGAATGCAGGGCCTTTCCAAAATTTTAATATTAATTTTTTCCCAATTATTAAACCATAATCAATAAAAGTTCTTTGATTCGTTGTTATTAATTGGTCAGTTTCAAGTGGATGGATTTAAGAGAGAGTTAGAAAGAGCTCTAGGGGCTAGTGGGGTCAAGGTATATGGGGAGAAGGCAGGCACGGGTTATCGATTGGGGACGATCAGCCATGATCATAATGAATGGCGGTGCTGGCTCGAAGGGCCGAATGGTCTCTTTCACCTACTTTCTGTGTTTCTATGTTTCTTTTTTTTAATATATAGTTTTATTAGAGTATGTAAGCAGTGACTTAGCAAACACATATTATGATAGCAATATTTCTGTGTACAACAGTCATTCATTATCATTATTATCAAGTGAATCATTTTGTCTCTAATAATTTTTTTTATAAAGAGAGAAAAACAGAAAGTAAAATAAAATAAAAATAAAAAAGAAATCATAAAGAATGGAATAATTTACCATTAATACATCATTGGAGATAAGATCAAGGAACATAGAATATAACTTTTCATCTAATCCTGAGTCCAAGTTTCAGTTAGGGTTCCCTGCCGAACCATTCTACCCTTTTAAGTAATCAATGAAAGAAGACCATATTCTAACGAAAACTTCTTGTTTGTCCATTAGGGCAAATCTGATTCTTTCCAGGTGTAGGGTCTCCGACATTTCCGTAATCCACATTTTAATTGTGGGGGATATAGGGCCTTTCCAAAATTTTAATATGAATTTCTTCCCAATTATTATATTGTCATCTAGGAAATTTCTTTGACTTGTTGTAAGAGTTAAACTTTGTTCTGATATTCCAAGTATTTTGAGTCTGGATCCAGTTTAGTATTAATAACTTCAGAAGTTATTCTAAAAATCTCAATCCAGAAATTCTTAATTTTTATACAATTTGCAAAAGTATGTGTTAAATTAGTAAGATTAAATGAGAACTTACCAGTTTGAAGTTTGATCTTTATTTTATGAGGAGTAACGATGAGGGATTACGTGAAGAACCCCGCCTGGCGCTGGAACGGCATACTTCAAAGCAGCGGCATGAAAAACACAGAACATAATAGCCGGAGTAAGATAGTAAGGCTTCTCATAGATTTAGAACTACCAGATGATCATTTATTTTATGAGGGTGGGGAGTGGAGGGCACGTAATCCCTCATCGTTACTCCTCATAAAATAAAGATCAAACTTCAAACTGGTAAGTTCTCGTTTAATCTTACTATTTTACTTCGGAGTCACGTGAGTGACTATGTGAAGATTTTTGAAGCTTTCTGTGTTTTTCATGTCGTAGAATTTATTCCATACGATAGTCCGGCTCATTCAACACAGTGATGAGCGAATAACACATTTTTCCCCAAACATTGCCTCAAGTTATGTGATAAATTATTTCACATTATAAAGAATAAAAGTAATGCCCTTTCCATTGAAAGGCAAGTTTATCACAAAATATCAATTGATATATATATTTTGATGGTATGACAAAGCAACAATTATAGAGAACCCAACACTCCGTGTCCAAACCTGACACCACGACTGGTTCCTTTTTACTTTAACATTAATTTACACCCTCCTGCGGCCTTGCATCTTTGCTCGAGCGGCTCATCCCGTGCCATTCCTGTGAATGTATTTACCTCATTAACAGAGTGATTTTCCATCTTTCAATGTCTAGTTCCACTGAGTGTATCCAATTTCTAACCATCTAGAATACATTCCTCTAGAACCATCAGTTTTTACTGAACCTAATGTGGTTTTTATGTGTAATAAGTAGTGCTGTCTCATTACCACAGAGACTCTTACCTACTTCAACATATTTCATCAATGTTCACACACACACACACACAACTTAAGGCCGACAGGATATGCTGATAGGTTTACCTTGGTTTCAGCTCCTCTTGGTGTGCATTGTTTGGTAAATTCATAAACATATATGATAATGCAATCTGTTTCCACATGCAATTATAACGTAACATTTGCAATGTTTGCACTGTTATATTGATACTAAAGTCATCAGCATTATTATTTTCAATGTTAACTTTTTTGAATCATTGATAGAGTCCATTGCCTAAGGCAATTCAGGATTATTTATCTCCCGACTTATATATTACAATTTTGGACAGATTATATATATATATACACACACATATATATATTTATATTAATATCCACATATATATCCCTTTCCATATCGGGATATTATGAATGCACCTGATAACTTCTTGGTTAGTATATTGTCCGTTAATAGGACGGTAACACTCTGAGCCCTATTATTGGCTCTATCAATTAGATACTCAGAAAAATGCAATCCACAAGGAACTCACATATATCTAATATGATAAAATAACTTTACTGTATACACAGACTTCCAATTTCTTATAACAAAATATTGTTTTTTAGACTTATTTATGCAAATTGCAGGTATAACACTTCTTTTATACATAATTATTTTATTGTTATGTTGTTATATTAGTTAAACATTCATAGACGTCTTTGACCATCAGCTGTTGTAATGGTCTGGTCAACCTGCAGATAGTCAAATTCATATTTTCATATCATGGATGCCTTGATAATGTACAACAATAAATTACTGCAGGGTTACACAAAACTGGAGAACCCAGCGGGTGCAGCAGCATCCAAAGAGCGAAAGGAGATAGGCAACGCCTCGGGTCGAGACCCTTCCTCAGACTTCAATAAATTACTGCAACTATGAATCATCACAAGTGGTTCAACATCACTCAATATTTATGAAACCATGAAGGATCCGTATTAGGCCACCAAAATGCCTCTGGCAGTGTCCTGCTACATTTTCATCAGACACTGCCCTATCAAACAAAATGAGGAACACAAAAGAACATCTTTTCCTCATGTAATTGAGAGAAAAGCATCCACCTTTCCTGTTCTTGGTTTACCCACAAGAAACATTCGAAAGATCGGTGATTTAATCTGTATGCAACCAGATTAACCGTAAGTAATCCATATTAATGACAATATGTTTTTCTCCCAAATTTGTTGTCTCCGATACCATTGTCTCTTCCTTAGAGATAAACAGCTGGACTAAACTTTTAAAATATGCCACATCTGTTTACTCAGATAATCCCATGATTGTTATTTGACTTATCTTGTGTGTTTTAACATATGCCACAGCCGTGGTATTGTTCATCTTGATACGACATGGACACTTCCATAATAAAACAATCGATATTTAATCCATAACTCCTTATACTTCAATAATTAATACAAATGTTTGGAAAATTTCTTAGGACATTCCAATTATGCTCACCTGATATTATTGTCCGCAGTCCCAACAAAGAGACGTATCAATTATTCTTATAAGAATAGATAATATTTTTATCTTTACCCAAACATTCACAGAAGCTGTACATCATCTGTAACACTTGCTTCAGTTTGCAACAGCTGTTAATCTTATAGTTGAAGCAGCTTGTGAACCTTTTTTACATTACTTTAATAATGATAACGTATCATTTGATATTTGCATAAGCCTCTCACAAAGGCATACATATTCTTATAAACTTCTGTATTCCTTCTTTTGGAACTTTATTTATTCTTTACCTAACCTAATGGAGGGACAAAGTATGTCAACAACAATGAGACATATTTGTATCATGGAACAATTTTCCCCCTCTTATGGTGCTGAAATACTTCTAAATTCAGAATAGTAATTTATGAATATTTTATTAATGCCTAAGCATACGCTTTATGTAATGGGTCAGGTCCTTGCCTTCCACCAGGTTTGTAATTGCAGCACTAATTTGCAGCTGACTCTTATAACTTTCCAATTTAAATGTAATCAAGATAACCCATGACCATGACCTCATTAGTGCAAGTGCTGATCTTTTATCAGCATAATTGTTCCTCCAGTATTCTGTTTAACAGCCTTGAACTGGTTTAATCCTTTTGACAATGTTTTAACTTGCACAGCTTGACCCATTTTAATTAATTTCAAGCACCTATATAACCATATAACAATTACAGCACGGAAACAGGCCCTCTCGGCCCTTCCAGTCCGTGCCGACCATTTGTTTTCCCCTAGTCCCATCTACCTGCACTCAGACCATACCCCTCCATTCCCTTCACGTCCATATACCTATCCACTTTACTCTTAAATGTTAAAATCGATCCTGCCTCCACCACTTCTGCTGGAAGCTCATTCCACACAGCCACCACCCTCTGAGTAAAGAAGTTCCCCCTCATGTTACCCCAAAACTTCTGTCCCTTAATTCTCATGTCATGCCCTCTTGTTTGAATCTTCCCTACCCTCAATGGGAAAAACGTATCCACGTCAACTCTGTCTATCCCTTTCATCATTTTAAAGACCTCAATTAAGTCCCCCCTTAACCTTCTGCGCTCCAAAGAATAAAGACCTAACTTGTTCAAACTTTCTCTGTAACATAATTGCTGGAACCCTGGCAACATTCTAGTAAATCTCCTCTGTACTCTCTCTATTTTGTTGACATCCTTCCTATAACTAGGCGACCAAAATTGTACACCATACTCCAGAATTGGTCTTACCAATGCCTTGTACAATTTTAACATTACTTCCCTACTCCTATATTCAATGCTCTGATTTATAAAGGCCAGCACACCAAAGGCTTTCTTTACCACCCTATCTACATGCGATTCCACCTTCAGGGAACTATGCACAGTTATTCCTAGATCCCTCTGTTCCAAAGCATTCCTCAATTCCCTACCATTTACCATGTACTTCCTATTTTGATTTGTCCTGCCAAGATGTAGCACTTCACACTTAACAGCATTAAACTCCATCTGCCATCTTTCAGCCCACGTTTCCAAATGGCCCAAATCTCTCTGTAGACTTTGAAAATCTACTTCATTATCCACAACACCACCTATCTTAGTATCATCTGCATACTTACTTATCCAATTTCCCACCCCATCATCCAGATCATTGATGTACATGACAAACAACAGTGGACCCAACACAGATCCGTGAGGCACCCCACTGGTCACCGGCTTCCAACCTGACAAACAGCCATCCACCATTACTCTCTGACATCTCCCATTCAGCCACTGTTGAATCCATCTTGCTACTCCGCCATTAACACCCAAAGATTGAACCTTCTTAACCAACCTTCCATGGGGAACCTTGTCAAAGGCCTTACTGAAATCCATGTATACAACATCCACTGCTTTACCCTCATCAATTTCCCTAGTTACCGCTTCAAAAAATTCAAGAAGGTTTGTCAAACATGACCTTCCAGGCACAAATCCATGTTGACTGTTCCTGATCAGACCCTGTTTATCCAGATGCTTATATATATTATCTCTAAGTATCCTTTCCATTAATTTACCCACCACTGACGTCAAACTAATAGGTCTATAATTGCTAGGTTTATTCTTTGAACCCTTTTTAAACAATGGAACAACATGCGCAGTACGCCAATCCTCCGGCACTATTCCCGTTTCTAATGACATTTGAAATATTTCTGTCATAGCTCCTGCTATTTCTACACTAACTTCCCTCAATGCCCTAGGGAATATCCTGTCAGGACCTGGAGACTTATCCACTTTTATATTTTTCAAAAGTGTCAGTACTTCCTCCTCTTTGAATCTCATAGTTTCCATAGCTACTCTACTTTTTCCCCTTAACTCACAGAGTTCAATATCCTTCTCCTTGGTGAATACCGAAGAAAAGAAATTGTTCAATATCTCCCCCATCTCTTTTGGCTCTGCAGATAGCTGTCCATTCTGGTTCTCTAATGGTCCAATTTTATCCCTCGTTATCCTTTTGCTATTAATATAGCTGTAGAAACCCTTTGGGTTTACTTTCACCTTTCTTGCCAAAGCAACCTCATATCTTCTTTTAGCCTTCCTAATTTCTTTCTTAAGATTCTTTTTATATTCTTTATGCTCCTCTTGCACCTCATTTACTCCATGCCTCCTATAATTATTGTAGATATCTCTCTTTTTTCGAAACAAGTGTCCAATTTCCCTTGAAAACCATGGCTCTTTCCAATTTTTACTCTTTCCTTTCAACCTAACAGGGACATAAAGATTCTGCACTCTTACAATTTCCCCTTTAAATGTCCTCCATTTCTCTTCTACATCCTTCCCATGAAACAAAGTGTCCCAATTCACTCCTTTAAAATCCTTACGCATTCCCTCAAAGTTAGCCTTTCTCCAATCAAAAATCTCCACCCTAGGTCCAGTTCTGACTCTCTCCATAATTATATTGAAACTAATGGTATTGTGATCAGTGGTCCCGAAGTGCTCACCAACGCATACCTCCGTCACCTGACCTGCCTCATTTCCTAACAGGAGGTCCAGCACTGCCTCGTCTCTGGTCGATACCTCTATGTACTGCTGCAAAAAAACTATCCTGCACACATTTAACAAACTCCAAACCATCCAGCCCATTTACAGAATGTGTTTCCCAGTCTATTTTTGGAAAATTGAAATCTCCCACAATCACTACCTTGTGCTTACTACTAATATCTGCTATCTCCTTACATATTTGCTCTTCCAATTCTCGCACCCCATTTGGCGGTCCATAGTACACTCCTAAAAGTGTTGCTACACCGTTCCCACTTCTCAGTTCCACCCAAATAGCCTCCCTAGACGAGCCCTCTAATCTATCCTGCCAAAGCACTGCTGTAATATCTTCTCTGACAAGCAATGCAACACCTCCTCCTCTGGACCCTCCAATTCTATCACACCTGAAGCAACGAAATCCTGGAATATTTAGTTTCCAATCACAGCCCTCCTGCAACCATGTTTCACTGATTGCCACAACATCATATTTCCAGGTGTCAATCCAGGCTCTAAGTTCATCCACCTTACTTACAATGCTCCTAGCATTAAAATATACACATTTTAGAAACCCACCATCCCTTATTCTCTGTCTATTATCTTTTTCATCTTTCTCGCCTACATTTTGGATCTGAGTGCTTCCCTTCTCTGCCTCTTGCCCCACACCCTGACCCCTAGCCCCCTCTACCCGAGTCCCTCCCCCCTGTAATATTGATTAACAATTTGTTAATAGCAACTGTATTTCCATGTTCTAGATGTTTCCATTTTAATAAATGTTCTTACACTGTGAAAGTGTATATAAAATGATGTTTTGTATGGTTTATACCATCAAATCTTTACACTGAGGTAATTTTATAATATATATGTACGTACCCCTTCTTTATTGGAGTTACTTTTGAGTGCAAACCTAAAATCAATTTTTAAGGTTTTCTTATACAGGTGAACCAATCCTTCCTTAGTTATATTAAATTAATGATCATAATACACCTGTAATCCCCCACAATTGGAGATTTCATGAACTTATTTTGTAACAACATGTTTGCACCTCTTCAACGTACTTCAAGCCTTCTTTTCCCAATTATATGGGTTTGGATAAGGCTATGTTGGATTATACCACTTCTGCCTTTGTTTTGATCCATTATCAAATCTTTCATTGGATCATAGTTTTTCCCCCAAAGTATAAAGATCAGTAGTCTGTTCTTTTGTAATCAATATCTTTGATTTATCATAAGACAGGTTTATTCCATAATAATCAGGAGTTTACCATAACCTGATTTGTAACAGGAGCAGGGAGGTTCTACTTCAGTTGTACAGGGCCTTGGTGAGACCACACCTGGAGTATTGCGTACAGTTTTGGTCTCCAAATCTGAGGAAGAACATTATTGCCATAGAGGGAGTGCAGAGAAGGTTCACCAGACTGATTCCTGGGATGTCAGGACTGTCTTATGAAGAAAGACTGGATAGACTCGGTTTATACTCTCTGGAATTTAGGAGATTGAGAGGGGATCTTATAGAAACTTACAAAATTCTTAAGGGGTTGGACAGGCTAGATGCAGGAAGATTGTTCCCGATGTTGGGGAAGTCCAGGACAAGGGGTCACAGCTTAAGGATAAGGGGGAAATCCTTTAAGACCGAGATGAGAAAGACTTTTTTCACACACAGAGTGGTGAGTCTCTGGAACTCTCTGCCACAGAGGGTAGTTGAGGCCAGTTCATTGGCTATATTTAAGAGTGAGTTGGATGTGGCCCTTGTGGCTAAGGGGATCAGAGGGTATGGAGAGAAGGCAGGTACGGGATACTGAGTTGGATGATCAGCCATGATCATATTGAATGGCGGTGCAGGCTCGAAGGGCTGAATGGCCTACTCCTGCACCTAATTTCTATGTTTCTATGTTTCTATGTATTGATCTGCGAATCTAGAATGCAGATTTGGTAAATTATATATATTTCTTCCCATTGAGCTCCACAAACTGATGGCAATTTATTTTATTTTAAAAGTATTAGTTATTTGCACAACGTTTTATTTTATTTTCTTTTTCTTTTTGAATAGTAATGCCATGCACCAGTTTGAAATACTTTGAAATTGTATTTCTTTATATCTCATATAATTTGAGACATGGATATCATAAACGGATTCACCGTTGATATCTTTATAAAACATAAAAGTTTTATCATATTCTGCTGTTTCAATCATTACAGCTTTGGTGAGGTTTTAGTTTCCATGTTTACTTTTCATGGCCTCACTCATTATTAGTTCTGCTGTTTTAACCATAACAGCTTTTAGTGAGAGACCAACTAATTTTGGTTTCCATGGTAATTTTCCATGGCCTCACTTCTTATTCAGGTGTTGTACATACACCTGTGTATATATATATATATATATATATATATATATATATATATATATATTGGTGCTGTGGTGGGTACTTCATGACCAGCCACCACTATCAGTGCATTTTTAGGGTCAGTTTTTCCATTTTATTTTTCACTGCCCTTGTTTCTCCTGAGTTTTTTCCCCTCAAGGAGACTGCCTTCAGAAATATCTGAGGTAGATATTCCCACCATATTTCATCATTTTTTTTTTCCTTTTTACATGTGAAACCCCCTTAGGGTAGGTTAGGGAATATTTCCAGTATTTTCCGTCTGAAGGCCTTTATTAACTTTTTAAAATATGGCCTTTCTGACATTTAAATTCCCCCCCCCGCCAAAAGTTTGTGGAGCATCTTAAACTCCCTAACGTATTTTTAACGGTCACCAGTATCGGAACCGGCTCCGTAATTAATCTCCCGTCCCGATCGCTGGGTATTCCCCCGGGACGTTCTTTTTTTAAACTCTGTTGTATTATACAGAGTATTTTTGTTCTATTTTACTCTTTTATTTTATTTTTGTTTTTAAATTCATTTCAAATCCTGGTTCAAAACACCAGGCACGGAGTTTTCCAGACCCTAAAAGTTTTTCAACTGCACTTACCTGCCGGTTCCGTACCTACCGCTGTCGACGAGCTAGCCTCTGCAGCTCTTCCTTCTGCCGTCAGCGTCAACGTAATGCCTTTCCAGCGCCAGGCGGGGTTCTTCACGTAGTCACTCACGTGACTCCGAAGTAAAATAGCCTCTGGATGCTGACACTTATCACAGATAGAGGAGTCCTGTGGAAAGATTCTATTCAATTTAACTTTTGAGTAATGTAATCTGTGTACTACTTTAAATTGTATTAAAGCATGACTGGAATTTAACGAGCATTGATGTATATATTGTAAAATTTTGTCCCATATATCTTTCATTATGGGTTGGTTTATTTCATTTTCCCATGTATGTCTATATGATTCCGTCGATGGTATCTCGCTATCTAATAGGGTATTATAAATACAAGTTGTTAATTTTTCTGTATTAGGATGCTTATTCAAATATTCATCAAGACTTTCTGGTTCCTTATTCCTATAATCTTGTGTATTTGATTTAACATAATCTCTGAGTTGTAGATATCGAAAAAAATTATTTGAGTGTGATCCATAAATCTGTTGCAGTTCCTGAAATGAAAGAGAAGTACCTTTCTTATAAAGGTGTTCCATCTTTTTGATTCCATAGTTTTTCCATTGTATAAAACCTTTATCCAGCATGGAAGGTTTGAATAAGGGATTGTTTACAATATGGAGACAGAGTGGTATATTATCAAATTATAAAGCCTTTTTAAGTTGTTTCCAGATTCGTGTACCACTATATATTATAGGGTTTTCCCCATATGTTTTTTTATGCAATTTTGTCGGTGCAAATCTAATCAAACCGATTTCAAAAGGTAGACAATCCTCCTTTTCCATCCTTAACCAGTCTGGTTGTTGATCCATTTCTTCCAGACAAAAATTCATGTTTTTAATATAGACTGCCCAAAAATAAAACAGAAAATTTGGTAGAGCTAAACCTCCATTAATCTTTGATTTACATAAATGTTTTTTATTTATTCTATGATTCTTGTAATCCCAGATGAAACTTGTAAGAGTAGAGTCTACTTTAAAAAAAAAAGATTTTGGAATATATATCGGGATTGACTGAAATAAGTACAGTAATTGCGGCAGAAAAATCATTTTTATAGCATTAATTCTACCGAACATTGAAATAGGGAGTGTTTTCCAATATTGAATTTTCTTATTTAGTTTATTCAGTAAAGGTGGGAAATTTGATTTAAATAAAGAAGTATACGCCTTAGTACATGAATACCTAGATATTTAAATTTTTCTTCAACTATTTTAAAAGGTGATTGTTGTAGTATATGTAAATTGTGATCTGTTATTGGCATGATTTCGCTTTTATTCCAATTAATTCTATATCCTGAGAACTGACCGAATTGAGTTATTAGATTTAATAAATTTGGAATACTAATTTCTGGCTTTGTAATATATATTAATACATCATCTGCATATAGAGAAATGTTATTCATTGTATCTTTAGTATTGTACCCATGTATTTCTGGATTAGATCTAACATTTTCTGTGAGTGGTTCAATTGTTAAAGCGAATAATAATGGAGATAACGAGCATCCTTGTCTACAACCTCTAGAAAGATTAAATTTAGTTGATAACATTTGGTTTGTTAGTATTCTAGCTGTTGGGTTAGAGTAAAAGTTTAACCCATGTTTCTATGTTTCTATGTATTTTCATATCACTTAAATAAATTGTGTTTTTAGACATAATTTGCTCAAATATGAAATTTAAAAAATATCCAAACAAAACAATATGTGTGTCCCTCATCAACAATTTCAAAAGAAAATGTGAAAATCTTTTGGTGTCTTTCTAATGCAATGGTTTCTCCACCAAATAAAATACACTGAGTGAGTGCACATCTCATGATGCTTGTTATCCAGTCGCTATTTTCAGTTTAGATTAGTTTAATTTAGAGGTACACCGCAGAAACAGGCCCTTTGGCCCATCGAGTCTGCACTGACCAGCGATATCTGCACATTAACACTATCTTATACAAGGGACAATTATTACATTTATACCAAGCCAATTAACCTACAAACCTGTACGTCTTTGGAGTGTGGGAGGAAACCGAAGTTCTCAGAGAAAACCCACACAAGCCACGGCGAGAACGTCCAAACTCCGTACAATCTCCACAGACAATCTCCGTACAGACAACCATCCATAGCCAGGATCGAACCTGGATTCTCTGGTGCTGCAAGCACTGTAATGTTCCTGTCCCACTTAGGAAACCTGAACGGAAAGCTCTGGAGACTTTGTGCCCCACCCAAGGTTTCCGTGCGGTTCCCGGAGGTTCCTGGAGGTTTTTTGTCAGTCTCCCTAATGGTCGAAACTAACAAAAACCTTTGGGAACCTCCGGGAACCTCTGGGAACCGCACGGAAACCTTGAGTGGGGCACAAAGTCTCCAGAGGTTTCCGATCAGGTTTCCTAAGTGGGACAGGGGCATAAGGCAGCAACTCTATCACTGCGCCACCTTGCTGCCCTTTGACAGTTGACATGCATTTCAGATTGCTCCTAGGTTAGCAGATTAGGTGCTGGTTAACCTGCAACAAAAGCTTTTCACTGTACCTCAGTACACATGATAATAAATTAAACTTAAACTAGATCCATCAGATATGCACAACGTAAAATTCTAAAGAAGTTGCCTTTCAGAGATTTAAATAAAACAAGCAAGTGCATGGTATGAAATCAATATTTGACTCAGTGAGACCAGAATTTAGTAAAACATGATTTGTTGAGCCAAAGAGAAATGGTATCTGGAAGAAGATTAAACAGGAAGAATATATTGCAAAGTCAAAATGTTCATGAAAATATCATAAACTATTCTTGAGTGTAATGCATTAAAAGAGGTCTTTGTTTTTCCTTTGCAAAGTGTCAAAACGAGTTCAATTTATCAAATTATGCATTGGGAAGCTGGAAAATGTTTCATATAATGAGAGGTAATTGATATTGGATCGTTTTTGATCTGAAATGTGAGTGCAGAGTTGCCGGTCAAAGACAAGTTCGCCAAGTCCAGATGTGAAAAGAATAAAATGTTCCTGAGGAACAAGAATATTTTGGAAATGTTTTGCACTTTTACCCAGTAGAGCCCAACCACTTCAGCATGTGTTGCAGTGAACTATAGAGTATACTAGTATGTATAGTTGTAAAATTGATCAGATATTAATCCTCACTAAAAGATTTTATCCTGTTAATATAATATTTACACATTTATATCACGCTTACTTTTGAATTAAATGGTTAACACTTCCAGATCCATATCGGAATTTAAGCAAATATTTAATTAATGATTAAATAATTTGAGCAATTGAAAAATAAACAGATGGGTGAGGTGGATACACAAGACGGAATGACTATTCTAAGCCTTGATCAAAATTCTTGCCTTGACCAGCGTCAATAATAAAAGGTGATTTGATTATTGATTGGTTGTGGGATCCTACTACATATTCTCATATTTACCTATCTAAGCATCAGTCATGTGGTTAAATAATAGATTACAAAGATTATTGGACAAATGAAGGATGGAAAAATCCAGTACATAAATACAATTTATTTTCTTTCTTTACAGTGCTGAGATAGGGTTCCAAATGTTAGATTTCACTTTGAGTGTGATGTCATTCTTTCTTCTCTATTTTAACTCCTTAATGGCATAAATAATAATTGCCCAAATTCCCTCAAATATTTTACTAGAGCATGGAGAAATATGAAATGCATAATTAGTAAAATATTTCCCTCAAAATCTATGTCTGTGGCAAGAACATTTTTAACAATTTCTCAAATTTCGCTGACAATACCAAAAATCAATGCTTTAACCCAAGGAGAAGACTGAATGTCACATTTTAACATAGTCACTTTGCTGGAACCTTGTAAAACCATAATGTATAATTCAAGCAATTGGTCGGAATTTTAATGGGCCCTCGGAATTGATGTGGAAACACAGTAGCAACATGGCCGCAACTGGACAAGCAGTGTTCGAGGATTAAAAGCTAAGTAGTTTAGAAACTTAATATGCCTGCAAAAAAAAGAATCAATTTACCTTGGCTCCGAGCAAAAGGGTAATAGTCTTGAAAATAATGTGTGTTGTCTGTTACAATCCAGTTATCAATTTTGAGAAATTCAGAATGGTCAGAAACAGTTGTATGAGCACAAGGTGTCACTATAATTTCAAGCAAGTGTCATGTAAAGCACTGAAATCCCATTGTAACCTGCATCATTCAATATAACAGATTCCAGTCAAGCTCATGTGGGAGCAAGATAGATTTTTTTTAAAAGGTAAGTATTTTTTTGTAATGTCAGTGCTTATTGAAAATAATTGATAGGTTTCTGAAATTGAATTATGTGATCTTAATTTAATCATTACCAGGTTCTATTTCATTATATATCTATATAACCACAAAACCTCAAAATTATACAGAACTTACAAATACAAAATCAAGAGTTCACCACAAAGTTGCAATTGCACAGGTATGAATTTGATACATACATTTGCATATTCCGGTAGGTGTTTATAACAAATTCAAGAATTACAATCCAAGTCCAAAAGTGAACTGAATGATCGGCACACCTTCTTAATATCAGATCAAAGGCTTTTTAAGTTCTTAAGCGTGCATAGCAAATCTGACAGGATTTTACACAGTGCCTGAAGGGTTGCATTAAGGTCAGTAAAACAATTTATGCCTGGAACTACCATGACAGCATTAGTAACACATTGTGACCCCTCACCTCAGGTGATAGAGTACACAGGTCAAAATCAACAATACATACTTATGGACGATCATGGCAGTCAGTTATTGATCTGTGGAGAAAAAACTTAGCAAGAAAACATTGCTCTGAATTACAAACATACATTCTCTCGAGGCTCAGCTTTCTCCCCTGGAAGTGAAAAAAGCAAGGAGTGAGTTCAGCCAGTGTTTAATATCAAGTGAATGTGGTGTTTAATCAATGCTATTCTGCCTTTGTTCCATGATGTGGAAAGCAGTGTCTATTCATTCAGCAAAGGTTAATGCCAGGGGTCAAGTGATTTCACACTCTCTGTGGGATCCAGAACTGTTCAGCGGTTCAGATGTCTTGGACAATGATGACTCAGTTGGACTGATTTATTACTTCTCCAAATTCTGCCTGCACTGAAGAGCTGCCTTATGGTAATACCTCTGAAGATAGGACTGATAAAGATAGAGGTAGTAATTACCCACAATTTTGGGTCATGTCTTTATTTCTCCCACATGCTTTCCCACTAGACTTCAAGCAGAAGAGATTTGTGCAAAACAAATGGTCTTTATGCTACATTCTGAAAACCATCAAGAAAATTGATATTATATGCAACATCCATTAACATACACCAGTTAATATTCTTGACTATGAGGGTTTGTGGGTTTATTTTTAAAAAACCCAACTCTACACCCAAGATAAAATTTGATTTATGCAACAGAAATACTCTGTGATGAATTAATTTGAAGGTTCCTCAGTGCAACATAATAATTTATAATCTTGATGTCCTTAATACATTGTAAGATGATGAATGGATTAATAAATAATTGATGAGATAAAATAAATTCAGTAAATGTGAAGGGAAACATCCCAATGTAATGAATGAGAGTCTATTTTGCAGTTTCATTTTCATTTAGTACTGCTGCTTAGATTAGCAAAACATTTACAATATTTTTCTTTTTAGTTGTTCTTTCAAGAAAATGCTTGCAGGTACCAGTCATTGATTACTCAGTAGCCCCATTAGAAGCCCTAAAATGTGTGGTAGCTTATGGGGGGGGGGGGGGGGTGGAATACAGTTGTATTTTGCCAAAACAAAGGTTAAAAACATATTTCCTTTCAATTTCAAAGTGTTTTGGTCAAAACCATTTGTGCAAAGTAGTGAGTTAGCCATCAGTGCCATGTCCTGCAATTTAGAATTGTTGATGGCATATGCCTGCATATATTGGTCCCTGATATATTATTTGGTTACACCAATTTATATAAATTTCTACAGTGCAGCACTAATTGCAAAGATAGTTTCACTGAGATAAAAATTCCTGTGTCTTGTATAATATGGCAACTGCATTAATGAAGTGCTTAAGGTAGATTGTCCTCTTCATCACTTGTATCACTTGTGCAGTGTGGATGAAACAATTTTCATAACAAAAATATTTAAATGAGCCTGACAGACTTGCTCTACAAGTTCTTCAAATTCCCATCACTTTGCAAAAGTTGCCACCAAACACCCACAAAGTAAACTGACTGATGTATTTATTTATTTTTTGCACCATGATATACACACACATGATTGCATATTAAGTTTGGGTGACATGAGGATCTTTGTAACTGTTCTAAAATCATTGAGTCTAGTTTAGAGATACAGACCCTTCGGCCCACCGGGTCCGTGCCCACCAGCGATCCCCGCACATTAACACTATCCTACACCCACTAGAAACAATTTTTACATTTACCAAGCCAATTAACCTACAAACCTGTACATCTTTGGAATGTGGGAGGAAACCGAAGATCTCGGAGAAAACCAATGCAGGTCACGGGGAGAAAGTGCAAACTCCATACAGACAACACCTGTAACCAAGATAGAACCTGGGTCTCCAGTGCTGTATTCGCTGGAAGACAGCAACTCTACCACTGGAATGCATTTTATTAAAAGTCACTCTAGTTTGTATTTTATTATTACTTTCCATCTATAAAAGTGTTAGCTGTGGCTCGTTCAGTAGTGCTCTCACCTCTGCATTCAAGTCTCACTCCAATGACTTCATACAAAATTCTAGAGAAGTACTTCAGGACATTGAGAAATGTCATCTTCAATATTATCTCTTTATCATCATGGCAACACACACATTATTTGATCATTAGCTTATTAGAGTTTGTCAGAGTTGTACACAAATTGGCTGCCTCACTTTACTCATTAAAACAATGACTATTCCTCAAAAAATATTTCATTGGCAATAAAGTACTTTGAATGGCTTAGGAAGGATGCAGAAAGTGCTAAATAAATGCAAGTCAGCCTTTCTTTCCATAAGTGGATGTAAGTAAAGTCTATCTTCTGTTCTTCAGCGTTTGTTAGATACAGAGTGTGTTTTTTAAGCTGGAGTTATTTTAGCACTTGCTTTACATACTACACGTGAAACTATCTACCTGAATGATATATATTAAGATTAATTCAGTTCACAAAGTATCTAAAAGTCTGAAAACGAGCACTTCTTGTGATTATTTTTCTGAGCTACATTTTATTGCAGGAGAACGTTCTTGTTCTTAGAGTTTACCAGCTATTAGGATGGACCAGAATTTGTTCTGAAAAGTAGTAGACTTTAAATTCAAGCTGTGTTCTTCCATTGCATTAGCCTAAATTGTTGTATTTGTAAATAAACTTGATTAATCATTGTAGGATGCCATGCTTCTAGTTTGTAATAACACTGCATGAGTTTGCATAGGGGTATACTTTGCATTTGACTTAAAACACAATCACACAGCCACAGTTGAGATCATTCAAAAGACTTCAATCCACGCAATGATAAAGAAAGTAAGTACATTTCAAATCAAAGAAAAATCATTACTAGGCTATTAATAACTACGTGAAATAACAAAAAAACTTTACCAATTACAATTATGCTTGTAAATAATTAATTAAATAAAATGTATTCAGCAAATTTAACTGGAAACATTTCATCACAATATGTGATAGACATTCTGAAAATTGGATTTAAATGACTTTTAACAAGCTTGGTTAATATAAATGAAAACTGCATGTATTTTAAAATAAACTGATTGAAATAACCAGGATTTTTAGAGAAATTCATTTATCTCTTTGAAATCTTTGTATTGTGAACCAATCTATCCCAGCTGGGTGCTTCTTATTAATATCTGTCCTTTGGGATATCTCACCAGTAAATCAGTTATTCCTGAGCTAGGATTGAGGAGGGGGAGGGGTATTTCTCATTCTAATCCCGCACACTTGTAAGGATGATCATGATATAAATGGCAGAAACACGAACCAGGCAGCATTGTGTGCCCCTAGCCACTGTTTATTGTTTACCTGGGAGCAATATATGACAAAAAATGACTCTACTTTTAGTTCAATCTGCCTTGCCTCGTCAAAGATGAGAGAAAGTGTTTATTTTATAAAATATCACCACCTTTTGTTTAAACTGAAACTAAATGAGCTTGTGTTGACCACTTAAACAAGACAGATTCAAATGTGCTGTTTTGCATCCCCAGTGAATTCCATGGCCAAGTCGTAAGTCTTTGCAAAATCCAATTTGAGCACATAACTTTGTATTGCTGTGTGAGCCCATTAGTCATGGTTTTGTCACAAGCTCAGAACTTTATTTGAAATGGAAAATTTTGCCCTAAATACGAATTTGCAACATATGTGGAGATTGGCTGCAAAAATCCCAATAGAGATACAATCTATTCAGCTCAGTTAATGAGATGAATATTTTCCTGGCCAAAATGCTTACACTCTTCAAAGTTTCTAGAACAGAGAAGAGTTATTACATAGAACTCTTTCCAGTTGCAGACTACTCCTTTAGGGGACGTTTTTCACATTTGAAACGACCTATTTTAAATCTGAGTAGGTAAGAGTGCAAAATGTCAAAATATTAATGGAGTTCCCTAGCTTTCGAAAAGACTAGGATCAAATCTGCTAAAATTCAATGAAATCTTGGAACATAATCTTTCTCCTTTTTTATACAAGAATGATTTTCCTCTAAAATAACATAATGAAAGATCGCTTTTTGATATACTCTGGAGGCGTCAAGTGCATTATATCATTTGATTCATATATTGAGTCAGCTTACAAACACATTTTTGCACGGGTTTCAGGGAATTATGGTACAACTCCCAATAAGTCAAGGATAAGACAGACTCTTCACCCTGGTAATATTCTATTCTAATCTGGCAGCCAATATAGTTGTAACTAACATCAGCCAAATAACGGCAACATTGCTTATGTATGTATAATCCTTAAACTTTCCGCAAAGGACCAAATTAATACGAACAAATGCCATTACATCAGCCTATTCCAAGAGATCAGAGAAATGGTAGGGGCACTATCCATCAGGAGAACCTCACTAAAACCTGCAATGATAATGAGCATCTTGTTCAATTGATCATTGCCTAGCATAAATATTTAGAGGCCCTCGCAGCTCTCGCCTGAACATTGTTCAGATCGTGCAGCATATAGGAATCAACTAACTGGGACCAGGTAAGTTTCCTCTAGTTGCCCAAGTTTCCTCTCACATCCCAAAGATATACAGGTTGGTACATCAATAAGCCACTGTAAATTACCCCCAATGTGTAGGCAAATTATTGTATCTGGGGGAAATTTCTGTTGTGATGTAAACACGTGCCTCCAAATTTACAATTGCATATTGACTACGTTTTTGCTCCAGCCTGGTGGATCAACATTGACTAGAAACTGTACAAAGTGTTGACTGGAGCAACAGTGGTCCATTTGGTTACCTTGGTTTTCATCACTTCATTCAAGTTCCCTTCTCAGTCAAATTGCATCCTGACCATATCGCTAAATCTGAATTTCTATTGGGTCTAAATCTGGAATTCCCTCTCTAATAGAACTACAGGAATACATTTATTATGGGGACTTCAGGAATTAATCAAAGTGGTTCAGCATTACCTTCTCTGGGACAATTAAGTTTAGGCAGGGACAATATCCTGTGGATGAATAGAACATTTACCAGTTGGGAGTTTGGGTCACCTTAGCACCTCAGATGCAATTGTGGTGGGAAAGTTAGGGGGGCTGTATTTGAGGGATTCAGCAATCCATGAAGGGGAGTTCTATAGAAATGTAGTCAAAGGGATGAATTCGACAGAAGGCCTGGTTTGCCCATTGCAAAACCAGGAACCCACGTGGAGTCGTCCGAAACTCATCTCCTGCACAAATCCTAAATAGGGGAACCGAGCAGGAGGGTAGAGGGAGTTAGTGACAGCAACAAAGGGCCAATTTCAAGATAGCGGCGGATGGAGGAGAGGATCAGTGCTGCCATGACAACGGGCCTTTAAGGCCTAGATAGGAGTGAACTCTTAATAACTTTGAAACTTTGTTGGCACCAGGAACATGGCGACTTTTTGCATATCATCTCGGCGAAGTACTATTACACCATAATCATTGCACTTTTTTACATCTATGATTGTGCTTATCTATGGTATAATTGTACTGGATTGTGTGCAAAACAAAGTTTGTCACTGTGCTTAGGAACAGAGGCACCTGTGACAATAAAAGATCATCATCATCATCTTCACCTTCAAATTAGAAAATGAAGGAGGACTATAAAATGTTGTTAACTTGACTTCGGTGTTGTTTCAACTCACCGAATTGTCCTACGACAACAAAGACAAAGCAACAGGATTCAAAAGGGTGTGGATTCTAACTTCTTCCTTATCCAGGGATCTTTCTCAGTAGGATCCAATACTACTCATCCTAATGTTCATTTCCATCTCCAAACTTATATCAAGGTCAATGTAATTTTATGTAAAACAGTGGAAGAGAATGGGCTGCAAGTAATGGATGAAAGTGTTTTGAAGTCTGACTTGAAAAATGGAATGAGTGAGATAGATTGTCATGTCTTTACAAAGAGGATTTAAGAAGGAGAATATTTCACACAAATGTAAACAAAATGGGGAGGGGGGAGGGGGTGAATGCAGAGCAGCACCAAAACTGCTTGAAGGATTAAGGAGCTTTATTATTAATGTTGTCAAGACTGAATGCATTAAGCAAATCATTATCTCAGTTCTGATGGACCAACAGAACAACCATTCTATTATGACAGGGCGGAAACTATTTATGTGTACCAGCATGAGGCTCTTGGGATGGTTTAAATTGCCAAGCTTACTGGAAAAATCCCTGAATGAGGAAAAGGTTAGAGGCTCCACCTTTTCAAATCCTGTGAATACTCAATAAAATATATGTAGTTCATCTGGATCTTAGACAAGAGACTGCAATGTGGGCTGCAGTGTGTGGGCATGAATCCAAGATAAAATGGAAGAAAATCAGTCTTTGCAGTTAATTTAATACAATTATTACACCATTGCCAATGAAACATTCAGCTGCCAGGGCACCATGGTTCAAAATTCCATTCTTAAACTTCCCTGTCTCTCATCATTGAATCTGTTCCTTGAAACTTGCCTGTTTGGCTTAGACATCTGATCTAACATTATTTTCATGCAGTCTCTATTATGAACCTGTCCCTGTCCAAATCCATCATCCCACCATGCCTGAAGTCTGCCACAATCATCCCACTACCAAAAAAGCCTGTTATCAGCAGCCTTAACGACTACTGACCGGTCGCTCTCACACCAGTCATCATGAAGTGTTTCGAGAGGCTGGTTCAGCAGCACATCGAAGCCAGCCTACCGTTCATCTTCGACCCACACCAGTTTGCCTACAGAGTAAATAGGTCCACTGAGGATGCCATCGCCACTGCTCTTCACGCTGCACTGACCCACCTCGAACACCAGGGGAGCTATGTGAGGATGCTCTTCATTGACTTTAGATCTGCCTTCAATACCATCATCCCCAGCAGACTGGTCACCAAACTCATGGATTTAGGGCTTTCCCAACCCATTTGCCTTTGGATCAAGGACTTTCTGTCTAACTGTCCCCAGACCGTCAGACTGGGCCATCACCTCTCCACCCCCATCACACTCAGCACCGGCTCCCCACAGGGCTGTGTGTTGAGCCCCCTCCTCTACACACTCTACACCCACGATTGTGCCCCGCCCACTCCACCAACACCATCGTCAAGTTTGCGGACGACACGACTGTGGTTGGACGTATCTCAGGAGAAGATGAGACAGCCTACAGGGAGGAAGTCCAAAGACTGGCAGTGTGGTGTTCAGACAACAACCTCATCCTAAACACCACAAAAACAAAGGAAATTATCATAGACTTCCATAAGAACAATGCAGCCCTCCAACCCCTATTCATCAATGGGGACTGTGTGGAAAGGGTCTCAGACTTCAGATTCCTGGGCACACAAATTGTGGAGGATCTCTCCTGGACCACAAACACCACCACAGTAGTCAAGAAGGCCCAGCAGCGACTCTACTTTCTGAGGATCCTCAGGAAAAACAACCTGGAAGAAAAGCTGCTGGTGTCCTTCTACCGCTGCTTTATCGAGAGTGTGCTGGCGTACTGTATAACCCACATGGTATGCCAGCTGCTCTGCAGCGGACAGGAGAGCCCTTCAAAGGGTCATCAACACCGCCCAAAAAATCACTGGCTGCCCACTGCCCTCCCTGAAGGACATCTTCAGCTCTCGCTGCCTTGGCAGGGCAGCCAACATCCTGAAGGACCCTTCCCACCCTGGACACAACCTGTTCCCCCTGCTGCCCTCTGGCAGAGGGTACAGGTCTTTCAATACTCGCACGAACAGACTCAGAGACAGCTTCTACCCCATAGCCATACGTGAACTTAACAATGCAAAATAAGAAATAACACTCACATTCAACTGAATTGTTTTTTATATGTATATATTTTTACCCTTCCTTATATTTTAAGATTGTTCTTGTGAATCGCACCATTGGATTGACTTTTTAAATGTTGTTGCACCATGTGCAATGACAATAAAGAGATTCTGATTCTGAATATTTTATAAAATTGGAGCATAACTTCTCTGCTCTTGTATTCAATGCCCCGACTGAAACAGGACAATATCCCACATGCCTTCTTATCCCTGTTGTCTACTTGTGTTGCCACCTTCAAGGATCTCTGGACTTACATACAAAGGTCCCTCTGTTGCTCAATGCCATCAGTACCTTAGCTTTCCTCAGTACCTTACCATTTACGGCATGTGTCCCAGCCACATTACTACTCCCAAAATGCATCACCTCACATTCATCAGAATTAAATTCCATCTGCCAATTCTCAAACTATTTCACCAACACATCTAAAACACATTTGAATGGGCACTTAGGGTGGATAGGAGTAAAGAGATAGGAGTCTAATGGAGGTAAATAAAATCAGTGTAGATAGGCATTGCTGTCAGCATGGCAAGATGGGCTGAAGGTCTTGTTGTCTCTACACCTCTTGATTCTATGACATCAATATCATCCTCTAGCCTAAGTCTACACTCCAAACTGTCAATAACTCTCCCAATCTTTGTGTGATCCGTGAACCCACAGGATGTCTCTTACATTCAAATCAAGTGTATTACAAGGTTCCCAGCACCAATCTCTATGGAAAATCACAAGTCACCAGCATCCAAACACCAGTACAGCCCCCTACCATGGTTCCTGACAATGTACAATGAATAGAGTATCAATAAATTCATTCACACTAGGGTGATCCTTTCTTGGTGCAGTCCACTCTTGCAAAAAAAGGCCTTCTGAATTAACATTTAGCCTGTCACACTGACCCTTGGGGTGGACTTGTCCAAAGGTTCCAGGAGATAGAACCATATCCAGGTAAGTTTTCTTTCATTTATGTACCTGTCACTCTCTGATGAGTCCTCTTTGTTTACCCACCAACATGAGTGACTACACACTCGCCACTACCACCACAATATAATAGTAAGATTAAACAAGAACGTACCAGTTTGAAGTTTGATCTTTATTTTATGAGGAGTTACGATGAGGGATTACGTGAAGAAGCCCCGCCAGGCGCATGTGCGTCGTACTTCAAAGCAGCGGCGTGAAAACACAGAAACAATAGCCGAAGTGATATAGTAAGGCTTAGAAGACTAGAACTACCAGATGATCTTTGCGATTATGAGGGCCGGAAGCGGAGGGCATGTAATCCCTCGTCGTAACTCCTCATGAAATAAAGATCAAACCTCAAGCTGGTAAGTTCTCATTTAATCTTACTATTTTACTTCGGAGTCACGTGAGTGCCTAGGTGAAGATTTCAAGCTCTGTGATTTCATGCCGTAGATCCATTCCATACGACACACTGCTTCAGTTGACAGAGTAGTGAATAAATAATGTATTGAACATTGCTTCGAATTATCCAATAATCATTTTTTAAATTACAAAACAGTAATAACCCTCTATCCCAGGGGAAATTACAAATTAAATTTATAAAGACAAAACAAATCAAATCAAATGGACCCAACACAGCATGCCCAAACCCTGGCAATGTCAGGACAGGTTTATCATAAATTTTAGACATTTTGATTCATTAGACCATCCTGCGGCCTCGCTGCAGATGTTGATGCCACCCTGGTGGAGTGAGATTAAACACATGAGTGTCTACTCCAGCGGAATCCAAAACTTGGTTTACCACCTAGAAATAGTTTATACTGACACCTTTTTATGAGGTTTTTTGTGACTGATGAGCATTGCTGTCTCAGAGCCTCTGAGACTCTCAGTTACCTTGATATTGACTCAGGTGCTTAACTACACATAAACTTTGGTCAACAGGGTATGCTTTAAAACTTACTTTGGTTCCGGACATTCCTGGCCTGCTTTGTTTGATTAAATTATGCACATAAAATGTAATGTTATCTGTAGAAGAATACATACTATATACTTGTAACTTTTGCAATGTTTGCACTCTTTGCGCTGATACTAGCACCATGAGCTTAATCACTTTAAGTGTTAACTTCTGAAAGACAATGACGTAATTGGAGCCCATTGCCGAAGCAGTGTGAGAACTATACTGACATCCCAGATTTCTGTATATCTAGGAGGATTTTTGTTAAAAATTCCTCTCATGAATCGGGACACTAATGGATGAGACCCGTTGTTCTGAAACTGCCCTAAATAGGAGGCCAAAGCACTCCGAGCACTATTAATGGCACTATAACTCAAGTGTTCATCAAAAATGCAACATAGCAAGGAACTCCAATACATCCAGTATGCTTTCAGTATGATAAGATATATCTGACTGTAAACAAAACATCTCCCATTTCTTAATATGAGACACATATTGTTTCTTAGTGCTATCTCTCCAAGCTGCAGTTATGACATCCATGGTCCTATTCGACAGTCCAAAGCCTTGGAATGATCTCGTCAGAACCTGCAGATCAACAGATTAATACGATCATGTAATGGATGACTTTCTCCTGTTACTGGATGCACCAACAAATTATTGCAGTTGGGGACAGTCATGAATGGCTGAGATCATTCTAAGCACCAATGGGAACTATGGCTGTGTAGGCCAGTCCGGAACCACCAAAACGCCTGAGGCGGAGTCCTGCTCTATTTTGGTGAGACATTGCCTCATCAGGCAGAATTGGGGAAAAGTATAAAAGAATGTATGTCCCCAATGTAGCGAGAATGCATCCACCGCTACTGCTCCTGGATCCGGTTCCCATGAAACATATTTAGGCAACTGGTGATTTAGCCTGGTTGCAAACAGATCAATATCTGGCAACGCATAGTGGCTGACAATCATTTAAAAAACTTCAGGATTTTATCATCCATTCTATGTTGTCATTGAACTTTCGTGACCAGAGTGGTGAGTCTCTGGAACTCTCTGCCACAGAGGGTAGTTGAGGCCAGTTCATTGGCTATATTTAAGAGGGAGTTAGATGGGGCCCTTGTGGCTAAGGGGATCAGGGGGTATGGAGAGAAGGCAGGTACGGGATACTGAGTTGGATGATCAGCCATGATCATATTGAATGGCAGTGCAGGCTCGAAGGGCCAAATGGCCTACTCCTGCACCTAATTTCTATGTTTCTATGTTTCTATGACCTGTTGTCTGCCACCACATTGTCTCTACCTGGTAGGTAGATAGCTGAGACCCAGATGTTTCTGGGAATACACCAGTGCCACATGAGGTTAGCCAGATTATTACATGATACTGACCTTATTCCTGCCATGTGATTCATATATGCCACAGCCATGGTATTATCAATCTGGAGTTGAACATGTAAATTATTCATTGTTGAACAATAAGCTTTTAATCCATAGAATGCACCCAGCAATTCTAAGTAATTTATACCATGCCTGTGCAGGATTAAATCCTCTTGCACACTCCATCTGCCACCACAGCTATACTCGCTGTCCATCGCTCCCCATCCGGCAGCACTCACATCTGTCTGTAAAAGCACTGAAGTTTGCTGAACCAAAATGTTTTTGGTAGTTTGTACAATATTGATAATCCACCATTGTAATTGAGCTATGGCTCTGGTTGGTAACTGCCTAGGTCTATCAAAATGATCTGCATGTTCTTTAAGTGCTAGTTCTCTAGCTCATTGCAGACTTTGATAGTGCTGTGGTACAAACTGCACTGCAGGGAAAGCTGCCACCAATTTACCAATAACACTGGCTACTTCCTGGATGGAGGGATATTGTTTTTTAACCGAGCCTAGTACAGACCTCTCTGATCTCCACAGCCTTGGCTACAGGCAAAGTCACTGACATATCAACTGAATCAATGACACATCCCAAATAATCAATTTTTTAGGATGGCTAACTTGGATTTGGTTGGATGGACCAGGAACCCTAACCTTTCAAACAGGTATTTGGTTGCTGAAACCGATTCCTCAGCTGTCTTCTGAGTGTTGCTTATGATTAAAATATCATCTAGATAAACCATTACCCTGTGATTCTGGGCCCGAAGTACTGGTTTCAACAAATTCTTGAACAGACTAGGAGTTGAGGTTAACTCATTGGGTAATTCTTTAAATTGCCACAGCTGTCCCATCCAACTAAATTTCAAGTATCTCCGATACTGATGATGAATTGGCACTGAATAATATGCATCTTTGAGATCTATAGTTGCCATATAACAGCCTTGTGATAACAGCTGTTTCGCAGTATTGAAGGTGTCCATTTTAAAATGCCTATACCGAACATAGGAATTTAACTGGTTTTGGTCCAGAATGAATCTACATCCCCCATCTTTTCTGTGCCTGGGGAATATATTGGACATAAATTGTTGAGGATGGTTTGTCGTTCTCTCAATTACCCCTTTTTCAGGAAAAAAACATAATTTCCTCTTTAATCTGCTGAGTTTGTGGTGCAGAAAAAACCCCAATACTCAATTAGGCATATTAGATTAGATTCCTTTATTGTCATTCAGCCCTTTCGATCTGAACAAAATTTTTGTTACCTTGCAGTCATAATATAAATTTAAAAAAACACACATAATAAACACATATTTAACATCCACCACAGTGAGTTCACCAAGCACCTCCTCACTGTGGTGGAAGGCAAAAGTCTTAAAGTCTTTGTCTTCTTCCTTACTTGTTCTCCCTCTGCTCTGAGGCAATCCAGGCCTCCGATGTTATCGTCCACTAGGCCCGCGGCCGAGCCTCCGAAGCCGGGCTGCCACCATCGCCCACCGCTGGAATGCTGGAACACCGCCACAGCTCTGAATCAGGGTCCACTGCTGGACCGCTGGAGCACCGGAGCTCTGAAGTCGGGCCGCCGCTGGAGCACCGCTGGAGCACCGGAGCTCTGAAGCTGGGCCGCCGCTGGAGCACCGCTGGAACGCCGCTGGAGCACCGGAGCTCTGAATATTTTGTACAGGCGGATCAATTCCTGACATAAACTCTATTCGAGCCTGACACTGTGTCTAGTATAAACCAATGAGATGTTATGCAGCATCATTCTTCCTACCAATTGCAACCTACCCCCAACTGGAAGTTGTTCCCCAGAAATCTTATCCTGGACAGAATGAATCACCTGTACCTCTACAGTCGGCCTTGAAGTCCTCCTTCTTCTCATGTTGGGGTTGTAGCTGGGATACATAGGTGAGTAATATCGTCGTCCCACTGGCCCCACTCTGCTTGCCCCTGCCCCTGGATCCGTCACCTTTCGCGCTGAAAACCACCTGCGAGGTGACATCCTGGCAGAAGGGACGTATGTCCTCAAGAGACGGATTGTTTTGGCCTCATCATCGAGGTCCCTGATCTGCTTGATGAGGTCCACCCCAAATAAATAATCTGGGGCTTGAACGTTTGTAGACCTACATAGAGCGGCAAACTTCGAGGTTCAACGTCGGTTGATGGCTATCTTCCTGATGCAATTGACCTCGAGTTAGGCATTGCAGAACAGGGCCAGCATATCTTGTTGAGTATCGGACATCGGTGCACCCTGAACCATTGTCAAATGCAGTGATGCTTGCTGCCACCCACTTGAGGACGCGCTGAAAACTCACTTCTTATCCCCGCATCGTTGCACTCATTTGTGCCCTTGCCGAGTTCATGGTGGGCATTTTTAAGTGACGCACAGTTTACAGGTGTTTTGTTACGTGTGGCAGTCTCCTCCATGATCGTATCCTGGAGCTGGTGAGAAGCCATGTAATTTACATTGGCGGCTAGAGTTTTCTCGATTGCCTCACCAGTCCCTTCCGGGTTTAGTGAAGTTTAACGCTATGTCCGGGACACCTGGAGCATGGCTCGTGTGCGCTGGTGTGTGCACAAAAGCAGTGACACCAGCTTCAGGGTCAGACTCCTCCTGCCTGGCTTCTCCCGAGTCATGCTCTAGGGAGGTCTCTTCCAGCCCTAAACAAGGTGCTGGAAAGGATGATTCCCACTGGTATCCATAAGCGGTATTTTCTTCTTTGCTGTATGGACCTCTGCGAGAGGCTGTGTGGGGAATCATATAACCATATAACCATATAACAATTACAGCACGGAAACAGGCCCTCTCGGCCCTTCCAGTCCGTGCCGACCATTTGTTTTCCCCTAGTCCCATCTACCTGCACTCAGACCATACCCCTCCATTCCCTTCACGTCCATATACCTATCCACTTTACTCTTAAATGTTAAAATCGATCCTGCCTCCACCACTTCTGCTGGAAGCTGATTCCACACAGCCACCACCCTCTGAGTAAAGAAGTTCCCCCTCACGTTACCCCGAAACCTCTGTCCCTTAATTCTCATGTCATGCCCTCTTGTTTGAATCTTCCCTACCCTCAATGGGAAAAACGTATCCACGTCAACTCTGTCTATCCCTTTCATCATTTTAAAGACCTCAATCAAGTCCCCCCTTAACCTTCTGCGCTCCAAAGAATAAAGACCTAACTTGTTCAACCTTTCTCTGTAACATAGTTGCTGGAACCCTGGCAACATTCTAGTAAATCTCCTCTGTACTCTCTCTATTTTGTTGACATCCTTCCTATAACTAGGCGACCAAAATTGTACACCATACTCCAGAATTGGTCTTACCAATGCCTTGTACAATTTTAACATTACTTCCCTACTCCTATATTCAATGCTCTGATTTATAAAGGCCAGCACACCAAAGGCTTTCTTTACCACCCTATCTACATGCGATTCCACCTTCAGGGAACTATGCACAGTTATTCCTAAATCCCTCTGTTCCACAGCATTCCTCAATTCCCTACCATTTACCATGTACGTCCTATTTTGATTTGTCCTGCCAAGATGTAGCACTTCACACTTATCAGCATTAAATTCCATCTGCCATCTTTCAGCCCAGTTTTCCAAATGGCCCAAATCTCTCTGTAGACTTTGAAAATCTACTTCAATACCCAATCCTGGGGCTATTCGATCTCGATTGAATTTTTACATGATCTTTAAATTTGGAGCATTTTCCCATGTGGTTGAGCCGTCCCCATACCTTTACATTAAAAGGAGGGGAGTCTTCTATATCATCAGACCCATCAGATGAGCCTGAGAGTACTTTGTTTTTGCCTTCATAGAACATAGAAAGAAACATAGAAATAAAGGTGCAGGAGCAGGCCATTCGGCCCTTCGAGCCTGCACCACCATTCAATATGATCATGGCTGATCATCCAACTCAGTATCCTGTAACTGCCTTCTCTCCATACCCTCTGATCCCTTTAGCCACAAGAGCCACATCCAACGCCCTCTTGAATATAGCCAATGAACTGGTCTCAACGATCTTCTGTGGCAGAGAATTCCAGAGACTCACCACTCTCTGTGTAAAGAATGTTTTCCTCATCTCGGTACTAAAGGAATTCCCCCTTATCCTTAGACTGTGGCCCCTTGTTCTGGACTCCCCCAACATCGGGAACAATCTTCCTGCATCTAGCTTGTCCAACCCCTTAAGAATTTTGTAAGTTTCTATAAGATCCCCCCTCAATATTCTAAATTCCAGTGAGTACAAGCCGAGTCTATCCAGTCTTTCGTCATATGAAAGTCCCGACATCCCAGGAATCAGTCTGGTGAACCTTCTCTGTAACCCCCTCTATGGCAAGAATGTCTTTCCTCAGATTTGGAGAACAAAACTGTACGCAATACTCCAGGTGTGGTCTCATCAAAGCCCTGTACAACTGCAGTAGAACCTCCCTGCTCCTATACTCAAATAATTTTGCTATGAATGCTAACATACCATTTGCTTTCTTCACTGCCTGCTGCACCTGCATGCCTACTTTCAATGACTGGTGTTCCATGACACCCAGGTCTCGTTGCATCTCCCCTTTTCCTAATCTGCCACCATTCAGATAATAGTCTACCCTCACGTTTTTGCCACCAAAGTGGATAACCTCACATTTATCCACATTTTACTGCATCTGCCATGCATCTGCGCATTCACCTAGCCTATCCAAATCACCCTGCAGCCTCCTAGCATCCTCCTCACACCTAACTATACCCCCCAGCTTGGTGTCATCTGCAAATTTGGAGATGTTGCATTCAATTCCCTCGTCCAAATTATTAATGTATATTGTAAATAGCTGGGGTCCCAGCACTGAGCCTTGCGGTACCGCACTAGTCACTGCCTGCCATTCTGAAAAGGATCTGTTTACTGTTTACAAAGGATCCCTTTGCTTCCTGTCTGCCAGCCAGTTCTCTATCCACATCATTATTGAACCACCAATACCGTGTGCTTTAAGTTTACATACTAATCTCCCTGGTGGTGTAGCCTCAGGCCCTGAAACACTGGAAACTGATGGAGGCAGCTGAGCTGCCGGTAGAAACAGTAGCCGGTATTGGAGCCGGCATTAGCGCAGCCGTTATCTCCAAACCCGATCTATAAGTGGTAACCGCAGTCCCCGCACGTTCCGCTCCACTACCGCAGTTTTGTTTACAATACCTCCGTATTACTAACTCTAGCTGGCTCCGCGAGCCAGACTTACAGAGTTTAAAAATACTCGCAGGAAAGGCTTAACATTGACTTACCTGCGGGTTACTACTTACCGCTGGTGGAGCTGAGCTCTCCAGCCCATCTGTGTTCCATGCGTCGGACGTAATGATGCGCATGCGCCTGGCGGGTCTTCTTCACGTAGTCACTCACGTGACTCCGAAGTAAAATCTTGATTCTCCTAACCAATAGCAAACCCGGTCTCATCCTCAGCTGCTAGTCATAAAACCACTGATGATGCAATTCTGTTCCTTTCACCATCCCTGCCCCTTTATAGGCTTCTTTCCAATAAACCATCACAACCCCTGCATGACCTGTAATGAGTAACCCACTTGACTCCCTCTCTATATCACTGTTGATATCTCTCATTTCCTTTTCCCCAGTCTGAAGAAGGGTCTCGACACAAAACATTTTTTATTTTTATTTTTATTTTTTTTTTATTTTCAAAATATACTTTATTCGAATGATAGATATATACAATACATTAACCTTGCGGAAAATCCATCCGACATTTTCGGAGGCTGTACATTAGATCAATACAGTTTAGACATTTTCTTTTTCCCAAGTTTCCACAAATCAGGTCCCCACTCATGCCACAATGGCGTGGGATACCTTCCGAGGGGCGTCTCCACAATACTGTACCCCCCATGTCTTAGACTGTGGCCCTCCCCCACCGAGCCTTGGCGTTGGCTGCACCGAGCTTCAGTGCGTCCCTCAGCACGTACTCCTGCAGTCTGCAGCGGGCAGTTTCCCTGACGGACATCTCGCTCTGCTGGGTGGTGAACAATGCTCGGGCAGACCAAAGGGCGTCTTTTACCGAGTTGATGACCCTCCAGCAGCACTCGATGTCAGTCTCTGAATGTGTCCCTGGGAACAGTCCGTAAATCACAGAGTCCTCTGTGACGGAGCTGTTCGGGATAAAGCGTACCAGGGACCCTTGCATTTTTCTCCAGACTCTTTTAGCAAACCATCACCTATTCCTTTTCTCCAGAGATGCTGCCTGGCCCGCTGAGTTACTTCAGCTATTTGTGTCTATGTTTGACTTCCTTGCCTTGTTCGGCTGTGGTGCGTGAATGGGGATAGCTCTTTACGCGAGTTAAACAAGCCTGTTCTATTGCAGGTTATACCTTGTCCACCATACCTCGCTGGGTTAACATAACTTTCTAAAATTGTTTGGCCACAAACTGTGCAAAGCAAGAATGTGTCACTTAATGATAATGTATGCAATTCCTCCGTCAATCACAGCGGTATGCTACTGCAATTAATTTTACACACCACCATTCCTCAGTCACTACATTTCACAGGAGAAATGATTAGTTTGCATTCTATAACCATTCATCACTACCTTTATCTTGCTGGTGAAATAAATCTTTCTGTAGTTTCAATCATGAATTTGTTTGCTGTAATTTGCAGAATCTCTTCAAGCAAACATTGTTTATTCAGTAAATTGCCTACTCTCCTGCAAACTCTGAACAGGCTATTGGCTGTAAGTCCAACTACCTTGAAATAAAAAAAGACACAATGTGCTAGACTAAATGAGCAGGTCAGGCTGCATCTCTGGATAACATGAACAGGTGACGTTTCGGGTCGGGATCCTTTTTCAAACTGATTGCGGTGGGGGCGGGAGGTGGAAGAAATCTGGAAGAGGGGAAGGGCAGGGGAAAGCTTGGCCAGTGATAGTAGATACAGATGAGCAGGATGTTTATAGGCAGATGGTTGGATAAAGGGCAGAGTGTGAGATAAGAATAAAAGAGTTGTGAATTTTAAAGCCAAAGAAAGGATGTAGGTGAAAGGAAATGGGGGTAGGGAGAAATGGGTGCGAGTCCAGGTGAGGCACTAAGAAGAGAGGAGGTAAAAGAGGAGGGGAGAATGAGGGGAAGAGGTGTTTTGGTTAGTTACCTAAAATTGGAGAATTCAATGTTCATAATATTGGGTTGTAAGCTTAATGATTTGGACGAGGGAATTAAATGCAACATCTCGAAGTTTGCGGATGACACGAAGTTGGGGGGCAGTGTTAGCTGTGAGGAGGATGCTAGGAGGCTGCAAGATGACTTGGATAGACTGGGTGATGGGCAAATGCATGGCAGATGCAGTATAATGTGGATAAATGTGAGGTTATCCACTTTGGTGGCAAAAACAGGAAGGTAGACTATTATTTGAATTGTGACCGATTAGGAAAAGGGGAGATGCAGCGAGACCTGGGTGTCATGGTACACCAGTCATTGAAAGTAGGCATGCAGGTGCAGCAGGCTGTGAAGAAAGCGAATGGTATGTTGGCATTCACAGCAAAAGGATTTGAGTACAAGAGCAGGGAGGTTCTACTGCAGTTGTACAGGGTCTTGGTGAGGCCACACCTGGAGTATTGCGTACAGTTTTGGTCTCCTAATCTGAGGAAAGACATTCTTGCCATAGAGGGAGTACAGAGAAGGTTCACCAGACTGATTCCTGGGATGTCGGGACTTTCATATGACGGTACAGGTACAGGTTGGATGATCAGCCATGATCATATTGAATGACGGTGCAGGCTCGAAGGGCCAAATGGCCTGCTCCTGCACCTACTCTCTATGTTTCTATGTTTCTATGTTTCTATGTCTAAGCAGAATATGAGGCGATGTTCCTCCAGTTTGCGTGTGTCCTCACTCTGACAATGGAGAAGGCCGAGGACACAAAGGTCAATATGAGAATGGAAAGTGGAGTTAAAATGGTTAGCATGGGGCATAAGCAGACCTTGCAATGATCGGCCTTACAGTGGAGATGTTGCACAGTGCTCCTCTCTTGCTTCTGAAATGTAACTGTTCATATCTCACGCCAGAAAATTGAGTACACATTGTAGACTGACAATTCAGTGCAGTGCTTTGCTGGGAAAAACATTGTTCAGTTAGAAAGTTGAATTTAGATTCCATCAGTCCACTTTGCTGGATGTGAAAGAGCTCATGAAATTAACTAGGGAGGGTAGAGACGTTCTTCTTGTCAATAATGATCCTTCAATAAACAGCATGAACTACAGACTATCTATTTACTTTTACGTTATAATTCAGGATACTTCTCTGTTTAAATTAACATATGTGTTTTGAACAGCAAAATTGTAATTGTACTTCAAAAGTTTTTGATTGCTTGCAACATGCTTTGAAATAAAGTTGTGAAAATAGGTATGTTACAAACCTTACCTTGCGAGGCGCTGCAGTTCTGCCACTCCCAGTGTGCGCGACTTTGGCGCCTTTCAGAGGGGGACGGGTTTAAAATGCCGTTTTTCTCCAGACAGGGCAAATCGATCCATCTCAGGGGATTTCATTGCTAAAGAGAAATCGCTCCATCATTTGTTTCATGAAGGTATTTTTAAACTACGCTAGATCATTTATTAGCTAGAGTAATTTAAAAATCATCTTCTAAAGCCATGAGCGCCGACAATGGGAAGGATTTTACGTACGGGAGAAAAGAAGGAACACAGTTTATTTTTACATAAAAAAGTGCTTCTTTAATCAAATTTTCATGTTGCGAAAAGGGGACAAAAAAATATACGAACCGGCAGTGTTTTTCCTGCCGGCTGTGGGTTAAATTCACCGCAAACCGCAACGTTCCAATCCACCGCGTTCCACTAAAACCCACTCGCAAGTTGATTTAAATGGCCATTAATATACGGGAATTAAACACTAAAATCCTTCCATTTGGCCTATAAATTCATGAAAATGCGATTTAAAAATCATGTTATATTGTGAATTATTATGTGAATGTTATTTGGACACTTAGGCAATTTAAAAATGTTTATCTTTTCTTAAGAAATGGATAAATGTTTAGATCTAGTAATTGAATTTTGTAATTAGCTACAATTAGGTAACTAACTAATTATATGGTTTAATTTCAGGTCATCCAAGTAAGATTGTTTCATATTTGTTTCAGAATGCTTCAATCTATAATAACTGAAAATGTCATTGAGTTCTCTTAATTTTTAAGAAAGCTATGGGCTTTTGACTGTCCTAGATCACAGCTTTTGAGTTAAGTCAATGGAAAGGCAATGGGGTACAAGATACTAATTTCCGAGTATGAAAATGGCCATAACTTTTTTAATACTGAAGATATGAAAGTGAATTAGGTGTCAAATTAAACTTCTTTTTATGCTTTATCTGATGGGATAAATTGCAGACTAGATTTTTTAAATATCAAAATTTTGTAACATTGCTAGTGAAAAGTTTTTCCCATTGAAGGTAGGGAAGATTCAAACAAGAGGGCATGACATGAGAATTAAGGGACAGAAGTTTCGGGGTAACGTGAGGGGGAACTTCTTTACTCAGAGGGTGGTGGCTGTGTGGAATGAGCTTCCAGCAGAAGTGGTGGAGGCAGGATCGATTTTAACGTTTAAGAGTAAAGTGGATAGGTATATGGACGTGAAGGGAATGGAGGGGTATGGTCTGAGTGCAGGTAGATGGGACTAGGGGAAAACAAATGGTCGGCACGGACTGGAAGGGCCGAGAGGGCCTGTTCCCGTGCTGTAATTGTTATATGGTTATTATATGGTTAAGTACCAAAAATATACTTAATTTAATGTGCTTAAAATAAATGGATTATATATTTATATTGTCTGCATTATTTAAATCAATGTCAACCGTTTTTTAAATGGGATGATGGGATTTCATTTGCCCATCATCCAAAAATCAGCTTAATTCCTTGTGCTAGACACATGTATTTTACAAAAGCAAAAACTGCTTGGATTAATATAGATCATTAAATACATTGGAAAATACCATTCTATCTACTTGCTGTTGTTTTCAGGGAGCTATGGGCTTGGACCCCAAGATCTCTCTGTACATAAGTGTTATTAAGGATTAACTGTTTAATTTCCCCTTCCATTTGTCCTCCTAAAGTCAAATTCCTCACATGTGCCTGGATTAAAGTTCATCTGACTTTCCTCTACCCATATCTGTAACTGATTAATATTCTGCTATAACCTTTGACAGCCTCCTTTACTGAACATCAGTTGGACCACTGGCAACTAAACCAGTTTTTATGTCGGCCACAAATTTACAAACCAATCCATTTACATTTCGGACCAAGTCATTTATATATACTGTATTGCAAACAACAGAGATCCCAGCACAGATCCTTGCAGATCAGAGACTTCCGGCCAGACCCCCATCCTTCCATTTCTGCCTCTGACTTTTGTGCATAAACTAGTTATGAGTACAAATTACCAAACATTCTCAACCCCATGCATTTTAATCTACTGGATTACATGGACCCGACATTAATCTACAAGATTAGACAGGATATGGGACCTTGTCAAATACTTTAATCAAACCCATGTTAGCAACATCCACTGCCCGACCCTCATCAATCACCTTTGTCGCCTCCTTAACAAACTCAATCAAGTTTGTAAGACATAAAGATAAAAGGAACTGCAGGTGGAAGAAAACAAAGTGCTGGAGTAACTCAGCGGGTCAAGCAGCATCTTCGTTTTTCAGGACAGGACCTTTCTTCAGACTTTGTCGAAGAGAGAATTTCCTCAAAGCAGGCATATCTTGATATTGCAGTGGAACAGTAAAATTGAGAAACAAGGAAACACTGATTCAGATTTACAGAAATAAACACAACGTGTTGGAGTTACTCATCGAGTCAGGTAACATCTCTGGAGGACACAGATCGGTGACATTTCAGTTGTGACCCTTCTTCAAACTGTAAGACATAACCTGCGTTGGAAAAAGTCATGCTGACTATCCCTATTTTAGCCCATTCCCTTACAAATGCAAGTAAATTATGTCTGAAAGAACATTTTCACGTGAAATAGGTCATAATGTCATAAGTGATAGGAGTAGATTGTCTACTCCCGTCATTCAATCATGGCTGATCTATCTATATAACATATAACCATATAACAATTACAGCACGGAAACAGGCCCTCTCGGCCCTTCCAGTCCGTGCCGACCATTTGTTTTCCCCTAGTCCCATCTACCTGCACTCAGACCATACCCCTCCATTCCCTTCACGTCCATATACCTATCCACTTTACTCTTAAATGTTAAAATCGATCCTGCCTCCACCACTTCTGCTGGAAGCTGATTCCACACAGCCACCACCCTCTGAGTAAAGAAGTTCCCCCTCACGTTACCCCGAAACCTCTGTCCCTTAATTCTCATGTCATGCCCTCTTGTTTGAATCTTCCCTACCCTCAATGGGAAAAACGTATCCACGTCAACTCTGTCTATCCCTTTCATCATTTTAAAGACCTCAATCAAGTCCCCCATTAACCTTCTGCGCTCCAAAGAATAAAGACCTAACTTGTTCAATCTTTCTCTGTAACATAGTTGCTGGAACCCTGGCAACATTCTAGTAAATCTCCTCTGTACTCTCTCTATTTTGTTGACATCCTTCCTATAACTAGGCAACCAAAATTGTACACCATACTCCAGAATTGGTCTTACCAATGCCTTGTACAATTTTAACATTACTTCCCTACTCCTATATTCAATGCTTTGATTTATAAAGGCCAGCACACCAAAGGCTTTCTTTACCACCCTATCTACATGCGATTCCACCTTCAGGGAACTATGCACAGTTATTCCTAGATCCCTCTGTTCCACAGCATTCCTCAATTCCCTACCATTTACCATGTACGTCCTATTTTGATTTGTCCTGCCAAGATGTAGCACTTCACACTTATCAGCATTAAACTCCATCTGCCATCTTTCAGCCCACTTTTCCAAATGGCCCAAATCTCTCTGTAGACTTTGAAAATCTACTTCATTATCCACAATACCACCTATCTTAGTATCATCTGCATACTTACTTATCCAATTTTCCACCCCATCATCCAGATCATTGATGTACATGACAAACAACAGTGGACCCAACACAGATCCCTGAGGCACCCCACTGGTCACCGGCTTCCAACCTGACAAACAGCCATCCACCATTACTCTCTGACATCTCCCATTCAGCCACAGTTGAATCCATCTTGCTACTCCGCCATTAACACCCAAAGATTGAACCTTCTTAACCAACCTTCCATGGGGAACCTTGTCAAAGTCCTTACTGAAATCCATATAGACAACATCCACTGCTTTACCCTCATCAATTTCCCTAGTTACCGCTTCAAAAAATTCAAGGTTTGTCAAACATGACCTTCCAGGCACAAATCCATGTTGACTGTTCCTGATCAGACCCTGTTTATCCAGATGCTTATATATATTATCTCTAAGTATCCTTTCCATTAATTTGCCCACCACTGACGTCAAACTAATAGGTCTATAATTGCTAGGTTTATTCTTTGAACCCTTTTTAAACAATGGAACAACATGCGCAGTACGCCAATCCTCCGGCACTATTCACGTTTCTAATGACATTTGAAATATTTCTGTCATAGCTCCTGCTATTTCTACACTAACTTCCCTCAATGTCCTAGGGAATATCCTGTCAGGACCTGGAGACTTATCCACTTTTATATTTTTCAAAAGTGTCAGTACTTCCTCCTCTTTGAATCTCATAGTTTCCATAGCTACTCTACTCTTTCCCCTTAACTCACCGAGTTCAATATCCTTCTCCTTGGTGAATACCGAAGAAAAGAAATTGTTCAATATCTCCCCCATCTCTTTTGGCTCTGCAGATAGCTGTCCATTCTGGTTCTCTAATGGTCCAATTTTATCCCTCGTTATCCTTTTGCTATTAATATAGCTGTAGAAACCCTTTGGGTTTACTTTCACCTTTCTTCATCTCTCCCTCCAAAACCCATTCTCCTGCCTTTTCCCCATAACCTCTGACACCTGTACTAATCAAAAATCTATCTATCTCTGCCTTAAAAATATGCACTGACTTGGCCTCTACTGTATTCTCTGGCAAATAATTCCACAGATTCACCACCCTCTGAATAATTTTATTTTTTTCATCTCCTTTCTAAAATAATGTCCTTTAATTCTAAGCCTATGCCCTCTAGTCCCAGACTCACCCACTAGTGGAAACATCCTCCCCACATCCATTCTATCCGAGCCTTTCATTATTTTGTATGTTTCACTGAGGTCCCCCTCATTCTTCTAAACTCCAGCGAGTACAGGCCCAGTGCTGACAAATGCTAATCTTGGGTTAACCTGCTCATCCCTGGAATCATTCTTGTAAACCTCCTCTGGACCCTCTCCAGAGCCAGCACATCCTTCCTCAGATATGGGGCCCTAAATTGCTCACAATATTCCAAATGTGGCCTTACCAGCACCATATAGAGCCTCAGCATTACATGTAAGAAATTTTAGATTAAGGCCTGGTGCATGTCTGTGGGGTCATGGTCCAAAGATAAGTAGAAGGAGGTGTCTGAGAGTTGTTGCCTGGCCTCAGTCCAGTAGAGGTCAGCACACCAGACTACCATGGCATCTCCTTGTCGGCGGGTTTGATGATCAAGTCGGAGTTGCTGCAGAGTGAGGGAGGGCTGTACGTTCAGGAGGGGAGAGGTTAAGGTAGGTAAGGAGAGTGAAAAAATGAAGGTGGTTGATGTCCCATCGGCAGTTGGAAATGAAAAGGTCGAAAGAAGGTAGAGGGCCAACAGGGAGGTTTGTGGAGGGGGTCCAGCATTTTGTGTCTACTTCAGCATTACATCCCTGCTTTAGTAGACAAGCCCTCTTGAATCTCTCTAAAGATAGACACAAAATGCTGGAGTAACTCAGCAGGACAGGCAGCATCTCTAGAGAGAAGGAATGGGTGATGTTTCGGGTCGAGACCCTTCCTCAGACTGAGGGTCAGGGCAGAGGAAGACATAGAGATATGTACGGGTAAGGTGTGAAAACACACATCGAAGAGGACGATGATCAATGAAAATGTAGAATGGTTCATTGTTAGCTGAGGGGAAGGTGACAACGAAGTATATAATCAGTAAAATTTAATCAGGATGACATTGTTTAGAAAAATGCAGATAGACATTATTATAATATTACAATTATAATAGAATTATTATAATATTGTGATTATTATTTAACATCACATTTATAAAATACATCTTGGGAAAGTTAAATATTTGTCACCATGTTGCAACATCCAGATGCTCTCAAAAGTAATTGACATTTGTTTGGACATTATTGAACGCGAGTGGAAAGCCCTCAGAGGGCGGTGGAGGCCGGTTCTCTGGATGCTTTCAAGAGAGAGCTAGATAGGGCTCCTAAAAATAGCGAAGTCCGGGGATATGGGAAGAAGGCAGGAACGGGGTACTGATTGGGGATGATCAGCCATGATCACATTGAATGGTGATGATGGCTCCAGCACCTATTGTCTATTGTCTATTGTCTATTGTCTATTGTCTATTGTCTATTAAACTGTAAATGGCAATGCCAGGCAACAATTCATCTTAACAGCAGCGAACAGCCAGGTAATTTGTTTCTTTACGTAATGGCAGCGGTTGTTGGAATAATCACAAGTTTATACATCCAGCAAGGGCCGCAGGATGGTTGCCTCACCAATGGTCTGTCTTCTTCATTTTCATTCCTTGTGTTTTTAGTTTGTTGTAAAATGTATGTTTTAGCTTATCTTTAGTTTTTGTATTTGTGGGGGGTGGTTGGGGGAAACCTTTCTTCGACGGAGATATGACTTTTTCCGTGTGGTATCTCCCTCTGCACTGCGGCCTAACATTGTGGAGTTGACGGCCTTTTTTTTTGGACTTCTAGAGCTCCAAAACTGCTGAGCCTGCGGACTTTAAAATCTTGGAGCAGGCAATCCCTTTGCCAGGGGTCAGCCTTTGGCGCTCCAACCTGCGGGAGCTGCCGACTTCAACATCATGGAGCTCGCGGTCCATGGTTAGGGACCAATTTCGGGAACTCCTAGCCACAGGAGTTTCGACCGTCCAGATGCGGGAGCTTAGATTGCCCCGATGTGGGAACTCGATCGCCAGCTGCGGATGGTTTGACTCCCCCGACCGCGGGAGGAAAGGAGGAAAGAAGATAAGACTTTATTGCCTTCCATCACAGTGGGGAATGTGGAGGAGCCGCTGTGGTCGATGTTTATGTCAAATTTTTAGCTAGTTGTGTGGCTTGTTGCTTTTTGGTATGACTGTAAGGCTAACAAAATTCCTCGTATGATGCAAAACATACTTGGCTAATAAATGATGATTATGATGGTTATGATTATGAAGTTTAGTTTGGTCTAGAGATACAGCATGGAATCAGGCACTTTGGCCCAATGAGTACATGTCGATCACCCATTTACACAAGTTCTATGTTATCCTACTGCGCATCTAGTACCCACATATTATGGACAATTTACAGACACCAGTTTACCTATGAACCCGCACGTCTTTGGAAAGTAGGAGGACGTTGCATCACTCGGAGGAAACTCATGCGATCACAGGAAGAACGTGCAAACTCCACACAAACAGCGCCTGGAGGTCAGAATGGAATCTGAGTCTCTGGCAGCAGTTCGACCAACAGCACCCCTGTGCTGATTTCCTTCAAATAGCACCATGAGTCCCTTGCCATCAAACCAAACAGGGCAGGCTTCATGTTATTGTATTTGGCAGCACAGCACCAATTCAAAATGGTAAATTATGCCCTCAAATTCTGGTGCTAGGTGTGAACTGTAAATTTAATGCTGTAAATGATGCTCGGAACAGAACACGGTGATCAGTGTAAATAATTGGCTACTCTTAAACTCAGAAGTCTTGGCTCAGTCACAATTTTTATTCTTGTAATCGCAAGCTTTCTCTAAGCCACTGTTTTCACTTTTGCCAAACACTATTTGAAAGGTAATCTACTGATATCAATCATTTCCAGAATTACTGGAAGATATACAGATTTCATTTTAAGCTCATTTCCATGCCTAAAATAATCTCTCCTCGATGTAAATGAGGGGAAGGCGCTATTAGTTGGATCATCCCATTGTCAATCATTGAATTTTCCTGATCAATCAAATGTCAGTTCCGCCTTGATATAATTTGTAAAGTGTTTAGGAATTCTAACAATGGCAGGAGTGTGAAATTGGAGTTGAAAGAGCAATATAGCCCAGTGTTATTAACAGATACTTTACCCCAAAGACATACAAGTATGTAGGTTAATAGGCTTGGTAAATGTAAAAATTGTCCCTAGTGGGTATAGGATAGTGTTAATGTGTGGGGATGACTGGTCGGCACGGATCCGGTGGGCCAAAAGGGTCTGTTTCCGTGCTGTATCTCTAAACTGAACTAAACTACACAGGCTGCTGAAAATGGATGGTATAAAATGGTCTTGAACACTGTCACAAAGGATTAAATCATCTTGACTGTTGACATAAAGACTCCTTTCACCAGCGACCGCAGAAAATTATGCATAGTTATTGCTGACAGTGAGTAAACCAATTTAAACCAGTAGCAAACCACATTTAATCCTGACACTAATATCAGCGTGGTATTGACAAAAATTACGTCCTTGTTGAATGCATTTCTGAAACTAAGATCACGGGATCGAATTTCAGTTTCATCATAGAGAATTTTGATGAAGAGTATCTAGAACTCTCCTGAAACCCCCAACTAAAACCCCATACAAAATCATAGCATAAAAGGCTGTTAATTTGCTGAATGCAAATGCGTGCTCCTAAAAAGAAACCTTGGCAGGATGTCAAAAGGCAGTTCAATGATGCTAAGACAAGTGGCAGGGAGCAGGCCTTATTCAATAGGCTCACAATACTGTTTGAGATGGACCACCCAGTGACCAATAGCTCCCTTCAGGAGGTTCCATGAGTCTTATAGTCTAAAGATATTCCTATAGATATTTAAGAACATGTCGCAAAATATACAGTTTTAATCATATGTGAAGTAATTATGAGAAGTAAATTTCTATTTTATGTCCGTAATATACTGCATAGAGAAAAAGTGGCAAGGAAAAGTAACCACAATATGCCATCCACATTTTATTGAATACCGTTTCATTGTCTTCAGCAGGCCCTCATGATTGAGGATCTTGCTTTCACTCAACATTTGTGAGTGCTGAGGTGACTAACAATTATTTTACTGAAGGACCAAAAGATGGTTGACAGGGCAGGCAGGTAGGTACTTTGTTCAATGGTGTGTGCTCCTCATCACAGAACACCGCAGACCCGGTCAACAGAAGGGTCACATCATAGTCCTCTCTAAACCAGCTGTGGTCAATCCATGGAGTTTGCGTTTGACTTTACTGTCCTTCAATTCTTGCTGAGGTTCTGTGCTGCAATTTAGAATTGTACTTACCTTTCACTCAATGCTTGTGTTTTTATATAGCTCCATCTACTCAAGATAAGGTCCACTAAAGTCTAATTAAAGACAGTCTGAGGGCTCAGATGAGGTAGATGGTAGCTCAGGACCACTCTCAGGATGGTTCACAATGACAGCTGGGAAGAAACTGTCCCTGAATCTGGAGGTATACGTTTTCATACTTCTGTACCTCTTGTCTGATGGGAGAGGGGAGAAGAAGGAGTGCCGGGGTGTGACTTATCCTTTATTATGCTTGCTGGCCTTGCCAAGGCATCATGAAGTGTAAATGAAGTCAATGGAAGCGAGGTTGCTTTGTGTGATGATCTGGGCTGCGTCCACAATTCTCTGCGATTTCTTCCGGTCTTGGATGGAGCTGTTCCGAAACTATGCTGTGATGCATCGCGAGAAAATGCTTTGTATAGCACTTTTGTAGAAGCTGGTTAGAGTTGTTGGGGACATGCCAAACTTGCTAAGCCTTCTAAGGAAGTAGATGCGTTGGTGTGCTTTCTTGGCCATTGCTTTGATATGGCTAGTCCAGAACAAGTTGCCAGTGATATTCACTCCGAGGAACTTGAAGTTTTCAACCATCTCAAATTCTGTGCGTCGGGGTATGTGTACAGGTTCGCTTCCTGATCACAATCAGCTTTCTCTTGTTGACATTGAGGGAATGATTGGTTCAGGGTCACAAGGTTCTCAATCTCCTTCCTGTACTCCATCTCATCATTATTTGATATCCGACTCACTACAGTGGTGCGGTCTGCGAATTTATAAACTGGGTTGGATTTGTACTTGGCTACATAGTCGTGGGCGTATAAGGGATAGTGAAGGGTGTTGAGAATGCATCCTTGTGGAGCACCAATGTGGAGGATTATCACCTATCCTCACTGATAGTGGCTGTGGAATCAGTAGATGTTTCAAGTATATACAGGCCTGGTTCAGTTGGATAATAATTCCCTGACTACCAATAATTATCTGGCAGCAACACAGACAGTAATGACCCCTGCTTAGTGATTTTCCTTTATCAGTTACTTGACTTTCCCTTGTCAGTTAATTGGTGAGTTACTGGACTAACAAACTGAGTGCTGAACCATTGATCTTGAGATACAAGTTGAAATCCTAACATGGAAATTAAGGAAAATAAAATATTTATATAAATTTGGAATTAAAACAAAATTAATGCCAATAAAAAGAACCATGAAACTACTGTTATAAAATCCTTTCTGCTTTACTAATGAATGGTATCTGCTAATTCTATTTAGATTGACTTCCAGGTAGCTCTGAATGATGCCTGGATTAAAGGTTTTCAGCCACTGCGAGAGGTTGGATAGACTTGGGTTGTTTTCTCTGGAACATCGGAGGTTCAGAGGACACGATAGAAGTATATAAAATGATGAGAGGTATAGATAGGGTAGACAGTCAGAACCTTTTTCCCAGGATGGAAATGTCCCACACCAGAGGCATAGCTCTCTTTTTTAAACAGAGAGTAGGGGGGCCCTAGAACGTGTTGCCAGTAGTGGTGGTGGAGGCACTATGACAGCGATGTTCAATAGGCTTTTAGATATGCACATGGAAGTGCAGGGAATAGAGGGAAATGGATTATGTATTGGTAAAGGAGACCAGTTTAACTTGGCATCATGTACAGCACAAACATTGTGGGCCAAAGGGCCCATTCCTGTGCTGTACTGTTCTATGTTCTATGTTCTATGATGTGATTGAAACCTTTTGACAATGCAGATGCTGTAAATCTGAAACAAAACGATAGCTTTGAGAACTAGTAGATAGTACTTCATTCAGGAACCTTACCAACTGTTGGACCCATGACTTGCTGGATGGGTTTATAATGCAGCAAACCAACTTCACAATTAACCAGCCAATGCACCTATCAGTCTGAAGAAGAGTTTTGGCCCAAAACATTGCCTATTTCCTTTGCTCCATAGATGCTGCTGCACCCACTGAGTTTCTCCAGCATTTTTAACATAGAACATAGAAATTAGGTGCAGGAGTAGGCCATTCAGCCCTTCGAGCCTGCACCGCCATTCAATATGATCATGGCTGATCATCCAACTGAAGGTACTCAATTCCAATTGAAGGTACTCAATTTTTGAGTACCTTCAATTTTCCAGCATCTGCAGTTCCTTCTTAAACACCTATTATTTCACTCTTACAATGAATCACAGATAATGCTACTTCTTGCCCCAAATCCCGTGGGTGAAACCAGTATAGAGAGCAGCATGCATCCCGCCAGATTACAGTCACAGTTTAAGAATAAGAGGTAGTCCATTTAGGACTGAGACGAGGAAAAACTTTTTCATCCAAAGAGTTGTGAATCTGCCAATTCTCTGCCACAGAAGGCAGGGGAGGTCAATTCACTGTATGCATTCAAGAGAGAGTTGGATTTAACTCTTAGGGCTAACAGAATCAAAGTATATGGGGAGAAAGCAGTAACAGGTTTTTTTAATATTATTTGGATTGATTCTGGATGATCAGCTCGAAGGGCTGAATGGCCTACTCCTGCACATGTTTTCTATGTTTTCTATGTCTGTGTCTATGCTTTCTGACAGCACATGCACTGGTCCTTGGGATCTCGTTTCTCATGGAATTTATGGACCATCAATTTTAGCACTGTTAGCTAATTGCCTCTAATCAATTACACATTCCCCATTGTAAAAGATGTGGATTGCAGCTCTAATATCAATAGTTGTTTAAACATAGACATTGGATGCGTCCAGCGATTAATTTCTGTTTATTTTCCCCAATGTAAGCTAGTTTAATATCATCTGAATGTACTGAATTTGAAAATGTTATCACCCAATTTTATTTGTCCTTTTATTAATGCATATGGAACAGCAATCACACTCATGAATATGCTTCCTGGAAGAAACGCCACGTCCAAATTCCCCTTTAAGTTGCCTGTAACCATCTCATCTGTGTTGCCTCAACAGTTTGTCAAAATCTCGGAGTTACCTACGAGCACATTGAGAGGCACTTCATAGTTACCTATGAGCACATTGAGAGGCACTTCAACCTTCAGCACAAGACTGTGCTGCCAAGGGTGGCCATGGTGACGCAGTGCTAGAGTTGCTGCTCACAGCGCCAGAGTCCCAGGTTCAATCCCGACTATGGGGTGCTGTCTGTACGGAGTTTGTACGTTCTCCACATGACTGCGTAGTTTTCTCCGAGATCTTTGGTTTCCTCACACACTCCAAAGATGTGCAGGTTACTTAGCTTTGTGTATGTGTAAATTGTCCCTAGTGCGTGTAGGATAGGGTTAATGTGTGGGGAACGCTGGTTGGTGTGGACTCGGTGGGCCAAACGGCCTGTTTCCGTGCAGTATCTCTAAAAAAAAACTAAAAATGTGCCTGTTCCAAAAGGTGGCACATCAAAGTTTTTTCAATGACAGTCCATGTGGTGCAATTAGGAACGTGCAATAAAAATGTTCATGTATTACGTATGTAATGTGTGTATAATACTTCAGAGAATAATGTTTTAATTCTGTCAGAATAAAATATAAATAATGTATTCACAAATTGGAGTTCTGTTCCAATGAAACCCCTTTCAGCAGACTAAAAAATATTATTTTATTTCTGTTTTTTTATCCTCATTCTGTCTGTTAGGCATAGTTACATTGTTTGTAAAAGGTAATGTTTTCAAATAGTTTTCCAAATCCTGAATCATTGATTCTTCTAGAAACCTAAAAAGAAAGCTAAATATTTGTCAAAAATATTTAAAGATAAAATTAATATTTTGATTTAAAACGGAACTTTATATTTTCCGAACTTCCCTTATTCGTGGTTACAATTTTCATCTGATTTTCCCATCTATTTTTTTGTTTCATTTATGTGACAAATTTTTTACTGAACAAGTTTGGGTCAACTTTCATTCTGATGATTTGGTAATTCATCTTATACCTTAAAATTCCTGGAACTGTGTTACTTTATTTTTTTTTGTTTTCACTGTTTTTAACCAGCCGTTTCATGCCGATAACATTAAAGGCAGAACATTTGTCGTTTAAATAACATAATCACACAAAATGCAAGTTAAGCCACGATCTTCTCTCTTACATATTTTTTTTTTTAAAGCCTCAATTAGCAATGCAAGATGGCCTTTTCACTTTGATTTGAAGTCTTGTAGCAGAACTTTAATCCTGAAATAAATTAGTTACACCACTGAACAATTACAGAAACAAAACAGCATGGTGGCAGTTCAACAGAAACAAAGCAATAGAAGATTTCCACAACCACACCAAGTCCTGCAGGGAAGATCCATTCATCTGAATCAGCCATGTTCAAATTCACTAATGAACCCATTATTGATTCAGTGAAATACACAGCCTAGGATCTCAGCAAACATTGCACAATCCACTAGGAGCTCTTAAATACTGAACGTACGCAACTAGACATCTCAATTTAACAATGAGACATACATTAAACAGCATTAATAGCCAGGCACTTAATGGATCAATTCCCACTGTTTGTGTAATGTGGAAATAAAAAAAAAGCCTTATTAAATGACAAGCTTTCCGTGGTTTGTGCTAATTAATTATACACTGCCGCCGACTGTTAATTTGGTGGGAAAATGCAGCCCAATACCGCAGCTTCTCGTTGAACTTTGCCTCAGAAGCACCTAATTCAGCAAAGAGTGCAGCTGTGGTCTTCCTCTGAACAGCGACAGTATTAAATTAGCACACAAGGCCATCAGTTTAATAAGTGCTGTATCAGATCATTTGAATAAAGGCACGATTAGTATTCCACTAGTGCACACAACTAAAAGTAGCTTACCTTTCAAGCCAGAGGGTCCTTGAACACATCTGACTGGTTAGGAGAGCCTTGTAATAAACAGTGAACGTTATAGAGTGTCAAGAGAGGCATTTTGAACCCAGTGCCCAACATCCCAGCAATTCTTCCCTTTCTTTATATGAACATTTCATGTCAGTTGAGCAATAAATGGAACAAAGACAAAGTATGGCTTCACGTGATATTATGATTATTCCAGATGTTGCTTTAATTTTCTCTGAAAAATATATAAATTTGATCACTGCAGATTCAATGCCAAGGTAACAAAATCAGTCTTTAACTAGTTATCACGAAGTGGCCACAACAACACTCTCCAGTTGGAAATATATATCACAAAACTGATTTCTGGGCACAGTAGGACTTTTTTTGATCAACTTTGATCAACCCTGGCTGGGTCGCCTGGGCGAGGGTGTCTGATGTTGTGAGACCCGAAACACCCGATGACCCCAGGTCACATCACTGAGGATGTGTCCCAGCGCATCCAGAAGATGTATCTTTCACACTGGGCACAGAAGGACTTTTTTCATTCAATAAAAAACAAGGAATATTTCCTCCAACTGTTTAAATTAATTCTAGATTGAAGGTGACTCCGCAAAATCAAACATAAAAATACATTGAACCCCGTTAAATGGCTAAGTGTGGAATTATGCAAAAATACATTTTGATCTTCTCGCTTATAATTTTGAAGAAGGCAAGTTATTTCCTCCTTTTAAAAGTATTTTGTTATCTACAAAATAGCTCTGCCTTTGTCAAAATAGCTTGCAGCTGCATTAAAGGAGAGGAGGGAATTTCTCTTCCAGGCCAATGGCCTCTAAAAATTAAACAATGGAATGCATTAAACTCAAGGATCACCAATATTTTCATAATACTTCTCAGAACACAGAATGATGGAATAACTCTGCTGGTCAGGCAGCATAAGTGGAGGGAATTGATAGACGATGTTTTGGGTTAGGACTCTTACTCTAACTTGTTTCATTATAGTTCCACATTACAAAGTCATTAGACGGGACATAATAAAAACAAAATGAACATGTGTGGTGCTTGATATTAAAAATGGGCTTGCAAAATTAGCATAGGTTATATTAAAAGGCAAATGCTGCTTGCATTTCTAGAACTTTCCATTAGCTGATTTTTGAATGGAGATGCACACCTGATCATACATCTGAATTAAAGAATGAACAGGTGATCACCTCCCAAGCTAATAGCCTGTCACCAGCAATACTGAGAACAAGAATGAAATTGAGATGTGGGAACCCGAGTGGAAAGAAAATTCATCAAGGATTGTGGAAGTCAAAACAAACAAAGTCTAGGTAATATGCAACAAAATTATTTGGAAGTAATGAATGATACAGTATATACCTCTCCAAGGAGTTTAGGAAAGAAGGCAGGTAAGCAGGGACATAGGTTGATGTGTGCAGTTATGATATAATTAGCTGTTACGTAATCTTGGTTTAATGAAAAGCAGGATTAGTTACTTAGTATTCCTGGTTATGTTGGGTAGGCAGGAAAGAATGCAAGATTAAATACACAATTAAACCTCTAACGAGGAGGAATCTGGATCATTAAATGAAATTATATGTGTTAAATAGTGGTACAGAAAATGATAGCTATACTGTGAGGGGTGTACAAAAGACAAATGAATGGCAAAAGGCTCCCAAACTGTTAGATAAATAAAGCAGAGCAAATATATGGGCACATTTCTGAGAAATGTAAAATGTAATAGGGAAGTAATTTTAGGCAGGCTCAGAAAACCTAGCTTTAACAGAAATAGGTTTGGCGTGAAAGGTGCAGAGGCACATAATTCTTAAGCTTTCAGGAGAACATTTTAGCTGATCCGCAATGTGCCCAATAGAGATTCTGGAGTTGGTTTTATGGAATGAACCTGGGTAAGTTGAAGAAAAAACAGAAGGGGAGCAATTTTGTGTTAAATATCATAAATTATAGAAGCATCATTATCATGCTATTGGGCTAGTAATCCAGGACATTTGGACTAATAAACTGGAGGAGTTAAAATCCCACCTAACGGATAAGGGCTGGTCCCACATGGTGATTTTTTTGCCGACTGCCGGTGTCATTTCAGTGTCGCCAAAAGATTTTGAACATTTCAAAATCCAGCGGCGACAAAAAAATGTTTTGCAACACTTTAAAAAACACCGCGCGTCATACATCATCACGCCAAAAATGTTTTGGTGACCTGATAGGTCAGTCAATGATGCCAGCAGTCACCACAAAACTCGCCAAGTGGGACAGGCCTTTTAGGAAGTTTAATTATTTAATTAATCAGTTAATTAATTCAGTTAGTTCATTATCTTGGAAAAAAATACCAGTAACTCTAACGGTGGCCTTGAAGCTCCTATTTTGTTGGTGAAACTCAACTAGTTCACTAGTGTCACCCAGGGAAATAAATTTGCTATCCTAACCTGCTCTGGCCTCCATGTCATCCCAGCAATGTCACTGAGTCCAGTTGAATAGCCCACCATGCTCATTACTTCAAAGACAAAATTGAGTGAGAAATAAAAGATAGACACAAAATGTTATACGATACGATAGAGCTTTATGCTATCATAGAGCTATGATAGAGCTTTATTTATCCCCAGAGGGAAATTGATCTGCCAACAGTCACAGCACACAACAAGGTAAATTAAAACTTGAAATTAAAATTAAATTAAAAAGTGCAGAAGTATAGACACACAACAAAAGATAGGCACCCACAAAAGTAATTCAGAGGGACAGGCAGCATCTCTGGAGAGAAGGAATGAGCGACGTTTTGGGCCGAGACCCTTCTTCAGACTGAGAAATAAATCCAAATCTTCCAGAAAGGAGTAAGACTATTTGCTTAGCTGTGGGAATGAACAAAAGGTAGATTGGGTAAAAAAAAAAAATCTCATTCAGATTTCCATTGGTGAGATGGTGCTTAGCAAATGTAGGCTGGACACCACTTCCTCCAGATACATCGAAGTCAGGTCACTGGACAAAATCTCAGACAATAAGAGTTCAGAGCAAAGATGAAACTGCAGAGAAAGGTGGAATTCCAGATCTAGAACCCTCTGATATCCTGGAATGTAAAGTGGAAACTTAAAGAACATGTTGGATTAAAACGGGAAGCTTATGGGTTAGATACTAAAAACATAATACTCCAGAAATTTCAGTGGAATATATAAAGGGAAGGACGCTAGCAAAGTAGGGATGTGGGCTTGGAAGCTAACATGGATATGGAGGTGAATCATATTGAGTTCTGCATATTGAATAATTTACATATGTCAATATAAAGAAAGGGATAACAATCAGATTTTAGTTGAAGAAATTATTGTGAGATTTGGGTGTAATAAATCAGTGAGGGTGACAATATTCAAAAGTACTTCATCTTTAAAAATCACAAATGCATGAAATGAATCTCTGCTTGTTAAGAGAAGCTAATAATGCTATCTCCAATCATCTGATCATCTCCAAGGGTTGGTACAGTGTCAAGGGACTGAAGGATTATTGATACGTTGCTGAAGTTTAAAAAGGAATAAACTGAATAATTACAGAGGAGTATTTTACTGGGAGGTTTTCAGACAACAATGTTAATCAATTTAAAAAGCACATATTAATCAAAAGAGCCTGTGTGCATTTGTTAAGGAGCAACCATAACTGATTAACTATATTGAACATTTCAGAAGATGACAAGTAGGGTTGATTAGTGTGCTCGATGTCGCCTGCACTGACTACAGAAAGGCTTTTTGACACGGATCCAAATGTTAGATTAGGCAGAGATGATAAACCACATGGAATTGAAGGGAGCATCAAGTTGATTCCCAAACCAGCTGATTGTTTTTGTTATGGGAAGGCTTTATGTGATTTATATATGTTTGAAAATATTCCAGTTCTGGAATTAAGTGGATAGGAGATATATATATATTTTTTTAAATAATATTTTTATTAGAAGTAATCCATCATAACAACGGTATAACAACTTTTCAAATACACAACCAACTTATTTCAATAAGTATACGGATGTTACAAATAATTCTTATAAACTATTTTTTAGAAAGTAGAAAGTAGAAAGTATTGTTTAGAAAGAAAATAATAGATTTTAATCAATAAGAATGGTAATTAAATAATATTTTTGATTATATAGGGAGAGAAAGAGAAGAGAAAAAAAAAGAAAAGAGAGAAGAAAAAAAAAGATTATAGTATATATTATTCATCTTAATAGTGAATAACACAATTTCAAATAACGATATCAATAGAGACATGCATACAAATCCATAAAAATAAAAATAATTATTTTCATCTAATCCTGTCGGGTACCCATTGAGTTGTGATGCCAAGAACAGCTACCCCTTCAAATATTCTGTATATGGAGACCATATCTGTTCAAAGAGTTTGTATTTGTCCATTAGCACAAATCTGATTCTTTCCAAATGCAATGTCTCCAACATTTCCACTGTCCACATTTTAATTGTGGGGGATAAAGTTCCCTTCCAAAATTCAATATTAATTTCTTCCCTATTATCAAACAGTAATCCAAGAAATTTCTTTGGTTTACTGTTAATATTAGATTTGAATCCAGAACTCCTAATATTATTAATTTTGGATCTGGGTCCAGTTTAATTTTAAGAATTTCAGAGATAACTCTAAAGATTTCTGTCCAATAATAGTTGAGTTTTATACATGTTACAAAACTATGTGTTAAGTTAGCTTCCAAGTTCTGACATTTATCACAAATAGAAGAAATGTTAGGATAAATTCTATTTAATTTCGTTTTTGAATAATGTGATCTGTGTAATACCTTAAATTGTATCAATAAATGTCTAGCATTTAATGAGCAACGATGTATACATTGTAGGCTTTCTTCCCAAGTTTCCTTCGTTATAGATAAACCTATTTCAATTTCCCATGTTTGTCAATATATTTCTAAAGTTGTGATTTCCCTATCCAAGATAGTATTGTATATATACGCTATTATTTTTTCTATATTTGGGTGTTTATTAAACAATTAAGCTAATAATCCTGGTTTTCTATTTTTATAGTCTTGCGTATTTGACTTAATATAGTTTCTAATTTGTAAATACCTAAATATGTTATTTAACTGCAATCCATAGATATCCTGTAACTCTTGAAATGAAAGAAATTTTCCTTTCTTGTAAAGGTGTTCTATCCTTTTAATTCCTAAATCATTCCAGTGTCTAAACCCCTTGTCCAATACAGAGGGCTTAAACAAAGGATTATTCATAATTGGCAAACAAAGTGACAAATTATCCATATGTAGAGTCTTAACTATTTGTTTCCAAATACATCTATTGCTATGAATTACAGGGTTATCACCATATGTTTTTTTTGTACTTCCCTTGGTGTACTTCCCTACATCAAAAGGCAAACAGTCTTCCTTTTCCATCTTTAGCAAGTTTGGCTCATAATCTAAATTTACCAACCAAAAATTCATATTTTTAATCTGAACTGCCCAGAAATAATTTAAGAAATTTGGTAGTGCTAGTCCACCATTTATTTTAGATTTACATAGATGTTTTTTACTTATTCGATGATTTTTATAGTCCCAAATAAAACTATTAACCAAAGTATCTATTTTTTTAAAAAACATTTTAGGGAGATATAAAGGGATGGCTTGAAATAAATATAACAATTGTGGCAAAAAAATCATTTTTATAGCAATTATTCTACCGATCATTGAAATAGTGATTCAATAGTGTTTTCACACAGAGAGTGGTGAGTCTCTGGAACTCTCTGCCACAGAGGGTAGTTGAGGCCAGTTCATTGGCTATATTTAAGAGTGAGTTGGATGTGGCCCTTGTGGCTAAGGGGATCAGAGGGTATGGAGAGAAGGCAGGTACGGGATACTGAGTTGGATGATCAGCCATGATCATATTGAATGGCGGTGCAGGCTCGAAGGGCTGAATGGCCTACTCCTGCACCTAATTTCTATGTTTCTATGTTTCCAATATAAAATATATTTTTTTAGTTTATTTAACAATTGAGGGTAATTATATTTAAATAGACAGTTATAGGATTTAGATACATTAATTCCTAGATATTTAAATTTTTCCGTGACTATTTCAAGTGGGAATTGTTCTAGTATATTTAATTTTATTCCAGTTATAGGCATAATTTCACTTTTATTCCAGTTAATTCTATACCCAGAAAATGTACTAAACTTAGTTATAACATTAAATAGATTGGGAATACTAATCTCCGGTTTTGTGATATAAATTAAGATGTCATCTGTGTATAGAGATATTTTATTCGTTGTAGTTTTGGTATTATATCCATATATTTCTGGTTCTGATCTAATCATTTTGGCTAATGGTTCTATTAATAGAGCAAATAGTAATGGTGATAACGGGCCTCCTTGTCTACAACCCCTAAAGAGATTAAATTTTGCTGATAACATTTGATTTGTTAATATTCTTGCAGTTGGATTCGAGTATATGAGTTTTACCCATTTGGAAAATCTATCCCCCAGTTGAAATTTCTGCACTATTTTAAATAAATATGACCATTCAACCTGGTCAAATGCTTTTTCAGCATCTATGGATATGACAGCTAGTTCAATATCATTCACTTTTTTTGAGTATATGATTTTGAATAGACGTCTCAGATTATAAAATGAGTAGCATTTTGGGATGAAACCTGTTTGGTCATGATGTATTAAGTTATTAATCGCTAAACTTAGCCTCCGAGATAAAATTTTAGTTAGTATTTTTTTATCAGTGTTTAAAAGAGCTATTGCTCTGTATGACCCAGGGTCTTCCAAATCTTTATCAGCTTTAGGGATAAGTGTAATTGTAGATTCATTTAATGATTCTGTAACTTTCCTTGTTCATAAGCATATTTATATATTATATGTAAACGTGGAGAGATCAGATCATAAAACTTCTTATAAAATTCAACCCTTAAGCCATCAGGGCCTGCGGCTTTTCCGTTATTTAATGATCCAATTGATTCTTCAATATCTTTTACTGATATATCAGCATTTAACAAGTCTCTACCTTCCTGATCCAAACTATTAATATGACATTCTTGTAGGAATGTTTCCATTCCATCTGGTTATCCTGCTAGTTTAGATGAGTAAAGATTTTGATAATATTGTAAAAATGTATCATTGATATCTTTCGGTAAAGTCAATATTTCTCCTCATTCAGATCTAATTTTATGTATCATTTTCTCCTCATCTAATTTTCTAAGCTGGTGTGCCAGTAATTTTTGTGGTTTATCCCCAAATTCAAAGTGTACTTGTTTAGTCTGTTGAAGAAGTTTAATAATCTGATTTGAATATATTTTATTTAGCTTATATTTTAATGATGCAATTTTATTACTTAGCCCCTTTGAAGGGGATATTGCATTTTCAATATCTAATTGTTTTATTTCATTTTCCAACTTTTGTTGAGTCTTTTGATTTTCCTTATTAAAGTATGCATGTGCTGATATTATCGCACCATGCATAAATGCTTTAAATGTATCCCAAAGTAGTTTAATCTGTTTTACCAAGTAATCATAACAAGCCTTATCATTTAATATTTGGGGGTTGAGTCTCCAGTTAGAGGTTTTAATAGTTATGTCTTTTAATTTTATCTTAAATGTTAATGGAGCATGATCTGAGATAATAATATTATGATATTTTGAGTCATACGTAAATGGGATTAGTTTTGAATCTATTAAAAAATAGTCTATCCTTGAATAGGTTCCAAATACAGAGGGAAAAATGAGTATTCTCAACCAGTTGGGTTATCTGTTCTCCAGATATCCTTAACATTTGCTGTGTTAATAAAATAATTTATGTGTACTTGACTTAGAAGTGGTTTTCCTTTTCATTGATGATCTATCTAAATAATTATCTAAGGTACAATTAAAATCACCTCCAATTATTAGATTATGTTGAGTGAATATAGGGATATTGTTAAATATTTTCTTGAAGAATAATAAGAAAATTAGGACCATATATATTCATAAGGATTACTATTTTAGAATGTAATTCACCTGTAATTATTATATATCTACCCTCAATATCTTCTATTATTGAGCTTTGTTTAAAAGGTATACCTTTATGAATAATTATTGCTACCCCTCTAGACATATGTGTAAATGAAGAGTGATATACTTTGGAAATCTATTTTGCTGTTAATCTATGCTGTGCATCTTTTTTAAGGTGTGTCTCTTGGAGAAAAATAATATCAGATTTCAATCTATTTAATGAGCTAAAATCTTACCTCTTTTAATTGGTTCATTAATTCCCTTAACATTCCAACTACTGAAGGTGATTCCATCACCCCCAATCCTAGTATTTATGTCATACATGTTATTATTAAGGTGGTTTATAATGGAGTAGATGTCTCAGCTCATCTAACCCAATCCTATACCCAAACACCAGATCGATGAAATTTAATTTCTGTATCATTGTCTTATACGCACACGTCTCTTTGAACTAACTATATAATAACAATCATACCTAAATCCATATAATATATAATATGAAATAAAATACATAATATAAAAGTAATAATAAAAAATGTGAGAAGAGTAAGTGATGTTAGTAAAGTGTAAGGGGGAAAAAAAGTGACTACAACTATAATTAGTGTAGTTAGTATTAGTGTAAGCCACACTAGTGTGGCTATTAATCTACGGACCTCCGTGAAAAAAAAAGATGTTAATAATTCCAGCTCCGTTTTTGCCTTAATGGCTATATATGTCGGGGTGGGGTATTACATTTATATACTTAATAATTAATTAATAATACTACTAATATCAAATATAATTAGTGTCATAGCACTATATTAGGAGAGCTAACGTACATTTTTAAGGGGTAGTTAATACAAAACTATATTTATTAATAATCCATCCATTCCTCCTTAACCCCAAGATAAAGTCCATGTCCATTGTTCCTCCTCCTTCCCTGCAGGTCCTCCTTCAGTGTGAATTCTCCTCCTTTTCTGTGGATGGGCAGTATCATCAGGTAAGTGATCAATAATATTCAGTATTGTTCATCTTCATCTACTTCTTCCTCTACTTCTTCCTCTTCCAGTTTCTTCTGAATGTTTTGAGCGAATTCAAAGAGCTTCTGTATGTTTGGTGAAGTGGTGCTCCTTGTTATCATAAGTTACCCTTAATGTTGCCGGGTACATCAGGCCATATCTCAGCTTCTTTATGTTCCTCAGGATACCTCTTATTTCTGTAAATAAAGATCTTCTCTTGGCCACTTCCGGAGGGTAATCTCTGAAGATACTGATGTTGTCTCCCTCATATTTGAGATTTTTCTTACGTATTATTATCTTCATTGTATCTTCAAAAACATGATCGTAAGCCACCTTCACAATCATCTGTCTTGGGGGAGCATCCCTCCTAGGGGTACGTCTCAATGCCCTGTGTGCTCGGCCCAGCAGAGGTTCTTGGTCCAAGTTCAGAATATCTTTTAGGAGTTTTGCAGCAAATTTTCGAGGGTCTTGATCACCCTCTCGGGCTTCACAACCCTCTTGGCTTGTACTCGCTGGAATTTAGAAGATTGAGGGGTGATCTCATAGAGACTTACAAAATTCTTAAGGGGTTGGACAGGCTAGATGCAGGAAGATTGTTCCCGATGTTGGGGAAGTCCAGGACAAGGGGTCACAGTTTCAGGATAAGGGGGAAGTCTTTTAGGACCGAGATGAGAAAATCGTTTTTCACACAGAGAGTGGTGAATCTGTGGAATTCTCTGCCACAGAAGGTAGTTGAGGCCAGTTCGTTGGCCATATTTAAGAGGGAGTTGGATGTGGCCCTTGTGGCTATGGAGAGAAGGCAGGTACAGGATACTGAATTGGATGATCAGCCATGATCATATTGAATGGCGGTGCAGGCTCGAAGGGCTGAATGGCCTGCTCCTGCACCTAATTTCTATGTTTCTATGTTTCTATGTTTCACTCAATCCAACAATACGCAGATTCTGACGCCTTTGACGTCCCTCCAAGTCAGTGCATTTCTCAGTTATTTTGTGTAATAATTCTGATAAATGCTTGTTTTCGGCAAGACTCTACTCGGCTGATTCAGTCAATTCTTTTATTACGTCATTTTGTTGGTTAAGTGAGATTTTAATAGGTTCTAACTTGGTATCCAGCAACAATTCCATCTCACCAGTTTTACGGTTTACGTCATCCAACTGTTGTTGCAAATCAGTACCCGCTTTATCGTTCCATTCGTCTATCATAGTCTTTACAGTAGTTATAACTTCTTTTTTGAACTCTTCTTTCAAATTTTCATGATACATCAAAATACAACAAGCTGGGGTACTTCTCGATTCACCTCAACCCCATTGTGGACACTGCAATTTGTCAATGGAATTTCCCCTTGGCTCTGTCTATTGTACTCGAGTTTGACGATTGTATTTATGGACAGTATATTTGATCTGTTTAGATATCATGCAAAACAAAGCTTTTCACTGCACCTCGGTACATGACACAGCAAATATCCAAAACCAATAGTTAGAGAAGATAGCGAAGAAGACACAAAGGATAATTTCTTTAATATGATTAATAATATGATCATTCTTCACATTTTATTCTTTTTATTCTTACTTGTTTACTGCATATCGTGTTGTTACTTGTTGCCCTAAGTTCCAGAAGGAAGCTATTAAGTTCAAGGGTCTAAGAACTTCCTTCTGACCCATAAATACCTAATCTAGGGAAGTTATGGTTAAAAGTATATTAGACACTAATTAGGTCATACCTAATTAGGATATACCTAAATGTAAAAATAGTTGAGACTCATTACATTTACAAAGCTTGAAATGCTGCAACATAAAAAGCTATGGATTGGGGCTAACTAGTGGAATTAGACTGAATAGCTATTTTTCATCCAGCGTGGAAAATGACTTTTATAAATTCCCTCCCAAACATTAACATCTACAACGCCAATGTGCGTTAAGCTACCAACATAGAGGAAGGGAGCAATGCTAAATTTTGTGAACAGAAAACCATATTTTATTATTATCATTGGCTACATTGAATTCAAAAAGTAATATTCTTGAATAAACTTCTGAAGTCAAAGTCAAAAGTCAAAAGAGTTTATTGTCATGTGTCCCTGATAGGACAATGACATTCTTTCTTTGCTTCAGCACAACAGAACATAGTAGGCATTGACTACAAAACAGATCAGTGTGTCCATATACCATTATATACGTAAATACACACATGAATAAATAAATTAATAAAGTGAACAAACCCTTTATGTCATTTAGAACCTTACATGCCCTCGCTGCTTAAATAATGTTCTGATGCTGACTTCTTATGTCACCACCTGTTCTAGCACTCAGCTCTGGCATAATTTCTGTAATAAACCTGCAATTGGTCCATTTTTTCTGATGAAATTCAATTCAAGTGGAGAATTGCAACTCCTCCACCCACCATTCATCTTCTTTTTTTAAAAATATTTTTATTTATTAGAAGCAAATGTACAAGAGTCGAACAAACGGCGTATAAAAGTATACAGTTGTTGTACAGCTTCAATTTTGACTTTTTAGCTTTGAATTAGAAGAAAAGAAAAGAGAAAGAGCAAGAAAGTGAAACAGTGAGATGTGCAAAGATAGGACCCCTAGACTACCAAAGTAGTGTAGCCAAAGAGTGGGTAAAAGAAAGAAAGAAGAGAGGAATAGAAAAATAAGGGCAAAAAAAGAGAGAGAAAAGTGATGATATATCTGCCTCTCGTCTCTCCTCACCCACCTCACCCAACCCATAACTAGATTTAAATCCAAAGTTGTGTTGCGCCATACTATCCTTGTAAGAAATCGGTGAAGAGCGTCCATGTCTTGGAAAAATGATCTGGTTTTTCTGCCAAGACAAGTCTAATATTTTCAAGATGTAGTTTCTCAGACATGTTTATAATCCACATCTTAAGAGGAGGGAGGGACTGATGTATGTTTCCAAAATTTAAGTATTACTTTTTTCGCCGTTATCAGGCCATAATAAAGGAAACGTCTTTGAAATAGTGATAGCTCAAAACAGGCTTCTGAGGTACCTAGAGTGATCAGTTCCGTGTCGGGATCCAATTTTATTTTAAGTGTTTTAGAAAAAATTTCAAAAATTCCTCTCCAGAAATTATGTAACTTTATACAAGAGGCAAAGGAATGGGTTATACCATTCATCTTCACGAAGGGAAATGTATATTAAAACAGAGCAGATTAAATTTCCCCTTGTTCCCTGCATTAATTCCAGTGCTGTTGTATTTTAGTAACTTGATGCTAAAGATTGAATTTAATGGAAGACTGGGACAATTATGTAACCTGTGAGGATTTGGTGGATGCTGAGATCCGAGAGCAGTATAGTCTTATAGAGAGTATTATAACTTTTCAGAACCTTCTCAGCCATGAAAAGTACACAAAAACATGTAAAATAAATGAGCTCAGGTAAACACGCTTGTATTTCCAAAAAGATTAAAGTAAGTCACCATGTTATAGAAAATATGTTGTCAAGCTTGAAAGGGTTCAGAGAAAATTTACTAGGATGTTGTGGCCAGGACTCGAGGGACTGAGCTATGTGGAGGGTTTGAACAGGCTAGAATTGTATTACTTGGAACTCAGGAGGATAGGTAGTGTTCGTATAGAGGTGCACAGAGAAATAGATCAGGTAAACCCACAGTCTTTGCCCAGAGTACAGGAATCGAGAACCAGAAGACATAGGTTTAAGGTGAGGGGGGAAAGGTTTAATGCAAACTCGAAGGATAACTTTTTTCACACAAATGGTGGTTGGTGTTGGAGGATGTAGTTGAGCCAGGTACTATTGCAACATTTAAGAAACATTTAGACAGGTACATGGATAGAATAGGTATAGGGGGACAAAAGCAGGCAGGTTGGATTCGTGTAGATGGAAATGTTGGTCAGTATGGGCAAGCTGGGCCAAAGGGCATGTTTCCATGCCATATGACTCTTAAGTATTTAAAAACATAAAATACAAATACTGGAAAACTGGAATAAAAATGTGAAACAAAAAAAACATTATGCCATTCAGCATTGGAAACAAATAGATAAATTAGAGTTTTGTCAGAAGTATTCCAAATCAAAAAATGGAGATGATTATGAGTGCTTGATTCAGGCTCTAGTAGTATTGATGCACGCATCTGGTAGCAGTGCAGCAATGGTCAAATATGCAAAGTGATTTTCACATGCAGGGTTTCTTTAATTAAAAGAGAATGCTATGCTTTTTTATTATTGTGCAATATAAATTCACGGACAGGTCATTTTACATGTGTCGCATCCACTCTGATAATTGCACTCTTTTGAATCATCAGTTATTATCACTGTCAATAACAAGAAGATTAATGCAGATACAAAGCTAGATTTAAAAAAAAGCTCTACATGTTGTGCTGCTTGTAATTGCTGATGCTGCTGCATTTTCAGTCTATTAAAATAGAGCTGGAAAGAAGCAACAAAAAGGTGTTGGAAATTACACATTTTAAAATGAAGTTCCTCTGGCCCACTCCGCAAAAGAAACAAAAAATCTATTATTCCTCTTCTCTCCACTAAAGTTCCAGGCTTTCGTTTAATTTAGTTTACAGATACAGCGCGGAAAGAGGCCCTTCATATAACCATATAACCATATAAACCATATAACAATTACAGCACGGAAACAGGCCCTCTCGGCCCTTCCAGTCCGTGCCGACCATTTGTTTTCCCCTAGTCCCATCTACCTGCACTCAGACCATACCCCTCCATTCCCTTCACGTCCATATACCTATCCACTTTACTCTTAAATGTTAAAATCGATCCTGCCTCCACCACTTCTGCTGGAAGCTGATTCCACACAGCCACCACCCTCTGAGTAAAGAAGTTCCCCCTCACGTTACCCCGAAACCTCTGTCCCTTAATACTCATGTCATGCCCTCTTGTTTGAATCTTCCCTACCCTCAATGGGAAAAAACGTATCCACGTCAACTCTGTCTATCCCTTTCATCATTTTAAAGACCTCAATCAAGTCCCCCCTTAACCTTCTGCGCTCCAAAGAATAAAGACCTAACTTATTCAACCTTTCTCTGTAACATAGTTGCTGGAACCCTGGCAACATTCTAGTAAATCTCCTCTGAACTCTCTCTATTTTGTTGACATCCTTCCTATAACTAGGCGACCAAAATTGTACACCATACTCCAGAATTGGTCTTACCAATGCCTTGTACAATTTTAACATTACTTCCCTACTCCTATATTCAATGCTCTGATTTATAAAGGCCAGCACACCAAAGGCTTTCTTTACCACCCTATCTACATGCGATTCCACCTTCAGGGAACTATGCACAGTTATTCCTAGATCCCTCTGTTCCACAGCATTCCTCAATTCCCTACCATTTACCATGTACGTCCTATTTTGATTTGTCCTGCCAAGATGTAGCACTTCACACTTATCAGCATTAAACTCCATCTGCCATCTTTCAGCCCACTTTTCCAAATGGCCCAAATCTCTCTGTAGATTTTGAAAATCTACTTCATTATCCACAACACCACCTATCTTAGTATCATCTGCATACTTACTTATCCAATTTTCCACCCCATCATCCAGATCATTGATGTACATGACAAACAACAGTGGACCCAACACAGATCCCTGAGGCACCCCACTGGTCACCGGCTTCCAATCTGACAAACAGCCATCCACCATTACTCTCTGACATCTCCCATTCAGCCACTGTTGAATCCATCTTGCTACTCTGCCATTAACACCCAAAGATTGAACCTTCTTAACCAACCTTCCATGGGGAACCTTGTCAAAGGCCTTACTGAAATCCATATAGACAACATCCACTGCTTTACCCTCATCAATTTCCCTAGTTACCGCTTCAAAAAATTCAAGAAGGTTTGTCAAACATGACCTTCCAGGCACAAATCCATGTTGACTGTTCCTGATCAGACCCTGCTTATCCAGATGCTTATATATATTATCTCTAAGTATCCTTTCCATTAATTTGCCCACCACTGACGTCAAACTAATAGGTCTATAATTGCTAGGTTTATTCTTTGAACCCTTTTTAAACAATGGAACAACATGCGCAGTACGCCAATCCTCCGGCACTGTTCCCGTTTCTAATGACATTTGAAATATTTCTGTCATAGCTCCTGCTATTTCTACACTAACTTCCCTCAATGTCCTAGGGAATATCCTGTCAGGACCTGGAGACTTATCCACTTTTATATTTTTCAAAAGTGTCAGTACTTCCTCCTCTTTGAATCTCATTGTTTCCATAGCTACTCTACTCTTTCCCCTTAACTCACAGAGTTCAATATCCTTCTCCTTGGTGAATACCGAAGAAAAGAAATTGTTCAATATCTCCCCCATCTCTTTTGGCTCTGCAGATAGCTGTCCATTCTGGTTCTCTAATGGTCCAATTTTATCCCTCGTTATCCTTTTGCTATTAATATAGCTGTAGAAACCCTTTGGGTTTACTTTCACCTTTCTTGCCAAAGCAACCTCATATCTTCTTTTAGCCTTCCTAATTTCTTTCTTAAGATTCTTTTTACATTCTTTATACTCCTCTAGCACTTCATTTACTCCATGCTTCCTATAATTATTGTAGATATCTCTCTTTTTTCGAAACAAGTGTCCAATTTCCCTTGAAAACCATGGCTCTTTCCAATTTTTTACTATTTCCTTTCAACCTAACAGGGACATAAAGATTCTGTGCTCTTACAATTTCCCCTTTAAATGTCCTCCATTTCTCTTCTACATCCTTCCCATGAAACAAAGTGTCCCAATTCACTCCTTTAAAATCCTTACGAACTCCACCGAGTCCGCACCGACCATCGATCCCCGCACATTAACACTATCCTCCACGCACTAGGGACAATTTACACATTCACAAACCTGTATGTCTTTGGAGGGTGGGAGGAAACCGAAGATCTCGGAGAAAATCCACACGACCACGGAAAGACCGTACAAACGCCGTACAGGCAGCACCCATAGTTAGGATTGAACTTGAGTCTCTGGCGCTGCAAGCGCAGTATGGCAGCAACTCTACCACTGCGCCACCGTGGCCATTCTTTTTCTTGCAAAAAGAGAAACGTATTTCTGACATAATTTCTGGCATAATCCAGTGACCAAGTGCATGATTTTCTGACTGGAAGTCTGGCCCTGCTGCTTTATTCCCTTTGATTACTGTCCAGGTAATTGGTCAACCATAAATATTTTACTTACTTATCTAAATCAAATTTATAAGAACACGCTTATCCTTCAGGAATCGTAATGCCACTCACATCCTCTAAACACCATCAAGAAACAATGCTGTTTAATTGCTTCAATTCTGTGAGTGTTTAACAGGACTAAGTCATGTAAAAGGGATGAATGCAACGATTAAAGCAATTAAAAAGTTTGATTATTAAATCTCACACCCATTTATGTACATGATAAATAAATGGTAAGTTTAATTTCAGTTAGTTAGTTTGCATGCTTGTTAAAAGAATGCTATGAGATAAATTGAACTCCCATTAAACTATTTTAAATAATGTTATAGCCCTGGTAATACAGTTCAATTAAAAGTACTGTGAGAAATGATCTAAGATCTTAGATAAGGAATAATTTTCACATGTTCTGTTTGTTTTGTTTTAAAATCATAATGAGATGTAGGTGGCTCTCCAAATAGATCCAATAAGAGTCTAGAATTATTTACTTGTTAAAAACACAGTGCATTCAAAGTGCAACACCTCCTATTCAGAATATTAAACAATAGTTATGGTCACCTTGCTTTAAGGATTGGGTTTTACCGTTAAATACAAATCTCTATTTATCAGAACACTACACAGTATGCTCCAAAACATATTGAAATTATTACATGCAATGAAATATTATTCAATTTGTGAATCCTTTTTTAGATTATCCTTTTCTCTAGTTGCAAAAGCCTTTTCTTCATTGTTGTTCTGAGAAGTAGATATTAATTTGTTGTCCTATGTGTTTTATTCATTAATGCCAACAGATGCAATTTTCTGAGATCCCACATCACTAGTGGGAAACTTGAGAATGCTTTGCCATAATAACCTGTCCCTTAACACTAATAGATGGAAAATTACAAGCAGTCCACTTAACATTTTCCAATGAACAGGGGCATGCAAAGTTCCTTGAAAAGGGCCTTTGGAAATTTCAGCCAACCAAGTAAAATCATGAATAAATAGAGACTCAAATAGAGTCTATAGAAAAGTTCTTTGAAATGATACAAAGGAATAAAGCTTACAGCCAAAGCTTTTAGTGGATACATTACCAAGGCTTGCTTTCATTTTTTGGCATCTCTTCCCATCTCCAAACCTCTCCAGTCTTGCAACCTTCCAAGATTCAGGGAACTGCAGATGGTGGAGATTGAAGAAGGGTCCCAACTTGAAATGTCGCCTATCCCTATTATCCAGAGATGCTGCCTGACCCATTGAGTTACAATGATACTCTATATTTTCTTTCTAAAGTGTTGGCTTTAAGTCTCATTGATTGATTTTAAATTGTCTACAATGGTACCATTGTGACTCACCTGTCATGCCATTACCAGCAGAGGGAATCATAATTCTCAGTTAACTAAGTTCACTAAGGAAGACATAAATAATTTGCCGGAAATAGCAGGGGATCGCGGCAAAATAGCAGGATAAAACAGGATCAAATAGCAGATTTGTATTTATGAGATGGAGGAACTGAATGAAATCCAGGTTAGCCAGAAAGTGGTGTTGGGTAAATTGAATGGATTAAAGGCGGATAAATCCCCAGGGCCAGATAGGCTGCATCCCAGGGTACTTAAAGAAGTAGCCCCAGAAATAGCAGATGCCTTAGTGATAATTTTTCAAAACTCTTTAAATTCTGGAGTAGTTCCTGAGGATTGGAGGGTAGCTAATGTAACCCCACTTTTTTAAAATGGAGGGAGAGAGAAAACGGGGAATTACAGACCAGTTAGTCTAACATCGGTAGTGAGGAAACTGCTAGAGTCAATTATTAAAGATGGGATAGCAGCGCATTTGGAAAGTGGTGAAATCATTGGACAAAGTCAGCATGGATTTACGAAAGGTAAATCATGTCTGACGAATCTTATTGAATTTTTTGAGGATGTAACTAGTAGAGTGGATAAGGGAGAAGCAGTGGATGTGTTATATCTGGACTTACAGAAGGCTTTCGACAAGGACCCACACAAGAGATTGGTATACAAACTTAAAGCACACGGTATTGGTGGTTTAGTATTGATGTGGATAGAGGACTTGCTGGCATAAGGGAAGCAACAAGTAGGAGTGAATGGGTCCTTTTCAGGATGGCAGGCAGTGACTAGTGGGGTGCCGCAAGGCTCAATGCTGGGACTCCAGCTGTTTACAATATACATTAAGGATTTGGACGAGGGAATTAAATGCAACATCTCAAAGTTTGTGGATGACATGAAGCTGGGGGGCAGTGTTAGCTGTGAGGATGATGCTAGGAGGCTGCAGGATGACTTGGATAGACTGGGTGAGTGGGCAAATTCATGGCAGATGCAGTATAATGTGGATAAATGTGAGGTTATCCACTTTGGTGGCAAAAACAGGAAGGTAGACTATTATTTGAATGGTGACCGATTAGGAAAAGGGGAGATGCAGCAAGACCTGGGTGTCATGGTACACCAGTCATTGAAAGTAGGCATGCAGGTGCAGCAGGCTGTGAAGAAAGCAAATGGTATGTTGGCATTCATAGCAAAAGGATTTGAGTACAAGAGCAGGGAGGTTCTACTGCAGTTGTACAGGGTCTTGGTGAGGCCACACCTGGAGTGTTGCGTACAGTTTTGGTCTCCTAATCTGAGGAAAGACATTCTTGCCATAGAGGGAGTACAGAGAAGGTTCACCAGACAGATTCCTGGGATGGCACGACTTCCATATGAAGAAAGACTGGATAGACTTGGCTTGTACTCGCTGGAATTTAGAAGATTGAGGGGTGATCTCATAGAGACTTATAAAATTCTTAAGGGGTTGGACAGGCTAGCTGCAGGAAGATTGTTCCCGATGTTGGGGAAGTCCAGGACAAGGGCTCACAGTTTAAGGATAAGGGGGAAGTCTTTTAGGACCGAGATGAGAAAATCGTTTTTCACACAGTGGTGAATCTGTGGAATTCTCTGCCACAGAAGGTAGTTGAGGCCAGTTCGTTGGCCATATTTAAGATGGAGTTGGATGTGGCCCTTGTGGCTGAAGGGATCAGGGGGTATGGAGAGAAGGCAGGTACGGGATACTGAGTTGGATGATCAGCCATGATCATATTGAATGGCGGTGCAGGCTCTAAGGGCCGAATGGCCTGCTCCTGCAGCTAATTTCTATGTTTCTATGTTTCTAACTCACATTGTAAACCAGGTACAGATAGTGAACCATCCATCAGACCATCAGTATTCCTCCAGAGTCAAGTGAGCTGATGCAAGTTTTCTTCTCACCTAAGAGCCAATTTAAGCCATCTTACATCTCATAAAAGAAGGCGCATTCTGGCTCCTAATCTTTATGGAAATTATTGCACCTCAGCAAGAAACGAGATAGAACATGGAAAATGTAATGTTCAAGAGTTCTAGGAGAAGAATAAGGCCATTTGGCCCATCAAATCTACACCATTCAATCATGGCTGATCTATCCTTATCATGTATATACACATCATAAATGGATTGATTGTGATCATGATTGTCCTTCTGCTGACTGGTTAGCACGCAACATAAAAGCTTTTCACTGCACCTTGGTACACGTGACAATAAACTAAACTAAACTAAACCCTGAATCACTGACCCGTATTAATCAAGAGTCTGTCAATCTCTGCCTTATGAAATATCCATTGACTTGGCCTCCAGCCGCCTTTGGCAATAAATACCACAGATTCGCCACCATCTGACTAAAGAAATTCCTCCTCATATACTGGATACACTGTACAAATGCCAGGCATTGTATGGCAAATGCCAGGCATCGTGGCAATGGTGAAGGAGGTGGAGTAGACAGTCTTCCTCTGTTGATGATGGCTTTTCCACACTCATTCATATGCCAACATAGGAACGTTACAATTCCTGTCAGGGCTTTTATGCAGAACTCACTGCTGCCATTTCACTGCTGCACTAGTTTAGTGTAATTTGGAAATACAGCATGGAATCAGGCTCACTGATTCCACTCCGACCGGCAATCCCCATAGAATAGCGCTATCCTACTCACTAGGGACAATTTTCTTTCCGGCCAATTTACTTATAAACCTGCACGTCTTTCGAGTATGGGAGTAAACCGGGGCGCCCAGAGAAATAGTGGTCACAGGGAGAACGTACAAACTCCATACAAATCGCACTCGTAGTCAGGATCGAACAGGGGTCTCTGGCGCTCTAAGGCTACAATTCTACAACAGCTGTTGGGAAGTTAATTAGGACAAATAAATCTTCCCATGCCAGTTACGGAATTGAGGCAGGAAAGCCTGCCATGGAAAGTGAGAAAAGTATTGAGATGGTGGCCACATTCGACTCTCTAATATCTGGACAAAACCCTCACCTCCATTAAATTAATTTCAGTGAATATTTGTTAACTTTTGTGCTAGGATTTGTTGATACCGTAAGCTGCAAGTTTGGCAATGGGCCAGTAATCAGGGCATTTGGGATACAAGTAGCTGCCAGATCAAGGTGAAAGGGGTGAAAGGAACTTCAATAATTAGTTTATGTTACACTGGCAATAGAAGACTTGGACTGGGATGTCAATGTGCCCCTGAATATTGGGAGAGAGATTTGCAGGTGCTACTTGGGAGGGGTTAAACAAAATTGACGGTGGGGGGCAGGGTAGGGGTCAGGTTGAGTGGGAGGGGGTCCTAGAGCACAAAATGTTTAGTTTAGTTTAGTCTATTGTCACATGTACCAAGGTACAGTGAAAAGCTTTTGTTGCATGTCAGCAGAAAGCCAATGCATGATTACATTCGACTCATTCTCAGATGCACGATAAGGGAATATCTTTCAGTGCACTATTTAGCCAGTAAAGTCCGATCAAAGAGTCTGAGGATCTCCAATGAGGTAGATAATGGTTCAGGTCTGCTCTCTGGTTGTTGGTAAAATGGTTCAGTTGCCTGATAACAGCTGGGAAGAAACTGTCACTGAACCTGGAGGTGTGAGTTTTCACACCTCTATACCTTTTGGCCGATGGGAGAAATTAGGAAAAGTTGGGGCCAAATACTATAATCAAAGAGAGTAAGTTTAGGAGACTCAGATTAGTATAACCATAATGAAACTATGTTTCAGAGAAGTGCACAACTGGGATCAGGTGATATAAATGTGATAGAGGTACTGCGAAGAAAGGAGGAGGGAATACCACTTTAAAGAGGGTAAACATAACATTGCTTTCAGTGGAAATGCTTTGGGGATCGTCCAGTTACGTTACAAAGGATAATAATTAAGGAACAAGTTATGATCATTTTGATGGGTCTATATTATGACCCCCCCTCCACCCCCCCAATGTTAGTCTGCTGAATTGGAGGAACAGATGTATAGAGATCGCAGATAGCTGTGAGAATAATAGGGAAGTATTCATAAGATCATGTGATAGGAGCAGAAATAGGGCACTCAGCCCACCAGGTCTGCTCTGCCATTCAATCATGGCTGATCTATCTCTCCTTCCTAACCCCATTCTCCTGCCTTCTCCCCATAATCTCTGACACCCGTATTAGTAGGTGATTGAATTAACATTGACTTAGTCACCCATAGTGCAAAGGGTTGGGACGGAGTGTAATTTGTTAAATGTGTCCAAGAAAGGTTCCTTCGTCAATATATAGAGAATCCTTAAGAAGATTGTGCATCATTGGATCTTCTCTTGGGGATTGAGGAGGGCAAAAGTGACTGAAGTGTCCATGAGGAAGCACTTTGGGATCAGCTTTAAAAAAAATGATCCACAAGTTAAGGACCTAAATTAGGTCAAGACCAATTCTGGAGGTAATAGGGTGGAGCTTGCAGAAGTCGATTGAGTGCAATGGTTTTCAGATAAAAGGACATGTGGCTTGTAGGAGGCTTTTAAAATTGTGATAGCAAGAGTTCAGGGTCAACATATTGCTGTCAGGTGAAGAGGAATGTTGGTAATTTTATGGGATATTTGCACTGGTCGGGTAAAAGGTAGCATGCATCAGGTTTCAGCAGTCGAGCTCAAGCGAATCCCTTGGCAAGGATAAAAATGTTGGAGTGCACTTAAAAGGGGAATGCAAAAAGAGGGGATGGCATGGAACTGGCAGGCAATGTAAAGGAAGTTCCCAAGAGATTTTATAGTGGTTGAGGCAGGTAAAATAACAATATTTGGACATTTGGACATTTATGTATAGAAAGGTATAGAAAGATAGAGGCAAAGACAAGCACATTGGATATGGCTTATATACTGTATATACCTAGGTCAGCTTTGGGCTGAGATGTCTGTTTCAGTGCTGATTTAATCTATGAAGAGACTGCAGAGAGTAGTGGATTCAGCCCGGTCCATCACAGGCACAGCACTCCTCACCATTGAAAGCACTGCCTCAAGAAGGCGCCATCTATTATCAAGGATTCCCACCATCCTCTTCTTGCCTCTACCATCAAGCAAGATATACATAATGCTGAAGTCCCACACCACCAGTTCAGGAACAACTACTTTCCTACAACTATAGTTTATGGTTCCATATATTTTAAAGTTACAACATGGAAATTGGTCCTTCAGCCCACCAAGCCCACCAAGCCCACATCACCCATCGATCACATGTTCACACTGGTTCTATGTCATCCCATTTTCACATCCACCCGTTCCCTACATATTAGGGGTGAATTACAGAGGTGAATTAACCTATAATCCCACATATCTTTAGGAGGAAACTGGAGCATCTGGAGGAAATCTATGCATCACAGGGAGAACAAGCAAACTGCACAAAGGCAGCACCAGGGGCCAGAATTGAGTCCAGGTCTGTGGCACTACAAGGTAGCAGCTCTCCCAACTGTGTCACTGCGCAATCCTAATCCTATCTCAGTAATGGAACACTACAGATCACCTCTTGCACTACCAGTTTTCTTAATTGTGTACTTTTGCAATAATGCCTTCTTTTTTTTACACTTTCTATGTAATTTACACATAATTTAGGAAGCATTTGTTTTTGTATGTGCCTGATGCTGCTGTAAGCAAGACTTTCATTGTACCTGTATCTCACCACACGTGCAGATGACAACAAATTTGTCTATATGCAGACCTTTAATTGCTGTCTCATTCCCCAAAACATTTATTGAATGATTATACCAAATGCTGTGGGTTCCTCTGAAAGCTCCAGCTTTTACCAGCAGTACAGGAAATACAAAGCCATTTGCTGCACCCCATTCACTGGGTGAATGGTAGCTGTGCTGACATGAATCACATCTGGGACTGTCCAGATTATTTTCATAATGTTTGCTTATTCACCCAGACGCAATCACTTACATGATCCAATATGTGCAAACCAGCTTTTATGTGCAATTTGCAGAAAGAAAATAAAACAATTGGCAAATGGCTCCAGGTAGTATGCAACAGTGTTTTGTGCAATTATGTGTATTGCTGGTCCAGGCATCTTTCAGAGATTTCGATAGATCTAAGAAAATATGTTTAACAGAAAATGCTTAGCTATGGTCCTCCCTGATCTTCAATAATGCCACCACCTTAAAGAGAAGGTCCTGGTTCTAATCCTAAGCACCCTGCCCAAAATTAGATAAAGCAGTGTACATTTTCAGAAACAAAAAAGGGCTAAGTAACACTCCAATGAACAGCCTCAAAAATTATATATTTCCCTTAAAAATGTACCAAAGACGACTTGCTGTGCACTTTTATCATAACTCATACGGGAACTCAAGTATCCTAGCCCAATGTGCATAACACATGGGCTATTGCTGCCATAACTCAATCATGTACTGCGAGTTTCAATTGGATGACTCAGTGCTCTATGCACTACCCTTTCACCTCTACGTACTGGTTTCAAGTCGAGCTTAATGAATTAAAGGTCTCCTCTGACTAACAGCTGCATGAACCCAACATGAAATGAGTTTGAGCAGTTTCAGACCAATTCCTCTTGGGCATTGACCTGCAACAAAAAAATGCCCATAATTTAGCGCTAATTGCAACCTCATTCAGAGAGAATAGCTGATGTGGGAAATGGAAAAATGTCACATCGGAGCAGTGTGAGGTACATTGTTGAAGTACAGTGAAGGGAGCATTTCTGGAAGTGTTTAAAGTTGGTTTCTTTCTATGGATTTTGACGGTGAACTTAAAATATTTATTTTTGTTTGTTGTTCATTTCATACTTTACTAATTTTACTATGGTTATTTATTTCAATAATCTACAACATTTCAATTATATTGTAATATATATATATTTTTTACATGCTCAATGTGTGACGTACAATAAAGACAGATACAAAATACTGGAATAACTAAACATGTCAGGCAGCATCTCTCGAAAAAAGGAATAGATGGCGTTTCAGGTCGGAACCCTTATTTAGACATTTAGATAAAGTTTTGGTACATTTTATTTTATTTTATGGAATTTTTACACCAAAGTATAGTTTAGCGACTGAAAACCACTCTGTATTTATTTCAGTTCCATGTGTGGCCTGATTTGTGCATTAAAGTGAATAAGTAAACTTTACATGAGATTGTCATGAGGATGGAATCACTGCCACTTACCTCACTTGTCACAGCTCTCACCTGACAACTTTCTTAACTACTATTCGGGAAGGAATTAGATACAAGGATTGCTAATGGAGATAAATTATAATTGAATGATACAGCGCTCACAGCGGAGCACTCACTGATGTGGCTGGCAGTCTCAATTGGCTATAACAGTGGTGGAGGTGAAAGTGAGAAAAAACAATTCCAGTTCTTACATTGGGATTGAGCCTGGTCAACATGACATTGTCAGTTAATTCACACATGAATTGTACATAATTGTTGTCCTCAAGTAAACAACAGGGAAACAAATGTGGTGCAATTCTCATACATGTTTGCATATATCTATTTTTCTTCTCTTAAAAATACATAGAAACTGTGCTCATTTCCTCATTCTCAATAAGAGGGGAAATCAATTTCTGAATAATTTTTTTCTGGTATTTTTATTTTCATTAAGACTTTTATTTTTATGAATACTTTTATTTTTTAAATACTCAGCAGTTTATTATATTTTTTACTTAAATACACATAGACTAACCAAATTGCAAAGTAAGAATAATTTAAATTTAACAATAAACCTTGAAAAGATAAAAACAAATTGATGGCACAAAAATTTGGAGATACTTATTTTCCTTGGTCATTATACTGAAGGTAAATTGCAAATGGGCTCCAAAGCACAAAGAAGTTTTGTAATTTTATGAGAGGAGATCATGAATCAAATATCTTCATTACTGAAATAAGCCAGGACATTTCACATGGATGTGTAAACTCATAACAATATTATAATTATATTCAAATATTTATTTATGTGCATTTATTGTTATGCTAGATTCCGTCAATACTAAAGCTAGCACTGCTTGTGAAAAATATCTGATTGGAAATTTAAGGAGGATGTATATATCACAGCACTTTTCAAACTACATAGAAACATAGAAAATAGGTGCAGGAGTAGGTCATTTGGCAATTCTAGCCTGCACCGCCATTCAATATGATCATGGCTGATCATCCAACTCAGTATCCTGTACCTGCCTTCTCTCCATACCCCCTGATCCCTTTAGCCACAAGGGCCACAAGTGGCAGAGAATTCCACAGATTCACCACTCTCTGTGTGAAAAATTATTTTCTCATCTCGGTCCTAAAAGACTTCCCCCTTATCCTTAAACTGTGACCCCTTATTCTGGACTTCCCGAACATCGGGAACAATCTTCCTGCATCTAGACTGTCCAACCCCTTAAGAATTTTGTAAGTCTCTATAAGATCCCCCCTCAATCTTCTAAATTCTAGCATGTACAAGCCAGGTCTATCCAGTCTTTCTTCATATGAAAGTCCTGCCATCCCAGGAATCAGTCTGGTGAACCTTCTCTGTACTCCCTCTATGGCAAGCATGTCTTTCCTCAGATTAGGAAACCAAAACTGTACGCAATACTCCAGGTGTGGCGTCACCAAGACCCTGTACAACTGCAGTAGAACCTCCCTGCTCTTATTCTCAAATCCTTTTGCTATGAATGCTAACATACCATTCACTTTCTTCATTGCCTGCTGAACCTGCATGCCTACTTTCAATGACTGGTGTACCATGACACCCAGGTCTCGTTGCTTCTCCCCATTTCCTAATTGGCCACCATTCAGATATTAGCCTACTTTCCTGTTTTTGCCACCAAATGGATAACCTCACATTTATCCACGTTATACTGCATCTGCCATGCATTTGCCCACTCACCCAACCTATCCAAGTCATCCTGCAGCCTCCTAGCATCCTCCTCACAGTTAACACTGTGCCCCAGCTTCATGTCATACGCAAACTTGGAGATGTTGCATTCAATTCCCTCGTCCAGATCATTAATATATATTGTAAATAGCTGGGGTCCCAGCACTGAGCATTGTGGTACCCCACTAGTCACTGCCTGCCATTCTGAAAAGGACCCGTTTACTCCTACTCTTTGCTTCCTGTCTGCCAGCCAGTTCTCTATCCACATCATTACTGAACCCTCAATACCGTGTGCTTTAAGTTTGTATATTAATCTCTTATGTGAGACCTTGTTGAAAGCCTTCTTGAAAGTCCAGATATAACACATCCACTGGTTCTCCCTTATCAACTCTACTAGTTACATCCTCAAAAAATTCTATAAGATTCATCAGACATGATTTACCTTTCATAAATCCATGCTGACTTTGTCCAATGATTTCACCACTTTCCAAATGTACTGCTATCCCATCTTTAATAACTGACTCTAGCATTTTCCCCACTACCGATGTTAGACTAACTGGTCTGTATTTCCCCGTTTTCTCTCTCCCTCCCTTTTTTAAAAAGTGGGGTTACATTAGCTACTTTCCAATCCTCAGGAACTACTCCAGAATCTAAAGAGTTTTGAAAAATTATCATTAATGCATCCACTATTTCTGGGGCTACTTCCTTAAGTACTCTGGGATGCAGCCAATCTGGCCCTGGGGATTTATCGGCCTTTAATCCATTCAATTTACCCAACACCACTTCCCGGCTAACCCGGATTTCACTCAGTTCCTCCATCTCATTTGACCACCGGTCCCCTGCTATTTCCGGCAGATTATTTATGTCTTCCTTAGTGAAGACAGAACCAAAGCAGTTATTCAATTGGTCTGCCATGTTCTTGATCCCCATGATCAATTCACCAGTTCCTGACTGCAAGGGACCTACATTTGTTTTAACTAACCTTTTACGCTTCACATTTCTAAAAAAAACATTTGCAGTCCATTTTTATGTTCCCTGCCAGTTTTCTTCCATAAACTATTTTCCCTTTCCTAATTAAGCCCTTTGTCCTCGTCTGCTGGACTCTGAATTTCTCCCAGTCCTCTGGTAGGCTGTTTTTCTGGCTACTTTGTATGCTTCTGTTGTGATACTATCCCAGATTTCCCTTGTTATCCATCGATGTACTTCCTTCCCTAATTTATTCTTATGCCACTGACTTCATCCGTTTCACCACCAACTTCCATCCGGCACTCAAATACGCCAGGACCATTTCCGACACTTCCCTACCGTTACTTGACCTCACTATCTCCATCCCAGGGGATGCACTCCTGACCGACATCCACTATAAAGCCACTGACTCCCACAGCTACCTGGACTACTCTTCCTCCCATCCTGCTTCCTGTAAGGACTCCAACCCCTATTCCCAATTCCTCCGTCTACGCCGCATTTGCTCCCAGGATGAGGTGTTGCACACCAGGGCATCACAAATGTCCTCTTTCTTCAGAGAACGGGGATTCCCCTCGCCCACTATAGATGAGGCTCGCACCAGGGTCTCCTCCATACCCCATAACACTGCCCTCTATCCCCATCCCCCCACTCGCAACAAGGGCAGAGTCCCCCTGGTCCTCACCTTTCACCCCACCAGCCGGCACATACAACACAGTTTTTCCACCTCCAACGTGACCCCACCACTCGCCACATCTTCCCATCTCCCCCCCTGTCTGCCTTCCGCAAAGACCGCTCCCTCCGCAATTCCCTTGTCACTTCTTCACTTCCCTCCCGCTCCACCCCTTCCCCGGGCACTTTCCCTTGCAACCGCAAGAGATGCTATACTTGTCGCTTTACCTCCTCCCTCCACTCCATTCAAGGACCCAAGCAGTCCTTCCAGGTCCGACAGAGGTTCACCTGCACCTCCTCCAACCTCATCTATTGCATCCGCTGCTCCAGATGTCAACTCATATATATCGGTGAGACCAAGCGGAGGCGTGGCGATCATTTCACCAAACACCTCCGCTCGTTCCGCAATAACCCACCTGTCCTCCCTGTGGCTCAGCACCTCAACTCCCCCTCCCATTCCGTATCCGACCTCTCTGTCCTGGGCCTTCCCCATGGCCAGAGTGAGCAACACTGCAAATTGGAGGAACAGCACCTCATATTCCGCTTGGGGAGTCTACATCCTCTTGGCATGAACATTGAATTTTCTCAATTCTGTTAACCCTTGCTGTCTCCTCCCCTTCCTATCTCTCCCTCAGCCCTCGGGCTCCTCCTCCTCATTTTTCCTTTCTTCCCCCCGCCTCCCCCCACCCCCCATTAGTCTGAAGAAAGGTTTCGGCCCAAAACGTTGCCCATCTCCTTCGCTCCATAGATGCTGCTGCACCCACTGAGTTTCTCCAGCATTTTGTATACCCTCGATTTTCCAGCATCTGCAGTGCCTTATATAACCATATAACAATTACAACATGGAAACAGGCCCTCTCAGCCCTTCCAGTCTGTGCCGACCATTTGTTTTCCCCTAGTCCCATCTACCTGCACTCAGACCATACCCCTCCATTCCCTTCCCATCCATATACCTATCCACCTTCAGGGAACTATGCACAGTTATTCCTAGATCTCTCTGTTCCACAGCATTCCTCAATTCCCTACCATTTACCATGTACGTCCTATTTTGATTTGTCCTGCCAAGATGTAGCACTTCACACTTATCAGCATTAAACTCCATCTGCCATCTTTCAGCCCACTTTTCCAAATGGCCCAAATCTCTCTGTAGACTTTGAAAATCTACTTCATTATCCACAACACCACCTATCTTAGTATAATCTGCATACTTACTTATCCAATTTTTCACCGCATCATCCAGATAGTTGATGTACATGACAAACAACAGTGGACCCAACACAGATCCCTGAGGCACCCCACTGGTCACCGGCTTCCAACCTGACAAACAGCCATCCACCATTACTCTCTGACATCTCCCATTCAGCCACTGTTGAATCCATCTTGCTACTCTGCCATTAACACCCAAAGATTGAACCTTCTTAACCAACCTTCCATGGGGAACCTTGTCAAAGGCCTTACTGAAATCCATATAGACAACATCCACTGCTTTACCCTCATCAATTTCCCTAGTTACCGCTTTAAAAAAATTCAAGAAGGTTTGTCAAACATGACCTTCCAGGCACAAATCCATGTTGACTGTTCCTGATCAGACCCTGTTTATCCAGATGCTTATATATATTATCTCTAAGTATCCTTTCCATTAATTTGCCCACCACTGACGTCAAACTAATAGGTCTATAATTGCTAGGTTTATTCTTTGAACCCTTTTTAAACAATGGAACAACATGCGCAGTACGCCAATCCTCCGGCACTATTCCCGTTTCTAATGACATTTGAAATATTTCTGTCATAGCTCCTGCTATTTCTACACTAACTTCCCTCAATGTCCTAGGGAATATCCTGTCAGGACTTGGAGACTTATCCAGTTTTATATTTTTCGAATGTGTCAGTACTTCTTCCTCTTTGAATCTCATAGTTTCCATAGCTACTCTACTTTTTTCCCTTACCTCACAGAGTTCAATATCCTTCTCCTTGGTGAATACCGACGAAAAGAAATTGTTCAATATGTACCCCATCTATTATGGCTCTGCAGATAGCTGTCCATTCTGGCTCTCTAATGGTCCAATTTTATCCTTCGTTATCTTTTTGCTATTAATATAGCTGTAGAAACCCTTTGGATTTACTTTCACCTTTCTTGCCAAAGCAACCTCAAATCTTCTTTTAGCCTTCCTAATTTCTTTCTTAAGATTCTTTTTACATTCTTTATACTCCTCTAGCACCTCATTTACTCCATGCCTCCTATAATTATTGTAGATATCTCTCTTTTTTTGAAACAAGTGTCCAATTTCCCTTGAAAACCATGGCTCTTTCCAATTTTTACTATTTCCTTGCAACCTAACAGAGACATTAAGATTCTGTACTCTTACAATTTCCCCTTTAAATGTCCTCCATTTCTCTTCTACATCCTTCCCATAAAACAAAGTGTCCCAATCCACTCCTTTTAAATCCTTACGCATTCCCTCAAAGTTAGCCTTTCTCCAATCAAAAATCTCCACCCTAGGTCCAGTTCTGACTCTCTCCATAATTATATTGAAACTAATGGTATTGTGATCACTGGTCTCGAAGTGCTCACAAACGCATACCTCCGTCACCTGACCTACCTCATTTCCTAACAGGAGGTCCAGCACTGACCCTTCTCTGGTTGATACCTCTATGTACTGCTGCAAAAAACTATCCTACACACATTTTACAAACTCCAAACCATCCAGCCCATTTACAGAATGTGTTTCCCAGTCTATTTTTGGAAAATTGAAATCTCCCACAATCACTACCTTGTGCTTACTACTAATATCTGCTATCTGCTTGCATATTTGCTCTTCCAATTCTCGCTCCCCATTTGGCGGTCTATAATACACCCCTAAAAGTGTTGCTACACCGTTCCCATTTCTCAGTCCCACCCAAATAGCCTCCCTAGACGAGCCCTCTAATCTATCCTGCCAAAGCACTGCTGTAATATCCTCTCTGACAAGCAATGCAACATCTCCACCTCTGGTCCCTCCAATTCTATCACACCTGAAGCAACAAAATCCTGGAATATTTAGTTTCCAATCACAGCCCTCCTGCAACCATGTTTCACTGATTGCCACAACATCATATTTCCAGGTGTCAATCCAGGCTCTAAGTTCATCCACCTTTCTTACAATGCTCCTAGCATTAAAATATACACATTTTAGAAACCCACCATCCCTTATTCTCTGTCTATTATCTTTTTCCTCTTTCTCGCCTACATTTTGGGTCCGAGTGCTTCCCTTCTCTGCCTCTTGCCCCACACGCTGTCCCCTAGCCCCCTCTACCCGAGTCCCTCCCCCCAGCCTTTCTAGTTTAAAGTCTCCCCATTAGCCTTTGCAAATCTCCCTGCCAGGATATTGGTCCCCCTCGGGTGCAAGTGCAACCCGTTCTTTTTGTACAGATCATGTACCATCCCCAAAAGAGGTCCCAGTGATCAAGAAACTTGGATCCCTGCCCACTGCACCAATCCCTCAGCCACGCATTTATTCTCCATCTCCTTCCATTCCTACTCTCACTGTCACGCGGCACAGGCAGTAATCCTGAAATTGTTGCCCTTTTGATCCTTCTCCTTAACGTTCCCCCCAACTCCCTAAATTCTTCCTTCAGGACCTCGTCTCTTTATCTGCCTATGTCATTGGTACCTATGTGTACCACAACATCAGGCTCCTCTCCCTCCCTATTCAGAATCTGACATATGCGAGACCCTGGCACCATGGAGGCAAACTACCATCCGGGTCTCCCGACTGCATCCACAGAATCGCCCATCCGACACCCTAACTATAGAGTCCCCTATTACAATTGCCCTCCTCTTTTTGCTACCCTTCTGAGCATCAGGGCCGGTCTCTGTGCCGGAGACCCGGCCGCTGTTGCTGCCCCCAGGTAGGCTGTCCCCTCCAATCGTACTCCAACCCGAGTACCTATTTTCCAGGTGTACAGTCACACTGTAGCCCCTCTAGCCACTGCCTCTGCCCCTTGCCCTTCCTAACCGTGACCCACTTGTCTGCCTCCTGTGGACTGGGAGTGACTACCTCCCTGTAGCTCCTCTCTATGACCTCCTCACTCTCCCTGACCAGACGGAGGTCGTCGAGCTGCTGCTCCAGGTTCCTAACACAGTCCTTTAGGAGCCCCATCTCGACACACCTGGCGCAGATGTGGACGTCTGGAGGGCTATCGGATTCCCTGAACTCCCAAATCTGACATCCACTGAACAGTACACTGCCCTTGCCTTCATACTGCCCCCCTTACACAGGATACAATATCAACACAATACAAAATTACTACAAACTGCTGAAATCTGATCGCCAATCAGCTGCTTACCGTAGTCCACTTCCCACCAATCAGCTGCTTACCCTAGTCCACTTCCCACCAATCAGCGGCTTCCTCAAAAAAACCACTTCTCCAAATGGAACGTTATGGATTTAGGTAAAAACAAGCCCCGCGCTTGATTTTAAACCTTACCGGTCGGGTGTCGCTCCTCCCCCTCCTTCTCTTCCAACGGCTCCTGTGGGCCTCTGAGAAAAACAAGCCCCGCGCTTGATTTTAAACCTTACCGGTCGGGTGTCACTCCTCCCCCTCCTTCTCTTCCAACGGCTCCTGTGGCTCCTGTGCTCCTTCTTTAACACTTTTGCCAAACTGGGATGAACAATTGTTGTAGTTGGAGTCTTTAAATGCCTTCCATTGCATATCCACCGTCAACCCTTTAAGAATCACTTGCCAGTCTATCTTGGCCAATTCATGTCTCATACCCTCAAAGTTACCTTTCTTTATGTTCAGAACCCTTGTTTCTGAATTAACAATGTCACTCTCCATCCTAAAGAAGAACTCAACCATATTATGGACACTCTTGCCCAAGGGGCCACGCCCAACAAAACTGCTAACTAACCCTTCCTGATTACTCAATACCCAGTCTCGAATAGCCTGCTCTCTCGTTGGTTCCTCTACATGTTGGTTTGGAAAACTATCAAACTAGGTTGATAATAATGAACCTTTTTCATATTTCATGGTGGGGAATTTAGCTTTCCATGGTGGGTAATTTGGCTTTCCCAGCCAATTAGGAAATATATCAACCAATTGGTGTATATACGTAAATAGTGAGTTACACATCTTACAAGAATTTGGTAAGGCACCTTACGTATGCATGAAAATTGCAAATAACTTTTTTAACAAGGATGTGGATATTGTAAATGGTGCACAATTTAGTCAGTGCATTGCACCTCAATGATCGTGTATGAAAGAGAGTGTGTAGACTAGTGCTTCCATTCACAACCGTGAATTAACGTATGTTTTAATAAAGCAACAATGTTAAAATACATCTCCATCCTGTGGCTTTGAGTTATTTCAGCGCCGCCGCATCTATTGATATGACCTACAATGGGAAAATGCGCACCCCCCAGCAACCAATAACGGGGTAAGTGCATTTCTTGGTGCTTTATGTTTTTAAATACTGTATTTCCCGGGGTGGGGGGAGAGCTCAGTTCATAGTATTTGGGGAGTCTGGCATTGTGAAGGAGGGGATTGGGGTCAGTAACCCACTTGCCACGCTCCAGTCTGAGTGCAGGTAGATGGGACTAGGTGACAGTAAACGGCACGGAGTAAAAGGGCAGAGATGGCCTGTTTCCATGCTGTCATTGCTATATGGTTTTATTGTGGCCGGGGAGTGAATTAGCTTGGGTGGCTGCCGCAGCGCTCCGGGCACGGACAGCAGAACTGGCCGCCACTTCCGAGGAAGGAAGCAGCTCAGGTGACTGACTTTGAGCGGCCGCCGGGGACCCGACACACACACACACACACACACACACAGACACACACACACACACACACACACACACACACACACACACACACACACACACACACACACACACACACACACACACACACACACACACACACACACACACACACACACACACACACACACACACACACACACACACACACACACACACACACACACACACACACACACGCATACACACACACACACACACACACGCATACACACACACATACACACAAACAGCAGAACTGGCCGCCACTTCCGAGGAAGGAAGCAGCAATGCTCGGACAAGGCAAGACATTGTGATAGGGTACTCATGCAAATAGCTTGGATGGGGCAGACATTGTTGTGTGTATCAAAAGGGTTTCATGGAAGAATATGAGGTTAGTTGGAAAATGAGCCCAGGAGGTTGAATGGTGTTTCAATGGAAGAAGATTTGCGGAACAATAATTGCAAATCTAAAAGCTGTTATCAGGCATTGAATCAGCAGTCCCGAACTACTATCTAACTCGTTGGTGTCCCTCGGGCTATCCTTGATCAGACTTTGCTGGCTTTACCTTGCACTAAATGTTATTGCCTTATCATGTATCTGTGCACTGTGAATGGCTTAATTGTAATCATGCATTGTCTTGCTGTTGACTGATAGCATGTAACAAGTACTTTTCCCAGTACATCGGTGCACGTGACAATAAACTATATTGTAATTGTAAAAGTTTTGAGATAGTTGTGATTAAGTATAACTTTGGGCCTTGCAGGAATATGATGAAAGAATGGGTCGTCTGGGCTTGTATTCACTGGAGTTTAGAAGAGTGAGGGGGGATCATATAGAAACATATAAAACTCTTCAGAGATTGGACAGGCTAGATGCAGGACATTTTTTCCCAAAGTTGAAGGAGCCCAGAACCAGGGGTCACAGTTTAAGAATAAGGGCTAGGCCATTCAGGACTAATATGAAGAAAAACCTTTTTACCCAGAGAGTTGTGAATCCGTGGAATTCGCTGCCACAGAAGGCAGTGGGGGCCAATTCACTCAATGTTTTCAAGAGAAAGTTAGATTTAGCTCTCGTATGGCGTACTGATTTTGGATGATCAACCATGATCATATTGAATTCAACTGGCTCGAAGGGCTGAATAGCTTACTCCTGCACCTATTTTCTATGTTTCTATATACCAAGAATTTCTTGGGGTGTAATTATTTGGAATTTTCCACCTCAAAAAGAGGTTCATAGGCTGTGAATGAACATAGCCTAAGTCAAAGTCATATTCACAGACAAAGGTTCGATAAGCTGATTGTCGGATTGTTTGAGTGGTTGAGGATAATGGGTAACTGGTAGAAAAGTGTTGAGATGAAGGTCAGCCCTTATGGAATAGAAAAATAAATGCAATGGACTGGACTATTCCTTCCAAATTGTTTAATGGATATATATAATATGTATCATGTGTGTTCATGGTGAATGGGTGGTCAGAGTCTGATTGTATGTACTTAGAGTCTAGTTGGTAATTATGTGCAGTAGGGGCTGGCCTCAAATCATCTTGGACCTCTTTGCCATTGGACCAAGACCTCATTCTGGTAATCAGACATTAAAACAAGTCATACTTGAGAATCTTCATTCCAAATTCAACAGTTTAGTGATACAGCATGAAAACAGGCGCGTTGGCCCACTGAGCCCGCGCCGACCATCGATCACCCATTCGCACAAGTTCTATGTTATCCCACTTTCTAATCCACGCCCCACACATCAGGGACAATTTACAGAGGCCATGTGGGAGGATGCCAGAGCAGCTGGAGGAAAGCCACACGGTCAAAGGGAGAATGTGAAAAATCCACACAGACAGCACCTGAGGTCCGGATCAATTCCGGGTCTCTGACGATGTGAGGCAGCAGGTCTATCAGATGCATCACTGTGCCACCCAGCACATAAAAACATAGAAACATAGAAATTAGGTGCAGGAGCAGGCTATTCGGCCCTTCGAGCCTGCACCGCCATTCAATATGATCATGGCTGATCATCCAACTCAGTATCCTGTACCTGCCTTCTCTCCATACCCCCTGATCCCTTCAGCCACAAGGGCCACATCCAACTCCCTCTTAAATATGGCCAACGAACTGGCCTCAACTACCTTCTGTGGCAGAGAATTCCACAGATTCACCAATCTCTGTGTGAAAAACGATTTTCTCATCTCGGTCCTAAAAGACTTCCCCCTTATCCTTAAACTGTGACCCCTTGTCCTGGACTTCCCCAACATCGGGAACAATCTTCCTGCATCTAGCCTGTCCAACCCCTTAAGAATTTTGTAAGTCTCTATGAGATCACCCCTCAATCTTCTAAATTCCAGCGAATACAAGCCAAGTCTATCCAGTCGGGGGTACACAAAAAGCTGGAGAAACTCAGCGGGTGCAGCAGCATCTAAGGAGCGAAGGAGATAGGCGACGTTTCGGGTCGAGACCCTTCTTCAGACTGGTCAGGGATCAGGGAAACGAGAGATATAGACGGTGATGTGGAGAGATAAGGAACAATGAGTGAAAGATATGCAAAAAAGTATCGGTGATAAAGGGAACAAGCCATTGTAAGCTGTTTGTGGTGTGAAAATGAGAAGCTGGTGCGACTGGGGTGGGGGAGGGAGATAGAGATAGAGGGAATGCCAGGGCCCGAGGGCTGAGGGAGAGGTGGGAAGGGGAGGAGACAGCAAGGGTTAACAGAATTGAGAAAATTCAATATTCAAGCCCAAAGGATGCAGACTCCCCAAGCGGAATATGAGGTGCTGTTCCTCCAGCTTGCGGTGTTGCTCACTCTGGCCGTGGAGGAGGCCCAGGACCGAGAGGTCGGATGTGGAATGGGAGGGGGAGTTGAAGTGCTGAGCCACCGGGAGGTCGGGTTGGTTATTGCGGACCGAGCGGAGGTGTTCGGCGAAGCGATCGCCAAGCCTCCGCTTGGTCTCACCGATATAGATCATCTGGCATCTGGAGCAGCGGATGCAGTAGATGAGGTTGGAGGAGGTGCAGGTGAACCTCTGTCGGACCTGGAAGGACTGCTTGGGTCCCTGAAAGGAGTGGAGGGGGGAGGTGAAGGGACAAGTGTTGCATTTCTTGCGGTTGCAAGGGAAAGTGCCCGGGGAAGGGGTAGAGTGGGAGGGGAGGGAATAATTGACAAGGGAGTTGCGGAGGGAGCGGTCTTTGTGGAAGGCAGACAGGGGGGGAGATGGGAAGATGTGGCGGGTGGAGGGGTCACGTTGGAGGTGGCGAAACTGGCGGAAGACTATATGTTGTATTTGCCGGCTGGTGGGGTGAAAGGTGAGGTCCAGGGGGACTCTACCCTGTTTGCGAGTGGGGGAATGGGGAGCGAGGGCAGTGTTGCGGGGTATGGAGGAGACCCTGGTGCGAGCCTCATCAATAGTGGGGGAGGGGAATCCCCGTTCTCTGAAGAATGAGTCCATTTGTGATGACCTGGTGTGGAACACCTCATCCTGGGAGCAGATGCGGCGTAGACGGAGGAATTGGGAATAGGGGATGGAGTCCTTACAGGAAGCAGGGTGGGAGGAAGAGTAGTCCAGGTAGCTGTGGGAGTCAGTAGGTTTGTAGTGGATGTCGGTCAGGAGCGTATCACCTGCAATAGAGATGGTGAGGTCAAGGAATGGTAGGGAAGTGTCGGAAATGGTCCAAGTGTATTTGAGTGCCGGATGGAAGTTGGTGGTGAAATGAATGAAGTCAGTCAGTTGTGTGTGGGTGCAGGAGGTGACACCAAAGCAGTCGTCGATGTAACGGAGGTAGAGGTCGGGGATTCTTCATATGGAAGTCGTGCCATCCCAGGAATCAGTCTGGTGAACCTTCACTGTACTCCGTCTATGGCAAGAATGTCTTTCTTCAGATTAGGAGACCAAAACTGTACGCAATACTCCAGGTGTGGCCTCACCAAGACCCTGTACAACTGCAGTAGAACCTCCCTGCTCTCATACTCAAATCCTTTTGCTATGAATGCCAACATACCACTCGCTTTCTTCACAGCCTGCTGCACCTGCATGCCTACTTTTAATGACTGGTGTACCATGACACCCAGGTCTCGCTGCATCTCTCCTTTACCTAATCGGTCACCATTCGAATAATAGTCCACCTTCCTGTTTTTGCCACCAAAGTGGATAACCTCACATTTATCCACATTATACTGCATCTGCCATGCATTTGCCCACTCACCCAGTCTATCCAAGTCATCCTGCAGCCTCCTAGCATCCTCCTCACAGCTAACACTGCCCCCCAGCTTCATGTCATCCGCAAACTTCGAGATGTTGCATTTAATTCCCTCGTCCAAATCATTAATGAAAATTGTAAATAGCTGGGGTCCCAGCACTGAGCCTTGCGGTGCCCCACTAGTCACTGTCAGCCATCCTGAAAAGGACCCGTTCACTCCTACTCTTTGCTTCCTGTCTGCCAGCCAGTTCTCTATCCACATCAATACTGATCCACCAATACCGTGTGCTTTAAGTTTGTTGTCATGTACATACAGTACATGACAGCAATACGGGAATAACTTCACTGCAACAACTGCTGTTGTTGAGAAAGTGACTCACCCCTCCCCACTTATGAGCAAAGATGACAGAATATTATGCTTTGGCCATGGGGTTTTGCAATCCCATGGGTGAATTAAATAAACAACAAAATTCATAGAAACATAGAAAATAGGTGCAGGAGGAGGCCATTTGGCCTTTCGAGCCAGCACCGCCATTCATTGTGATCATGGCTGATCGTTCGCTATCAATAACCCGTGCCTGCCTTCTCCCCATGTCCCTTGACTCCACTAGCCCCTAGAGCTCTATCCAACTCTCTCTTAAATCTATCCAGTGATTTGGCCTCTACTGCCCTCTGTGGCAGGGAATTCCATAAATCCATTGGACAATTATCATGAATGCCACAAGTCCCTGATATTCTCTGAATAAAACTGCTCTTTTCACAACAGTTTATGCCAATTTGTTTTTTTTTGTCAAAGCACTGGCACTCAGTAGGAGAGAATATTGTGCATGATAGTGTCATAAACACAGTAGTATGTCCTGAAGTATTTCATACAAGCAAAAATCAATAAAGGCACAGTCAGGAAATGTGCAAACTTATTATCACATGCAAGCCAACCTATAACATTCCTTTCCAGATATAACATTAGTTGTAAGGGGATGTAATTCATGCAGAGGGACTGGATAATCACAATTGCATGCAGAATGACAGTTTTTCGTGCACACCATGATATGTTTGGCTTGAACCTTGGTTGAGTCTACAGTGGTAACACCAAAAAAGGTGACATTTATTTAAGTGGTACAATAAAACTGAAGCATGCACAAGATTTTTGCCCACTTAGGAAAGGACTAGGAAAGGACTCTTTGGTGCACACTTGCAAAATTACAAAATTCTCAAAGCTTTCAAACATTTATTATTTCCAGTTCTATCATGTGGCTGAAGTGCAGATTTCTGTTATACATTTTTGTTGGCACATTTATAAAAACTTGTTTTGTCAAAGTAATAGCTTATTTTACGCCAGCAGTAACTAAAGTTTACGAGAAGCTCAAAAGCCAAACATTGCCTGGAAAGCTCACTGTAATTAAATGTACTCCAAGATTTCAAAACAACGATCAGAATTTGTTTTTAAATGTTTAAAAAGTTTGTGCAATAAATTCTTTATATGTTCTATGCTGATCTGTAAGTCCGGTGAATGGTAATGATTTTACTGGTCAAGAAAGGACAACAGGAAATGCTGAGAGATTACTGACATCAACCATTATTGTTAGACCTGACCTGGCAATACCTGCTGAGAAATTGCCAGTTCCAGCTTGCTGCCATTTACTGGAAGTAAATATTTTTCACCAATGGCACAGTGGCTCAGCTGGTAGAGCTGTTGCCTCTCAGTGACAGAGACCCAGGTTCGATCCTGACCCGTGGGTGTTGTCTGTGTGGATTTTGCACATTCTCCCTATGACTGCATTGGTTTCCTCCCATATGCCCCAAAGATGACAGGTTTGTAGGTTAATTGGCCTCTGTAAATTGCCCCCAGTGTGTAGGAAGTGAATTCAAAAGTTTGATAACATAAAACTAAAATGAATGGATGATGGATGGTTGGCGTGGACCCGGTAGGTGAGTCAATATTCTAACAATATGGATAGTACTACTGATGACGGTAAGGACACCTCCGGTCAATCATCTTCAGCTCCGCCTATCCTAGCCTGATCAGTCATGTATATTAGCATCCGACACAGTGCTCACCAAGCTCTTAGTAGACAACTAACGAATACACCTTCCTCGCAGATTCCTACTGATTACAACAACTTCATACCATAATGGCTTCAAGTAATTTAAGGGAAATCTACATAAGCATCTGAGGAAAAAGGTATAGAAGGAAAAGGTGGTAGAAACAGAATAGTATTCAACTGACAATTAATTTGATGCATAAATATTTGCACAGAACAAATGGACCAAATAACCTGTTGCTGTGGCCTCTTTCTGTGTAAATCTATGCCAGTAATTTCAGTGCTATATTTCAGAATTATCATGTTTTATGCTTAGTCCGTAAATAAGCAAAAGCCTTCAGTTCCAGTTTTATTTTAGACTTTAGAGATGCAGTGCAGAAACAGGCCCTTTGGCCCACACTGACCAGCGGTCACCCTATATACTAACACAATCTTACCCACTAGGGACAATTTTACCAAAGCCAATTAACCTATGTCTTTGGAGTGTTGGAAGAAACCCGGAAAAAACCCACACGATCACAGGGAGAACGTACAAACTCCTTAAGATAGCACCCATAGTCAGGATCGAACCTAGGTCTCTGGCGCTTTAAGGCAGCAACTCTACCGCTGCGCCACTGTGCCGCCCTACAATTTGTAAGCGTAAATTCAGTGAGGCATTGATGGAATGCCATTTTGGTGGAGATACCATATTTCAGATGAAGTGATAAACTGTAGTTGTGGCTTTTCAAAACAAAACAGAATGAAGTATTATTTGGAAGTAAGAGGTTCTCTCAATGTCATATTTGAATCAGCTGACCAAAACAGGTTGTCATGCAGCTCGTTTGGAATTTAGCTTTGCAGAAATTGATACCTCTTCTCCCCCACTGGTGTGAATAAATGTCAAAAATATTGAATTTGTTGTGCAGTTCTCTGAGATATCCTGAGGAGCTGAATGGTGCTTCATGAATTGCAGTTCTTTCTACATCTCTGTTTCCACTTGTATTCACACGAGGCAGGAACCGACCAAGATAGGTTGGAGAAAGTTACTCATGGAGTTGACGGTGAATTGGCAAATGCAAACATTTAAAGAGCTCATGGATAAACTACAACAATAGAGGTAGACACCGTTACCAACATGGAAAAATAACCTTTTAATAGGTACATGTTTGGAAAAGGTTAGGCCAGGTATGCACGCAAATGGGACTTGCATAAAATGGGGTATATTGGGTATATTGGTCAGGATGGGTGATTTGGACTGAAGGACTTGTTGCCATGTTGTTCTAACTGTCTGTAATTGTTCATTCCCTCCTGGAACAAACTACGAAGGGTTAGTCAATCGTGGGTAACAAGAAATAGGGCTAGTATTTATTAGATCCAAATGCAAAACATAAACTGGCCTTAAAAAGCAAGAAACTGGAGGTCTAGGATCTATTTAGAATACAATAAAGATGGATCAAAAGGGAGAGGGGAATAGAGTAAGCTTGAAAAGTACATAAATAGTGACATTTGAATATAAAAGGATTGGTGAAGACAATTGTAGACAATTTACAACAAAAAAAGGTAAATTTGGTGAATCAAAGAAATATGGGTGGCACAGTGGTGCAGTGGTAGTTTTGCTGCCTTACAGAGCCAGAAACCAGGCTTCGATCCTGGCTATGGGTGCTGTCTGTAACGGTGTTTGTATGTTCTCCCTGGGACCACATGGGTTTTATACGGGTGCTCCAGTCGCCTTCCATACTCCAAAGACATAAAGGTTTGTAGGTTAATTAGCTTCTGGAAATTGTAAATTGTCCCTAGCGTGTAGGATAGTACTAGTGTATGGGGCGACCACTGGTCAGCATGGATCTGGTGGGATATAGGACAGACCAAAGGAAAACACAAAATAACTTGCCAAAAATGGTCAGGAACTACCATCTAGAAATAGGGAGGAACTGACAGAATTCAGTATTAGTAGGGAAATGGTGTTAAGTAAATTGATGGGATCGAAGGCCAGTAAATCCCCAGGGTCCAATAATCTGCAATTCAGTGTACCAGGTGCCACAGGTTAACACAGGCAAAGCCATTTAGGACTGAGGCGAGCAGAAATGTCTTCATTCAGAGTGGTGAACCTGCGGGATTCCACAGAAAGCAAAGGCAGCAACAGTGGGTAAAGGGATCAAATGATCATGGGTGAAAGCAGGAAAAGGGTACTGAATCTGGATGACATCCGTGTTCATCATGAATGGTAGAGCAGGCTTGAAGGACCGAATAGCAAGCTGCTGCGATGAAATCTATGTTTGCCTCTTGCTTCCAGACCGACTTTGCCTGCTACATCACATGGCGTCCAAACGGCAGATGGGTGAAGCTGAAATGCTTCTAAAATATTCACAGCCTTTGTAAAGGCTGCTTCAAATTAGCTCATAGTAGCTTAAACATCAGCTGCTACTTTATCGGTGAGCTCTCAGTTTAGGTCAGGAACTCACCACAAATAATTTATTACTGCTGATTCCAGAAAATTCAGGCATTCCATCTGGTGGGAATTTGTTGAGTGCCATGCATGCAGCTTTACTGCCACAATGAGAAAACGTATACTTGTATTTCTTGTTCTTCAAATTAAGTTATTCTCTGCGTTGTGCAAGAGGACTGTAATAATATAACAAGAGAACACCGAGAACCATTTGAGACTATTTTCCTGCTGCAATGTGTAACTTCCTCCCCTGCTGCTCTTTATAAAGAGCACCCAAAATGTCAGCGGCAGCCTCATTTGACTCTTGGATAGCGCATCGTAAGAAAAATTGATTACCAAAAAGCAGTGTTAATGACAGATTTCAGACAATGATTAATAAAGCAATTTTTTCTTACAATTATGCTACCAATGAAGGCATTAAATTTTACATATTTATATTATGCTTGTTACAAAGGCCTCAGCCTTATTAATATCCATTTGGCGGCACATGTACAGAAACAACTGAGGAAAATCTTTACACATATCTTCAGAGTAAGCAAAAAAAAGCTGAAATGTCATAACAGTGCAGTCATCTTCTTTGGGAAGAGGCTGGAAGACTTAATGTGTTAGTTTATAATTTAGTTTAGAGATACAGCGTGGAAAAAGGCCCATCAGCCCATTGTGTCCATGCCAACCAGCGATCATCCGTACATTCTTTCTATCCTGCACATTAGGGACATTTTCAGAAGCAATTTATTCTAAAAACCTGCACATCTTTGGAGTGTGGGAGGTAGCTAGAGCACCCAGAGAAAACCCACGCAGTCACGAGGGAGAACATACAAACTCCATACAGACAGCACACATAATCAGGATTGAACCAGGGTCTCTGGCGCTGAGAGGCAGCAACTCCACCACTGCACCACTGTGCTGCCACAGTAAAATGTTAGAAAGGTTAACATTCGAGGAATCAAGAAAGCAATAACCTTGCCTTAATTGATTAACATTTGCTTGTAATACTAGAATAATTCTTCAAGAATAGCTATGTCTCTTTGAAAGAATCTTATAGTGCGATAGTCATGTAGCACGGAAAAGGCCTGTTCTGCCCTACATGTCCATACCGACCATGATGCCCAATCTAAACTAATTACATTTCCCACCTTTAATTGTGGTGCCCAGGGAACCCTCCCAGAGGCTCAGCAGATCCCAGTACCAGTTACCTGCCCGCAAATCCCAAAGATTCGCAGACTGTGGTACTGGGAGCGAGTCACTGGAGACATCAGATGCGAGCAGCAGGGGCCAGTAGCCAATAGACAATAGACAATAGGTGCAGGTGTAGGTCATTTGGCCCTTCAAGCCAGCACTGCCATTCAATGTGATCATGGTGGCTCGTCCACAATCTGTACCCCGTTCCTGCCTTCTCCGCAATATCCCTTGACTCTAAGAGCTCTATCTAACTCTCTCTTGAAAGCATTGAGAGAATTGGCCTCCACTGCTTTCTGAGGCAGAGAATTCCACAGATTCACAACTCTCTGGGTGAAAACGTTTTTCCTCATCTCTGTTCTAAATAGCCTACCCCTTATTCTTAAACTGTGGCCCCTGATTCTGGACTCCCCAACATCGGAAACATTTCTTGCCTCGAGAGTTTCCAATCCCTTAATAATCACATATGTTTCAATAAGATACCCTCTCATCCTTCTAAAGTCCAGTGTATACAAGCCCAGTCGTTCCATTCTTTCAACATATGACAGTCCCGCAATCCTGGAAATGAACCTAGTGAACCTACGCTGCAAGAAAGTCCTTTCTCAAATTTGGAGACCAAAACTGCGCACAATACTCCAGTGGTCTCACTAGGGCCCTGAACAACAGCAGAAGGACCTCTTTGGTCCTATACTCAATTCCTCTTGTTATGAAGGCCAGCATGCCATTAGGAGGATGAACTGGAGTAAAGCCTCCGACGCCTTCATGGTCGGCAGTGGGAAGTGTCCCCAGGACACAAAGATGGCCGAGCAAGGAGAGGGACATTGGTTCGCCGGCCGATCCGGTTGAAGGCGACGGTTGAAAGCCTTGCAGAAGCCTGGGGCTTACCTGGATATGGAGCTGCTCCAATGGATTGGGTGCAGCTCCAGTAGACTGAATGTGCAGGCAGGCCAGACTTTGGACAATGGTGCCAAAACCTGGCTGTGCCTGCATGTGTAAATATGCAAAAATAATTTCACCGTGCAGTTGCACATGTGGCAAATAAAACACCATTGAAATAAAATAACATTGATATAGATCCCTGTAAACCTTTCCAAAACATGTACCATCTATCCAAATATATTTTAAATGCTGTTATAGTACCTGCCTCAACTACCTCCTCTGGCAGCTTGTTCCATACATAGCCACCACCACAACCCATAACTTGCACTTTAGTTTCATATTAAATCTTGCCCCTCACATATTAAACCTATGTCCTCTGATTTGTGACTCCCCTACTCTGGATAAAAGACTGTGCATTTACCCTATCCATTCATCTCATTATATGGCATACCTCTATATGATCACCCATCAACCTCCTGCACTCCAAGGAATAATGTCCCAACCTGCCCAACCTCTCGCGACAGCTCAGGCATTCAAGACCTGGCAACATTCCTGTACATCTCCTCTGCCCTCTTTCCTGCTTAACGCAGGGTGACCAAAATAGAACACAGTGTACCAAATATGGCCTCACTAATGTCACATACATCCGTAACACAATGTCCCATCTTCCATACTCAATATCCTGACTGATGAAGGATAACATACAAAAAGCCTTCTTGACCTACCTGTGACACTTTCAGGGAACTGTGTACCTATACTCCTAGATCACTCTGTGAAGGTCCTACCCTGCTATGACTTCCCAAAATGCAACACCTTGTACTTACCTGCATTGAACTCCATTAGCCACTCCTCAGCCCAATTGTCCAGCTGATCAAGAGCTTGCTGGAATTTTAGATAAACATCTTCACTATCAATGATACCACTCACGTACATGTCATCTGCAAACTTACTAATCATGCCTTTCCATTAATTTCTAAATTATTGATATAAACCACAAACAGCAATGGGCCGAGCACTGGACCCTGAGGCACACCAAGCAAACCAGGTCTCCATTCTGACAAACATGCTCTAGCACCACCCTCTGCTTCCGACAATGAAGCCAAGCCTTCTTAAATCTCAAGGCAGAAGCTAATACTGTCCTATCAAACCACTTGTCCTTTACAATCAATTCTAAAATACTCAGGAAAAGTATGAGAGTTAGTTCAGAATAATACCCTATTTGCAAATCTGCAATATATTTAAAACTTTCCAATAAAAATAAGGTCTTAATCTGTTTAATGTAAAATAATATTGTGATTACTGTTGTTAAATGAGTTACTTGGTAGCAATTTTATTTTAATGCCATAGGATATAAAGAGTTAAGCCAATTTTCTAACACCACTTCTAATCACTATTATTTGGAGTTAATTTAAAATGTGCATGGAATAGAAACAAATAATTATCTTTTACGAGTTAGACAAAATGTGAACACCACCTTAAGTCAAAAATCTAATTTGTGATTCAAGTTTTGCTTTGACCACAATTTAGATGAGATCCATGGATAACCACTGAATAGAAACAGGAGTTAACATATCAGTGCAGTAATACAAAAGCAATCAGAATGGATTGTTTTTAATGTCAGGAACTTTCTATTGCATGAAGTCATTGGTTCAAATGGAGGGCAAAGCTAAATAAGGTCTTACTTCTAAGCTCCCTATTTGTGAAGAGATCTGGCCTTCGGTAAATGCAAGCTGTAAAAATAATATTTCTCAATGAAGCCAACTTAGAAAAGGATAAGAACTGCTGATGTTTATGGTCAATTTAACAAATGTAGTCTACTGGGAATGCATATTAGAAAACCTGGGCCAAGCTCACCGTGAATTTTATATTAATGGATGGAAAATCCGAGAACAAACTTGTAATTTCCTGATGTGGGATTTTATTGAGTGAAACTCCCAGGTAGGTACACACATTAGTAAATCCATCCTGACAAAATTGAGGATTAAGATTTGATTGAATAGATTTTGTGGGCTAAACAGGATTTTAGAAATTCCAATCACAGTCATATATTCTTCCCAATTCTAAATGTAAGTTATTTTCCAGTATTATCTAACGTTAGCTAACATATAAATCATACCTTCCCTACATCAGTCTTGATTTCTCTCCTTCCACCAATTTTACCATACACAACCTCGCTGGAGTTTAGAAGGATGAGGGCCTCATTGAAATGTACCGAATAGTGAAAGGCTTGGATAGAGTGGATGTAGAGAGGGTGTTTCCACTGGTGGAATAGCCTAGGACTAGAGGTCATAGCCTCAGAATTAAAGGAAATTTCTTTAAGAAGGAGCTGAAGAGGAATTTCTTTGGTCAGAGGATGATGAATCTGCGGAATTCTTTGCCACAGAGGGCTGTGGAGGCGAGGTCAATGAATGTTTTTAAGGTTGAGAGACTTTTGATTGGTACAGGTGTCAGGGGTTATGGGGAGAAAGGAGGACACCGGGGTTATGAGGGAGAAATAGATCAGCCATGTTTGAATGGCAGAATGATGCGCCGACTAGCCTAATTCTGATCCTATCACATGACCTTATGACAACCATAACCACGTGGAACACCACAGCCGATCCCACACACCACCTTTCCCAGACAACATTGTTTTATATTTTCATTCCAGTCATCCATAGTTTTCCCAAGTTCCACGTTAACTCAATGGGAGGGTGAACAGAGGAGGTGATTTTGAAGTTTCTTTTTGGCTGAAAGTTCAAGAAGATGCTGATAGTATTATGATATTAGTAAAGAGAAGTCACAATGGAATAGCTATTCCATAAATAAGGAAGCAATACATCATATTCACTTAAGAAGACCCCAACGCCATTCAGATATGGGTGGGAAGCATTATACAACTCTAGAATAATGAGAAAAATTGGCATGTCTCCAACGACTCTTACAAACCATAGAAGAGATATTGCCAGTTTGCATCACAGCCTGGTTTAGGAACAGCTCTGCCCACGGCCAATGCCGAGAGTTGTGGATGTCATATGATGAAAGAATGGAAGGACTGGGCTTGTATTCACTGGAATTTAGAAGGATGAGAGGGTATCTTATAGAAACATATACAATGGTTAAGGGATTGGACATGCTAGATGCAGGGAACATGTTCCCCATGTTGGGGAAGTACAGAACCAGGGGCCACAGTTTAAGAATAAGGGGTAGGCCATTTAGAACTGAGATGAGGAAAAGCTTTTTCACCCAGAGAAACATCGCAACATAGAAAATAGGTGCAGGAGTAGGCCATTTGGCACTTCGAGCCTGCACCGCCATTCAATATGATCATGGCTGATCATCCAACTCAGTATCCTGTACCTGCCTTCTCTCCATATCCCCTGATCCCTTTAGCCACAAGGCCCCATCTAACTCCCTCTTAAATATAGCCAATGAAGTGGCCTCAACTACCTTCTGTGGCAGAGAATTCCACAGATTCACCACTAACTGTGTGAACAATGTTTTTCTCATCTCGGTCCTAAAATATTTCCCCCTTATCCTTAAACTGTGACCCCTTGTTCTGGACTTTCCCAACATTGGGAACAATCTTCCTGCATCTAGCCTGTCCAACCCCTTAAGAATTTTGTAAATTTCTATGACCCCCCCCCCCCCTCAATCTTCCAAATTCTAGCGAGTACAAGCCAAGTCTATCCAGTCTTTCTTCATATGAAAGTCCTGACATCCCAGGAATCAGTCTGGTGAACCTAATATCATCCGATCAGCGAGACCTGGGTGTCATGGTACACCAGTCATTGAAAGTAGGCATGTGCTGAAAAAAGCTTTCATAGCAAAAGGATAGATGGAATTGCGTTTTTGGTCTCCAAATCTTTATTGCCATAGAGGGAGTTGATTCCTGGGATGTCAGGACTGTCTTATGAGGAATTTAGGAGATTAAGAGGGGATCCTTACAAAATTCTTAAGGGGTGGGACAGTAGATGCAGGAAGATTGTTCCCGATGTTGGGAAGTCCAATCACAGCTCCCACACCTCCTCACAGACTCACCAACTGCAGTAGACCCTGTAAAACTGCAGTAGAACTTCCCTGCTCCTATACTCAAATCCTTTTGCTTTTAATGCTAACATACCATTCACTTTCTTCACTGCCTGCTGCACCTGCATGCCTACTTTCAATGAATGGTGTACCATGACACCCAGGTCTCGTTGCTTCTCCCCTTTTCCTAATCGGCCACCATTCAGATAATAATCTACTTTCCTGTTTTTGCCACCAAAGTGGATAACCTCACATTTATCCACATTATACTGCATCTGCCATGCATTTGCCCACTCACCCAGCCTATCCAAGTCACCTTGCAGCATCCTAGCATCCTCCTCACAGCTAACACTGCCCCCCAGCTTCGTGTCATCCATAAACTTGGAGATGTTGCATTCAATTCCCTCGTCCAAATCATTAATATATATTGTAAATAGCTGGGGTCCCAGCACTGAGCCTTGCGGTGCCCCACTAGTCACTGCCTGCCATTCTGAAAAGGACCCGTTTACTCCTACACTTTGCTTCCTGTCTGCCAATCAGTTCTGTATCCACATCATTACTGAACCGCCAATACCGTGTGCTTTAAGTTTGTATACTAATCTCTTATGTGGGACTTTGTCGAAAGCCTTCTGAAAGTCCAGATATAACGCATCCACTGGTTCTTCCTTATCCACTCTACTAGTTACATCTTCGAAAAAGTTTGTAAGATTCGTCAGACATGACTTACCTTTCGTAAATCCATGCTGACTTTGTCCAATGATTTCACCACTTACCAAATATGCTGCTATCCCATATTTAATAACTGATTCTTGCAGTTTCCCCACTACCGATGTTAGACTAACTGGTCTGTAATTCCCAATGTTCTCTCTCCACCTCCTTTTTAAAAAGTGGGGTTACATTCCTTAAGGAGCTACCCTCCAATCCTCAGGAACTATTCCAGAATCTAAAGAGTTTTGAAAATGTATCACTAATGCATCCACTATTTCTGGGGCTACTTCCTTAAGTAATCTGGGATGCAGCCTATCTGGCTCTGGGGATTTATCGGCCTTTAATCCATTCAATTAAACTAACACTACATACCGGCTAACCTGGATTTCACTCAGTTCCTCCATCTCATTTGACCCGTGGTCCCCTGCTATTTCCGGCAGATTATTTATGTCTTCCTTAGTGAAGACAGAACCAAAGTAGTTATTCAATTGGTCTGCCATGTCCTTGTTCCCCATGATCAATTTACCCCGTTTCTGACTGCAAGGGACCTACATTTGTTTGAACTAATCTTTTTCTCTTCACATATCTATAAAAACTTTTGCAGTCAGTTTTTTTGTTCCTTGCCAATTTCCTTTCATAATCTATTTTCCCCTTCCTAATTAAGCCCTTTGTCCTCCTCTGCTGGACTCTGAAATTTTCCCAGTCCTCTGGTAGGCTGCTTTTTCTGTCTAATTTGTATGCTTCATTGTGAGAGTTGTGAATTTGTGGAAATCTCTGTGTCAGAAAGCAGTGGATGCCGATTCACTGGATGCATTCAAAAGAGAGTAAGATAGATCTCTAAGGGCTAGTGGAATCAAGGGATATCGCGAGAAGGCAGGAATGGGGTACTGATTGTGGATGATCAGCCATGATCACATTGAATGGTGATGCTGGCTCAAAGGGCCGAATGACCTACTCCTACACCTATTTTCCATGTATCTATGTTGCTCAGGTCGTTATTTAGTGCAGACTCCCCACCATTAACAGCATCTACACTTCTTGCTACCTTGCAAAAGCAGTCAAGGACGTTTCACACCCCAGCCATTCCTCCTACTCCCTGCTCCCATCAGGCAGAAGATATAGTAACTTGAAAAGGCCTACCACCACTCAGGTTCTTCCCCTCTGTTATGAGAGTTCTGAACGGTCCTTCCATAAGCTAGGATACAGTCCCAATTCTCTAACCTACTTCATTGCAGACATTGGACCTCTTCACTGGAACTGTGACACTACGATGCTGAGAATTATATTCTGCATTCTGTACCTTCCCCTTTGCTCTACCTATTGTACTTGATCTTGGCTTGATTGTATTATGTATTGTATTATCGGATTTAATTGAATAGCATACAATCAAAGGCTATTCACTGTAACTCAATGTGTGGCAGTAATAAACCTAGACTTTTACCTAAACAGAAAGAAAACATTTAACTGCATTACTTCTGAGGAGCCCCTGTGTTAAAGTCCTGGGAATCACCACTGAGAAACAATAAACTGAACCAGCCACACAATGCGTAATTATAAGAGACTGCATCAGCAACTGACCCACCTCGAGACATCCCAAAGTCTTTTCACCATCTATATGGCACAAGCCAAGGGTATATTAGAGTATTCTCCACTTTCCTGCATAAACCCATATCTAAGGCAGGAAAGTGGAGAATACTCTAATATACTCTTGGCTTGTGCCATATAGATGCCATTAAAAAACTACCCATCTTTCACACAAATCACTCCCACCACCAAGGTATGTTATGGGTGCAAAGCAAACCATCTAAAAGTTAACTGCAATTACTTACCAAGACGCCTTTGACAGCATCTTCCAAATAGGTGGCCCCTACCATATTGAGTAAATAGGACAGCAGGTATGCATAAATATTACCCATTGGAGATCATTTTAAAATGTTTGCATTCCTCCATTATTAAACTTCACAATAAAATGAATTGTGGAGACAGTTCAATAAAACAATGACGTCAGTTGAGGAAACGAGACATGCACCATCTTCTTAGTCTAATGACACTAAAGAACAATTGAACCATTGAACCATTGTACTTTCTTTTGCAGTGCAGCTTCTTCCACATCTACACCATAGGTTACGAACATGAGAGACTGCTTCAATTGCATTTGCTAATCTATGTCACATGTTTTTATGATTTGCTTGAGTGAAAGTGCGAGATTGTCCAAGATTCCCTCACTTCAGAGGCTCTTCTTTAAAGAGGGCCAGGTTGATAATTGACTGCAACTAGTTAATAATATCCTTCCCTCAGCTAATGATAAAGGGGAGCATCAATGAAAATTTGGCAGCATCCCATTAAAAATTACTGCATTCCTCATATACCTTATCGACCCTGGAACCTACATTAATTATCACAGCAGGTGCATAGACCACATATTATTTTGCCCACATGGCTTTCAGTTACAAGACTGAATAGATTCATCCTGTTCTCTATGTAGGCGATTTCAGTTTACCTTTTACAAGCCTTAACACAGACTGATGAAATGATGATGACTGCCCCACAAGAAGTTGCTGACCTGCTGCACATTCGGACATCGATGCAGGTCTAGTTTACAATTTGTGAACAGCTTCATATGGAGCTTACGAGCCTTGATGAACACATGGTACTGTCAATAATGTCCTGGATTTTCGGAAATCCAGCGAGTCGGAAGAATTGTAATGCCTTGTTTGCCTTCTCTAGTTTTTCCTTTGGGAAGGTGATAAAGGAGTGTTCCCTGTTGAACAAAGCATCAGTGTCCTGCTGGATGCATCTGTGCACTATCGATTGATTAACTGATGCTGCAGACAGACGTCCCCCATGGCTGGATAAAAACAGATGGAAACATCAAATTTGAAAATGGTTGTGACCTTCGGCAGCAGTTTGAAAAAGGTTCTGCAGCAGATGTCACATCTAGTGACTCCCCACCACCTCCTCACTCACGTTTTGTGAATATTATTCAATGGTTCCAAGGAACCACTGCACATGTCCGCAGAAAATGCCAGAGTACTTCCTGGATTTTCAACAACCTTTTTCTTCTGGGATAGAGAGCCCCAAATGGCATCAATGGCATTTCTCCTCAATGATCTACATTGTGAGTATAGAATGCCCATGTTAACTGGTCTAATACTGCATTATTTGAGTCAGGGCAGCATGGTGGCACAGCGGTAGAGTTGCTCCCTCACAGCACCAGAGACCCGGGTTTGATCCTAACTACAGGTGCTTGTCTGTAGAGTTTGTATATTTTCCCCATAACCTGCATGGGTTTTCTCCGGGATCTCCAGTTTCCTCCCACACTCCAAAGACATACTGGTTTATAGATAAATTGGCTTGGTATAATTGCAAAATTTTCCCTAGCGTGTGGAGGATAGTGTAAGTGAGTGGGGATCACTGGTCGGCACAGACTCGGTGGGCCAAATGGCCTATTTCAGTGATGTATCTCTAAACTAAACTAAACTAAACTAAATTACAAAATGTCCACAATTACAATGACAAATTAATCTCATTATTTATTTGATAATTATTATTATCAATATTATGTGTCCATCATAAAGCTACAGCCCCAATTATACAATATACAAATGGGAGCAAATACTTAAGCAGTGTGTCCCTGGATTTCTTCGTGATCTTTAGTTAATTTCACTGTTGAATATAGTAACTCTACTGTACATTTTACACTTTCACAAACTGCTGATATAGTTTGCATGTTTGAATAAAGGAGAATGTATGTCTGAATTTTAAAATGAGTTAAGACTTTAAAAAGTTGATAATCCAGAAGATGAACATGTTTACAGTTTTCCAATAGATACAATCAAACAGATTATATAAGCAGTTAATGGAAATGTAATCTGGAGACTCGTGCAAGGTGAGCTCATGAAGGATGAATACAACGCAGACTGGTTGCATTAATCTTTAATTTCTATGTAATCACAAATGAATGTAAAATCTACCTCTATCCCAAGTCTTCCAGCACAACTTTGTTTGTTCACCTTCAATACTTTCCACAACTTTGGTCCATATCTGGTACAGCAAATGTCAACCAAGCTGAAACCCATTGTATAACTCCCTAGAGAGATGTTTAGATGCATGACATTGTAAAATAAAAGATCAGGTTAAGATGATATTGAATAATTTTTACAAGCACGTTTTCCAATGCTATCATTAAAACCAGCATAATTAAAATTATCAGCTAATGCAATATAAATATTTTGATAAAGTTAGTTACAATTGATCAATATTAAGAACATACCTCTGCAATTATGTGTTTCGAGCACATGTGGGAGAAATAGCCATTTGGTTGTTTTAACCTTCAATCATTGTTTTGTTTTAAGTATTAACAGCAATTATCATTAACATTGAAGTACTTACCTGTGACCACTGCAATAAATCTTGTTAAAATAACCGAAACATACTTTTTGCATGCAGCAACCTGTCACCTAGAATCAACATCATCTGCACATAGTTAAGATGCAATGTGCACAGATGGAATTTATGGGACATAACTACTCCATTCCTTTCAGAAATATGACATCCAAGTAATATATTTATATTTTAAATTCACTAATATTAACATTCTTGTGCACTTTTCAATTCTTATCATTAATAACTAAATTAATTGGTAATTATTTAAAATGTTTTCAAAACATCTAGAAGAAAACAATTTATTGGAATAGCACACACCAGAATTTCTTTTGATCTCTTCAAATTTTTCTGAGGAAAGGATTTTGATATATAATGTTATCACACTATCATTTTGGAATGGGAGGGAATCCAACAGCAGATTTGTTAAGGGTTGAATTGTTCACAGGGCAGTTTGAATTGGGTTCCTTAGATCACTTTTAGTTGGAAATCGCAGGTAATTCTATCAAGCTGTAAATCATGAAAATGGGAACAAAGTGTGCTAAATAACAATGTATTGCCTTCCTCCGTGTTACATACGGATCACCTGTGTGTTCGATCCTTGCCTCCCTGTGACCCTGCACAGTAATTTCATTTTGACATTTGTTGCTCATTCGTCTTTAAGCTGAGGCTTGAGTTTCACCGTCATTATACACATGTGTAAATAATTATCAAAATTTCTCTCCCTCATTCATTTTGACTAATTGCTCAACTATTACCATTTGTGGATTTTACAGAGGTACATTGTACACAGCATGCTACTGCATTTGGTTCTCATTAGAAGGCTTCTCATTAGTAACTAATTGTCGTGATTCTGAGATATATTTTTCTGTTATTGTAAAATGGAAAACATATCTTCAGCAAAGTAGTCTCAGAGTTTAAGCTGGTATTACCCATGCATAAACATAACAGGCCTATGATTAACCTCAAAGCCAACTGATGAAAAAAAATTGAACTTGCAACCAAAACTAGTTGTGCGACAAGGACATGTAACTATTGTATGTGCCAAACCACTACTCTCATTAAATATACTATACAAAGTGAAGCAAATATTTTTCCCTCATCTTTCTGGTGTTTTCTGTTTTGACAGTACCGCTGAAGGATTTTTCCATATTAAAAACACATTACACAGAGAGCAAATTTTGAAAAAGACCCAACAGATCATATCTTATAAATTCAAGTGATGAGACCATTTTTAAAATGCAACAAATGACCTATTTTAAGAATAAAAACAAAATATGGGATTAAGCATAAATTCATTAGACATGGAAGCAGAAGTAGGCCATTTGGCCCATCGAGTCTGCTCCACCATTCACTCATCACTGATCTAATTTTACCTCTCAACTGCATTCTCGTGCCTTTTTCCTGTAACCTTTGACACTCATCCTAATCAAGAATTTATCAATCACCACTTGAAAAAAAACATAATGTATGATAGCATGCAATGAAGTCTTTGCACAGGCACTTCTGTATATGCAGGTAGGGTGTAAAACTCACTCAGGTAACTCACTCATTGGCTCCACTGTGAATTGATTCATATATATAGTCAGTTTAAAGGAAAGCAAGAATATCTTGTATTTGTGTAATTTACAGTGGATCTCCAATTACGTGCAGATTTTTTCAGATGACAGAGAAGACTGAAGGAAGAGAAACAAAACGTTCATATGTATTTGTTCCCTAAGAGCTTATCTGGGCCACTATCTATCTCAACTTTTTGAGAACAAAATGCATCCAAAAAGCAAGGTCTAAATTAATGAATACTTGCTAATCCAGGCATAGAAAATAGGTGCAGGAGTTGGCCATTCGGCCCTTCGAGCCTGCACCGCCATTCAATATGATCATGGCGTATCCCGTACCTGCCTTCTCTCCATACCCCTTGATCCCTTTAGCCACAAGGGCCACATCTAACTCCCTCTTAAATATAGCCAATGAACTGGTCTCAACTACCTTCTGTGGCAGAGAATTCCACAGATTCACCACTCTCTGTGTGAAAAATGATTTTCTCATCTCGGTCCTAAAAGAATTCCCCCTTATCCTTAAACTGTGACCACTTGTTCTGGACTTCACCAACATCGGGAATAATCTTCCTACATCTAGCCTGTCCAACCCCTTAAGAATTTTGTAAGTTTCTGTAAGATCCCCCCTCAATCTTCTAAATTCTAGCGAGTACAAGCCGAGTCTATCCAGTCTTTCTTCCGATGAAAGTCCTGCCATCCCAGGAATCAGTCTGGTGAACCTTCTCTGTACTCTCTCTATGGCAAGAATGTCTTTTCTCAGATTAGGAGACCAAAACTGTATGCAATACTCCAGGTGTGGCCTCACCAAGACCCTGTACAACTGCAGTAGAACCTCCCTGCTCTTATACTCAAAACCTTTTGCTATGAATGCTAACATACCATTCGCTTTCTTCACTGCCTGCTGCACCTGCATGCCTACTTTCAATGACTGGTGTACCATAACACCCAGATATCGTTGCATCTCCCCTTTTCCTAATCGGCCACCATTTAGATAATAGTCTACTTTCCTGTTTTTGCCACCAAAGTGGATAACCTCACATTTATCCACATTATACTGCATCTGTCATGCATTTGCCTACTCACCCAACCTATCCAAGTCACCTTGCAGCCTCCTAGCATCCTCCTCACAGCTAACACTGCCCCCCAGCTTCGTGTCATCCGCAAACTTGGAGATGTTGCATTCAATTCCCTCGTCCAAATCATTAATATACAGATGTTAGATTAACTGGTCTGTAATTCCCCATTTTCTCTCTTCCTCCATTTTTAAAAGTGGGGTTACATTAGCTACCCCCCAATCCTCAGGAACTACTCCAGAATCTAAAGAGTTTTGAAAAATTATCGCTAATGCATCAACTATTTCTGGGGCTACTTCCTTGAGTACTCTGCGATGCAGCCTATCTGGCCCTGGGGATTTATCGGCCTTTAATCCAATCAATTTACCTAACACCACTTCCCGGCTAACCTGGATTTCACTCAGTTCCTCCATCTCATTTGACTCCCGGTCCCCTGCTAATTCTGGCAGATTATTTAAGTCTTCCTCAGTGAAGACAGAACCAAAGTAGTTATTCAATTGGTCTGCCATGTCCTCGTTCCCCATGATCAATTCACCAGTTCCTGAATGCAAGAGACCTACATTTGTTTTAACTAATCTTTTTCTCTTCACGTATCTATAAAAAATGTTGCAGTCAGTTTTTATGTTCCCTCCCAGTTTTCCCTCTCCTAATTAATCCCTTTGTCCTCCTCTGCTGGACTCTGAATTTCTCCCAGTCCTCTGGTAGGCTGCTTTTTCTGGCTAATATGTATGCTTCATCATTTGTTTTGATACTATCCCTGATTTTCCATGCAGTCTTTAAATGCCTTCCATTGCATATCCACCGTCAACCCTTTAAGAATCACTTACCAGTCTATCTTGGCCAATTCACATCTCATACCCTCAAAGTTACTTTTCTTTAAGTTCAGAACCCTTGTTTCTGAATTAACAATGTCACTCTCCATCCTAATGAAGAACTCAACCATATTATGGTCACTCTTGCCACGGGGCCACGCACAACAAGACTACTAACTAACCCTTCCACATTACTCAATACCCAGTCTAGAATAGCCTGCTCTCTTGTTGGTTGCTCTACACGTTGGTTTAGAAAACTATCCTGCATACATTCTACGAAATCCTCTTCCTCAGCACCCCTGCCAATTTGATTCACCCAATCTATATGTAGATTGAAGTCACCCATTATAACTGTTTTACCTTTGTTGCATGCATTTCTAATTTCCTGTTTGATGCTATCCCCAACTCCACTACTACTGTCAGGTGGCCTGTACGCAACTCCCACTAGCGTTTTCTGCCCCTTAGTGTTTTTCAGCTCTACCCATATCGATTCCACATCCTCCAAGCTAATGTCCTTCCTTTCTATTGCGTTAATCTTCTCTATAACCAGCAACGCTACCCCACCTCCTTTTCCTTTCTGTCTATTCCTCCTGAATATTGAATATCCCTGGACGTTCAGCTCCCAGCCTTGGTCACCCTGGAGCCATATCTCCGTGATCCCAACTATATCATGTTCATTAATAACTATCTGCACATTCAACTCATCCACCTTATTACGAATGTTCCTTGCATTGAGACACAAAGCCTTCAGGCTTTTTTTTACAACACTCTTACCCCTTATACAATTATGTTGATATGTGGCCCTTTTTTTCTGGTATAATTCTGTTAAATAGGCACAAAATGCTGGAGTAACTCAGCATCTCTGACAGAAGGAATGGGTGATGTTTCGGGTCAAGACCCTTCTTCAGACTTGACCCAAAATGTCACTCATTCCTTCTATCCAGAGATGCTGCCTGTCCTGCTGAGTTACTCCAGCATTTTGTGTCTATATTTGGTGTAAAACAATATCTGCAGTTCCTTCCTGTGCATCATTCTGGTAAACCTCCTCTGCACCCTTTCCAGACCATTATATCCTTCCCGTAATGAGGCAACCAGGATTGATGTCAGACTCCATCAAATTTTGCCTCAATATTAAGGGTAATTATTTTCACCTCACCTCTTGAATAATACATTTTTTGAGCCATAAAAATCTTACAGAAGGACATTTGGCCTATCATATCTATGTCTATTGAATACCAGAATAACCTCACCTACCATAATAATGTTGACTGTTCTGCCTGCCGTGGCTCTTAGTACATAAATGAGTACATTTGGAATTATTGAGGATTACTCTCTCTCCATATAACCATATAACAATTACAGCACGGAAACAGGCCCTTTCGGCCCTTCCAGTCCGTGCCGACCATCCTCTCCCATCCTCTCAGGCTGCGTTTGGGATCCCTATCATTCGTTGGCTTAAAGAAAACTCGCCCTGTTGTTTTTTGACATCACTGCAATGGGAAAATGTTTTAGTTTTTAAATTATGTCTGCCTTCTTAATTTCACGCACGTCATTGAAGTTTCCCACAGCTTCCACTTATCCAAAGCAATCAAACTAGCCTATCCACCCTTATCTCTGGTTACACTTTTTCAGTCCAGACAGCACCCTTGTGAATCCCATCAACAGTTTCCCCAATACAATCAGATAGTTCCTGTAAAAGGAGTGATTTGAACTGCACTTAGTACTGAAACTGTGGCCAACTGATGTTGAAAGCAGTTCTAGCTCTCTCTGCCCTTATATTTTATACCTCAGCCAATAAAAGAGACCCTCCCACATGCCTTAAACATCTTATTCACCGCTGAATAAGATGTTTGACCCATGATTGGACCAAGGTTGTAATGAAATCTGGAATGAAGTGGTTCTCACAGGTCCAAATGTGGTGAATGTATTTTGCCAAGTGAATTTGAGTTGATAGTAATGTCGATGATAGCTTTTTTCAGGAGACTGATCGGTAGTAATCTGCTGAATTGGATTTGTTATGCTATTTATGAACAACATGCACTTGGGCAACTTTCCACATTGCAGTAGATGTTATAACTGTAATATAATAGCTTGGCAAGAGGTGAGGCTAGTTCTGGAGTTCAAGTCTTCATTATTACAATCGGTATATTGCCTGGTCCTGTTTTCTTTTCTGTATTCAAGGCCCAAAGACACTTTTGATTGTGTTTGGCTAAGCTGAAGGTTGATTAGAACAGGAAGCAAGGATGGATCATCCATATTGTACTTCTGGCCAAGAAAGGTTACAAAGAAGTATCTTTGTCTTTGATATTAACATGTATTTGGAGATTCATTCTTCGGCTGTTTAATTTTTCATCACCATTCATGTTCAGAAGCAGCAGAACTGAAGAAATTTGATCAAATCCATTGGAGGTAGACAAAAATGCTGGAGAAACTCAGCGGGTGAGGCAGCATCTATGGAGCGAAAGAATAGCCGACGTTTCGGGTCGAGACCCTTCTTCAGACTTATTCCTTCTCTCCATAGATGCTGCCTCACCTGCTGAGTTTCTCCAGCATTTTTATCCACCTTCAATTTTCCAGCATATGCAGTTACCATAACCATATAACCATATAACAATTACAGCACGGAAACAGGCCCTCTCGGCCCTTCCAGTCCGTGCCGACCATTTGTTTTCCCCTAGTCCCATCTACCTGCACTCAGACCATACCCCTCCATTCCCTTCACGTCCATATACCTATCCACTTTACTCTTAAATGTTAAAATCGATCCTGCCTCCACCACTTCTGCTGGAAGCTGATTCCACACAGCCACCACCCTCTGAGTAAAGAAGTTCCCCCTCACGTTACCCCGAAACCTCTGTCCCTTAATTCTCATGTCATGCCCTCTTGTTTGAATCTTCCCTACCCTCAATGGGAAAAACGTTTCCACGTCAACTCTGTCTATCCCTTTCATCATTTTAAAGACCTCAATCAAGTTCCCCCTTAACCTTCTGCGCTCCAAAGAATAAAGACCTAACTTGTTCAACCTTTCTCTGTAACATAGTTGCTGGAACCCTGGCAACATTCTAGTAAATCTCCTCTGTACTCTCTCTATTTTGTTGACATCCTTCCTATAACTAGGCGACCAAAATTGTACACCATACTCCAGAATTGGTCTTACCAATGCCTTGTACAATTTTAACATTACTTCCCTACTCCTATATTCAATGCTCTGATTTATAAAGGCCAGCACACCAAAGGCTTTCTTTACCACCCTATCTACATGCGATTCCACCTTCAGGGAACTATGCACAGTTATTCCTAGATCCCTCTGTTCCACAGCATTCCTCAATTCCCTACCATTTACCATGTACGTCCTATTTTGATTTGTCCTGCCAAATGTAGCACTTCACACTTATCAGCATTAAACTCCATCTGCCATCTTTCAGCCCACTTTTCCAAATGGCCCAAATCTCTCTGTAGACTTTGAAAATCTACTTCATTATCCACAACACCACCTATCTTAGTATCATCTGCATACTTACTTATCCAATTTTCCACCCCATCATCCAGATCATTGATGTACATGACAAACAACAGTGGACCCAACACAGATCCCTGAGGCACCCCACTGGTCACCGGCTTCCAACCTGACAAACAGCCATCCACCATTACTCTCTGACATCTCCCATTCAGCCACTGTTGAATCCATCTTGCTACTCCGCCATTAACACCCAAAGATTGAACCTTCTTAACCAACCTTCCATGGGAACCTTGTCAAAGGCCTTACTGAAATCCATATAGACAACATCCACTGCTTTACCCTCATCAATTTCCCTAGTTACCGCTTCAAAAAATTCAAGAAGGTTTGTCAAACATGACCTTCCAGGCACAAATCCATGTTGACTGTTCCTGATCAGACCCTGCTTATCCAGATGCTTATATATATTATCTCTAAGTATCCTTTCCATTAATTTGCCCACCACTGACGTCAAACTAATAGGTCTATAATTGCTAGGTTTATTCTTTGAACCCTTTTTAAACAATGGAACAACATGCGCAGTACGCCAATCCTCCGGCACTATTCCTGTTTCTAGTGACATTTGAAATATTTCTGTCATAGCTCCTGCTATTTCTACACTAACTGCCCTCAATGTCCTAGTTGTTCTTAAAAATGTTCTTAAATGTTCTTAATGTTCTTAAAAATCCATTGGAGAGATCTGTTAGCTCAGGGATTAGTATTCTCCCTTTTTTGTCATCATAAGCAGTATATTGTCCTATTTTTAAATTTTGGCAGCATCCTCGTTGCAATGGTAGAGTGATGGTTATGCCAGTTTGTGTGGTTACAGGTTATGGTGCAATACAATTTATACTGTCAGAGTGCTCCGGGTGCCAAACTTTGAACTAAAATGAAAATGCTGGATAAACACAGCATGTCAGACAGCATGTGTGGAATGAACCGCAGTGAGCAGATTTTCCTAAATAGAAGCCAATTTCAACTGCCTAATCTTTTCTGAGTCCATCCCATTTTGCACGATGGCAGTTCTTTAAAAAAAACTTGGTTGATATATACACATAGTTTTTTAATGTGTGTGCATATATATCTACACACACACATACAGGTGCTTGCAAAAGTACCCCTTGAACTTTTCCACATATTGTCACGTTACAATCACAAACGTAAATGTATTTTATTAGGATTTTATGTGATTGACCAACACAAAGTGGTGCATAATTGTGAAGTGGAAGGAAAATGATACATGGTTTCCAAATTTTATTACAAATAAAAAACTGAAAAGTGTGGCGTGCAAAAGTATTTGAGCTCCCCTGAGTCAATACTTTGTAGAACCACCTTTCGCTGCAATTACAGCTGCAAGTCTTTTGGGGTATGTCTCTACCAGCTTTGCACATCTAGAGACTGAAATTTTTGCCCATTCCTCTTTGCAAAATAGCTCAAGCTCAGTCAGATTGGATGGAGAGCATCTGTGAACTGCAATTTTCAAGTCTTGCCAGAGATTCTCAATTGGATTTAGGTCTGGACTTTGGGCCATTCTAACACATGAATATGCTTTGATCTAAACCATTCCATTGCAGCTCTGGCTGTATGTCTAGGGTCATTGTCCTGCTGGAAGGTGAACCTCTGCCCCAATCTCAAGTCTTTTGCAGACTCTAACAGGTTTTCTTCCAGGATTGCTCTGTATTTGGCTCCATCCATCTTCCCATCAACTCTGACCAGCTTCCCTGTCACTGCTGAAGAAAAGCATCCCCACAGCATGATGCTGCCACCACCATGTTTCACAGTGGGGATGGTGTGTTCAGGGTGATGTGCAGTGTTAGTTTTCCGCCACACATATAGCATTTTGCATTTAGGCCAAAAACTTCAATTTTGGTCTCATCAGACCAGAGCATCTTCCTCCACATGTTTGCTGTGTCCCCCACATGGCTTGTGGCAAACTTGCAAACAGGACTTCTTATGGCTTTGTTTCAACAATGGCTTTCTTCTTGCCATTCTTCCATAAAGGCTCGATTTGTGGAGTGCACGACTAATAGTTGTCCTGTGGACAGTTTCTCCCACCTGAGCTGTGGGAGAATCCAGAGTGACCATGGGCCTCATGGCTGCTTCTCTGATCAATGCTCTCCTTGCCCGGCCTGTCAGTTTAGGTGGACAGCCATGTCTTGGTAGGTTTGCAGTTGTGCCATACTCTTTCCATTTTCGGATGATGGATTGAACAGTGCTCTGTGAGATGTTCAAAGCTTGGGATTTTTTTTATAACCTAACCCTGCTTTAAACTTCTCCACAACTTTAGCCCTGACCTGTCTGGTGTGTTCCTTGGGCTTCATGATGCCCGAGGAACAGTGTTTGTTCACTAATGTTCTCTTACAAACCTCTGAGGCCTTCACAGAACAGCTGTATTTATACTGAGATTAGATTACACACAAGTGGACTCTATTTACTAATTAGCTGACTTCTAAAGGCAATTGGTTGCACTGGATTTTATTTGGGGGTATCAAAGTAAAGGGGGCTGAAAACCTTTGCACGCCACACTTTGTTTTTTATTTGTAAAAAAATTTGAAAACCATGTATCATTTTCCTTCCACTTCACAACTATGCACCACTTTGTGTTGGTCTATCACATAAAATCCCAATAAAATACGTTTACGTTTGTGGTTAACCATATAACAATTACAGCACGGAGACAGGCCCTCTCGGCCCTTCCAGTCCGTGCCGACCATTTGTTTTCCCCTAGTCCCATCTACCTGCACTCAGACCATACCCATCCATTCCCTTCACGTCCATATACCTATCCACTTTACTTTTAAATGTTAAAATCGATCCTGCCTCCACCACCTCTGCTGGAAGCTCATTCCACACAGCCACCACCCTCTGAGTAAAGAAGTTCCCCCTCATGTTACCCCTAAACTTCTGTCCCTTAATTTGTAACATGACAAAATGTGGAAAAGTTCAAGGGGTATGAATACTTTTGCAAACCACTGTATATACATGCGTGCGTGTGGGTGGATATATACATACACATATATATCGGCAGTGGACACAAAATGCTGGAGTAACTAGGCAGGTCAGACCCTACGTCACCCATTCCTTCTCTCCAGAGATGCTGCCTCACCCGTTGAGACCCCCACATTTTGTGTCTACCTACTATTTAAACCAGTATCTGTGGTTCTTTCCTATACACACACACACACACACACACACACACACACACACACACACACACACACACACACACACACACACACACACACACGTTCTACACTCTAATCACTCTCTGCATAAATGAAAGAGTTCAGAAATGACTTTACAAAAAACAAGAATAAATTAAAATATATTAAAATGAATGTAAATATAATATATTAAACACAATATAGTTGGCATCCATCCATCAGTGTGATGATGGTGCAGCTTTGTTGTCCTGTTTGGAGAGGGAATGTATCATCTAAGTTTGCCTTTCCTGCTGTGGCTGACAAAATGGAAACCACTATAAAATAATTTAAAATGTTAAATATGAAAACTAGAGAAAAATAAAGAAAACTTAACCTTTCCTACCCTTCATAATGAAATTGAGTGATCCCATTCATGAGATTAAATAATGGATACAGCAACTATGGATGGCCTAAGGATGAAGACCACGACACATAGTAATTATGGCCCCTTGGATCAGGAAGATTCACTTTTATAGTCATAGAGTCACAGATACAGTGTGGAAAAGGCCCTTCAGCCCAACTTGCCCACACCGGCCAACATGTCCCAGCGATACTAGTCCCACATGCCTTTGTTTGGTCCCTATTACTCCAAACGTGTCCTATCCATGTACCTGTCTAAGTGTTTCTGAAATGTTGGGATAGTTCCAGCCTCAACTGCCTCCACTGGCAGCTTGTTCCATACACCCACTGCCCTTTATGTGAAAAACTTACCCCTCGGATTCCTATTAAATCTTTTTCCCCACACCTTGAACCTATGACTTCTGGTTGTGCCCAGTGTCAGAACACAAGGTCACTGGTACTGATATCTGAACTTTAGCATGTCCTATATTTCAGCAGTGCGATGCATAGAAGTTATGAACCCCTTGACCTGTAGTACGGTCATATCACTGGTTCTGTTATGAATTGCTGACCAAATGTAAATATGATCCAGTCCACTGATTAAAAGTAGTTTAAAATACATTATAAAATCCATTCAGCAATGTAACTATGCTTTTGATCATTGAATTATATTGTGGCCTGTGCAATTTAACCTTTACATGTTTAGCTTTATTTCTTTGGGTACCATTATATAATTCAAAACATTCTGGTGAATTGAATCAACGTTCAGGATTAGGTTAATTTTACATTTAATGCTTCATTCCAGCATTGACCTCCATTATGTTTAGTGAGAGACATGTTATTTTGCTTGGCAATGTTGTATTTTCGGAGGGGAGAAGCTGAAGAAATGAGGCTCACTCCATAGTACAAGGAGAGAAATTCCACATCCTACATTTACCTTGCACATCAAGGGCTTGGTGTAAAATAAACCTGCCATTGACCTCCAGGAGGCTCAGCACTGAAACAGCCTTAACAAGACATTAAACACAGCAAATGTGCTCGTTAAACCATTACCAGCTGCAGAAGGCAGCAACAGCTCTGCAAAAGAGCCTTGCAGACAGGATTTCCAAGAAGAAACAGGTCATAAGATTTTCCATATCTCAACATCCAGAATTCTTTCCATAAACAGAAAAAAAAATGCTCATATGAAGGTCTTTATCAGGTCTCACCAAAGCATCTCAGCAATGCTTCAAACAGGTTGAGTTGATCGAAAAGGATATTATTGCTATTGATTGCTTTGTTTCATAGGAAAGAGTTACATTGCAATTTTTCCTCACATTTGAAATAAATTCTTCAAGTATGTGGGACATATTTTGTCATACAAACCAGTATTATTAACAATTCAAGCACAACAATCATATAATTAATAAATTTGACCTCTGTCCTGTCCCAATGTGGTCCTGCTGTACGTGTCTCATTTACCTTGCTTCTCTCACTTTCCCCGTCTTTGACTTTGTAGATCCAATCACTTTAGTTTGGTTCTCTGATTTCTTTACACATGTTACTTTAATTGCATCCTGATGCATGCCCAAATGAACTAAAACATAAATTAATTCAATTGCTGCCAATTTTGTGAACAATGAACAACAACTATCACACTGTATATTTGATCTTAATTTGCAATCTCTACAATGAACCTAATTATGTTTACAAGATAGCTCTTTACATAACACTCTGATTACTTTCCTGTACTACAAATAGGCACATATGGCTAGGAATGCAATAGCACTAAACATACAATATGTGTAGTACATTTGCATTATTTCCTGGATCCAAAATTTCACTCCTTTGAAATCAATGGAATTGTATACAACTGCTAACATCTTGCACAATTAAATGTTGAAACAGCAAATTAATTTATTCTTTCTTATGTATCGTGCAATGCCATTGAAGATTGTATCCAAAATTATGTTAACTTTGAAAAGTGTTCAGCCCTCCTAGCATCTTTAATTATGCACAAATCCTATTGCTACATTGCTGCACACAAAATCTAACATGGACCAACACAATTTACTAACATTTTTAAGGATAATTATTACTAACTTTGTTTAACAATATTTTTTTTAAATGGAAACTAATAATATTTCAAATGACAACTAAAAATAGAAAGGTATTTTTTCATCATCAATCCACCACTTGTGGGTGATGCTCTTTTAAATTAATAGAAATTACTTTAAAGCAGTTCATAAATTATTTTATAGTTATAATGTATACAGAAGAATCAGTTGCCTGATATTTTAATAAATTGTTTATAGCTTTCTCTTTGCAGCATTCAGTTTAGTTAATTTATTAATTTTTGAAGCCTCTTCAAAAACCTGCTTTAGAAAAATGTTTAAAAAGCATCTTGTAAACTTGAGTTGCACTGCATGCAATTGTGCATAACATTTATGTTAAAATGTGGAAAATCCATCCTGAAAGATAAGCAGAACAATTAGCCGGAAATTGTGTGGCAGGTAGGATCTTGTTTAGTTATTATTTTTTTTAATGTCCATATAATATAACAATTACAGCATGGAAACAGGCCCTCTCGGCTCTTCCAGTCCGTGCCGACCATTTGTTTTCCCCTAGTCCAATCTACCTGCACTCAGACCATACCCCTCCATTCCCTTCCCGTCCATATACCTTTCAACTTTACTTTTAAATGTTAAAATCGATCCTGCCTCCACCACTTCTGCTGGAAGCTCATTCCACACAGCCACCACCCTCTGAGTAAAGAAGTTCCTCCTCACGTTTTCCCCTAAACTTCTGTCCCTTAATTCTCATGTCATGCCCTCTTGTTTGAATCTTCCCTACCCTCAATGGGAAAAGCTTATCCACATCAACTCTGTCTATCCCTTTCATCATTTTAAAGACCTCAATCAAGTCGCCCCTTAACCTTCTGTGCTCCAAAGAATAAAGACCTAACTTGTTCAACCTTTCTCTGTAACATAGTTGCTGGAACCCAGGCAATGTCGCTCCCTTCAATATTTTAAAATTCTGATTCACAAGCATTTTGTAACTATGGGCTCATTAAGTGAGCTGCAATCAATTAATTAACATCTCTGTTGCTCCAGGCTTTTGCTTTTAGTGTTTCAATAGTCTGGTATATTTAAATATCTACAAAGGAAATATGTGGCTCAATGAACCTTTATCATGTTACATATTATTTTCTTGGTTTAGCAACTGTTTTCATGCAAATCCACAATCTTTATGCCTCCTGAGGAATAGAACAGCCACTCTAAGAAACAGTTTCTTAATGCCAGAAGAATTCAATCAATTATTAGTGATCATAAAATATTTAAATAGATTGGCTTCGCTTCTTACAATCTTTAACAATATCATTTATGTTTGACATGTTTTTTGTTATCATGAAACTATTGAGAGACATTATTATCATTGTGTGATTAGCAACATGCTTGCATTATAATTTGTATTTTCTCATTAATTACTTTGTTCAACAACCCACTTTTAATCAATAATTGTATTGTAAAAACTGTTTAGTTATTACATAGAAAAGCTACAATATTTATTTCACATCTAGAACCAGTAAATCCACATTCAGGGAAAATAGTTTCATAAAATTAACATTCCTTAAAATGTTTAAAATGTTTTTAAAAATACACGTGAGAAATAAATGCTGACAAAGAAACAAATTAATCTGTCTTTCACTGAAAGAAAGCTAAGCTGGTTTAAAATATTTTAAACACTAATAAATGAAAATACTTGTTTTCAAAGGACATTTCATTTGTACTGTTTAAAATGTTGCAGATACAAAATTAGATGATACATTAAGAAAACCTGATCGTTGTTTCTATTTGTTTCACTAATTTCTTCAAAAGCAGCAATGGCGGGACAGTGAGGTTGCCATTGAACTTGATTGTGATTCTTTTGCTGATATTAAGTCCTATGATGCCATCTAGTGCCCACTGCTACAGTTGCTTCATGCCTTATTGTCTCATTGTTAAACTTTAAGACGGCTGCATTTGGTAAATCAAAATTATGAAAGAATTGTTCTTTCACTTATAAATTGTAAACTTAAAACTGTCGACATTTTTCTATCTTAAAAATAAAAATCAGCCACACTGTGAGGAACATTTATTGCTCAAAGGTAAAGCTCATTTTAATTTTGCTCTAGGACTGAAGAAGATCTGAATAATTCTCTTACAAAATTAACATACTGTTTAAAAAGAATAAAACTGAAACAGTCCACTGAGTCATGACTATAAGACAATAACCTTGTCATAGGCAATAATGTACAGAATTGTCACTGTCAATCCAAGGGAGTTAAAAAAGACTGTCATTAAGCTGACAGTACTCAGCGTATCATCTTTAACTGACTGTTTAAATTATAACAACCCCACCTTCTGTCAGTCCCTGCATTCAGCGATCAAGACGACTAACCTGTCTGCTAAAATCAATTTTTGCTTCAGTAATATTCTGCATTTCATAGGTAGAAGCCATTTCCCTTTTCTAATAATCACATTAAAATGCAGTGCTCCTGTTCTAGTAGTATCCAAAGATTTTATATTAAATCTACCGCGACCAAATGCTTTCTCGTATGATCAACGATTAAACTCATATTTCTTAACAGTGATTTTCTAATTTATTTTGTGGTATGTCTGTTTCTTTTCTCCCAGGCAATAAAGGGTCAGCTTTTGGAGTGTAAGAGATAATTGGTATTGCTGAAAAAACCATGATGCCTTTTGCATTGTCTTAAGATAGTCTATTAGTATTTCTAATGTGGAGAAGGAATACTGTCGGAAAGGTTTAGGCATCATATATTTTTTCCATTTCCTCCTCTTTTCTATCAACAGCATTGTTCTACAAAAAATATAAAAGACAGTTTCTGTAAAAATAGAAACAGTTAAAAGAAATACAAAGATCCAAATATTATATTCAATCAAACCCTTATAATTGTATTTTCTTTACTTATTTTTGAGGTTGCCGACAAGATCTACAGTAGTGAAAAAAAAAGCATGTTCGGCTAAACATTTTATTTGCTTCCTTTGACAATTCACCCAATTCCCCCATGAATTGCAAGCGTTTCTGCCGGGGGTAATGTTTAAAACCTATCTCACATTGCAAGGGAGAAGATGGACTGCTTACGACTGCTCATGACAATGCAGACAAAGTAGATACAAAGTGTTGTTGAGTGGAGAGTTCCATTATGTTGGCCCAGTGACAATGAAGGAATGATATTATGTTTGCAGGTCAGGGAGGTGTATAACCTTATGGAGAATGGTCAGATGGTGGCACTCCCTCTGCTTGCTGACTTTCTCCTTTCAGATAGCTATTAGTTTTAGGAAACATAGAAACATAGAAAGTAGGTGCAGGAGTAGGCCATTCGGCCCTTTGAGCCAGCACCGCCATTCAATTGGATCATGCCTGATCCGAAATCATTACCCCTTTCCCACTTTTTCACTATATCCCTTGATTCCATTAGCCCTTAGAGCTATATCTAACTCTCTCTTGAAGACATCCAGTGAATTGGCCTCCACTGCCTTCTGTGGCAGAGAATTCCACAGATTCACAACTTTCTGGGTCAAAAGGTTTCTCCTCATCTCAGTCCTAAATGGCCTACCCCTCATTCTTAAACTGTGACCCTTGGTTCTGGACTCCCCCAACATCGGGAACATTTTTCCTGCATCTAGCCTGTCCAATCCCTTAAGAATTATATATGTTTCTATAAGATCCCCTCTCATCCATCTAAATTCCAGTGAATACAAGCCCAGTCGACCCATTCTTTTATTGTCTGCCAGAAGAGGAAGTGCAGTTAAAAAAGCCTCAGTAATTACAATGCATTTTGTAGATGGTGGTGAATGAGATGAGTGTTTCAGATGGTGGTGAAAGCATACTGATCAAGTGCGTTGCTTTGTTCTGGGTGACATTTTAAATGTATTTGTCTAGTTGGACATGTGCTCAACCAGTCTAATGAAGAATACAGTATTTAATTACACTCATGTGTCTTGCAGATGGTGGCAAGACCTCGGGTAATCGGATGTTAAGTCATTGTCTACAGAATACCCAGTCACTAAATGCAATACTCTGAATACCTGCATAATTTCAGGATACAAATAACTGATATTCACAACCTGAATTTAGAGCTTAGTCAGATATTAATTTACCCAAAGGATATTTGGACAGTTGTTCGTCAGACCAGACAATATTATTCTCATGTGTAGAAAATAACTACAGATGCTGATTTAAATCGAAGATAGACACAACATGCTGGAGTAACTCAACGGGACAGGCAGCATTTCTGGAAAGAAGGAATAGGTTCAGGCATGTGATCATAAAGTCATAAGGTCATAAGCAATAAGAGCAGAATAAGTTCATTCGGCCTATCATGTTAACTCTATCATTCAATCATGGCTGATCCATCTCTCCCTACTAACGCCATTCTCCTGCCTTCTCCCCATAACCCCTGACACCCATACTAATCAAGAATCTATCTATCTCTGCCTTAAAAATATCAACTGATGGCAAATAATTCCACAGATTCACCACCCTCTTACTAAAGATCTTCCTCCTCATCTCCTTCCAAAAGGAACTTCCTTTAATTCTGATGCTATGACCTCTAGTCCTAAACTCTTCCACCAGTGGAAACAACCTCTCCACATCCACTCTATAAAAGCCTTTCACTATCCGATACGTTTCAAAGAGGTCCTCCCTCATCCTTCTGAACTCCAGCGAGTACAGACCCAGTGCCGTCAAACGCTCATTACATGCGATGGGAAAGATATTGGCAAGCTGGACAGGGTGCAGAACAGATTTACGAGGATGTTGCCAGGACTCGAGGGCCTGAGATATACTCTTGTGCTCAGTCCACTAAGACCTGGATCTCCCAGTCACTAACCATTTTAAAGGCCCTGTCCCACTGTCTGAGGTAATTCAAGAGCTCTTCCGAGTTAAAAAAAAAAAAAATCAAAGTCTTGGTAAGCACGTAGAATGTACGTAGCGAGTATGTCGGAGCTCGGGACGCCTCTTAGCGGCTCGTAACGCTAATGACAGGTACTCAGAAAACGCGGTAAGCTCGTGAAGACTCGTGAAGATTTTTCAACGTTGAAAAATGTCCACGAGAGCCCCGAGTACCTACGAGCGGCTATTGCCGTAATTCTTCGAATTCGAATCAGGGGAAACTCGGGAGAACTCTTGAATTAGCTCGTACAGCTGAGTAGGAGCAGCTTTTAATCTCATTGTACATGTGTATAGTGACAATAAAAAGGCATTCATTCATTCATTCATTCATTCAGTACAGTGGGACAAGCCCTTAACTCTCCTACCCATACCCAAACTGACCTTTCCGTTCTGGGACTCCTTCATTGCCAGTGTGAGGCCACATGCAAACAGGAGGAAAACACCTCATAGTCTGCATGGGTAGCTTACAACCCGACAGTATGAATGTTGGAACATTGTATTCAGAAATTTTAGGTAACCAACTGAACCACACCTCTCTCTCCACCCCCCCCCCCCCCCCGCCCCCGCCACCCCCGCCTCTCCCACCAACCACCTCTCCTCCCTGTGACCCGCTTGAAATAGCACTCATTCCTCCTCTTCCCCAATCCTTCCACCTACCTGGTGGTGAGTGTATGGAACAAGCTGCCACGGGAGGTAGTTGAGGCAGGACTATCATTTAACATTTAACAGTTAACAGTTAACAGTTAGACGGGTACATGGATAGGACAGGTTTGGAGGGATATGGACCAAATGCGGGCAGGTGGGACTAGTGTAGCTGGGACTTAAAAAATAAGACAATTGGTCAAACGACTATCTTTTCAGTTTTCAACCATTATTAAATTTCATCAGAATTAGTTATACTTTAAACAAATCTACATTATAAATTTACATTTGGAATCTAAGCTTTTTTTTAATACTGCTTTATAAATTGCAGTAACTATATTATTGGTGATAAGGTTTCTGTTGAATGCAAAAGTTGAAATTCACCCAATACTTCTCCCATGAAGATGTTTTCCACACATTGGCTCTGGACCTCTCTAGAAATTACCCGAATAACATGGTGAACAGGAGATGGAATGTAATATGTAAAAATTAACAACCTAAGCATTTCCCAACTTATCACAATGAATGAATTATTGTTAAGTTTTTTACGAAGTAGTCAATCTAACTAATAATCGTTAAAAAGAACACCAACTGTGATATGGGATATTCATAATATTCATGAATGGGGTTGTGATGAAAAAAACAATAAGCTTCCAAAAATGTAACAAATCTTTGTGGACAAAAGTAAACTACATCTACAAAATAAAGCTGAACTGCAATTAACAAATATCTACAATTCATAAATATGCAGCATGTGTGTACATTTTCTATAATCCTTATTCATAACGTTGAATATTAGCAGAAAGATTACACATTTTGATTGGCTTCCCCTCAGGGATAAATCCCAAGAGGGTCACGCAGTCGAAGAACCTTGTTTGAATCTGAAAGCTCTTCGACAAGAGATCTATCCACTAACGGTTGTAATGCAGTCCCCAGCAGCTTCAATGCTAGAATAAGGGGCAGAGAGATGATTAATACACTGCTGTTCTCTCTCATGCAATAACCAGGTCTCTGATTCCAATCCAACACAGAATCCTTTGAAGATCGCATTGCAAGCAAACTAGAATTTTACATGAGGAAAGCAGTATTATTAAAGATAATGCATCCGGACCGCATTCATGGAAATATAATATTTAAGCAATGGTTGACATAGTTGTTTTTCACACGTGGGTGAAATGATCAGCCAAAAGCAAAATCTTCACATTTACTTCAGACAAAAGTGTTATAGATATTATAAAGAGAGTAACATAAGTTAATCATTAGAAATAAAATGGGTCAAGACATTGAATTGAAATCCTCCGATTTGGTAAGTTTCATGAGGTCCCCCGTCATACTTCTATACTCCAGCAAGGACAGGCCCAGTGTCATCAAACACTTATCATATGTTAACCCAATCATTCCTGGTATCATTCTCGTAAACCTCTTCTGGGCCCTCTCCAATGCCAGCACATCCTGCCTCAGCAATAGGGGCCCAAATTTGCTCAAATGCAGTCTGACCAGCTCCTTTTGTAGCCTCAAGATTACATCCCAGTTTTTGAATCCTAGTCCTCTTGAAATACAGTAAATGTGTTCCGTACTACCGATTCGACTTGTAAATTAACCTTTTGGGAATCCTGCACCAGCACCCTCAAGTCCCTTTGCACCTCCGATTTCTGGATTTTCTCCATATTTAGAAAATAATCTATGCCTTTATTCCTAGTTCCAAAATGCATGACTCCACACTTTGCTGTGCTGTATTCCATCTGTCACTTCTCTGTCCATTCTCGCAGCCTGTCCAAGCCCTTCTGCAAAATCCCAGCTTTCTCTACACTATTTGCTCCTCCACCTATCTTCATATCATCTGCAAAAAGAGTGTAGAACACAAGGCATGGAAGGAAACCTGTTGCAAGAAACAGTGGATGGAGTGTGGGTACCTGAAATCCTGGTTGAGTCCGAACTGGGAGGCCTGGAAATGGAGTTGAGCTCCTTTAGCACTTTGTGTCTTGCTTAAAAACTTGCACAGATCCAGCAATATACCTCTCAAGATTTCACATCCATTATAAAAGAAACAACAATTGTTAATGCAATACTTATGCAATGCGTACAACAGACAGTGCTGAATGAGTAGCAGTTTCCTCCAGTTAACTGTTGAAAAGACTAGAACTATTACATTTGATCTCCATTGCATCTCCATTCCCTCGACATTACTTCCAGCCCTGTTGGCGTTACATGGGGGTGCCATCGAGCATGGTCGCCCAGCCTGCAGCTGTCCATCCTTTCACCCTTTTTTTTAGTATGTTAAAAAGTTTTGTTTTGGAGGTCATCATTCACTGTCCTATCCTCCATACACCACTAGGTTAGACATTAGACTAGAAATACTGCATGGAAACAGCCCCTTTGACCCACCGAGTCTGCACCAGTCACAGGGAGAATGTACAAACTCCAAACAGACAGCACCCATTTTCAGGATCGAGCTTGGGTCTCTGCCGCTGTAAGGCAGTAACTCCATCACTACGCCACTGTGTCGATGTAAAGTTGAATTCACCTATCAGCAGTGAAGTTGTTGATAAATATTAACTATTGGCTTGGCATTAAAATTCTTGCTGTTGTTATCATATCCCTTCTTTGCCTTATCTGCTTCTCCTCAAAGCCTTGCAACCCGAAATAATTGAAATCCTCCGATTCTGCCCTTTTCAAAAGCACAATGTTTAACTGCCCTGTCATTTCTGGCCACTCTCCAAGAACTAAAGTTCTTGCATGTCCTCCACATTTCTCAGTTATATAAGTTTAAAGAACAAACACAGGCCCTTTAGCTTACCGAGTCTAGACCATCTACCAACCACCCTTTTACACTGAACTATTCTGATGATTCTGTATTTAATTTTATTCTCCCCACATTTCAATCAACTCTCTCCACCAAAGATAGATACAAAATGCTGAAGTAATGTAGTGTGAAAGGCAGCATCTTTGGAGGAAATGGATAGGTGTCATTTCAAGTTGGAATCAGACCACCACCACTTAACTGCACACAGGGCAATTTACACTGGCCATATAATCTAATCTACTAATCTGTTTGACTTTGGGATATGGGATGAAACTAGAGGATCTGGACGGCAGCATGCAGTCACAGGAAGAAACAATTGAATGTCAGGACATAACCAGATCAACCAGAACCAGCTGCTTCACCGTTAAGTCTCTATAATGGTGTCCATTAAAATCTGACATCCCCTTGTGTTTCAGCAACAAATTCTGGGTCCTACAAAACAATCCATGATGTTTTGTATCATTGCATAGAATTGTATTTCCTGGAAACTGGTTTGTGCTTCTAAAGGTTTATTACCCTGTTGGTGTGCAGCAGTCCAATTCATAATTTCTATGGGCCCACTACCAGAAACATCAACACACTCCAAATGTTCCAGGAAACACTCTACCAGTGTAGAGAATCAATGGGAAATGACAATCAGATAAGATAGTTTCCAATTTGGGAATGGAGAGGGAGGTAATAGTAGTTGAAGGGGAATGTTGCACAGACATTGAAGGGAAAGTGGGTGTAAGATCAAGGAACAGGACTGAGTGCTGGATGCCTCGTTAGATTGGTGGTGTAGGAACTGTTGTTAAGACTGGAGGCAGGCTTTGTCGCTGTTAAGAAATAATCAATAGTCGGTCTGAGGGCTGGGAATGACAGATTAGCAAAAGGCTACTGCGTTGTGCCAGATTTTAGCAAAGATGCTTAGGTTACCCTTCAATGTAGAGTCATTGTTTGAAAGGCCAGTGGGGGATGTGGGTTAGTAATTATTTTAAAGGGTTGTGTCCCTGGGATCAGTCAAAAACCTGTCCAGAAATATCTGCTCTTTGCGAATAGCCTGAGGACAAGGAAGAGATATCCAGGAATCTATTGCAAACCATCTAAACTATTTGAACATAGTTCCCTGAAGGTGGAACCGCATGTAGATAGGGTGGTAAAGAAAGCCTTTGGTGTGCTGGCCTTTATAAATCAGAGCATTGAATATAGGAGTAGGGAAGTAATGTTAAAATTGTACAAGGCATTGGTAAGACCAATTCTGGAGTATGGTGTACAATTTTGGTTGCCTAGTTATAGGAAGGATGTCAACAAAATAGAGAGAGTACAGAGGAGATTTACTAGAATGTTGCCAGGGTTCCAGCAACTATGTTACAGAGAAAGGTTGAACAAGTTAGGTCCTTATTCTTTGGAGCGCAGTAGGTTAAGGGGGGACTTGATTGAGGTCTTTAAAATGATGAAAGGGATAGACAGAGTTAACGTGGAAACGTTTTTCCCATTGAGGGTAGGGAAAATTCAAACAAGAGGGCATGACATGAGAATTAAGGGACAGAAGTTTCGGGGTAACGTGAGGGGGAACTTCTTTACTCAGAGGGTGGTGGCTGTGTGGAATGAGCTTCCAGCAGAAGTGGTGGAGGCAGGATCGATTTTAACATTTAAGAGTAAAGTGGATATGTATATGGACGTGAAGGGAATGGAGGGGTATGGTCTGAGTGCAGGTAGATGGGACTAGGGGAAAACAAATGGTCAGCACGGACTGGAAGGGCCGAGAGGGCCTGTTTCCGTGCTGTAATTGTTATGTGGTTATATGGTTATATGGTTATATGGTAACATGACTGATACATATATGACCCAAACAGAAATCATGTGTTGAACGTGAAAAGCACAAAGATATGGCACTACGCTATCCTTTGGCCTATATATCTTTAAATACAAGTTGTTGTGAACAGTAATTGTTGTAACATCCAATAGAGTATGATTTTTAATTAATAAGACGTGTGATAGAAGCAGCAGAATTGGTGATGAGGGACTGCAACAAGTTCATATAATAAGCTCAATGGAACAATAGTGCTTGCTGGGATTTTCCAATAGGCTCTTAAACTTACCTGAATTGGTCTTACTGAAATTAACTACATTCAGTGCACATCACAATGCACTGAAATTAACTCGTGAGATTTTTGATCCACTTAATATAACCAGGCTTTGTACCCATTTCACTCAACTGAAGTGGGCTTAAGGAAAGCTCCACTTGTGATAAAGCTCTTGTGCGAATCTGAAGCTATTTAGCATTTTTATCTTCAAGTTTTACAATTTGTTTTTAGTACGCTCCCATTACTAATTGTTGATGATTTTAATGCAAACTAATTTTAATTATATTTCTGAAAGTATAACAAACATGTAATTGTCATTTCAATTGTTGATAGTAACCAGCAAAGAGATGTAAAAGTACAATAAGCAGGCACAGATATTTTGACGATCTATTTAATGAAGAACAGTCCAGTCCAATCTTTACTTCACAGCGTCCTGATGTTCCATGTTCATCTACATTTGTCCTACTGTATTTTTTTTAATGTTAATCCTTCATGACTTTGGCATTATTGGTAGGTTTGATGGAATGGAGAACATAGGTGTTGAATGAAACTGCAGTCCCACTCAGGAAATTCTAAGTCATTATTTTTAAAGGGAAAGATTCTGCAAAAAAATATTTTTCAAACTCTCGGAATTAAGTTCTCTCCTAAGGTTCTGACAGCTCAAAAGTGCAACAATTCAGCTTAAATTGACTAGCAGGCCTGTTAAAGGCACAGTGAACCTTTCCTTCCAGATATTTCTACAGTTTAATACTGATAGCAACAATGAATCCCAGGAGATTGAAATGCTTCCTTACAACTAACCGATCCTTTTTCTTGAAGAAGGGTCTCGACCCAAAACGTCATCCATCCCTGCTCTCCAGAGATGTTGCCTGTCCCGCAGAGTTATTCCAGCTTCTTGCATCTGCAGTTCCTTCCTACACTATCCTTTTTCTTGTTGGTTTTGCAAAAATGGCCTTCACCACGTCAATATCCCCATCTCAAAAAAACATTCAGTTAGAAGTAGTCCAAGTTTCTCATTATTTGACCAGCTGAATCAAATCGCCTCTAAACTACTCCAATGGAAAATCTCTTTGAAGATTGTTGGAGCCTATCTCCATGATTAACATTTGTTAGATTTGGTATGATTTCAGTTATCTCCTTTTTACTGTGTGGCAACGTAATCCAGTCGACACGAGTGAGGATCAAACGTAATATTATACTCCAGGTGAGTGTGCATCAGCAATTTATTTTCTTTGGGTTTGCTGGTCACAGCAATGCAACCCAAATAATCAAAACACTGTTAGCAACCTCACACATCCTCATAAGTGAACAGTGGGTAGGCCTGGATGCCTCTGTTTTATCAGGAGAGTAGAGAATATAACATTTGAACAATGGAAATAAATTTATAAAAGGGTGTGGGGAATTTTATTAAATTATCAGGGGTTATGGGAAGAAGGCAGGAGAATGGTGTTCGGAGAGATAGATCAGCCATGATTGAATGGCGGAGTAGACTTGATGGGCCGAATGGCCTAATTAGAAACATAGACATAGAAACATAGAAACATAGAAATTAGGTGCAGGAGCAGGCCATTCGGCCCTTCGAGCCTGCACCGCCATTCAATATGATCATGGCTGATCATCCAACTCAGTATCCTGTACCTGCCTTCTCTCCATACCCCCTGATCCCTTCAGCCACAAGGGCCACATCCAACTCCCTCTTAAATATGGCCAACAAACTGGCCTCAACTACCTTCTGTGGCAGAGAATTCCACAGACTCATCACGCTCTGTGTGAAAAACGATTTTCTCATCTTGGTCCTAAAAGACTTCCCCCTTATCCTTAAACTGTGACCCCTTGTCCTGGACTTCCCCAACATCAGGAACAATCTTCCTGCATCTAGCCTGTCCAACCCCTTAAGAATTTTGTAAGTCTCTATGAGATCACCCCTCAATCTTCTAAATTCCAGCGAGTATAAGCCAAGTCTATCCAGTCTTTCTTCATATGGAAGTCGTATCATCCCAGGAATCAGTCTGGTGAACCTTCTCTGTACTCCCTCTATGGCAAGAATGTCTTTCCTCAGATTAGGAGACCAAAACTGTACGCAATACTCCAGGTGTGGCCTCACCAAGACCCTGTACAACTGCAGTAGAACCTCCCAGCTCTTGTGCTCGAATCCTTTTGCTATGAATGCCAACATACCATTCGCTTTCTTCACTGCCTGCTGCACCTGCATGCCTACTTTCAATGACTGGTGTACCATGACACCCAGGTCTCGTTTCCTAATCGGTCAACATTCAAATAATAGTCTACATTCCTGTTTTTGCCACCAAAGTGGATAACCTCACATTTATCCACATTATACTGCATCTGCCATGCATTTGCCCACTCACCCAGTCTATCCAAGTCATCCTGCAGCCTCCTAGCATCCTCCTCACAGCTAACACTGCCCCCCAGCTTCGTGTCATCCGCAAACTTCGAGATGTTGCATTTAATTCTCTCGTCCAAATCATTAATATTAAAATTAATCATTAATTCTGTTCGTATCACTTATGACCTTATAACTTGAATGGATAGAGGATGGTCATTGGGAAGGCAGGGAAGCATTGGGAATCATAAAACCGGAAACAAGTGCAGCATAATAGAATTAAGGCAGAAAAAGTGAGAGCAGAGCAGAGACAAAGAGACAGAGAGACAGAGAGACAAAGAGAGACAAAGACAGACAGAGACAGATAGACAGACAGGGAGACAAACAGGGGGTAGGACTGGGAGACAGGGAAAGAGAGAGAGGAAAATAATAATTTCAATTCAGAGAGGAGAGGTGCAAAGACAAAGCAGTAAAGGATGGAAATCAAAAGGACATAGAAGGGGACATGACAGAGAATGTGTATGTTCCATTTGTATGAGAAAACTGTTGTTCAGGGAAATGGGAGAAACCCTTGATCTTCCGTGGGAAAGGTTATTTTTGACAGAGCAGGAGCAGAGTGCATTAGCTCATAGCTGGCATCTGCATTATAAAGATATTATTTCATGAAGATAGTTGGCCTTTGAAAGTGTTTCATAAAATTGAACATTTTAGAAACATAGAAACATAGAAATTAGGTGCAGGAGTAGGCCATTCAGCCCTTCGAGCCTGCACCGCCATTCAATATGATCATGGCTGATCATCCAACTCAGTATCCCGTACCTGCCTTCTCTCCATACCCTCTGATCCCCCTAGCCACAAGGGCCACATCCAACTCACTCTTAAATATAGCCAATGAACTGGCCTCAACTACCCTCTGTGGCAGAGAGTTCCAGAGACTCACCACTCTCTGTGTGAAAAAAGTCTTTCTCATCTCGGTCTTAAAGGATTTCCCCCTTATCCTTAAGCTGTGACCCCTTGTCCTGGACTTCCCCAACATCGGGAACAATCTTCCTGCATCTAGCCTGTCCAACCCCTTAAGAATTTTGTAAGTTTCTATAAGATCCCCTCTCAATCTCCTAAATTCCAGAGAGTATAAACCGAGTCTATCCAGTCTTTCTTCATAAGACAGTCCTGACATCCCAGGAATCAGTCTGGTGAACCTTCTCTGCACTCCCTCTATGGCAATAATGTCCTTCCTCAGATTTGGAGACCAAAACTGTACGCAATACTCCAGGTGTGGTCTCACCAAGACCCTGTACAACTGAAGTAGAACCTCCCTGCTCCTGTACTCAAATCCTTTTGCTATGAAAGCTAACATACCATTCGCTTTTTTCACTGCCTGCTGCACCTGCATGCCTACTTTCAATGACTGGTGTACCATGACACCCAGGTCTCGCTGCATCTCCCCTTTTCCTAATCGGCCACCATTTAAATAATAGTCTGCTTTCCTGTTTTTGCCACCAAAGTGGATAACCTCACATTTATCCACATTATACTGCATCTGCCAAACATTTGCCCACTCACCCAGCCTATCCAAGTCACCTTGCAGTCTCCTAGCATCCTCCTCACAGCGAACACTGCCCCCCAGCTTAGTGTCATCCGCAAACTTGGAGATATTGCCTTCAATTCCCTCATCCAGATCATTAATATATATTGTAAATAGCTGGGGTCCCAGCACTGAGCCCTGCGGTATCCCACTAGTTACTGCCTGCCATTGTGAAAAGGACCCGTTTACTCCTACTCTTTGCTTCCTGTTTGCCAGCCAGTTCTCTATCCACATCAATACTGAACCCCTAATACCGTATGCTTTAAGTTTGTATACTAATCTCTTATGTGGGACCTTGTCGAAAGCCTTCTGGAAGTCCAGATATACCACATCCACTGGTTCTCCCTTATCCACGCTACTAGTTACATCCTCGAAAAATTCCACAAGATTCGTCAGACATGATTTACCTTTTGTAAATCCATGCTGACTTTGTCCAATGATTTCACCACTTTCCAAATGTGCTGCTATCCCATCTTTAATAACTGACTCTAGCAGTTTCCCCACTACCGATGTTAGACTAACTGGTCTGTAATTCCCCGTTTTCTCTCTCCCTCCCTTCTTAAAAAGCGGGGTTACATTTGCTACCCGCCAATCCTCAGGAACTACTCCAGAATCTAAAGAGTTTTGAAAGATTATCACTAATGCATCCACTATTTCCTGAGCTACTTCCTTAAGTACTCTGGGATGCAGCCTATCTGGCCCTGGGGATTTATCGGCCTTTAATCTATTCAATTTACCCAACACCACTTCCCGACTGACCTGGATTTCACTCAATTCCTCCTTTGACCCACAGTCCCCTGCTATTTCAGGCAGATTATTTATGTCTTCCTTAGTGAAGACGGAACCAAAGTAGTTATTCAATTGGTCAAGATGTAGCCTCAGAATAAATCTATAGTTTACCAGATCCTGGCCACGAACAGTCCATTCATCCAGGGTAGCAAGGTGGCAGAGCGGTAAAGATGCTGCCTTACAGCGCCTGCAACGCCGGCGACCCGGGTTCCATCCCGACTACAGATGTTTGTACGGAGTTTTATACGTTCTCCCCGTGACCTGTGTGTGTTTTCTCCAAGATCTTTGGTTTCCTCCAAAGATGTACATTGGCTTGGTATAATTGTAAATTGTCCCTTGTGTGTGTAGGAGAGTATTTGTGTGCAGGTATCGCTGGTCAATGCGGACTCGGTGGGCCGAGGGGGCCAGTTTCAGCGCTGTATTTCTAAACTAAACTAAATATGCAAAGTAGAAGCGGTGCAATAGCTGGCATCTTCCAAAGAGGCACAACGGGAATATTCATGTCTCTTGAAAAGTATAATAAAACTCAATTATTTTTTTCACCAATCGCTGCACCTGCAGAAATGTATGCCTTTCCAAATAAAACTCCAAGACACTTTGTGACACTTTAACCATTTGTTGTACATGGTTGCTAGGAACAGGAAGATTGGCCACCTGAGAGTTAACATAAACCATATTGTCGAGACATCAGTTCTAAAAGTTCTTTAGTCCACATCTGGAACTAAGATATGAGCATGTAAGGATTCATTGGAAACCCTAGCTGAGTATAAGAAAGGTTTAGTTTAGTTTAGAAATACAGCATGGAAACAGGTCCTATGGTCCACGCCGACCAGCGATCCATGCACATTAACATTATCCTACACACTAGGGACAATTTTTACATTTGCCAAGCCAGTTAACGTAGATACCTGTTCGTCTTCGTAGCGTGGGAGGAAACCGAAGATCTCGGAGAAAACCGATGCGATCACGGGGAGAACGTATAAACTCCGTACAGACAGCACCCGTAGTCGAGATGGAACCCGGGTCTCCGGCACTGCAAGCGCTGTAAGGCAGCAACACTACCGCTGCCACTGTGCTGCCCAGCACGTCAAGTACAATAAATGTAAAATGGACTGAAGTTACCTGGACACAATTTATTGTGCATTTAGCTAGTATTTATTTCAAGGGGGCTTGTATACAAAAACAGGGATGTAAGGCTGAGGCTCTCTACAAGACACTGGTAAGGCCACATTTGGCATATTGTGAGCAAATTTGGAGTAATCTTCAAAATACCTGAAGAAGGATGTGCTGGTTATGGGGAGGGTCCAGAGGAGGTTTATGCGAATGAACCCAGGAATGAGTAGGTTAACCTATGATGAGCGTTTGTCAGCACTGGGCCTGTACTCGCTGGAGTTTATAAGAATGAGGGGGGACCTCATTAAAACGTACAGAATAATGAAAGGCTTGGATAGGGTAAATGTGAAGAGGATGTTTCCACTAGTGGGAGAGTCTAAAACTAGAGGTCATAGCCTCAGAGTTAAAGGACGTTATTTTAGGAAGGAGATTACGAGAAATGTATTTAATCAGCGGGTGTTGAAACTGTAGAATTATTTGCCACAGAAGGTTGTGGAGGCCAAGTCTGTGGATATTTTTAAGGCAGAGATCGATAGATTCTTGATCTGTATAAGTGTCGGAGGATATGGGGAGCAGGCAGAAGAATGGGGTTAGGAGAGATAAATCAGCCATGATTGAATGGCGGAGTAGACTTGATGGGCCGAATGGCCTAATTCTACTCTTATCACAAGACCTTATGACAAAGAACTGCTGAAATCTTGCGTCAAACACTAACTGCTGGAGTAATGCAACGAGTCAGGCAGCATCTCTGGAGGACATGTATATGCAATGTTTTGGGGCAGGATTCTTCAGACTGAAGTAATCAACTTTATGCCTATCTTTTCAAAGGGTTATTATAGAATCATAGAAACATTGAAAATAGGTGCAGGAATAGGCTATTCAGCCCTTTGAGCCAGCACTGCCATTCAATATGATCATGACTGATCATCTAAAATCAGTACCCTGTTCTTGCTTTCTCCCCATATCCCTTGATGCAGTTAGCCCTAAGAGCTATATCTAACTCTCTTGAAAACATCCAGTGAACTGGCCTCCATTGTCTTCTGTGGCAGAATATTCCACGAATGCACAACTCTCTGGATGAAAAAATGTTTCTTCAAAAGTTTTATAATTTAATTTTACCACTGCATGGTTTTTGATCAGTATTTATTTAAGAATATTAATGTCCAGTTGATACACAAGGACCCATAGGTGTGGGACAAATGGTTTGAGATTGAAACTTGAAACATAGAACAACTTGGGTTGACAAGGTGCCTTGAGAAACATAGCACAATAATTATTCTAAGAATGAATTAAGCTCAGTAATAGCAGTGACTTTGTTAGCCACCGTGCAACATTACCTTTTTGGTGAAGATAAGACGCAAAATGCTGGAGTAACTCAGGAGGACTGGCAGCATCTCTGGAGAGAAGGAAGGGTGATGTTTCAGGATGAGACCCTTCTCCAGCATTTTGCGTCCATCTTCGATGTAAACCAACATCTGCAGTTTCTTCCTACACATTACCTTTTTGGTTCAAGCTAAGTAAATATTTTATCTCATGAGCTGCGAACGACGGACCTACTTAGCCTGGCATCATGTCAACATTTGAAATGTTCAAGTTAAGAATGTTATATGTAGCAGATTTGCAGTGTTTTGATAAGTGACACTGGACAAGAAATACACCTTTCTTAAGCTGAAGCTCATAATAAATCTAATATCAAAGATCAGATTATTGTCAGTGATCTTCCAATGACAATGCTTTTTGCCATCAGAGACCTGTCAAAACATGATATGTGAAATTGTTATGTCACATTGCTTATCATGATTTAATACAAGTCAAACAGTACTATTTTAATAAATCAAAATAGTAGGTTTATAACATAATGATTTTGTGGTATGTTCATTCTGTTACTGTGATATATAACCTTATTCCTTCAAATGATTTACTGTCTGTGGTATAAAATTATCAAAGATTGCAAGAGACCAGAGACCTTTTTTCTATTAGGCTTTACAGTATCACAGATCTGATGACTTGCAAATGCCTTTTGTCTATTTTTAAGAAAGAGAAGTTTGTGTCTGTGTCTTTGCAGCTTCTCGAGATTCTTGGAAGATTTTCGAACGTGCATACAGCAGGCAAAAAGACCTTGCGGTCCGTTGAGTCCACACTGGTCATAAAGCAATCTTGAACACTCTTCCCACATAACTCCCATTTTAATCTGCCCATATGAGCAAAACTTCCATATTAATGTTACCATTGACCTACGCGGTACGGATAATGCAGCAGCCAGTTAACCTACCAACATGTATGTTTTGATTGTGGGTGGAAACCTGAAGATCTGGACGAAATCCATATGGCAACAGAAAGAATGCACAAAATCCATAGATAGCACCAGAGGTCATGATTAAATTCAGATCACTGTATTACCTGCACCACTGTGCTACCCAATGGGCCAAGTTAGGATGTGAACAGATTGCGTTGGCAGTTATAGCAAGTAACTAGATGTAACTGAAAGTGTAGGTTGGTTATTGCATGTGAACCAATCATAGTACAATAGCATCACTAACCCCACCTTACGGTATGCAGCTCGCAGTTCAAAACAAGTGGGCTTGAGGAAGCCACTGATTGGTGGAAGACGACTCGAGGGAGCAGCTGATTGGCAGTCAGATCCCTGCAGATTTCTTCCAGCTGCAATCCTTGCTTTGTATTGTATTGTACATTGCATTGTATTGTATTGTATTGTAGCCAGGGTAAGGGGGAGGATGAGTGCCAGGGCAGCTTACTGTTCTGGATGTCAGATGTGGGAGGTCATGCAGTCAGATAGCTCTCCAGACGTCCACATCTGCGCAGGTGCGTCAAGATGGCGCTCCAAATGGACCGTATTCGGTACCTGGAGCAGCAGCTCGATGACCTCCATCTGGTCAGGGAGAGTGAGGAAGCCATAGAGAGGAGCTACAGGTGGTCACTCTAAAACCACAGGAGGCAGAAAAGTGGGTCACGGTTAGGAGAGACAAGGGACGGAGGCAGATACTAGAGAGTACCCCGGTGGCTGTACACCTTGGCAATAAGTACTCCTGTTTGAGTACTGTTGGGGGCACAGCCTACCTGGGGGTAGCAACAGCGACCGGGTCTCCGGTACAAAGACCGGCCCTGTTGCTCAGAAGGGTAAGGAAAAGAAGAGGAGGGCAACAGTAATAGGGGACTCTATAGTTAGGGGGTCAGATAGGCGGTTCTGTGGACGCAGTCAGGAGACCCGGATGGTAGTTTGCCTCCCTGGTGTCAGGGTCCGGGATGTGACTGAACGTGTCCAAGATACGTTATATAAATCAGAGCATTGAATATAGGAGTAGGGAAGTAATGTTAAAATTGTACAAGGCATTGCTAAGACCAATTCTGGAGTATGGTGTACAATTTTGGTCGCCTAGTTATAGGAAGGATGTCAACAAAATAGAGAGAGTACAGAGGAGATTTACTAGAATGTTGCCAGGGTTCCAGCAACTATGTTACAGAGAAAGGTTGAACAAGTTAGGTCTTTATTCTTTGGAGCGCAGAAGGTTAAGGGGGGACTTGATTGAGGTCTTTAAAATGATGAAAGGGATAGACAGAGTTGACGTGGATACGTTTTTCCCATTGAGGGTAGGGAAGATTCAAATAAGAGGGCATGACATGAGAATTAAGGGACAGAAGTTTAGGGGTAACGTGAGGGGGAACTTCTTTACTCAGAGGGTGGTGGCTGTGTGGAATGAGCTTCCGGCAGAGGTGGTGGAGGCAGGATCGATTTTAACATTTAAAAGTAAAGTGGATAGGTATATGGACGTGAAGGGAATGGAGGGGTATGGTCTGAGTGCAGGTAGATGGGACTAGGGGAAAACAAATGGTCGGCACGGACTGGAAGGGCCGAGAGCGCCTGTCTCCGTGCTGTAATTGTTATATGGTTATATGGTTATATGATATGGGTGGAGCTGCGAAACACTAAGGGGCAGAAAACGCTAGTGGGTGTTGTGTACAGGCCACCGAACAGTAGTAGTGGAGTTGGGGATGGCATCAAACGGGAAATTAGAAATGCTTGCGACAAAGGTAAAACAGTTATAATGGGTGACTTCAATCTACATATAGATTGGGTGAATCAAATTGGCAGGGGTGCTGAGGAAGAGGATTTCTTGGAATGTATGCGGGATAGTTTTCCGCATACATAGGAGGACAAAGGGCTTAATTAGGAAAGGGAAAATGGAGTATGAAAGAAAACTGTCAGGAAACATAAAAACTGACTGCAAAAGTTTTTATCGATATGTGAAGCGCAAAAGATTAGTTAAAACAAATGTAGGTCCCTTGCAGTCAGAAACGGGTGAATTGATCATGGGTAACAAGGACATGGCAGACCAATTGAATAACTACTTTGGTTCTGTCTTCACTAAGGAAGACATAAATAATTTGCCCGAAATAGCAGGGGATCGCGGGTCAAATGAGATGGAGGAACTGAGTGAAATCCAGGTTAGCCGGGAAGTGGTGTTGGGTAAATTGAATGGATTAAAGACCGATAAATCCCCAGGGCCAGATAGGCTGCATCCCAGGGTACTTAAGGAAGTAGCCCCAGAAATAGCAGATGCCTTAGTGATAATTTTTCAAAACTCTTTATGCTCTGGAGTAGTTCCTGAGGATTGGAGGGTAGCTAATGTAACCCCACTTTTTAAAAAGTGAGGGTGAGAGAAAAGGGGAATTACAGACCAGTTAGTCTAACATCGGTAGTGGGGAAACTGCTAGAGTCAGTTATTAAAGATGGGATAGCAGCGCATTTGGAAAGTGGTGAAATCATTGAACAAAGTCAGCATTGATTTACGAAAGGTAAATCACGTCTGACGAATCTTATTGAATTTTTGAGGATGTAACTAGTAGAGTGGATAAGGGAGAACCAGTGGATGTATTATATCTGGACTTTCAGAAGGTTTTCGACAAAGTCCCACACAAGAGATTGGTATACAAACTTAAAGCACACGGTATTGGTGGTTCAGTATTGATGTGGATAGAGAAAAGGCTGGCAGACAGGAAGCAAAGAGTAGGAGTGAACGGGTCCTTTTCAGGATGGCAGGCAGTGACTAGTGGGGTGCCGCAAGGCTCAGTGCTGGGACCCCAGCTATTTACAATACCTTAATGATTTGGACGAGAGAATTAAATGCAACATCTCAAAGTTTGCGGATGACACGAAGCTGGGGGGCAGTGTTAGATGTGAGGAGGATGCTAGGAGGCTGCAGGATGATTTGGATAGACTGGGTGAGTGGGCAAATGCATGGCAGATACAGTATAATGTGGATAAATGTGAGGTTATCCACTTTGGTGGCAATTACAGGAAAGTAGACTATTATTTGAATGGTGACCGATTAGGAAAAGGGGAGATGCAACGAGACCTGGGTGTCATGGTACACCAGTCATTGAAAGTAGGCATGCAGGTGCAGGAGGCTGTGAAGAAAGCGAATGGTATGTTGGCATTCATAGCAAAAGGATTTGAGTACAAGAGCAAGGAGGTTCTACTGCAGTTGTATAGGGTCTTGGTGAGGCCATACCTGGAGTATTGCGTACAGTTTTGGTCTCCTAATCTGAGGAAAGACATTCTTGCCATAGAGGGAGTACAGAGAAGGTTCACCAGACTGATTCCTGGGATGGCATGACTTCCATATGAAGAAAGACTGGATAGACTTGGCTTGTATTCGCTGGAATTTAGAAGATTGAAGGGTGAACTCATAGAGACTTACAAAATTCTTAAGCGGTTGGACAGGCTAGATACAGGAAGATTGTTCCCGATGTTGGGGAAGTCCAGGTCAAGGGGTCACAGTTTAAGGATAAGGGGGAAGTCTTTTAGGACCGAGATGAGAAAATCGTTTTTCACACAGAGAGTGGTGAATCTGTGGAATTCTCTGCCACAGAAAGTAGTTGAGGCCAGTTCGTTGGCCATATTTAAGGGGGAGTTGGATGTGGCCCTTGTGGCTGAGGGATCAGGTGGTATGGAGAGAAGGCAGGTACAGGATACTGAGTTGGATGATCAGCCACGATCATATTGAATGGCGGTGCAGGCTCGAAGGGCCGAATGACCTGCTCCTGCACCTAATTTCTATGTTTCTATGTTTCTATGATTCATACTAACACCCACTTCCTACACTGGTCAGTCTTGGAAGCGGTAACAATGAACTAACAACTAACAACTTGCTGTACCGCTATACTGTATGTACAGATTAAAGATGACTTTGAACCCCAGATTGTGCAGCTTGCTGGGACTAACTAGGTAGTCCAAGAAATTCATCAGAGCCCACAGCACCATATACTGGGTCATTGCATAGTTTGGCAATGAGTGGTTTGGCCTGGAGTCCATCCTTTAAAACCTCAGTAGTTCCTGAGACCAAAAACAGTGGGCATTACTGAATAGACTGCATACACATTCCTTGCAGGCTATATCTTTGCATAGCGTGCAAACAAAAATAGATGAGATTGCAGATTTCACATCATGCAAGGATAATGTGTTTAACAAATTAAGTGGATTGCATGCAAACCAAAGTGAACACAACAACCATGACAATGCAGCCTCAGAACATGAACCACGTGGTAATTATTTGGCACAGCAGTAACAGACTCTGTGAGAAAATTATGTCATCAAAAGGTATCAAGAGAACATCACAATAAATGATGTTGTGGCCTTTATCACAGCAGCGTGTTACCTATTGCTTATTTTTTCTGCTCCATGGATAAGGAAAAGGCATTTGCTTTACTTACTTCAAACAACCCATTAAATATTTACATTTTGCAGTGAGCATCATATACTTGTCAAAGGGGTTAGAGAAATCCTATAGAGATTAATTTAAGAAGAGTTATGTACATTTTTCCATTCAATAAGAGAGGTATCGACAATGATAGCAAGATGGATGAAATTTGAAAAGACAGTTAAGAGCCGACTATGCCATTAATCATCTATAGACCAAGTTAATTCAGGATGGCAGAATTATATTCCCACCAGATACCAAGAATCCAATTTTTTTAAATGAAAATATGTAATTTCATGGACCTCACAATGGATCCTAGCTATTTGATTTGAGTCTTATTTTAACAGATTTCACTGTAAATAACCAGTTGTTTTAGGCAAATTTAAACTGGGATGGCCACGATGAGCGGTTTTGAAGTATTATTCTCATAGTGCTGCAGGCACCACCACCTTGTGCCCCTTCACAATCAGACCATCACGCAGCACCAACTCGTCACGAACCAAGAAATAAGGCACCGCAGCGGCCGGCAGGGAAGAACGGCGGTCTGGCCAGCTCTCCCTGATGACCGCGGCCAGCTGTTGTAGCGAAGCATCAGCCGCCATGTGCTTGGCCAGGGACTTCAACTGACTGGAGGGCACGAAATTGATGTTTAGGACTATCAGATCGGACGCCTCATACGGTTGTCAGGTTGTGGATGAGAGAGGCGCCCGAGACAACGTGTCAGCAACAAACATGTCCTTGCCCTTGCGATAAACCACTGTGAAAGTGAAGCGTTGTAGCTGGAGCATCATGCGCTGGAGCCGGGAGGAGGCCATGTGTATCGGCTTGTTGAGGATGGTGACCAGAGGCTGGTGGTCCGTCTCGACAGTGAAGCAGGTGCCCAGGATATAGTCCTTGAATTTAGAGCAGGCAAAGACAACAGCCAGCAGCTCCTTTTCAATCTGGGCATAGTGTTGTTCACTGGTCGTCATTGTGCGGGATGCGTAGGACACAGGCAGTTGCACCCCGTCATGGATCTGCAGGCAGGCGGCCCCGAGGCCAAACTTCGATGCATCACATGTGAGAACGATGGGGCACTGGAGGTCAAAGTGAGAGGCCCACAGGAGCTGTTGGAAGAGGAGGAGGGGGAGGAGCGACACCCGACCGGTAAGGTTTAAAATCAAGCGCGGGGCTTGTTTTTTCAGAGGCCCACAGGAGCCGTTGGAAGAGGAGGAGGGGGAGGAGCGACACCCGACCGGTAAGGTTTAAAATCAAGTGCGGGGCTTGTTTTTACCGACATCCATAACATTCCATTTGGAGAAGTGGGTTTTTTTTTCAGGAAGACGCTGATTGGTGGGAAGTGGACCAGGGTAACCAGCTGATTGGCAGTCAGATCCCAGCAGTTTGTTGTGTACGTTATATTGTATCCTGTGTAAGGGGGGCAGTATGAAGGCCAGGGCAGTGTACTGTTCTGGATGTCAGATGTGGGAGGTGAGGGAATCTGATAGCCCTCCAGACATCCACATCTGCGCCAGGTGTGTTGAGATGGGGCTCCTAAAGGACTGTGTTAGGAACCTGGAGCAGCAGCTCGATGACCTCCGTCTGGTCAGGGAGAGTGAGGAGGTCATAGAGAGGAGCTACAGGGAGGTAGTCACTCCCAAACCACAGGAGGCAGACAAGTGGGTCACAGTTAGGAAGGGCAAGGGGCAGAGGCAGGGGCTAGAGAGTACCCCTGTGACCATACACCTGGAAAATAGGTACTCGGGTTTGAGTACGATTGGAGGGGACAGCCTAGCTGGGGGTAGCAACAGCGGCCGGGCCTCCGGCACAGAGACCGGCCCTGATGCTCAGAAGGGTAGCAAAAAGAGGAGGGCAATTGTAATAGGGGACACTATAGTTAATGGGGTCGGATAGGCGATTCTGTGGACGCAGTCGGGAGACCCGGATGGTAGTTTGCCTCCCTGGTGCCAGGGTCTCGCATGTGTCAGAACTTGTCCAAAATATTCTGATAAGGGAGGGAGAGGAGCCTGATGTTGTGGTACACATAGGTACCAATGACATAGGCAGAAAAAGTGACGAGATCCTGAAGGGAGAATTTAGGGAGTTGGGGGGAAAGTTAAGAAGAAGGACCAAAAGGGTAACAATTTCAGGATTACTGCCTGTGCCACGTGACAGTGATAGTAGGAATGAAATGAGGTGGAGGATAAATGCGTGGCTGAGGGACTGGTGCAGTGGGCAGGGATTCAAGTTTCTTGATCACTAGGACCTCTTTTAGGGAAGGCATGATCTGTACACAAAGGACGGGTTGCACTTGAACCCGAGGGAAACCAATATCCTGGCAGGGAGATTTGCAAAGGCTACTGGGGTGACTTTAAACTAGAAAGGCTGGGGGGAGGGACTCGGGTAGAGGGGGCTAGGGGTCAGTGTGTGGGGCAAGAGGCAGAGAAGGGAAGCACTCGGATCCAAAATGTAGGCGAGAAAGATGAAAAAGATAATAGACAGAGAATAAGGGATGGTGGGTTTCTAAAATGTGTATATTTTAATGCTAGGAGCATTGTAAGTAAGGTGGACGAACTTAGAGCCTGGATTGACACCTGGAAATATGATGTTGTGGCAATCAGTGAAACATGGTTACAGGAGGGCTGTGATTGGAAACTAAATATTCCAGGATTTCGTTGCTTCAGGTGTGATAGAATTGGAGGGACCAGAGGGGGAGGTGTTGCATTGCTTGTCAGAGAATATATTACAGCAGTGCTTTGGCAGGATAGATTAGAGGGCTCGTCTAGGGAGGTTATTTGGGTGGAACTGAGAAGTGGGAACGGTGTAGCAACACTTTTAGGGGTGTATTATAGACCGCCAAATGGGGAGCGTGAATTGGAAGCGCAAATACGTAAGGAGATAGCAGATATTAGTAGTAAGCACAAGGTAGTGATTGTGGGAGATTTCAATTTTCCAAAAATAGACTGGGAAACACATTCTGTAAATGGGCTGGATGGTTTGGAGTTTGTTAAATGTATGCAGGATAGTTTTTTGCAGCAGTAATAGAGGTATCGACCAGAGAAGGGGCAGTGCTGGACCTCCTGTTAGGAAATGAGGCAGGTCAGGTGACGGAGGTATGCGTTGGTGAGCACTTCGGGACCAGTGATCACAATACCATTAGTTTCAATATAATTATGGAGAGAGTCAGAACTGGACCTAGGGTGGAGATTTTTGATTGGAGAAAGGCTAACTTTGAGGGAATGCGTAAGGATTTTAAAGGAGTGAATTGGGACACTTTGTTTCATGGGAAGGATGTAGAAGAGAAATGGAGGACATTTAAAGGGGAAATTGTAAGAGTATAGAATCTTTATTTCCCTGTTAGGTTGAAAGGAAATAGTAAAAATTGGAAAGAGCCATGGATAAGTCTCCAGGTCCTGACAGGATATTCCCTAGGACATTGAGGGAAGTTAGTGTAGAAATAGCAGGAGCTATGACAGAAATATTTCAAATGTCATTAGAAACGGGAATAGTGCCGGAGGATTGGCGTACTGCGCATGTTGTTCCATTGTTTAAAAAGGGTTCAAAGAATAAACCTAGCAATTATAGACCTATTAATTTGACGTCAGTGGTGGGCAAATTTTTTGAAGCGGTAACTAGGGAAATTGATGTGGGTTAAGCAGTGGATGTTGTCTATATGGATTTCAGTAAGGCCTTTGACAAGGTTCCCCATGGAAGGCTTGGTTAAGAAGGTTCAATCTTTGGGTGTTAATGGCGGAGTAGCAAGATGGATTCAACAGTGGCTGAATGGGAGATGTCAGAGACTAATGGTGGATGGCTGTTTGTCAGGTTGGAAGCCGGTGACCAGTGGGGTGCCTCAGGGATCTGTGTTGGGTCCACTGTTGTTTGTCATGTACATCAATGATCTGGATGATGGGGTGGAAAATTGGATAAGTAAGTATGCAGATGATACTAAGATAGGTGGTGTTGTGGATAATGAAGTAGATTTTCAAAGTCTACAGAGAGATTTGGGCCATTTGGAAAAGTGGGCTGAAAGATGGCAGATGGAGTTTAATGCTGTTAAGTGTGAAGTGCTACATCTTGGCAGGACAAATCAAAATAGGACGTACATGGTAAATGGTAGGGAATTGAGGAATGCTGTGGAACAGAGGGATCTAGGAATAACTGTGCATAGTTCCCTGAAGGTGGAATCGCATGTAGATAGGGTGGTAAAGAAAGCCTTTGGTGTGCTGGCCTTTATAAATCAGAGCATTGAATATAGGAGTAGGGAAGTAATGTTAAAATTGTACAAGGCATTGGTAAGACCAATTCTGGAGTATGGTGTACAATTTTGGTCGCCTAGTTATAGGAAGGATGTCAACAAAATAGAGAGAGTTCAGAGGAGATTTACATAGAAACATAGAAACATAGAAATTAGGTGCAGGAGTAGGCCATTCAGCCCTTCGAGCCTGCACCGCCATTCAATATGATCATGGCTGATCATCCAACTCAGTATCCCGTACCTGCCTTCTCTCCATACCCTCTGATCCCCTTAGCCACAAGGGCCACATCCAACTCACTCTTAAATATAGCCAATGAACTGGCCTCAACTACCCTCTGTGGCAGAGAGTTCCAGAGACTCACCACTCTCTGTGTGAAAAAAGTCTTTCTCATCTCGGTCTTAAAGGATTTCCCCCTTATCCTTAAGCTGTGACCCCTTGTCCCGGACTTCCCCAACATCGGGAACAATCTTCCTGCATCTAGCCTGTCCAACCCCTTAAGAATTTTGTAAGTTTCTATAAGATCCCCTCTCAATCTCCTAAATTCCAGAGAGTATAAACCGAGTCTATCCAGTCTTTCTTCATAAGACAGTCCTGACATCCCAGGAATCAGTCTGGTGAACCTTCTCTGCACTCCCTCTATGGCAATAATGTCCTTCCTCAGATTTGGAGACCAAAACTGTACGCAATACTCCAGGTGTGGTCTCACCAAGACCCTGTACAACTGAAGTAGAACCTCCCTGCTCCTGTACTCAAATCCTTACTAGAATGTTGCCAGGGTTCCAGCAACTATGTTACAGAGAAAGGTTGAACAAGTTAGGTCTTTATTCTTTAGAGCGCAGAAGGTTAAGGGGGGGACTTGATTGAGGTCTTTAAAATGATGAAAGGGATAGACAGAGTTGACGTGGATACGTTTTTCCCATTGAGGGTAGGGAAGATTCAAACAAGAGGGCATGACATGAGAATTAAGGGACAGAGGTTTAGGGGTAACGTGAGGGGGAACTTCTTTACTCAGAGGGTGGTGGCTGTATGGAATGAGCTTCCAGCAGATGTGGTGGAGGCAGGATCGATTTTAACATTTAAGAGTAAAGTGGATAGGTATATGGACGTGAAGGGAATGGAGGGGTATGGTCTGAGTGCAGGTAGATGGGACTAGGGGAAAACAAATGGTCGGCACGGACTGGAAGGGCCGAGAGGGCCTGTTTCCGTGCTGTAATTGTTATATGATTATATGGTTATATGGTTAAAGTATTTCAGCTTTGGCATGCTGATCAGCTTAGATTTGAGGGTGTCAAATGCTTTCTGGTGTTGCGGGAACCAGGCCCAGGCAGTGTCCTTTTTCACCAGATCCCGCAGAGGAGCACTCAGTTCGCTCAGGTCGGGGATGAACTTTCCCAGGTAGTTGACCATACCCAAGAAGCGCAGTAGGCCAGGCACGTCAGCAGGTGCAGGCATCTCGGTTATTGCGGCCGTCTTCTGCGGGTCGGGCTTCAGCCCCGATGCTGTGAAAACATGCCCCACGTAGGTGACCTCAGGGACCCGGAATCGACACCTCGTCCGGTTGAGCTTCAGGTTGATCTCCCGGGCCCGCTGCAGCACCTGGCGAAGGTGGTGGTCGTGCTCAGCGACATTCTTCCCATAAACCAGGATGTCGTCGACAATGATGGTACACGGAAGTCCAGCAAACAGTTGTTCCATGGTCCTTTGGAACACCTCGCTGGCAGAGTTGATCCCAAACGGCATGCGGAGGAAGCAATACCTGCCGAAGGGCGTGCTGAAGGTCGTCAGGAGCGAGGATCGCTTGTCTAGAAGTATCTGCCAGAACGAACTCTTAGCATCGAGAACCGAGAACACAGTGGCAGGGCTGACCTGTGCAGCAACATCCTCCACCGTCCGCATGGGATAGTGCGGGCGCCTGATGGCCAAGTTCAAGTCCTTGGGGTTGATGCAGATCCGTATTTCGCTCTTATCTTACTTCGCAGTGACAACCATAGTAGAAACCCACCGGGTGGAGTCCATTACTGGCTTCAGGATGCCCGTGGCCACCATCTCGCGAAGAGCAGACTCGACCTTGCCCCTCATGGCGAAGGACACACGGTGCGGGGGACGGACGACCAGCGTGATGTCGGGATTGAGGGCAATCCTGTAGCTGCAGGGCAACTTCCCCAGCTTCGAGTCAAACCGGTCCGGGAATTCGGCCAGCGGGTTCAGGGGTGCCTCTACCAGGTGGACATCGCTGTGGAAGCTCACCAATCCGAGGTCCTGGCAGGCCTCTACGCCGAGCAGGGGGTCACATTTACCATCTAGCAGGAAGAAAGAGAGGGGCCGAGATGTCTTCAGCACCTTGCAGTGGAGAGTGCCCCTCCCCACAGGAACAAGTACGCCACCCCCATAGGCACGCAAAACAGCACTGTCTGTGGAAACGGGCTCATTATTTCTTATTTCTTATCTTCCTGAACAGGCTTGTTGACATAACATTAGCAGCAGCCCCCGTATACATCTTGGCGGAAAAGATGTCATCCATGCCATTCACCGTGACTCAGACGGTCGGGTCCGTTATCAGAGCAGCTGCACCTCGCAAGGAAAACACACTTAGTTCGCTCTGAGAAGAGTCAGAGTCAGACAGGGGGAGTTCATCATGCTGGAGATGGGAACCAGACACAGTATCATCACGTGTCAAGTAGCGAGACGGTTTCTGCTGTGGCTGTGCAGGGTTCCCACGGGAATGGCATGCTGCCGAGAAATGGTTGGGCTTTCTCGGTTTTCTCCAGCGCCGGGCACACATTAGAATGGTGTGAAACAAAGTTATAATTTGGACATCGTTGAGGCGGTCTGAAGCCCGTCGCAGGGCTTGCCCTCTGTTGCCGGGGAGCATTGTACTGGCGACCAGCGAGACTGGCTGCGTGGACCGCAGGGTCAGGTACAGCGGAGGAGACAGCCTCAGCTAAATGAGAGGCATGCAACGCCTCATTGAATGTCAGATCAGGCTTACGCAGCAGCTAAGAGTGCAGCTTACCATCCCGAAGACCAAAGACCAAGATGTCACGGGTCAAAGTATCAGGGGTCAGGACATGCAGGTGACATCGGCGAGCCAGTTGGCGCAGCGTGGCCACGAAATTGTCAATAGATTCCCCAGGGTTTTGGCGTTGGGAGAACAGTTTGAAACGCTCTAAGATGTGGTTAGTGGGAAGGTCACACATCGCCGTAAATTTAGCAAGCAGACATACCGGGTCCTGGATACTCTCGCCCTGTCCATAGATGGATGACTCCAATCGCTCAAGGCTTCGGGACCAGCTAGATTCAGCAGAAGGGAAGCCTTGACCGTGGGGGCCACAGCAGGGTGAGCGATTGTAACATAATGCTCAAAGTCACTTCGGAACACACTCCAGCAGTGAGTGATGTCTGCGTCAAAGACTAGGATGTCAGGTTTACGACAGGCAGAAACCATCACGGCACAGGGAGGGGGTACTGGGACTAAGAAAATAAAACGCGATAAACTGGAGACGCAGGAAGAAGCACTTCTGATGCCATGTAGAGAAGGTACACAGACACCTTAAGGTCTTCACTACTTTATTAATCATACATCATATAGCCCTAGCTGTACGTGGTCTGTCACGATCACCAGAGAGAGAGAGCTAGGGGTGTGCAGGTTACAATTATACTAACTGGTGGGGGAGTGGTTAGCATGGACATCGTCACTATCAATTAAAGGTGTATACACATATCATCTACCTGGCATTAACATTTCCAAAATGCTGAAGTGAAAGTTCCATTTTGTGATATAAATAATACCTTAAAATATTTGGTTATTGCTAATCAGAATTAATCTTTTCATTTTTAATTATTCATGTCATTTTCCGTATTCTTCAGCTGCGAGTTGTAAAAAAAAAAATTTTTTTTTTTCTTTTGCAAAGCAATTCTTTGACACAGAATTGATTGTGTAGACTTAGTGTAAGGAAGCCAAATGAAAAGGAAAATATAAGCCAAGTTAGGGAGATAGAAAAAGAGAAATAATGCACAGACTAAAGCCAAATTCCTCTCCCATATGACAAAGACAAAAATTTCACTCTGCCTTGATGTTTTATTTGGATATTCATAGTGTATTTTAATGGCAAGTATATTTTGCAGTATATTCCCTTGCGCCCTGTGACACACGATGAGAGTTTGACCTCATTCAAAAATTAAGGGCAAAACATCTCAAACCTCAAATCTATGAAAGGAAGCTGATCAATTTTAGTGGTATGCCTACTGTGAAGATTTGCAGGTGAAGATTTCTGCATCAAACACTGTTGACTGCAAGTGAGCCGCGGTCTGCAGAGCTCCAGCCGGCACGGCGTCCGTAGCCCGGGATCCCTCGTGGGGGACCCGAAGGAAGAAGAAGGCACCAATGCTGACCCGCGGCCTATCTCTACCGCGGGCCTGGCGTGGACTTACCATCACCCCTGGAGAGGAGTTTCGACCACCGGCCCGGCGGTCTGCGGTGCTTCTGGCTGCGGTGCGGCGGGAACTTTAAATCTAAATCTAAGGATAAGGGGAATTTCTAAGGATAAGGGGGAATTCCTTTAGGACCGAAATGAGGAAAACATTTTTCACACAGAGAGTGGTGAGTCTCTGGAATTATCTGCCACAGAAGGTAGTTGAGGCCAGTTCATTGGCTATATTTAAGAGGGAGTTAGATGTGGCTCTTGTGGCTAAAGGGATCAGGGGGTATGGAGAGAAGGCAGGTACAGGATACTGAGTTGGATGATCAGCCATGATCACATTGAATGGCAGTGCAGGCTCGAAGGGCCGAATGGCCTACTCCTGCACCTATTTTCTATGTTTCTATGTTTCGACCGCCGGCCTGCGGCCTACACCAACCTAAAGCCACAGTCTCCGGTAGGGAAGCACCAATTCAGGACTTAACTGGACTTTTACCTTGTCCACTCGTCTGGAAGCCTGCAGCGACGGCTACGGGGGAAAATGGAGGAGGTCTGGCCAAATGTTGTGCCTTCCACCACAGTGATGAATGCTGTGGTGGATGTTTGTGTTACATTTTTATTGTGTATTCTTTATCATTGTACCGCTGCTGGCAAATTTATTTCACTTGCACTTTATGTGCAATGTGACAAATAAAACCATATTGTATTGTATTGTATTATCTTTGTTAATCAGAGTGATCTTCAACTATCATCAAAGTTTCATCGTTAACAAAGTTAATTGTAGAGCTCGTGCTGTGGATCAGCAATCCATTAGCTGAACATAGGCATTCAAAATGGTGATATTTTTTACCCGTTGCCTAAATGTCATTTATTATAGGATTTGTGACAAGCTAAAGAGCAGAAACCAGATGGTGTGCAAAATTTCTGCCCTTTCACATATTCTCTCCTCAAAGTTCTCCTCCAGAAGGTTGGCCTTGACACATACATGCATTAGTGATATACTCTGCAGCTTTTTTCAAATAGGCTCTTTATTCCTGGAAGGCTGTCAATCTAAAAACCTCCCTAATGACACAATTGTATCTGAAATGTTTTCTTTTTCCCTTCATATCTATTTGAAATGCACTTGAACAAAACAGTGGAATTTACATTGGCCATTTCCATGAAATCAGAGCTTATTTGCAATTCACATGAAATGTGACAGTTCCAAGGCTGCTTTCCTCCACACGCATGCTGGCATGCCAGTATTTACGTTTATATTTTGCCTTTCTCAAACCCTAGTTTATGAAATATAGCTATGGCTGTAATGGGGGGAAACATGCAGCAGCATTCAGTTTTGCAAACTATGGATCTACAAACACGACAGGGAAAACGAGTAAGTAATCAATTAATTAATTATATTTGAGCTGGTAATTTCCCAGCTCATCTTAAAAGTGCCAGGCAATTTTTATATCCACCTGCATGGATAGACAAAGACATTTATGATGATGCAGAATTAAACAAGTATGTTAATACAGATTATATATAAATGTCTCCTGAACGGAGAATGAATCCTAAGCACAGAGGCAAGAGCAATACGATTGAGTCCAGGATAGCACCTGAAAAATGCTCGAAGAAACGGAAACAAATTTATGAACATGGTGCAACGGTAAAATTGCTACCTTACAGCACCAGAAATCTGAGTTCAATCCTGATTATGGGTGCTGTCTGTACGGAGTTTGTACATTCTCCCTGTGACCACGTGGGTTTTCTCCGGGTGCTCCGGTTTCCTCCCACATTCTAAAGATGTGCAGGTTTGTAGGATAATTGGCTTTGGTGGGCCAAAAAGCCTATTTGTACCCTGTATCTCTAAGCTAAACTAAATTTCTTATTGTGTAGGGTCTGAAGAAGGGTATCGACTTGAAATGTCATTCATTCTTTCTCTCCAGAAATGCTGCCTGTCCCGTTATGTTACTCCAGCATTTTGTGACTATTATCTTAAAATTCTTACTGGGCAATAGGTCTATAAACCACAATCGATTTTCCAAGAAAGCGATCTCACCTAATTTTATGTTCATACTAGACTAAGTGGGATCCGTTGGGTCCCTGTCACATGGGAGGCCTGGTCCCCCAACGCAACACGTTCACCCAACGCAATATTCCACCACTCATTCATAGCCCCCAACTGCGCAGGTGTGGCTTACTTCCCATCATCCCCCAGCACTCCCTCCCCCTCTTCACCCTCTGTTTTATTTCCCCTCTCCTCCTCCCCTCCCACAATCCCTCTCTCACCTCTCCCCCCCCCTCTCCTTACCCTCAGTCACTCCCTCTCTCCCTCCATAACTCCTCTCCCCTCCCTGGAGCCACGGGAAGGGGAGGGCTTCAGGTGGGGGTGGGGGCGAGTGTCCTGGAGCCACAGGAGGGGGAGGGCTTCAGGTAGGGGCTGTCGGGGGGGGGCAGCGTCCTGGAGCCATGGGGGAGGGCTTGAGGTGGGGAACCCCAGCCCAAGGCCTGGGGTGGCAGAAATTAAAATAGAAATAAACTTACCCGTGGAACCGTTGTGTGGGGGAGAAAAAATGGCGTTGTAAAATTGTGGAAAGGCCCCAACTGCGAAGGCGCAGCTGAGGACCTGTCAGGTGCCCTTTGTGATGCCAGTAAAGATGCGCATGGGAACTCTCCCCCAACTGTGCATGCACTGGTGGGGGGGGGGGGGGGTGCTGTTTTAAGTTAATTCTTTTTAAACGTTAATAACTTTTAAAATATACCATCGATCTGAACAAAACGTATTTCATTTAAAGCACAGGACCATGGTGAGTAGCGTGGGGCAAAAATCATAGTGCTATTGTGTACCATTTTTGCGCAAATAGAGGTCAAAGAACAAACAAATAAGAGTTTTAGTAATATATAGATGTTCAACTATATGCTCTCTGGTTGGGGTAGGGTGATCAGTTGCCTGATAACAGCTGGGAAGAAACTGTTGCTGAATCTGGAAGTGGGCCCTTTCACACTTCTATACCTTTTGCCCAATGGGAGAGAGAAGATGAGGGAGTGGCCAGGGTGTGAAAGTGTCCGAGGTAAAATCTAGATGATTGGATATCTGATATTAATATTATCACTAAATGGAGCAGAAACTCAGCTGTCAGATCAAGAATACAGGATCCTTATTGACAATTATGCCATGTTCTCCAACTGAAAGCAATGATCTGCAAAATGGTATGTAAAATTGAAATACTGTCAGTAACAGGCAGACTGCAATGGAAATTACTTCCCATTTCTTATCATACTCTAAAATTAAAAAAAGTCAAAACCATGCCACTAAAAATCCAAACAATAAACACGCTAGTATTACAAGATTAACTGAGCTGCTTTTATGACAAGCCAGAGGTCTTGTATTTTGTATACCCTCCTTCTACCATAGAAACATAGAAACATAGAAAATAGGTGCAGAAGTAGGCCATTCAGCCCTTCGAGCCAGCACTGCCATTCAATATGATCATCCAACTCAGTATCCTGTACCTGCCTTCTCTCCATACCCCCTGATCCATTTAGCCACAAGGGCCACATCTAACTCCCTCTTAAATATAGCCAATGAACTGGTCTCAACTACCTTCTGTGGCAGAAAATTCCACAGATTCACCACTCCCTGTGTGAAAAATGTTTTTCTCATCTCAGTCCTTCCCCCTTATCCTACTTGCTGCTCCACTACCAGAGACTGTGTGCCCCGCGGCCTCTCCATGGTATTCAGCGCCCAGCTCGCCTACATCACCACCTCTACCCGGCGGGTCTCCGGTGCTGTTCCCGGTCACATCCCTTGTCACCTCCCCAGTCACTTCACCGGTGAAAGGAGGAGATGCAGATTTGTACCGCACATGTGCCGGGCGGGTCAGCAGGCCACCGATTAGATACGCTGATTTTGTGTAACTATTTATACTTCCCCATGTGCGTTATTAAGATTCCGGCTACTATATTGTTTAGCCACCATGTTTCCATGTATCTATGCTTTATTTTGTTTCTACAAGGAAATTTAGAAGATTGGAATTTAGAAGATTGAGGGGTGATCACATAGAGACTTACAAAATTCTTAAGGGGTTGGACAGGCTAGATGCAGGAAGATTGTTCCCGATGTTGGGGAAGTCCAGGACAAGGGGTCACAGTTTAAGGATAAGGGGGAAGTCTTTTAGGACCGAGATGAGAAAATCGTTTTTCACACAGAGAGTGGTGAATCTGTGGAATTCTCTGCCACAGAAGGTAGTTGAGGCCAGTTCGTTGGCCATATTTAAGAGGGAGTTAGATGTGGCCCTTGTGGCTGAAGGGATCAGGGGGTATGGTGAGAAGGCAGGTACAGGATACTGAGTTGGATGATCAGCCATGATCATATTGAATGGCGGTGCAGGCTCGAAGGGCCGAATGGCCTGCTCCTGCACCTAATTCCTATGTTTCTATGATCTATGTTTCCATGAAAGATGTAGATTGGTTATTTCCTACTAACCAATTCTAGTGCTTGTTAGTAGTTGCTCCGCCTATATACGATTTATATTACCAAGAGCTTGCTTACGTATTTCCGTCTGTGTAGCTGCTAGTTACTGTAGTGTCCTGCAGACCGATGCTGTAAGTGGACTTTAATAAACATGTGTTGTATCTTGACGTGTATACGACTCGACTCATTACACCATGGTATCAAAGGGCAGATACTAGCATGAATAGCAGGTTGGCTGGATGGCAGAAGACAAAGAATGGCGATAAAGGGGGCTTTTTCAGGTTGGCTGCCAGTGACTAACGAAGTTCCGTAGGGCTCGGTGCTGGGCCCACTATTTTCATGTTGTCTATTAGTGATTTGGATGAGGGAATTGATGGCTTTGTGCCCAAGTTTGCAGATGATACGAAGATAGGTGGAGGGGCAGATAGTGTAGAGAAAGCAGGGACTCTGCAGAAGGGCGGATAGGTTGGGAGAATAGGCAAATTGAATACAGCATAGCAAAGTGTAGAGTCATGCATTTTGGGAGTGTGAATAAAAGTGTAGACTATTTTCTAAATGAGGAGACAATCCAGAAATCGGAGGTGCAAAGGGACTGGTGCAGGATTCCCAAAAGGTTAATTAGCTAGTGGCGCAGTGGTAGAGCTACTGCCTTTCACCGCCAGAGACCTGGGTTCGATCCTGACTATGGGTGATGTCTGTACGGAGTTTGTACATTCTCCCTGTGACCTGCGAGGGTTTTCTCCGAAATCTTCGGTTTCCTCGCACGTTGTAAAGACGTGCAGGTTTTGTAGGTTAATTGGCTTGGTGTAGAAATTATCCCTGGTGTGTGTGTGTTAATGTGTGCAGATCGCTGGTCACTGTGGACTCGGTGGGCCGTGGAGCCTGTTTCCGCTCTGTATCTCTAAACTAAACTAAAATTAAGCAAAGCGGTTGCGGTTCAGAGAAATAGAATAGGATACAGAAATGCAGTTGATGGTTGAAATCATGACCGGAGACAATGTCCACATCACCCACTCTTATTAAGATTCAAACAAGAGGACATGATTTGAGAATTAAGGGACAGAAGTTTAAGGGTAACATGAGGGGGAACTTCTTTACTCAGAGAGTGGTAGCTGTGTGGAATGAGTTTCCAGTGGAAGTGGTGGAGGCAGGTTCGATTTTATCATTTAAAAATAAATTGGATAGGTATATGGACGGGAAAGGAATGGAGGGTTATGGTCTGAGTGCAGGTAGATGGGACTAGGTGAGAGTAAGTGATCAGCACGGACTACAAGGGCCTAGATGGCCTGTTTCCGTGCTGTAATTGTTATATGGTTATAAATCGGAGTAGGGAAGGCAAATGCAATGCTAGTATTTATTTCAAGGAGGCTATAATACAAAAACAGGGATGTAATGCTTAGGCTTTATAAGGCACTGGTCAGACTGCATTTGGAGTACTGTGAGCAGTTTGGGTCCCATGTCTGAGAAGAATGTGCTTGCGTTGGAGAGGGTCCAGAGGAGGTTTACGAGAATCCCAGGAATGATTGGATTAACACATGATGAGCAATTGAAAGTGCTGGGTCTGTACATGCTGAAGTTTAGAAGGATGAGGGGGAAACCTCACTGAAGCTTACAGAATAGTGAAATGCTTGGATAGATTGAATGTGGAGAGGATGTTTCCACTAATGAGAGTGTCTAGGACCAGAGGCAATAACCTCAAAATTAAAGGACGTAACTTTAGAAAGGTGATGATAAGTCAGAGACTGGTGAATCTGTGGAATTCATTGCCATAGTTGGCTGTGGAGGCCGTCAATGGATATATTTAAGGTGGTGATTGACATAGAAACATAGAAACATAGAAAATAGGTGCAGGAGGAGGCCCTTCGGCCCTTCGAGCCAGCACCGCCATTCATTATCATCATAACTGATCGTCCGCTATCAATAACCCGTGCCTGCCTTCTCCCCATATCCCTTGACTCCACTAGCCCCTAGAGCTATAACCAACTCTCTCTTAAATCCATCCAGCGATTTGGCCTCCACTGCCCTCTGTGGCAGGGAATTCCATAAATTCATAACTCTCTGGGTAAAAAAGTTTTTTCTCAGCTCAGTCTTAAATTCTTGATTAGTGAGTGTGTAAGGGGTTATGGAGAATGGAGTTGAAAGGGAAATATAGATCAGCCATGATTGAATGGCAAAGTAGACTTGATGGGCCAAATGGCCTAATTCTGCTCTTGAACCTACGAACTTGTGAATGATTCTATCACAATTTATTCCATGATAACTAAATCTAAAGCATTTCATAATTTCCCATTCCTGAGCTGATGTTTTTATCCTTAGCCATTGCAGAGTGAGATAACATGCAAACTGGAAGAACAGCACATCATATTCTGCATGGATTGCTTACAATCCAACAGAATGAACAGAACATTCTCCAATTTCAAGTTATCCCATCCACCTCCCTTCCTTTCCCATGCCCCCATTCACCACAATGCACACATTTCACCAAACCTCATCCACCCCCCACCTTGTCCCTTTCTCCTCTTGAATATACTAATTTTCCAATCTCAAGTAATCTCTTTGGTTTGGCACCTTACAAGTTCAGAGCAGCTACAGATTTGCAAGGCCTTTGCAACTTCTTCTGCTGAAATCAGTGTTGAACAGCCTGCCGCTGGATTGGGAGAGCTGGATAGGGCAGTAATACCACTCAGAACACAGACACTAAGGAGATGCATGCAATGTGTAGGTGATGATTGTGTGAGATTTTCGTCATGATTGGATGCATACATGCAGCTCAGAATGTTGAATGGACTAGTGCTTTCAATTTTTGGACAGACTGATGCAGGAATGGAATGTCGTGCATGGCTCCATGTGATGAGATTAATTATCCTCACATAAAACTATACATGAAACTAGTGTCTTACAAAAAGGTATTTATAAAACTCCTATGGTATGAATACAGAATCGAGAAAATAGGACTAGGATAACAAATTAAAAGGGAAGACTGTTGATAAGTAGAGGAAGATATAAAAGGAGATATTTCATAATTCAAGATATATCCCATAGAGGAATAATCCACGAGAAGGGTTTTACATCCGTGGCATAGCCAGAAAGTTAAGGATGGTATCAAATTGAAATAAAATACATACTGTGTTGCTATGATTGGCAATAGTCCAGAAGATAGAGAAAATTATAGAAATAAGCAAAGGTGACAAAAAGGTTAATAAAGAAGATGAAAATAGATTACGAAAGCAAGCTAGCAAGAAATATAAAACCAGGCAGTAAAAGCTTTGACAAAAATATAAGAATTGGAGAGAGAAGCCAAAGAACATGTTCGTGTGTAAGAGAATAAAGATTGGTGAATTAATATTAGGAAATGAGAAAACATTGGACTTTAAACTAATGTTAGGACAGTTATTTGCATGGTGTTCCGCTTGACCACTATAATTATGTAGTTTGTTCAGAACTTCAATTTCACTGTTAATATCTGTTAGTACAAAGCAGTATAATTTTTATGTTGTGTACTTAAATTCATACCTACTCTAAAGAATTAAAAATATGGGTATTATCACATAGACATCTTCATTTTCTGTATGTTATAGATACATTTCAGTTCTAATGTTTTAATTTTAGTATCAAGTTTTCATATCACAGCCTTATTCTCTGTAGCAAGATCAGGCACATTGGTCAATTTATATCACTGGGCTATAACAAAAAATGGATGTTCCAGTGTTAGATAGCATTAGGTCGACACCACGGTATTTTATTTATTTATCTCTTTTTAAACTGCCCTAAGGCACTCCTCTCATCACACAGCCCACAACATCACACATGATGAAAGATTGACAATGCAGTAATGTAAATGACTGACTATTGGTTATATATTTTACTGTCTTGAAAATGAAATTGGTTTTGTAAGAACCTGCTCTCAGTATACTGTCTCAGTATACAGTATACCTAAGATGGCTTTAACCTCAGCCCTCTGCTGGAAATTGAAAAGGTGACTAAAGCAAAATAGGATCAAGTTAATTCCCCAATCAGAAAATGAATACTTTCCTGAGGTTTAGCTGCAGACCTCTGCAAAGAAATGAGGTGCCCACCCAAAGGAGACCCTGGGGTGGAGGGTATTGCACCGAGGTGTTCCCTGCAACCTGTTTCTCTCGCGGTTCACAGACGCGCCAGCTGCTGCCACGTTTGCGGGCTGGAAGAGTCTGTGTACCACGTGTACATGGAGTGCGTGAGGCTGCAGCCACTGTTTCAATACCTAAAGAGGCTGCTCCTTCTGGCTGCATGTTTCACCCACCATCTTCATCTTTGGACACCTTGTGCGTAGGGGAGAGGGTAGAGCTGAAGATGTCCTGTTTGGGTAGTCCTGGGCCTGGCCAAGCTGGCCATCCGTGAGTCAAGGCACCAGGCGGTGGAGGGCTTTACCCGAGCCGGCCATCCGTGAGTCAAGGCACCAGGCGGTGGAGGGCTTTACCCGAGCCGGCCATCCGCGAGTCAAGGCACCAGGCGGTGGAGGGCTTTACCCGAGCTGGCCATCCGTGAGTCAAGGCACCAGGCGGTGGAGGGCTTTACCCGAGCCGGCCATCCGCGAGTCAAGGCACCAGGCGGTGGAGGGCTTTACCCGAGCCGGCTGGCTGCCTCTTTTCCGGGGTTACGTCCGTGCCCGGGTGGGGTTAGAAAGGGAACATACGCCCTGTCCACGGGCACCCTGAAGGAGTTTCGGTACCGCTGGGCTCCGCAGGGTGTTGAATGTATCCTCAATAAGGATTGTAACATAGTTGGATAGTAGTTTATTATGTTTCTATTGTATTATGGTGGTGGGTTCTGACTTGTTTTAATGTAGTGTAAATATTATTTTTTAATAATTGAATGCATTTTTTGATTTAAAAAAGAGAGACAAGAGACTCATTGATTTAAGGAAATGTAGGTTTTAACAGCACTTTCACTAAGGCCTGGGCTTGATAACCACAATGATGTTCTCACCAACAAATCTGTAGTATCAGGAGGGGGAAAGAATGGGACTCTCCAGGTAAATCATCCCTTGGGCCAAAGTGAGTCAAAACCTCCCTCTTCTTTTCTGTAGAATCCAGCAGGTAGTCAAAGGGTGACCTAATCTTTCCCAGTGGTCAGTCTCTTCTGGATTCTCCAGGTTCAAGAATAGGTTCTTCCCATGAACTATCAGGCTCGTGAATCACATTGCATAACCTTAAACACAAGCCGAGATCAGCAACGTCCTACTGTGAACTTTGTATATGTTGCTGTATGTAGATCCATTGGGCTGGTTACCCAGTGTTGTTGATAAGTTGTGGTATTATTGATCATTGTATGTTAATTTGTTTTTGTTGTCGTAAAGCGTCAGTAAAGTTGTAGCAAGTAAGAATTTCATTGTTCTGTTCCCAGTGCACATGACAATTAAACATTTTTGACCTCTCGGTCCTGGGCCTCCTCCATGGCCAGAGTGAGCAACACCGCAAGTTGGAGGAACAGCACCTCATATTCCGCTTGGGGAGTCTGCATCCTCTGGGCTTGAACATTGAATTTTCTCAATTCTGTTAACCCCTGCTGTCTCCTCCCCTTCCCACCTCTCCCTCAGCCCTCGGGCCCTGGCATTCCCTCTATCTCTATCTCCCTCCCCCACCCTAGTCGCACTAGCTTCTCATTTTCACACCACAAACAGCTTACAATGGCTTGTTCCCTTTATCATCTATACTTTTTTTGCATATCTTTCATTCCTTCTTTATCTCTCCACATCACCGTCTGTATCTCTCGTTTCCCTGATCCCTGACCAGTCTGAAGAAGTGTCTCGACCCGAAACGTCGCCTATCTCCTTCGCTCCTTAGATGCTGCTGCACCCGCTGAGTTTCTCCAGCTTTTTGTGTAACCCTCGATTCTCCAGCATCTGCAGTTTCTTCGTAAACATTTTTGACGCTTGATTCTCATCTATATATCTTTCTTATTCATCCTCAAAGCTCTCAACACATAATCTACTATAATCAAGAAAAACTGGAGATTTGGAAACTTGAAATAAATATGAAAATGTCTGAATTAATCAGCAGATCAGGCAGCATCTGTGCAGAGAGAACCAGAGTTAATGTTTCCAGTTGATGATCTATCAGAATTTTACCTCTCCTCAATACCTCAGTCATCCATCTGAAATATTAATTTTATCCACAGCTGCTGCTTGACCTGCTGTGCATTTCCAGAATTGTGAATTTCTTCAATACAATACTCCTTATAAACATCAGCAGTCATATTAAAAACAAATTTAAGATTATCACAAATAAGCAATTCAAATCCTGAAGTAAATCCATTAAAAATGCTGCATTCACCAGTCCAAGTGGATAGTTTGCAGCTATTATAATCCTGGAACTCTGGAATAAAATTGAAAAAAGTATTAAAACATAGGAATAGAAAACAACAGAGTTACACCTGTTTCAACTCATTAAACAGCCTCAAATCTCACCATTTTTGGAAACTCAAGCCAACTGGTTCAGTTGCCTGGGGCTCACTGAAATATCCCTCAGAATGTTACCTTTTTAACTTCCAAATGCACAAATCACATCAATGGAATCAGTTCTCCATTATATACAGTAAAACGAGAAGCTTTGTTAAATATGTATGCACCTGTTGCAGTTTTTACTATTGGCCTCTCTAATTAAAGAATGACCCCTGCGGATGTTAAAAATGAAGCTTTCCAATCAAATTCCAATTTAATAATTTCCACACGGTGATGAAAACCAGTACTGGAGGTTGTTGAGCGCTTTAATTCTATGACTGTAACTCCCAAGATGGTTATTTCTGAAACTTAGAAAGAGCAAAGCAATACATAACCTATTATAAAACTATTCTAAATCAATAGCTAATTTCTCAGTATTGATTATTATTTAGACATTTAAAATTTACCCTTAAGCAACAATATAACTTTATACTGTAGAATGAGTCCCCAACAGATGCTCATAAGTATTAAAATTATTGACTACTGGCATAAGATCAAAAAATGTCAACCCATTTATTAATCGTTATAAAAAATAATTTATCGACGCTCATATTTTATTGTTAACATCAAAACTGAAGTTGTTTATTAAAGCTTAATCGCCATTTCTGCAAATAAAATTCTATAAATCTCTCCAATCATATTTATTGTAATTTGTTTCATTTTTGGAAACAGAACAAAATTGCTTCAGTGGTGCTAATTATTATAACTTACTATTTATGGGTAGCACCAAATCAAAAGAAAAAGTAAAATGTATTTGAATAGCAGAAATCGCAGACGTTCAAATTACAAATTGAAATATAGAAATAGTTTGGATTGCCAGTGAGATTCCACTCACATATGTTTTTGCTCAGCTGCAAATCAACTTTAACTTATTTAACTTATCATGTTTTTAATTACATGAATATGAATGCTGAAAGTTTGCATGCCTTTACAATACTGATGAAATGCCACGTCTAATTGAATATAATATAGCATCTGATCCAAAAATATCAGAAATGCACAGCAGGACTAATTATATTTGGACAACAAGGGTTTACTTATCCAGCAGGTCAGGTAGCATCTCAGGAGAAATAGAATAGGTGACTTTTCAGGTTGAGATCCTTCTTCAGACAGCATCAGGGAAAAGGGAAACAAGAGATATAGACAGTGATAGAGAAGGAAAATGAAAAATGAATGAAAGATATGCAAAAAGTAATGATGGTGAAGGAAAGATGGAGCTTATTCCTTTTCTCCAGAGTGCTGCCTGACTCACTAAGTTACTCCAGTTTTTGGGTCCATCTTCAAGTTCAAGTGAAGTGAGTTTATTGTCATGTGCCCCGATAGGAGAATGACATTCTTGCTTTGCTTCAGCACTCAGAACATAGTAGGCATTGACTACAAAACAGATCCGTGTCCATATACCATTATACAAATATATACATATGAATAAATAAACTGATAAAGTGCAAATAACAGATAATGGGTTATTAATGTTCATAGTTTTGTCCGAGCCAGGTTTAGTAGCCTGATGGCTGTGGGGAAGTAGCTATTCCTGAACCTGGTCGTTGCAATCTTCAGGCTCCTGTACCCTCCAGGTAGCAGGGAGATGAGTGTGTGAGCAGGATGGTGTGGGTCTTTGATGATACAGCCAGCCTTTTTGAGGCAGCGACTGCGATAAATCCTCTCGATGGAAGGAAGGTCAGGGCCGATGATGGACTGGGCAGTGTTTACTACTTTTTGTAGTCTTTTCCTCTCCAGGGCGTTCAAGTTGCCAAACCAAGCCACGATGCAACCGGTCAGCAAGCTCTCTACTGTGAACCTGTAGACGTTAGAGAGTGACAAACCGACTCTCCGTAATCTTCTCAGGAAGTAAAGGCGCTGATGTGCTTTCTTGATAATTGCATCAGTGTTCTCAGACCAGGAAAGATCTTCAGAGGTGTGCACGCCCAGTAATTTGAAGCTCTTGACCCTTTCAACCATCGACCCGTTTGTATAAACGGGACTGTCGGTCTCCATCCTACTCCTTCCAAAGTCCACAATCAGTTCCTTAGTTTTGCTGGTGTTGAGGGCCAGGCTATTGTGCTGGCACCATATGGACAGTTGCTCGATCTCTCTTCTGTACTCCGACTCATCCCCATCAGTGATACGTCCCACAACAGTGGTGTCGTCAGCGAACTTGATGATGAAGATTGCACTATGACCGGCTACGCAGTCATGAGTATAGAATGAGTACAGCAGGGGGCTGTTAAAACTTAAATCTTCAGTTTAAACCCACATCTGCAGTTCCTTCCTACACATTTTGTTTACTTATCCATTGATACTTTGGGGTTGCAATTTAATTAATTGGGATTATTATCAAAATGAGACAATATCTAATACATTATAGTTATATGGGCTGACTAATAAATTGCCATCATGCTTTTGTAGTGGCCTTATAAATTCTTCCCTTGCACAAGTACACATAAAGGTAGCTGGTTTAATCAATGTTCAGCTCATGAAAACCCTGTACAAAATCTGCAGCCTTTGACATCTCATAAATAACTCGCACAGTAGACATTTTGCTGCAATAGAAACTGGCAGCTTTAGTAAAGGGAATATAACTGACTGAATTTAATTGTTTGATAACAGCATGGAGCACACAGATTGCAGGATAGATGAATGAAAGAAAGAAGTGTGGCAGACACAGAAGACTACTCTTCTGTAGTCTCAGCATGGTGGCACAGCTAGGGGCGGCTCAGTGGTGCAGCTGGTAGAACCGTTGGCTCACAGCAACAGAGACCTGGGTTCAATCCTGACAGTGTGTGCTATCTGTGTGGAGTTTGAACGTTCTCCCTGTGATTATGTGGGCTTCCCTTCATTATTCTGATTTCCTCCAACATCCCAAAAGACATGCAGGTCGGTAGGTGTATTGACCACTGTAAACTGCCCATAGTGTGTAGGTAAATGGTAGAATTTGGAGGGAATTGATGAAATTGTGGAGAGAATTCGTTAAAAATGGGATTAATGTTAGATTAGCGTAAAAGGGAGTTGGATGGCCAGTGCAGATTTGATGGGCCAAAGGGCCCATTTCCATGCTGTGTCTCTCTATGTCACATGAGGCACATTTCGATCCTGACTACGGTTGCTGTCTGTACGGAGTTTGTATGTTCTCCCCGTGACCCGAGTGGGTTTTCTATGAGATTTTCCGTTTTCTCCCACACTCCAAAGACGTACTGGTTTGTAGGTAAATTGGCTTGGTAAATGTAAAAATTGGCCCTAGTGGGTGTAGGATAGTGTTAATGTGCAGAAATGGCTAGTCGGCACGGACCCAGTGGGCCGAAGGGCCTGTTTCCGCGCTGTATCAATAAACTAAAGGTCTGCTGTCACAGCGGGCAGAAAATGTATCTCAATGTATTGGTGAATGTTTTAAATTTTACCCAAGCCAATTAACCTACAAACCTGTGTGTCCTTGGAATGTGGAAGGGAAACAGATCACCCAGGGAAAACCTATGTGGTCACAGGGAGAACATACAAACTCCATACAGGCATCGTCCGTAGTCATGATCAAACCCAGGTCTCTGGAGCTGTAAGGCAGCAACTCCATTGGTGAAAATACTTGCAGACTAATATGGCGTGGACTTCCAGAATGTTGAAGCAGAGGCAGTGGAGTCGGCAACATGGCCTAGAGATTTGCTGCTCTGTTGTGGGGAAGAACAAATTGAAACGTATGATGCAGTGGGGGTATGTAGTGTATTAAGCTCTTCTTGTACAGTGCGTTTGTGGATAGGTACATGGATAGTAAAGGTTTAGAGGGGCAAGGATCAAACACAAGCAAATGAGACTAGCTCAAATGAGCTTGTAGACACAAGAAATTGCAGATGCTGGAATCTTAGAGTCATAGTTGAAGACGTGACAAAGAGGGTTGATGAGGACAGAGCTGTAGATGTTGTGTACATGGATTTCAGTAAGGCATTCGACAAGTTTCCGCATGGTAGGCTGCTGTGGAAGGTTAGATCGAATGGGATCCAATGAGGGATAGCCGAATGGATAGCAAATTGGCTCCATGGAAGGAAGCAGAGGGTGATGGTGGAAGGATGCTTCTCCGACTGGAGGTCTGTGAATCATGATGTGCCTCAGGGTTTGGTGCTGGGCCCGTTACTGTTTGTTATCTACATCAATGATTTGGATGAAACCATACATGGCAAGATTAGCTAATTTCCTGATGATACAAAAGTTAGTGGTTTTGCAGATAGTGAAGCTGGTTGTGAATGATTGCAGCAGGATCTGGATCGATTGTCCAGGTGGGCGGAGGAATGGAACTTTTTTAATATAGAGAAGTGTGAGGTGTTGCATTTTGGGACGTTGAACAAGGGCAGCACCTACACAGTAAATGGTCGGCCCCTGGGTAGTGTTGCAGTGCAGAGGGATCTAGGAGTACAGGCGCATGGTTACTTGAAGGTCGAGTCGCAGGTAGATAAGGTGGTCAAAAAAGCTTTTGCCACTTTGGCCTTCGTCAGTCAGAGTATCGAGTATAGAAGTTGGGAGGTCATGTTGCAGTTGCATAAGACATTGTTGAGACCGCATTTAGAATATTGTGTTCAGTTCTGGGCACCATGTTATTTGAAAGATGTTGTCTACTTGAAAGGGCTCAGAAAAGAATTACGAAGAGGTTGCCAGGATTAGATGGTGTGAGCTATAGGGAGAGGTTGAGTAGGCTGGGTTTCTATTCCATGGAGCACAGGAGGATGAGGGGAGATCTTATAGAGGTGTACCCCCTTCTGGTCTGCTCAAGTATTTATAACATAATATTATATATTATAATTTACAGATGTAATCATCCTGTACCGTCACAATTATGTAGCGACTGAACCTGCTGCGCAAAACCAGCACCAGAAGGATAACTACCTAATGAACTTCAGCCAAATTTAAGGATGTAGCTGGAGCCTTATGGTGAAATAGTATTCACAAATGTCAACATCCCAAACGGCAATGTACTGGTCCTGGGCGACCTTATGTTGAAGATATCCTACAACTTGATATCCGGCGTGAACCCGGCAAAGCGGGTCTTGTTTGCTACAGCCAACTCAATGAGAAAGCATGTTGACACAATTAATGGCCGTACAACTCAATAATTAACAAAAGATCATTTAACATGAACTCAAAATGTTAGCGATTTATACTGTTTTCAATGTAACAATAAAACAAACTCTTTCATCTCATGGAAAAGAAAAGTTCTGCGTTTTGGTGCTATCCAAGCACTTTGAACACATAGAAGGATATATGTAACCATCCAAGCCTTAGGGCAGTTTATTAAATCTGCAGAATATAATTTGAGTTTATCATGCAACGGCTGATTTCCCAAGCCTCTGGCTGAACCAGCAAAATTACATTTAAAATAACCATGTAAGGTTACATTATTATTCCCGACAAATCGGGAATCAATTTGCATAATTACACAATATGAACCTTTAGCGGCCTCTTAATGACTTTATTTGAAGTCTCAATTGATGAAGCAAAATGGAGGGAGCCATAAAAGACCTTCCTTCTCCTTGTAGTGAGAATGTATCTTTCAGCACTGTTACGCCACATATTTTGCAACCAGTGAATAAGCATGAAAACAACATGCTTTCATTTAACTATTTAACCAGAGTATCATAATACGTTCTGAGTCAACACCAATTCTGTGTTGCCATTGACCTATACTTGACAAACAAGATTATGTAACCATTCCAGGGGTCTTTAACTGATTGCACCCTCGTGACTAACATATGCCAACATCATAATGTATCAACATGAATCTGAGCATGCCGATATGCATATTTGCTCAATCACTCTTTAACCCATACAATGCCCGTAAGGTCCAGAGATAGTTGATATAATAAAAGAAGAATTGGTAAGTCATGCAAGTCTGCCCCACCTCCAAACTCGAGATGATATTCGCAATTTCGTGTCCGCCGTAAACAGCAACTGTGGCCTGATTTCCGAGCCAATCTTGCAAGACAATCTTGGCCCTTATACTGAGCCTGCCCAATTCTAACCTGCTTAGAATGCTAGTATTGTCCATTTTACATGGTTAGACCCCTCAAAGTAGATGATAATGTCTCATAGAAACAGAACAATAGAAAATAGCTGCAGGAGTAGGCCATTCGGCCCTTCGAGCATGCACTGCCATTCAATATGATCATGGCTGATCCATCCAACTCAGTATTCTGTACCTGCCTTCTCTCCATACCCCCTGATCCCTTTAGACGCAAGGGTCACATCTAACTCTCTCTTAAATATAGCCAATGAACTGGCCTCAACTACCTTCTGTGGCAGAGAATTCCAGAGACACCACTCTCTGTGTGAAAAATGTTTTCCTCATCTTGGTCCTAAAGGAATTCCCCCTTATCCTTAGACTGTGACGCCTTGTTCTGGACCTCCCCAACAGGAAGAGAACAATCTTCCTGCATCTAGCCTGTCCAACCCCTTAAGAATTTTGTATGTTTCTATAAGATCCCCCCTCAGTCTTCTAAATTCCAGCGAGTACAAGCCAAGTCTATCCAGTCTTTCCTCATATGAAAGTCCTGACATCCCAGGAATCAGTCTGGTGAACCTTCTCTGTACCCCCTCTATGGCAAGAATGTCTTACCATTTTTATGGTAAAAATGGACCAGGAACCAGCTTGGCTAAAGATGGAAATGGAAGACTGTTTACCATTTGATATAAGTTCAATTCTTCTTGAAGTACAAAAATAAACTATAATTTATAGCAATATACGTATTTGGAAACAAATAGTTAAGACTTTACATCTGGATAATATGTCACTCTGTTTACTAATTATTAATAATCCTTTATTTAAACCTTCTATATTGGATAAGGGGTTTAGACACTGGAAACATTTAGGAATTATAAGGATAGAACACCTTTACAGGAAAGGAAAATTTCTATCATTTCAAGAGTTAAAAGATATCTATGGATTACACCCAAATAACTTGTTTAGGTACTTACAAATTAATGACTATATCAAGTCAATCATGCAAGACTATAAGAATAGAGAGCCAGGATTATTGGATGAGTGGCTTAACAAGCACCCAAATGCAGAAAAATTAATAGCGTGCATATAATACTCTTTTGGATAGGGAAGTCCCAACAACAGAATCATACCGACAGATATGGGAAAATGAAATAGGTCTATCTATAATGAAAGACACTTGGGAAGAAAGTTTACAACGTATACACCGATGCTCATTAAATGCCAGACATACTTTGGTACAATTTAAAGTAATACATAGATTACACTACTCAAAAAGAAATTAAATAGAATTTTTCCTAACATTTCTTCTATTTGCGATAAATGTCAGAATTTAGAAGCCACCTTAACGCATAGTTTTGTAACATGCACAAAACTTAATAGTTATTGGGCTGATATTTTTGGAATCATCTCTGAGGTTCTTAAAACTAAATTGGACCCTGATCTAAAGTTAATAATATTAGGAGTCCCTGACTCAAGCTTAATATTAACTGTAAGTCAAAGAAATTTTCTTGATTTCTGTTTGATAATTGGAAAACAATTAATATTAAAATTCTGGAAGGGAACATTATCCCCCACAATCAAAATGTGGACTGTGGAAATGTCAGAGACGTTGCATTTGGAGAGAATTAGATTTGTTCTAATGGAGAAATATGAACTTTTTGAACAAATATGGTCTCCATTCATTGATTACTTAAAGGGGTAGCTGAGCTCAGCAATGTAACTCAATAAGTGCCCTGGTGTAGGATTAGATGAAAAAAAGTATTGGGATCTGTATACATGTCTCAATAGATATTGTTATATGAAACTGTTCCATTCAATGTAAAGATTCCTTTTTTAAATTTTTTAATTATATAATAATTTTTTTTTTTTTCTTGTTTATCTTTATTCTTTTTTATTTTTTTTAAATTATATAATCATTATTATTTAATCACAATGTCTTGATTATTGATTTATACTTTTACTTTTTTTTTCACTCCCTTACCTTCCGAAAAAAATCATAAACAGTAGCATATATAAATTATCCCGTAATATCTGTACAACGTTTGTGATAAGTCTTGATTTGTATTTGAAGTGCTGTTGTACCTTAGATAATATGCAATGCTCCTAATAAAAATATTTAACAAAAGGAATGTCTTTCCTCAGTTTTGGAGACCAAAACTGTACGCAATACTCCAGGTGTGGGTCTCACCAAAACCCTATACAACTGCAGTAGAACCTCCCTGCTCCTATACTCAAATCCTTTCGCTATAAATGCTAACATACCATTTGCTTTCTTCACCTGCATGCCTACTTTCAATGATTGGTGTACCATGACACCTAGGTCTCGTTGCATCTCTCCTTTTCCTAATCTGCCACCATTCAGATAATAGTCTACCCTCCTGTTTTTGCCACCAAAGTGGATAACTTCACATTTATCCACATTATACTGCATCTGCCATGCATTTGCCCACTCACCCAGTCTATCCAAGTCACCTTGCAGCCTCCTAGCATCCTCCTCACACCTAACACTACCCCCCAGCTTAGCGTCATCCGCAAACTTGGATATGTTGCATTCAATTCCCTCATCCAGATCATTAATATATATTGTAAATAGCTGGGGTCCCAACACTGAGCCATGTGGTACCCCACTAGTCACAGCCTGCCATTCTGAAAAGGACCCGTTTACTCCTACCCTTTGCTTCCTGTCTGCCAGTCAGTTCTCTATCCACATCAATACTGAACCCCCAATACCGTGTGCTTTAACTTTGTATACTAATCTCTTATGTGGGACCTTGTCAAAAGCCTTCTGATAGTCTAGATATAACACATCCACTGGTTCTCCCTTATCCACTCTACTAGTTACATCATCAAAAAATTCTATAAGATTCGTTAGACATGATTTACCTTCCTTAAATCCATGCTGACTTTGTCTCAATCATTTGTAATGTATAACTAAGTGTACATGTTACCAAGTTGTAAGTGGTCCCGTAGCATAGGCACAATTTGTGGAACCTCTGGCCAGCTTTCATGCTGCCACCAGCTTCGGTGAACCGTTTACTGCCGATGAAGACGTGGGGTACGTTGTCGCCAAAACTATGAAACCTTGCTCGTTCCAATAGCTCATGCTTTGTCCTCCAGGTTTCGTCTATGGAAAGGTCTTACCGGAATAGAAGATTCGGCTGCCAACTCTAATGTCCCCCTGATAGCAGTGTTCACTGCATATGTGTTTGGGATGGCAACCTTTATGCCAGGCATAGACCTCTGGCGCGTGCCCTGCATCCCTTGGGCATGCTGTACGCCTATACTCTCAGACACGGCGTTAGACTATACCAATCCCGCATGCTCTCCTCTTACATGAGGGAGCCATTAAGCAGCCTTGTTACAAGGTGCTGCTGGCGTGGCTTCAGCACTACGCCGACTTTGCCATGGCACCGGCGTCAGACTAATACTGACGCGGCATGCTCTCCTCCTACATGAGGGAGTCATTAAGCAGGCCTGCTACAAGGCGCTGCTGGCCCAATTTCCCATTTAGAGCCAATAGCACCATATTTCAATAAATTGAAATATTTAGCTAACAATTACTGGAGCGCAATGAATACTGTTTGTTCATCATTGTGACTTTATTAACTTCAGCTGGTGATAACAAGTTGTGTTAACAATTACCTACATGGCACTTAATAGTTAACCATTTAACAAGATAACAGTTCTCCTACTTGCACAGCTGAATCCCATCTATACTATTACCAATTAATCTATTGACAAGAAAGCTGTTTTTTAACAACAAAGCTGTTACAGGAGTCTATTGACTGTAATCTGTTGCACAGGCCGGCGTCAATGGCCAATTGAATAGCTAAAGGTAAATCCCAATGTCCTACAAGTCTTTTTGATAGGAACTTAATCTAACTGTATAGAGGAGCCCAATTTCTCAAATATAGTTTGAGACTTAACAGTGGATTTTAGCACATACATAACCAATAGTTTTTGAACTGTGAATAGTTCTCTTTGAATGCTCTTTTGTTATTATTCTGTTATAATGCCTTATCCTAGCAATGCCTCCTCATCCCCCATGATCACTGTAAATGGGAATGCACTACTAAGCAGTCTATTCCCATGAAGCCGCCCTGAACAAGGTACTGCTGGTGCCCATGAAGCAGTCCTGAACAAAGGTGCTGCTGGCACGGCCTTTCCCATAGGCCAGTATTTGCCATAGATTTGGCATTCTCATGAAGCAGTCCTGAGCAAAGGTACTGCTGGCATAGCCTCTCCAATAGGCTAGACTGCCATAGCTTGGCATCCCCCTGGAGCAGTCCTGAACAAAGGTGCTGCTGGCACGGCCTCTCCAATAGGCTGACACTGTCATAAACTTTACTGCTGATGCGGGCTCTCACATTAACCCGCGCTGACCTAACTCCTGCTGAAGGAGTGTCTCTAGATTCATTCCCAGAGGAGAAACTTCCCAACATCTTTCTTTATTGTACTTACCATTTTTGTCAGTTGTCCCCATATCCTGTGGATGACTGTGGTTTGGGAACCGCATAGCTGGATTTCCCCTCCCCAGGAATCGATATAAATATATATATATATATATATACATACCCGCGGTAACCCTCCCAGCACCCGGGCTAATCATTTGGTGAGTTTTAACCACATCCCCTGGGGAGTACTGCGGTCTGAGAACCTCATATTCTTGGGTTTTCCCTCCCCGGGAACCCAGGCTGACCGTTCAGGTCAGTTTAGCCCCATACTCTGGGGACTACTGCGGTCTGGAACCGCGTATTTGTGGGTTTCTCCTCCCCGGGAACCCAACGCCTAGAGTCACTGACCGCGTTATCAGTGACTCCGATCGCGAAAACCCGACATTCGCCAGCTCTCCGATTCCGCGGTCGGGCCAGGGTTTCCCCAAAGCCCTAGACTGGTGCCCTCGTCGGCCATCACGAACATCCCGCAAAAACCTCTGAGGTTCCTGCAGGAGACCCACAAAGGTAAGGAATAGCACTTACCTGAAGTTTAGACATACCGCTGGAGGAGCTCCGCTGCTCCACCGGTCACCTGCTCGAAAGCGTCTGATGTAATGACACACGTGCGGCTGTACGGGGTTCTTCACGTAGTCACTCACGTGACTCCTAAGTAAAATACAGCTCTTCCTTTAATACCATTATACCATCCAAGTTCATCACCAAGCTCGCAGGACTTGGGGGTCAGCATCATCTCTGCTACTGAATCCTCGAATTGCTGACCAACAGACCCTAATCAGTGAGGATGGGGACAAATCATCCTCTACGATAATTCTCAACACTGGTGCTCTGCATGGATGCATTTTCAGTCCCCTTCTTTACTCCTTGTACACCCTCGACTGCGCAGTCATGTACAAATCTAATTCAATTTACAAATTTGCAGACGACCACCACCACTGTGGGCTGGATATCAAATAATGATGAGATGGAGTACAGGAAGGGGATTGAGAACATCTTCAGAACTTCAGAAGCGAAGTGGTACACATACCCCGGATTGCATTGACGGCTCCCAAATTCTTAGCAGTCAATATCACCAACAACTTCTCCAAGACCACCAATATTGAAGCAACAACCAAGAAAGCACACAAAAGCTACTTCCTTAGAAGGCTTAGGAAGATCGGCAAGTCCCCAACAACTTTCACCAACTTCTACAGATGCGCCATAGAAAGCATTTTATCAGGATGCATCACAGCTTGATTTGGGAACAGCTCCCTCCAAGACTGCAAGGAATTGCAGTGAGTTGTGGACGCAGCCTAAACCATCACACAAACCAGCCTGTGTAGGAAAGAATTGCAGATGTTGGTTTAAATCGAAGGTAGACACAAAATGCTGGAGTAACTCAGCGGGACAGGCAGCATCTTTGGAGGGAAGGAATGGGTGAGGGTCGAGACCCTTCTTCGAACCAACCTCCCTTCCATTGACTCTCTTTACACCTCACGTTGCCTCGGCAAGGCCAGCAGCATAATCAAGGATGAGTCACACCCTGGCCATTCCCTCTTCTCCCCTCTCCCATTGGGCAAAAGCTATAGAAGTGTGAACCACCAGATTCAGGGTCAGTGTATTCCCAGCTGTTATCAGGCATATGAACCATCCTACCACAACCTGAGAGCAGTCCTGAACTACTATCGACCGCATTGGTGACTTTTGGACTATCTTTGATCGGACTTTACTGGCTTTATTTTTCGCTAATCGTTATTCCATTATCGTGTATCTTTACACTGTAAATGGCCCGATTGTAATCATGTATTGTCTTTCCATTGTCACGCAACAAAAGCTTTTCGCTGTTCCTTAGTATACGTGACAATAAACTAAACTGAACTGAACTGACGGTTGTGACCTGCCGCCAGACGTTAGAAAGCAAACAGGTTTTAAAAGCAGGGGAGGGAGAGAGTGGAGATATCATAGGGATGCCTGTGACTGGGTGAAGAGCAAGAATGAATGCAATGCCAATGGCAAAGCCGTTACCAGAGAGAAGGCATCAACTGTAAATGATCTGTTAGGCAGTTATGAAAACAGAAGATGAATGAGGACAGAGGAGACAGAGTGAAAAAAAAATGCTGAGTCTATAATTTATAAATCATTACAGTTGTCTGGAAATCTGTAATGAAAGAGGATGCTGGAAATAGCTGGCAGTCCACACTGCATCTGCAGCTAATTCTGATACCAACGGAAATGGCTGCTTTTTTTATTCTGCTGCATGAGGGCTTCATACTGAACACATGAATTATGTTCTGTACTTAACTGCTTTAATGCTCTTATACAACCACAAAACGCATGGATCTCAGTGCCTCTGTATTGTAGTGAATTCAAGCATGTGTGTATCCATGCATGGTAGCTGGTTAACTGGGCACAAAAACATACAAACTGGTTCAATTACAATGTCAAGGAAAATTAAAGACTTGATTAAAAAGTAATAAGAAATTAGTTTTTCTAGTCGACTATCTAAAAATAAGCAAACTTCACTGGCCATAATTCTCAAAACTCAACACAATGCTGGTAAATATTATTACGTAGAAATCTATCAATGTCTGGAAATGTTAAACATCAATGGAATGAATTTCAGAATAAATCATGCTGCTACGGCTGTATGGTGCATGCAACATTTACTGATCAAGCATATCAAGTGATAGGAGCAGAATTAGGCCACTCGGCCCATCAAGTCTAATTCCCAGTTCAATCATGGCTGATCAATGTCTTCCTCCGAACCCCATTCTCCTGTCTTCTCCCTATAATCCCTGACACCCGTATTAACCAAGCATTTATCTATCTCTGCCTTAAAAATATTAATTGACGCCATCCACAGCCTTCTATGGCAAATAATTCCACAGGTTCAACACTCTCTGACTAAAGAAATTCCTCATCATCTCTTCCTAAATGAATGTCGTTTAAGTCTTAAGTTCATATTGGAGTTCGCCTGCTCCAGGTTCAGAGACTTCCTGTTCAGCAGCTGATTTATGGTCGAAACCGACCACCAGCCACTGATGACAATCCTGAACAAGCCGATTCATGCTGCCCCCTGCCAGGCTGCAGCGTATGATGCTGCAGCTCCAGCGTTTCGACTTTGATATAATCTACAAGAAGGGCACCGAGATGCACATTGCGGACACCCTATCGCGCGCCCCGCGGACCTCCTGCGCTCGCCACCCCTACGAAACAGAGGACTTGCTCGTACTGGGCGTTAACTTTATTCCCACCAAGCAGCTACAGGTTTTGGCCGAGCACACCGCTGCCGATCCAGTATTGCAGCGGCTTGCCTCTGTGATTAAAGCAGGGTGGCCAACAAAGCGCTCCGCTGCGCCGTCTGAAACACAGCCTTTCTTCCTGGTCCGCGACGAACTGGTGCTCCAGAATGACGTCGTCATCAAGGGATATAAAGTTGTAGTCCCTTCCTCCCTGTTTGACTTTTACTATTGTGCAGCCCATAGCGGACACCCTGGGGTCGACGCAACACTCGCCCATGCTCAGTGCCAATTGTACTGGCCTGGGATGGCCAAATATATCCGAGACCGAGTTTCTGCCTGCTCCACGTGCAACAGTCTTGCTCCACACCAGCAGCGACTGCAACAGCCCGCCCCTGCCTTGGCCTGGTCCTCGTGGGCTGCCGACATCTTCGAGTGGCGTGGTAACCACTACCATGTCCTGGTCGACTCGTACTCAAACTGGTTCGAAGTGGATTTACTGACATCCCTCACGTCGGAGATGGTGATCCGAAAGCTGCGGAAACACTTCTCCACTTTTGGGACCCCTGTCAGGCTGCAGACTGACAACGGCAGGCAGTTTACCAGCCGAGAATTCAAAAGTTTTGCCGACAAGTGGAATTTTGTGCATTTCACCAGCAGCCCAGAGTACCCACAGAGCAACGGCCTTGCAGAACGAGCCGTCCGCAGTGCCAAGCTTCTGATGGAACAGGCGAGACTATCCAACTCTGATTTGTATTTGGATCTCCTGAACCTCAGGAATGTTTCCAGGGATCCGGCCATGGGTTCACCTGCTCAGCGTCTGATGTCCAGAACAACCAGATCTACCATCCCGATTGCCCAGCGCCAGCTGAAACCTCGGGTGCTGGAGCCTGCCTCCGTGCAGAGGCGAATTCAAGTGAAACATAACAGCCAGCAGCGTTCCCACGATCGGTCGTGCAGACCACTCGATCATCTGTTGCCTGGACAGGTTGTTCGGTTGCAGACCGCCAGTGGTCACTCCCGTCTGGCCACCGTGGTTGGGGTGGCCGACTCACCTCGTTCGTATCTGGTCGACTGTGAGGGTACCATCTACCGAAGAAGCCGACAGCACCTGCTTGTGGTTAATGAGCCGAAGCCACAGCCCCCAGGGCCCTATGTTCCGTCACTCTCATACCCGCAGCCGACTGCCATCCCAGCCAGTGTTCCCTGCATGCCTCGATCCCCATATCGAGCACCCGGTTCCCCTCTGCGCGGGCCCCCTGTTGCCGGTCGCGGTTCTCACTCTCCTGTTTCTCCCACTCCACCACCCTTCCCTGGTTCCCCAGCTGCCTCGCGTCCTCCTGTTTCTTCTGCTCTTTCGGGGGAAGGGGGAAACATCTGTACGCGCTCGGGCCGGATTAGTAAGCCACATGTTCATTATGGCGATTTTGTTTAATTCTGCTGTTTAATTCTGTTGTCGTGACAACAATCTGTTTTGATTTTCTAAGGGGAAGGATGTAGATGGTTTATATGCAACCAATAATATAGTTACCTATATATATTACCTATACTATATATCAGTACTATATAGCAACCAATAATATAGTACCATTAACCCCGCCTAGTTAACATCAATCATAACGCCTTCCCCTTCCTGGGTACAGTTCAGTAGAAGAATGTAGCCAGTGCTTGAGGATGTATGTAATACCTTGTGCTATCATTAAAAGATGTTGCACACTTTAAGAGTTTGTGAATTGCTTATTTACACTACTTATTTGACTTTTTGGGAACCCTGCACCAGCACTCCCAAGTCCCTTTGCACCTCTGATTGCTGGATACTCTCCCTATTTAGAAAATAATCTACGCCTTTATTCTGACTTCCAAAATGCATGACTTCACACTTTGCTGCACTATGTTCCATCTGCCACTTCTCTGCCCACTCTGTCCAAGTCCTTCTGCAGAGTCCCTGTTTTCTCCACACTACCTGCCCATCCACCTATTTTTGTATCATCTGCAAACATAGAAACATAGAAAAATTGGTGCAGTAGTAGGCAATTCAGCCCTTTGAGCCAGCACCACCATTCAATATGATCAAGGTTGATCATCCAAAATCAGTACCCATTTCCTGCTTTTTCCCCAAATCCTTTGATTCCTTTAGCCGTAAGAGCTAAATCTAACTATCTTTAAAACATCCAGTGAATTGGCCTCCACTACCTTCTGTGGCAGAGATTTCCACAGATTAAAAACTCTCTGGGTGAACATGTTTTTCCTCATCTCAGTCCTAAATGGCTTACCCCTTATTTTTAAACTGTGACCCCTGGTTCAGGACTACTCCAACATCGGGAACAGTTTTTCCTGCATCTAGCCTGTCCAATACTTTAAGAATTTTATATGTTTCTATAAGATCCCCTCTCATCCCCTCGCTAGAATTTAGAAGATTGAGGGGGGATCTTATAAGAAACTTACAAAATTCTTAAGGGGTTAGACAGTCTAGATGCAGGAAGATTGTTCCCGCTGTTGGGGAAGTCCAGAACAAGAGTTCACAGTTTAAGGATAAGGGGGAAGTCTTTTAGGACCGAGATGAGAAAAACATTTTTCACACAGAGAGTGGTGAATCTGTGGAATTCTCTGCCACAGAAGGCCAGTTCATTGGCTATATTTAAGAGGAAGATAGATGTGGCCCTTGTGGCTAAAGGGATCAGGGGGTAAGGAGAGAAGGCAGGTACAGGATAATGAGTTGGATTCCAGTGAATACAAGCCCAGTCGACCCATTCTTTCATTATTCTATATGTCAGTCCCACCATCTCGGGTAGTAACCTGGTGAACCTATGCTGCACTCCCTCTATAGCAATAATGTCCTTCCTCAAATTAGGAGACCAAAAGTGCACATAATACTCCAGCTGCAGAGCCAGAGCCCTGTACAACTGCATTAGGACCTCCTTGTTCCTAAACTCAAATCCACTCGCAATGAAGGCCAACATGCCATTAGCTTTCTTCACTGCCTGCTGGAACTGCATGCTTACTTTCAGTGACTGTTGTACAAGCATACCCAGGTCTCATTCCACCTCCCCTTTTCGTAATCTGACACTATTCAGATAATAATCTGCCTTCCTGTTCTTGCCACCAAAGTGGATAATCTCACATTATACAGCATCTGCCATGCATCTGCCCATTCACTTGCCCACAAAGCCTTCAATTCCCTCGTCCAAATCATTAACATACTACATGAAGAGTAGCGGACCCAGCACCGACCCCTGTGGAACTCCGCTAGTCACTGGCACCTAACCAAAGAATGTTCCCTTTATTGCCACACTTTGTCTTCTGCAAACCAAGCAATCTGCTATCCATGCTAGTATCTGTCCTTTCATACCGTGGGCTCTCATCTCCCTTAGCAACCTCACATGTGGAACCTTATCAAAGGCTTTCAGAAAATCTAGGTAAACAGCATCCACTGATTTTCCTTTTTCTGTCCTGCTATTTACTTGGAAACATAGAAACATAGAAAATAGGTGCAGGAGTGGGCCATTCGGCCCTACGAGCCAGCACCACCATTCAATATGATCATGGCTGATCATCCAACTCAGTATCTTGTACCTGCCTTCCCTCCATACCCCATGATCCCTTCAGCCACAAGGTCCACATCCAACTCCCTCTTAAATATGGCCAATGAACTGGCCTCAACTACCTTCTTTGGCAATGAATTCCACAGACTCATCATGCTCTGTGTGAAAAATTATTTTCTCATCTCGGTCCTAAAAGACTTCCCCCTTATCCTTAAACTGTGAGCCCTTGTCCTGGACTTCCCCACAATCAGGAACAATCTTCCTGCATCTAGCCTGTCAACCCCTTAAGAATTTTGTAAGTCTCTATGAGATCCCCCCTCAATCTTCTAAATTCCAGCGAGTACAAGCCAAGTCTATCCAGTCTTTCTTCATATGGAGGTCCTGCCATCCCAGGAATCAGTCTGGTGAACCTTCTCTGAACTCCCTCTATGGGAAGAATGTCTTTCCTCAGATTAGGAGACCAAAACTGTACACAATACTCCAGGTGTGGCCTCACCAAGACTCTGTACAACTGCAGTAGAACCTCCCTGCTCTTGTACTCAAATCCTTTTGCTATGAATGCTAACATACCATTCGCTTTCTTCACAACCTGCTGCACTTATATGCCTACTTTCAATGAATGGTGTACCATGACACCCAGGTCTCGTAGCATCTCCCCTTTTCCTAATCGGTCACCATTCAAATAATAGTTTACTTTCCTGTTTTTGCCACTAAAGTGGATAGCCTCACATTTATCCACATTATACTGCATCTGCCATGCATTTGCCCACTCACCCAATCTATCCAAGTCATCCTGCAGCCTCCTAGCATCCTCCTCACCACTAACACTGTCCTCCATCTTCTTGTCATCCGCAAACTTTGAGATGTTGCATTCAATTCCCTCGTCCAAACCATTAATATATATAGTAAATAGCTGGGGTCCCAGCACTGAGCCTTGCGGCACCCCACTAGTCACTGCCTGCCATCCTGAAAAGGACCCGATCACTCCTACTCTTTGCTTCCTGTCTGCCAGCCAGTTCTCTATCCACATCAATACTGAACCGCCAATACCGTGTGCTTTAAGTTTGTATACCAATCTCTTGTGTGGGACTTTGTCGAAAGCCTTCTGAAAGTCCACATATAACACATTCACTGCTCCTCCCTTATCCACTCTACTAGTTACATCCTCAAAAAATTCTATAAGATTCGTCAGACATGATTTACCTTTCGTAAATCCATGCTGACTTTGTCCAATGATTTCACCACTTTCCAAATGCGCTGCTATCCCATCTTTAGTAACTGACTCTAGCAGTTTCCCCACTACCTACGTTTGACTAACTGGTCTGTAATTCCCCATTTTCTCTCTCCCTCCCTTTTTAAAAAGTTGGGTTACATTAGCTACCCTCCAATCCTCAGGAACTACTCCAGAATCTAAAGACTTTTGAAGAACTATCACTAAGGCATCCACTATTTCAGGAGCTCCTTCCTTAAGTACCCTGGGATGCAGCCTATCTGACCCTGGGGATTTATCGTGCTTTAATCCATTCAATCTACCTAATACCACTTCCCGGCTAACCTGGATTTCACTCAGGTCCTCCATCTCATTTGACCCACTATCCCCTGCTATTTCCAGCAAATTATTTATGTCTTCCTTAGTGAAGACAGAATCAAAGTAGTTATTCAATTGGTCTGCCATGTCTTTGTTCCCCATTAGGAGCTATGACAGAAATATTTCAAATGTCATTAGAAACGGGAATAGTGCCGGAGGATTGGCGTACTGCGCATGTTGTTCCATTGTTTAAAAAGGGTTCAAAGAATAAACCTAGCAATTATAGACCTATTAGTTTGACGTTGGTGGTGGGCAAATTAATGGAAAGGATACTTAGAGATAATATATATAAGCATCTGGATAAACAGGGTCTGATCAGGAACAGTCAACATGGATTTGTGCCTGGAAGGTCATGTTTGACAAACCTGCTTGAATTTTTTGAAGCGGTAACTAGGGAAATTGATGAGGGTAAAGCAGTGGATGTTGTCTATATGGATTTCAGTAAGGCCTTTGACAAGGTTCCCCATGGAAGATTGGTTAAGAAGGTTCAATCTTTGTTGTGTTAATAGCGGAGTAGCAAGATGGATTCAACAGTGGCTGAATGGGAGATGTCAGAGAGTAATGGTGGATGGCTGTTTGTCAGGTTGGAAGCCGGTGACCAGTGGGGTGCCTCAGGGATCTGTGTTGGGTCCACTGTTGTTTGTCATGTACATCAATGATCTGGATGATGGGGTGGAAAATTGGATAAGTAAGTATGCAGATGATACTAAGATAGGTGGTGTTGTGGATAATGAAGTAGATTTTCAAAGTCTACAGAGAGATTTGAGCCATTTGGAAAAGTGGGCTGAAAGATGGCAGATGGAGTTTAATGCTGTTAAGTGTGAAGTGCTACATCTTGGCAGGACAAATCAAAATAGGACGTACATGGTAAATGGTAGGGAATTGAGGAATGCTGTGGAACAGAGGGATCAAGGAATAACTGTGCATAGTTCCCTGAAGGTGGAATCGCATGTAGATAGGGTGGTAAAGAAAGCCTTTGGTGTGCTGGCCCTTATAAATCAGAGCATTGAATATAGGAGTAGGGAAGTAATGTTAAAATTGTACAAGGCATTGGTAAGACCAATTCTGGAGTATGGTGTACAACTTTGGTCGCCTAATTATAGGAAGGATGTCAACAAAATAGAGAGAGTACAGAGGAGATTTACTAGAATGTTGCCAGGGTTCCAGCAACTATGTTACAGAGAAAGGTTGAATAAGTTAGGTCTTTATTCTTTGGAGCGCAGAAGGTTAAGGGGGGACTTGATTGAGGTCTTTAAAATTATGAAAGGGATAGACAGAGTTGACGTGGATAAGCTTTTCCCATTGAGGGTAGGAAAGATTCAAACAAGAGGGCATGACATGAAAATTAAGGGACAGAAGTTTAGGGGTAATGTGAGGGGAAACTTCTTTACTCAGAGGGTGGTGGCTGTGTGGAATGAGCTTCCACCAGAAGTGGTGGAGGCAGGATCGATTTTAACATTTAAAAGTAAAGTGGATAGGTATTTGGACGTGAAGGGAATGGAGGGGTATGGTCTGAGTGCAGGTAGATGGGACTAGGGGAAAACAAATGGTCGGCACGGACTGGAAGGGCCAAGAGAGCCTGTTTCCATGCTGTAATTGTTGTATTGTTATATGGTTATATGATCAATTCACCTGTTTCTGACTGCAAAGGACCTACATTTGTTTTAATTAATCTTTTTCGCTTCACATATCGATAAAAACTTTTGCAGTCAGGTTTTATGTTTCATGCCAGTTTTCTTTCATAATCCATTTCCGTTTCCTAATTAAGCCCTTTGTTGGACTCTGAATTTCTCCCAGTCCTCTGGTAGGCTGCTTTCTATTGCGTTAATCTCCTCTCTAACCAGTAACGCTACCCCACCTCCTTTTCCTCTCTGTCTATCCCTCCTGAATATTGAATATTTCTGGATGTTCAGCTCCCAGCCTTGGTCACCCTGGAGCCATGTCTCCGTGATCCCAACTATATCATAATCATTAATAGCTATCTGCACATTCAACTCATCCACCTTATTACAAATGCTCCTCACATTGAGACACAGAGCATTCAGGCTTGTTTTTACAACGCTCTTGCCCCTTTTACAATTATGTTGAAAGGTAGCCCTTTTTGATTTTTGCCTTGGATTTGTCTGCCTGCCACTTTTCACCTTGCTACCTATTGCTTCTATCCTCATTTTACACCCCTCTGTCTCTCTGCTCACACATTTAAGAAACCCACCACCTCTTATTCTCTGTTTATTATTTGTTTCTTCTTTTCCCCCTACGTATTGTGTCTGACTGCTTCCATTCTCTGCCTCCTGCCTCACACATGATCTACTTGCTTTCTCTATTTGAGTCCCTCCCCCCAACCGATCTAGTTTAAAGTCTCCCCAGTAGCCTTTGCAAATCTCCTCGCCAGGATATTGGTTCCCCTCGGGAATTAGTGTGCAAAATTAGAGCACATGGCATTGGGTGTAAGGTACTGACATGGACAGTAAATTGGTTGAGACAGGAAACAAAGAGTAGGGATTAACGTGTCCCTTTCAGAATAGCCGGTAGTAACTAGTGGGGTACTGCAAGGCGTGGTGCTGGGACCGCAGCTATTTACAATATACATTAATGATTTAGATCAGGGGCCTCCAAACTTTTCAGCATGAGGTCCACATTATATATTTGGCACATTTTTGCGGGCCGTAGGAAAAAATAAAGAAATGTCAGTTTTATAAATTTAATGAACTCAAAAAAGAACTTAAGTAAAACAAATGGAAGAAATTCAAAACAAAACTTGTAGCCATCAATCCAGGTTAACCAACAAAATCATAAAGTTTTATGCAACCACATTAATGGGAAGGATGGAACTGCTTTTTTGATTTCAAAATTTCATTGAATTGAGGATCCAAATTTGAGGAGCAAATTATGAGGATGGACTTCAAATGCTCATCAGATAAATTTGCTCGATATTTATACTTGACATCCTGCATTCTTGAAAAGCTTTGTTCACAGAGGTATGTTGTGCCAAAAACGAAGAAAAATCTACAAGCAAATTGTTTCAAATTTGGAAACTGATTAGGCTTCAAAAATGTATATAACTCAATAAGATTTCCTTTTTTATATATGTCTTTCAGTCCATATCTGCCTGAAGATCAATAATTTCCATTTGAAACTGACTTGGGAGATTTTCAACAAAGATTTTCAACATTTCAACAGCTTGAATGGATTTTGAAGGAGCCTGATATAATTTGCTTTGGCATCAAGGTCAGAAAATCGCTTTGGAAATTGTTTTTTCAATCCTAAAATTACTTCATTTGCAAATGAGGAAGGAAATTCTTCTTCACTTTCTTCATGAAATTCTTCACAACATGGGAAAAGAGTCAAATTACGAACTTTCACCCGGCCTTCAAGTAGCATCAGTTCTGCTCTCAATGCCTTGACATGAGCAAAAAAGACACAAATCCAATTTTTTTTTTTGCCTTGAAGCTTCAAATTCAAATGATTCATATGGGTTGCCACATCTGCAAAGAAGTGTTGTTAATAGAAGAAGGAAATAAGTTGTGGCTATGACTGTTGCAGAAGGAATATAATCAGGTGAGCATGGTCCTACCAAAGTGGACAACAGGAGAGACATTGTAGGGAGATATCATTTCATATGCTGTAGGCAGCCTGTGAACACTGAGGTGGGGAAGATCACCATATCACAATATTAAAGATGTCATTCCTGATTTGATTCAAAGGTAGGGCAGAAACCTAATCAGAAAGATCCAAATCTAAAATTTAAGGTCAAAGCACCAAATGTAGGAAGAACTGAGTGGGTGAGGCAGAATCTGTGGAGGGAAGGACAGGTGATGAGTGAGGGATATAGATGAAACGGGTTGGAGGGGAGGGGAATGAGGGGGATAAAAGGGAAATGAGGGACTCTGGATCATCTCACCTTTATTTCCCTCTTTGCCTCTCCCCTGTCCTCTTCCATTTATATACCACTCTGGCTTTACATTTCTCGTCTCCTGTTTCCTTATTTGATATCACTCCCAAAGAATCCACCAGGGCCTATACTGGGAGTTGGGTCCACGCCGACCAGCGACCCCAGAGAGCCGAGCTGGAGCCAGAGCCTCCCCCGCGCATCGGCTGCAAGCCCGGGCCGACACCTCCGCCCCCCTCCCCCGGACTGGGACGGGGCACCCGGGAGGGGATGAGGATGGCCCAGCAGCAACTCAACAGAGCCCGCAGCGCCAGAGACCCGCACCCCGACCCCATGCAGCAGCTCGATCTCACTCACTCACCGGACGAAACAAAGGTCTGATAACAGCAGATCTGCTCCCAACAATGTTTATGGCGAATGCCTGATGAAATGGGCATGTGCAGTTGCCATACCGAACTCGCTTACACCCCTCCACACAGAACGTGTTAAGAGCTTGCTGTGGGCCGGATTTGGCCCGCGAGCCAGTTTGGAGACCCCTGATTTAGATTAAGGGATTAAGAGTGACATTAATAAATTTTTTGGTAAGTATTTTTATTATAGAAACATAATAATGAAAAGTACATTATTTTGCATAGATGAAAATACATGATATTAATGATAGAAACATAGAAACATAGAAATTAGGTGCAGGAGTAGGCCATTCAGCCCTTCGAGCCTGCACCGCCATTCAATATGATCATGGCTGATCATCCAACTCAGTATCCCGTACCTGCCTTCTCTCCATACCCTCTGATCCCCTTAGCCACAAGGGCCACATCCAACTCACTCTTAAATATAGCCAATGAACTGGCCTCAACTACCCTCTGTGGCAGAGAGTTCCAGAGACTCACCACTCTCTGTGTGAAAAAAGTCTTTCTCATCTCGGTCTTAAAGGATTTCCCCCTTATCCTTAAGCTGTGACCCCTTGTCCTGGACTTCCCCAACATCGGGAACAATCTTCCTGCATCTAGCCTGTCCAACCCCTTAAGAATTTTGTAAGTTTCTATAAGATCCCCTCTCAATCTCCTAAATTCCAGAGAGTATAAACCGAGTCTATCCAGTCTTTCTTCATAAGACAGTCCTGACATCCCAGGAATCAGTCTGGTGAACCTTCTCTGCACTCCCTCTATGGCAATAATATCCTTCCTCAGATTTGGAGACCAAAACTGTACGCAATACTCCAGGTGTGGTCTCACCAAGACCCTGTACAACTGAAGTAGAACCTCCCTGCTCCTGTACTCAAATGATATATTCATACTGTTAATAATATTTGTATTATCATTGGTTTTTAAATTTAAGACTATATATTTTATATAATTGAAAATACATGATACCAATAATACCTTCATGATATTATTAATATTTATATTCTTATTAATATTAAAAATTTAAGATTATATGTTTCTATACATTTTTCTGATTTTTTTTTTTAAGTAAGAAAAGATAGAGAAAAAGAGTATAAGAGATATGATGGTGAATGGAGTGTTAATCATTAATCCGTCCTTGGAGATATAGTCATGATTTATTATATATGTTTCTTCATCCATTCTAATATTCAGGCCTCAGTCAAGCCCTCGTGCCGGGCCATTATGACCCTGTAAATATTTAATAAATGGAGACCAAATCTCTCTGAAGAGATCTAACCTGTCCATTAGGACAAGCCTCAATCTCTTCAGATGAAGTGTCTCCGACATTTCTGTATTCCACATTTTGATTGTTGGGGATATAGGGCCTTTCCAAAATTTCAATATTAATTTTTTTCCCAATTATTAAACCGTAGTCAATAAAAATTCTTTGATTCATTGTTACTAATTGGTCTGTTTCTAGTATTCCAAGTATTATTAACTTTGGATCAGGAGTCAGAATTATATTGACAACATTCGAAATTATCTTAAATATTTCTATCCAGAATTTTGTGATTTTTATACAGTTAGTAAATGAATGTGACAAATTTGCTTCTAAATGTTGACACTTATCACATATGGGGGATACTTTTGGAAAGATGTTATGTAATTTAGATTTGGAATAATGTAATCTATGTAGTATTTTAAACTCTATAAGGGAATGTTTAGCATTTAACGAACAATGATGTGTATGTTGTAAACTTTCATCCCATAGTTCTGGCCTTATAATTTGGCCTAGTTCATTTTCCCAAGACTGTCTATATATTTCTGTTGATGGAACATCACTTTCCAATAGAATATTGTATATATATGAAATCATTTTTTCTGTATTTGGATGTTTATTTAAGCATTCATCTAGAATTTCTATCTTTCTATTTCTAAGTTCTTGTGTATTTGCAGAAACATAATTTCTGATTTGTAAATATCTAAAATATTCTTTAGTGTGTAGTCCATAAATTTGTTGTAACTCTTGAAATGAAAGGAAAGAGTTTTCCTTATAAAGATCTCCCATTTTAGTAATTCCCTTATTTTTCCATTGTAAAAAAGCTTTATCCATCATTGAAGGTTTAAACGTAACATTATTTACGATGGTAAGAGATAATGGTATAGATTTTAGTTTTAATATTTTCTTTATTTGTTTCCAATTGCGGATTCCGTTTTCTATTATCGGATTTTCACTATAAATTTTCTTAGCTAAATTAGTATTAGCAAATATTATAGAACTAATTTCAAAGGGAGAACAATCTTCTTTTTCCATATTTAACCAATTTGGTTGATTATCTATTTCTTCTAGCCAAAAATTCATATTTTTAATATTGACTGCCCAGTAATAAAACATAAAGTTTGGTAATGCTAATCCTCCATTTATTTTAGATTTACATAAATGTTTTTTATTTATTCTATGGCTCTTATAATCCCAAATGAAGTTAGAAATTAGGGAATCTACCTTTTTGAAGACATTTTTAGGGAGATATATCGGAATTAATTGGAAGAGATATAATAATTGTGGGAGAAAGATCATTTTTATTGTATTAATTTTACCTAACATTGAGATAGGTAAGCTTTTCCAATATAAAATATTCTTATTTAATTTATTCAATAATGGGGGGAAGTTAAATTTAAATAAAGAGTCGAATCTTTTTGTTACGAAAATTCCAAGATATTTAATTTTTTCATTTGTTATCTTAAAAGGGAATTGTTGTCATATATGTAAGTTATTCACCGTTATTAGCATAAGTTCACTTTTATTCCAATTGATACTGTATCCTGAGAAAGATCCAAATTCCGTTATTAATTTTAACAAATTTCGGATACTTGTTTCTGGTTTTGTGATATAAAGTAATACATCATCCGCATATAAGGAGATTTTATTTTTAGTGTCTCTAGTATCATATCCATATATTTCCGGATGTAATCTCACCCTCTGGGCAAGAGGTTCTATTGCGAGTGCAAACAATAAAGGGGATAAAGGACAACCTTGTCTACAACCTCGAGATAAATTGAATTTAGTTGATAACATTCGGTTTGTTGTTATTCTAGCTGTCGGATTTGTATATAACAATTTAATCCAAGTGGTAAACTTCTCTCCCAATTTGAAAGCTTCCATAACCGAAAATAGGTAAGGCCATTCCACTTGATCGAAGGCTTTTTCTGCGTCAAGCGAAATGACTACTAGGTCTTTTTTAATACTTCTTTTTGAATATATAATATTGAATAACCGTCTTAGATTATATGAGGAATATCGTTTTGGTATAAATCCTGTTTGATCGGGATGAATTAATTCGTTGACAACTGAACTTAGCCTTTGTGCTAATATTTTTGTCAATATCTTTTGATCAGTATTTAAAAGAGCTATTGCTCTAAATGATCCTGGTTCATCCAAGTCTTTATTTATTTTAGGTATAAGTGTTATAATAGATTCATTCAGCGTTTCTGGTAATTTCTGCTGTGTATATATCTGTTCATATAATGATTTCAGACGTGGAACCATATGATCATGAAATATTTTATAAAATTCCGAACCAATACCATCTGGTCCCGGTGTTTTACCATTTTTTAATGATCTAATAGATTCTTGGATTTCTTTTGTTGAGATATCAGCATTTAATAATTCTCTATTTTGTAAATCCAACCCTTTCAGGTTACATTTTTTTAGAATTGCTTCTATTTCTGTTTTATTTTCTGTTGTTTTAGCAGTGTATAAGTTTTTATAATATTGCATAAATCTTTCATTGATATCTTTGGGTTGTATTAGCAATTCGCCGTTATGTGATTTGATCCTATGGATTATTTTTTCCGCTTCCATTTTCCTTAATTGGCGAGCCAATAATTTTTGGGGTTTATCTCCGAATTCGAACTGTAATTGTTTGGTATGTTGATAAAGTTTTACAACTTGATCTGTATATATTTTATTTAATTTATATTTCAATGCTGCGATTTTATTGTGTAATATTATATCTGGGTTTGTTGCATTCTGTATGTCTAATTGTTTAATCTCCCTTTCCAAATCTTGTTGTTCCTTCCGATTCTTTTTATTATAAAATGCTTGGGAAGAGATCATGATTCCCCGGAGATATGCTTTAAATGTTTCCCATCATAAGGAGCAAGATATTTCCGGTTGATCATTTGTTTCAAAAAAATCTTAATTTGTGTTGTGATATATTCCTGAGTAGTTTTATTTTTTTTAATTTGTGGGTTAAATCTCCACTGTCCTGATTTTTCAGTTTTACCATTTATTTTGATCTTAAATGTTAATGGCGCATGATCTGAAATTATAATATTGTGATATTTGGATTCATAAGTAAGTGAAATAAGTTTTTGCGTCCACCAAAAAATAATCTATTCTTGAGTAAGTTTTATGTACTGGCGAGTAAAAGGAGTATTCTCGTCCAGTAGGGTTTTCTATTCTCCAAACATCTTTAATGTTAGTCGTTTGCATATATGCGTTTAATAAATCACTGGAGTGTGATTTAGTTTTCCTTTGCCTTGTAGATCTGTCTAAATAGGGGTATAGAGTACAATTAAAATCTCCTCCAATTATTAAATTGTATTGTGTTAGTTCCGGAATATTGTTAAGTACTTTCTTAAAAAACAATGGGCTATCAAAATTTGGTCCATATATATTAACAAGAATCATTTTTTCTGTGTTTAATTCTCCTATCACAATAATGTATCTGCCATCTTTATCAGTTATAGTTGATGTATGCTTAAATAAAGTACCTTTACGAAATAATATTGCTACGCCTCTTGATTTATGCGTGAAAGAAGAGTGATACATTTTATCTATCCATTTAGCTTTCAACTATGTTCGGCGTCTTTTTTTAAGTGAGTTTCTTGAATATAAATTTCGTCAGCTTTAGTTGCCTTTAAATGTGCCAATACTTTTCCTCTCTTTATCGGTTCATTAATACCTTTGACATTCCAACTACAGAACGTTAGTCCCTCATTCCCCGTATTCATTTTTGAGTCTTGCATCTTATGTTTATGGAGGTCTACAATAGAGTCTATGGTTCAGCCCGACAGACCCAACCTTACACCCGAACATCGAATAGATGAATTTTAAGTCTCGTTTATGTCCCTCACGAATATATCTCCATTGGTCCAATGTATAACTCCATTCAAACTGAAAAACACAATAGATTATATAAAAGAAAAGTAAAGGATAGATTAAGAGGTTAGTATTAAATCAGTTATTAAAGATGGGATAGCAGCACATTTGGAAAGTGGTGAAATCATTGGACAAAGTCAGCATGGATTTACAAAAGGTAAATCATGTCTGACGAATCTTGTGGAATTTTTCGAGGATGTAACTAGTAGCGTGGATAAGGGAGAACCAGTGGATGTGGTATATCTGGACTTCCAGAAGGCTTTCGACAAGGTCCCACATAAGAGATTAGTATACAAACTTAAAGCATACGGTATTAGGGGTTCAGTATTGATGTGGATAGAGAACTGGCTGGCAAACAGGAAGCAAAGAGTAGGAGTAAACGGGTCCTTTTCACAATGGCAGGCAGTAACTAGTGGGGTACCGCAGGGCTCAGTGCTGGGACCCCAGCTATTTACAATATATATTAATGATCTGGATGAGGGAATTGAAGGCAATATCTCCAAGTTTGCGGATGACACTAAGCTGGGGGGGCAGTGTTCGCTGTGAGGAGGATGCTAGGAGACTGCAAGGTGACTTGGATAGGCTGGGTGAGTGGGCAAATGTTTGGCAGATGCAGTATAATGTGGATAAATGTGAGGTTATCCACTTTGGTGGCAAAAACAGGAAAGCAGACTATTATTTAAATGGTGGCCGATTAGGAAAAGGGGAGATGCAGCGAGACCTGGGTGTCATGGTACACCAGTCATTGAAAGTAGGCATGCAGGTGGAGCAGGCAGTGAAAAAAGCGAATGGTATGTTAGCTTTCATAGCAAAAGGATTTGAGTACAGGAGCAGGGAGGTTCTACTTCAGTTGTACAGGGTCTTGGTGAGACCACACCTGGAGTATTGCGTACAGTTTTGGTCTCCAAATCTGAGGAAGGACATTATTGCCATAGAGGGAGTGCAGAGAAGGTTCACCAGACTGATTCCTGGGATGTCAGGACTGTCTTATGAAGAAAGACTGGATAGACTCGGTTTATACTCTCTGGAATTTAGGAGATTGAGAGAGAGGGGATCTTATAGAAACTTACAAAATTCTTAAGGGGTTGGACAGGCTAGATGCAGGAAGATTGTTCCCGATGTTGGGGAAGTCCAGGACAAGGGGTCACAGCTTAAGGATAAGGGGGAAATCCTTTAAGACCGAGATGAGAAAGACCTTTTTCACACAGAGAGTGGTGAGTCTCTGGAACTCTCTGCCACAGAGGGTAGTTGAGGCCAGTTCATTGGCTATATTTAAGAGTGAGTTGGATGTGGCCCTTGTGGCTAAGGGGATCAGAGGGTATGGAGAGAAGGCAGGTACGGGATACTGAGTTGGATGATCAGCCATGATCATATTGAATGGCGGTGCAGGCTCGAAGGGCTGAATGGCCTACTCCTGCACCTAATTTCTATGTTTCTATGTTTCTATGTTTCTATGTTTCTATTTATTGTGCTTAAAGATAGAAAAAACTACATCTAGAGTTGTTGCAGTTAGTGCTAGCCATACTAGCATGGCTAACCATCTACCGACTTCCGTCGTTGATGTTATTAACTTAACCAGCTCCCAGGTTTATGGAATTATTATTCCATAATAATATTTTACCGGGGGTATAACATTAAGGGGGAAAAAAAGAAAGGGTAAAAGAAAAAAGGGAAAAAAGAAAAGGGAAAAAAATTAATTAAAAAGGGGCAAAAAAAAAAGAAACATTTATCAAATTATACTGAATAAAGATATAGCAGTGTCTATATCTGAAATTAATTTAAAAATCTAAGTAATGTTAAAAATGAAAAATGAAAAAGCTATAAAAAATAAAATAAAAAAACCCCATAAAAAACAAAAAGAAAAACAAAAGTTCAAGGTGAAAATTGCTGTTATAAAGAAAGATCTCCAAGTGAAATCCATCCTTATAATTGACTCTATTCATTCCTGCATAAATGAACATTAGTTGTTAATTATTAATAGTAGTGATTAGTAATAGTGAGCAATCTTAATTAGTAAGAATAATACTGATAATGATACCGCGTTGTGGTTTTAATATTTGTTAGTTATTTATTTATATTAGTAGTGTGATTATACTAATTATTAGTATCCAGGTGAGGTCTTCCGATCCACTTCTTTCTCTCGCTTCCATCCGACATTGTCCAATCCGTCCAGTCCAACGTTATCTTGTGAAGTCTTACAGAGTGTTGAGGATCCTTGTAAAATCTCTAAAGGTATGTGAAAGTCAGTATGTTCAATGGTAGATATTTCTTAGGTCTTGATCTGCCGGGCGAAGTCCAGTGCTGCTGTTGGGCTGGCAAAGAAATGTTCCGTGTTGTTAAAGGTAACTCTTAAAGTAGCTGGATAATTCAAGCCGTATCTCAGATTGTCCACACCCCTCATGAGACTTTTAGCTTCGTTAAATGCTTTCCGTTTCCTGGCAACCTCTGCTGGATAATCTCGGTAGATGCTAATCCTTTGTCCTTCAAATTCCAGGTTTCTGTTTTTCGAGGCTTTTCGCATAATCTCGTCCAGGACAAAGTCATATTGTAGCTTTATGATCATTTGTCTTGGAGGGGCGTTTGGTCTTGTCTGACGTCTCCTGACTCTATGAGCACGGGCTAATAAAGGCTTTTGTTCCAGAGATAGAACACGTTGCAGTAAGTTCGCGGTAAATTCTCAAAGATCTTCATCTTTCTCTCGTCCTTCGGGAATACCTGCAATTCTTAGATTTTGTCTTCTTTGGCGTCCTTCTAGCTCAGTACATTTCTCAGTTATTTTAGTCAGCAAGTTCGTTAGACGTTCATTTTCTTTAAGCAACTGTGCTGTAGTCAAAGCACTTGTATCAGCTAATTCTTCAAGGTTCTTTATACCAGCCGTCTGTTGTTCCAGAACCTCCTCCATAGGATTCATCCTATTTTCAAAGTTTTTTTTTACCTTTTCAATTTTTTTGTTCATCTCCTTTGCCATTTCTGTAATCATTTCTTGAATTCTTTCTTCAAATCATCCGATAATTTCTTGATCTTGGTATTAATATTTAAATTTGTTTCCTGTTGAAATTCTTTCAATTGATTGTTCATCTGGTTCATCTGACTGTTCATCTGGTTTATTTCTTCCCTTAAACCAGCAATCTGGTGTGAAATAAAAGTTTTCAATTCCTCACCTTCCATTTTTTTCCCAGTTCTTTTTGATACATTTTCTTGGGATGAGGCCCTACTTGAGTCTGAGGCTTCAGTTTGGCCTTCTGCCGGTCTCTGCCGGGTTGATCGACTTTTCGCTTTTTCGGTAGGGCTGCGTGTTGTAGACATAACTAGTCGCGCGCCTGATGACGTCACTCACAACAATCGGTGCAGAAACGGCAGGCAGCAAGCAGCAGGCAGCAGGTAGGTCCGTTAATCCCCCGTTTTTTCCCGTTTTTTTCGTGGAGCTGGCTGGCGTTATCCTCTAGCCCTCCATAGCACCACCGGAAGTCCGACATTAATAAATTTGCAGATGACACAAGCTGGGTGGCAGTGTGAGATGTGAGGCGAATGCTATGAGGATGCAGGGTAACTTGGACAGGTTGGGTAAGTGGGCAGATGAATGGCAGATGCAGTTTATGTGGATAAATGTGAGGTTATCCACTTTGGTAGCCAAAAAATCAGGAAGGCAGGTTATTATCTGAATGGTGTCATGTTAGGAAAAGGGGAAGTGCAATGTGATCTGGGTGTCCTTGTTCATAGTCACTGAAAGTAAGCATGCAGGTACAGCAGGCAGTGAAGAAAGCAAATGGCATGTTGGCCTTCATAACAAGAGGAGTTGAGTATAGGAGCAATGAGGTCCTTCTACAGTTGTACAGGGCCCTGGTGAGACCATACCTGGAGTATTGTGTGCAGTTTTGGTATCCAAATTTGAAGAAGGACATGCTTGCTATTGAGGGATTGCAGCGTAGGTTCACGAGGTTAATTCCCGGCATGGCGGGACTGTCATATGTTGAAAGATTGGAGCGACTGGGCTTGTATTCACTGGAATTTAGAAGGATGAGAGGGGACCTTAATAAAATAAGAAGATTATTAAGGGATTTGACATGCTAGAGGCAGGAAACATGTTCCCAATGTTGGGCGAGTCCAGAGCCAGGGGCTACAGTTTAAGAATGAGGGATAGGCCATTTAGAACGAAGATGAGGAAAAGCTTTTTCACCCAGAGGGTTGTGAATCTGTGGAATTCTCTGCCTCAGAAGGCAGTGGAGGCCAATTCTCTGGATGCTTTCAAGAGAGAGTTAGATAGAGCTCTTAAAGATAGCAGAGTCAAGGGATATGGGGAGAAGGCAGGAACGGGGTACTGATTGTGGATGATCAGCTATGATCACAGTGAATGGTGGTGCTGGCTCAAAGGGCCGAGTGGCCTACACCTTCACCCATTGTCTATTGTCTGCCTCCAATGAGTCTTGAAATATCATTACTAATGCCTCCATAATCTCCAAAGCTACCTCTTTCAGAACCCTTGAGTGTAGTCCATCTGGTCCAGGTGACTTATCCACCTTCAGCCCTTTCAGCTTCCTGAGCACCTTCTCCTTAGTAATAGCCATTCCACAAACTTCCACCCCCTGACTCTCTTGAATTTTAGGTGCATTGCTGGTATCTTCCACTGTGGATGCAAAAGGTAATTTCATTGCCATTGCTTTATTCTTCATTATCACTTCTCCTACATCATTTTCCAGTAATCCAACATCCATTCTTGTCACTTTCCTGCTCTTTATATAACTAAAGAATCTCTTGCTATCCTCTTTTATATCATTAGGTAACTTACCTTCATAGTTCATCTTTTCTCCCCTAATTGGCTTTTTAGTTATCTTCTGCTGTTCTTTAAAAGCTTCCCAATCCTCTAGCTTCCCACTAATCTTTGCAATGTTATATGCTTTCTCTTTTAGTTTTATACTGTCTTTGACTTCCCATGTCAGCCATGGTCACATCATGCTTCCCCTAGAATCTTTCTTCATCTTTGGAATGAGATCCTGCATCTTCCACATTTTTCCCAGAAATTCTTGCCATTGCTGTTCCACCATCATTCCTGCTAGGATCTCTTTCCAGTCACCTTTGGCCAGCTTCTCCCTCATGCCTCTGTGGTCCCCTTTGCTCGGCTGTAATACCGACATATCCAATTTCAACTTCTCCCTCTCTAATTTCAAGTTAAATCTTATATTGTGGTCGCTAACCTCCTCGTAGTTCCTTTGTCTTGAGTTTTCTTATCCAAGCCAGTTCATTACATAACACTAAATCCAGAATTGTCTTCTCCCTGGTAGGGTCCACTACAAGCTGCTCTAAGAAACCATCTCGGACGCACTTTACAAATTCCCTTTCATGAGGTCCAGTACCAACCTGATTTTCCTAGTCAACCTGCATATTGAATTCTCCCATGACCACAGTAGCATTGCCTTTCCTACACTCCGATTGTATCTCCTGATGTAATTTGTACCTTATATCCTGACCACTGTTTGGGGGCCTGTAAATAACTCCCATTAGTGTATTTTTACCCTTACAATTTCTCAGCTCTATCTACAATGACTCTACATCTTCTGATCCTATGTCACCCCTCACTAAGGACTAAATTTCATTTCTTACCAACAGAGCTGGCCTACCCCCTCCTGTCCAACTCCTGCTCTCCATAACTCGAACATCTGGCGGTGAAGTGTCGTTCCTTCTACCTTCCAAGGGAATTCACCTCCATTATCCTGACCGCGGTCTACATCCCACACCAGGCAGACATCCGTCTGGCACTAGAGGAGCTGCACGCCATGGTCAACATTTATCACCGTAGCCGGGGACTTCAATAAAGCAAACCTCAGAAAATCACTCCCCAACTTCCGCCAACATGTCTCCTGCTGCACCAGAGGACCAAACACCCTCGACCACTGTTACACCACCATCAAGGATGCCTATCGCTCTATCCCTTGCCCTCACTTTGGAAAATCCGACCATATCGCGGTGCTGCTTCTTCCTGCCTACAGGCAGCAAGTGAGGCAGCAAGTCAGAGCCTTGGATGAACTTTGAGATCCACACTCTTCTGAAGACCAGACACTAGGCATTCATGTGGTCTACCAGAAGTCCAGATACGACCTTGGTAAGGCCATCAAAAATGCCAAAAGGGACTTCTGCTCGAAGCTGGTGGATGAGACAGATGTTCGGCAGCTGTGGAGGGGCCTGAATGCACTCACCTCAGCGAAATCAGGAGGTAGCTCGAATGTCGGCGAAACATCACTCTCTGACGAGCTCAATCCGTTTTATGCACACTTTGATAGTGAGAACACTGATGTGCCTTCTTGATCCCCCATTCGCTGTGATGGTATTTCAGTCTCAGTCATAGAGGCCGACGTCAGAAAATCCTTCAGAGGGGTGAACCCTCAAAAAGCACCTGGACCTGATGGTATACATGGTCATGTTCTAAAAACCTGTGCGGACCAACTGGCTGGAGTTTTTACGAACATTTTCACCTCTCAATTCTGAGGTCTAAGGTTCCCACCTGCTTTAAAAGGGCATCAATTATACCGGTGACTAAGAAGAGCAAGGTGACGTGCCTCAATGACTATCGACCTGTGGCACTAACGTCGGTGGTGATGAAGTGCTCTGAGAGGCTGATTATGGCGCAAATCAACTCTTGCCTCGACAAAAACCTGGATCCACTGCAGTTTGCTTACCGCCACAACAGATCAATGGTGGATGCGATCTCGCTGGCCCTCCACTCCGCTCTGGACCACTTGGACAACAAAAACTCATATGTCAGGCTGTTATTCATTGACCCCCCCCCGCCTTACTGGGCACCAATATTGGAATTGGTGGAGAGGTGGAATATTGCGTTGGAGGACCAGCCCTCCCGTGTGAACATGGGACCCAATGGGTCTCACTTAGTCTAGTGTGTGTATATATTTATATAATGGTATATGGCACACTGATCTGTTCTATATTATTTATGCCTGCAATATTCTGTTGTGCTGAAGCAAAGCAAGAATTTAATTGTCCTATCTGGGACACATGACAATAAAGTCTCTTGTACATAAAAAAAAGCTGTGTTCTTAGGAAGCAATGGTGTCTGATTGCCACAGGGAAGTTACTTGGAAACAGTGACAGCTTTATTTTTGCTTGTTAATTTCAAGATGATAACTTTAAAGTGGTTCCCTAGTTCCCGATCATATTTGTGTTCTGATCAATTTAGGGTGGCACATTGGCACAATGGCAAAGTTGCTTCCTTATGCCCCTGTCCCACTTATGAAACTTGAACGGAAACCTCTGGAGACTTTGCGCCCCACCCAAGGTTTCCGTGCGGTTCCCGGTATTTTTTGTCAGTCTCCCTAATGGTCGAAAGTAGTTTCCACTTCTTCTATGTTCCGGCGATTATTTCAAAAAAACCTCCAGGAACCTGACAAAAACCTCCGGGAACCACACGGAAACCTTGGGTGGGGCGCAAAGTCTCCAGAGGTTTCCTAAGTGGGACAGGGGCACAACAGTGCCAGAGACTTGGTTTTGATCTGGACTACGGGTGCTGCCTGTACAACGTTTGTACGTTCACACTGTGACCAAGTGCGTTTCCTCTTGGTGATCTGGTTTCCTCCCACACTCCAAAGACGTGCAGGTTTGTAAGTAAATTGGCCTCGGTAAAATTGTTCCTAGTGGTCTGGGTAATGTTAGTGTACGGGGTGATCGATGGTCGGCGCAGAGTCGGTGGGCCAAAGGTCCTGTTTCCATGCTTTATCTTTAAAGTCTAAAGTCTAATGTCTAAAGTCTAATTCAGCAGCATAAGGCAAACAATGATCCCTATTTCATCACTCATGTTATATTCTATTAGTGTTATGGAAAAACATGTTTTTGCAGAACTACAGTTAATAAGCACTTTTTTTTCCATTGTGTTTTTATTATAAAATCTAGATGTTGAGAATGGAATCAAGTTAAATTGACTGGAGTGGCAAGGAAGCTGTTAGTAAAGAAACACCATTGCTACATGCTCCAACACTGTAGCTACTGGCATCTGAGACTGCAGCAAACTGAGGAATAATCTGCAATCATCCACCTACCGCTTTCTAAAACAACACATGACATAAATGCTGAGCATGGAATACAATTATTTAGCAATCCATTACAATTATACTTGCCTGTAAGCAATTTGCCTGCAAATAAAGATTTATCTTTAAATATTTTAGAAATTGCTGTGATGCCTCAATAATTAATATTTGAATTCTTATAAATGATTCAAGTTGTAATAATTGTCATATAGAGCTGCAGTTATACTTGAAGGAATTTGGAATATCAGTTGGGTAAGGAAATTTCATCTTTATGAATAAGTTCATTTCCTACATTGAATATATGTGAATATCTTTTTTAACCAATTTACCATATCCTTGGCAATACTATTCCTTCTGTTTGACTATTAAATAATTTTTTTTCATGTATCATCTTGTCCAGACAAATGCATAAATAGAAAATATCATATCTTGGCTGGTGCATTGATTTGTTCAGAAAGGTAATTTTTGAATTACATTTATTCAGAAAGGTAAGTTTTGAATGAAACTCTTTTGTTCCCTGACCTTTACTCACACAGAAGATAGTTATAATTTTAACAACTAAATATCTATACACCTACAGGTGATGATGATTACATATTCCTGGGAATTTGTTATTCTTACATACATACACCTGCCCATAACCCCTGACACCCGTACTAATCAAGAAGAAACAATCACTAGTGTTGCCTGGTCGGCCTGTAGTTGTAGCACCAGCTGTAATTTATATAACCATATAACCATATAACCATATAACAATTACAGCACGGAAACAGGCCCTCTCGGCCCTTCCAGTCCGTGCCGACCATTTGTTTTCCCCTAGTCCCATCTACCTGCACTCAGACCATACCCCTCCATTCCCTTCACGTCCATATACCTATCCACTTTACTCTTAAATGTTAAAATCGATCCTGCCTCCACCACTTCTGCTGGAAGCTCATTCCACACAGCCACCACCCTATGAGTAAAGAAGTTCCCCCTCACGTTACCCCGAAACTTCTGTCCCTTAATTCTCATGTCATGCCCTCTTGTTTGAATCTTCCCTACCCTCAATGGGAAAAACGTATCCACGTCAACTCTGTCTATCCCTTTCATCATTTTAAAGACCACAATCAAGTCCCCCCTTAACCTTCTGCGCTCCAAAGAATAAAGACCTAACTTGTTCAACCTTTCTCTGTAACATAGTTGTTGGAACCCTGGCAACATTCTAGTAAATCTCCTCTGTACTCTCTCTATTTTGTTCTCATAAAATAGAGAGAGTACAGAGTATATAAAACATCTATGTACAAAGCAAGTCAGAGGGGCAGTCTGCAGGGTATTAAAAAGAGCCAAAGGAGTCAAATTATTTCCCACAACAGTCCCAACATTCTGCAACCTCAGGTCTAGTTGTAACAGCGGAATACATCCATCATCTTTTGTGGCCTTTCAAATTTAATGCAATTCCATTTTGATTGACATGAATCTAAATTGTTAAATGAAATAAACAGCCAGTAAAATTACATACGCCATGAGCGTATGTAATTTTGCTAGCAGTTTGGGAAATTATAAATTATTATCCAGTTTCTATTTGATGTAACCTTGCCTTTTAGCATGTGCTGTTGTTGAATATTTATGATGAATGGTTTATACCTTGACCTCCAAAAATTGTTTGTTCAACTGCACAGGCAGTACTATGTGCAGCTGGTAGAGCTGCTGCCTCACAGCACCACATGCTCAGGCTTGATCCTTACCATGGGTGCCATCTGTGTGGAGTTTGCATTTCTTCCTGTGACCTTGTGGGTTTCTCTAGGTGCTCAAGTTCCTTCCAGCTTTTTAGGTTAATTGACCTTTTTAAATTGTCCCTTGTGTTTAGGGAGTGGATGCTCAGAGAGGCCCAGGAGCCGTTGGTGAGGGAGGAGCGACGTCCGAGCGGTGAGTGTAAAAACCCAGCGCGGGGCTTTATTTTTTCAGAGGCCCAGGAGCCGTTGGTGAGGGAGGAACCAAAATCTGTAACGTTCCATTCAATTAACTGGGCTTGAGGAAGCCGCTGATTGGTGGACTAGAGTACGCAGCTGATTGGCAGTCAGATTCCAGCAGTTTGTAGTGTACTGTACTTTGTATTTTGTATTGTATTTTAGTATTGTATATTGTATTTTGTATTGTATCCAGGGTAAGAGAAGTATGAGTGCCAGGGCAGCTTACTCTTCTGGATGTCAGATGTGGGAGGTCATGGAGTTGGGTAGCCCTCCAGATGTCCACATCTGGCCAGGTGCGTCGAGATGGGGCTCCTAAAGGACTGTGTTAGGAACCTGGAGCAGCAGCTCAATGACCTTCGTCTGGACAGGGAGAGTGAGGAGGTCATAGAGAGGAGTTACAGGGAGGTAGTCTCTCCAAAACCACAGGAGGCAGACACATGGGTCACGGTTAGGAAAGGGGCAGAGGCAAGTACAAGAGAGTACCCCGGTGGCTGTACAACTTGAAAATAAGTACTCCTGTTTGAGTGCTGTTGGGGGGGGGACAGCCTACCTGGGTGTAGCAACAGCGACCTGGACTGCAGTACAGAGGCCGGCCCTGTTGGTCAGAAGGGTAAGGAAAAGAAGAGGAGGGCAGTAGTAATTGGGGACTCTATAGTTAGGGGGTCTGTTTGGCGATTCTGTGGATGGAGTCCGGAGACCCGGATGGTAGTTTGCCTCCCTGGTGCCAGAGTCCGGGATGTGTCTGAACTTGTCCAATATATCCTGATGTGCGCGGCCCCTTAGGCAGAGTGACCATAATATGGTTGAGTTCTTCATTCGGATGGAGAGTGACATTGTTAATTCAGAAACAGGGCCCTGAACTTAAAGAAAGGTAACTTTAAGGGTATGAGACGTGAATTGGCCAAGATAGACTGGCAATTGAGTCTTAAAGAGTTGACGGTGGATTTGCAATGGAAGGCATTTAAAGACTGCATGGATGAACTACAACAATTGTTCAACCCAGTATGGCAAAAAAATAAATCAGGGAAGGTAGTGCATCCGTGGATAACAAGGGAAATCAGGGACAGTGTCAAAACATAAGATGAAGAGGGGGGCCAGTATACTGGCAGGGAAATTTGCAAAGGCTACCGGGGAGACTTTAAACTAGAATGGTTGGGGGGAGGGACTCAAATAGAGCAAGCCAGTACACAGGGTCTGAGGCTGGAGGCAGAGAAGGGAAGCACTCAGACCCAACATGTAGGGGGGAAAGAAGAAAACAATAATAAACAGAGAATAAGAGGTGGTGGGTTTCTAGAGCAATCTAAAGGGACCACTTGTCAACATAATTGTATAAGGAGTAAGACTGTTGTAAAAACAAGCCTGAAGGCTTTGCGTCTCAATGCAAGGAGCATTCGTAATAAGGTGGACGAGTTGAATGTGCAGATAGCTATTAATGACTATGCTATAGTTGGGACCAAGGCTGGGAGCTGAACATCCAGGGATATTCAATATTCAGGAGGGATAGACAGAAAGTAAAGGGAGGTGGGGTAGCGTTCCTGGTGAGAGAGGAGATAAATGCAATAGAAAGGAAGGACATTAGCTTGGAGGATGTGGAATCGATATGGGTAGAGCTGCGAAACTCTAAGGGGCAGAAAACGCTAGTGGGAGTTGTGTACAGGCCACCTAACAGTAATAGTGGAGTTGGGGATGGCATCAAACAGGAATTTAGAAATGGGCGACTTCAATCTACATATAGATTGGGTGAATCAAATTGGCAGGGGTGCTGAGGAAGAGGATTTCTTGGGATGTATGTGGGATAGTTTTCTAAACCAACATGTAGAGGAACCAACAAGAGAGCAGGCTATTCTAGACTGGGTATTGAGTAATGAGGAAGGGTTAGTGAGCAGTCTTATTGTGCGGGACCCCTTGGGCAAGAGTGACCATAATATGGTTGAGTTCTTCATTGGGATGGGAAGTGACAAAATTAAGTCAGAAACAAGGGTTCTGAACTTAAACCAAGGTAACTTAGAAGGTATGATAGGTGAATTGGCCAAGATAGACTCGCAATTCTAAAAGGGTTGACAGTGGATGTGCAATGGAAGGTATTTAAAGACTGCATGGATGAACTACAACAATTGTTCATCCCAGTTTGGCAAATGAATAAATCGGGGCAGGTAGTGCATCCATGGATAACAAGGGAAATCAGGGATAGTACAAAAACAATAGATGTAGCATACAAATCAGCCAGAAAAACATAGAAACATAGAAATAAGGTGCAGGAGCAGGCCATTCGGCCCTTTGAGCCTGCACCGCCATTCAATATGATCATGGCTGATCATCCAACTCAGTATCCTGTACCTGCCTTCTCTCCATACCCCCTGATCCCTTCAGCCACAAGGGCCACATCCAACTCCCTCTTAAATATGGCCAACGAACTGGCCTCAACTACCTTCTGTGGCAGAGAATTCCACAGATTCACCACTCTTTATGTGAAAAACGATTTTCCCATCTCGGTCCTAAAAGACTTCCCCCTTATCCTTAAACTGTGACCCATTGTCCTGGACTTCCCCAACATTGGGAACAATCTTCCTGCATCTAGCCTGTCCAACCCCTTAAGAATTTTGTAAGTCTCTATGAGATCACCCCTCAATCTTCTAAATTCCAGCGAGTACAAACCAAGTCTATCCAGTCTTTCTTCCTATGGAAGTCGTGCCATCCCAGGAATCAGTCTGGTGAACCTTCTCTGTACTCCCTCAATGGCAAGAATGTCTTTCCTCAGATTAGAGACCAAAACTGCACACAATGCTCCAGGTGTGGCATCACCAAGACCCTGTACAACTGCAGTAGAACCTTCCTGCTCTTGTACTCAAATCCTTTTGCTATGAATGTCAACATACCATTCGCTTTCTTCACAGCCTGCTGCACCTGCATGCCTACTTTCAATGACTGGTGTACCATGACACCCAGGTCTCGTAGCATTCCTGTTTTTGCCACCAAAGTGGATAACCTCACATTTATCCACATTATACTGCATCTGCCATGCATTTGCCCACTCACCCAGTCTATCCAAGTCATCCTGCAGCCTCCTAGCATCCTCCTCACAGCTAACACTGCCCCCCAGCTTCGTGCCATCCGCAAACTTCGAGATGTTGCATTTAATTCCCTCGTCCAAATCATTAATGTATATTGTAAATAGCTGGGGTCCCAGCACTGAGCCTTGCGGCACCCCACTAGTCACTGTCTGCCATCCTGAAAAGGACCCATTCACTCCTACTCTTTGCTTCCTGTCTGCCAGCCAGTTCTCTATCCACATCAATACTGAACCACCAATACCGTGTGATTTAAGTTTGTATACCAATCTCTTGTGTGGGACCTTGTCGAAAGCCTTCTGAAAGTCCAGATACAACACATCCACTGCTTCTCCCTTATCCACTCTACTAGTTACATCCTCAAAAAATTCAATAACATTCGTCAGACATGATTTACCCTTCGTAAATCCATGCTGACTTTGTCCAATGATTTCACCACTTTCCAAATGCGCTGCTATCCCATCTTTAATAATTGACTCTAGCAGTTTCCCCACTACTGATGTTAGATCTGTAATTACCGATCTGTAATTCCCCGTTTCTCCCTCCCTTTTTCAAAAGTGGGGTTACATTAGCTACCCTCCAATCCTCAGGAACTACTCCAGAGTATAAAGAGTTTTGAAAAATTATCACTAAGGCATCTGCTATTTCTGGGGCTACTTCCTTAAGTACCCTGGGATGCAGCCTATCTGGCCCTGGGGATTTATCGGCCTTTAATCCATTCAATTTACCCAACACCACTTTCCAGCTAACCTGGATTTCACTCATTTCCTCCATCTCATTTGACCCGCGATCCCCTGCTATTTCCGGCAAATTATTTATGTCTTCCTTAGTGAAGACAGAACCAAAGTAGTTATTCAATTGGTCTGCCATGTCTATGTTCCCCATGATCAATTCACCCGTCTCTTACTGCAAGGGACCTACATTTGTTTTAACTAATCTTTTGCGCTTCACATATCGATAAAAACTTTTGCAGTCAGTTTTTATGTTTCCTGCCAGTTTTCTTTCATAATCCATTTTCCCTTTCCTAATTAAGCCCTTTGTACTCCTCTGTCGGTCTCTGAATTTCTCCCAGTCCCCTGGTAGGCTGCTTTTTCTGGCTAATTTGTACGCTTCTTCTTTTTCTTTGATACTATCCCTGATTTCCCTCGTTATCCACGGATGCGCCACTTCCCTGATTTATTCTTTTGCCATACTGGGATGAACAATTGTTGTAGTTCATCCATGCAGTCTTTAAATGCCTTCCATTGCATATCCACCATCAACCCGAGCAATCAGAGCATTGAATATAGGAGTAGGGAAGTAATGTTAAAATTGTACAAGGCATTGGTAAGACCAATTCTGGAGTATGGTGTACAATTTTGGTCGCCTAGTTATAGGAAGGATGTCAACAAAATAGAGAGAGTACAGAGGAGATTTACTAGAATGTTGCCAGGGTTCCAGCAACTATGTTACAGAGAAAGGTTGAACAAGTTAGGTCTTTATTCTTTGGAGCGCAGAAGGTTAAGGGGGGACTTGATTGAGGTCTTTAAAATGATGAAAGGGATAGACAGAGTTGACGTGGATACGTTTTTCCCATTGAGGGTAGGGAAGATTCAAACAAGAGGGCATGACATGAGAATTAAGGGACGGAGGTTTCGGGGTAACGTGAGGGGGAACTTCTTTACTCAGAGGGTGGTGGCTGTGTGGAATCAGCTTCCAGCAGAAGTGGTGGAGGCAGGATCGATTTTAACATTTAAGAGTAAAGTGGATAGGTATATGGACGTGAAGGGAATGGAGGGGTATGGTCTGAGTGCAGGTAGACTAGGGGAAAACAAATGGTCGGCATGGATTGGAAGGGCCGAGAGGGCCTGTTTCCGTGCTGTAATTGTTATATGGTTTGTTATATGGTTATAACCCTTCAAGAATCAATTGCCAGTCCATCTTGGCCAATTCACGTCTCACACCCTCAAAGTTACCTTTCTTTCAGTTCAAGACCCATGTTTCTGAATCAACAATGTCATTCTCCATCCTAATGAAGAACTCAACCATATTATGGTCACTCTTGCCCAAGGGGCCACGTACAACAAGGCTGCTAACTAACCCTTCCTCATTACTCAATATCCAGTCTAGAATAGCCTGCTCTCTCGTTGGTTCCTCCACATGTTGGTTTAGAAAACTATCCCACATACATTCCAAGAAATCCTCTTCCTCAGCACCCCTGCCAATTTGATTCACCCAATCTATATGTAGATTGAAGTCACTCATTATAACGGTTTTACCTTCGTTGCACGCATTTCTAATTTCCTGTTTGATGCCATCCCCAACTCCACTATTACTGTTAGGTGGCCTGTACACAACACCGACTAGAAAAAAGGGAATCCTCATCAGAAGCCTGCAAACCCTGCTGCAAGACCTGCTACAAGACTCTACGTGAAAAAATTTGGTAAAACTCCTCAAGCATTAGCTGAAAGCTCGGAAGAAGAAGCTCATTCTTGAAGTCCTCCTGCAGAAATGGCTTCAAAGGAAGGACAGATGGAGCAATTGGAACAATCGGTAAGAACTTCAGTCACTAAAGACATTTCTAAATTGATACAAGAAGGGAACGCCGCACTGGACAAAAGTCTCTCAAAAAAATTAAACACGGTAATGAGGAAGTGATGCTGAAAATTGATAACTTAAATAAACGTGTTGAAGAAATTGAGGAGGATTTAAACAAGAAAATTAAGTGGGTTGAAAAGGACTAACAAGTAGTTTGATTCAATTCTTAAGACTACTGCGAAATACGATTCGGTTATGGAAGAAATGGAAATACGATGACTGAGATGTCTAAGGATATAAAGAGACTGAGAAAGGAGCAAGAAGGTACTGGGGGGCAACTTGCCAAAATGAATGATAAATGCCTGGACTTGGCAGCAAGATCGAGAAGGCAGAATTTAAGAATAGTTGGAGTAAAAGAGGGAAGGGAAAGTGGAAAAAACCCTCGGGAGTTTGCTGCCATCTTAATTAAACAAGTATTTAAGCTGCCTGAAAATCCGAGAATAGACGTGGTTCGACCCAAGACAGATTATAGTGACATTTCACAACATCTCTGCTCTGGAAGAAATTATGAAACTGATTCCATATGGATCGAATTTGATGTTTAGTACAATTATATATTAACATAAAACAACTAACTAACAGTTAACTCAACAACAATAACCCACTACTGTGTAATATTGATGCGCAGCGTAATAATGACTGATTCCCCTAAGGGGGAAAAGGGGGGTTTATCTCATGATGCTAATTAACTCCTAAGTATAAGGATAATGAGTTAAATATGATCGATATGTATTAACAATATACTAACAAATTTAATGGATATAACAGATCTAGTTTAAGCTGTGCGTAAAGGAGGGGAGGGGAGGAGACTTAGATACTTGGAAACTATCCAAGGGTCTGAATCTGGTTAACCCCTTGGAACCTGCTGTTGTCTAATATAAACGAATGGGACTTAATTGGATAGCAAAATGTAATAATTGTTGGTATATAGGCATACACAGGTATATAACTAACATAGTTACTGGTATATATTAGCGTATACTTAATGTTGGATTTTTTGAAGATGCATTTGAATAGTTAGATTTGAAATATATATATTTCAATTTTGAACTGGCCTTTTTTCCTTTTAATAATAATTGGTCAAGGGGGCAGAGCGTGATGTATAACAACATCTATGGAAGTCTACAAGAACTTATCTACCACCTTTAGGTGTTTTTTTAAATAATATCTTTATTTTTAAATATTATATTATCACTTTTTGTTTTTCAATTACATTTTCACCACTTTACACTATTTGGTCTTTTTTAAGGCCTGTTTTGAAGGGGAGATGCCAACAAAATTTAACAGCTGTTGATGACCACCCATCACCTAGAGTTCTATGGTAATTGGTTGCACCATATGACTTAAGGATATTAACATGATTTAGAATGCAAGACGATAAACAAAAGAAATTTGGAGAAATCACGTTTTGTAGCTGGAATATAAGGGGTGCTAATGAACCAATTAAAAGGGGTAAGATTTTTGCCCAATTAAAAGCACTCTATTCTGACATAATGTTTTTACAGGAAACACATTTGAAACATCAAACACAGATAAGACTGAAGGCAAATTGGATTGGGCAACACACTACTCTTCATTTACTTCTAAATCTAGAGGCACGGCTATTATTATTTGTAAAGGTATACCATTTAAATCAAAGAATATCATAGCAGATAAAGAGGGGAGGTACATTATAGTTACGGGAGAAATACACTCTACATCACTTACTATGATAAACATTTATGCTCCCAATGTGATAACCCTCAATTCTTTAAAAAAATTCTGGATATAATTTCAGAGTTTAACTATCAAAATATGATAATAGGGGGAGATTTCAATTGTGTTCTAGATCCAAATCTGGATAAATCAGCAAAACAAAAAAGGACTAACATAAAATCTAAAACTAGTGAACTCCTAAATACATACATACAAAACACAAACATAACAGATGTATGGAGAATCGCTAATCTAGTTGGAAGGGAATACTCATTTTATTCAACGGTACATAAAACGTATTCACGTATCGACTATTTTTTAGTGGACACGAAATAGTAAGATTAAATGAAAACTTACCAGTTTGAAGTTTGATCTTTATTTTATGAGGAGTTACGATGAGCGATTATGTGAAGAACCCCGCCAATCCGCATGCGTGGCATTCTACAAAGTAGCGGTATGAAAACAGAGAATAACAGTAATTGAAGTGACATAGTATGATTATAAACTTGGAACTACCAGATGAGCTTTGCAATATGAGGGTTGGGAGCGGTGGACACTTAATTGCTTATCGTAACTCCTCATAAAATAAAGATCAAACTTCAAACTGGTAAGTTCTCTTTTAATCTTACTATTTTACTTCGGAGTCACGTGAGTGATTCCGTGAAGATTTCAAAGACCTGTGATTTCACGCTGATGAAAATCCAGGCGTCTCACACTGCATCAGTTGACTTGGGAGAGGTGAATAATTAGTAATACAGTCAAACATGGTACTGATTAACATGTTGCCTTATTCACAAAATAAACAAGAGAAACACAATAGCAACTCCTCTCTCCCAGTAGAAACTACGAAACAGAACCTAAAATGGAATGGGCGAACACCCCCGGCTTCAATAAGTGGTTTGTTATAAACCTTTGAAAGTCAATTCATTTGACCATCCTGCAGCCACAAGGATATGGTGTAGAAGGACATCCATTGCCCTCGCTTCTGACGTTGACGCCACCCTGGTGGAGTGAGATTTAAAATTGTCAGTATGAACTGCTGCACAACCCAGCACTTGTTTCAGCCATCTTGAGATCGTCTGAATGGACACTTGCATATGTAGCTTTTTTGTGGCTGCTAAACAATGCTACTTCGGAGCCTCTGAGACCCTTGGAGACCTTGATATAGCTCCTCAAGAGTGCCACTACACACAGCCGGAAACCGTGGGATATGCTGACAGTACAAACCCTGACATCCCTGTCTGCTTTGTTTAATTAGGTCATAGATGAAAAATATATCGTCTTTCCTGATGACACCATCGTGTCCAGATGCAATTTGTGCAAAGTTTGATCCCTTTGCGCTGACATCAGTGCCATGAGCACGACCAACTTTAGGGTAATCTTCGGCAATGACAAAGATGTGGCTGTACTCCACTGACGAAACAGTGTCAGTACCATGCTCACATCCCAGCTTTCAGAGTGCCTAGGCCTGGGGGAATTGGAATTAAAACACCCTTTATAAATCTGGATATGACGGATGAGAACCTACAGACTGAAGTTCCGACCCCCAGCATAGGTACGAGGGCAGGGCACTCCTGGCGCTATTGATGGCACTATAGCTCACCAGTCATCGAAATTGTAATTTGGACAGACATTCAAGCTCATTTGCGATGGAAGCTGTGTGGTATGTAATGTTCCCATGTAAACAAAACGCCTCCCATTTCCTGACATAGGAGATGTATTGCTTTTTCGTACTATCCTTCCAGGACGATGTCAGTACAGGAGTAAAGAGGTTATGTTGCAGTTGTATAGGGCTCTGGTGAGACCACATCTGGAGTATTGTGTACAGTTTTGGTCTCCTAATTTGAGGAAGGACATCCTTGTGATTGAGGCAGTGCAGCGTAGGTTCACGAGATTGATCCCTGGGATGGCGGGACTGTCATATGAGGAAAGATTTAAAAGAGTAGGCTTGTATTCACTGGGGTTTAGAAGGATGAAGGGGGATCTTATAGAAACATATAAGTTTATAAAAGGACTGGACAAGCTAGATGCAGGAAAAATGTTCCCAATGTTGGGTGAGTCCAGAATCAGGGGCCAAAGTCTTAGAATAAAGGGGAGGTCATTTAAGACTGATGTGAAAATAAACTTTTTTACCCAGAGAGTTATGCATTTATGGAATTCCCTGCCACAGAGGGCAGTGGAGGCCAAATCACTGGATGGATTTATAAAAGAGTTGGATAGAGCTCTAGGGGCTAGTGGAGTCAAGGGATATGGGGAGAAGGCAGGCACGGGTTATTGATAGCGGACGCTCAGCCATGATCACAATGAATGGCAGTGCTGGCTTGAAGGGCCGAATGGCCTCCCCCTGCACCTATTTTCTATGTTTCTATGTCTCTATGATGACATCCACAGTACGATTGGATAGTCTCAGACCCAGGTATGGTCTTCTTTAAGTCTGCAAATTAATAACTTAACATGATCATACAACGGGTTTGGATCTCCAGTCACAGGGTGCACCAACAGATCATGACGTTTTTGTAATCACCATTATAGGCTGTATAATAATGTCCGTGTGTAGGCCAGTCAGATACCAGCAACTCCTGAAACAAAATACTGCTTGATCTTTTTTTAATTTATTTTAATTTAATTATTATTCATTTATTTTAAATATATATTTTATCAGAAGCATTGCATATTATCTAAGGTACAACAGTACTTCAAATATAAATTATACTTGTCACAAAAGTTGTACAGATGTTACGGGATAATTTATTTATACTACTGTTTTTGTTTTTTGTTTTTTGGGAGTGGAAAAAAAGTTAAAGTATAAATCGATAATCAAGAAGTAGTGATTAAATAATAATAATAATATAAGAAAAAATAAAAAAGATTAAAGATAAACAAATATAAAAATAAAAATAATTATTAAATAATAAAAAAAAATAAGGAATACATCTTAACAATGAATGAAACAGTTTTACATAACAATATCCGTAGAGACGTGTATACAGATCCCAGAATACATCTTTTCATCTAATCCTACACCAGGGTACTTATTGAGTTATGGTGCTGAGCTCAGCTACCCCTTTAATAAACAATGAATGGAGACCATATTTGTTCAAAAAGTTCATATTTGTCCATTAGGACAAACCTAATTTTCTCCAAATGCAATGTCTCCGACATTTCCACAGTCCACATTTTGATTGTGGGGGATAATGTTCCCTTCCAGAATTTTTTTCCAATTATCAAACAGTAATCAAGGAAATTTCTTTGACTTGCTGTTAATATTAAGCTTGAGTCCGGGACTCCTAATATTATAAGCTTTAGATCAGGGTCCAATTTAGTTTTAAGAACTTCAGAAATGATTCCAAAAATATCAGCCCAATAACTATTAAGTTTTATGCATGTTACAAAACTATGCGTAAAGTTAGCTTCTAAATTCTGACATTTATCGTAAATAGAAGAAATGTTAGGAAAAATTCTGTTTAATTTCGTTTTTGAGTAGTGTAATCTATGTAATTCTTTAAATTGTACCAAAGTATGTCTGGCATTTAATGAGCATCGGTGTATACGTTGTAAACTTTCTTCCCAAGTCTTTCATTATAGATAGACCTATTTCATTATCCCATATCTGTCTTTCATTATAGTAGACCTATTTCATTATCCCATATCTGTCGGTATGATTCTGTTGTTGGGACTTCCCTATCCAAAAGAGTATTATATATGCACACTATTAATTTTTCTGCATTTGGATGCTTGTTAAGCCACTCATCCAGTACCATATAACCATATAACCATATAACAATTACAGCACGGAAACAGGCCCTCTCGGCCCTTCCAGTCCGTGCCGACCATTTGTTTTCCCCTAGTCCCATCTACCTGCACTCAGACCTTACCCCTCCATTCCCTTCAAGTCCATATACCTATCCACTTTACTTTTAAATGTTAAAATCGATCCTGCCTCCACCACGTCTGCTGGAAGCTTGTTCCACACAGCCACCACCCTCTGAGTAAAGAAGATCCCCCTCACGTTACCCCTAAACCTCTGTCCCTTAACTCTCATGTCATGCCCTCTTGTTTGAATCTTCCCTACCCTCAATGGGAGAAGCTTATCCACGTCAACTCTGTCTATCCCTTTCATCATTTTAAAGATCTCAATCAAGTCCCCCCTTAACCCTCCGCGCTCCAAAGAATAAAGACCTAACTTGTTCAACCTTTCTCTAACATAGTTGCTGGAACCCTGGCTACATTCTAGTAAATCTCCTCTGTACTCTCTCTATTTTGTTGACATCCTTCCTATAATTAGGCGACCAAAATTGTCCACTATACTCCAGAATTGGTCTTACCAATGCCTTGCACAATTTTAACATTACTTCCCTACTCCTATATTCAATGCTCTGATTTATAAAGGCCAGCACACAAAAAGCTTTCTTTACCACCCTATCTACATGCGATTCCACCTTCAGGGAACTATGCACAGTTATTCCTAGATCCCTCTGTTCCACAGCATTCCTCAATTCCCTACCATTTACCATGTACGTCCTATTTTGATTTGTCTTGCCAAGATGTAGCACTTCACACTTATCAGCATTAAACTCCATCTGCCATCTTTCAGCCCACTTTTCCAAATGGCCCAAATCTCTCTGTAGACTTTGAAAATCTACTTCATTATCCACAACACCACCTATTTTAGTATCATCTGCATACTTACTTATCCAATTTTCCACCCCATCATCCAGATCATTGATGTACATGACAAACAACAGTGGACCCAACACAGATCCCTGAGGCACCCCACTGGTCACCGGCTTCCAACCGGACAAACAGCCATCCACCATTACTCTCTGACGTCTCCCATTCAGCCACTGTTGAATCCATCTTGCTACTCCGCCATTAACACCCAAAGATTGAACCTGCTTAACCAACCTTCCATGGGGAACCTTGTCAAAGGCCTTACTGAAATCCATATAGACAAACATCCACTGCTTTAACCCTCATCAATTTCCCTAGTTACCGCTTAAAAAAAATTCAAGAAGGTTTGTCAAACATGACCTTCCAGGCACAAATCCATGTTGAATGTTCCTGATCAGACCCTGTTTATCCAGATGCTTATATATATTATCTCTAAGTATCCTTTCCATTAATTTGCCCACCACTGACGTCAAACTAATAGGTCTATAATTGCTAGGTTTATTCTTTGAACCCTTTTTAAACAATGGAACAACATGCACAGTACGCCAATCCTCCGGCACTATTCCTGTTTCTAATGACATTTGAAATATTTCTCTCATAGCTCCTGCTATTTCTACACTAACTTCCCTCAATGTCCTAGGTAATCCTGGTTCTTTATTCTTATAGTCTTGCATGTTTGACATAATATAGTCTCTAATTTGTAAATACCTAAACAAGTTATTTGGGTGTAATCCATAGATATCTTTTAGTTCTTGAAATGATAGGAATTTTCCTTTCCTGTAAAGGTGTTCTATCCTTATAATTCCTAAATTTTTCCAGTGTCTAAACCCCTTATCCAAGGTTTAAATAAAGGATTATTCATAATAGGTAAACAGAGTGACATATTATCCAAATGTAAAGTTTAACTATTTTTTTCCAAATACGTATATTGCTATAAATTATAGGGTTTTCCCCGTAAGTTTTTTTTTGTACTTCACTTGGAGCAAGAAGAATCAAACTTATATCAAACGGTAAACAGTCTTCCATTTCCATCTTTAGCCAAGGTGGTTCCTGATCCATTTTTACCATCCAGAAATTCATATACTTAATCTGAACCGCCCAAAAATAATATAAAAAATTAGGTAACGCTAACCCTCCATTAATCTTGGATTTACATAAATGTTTTTTACTTATTCTGTGATTTTTATAATCCCAAATAAAGCTATTAATAATAGAATCGATTAAAAAAAAAAAACAATTTCAACTGGGCGATAGATTTTGTAAATGGGTAAAAGTTTTGTACTCCAACCCTACAGCAAGAGTACTAACAAATCAAATGTTATCAGCTAAATTTAATCTTTCTAGGGGTTGTAGACAAGGATGCCCGTTATCACCTTTATTATTTGCTCTCACAATCGAGCCATTAGCCGAAAGGATTAGATCACATCCAGAAATATATGGATACAATACTAATACCACAAAGAATAAAATATCTTTATATGCAGATGATGTTTTAATATATATCACAAAACCGGAGATCAGTATTCCTAACTTACTTAACATTATAACTAAGTTCGGTACATTTTCAGGATATAGAATTAATTGGAATAAAAGTGAAATTATGCCTATAACTGGAATAAAATTAAACATATTACAACAATTTCCGTTTAAAATAGTTACGGATAAATTTAAATATCTAGGAATGAATGTATCCAAATCTTATAATCTACTATTCAAATTAAATTATCCTCAGTTATTGGATAAACCAAAAAGGAATATTTTATACTGGAAAACACTACCAACATCAATGAGTGGCAGAATAAATGCTATAAAAATGGTCTTCTTACCACAATTATTATATTAATTTCAAGCTATCCCTTTATATCTCCCAAAAGTCCTGCTTGAACTTGGTCAAGCACCGACTGATGATGCAGAAGGGGGAAAATGCATATAAACATTCTGCCCCAGTGTAGCGAGGACGCATCGACTGCTACTGCCTCTCGGTCTGGTTCCCATGAAACATACTTCGGTACCTGGTGATGAAGTCTGGATGCAAACATATCGATATCTGGCATCCCATACTGAAGAACAAATTCATTAAATACATCATGATTGAACATCCACTCTATGTTGTCATTGAATTTTTGTGTGACCTGGTATCTGCCACCAAATTGAATATAGCTGGCAAACAGACAGCTGAAATCCAAATGTTCTTTTTGATGCACCAAATAAGGTTAGCCAATCTGTCACAAGGTTTCGACTTGATGCCACCCATGTGTCTCCCATTGAAGTACTAACCAGGTCTGAGGCTGCTTAGCTTCCGCAAACAGACTGGATCGGGCGTGCTCAGGCTAGTATGGCCATAGGCATTAACATACGCTACTGCTGTGGTGTGGTCAATCTGAAGCTGAACATGCAAGTGCTGCTTGGTGACACAATAAGCCTTGAGCCTGTAAATGCTCCTAAACTCTAAATATTCATTCCATGTGATTGGAGAAATAAATACCTCATGCCTATTTCATATGCTTCCTCAGCTAAAATGGTACAAGTAGCACCCCAACCTAGGGCACTAATGTCAGTCTGCAAACGGAAGGTGTTTCCATCAGAATTTTGCTAAAACTATTTGAAATGTTTCTTATCCAGCGATGGGTTCAAATGGAAATGGCATCTATCCTGAGTGCCTGTACCTTCACCCTCTGTAAGTTTTGGTATGCAAAGTCTATACTGCACTGCTGGAAAGGCAGCTATCAATTTACCAATCAAGTTGGCCACAAGTCTAATTGAAGGTGATTGCTGCCCCAAGAGCTTGATGCAGCCTTCAATTAAATCTAATCTCTTGCCCTTGGGCAGAGTCACAGACATGTGAGTTGAATTAACTGTGAATCCCAACTAGTCAATTACTTTAACCAGTACCAATTTTGATTTTGCTGTATGGATGAGACCAATCTCTCAACCATGAGTGTAACAGCTGAAGCCGATATCTAGGGCTGAGGTTAACCCATTAGGCAGTGTTTGAATTGTCATAATTCCCCCATCCAGCTAAATTTCAGATACTCTTTATGAACAGGTACTGAATAATATGCATCCGTAAGATCTATACATGCCATATAACACCCTGTGGAAATCTATTGCTTGCCTGTAGCGAATGTTTCCATTTTAAATTATACTGCACAAATGGACTAAGTCCTGTCAGGCCCAAAATAATCTGCTTGCAACATCTTTCTTTTAAAACAATGCTGGGCACAATTCCCTTGCTTGGAATGTTAATATTGTGCAGTTTTACATGTTTAGATGCCGCTAAGTAGCTGACTATGTCTCATCATTTGTGTATTGTACAATCAAGTGTATTACTAATGTGTAAGTGGTCCCTTATCCATGATTCAGAAGTGCCAGACCAACCTATCTGCCAGGTTACCTCATAGATTAGGGTGCGTGGAACCTCTGCCCAGCTTCATGCTACCACTAGGTTCAGTGAACCTCTTACTGCCGATGAAGGCGTAGGGTGTTGTCCCCGAAACGATGAAGCTTTGCTCATCGTCGGCCTTGCTTGGTCTGACTGCTTTTGCTTTGTCCGCCAGGTTTTGTCGGTTGAAGATTCGGTGGAATAGGCTCTAATTTCCACCTGATAACGGTGTTCACTGCATCATGTTGGGATGGCAAATCTTGCTGCCAGGAATGGGACCTCTGACACGTCCTTCATCCCTTGGGGTAAGCTCCACGGCTATACCCACAGACTCGGCGTCAGATTTACACTGACCCGGCATGCTCTCCTCTTCCAGGAGGGAGACATTAAGCAGCCTGTTACAAGACGCTGCTGGCACAGCCTCTCCCATAGGTCGGTGCTGCCATAGACTCGGCGTCAGACCTATACTGACCCACTATGCTCTCCTCCTCCACGAGGGAGACATTAAGCAGCCCTGTTACAAGGCACTGAAGGCACAGGCTCTCCCATAGCCCCACGCTGACACAGACTCAGCATGAACATGAAGCAGCCCTGTGCAAGGCGCCCTGTGAAACTAAATCAAAATTGGTACTGAGGCAGCCCTGTGCAAGGTGCTGCTGGTGTTTGCTATCGCATAGTCCTGCGCTGACACAACTCTGCTAGTGTATCTAGATGGAGTCCCCTCTCTATAGGAGCTCCATCCTGTCCTACCTCCAAATATTATACATTACTGGAGGGAAAACCTCCCGACACCAGGGCTGGCCGTTATGGTCGGTTTTACCCCATATCCTGGAGACCACTGCGGTCTGTGGATTTCCCCTCCCTGGGAACCACACCGTCTGGAAGTCACTGTCCGTTATCAGTGACTGCGATCGCGAGCCCGACATTCACCAGCTATCTGTAAAAGAGGTTCCTGCAAGAAATTCAACACCAGGTAAGAAAACAGAACTTACCTGTAGTTTAAACTTACCGCTGGCAGGAGCGACTCGCCTGCCAGTCCGGTGCTTCACCATGCAAACGACGTAATGACATGCGTGCGGATTGGTGGGGTTCTTCACGGAATCACACACATGATTCCGAAGTAAAATTAATTCTGTACACATACAACTCTAAATATCATGAAATTATTATTTCTGATCCCTCCCTGTTAACTTTTTTCTTAAAATTAGAAGGAATGTCTGATAAAAAATCATTGTGGAGATTTAACCCCCAAATTTTAAACAACTCACAAGGTTGTACATATTTAAAACACCAGATGAAATTCTTCTTTGAGACTAATGACACACCAAGTATTTCAACCTTCTGTAGTAAGTTCCCTAAAACAAGGGATGCAACAGGGGATAAAGATCAGTCCAGCCTTTGCACATAGAAACACGAATCCCACCGTTCTCCACCATGTTCCTCCGAGCATGGAATCCCACCATCGAATTCCACATTTGTATTGGAATATGTGCCAACTTACGGCTTCCTTTTGATATGTCCATCACTGCCTTCCATTGTCATCGATGTTTAGACAGCAATTAGAGAGGTTGAATTTCCCGCAAACCCCTCCTTCTTCTGCTAGGAGGTAGTCTAGGGCCAACCGGTTCTGGTATATTGCTGCTCTCATCTGTGTCTGCTGCTTTGCCAGCATCTCCAGTGCCACTGCAGTTTGGTTGGTAATTACTTCCAGTACTGCCTGAAGTCTTACGATCCGGTTTAACATGTACACCGGGGTTCGGTAGCCCAAGGATCCATCCTGTGCCCAAGTAGCTGGTCCATAGTATGAGATGATTCTTGCGGGTGGCCATTCATCATCTTCCCATTCTCCAATGTCTATTTTCCTCTTCTTCCGATATAGGACGTTCAATACAGGTGTTCCTAGCGACCGCCCTTCTTCGGTGTTTAACAGGAAAAATCCAGGTTGTACCAGTCCAATAAAGCAAGTCCCGCTCCAAATTGTTGGTAACACCGAGTATGCCTTGTGTCCGCATATCCATAACAGTCCTTCAGGGGCTGGTCCACTAGAGGTAACCTTGTTCCATATGTCTCGCAACACCTGGATTCCTTGATAAGGGTTGTTCCCGGTGCAGTTCCAGTCCAGTTAAATCCATTCCATCGGTCTTCATCCAGATAGTGCAGTTTCTCCCGTCTTTCTTAGTTGGATACCATTTAGGCTCCTCTGGCCACCACACTCGGGACTGATTTGGCCACTGGGTGATGATGCGCTGGCAGGGGCTGCTGCCTACTAGGACGGCATCCTTTGCCCAGGGCCTAGCGATACACTCAGTCCCAACCGGAGCGTCTGTCAGGACCCATGCCTGGGGATCTCGGTCTTATCCAACTGTCAGGTTCCACTCCATCAGGTCCCATACTTAAACAATGGATCCTCTCCATAGCCAACGTGAGCTCATCAGTGATCCGCCACAGACCCAACACTTAGTCACATTCAGGGTTCCAGCTATCCGGAGGCCCAAGACCACAAACAGGTTTTTCCCTCCTTCAGGGATCTCAATCTGCTTCTTTATTTCTTCATACAGTGTCTGGTGCAATTGAGGCTGAGTAGGTGGGGGAGGGGGAGGCTTGGTGAATACTACTTTTGTTAACCTTGTTATTACTTCCTCCTTCATTTTGTCTAAAGTCCATCTTAAGTCATGGAAAGGGAGACCTAACTGCCCTGTCCTAGTCATACAAGCCCATCTCTCCCCCTTTGGGCAGGTAACGTACCCAAACCTCCCTACATATCCTCTATTCTCTACCCTATAATACTTCTTTACCCCGTCCTCACAAATAGTTCTAGTCCTCAGGTTATAGCAAGCATCGTTCACATGGGAATGATAAGTAAATTATCTGGTTGTCCACCCTCCGTATCTGATAGGATGATAACATTTATCACAGTTATTAATACTTTTTACCATAATTACATGCAGAGCAAGCAATACCACGACTGCTCCTTTCATACTGTTAGTTATACATTTATTTTTTTCTAAAAGTTAATGTTAGGGGCGTTTCCTGGCTTCACCATCCACTGTTCCTCCTTATCAAGAGCGGGTGAATCAACGGGTCCTTTAACACGTATTGCGTGGGTTCATCCTTTTTCTTTTGTACGCACTGCTGTCTCGGTTGTCAGTAATATTAGGTATGGGCTGGTCCAACTGGGCTGGAGTTTCTCCTCCTTCCAATTCTTGAGCAGTACCCAGTCACCGGCCTTTACAGCATGTATTGGAAAGTCGAGTGGTGGGCTTTGAGCCAATAATCCTTTAGCTTTTAATTCTGTAAGGGAACGAGATACTGCCTGTAAACAGTTCCTTAAGAATACATCACTGCCCTCTATGGTGAGTATTCCTTCTATATTTCCCAAATAACGTAACCCAAACAACATTTCATAGGGGGACACTGCTAACTTTGCATGGGGTCTCCGTTGCTTTTCTCAAAGCCTTTCTGTTTCCCTACTGCTCCAAACATGTGCCAGACTCCATGTACATATGCTGCTCTTAAAGCCTTAATTTCTGCCAATTGAGCTAAGCAAGATTGCAGGCAAGCTTCCAATTTGATTACCTTAAATTCTAATTCATCCTGAGGCATCACTTCAAACCCTGCATACTTACTATTATGATCCCTTTAACAAGAAACATCCACAAGCAAAACCTTTTTGTCCCCTTCATTCAAAGGCTCTGACTGTAAAACATTTCTCAGACTTGTGTGTCCTTCTTCCTTCATTATTTATCTTAATGGTATCACAATTTCAACATATTTCCCAATCTAGTCTGAACTATATCCTGCCATTCCCAATATCATCATCATCATCTATTCTACTGTCTGAGGTTTGGGAACTTCAATTATCACTTCAATTTGATCCTGCACTATAGCTTTTACTTCTTTAGATATTACTCGTCCAAAATATTCTACCTGCTGCTGACAAAACAACAACTTCTTCCTTGATACATTATGACCTCCTATGCCATCTTTTCCAAGATAATTACAATGTCTCTCTCTCACATTGCTTCTCACTTGTGGAGCAATCCAAAAAATCATCCACATACTATAGCAACAGCTTCCAAATCTGCCTACAACATCTGATTAAAATCATGGGGCTAGTAACCATATAACCATATAACAAATACAGCACGGAAACAGGCCCTCTCGGCCCTTCCAGTCCGTGCCGACCATTTGTTTTCCGCTAGTCCCATCTACCTGCACTCAGACCATACCCCTCCATTCCCTTCACGCCCATATACCTATCCACTTTACTCTTAAATGTTAAAATTGATCCTGCCTCCACCACTTCTGCTGGAAGCTCATTCCACACAGCCACCACCCTCTGAGTAAAGAAGTTCCCCCTCACGTTACCCCGAAACCTCTGTCCCTTAATTCTCATGTCATGCCCTCTTGTTTGAATCTTCCCTACCCTCAATGGGAAAAACGTATCCACGTCAACTCTGTCTATCCCTTTCATCATTTTAAAGACCTCAATCAAGTCCCCCCTTAACCTTCTGCGCTCCAAAGAATAAAAGACCTAACTTGTTCAACCTTTCTCTGTAACATAGTTGCTGGAACCCTGGCAAATTCTAGTAAATCTCCTCTGTACTCTCTCTATTTTGTTGGACATCCTTCCTATAACTAGGCGACCAAAATTGTACACCATACTCCAGAATTGGTCTTACCAATGCCTTGTACAATTTTAACATTACTTCCTTACTCCTATATTCAATGTTCTGATTTATAAAGGCCAGCACACCAAAGGCTTTCTTTACCACCCTATCTACATGCGATTCCACCTTCAGGGAACTATGCACAGTTATTCCTAGATCCCTCTGTTCCACAGCATTCCTCAATTCCCTACCATTTACCATGTACGTCCTATTTTGATTTGTCCTGCCAAGATGTAGCACTTCACACTTATCAGCATTAAACTCCATCTCTGCCATCTTTCAGCCCACTTTTCCAAATGGCCCAAATCTCTCTGTAGACTTTGAAAATCTACTTCATTATCCACAACACCACCTATCTTAGTATCATCTGCATACTTACTTATCCAATTTTCCACCCCATCATCCAGATCATTGATGTACATGACAAACAACAGTGGACCCAACACAGATCCCTGAGGCACCCCCACTGGTCACCGGCTTCCAACCTGACAAACAGCCATCCACCATTTACTCTCTGACATCTCCCATTCAGCCACTGTCGAATCCATCTTGCTACTCCGCCATTAACACCCAAAGATTGAACCTTCTTAACCAACCTTCCATGGGGAACCTTGTCAAAGGCCTTACTGAAATCCATATAGACAACATCCACTGCTTTACTCTCATCAATTTCCCTAGTTACCGCTTCAAAAAATTCAAGAAGCTTTGTCAAACATGACCTTCCAGGCACAAATCCATGTTGACTGTTCCTGATCAGACCCTGTTTATCCAGATGCTTATATATATTATCTCTAAGTATCCTTTCCATTAATTTGCCCACCACTGACGTCAAACTAATAGGTCTATAATTGCTAGGTTTATTCTTTGAACCCTTTTTTAAACAATGGAACAACATGCGCAGTACGCCAATCCTCCGGCACTATTCCCGTTTCTAATGACATTTGAAATATTTCTGTCATAGCTCCTGCTATTTCTACACTAACTTCCCTCAATTTCCTAGGGAATATCCTGTCAGGACTGGAGACTTATCCACTTTATTTTTTCAAAAGTGTCAGTACTTCCTCCTCTTTGAATCTCATAGTTTTCCATAGCTACTCTAACCTTTTCCCCTTAACCTCACAGAGTTCAATATCCTTCTCCTTGGTGAATACCGAAGAAAATAAATTGTTCAATATCTCCCCCATCTCTTTTGGCTCTGCAGATAGCTGTCCATTCTGGTTCTCTAATGGTCCAATTTTATCCCTCGTTATGCTTTTGCTATTAATATAGCTGTAGAAACCCTTTGGGGTTTATTTTCACCTTTCTTGCCAAATCAACCTCATATCTTCTTTTAGCCTTCCTAATTTCTTTCTTAAGATTCTTTTTTACATTCTTTATACTCCTCTAGCACCTCATTTACTCCATGCCTCCTATAATTATTGTAGATATCTCTCTTTTTTCGAAACAAGTGTCCAATTTCCCTTGAAAACCATGGCTCTTTCCAATTTTTTACTATTTCCTTTCAACCTAACAGGGACATAAAGATTCTGTACTCTTACAATTTCCCCTTTAAAAAGTCCCTCCATTTCTCTTCTACATCCTTCCCATGAAACAAAGTGTCCCAATTCACTCCTTTAAAATCCTTACGCATTCCTCAAAGTTAGCCTTTATCCAATCAAAAATCTCCACCCTAGGTCCAGTTCTGACTCTCTCCATAATTATATTGAAACTAATGGTATTGTGATCACTGGTCCCAAAGTGCTCACCAACGCATACCTCCGTCACCTGACCTGCCTCATTTCCTAACAGGAGGTCCAGCACTGCCCCTTCTCTGGTCGATACCTCTATGTACTGCTGCAAAAAACTATCCTGCACACATTTTACAAACTCCAAACCATCCAGCCCATTTACAGAATGTGTTTCCCAGTCTATTTTTGGAAAATTGAAATCTCCCACAATCACTACCTTGTGCTTACTACTAATATCTGCTATCTCCTTACATATTTGCTCTTATTTAAAACCCTGCCACATCCTAGCCTAGGTGTATTTAATACCTCTTCTTAATGTTCTTACCATAGCTATGTTCATCATTATCTTAATATTATTATTATTATTTCCTGATTACCATACCTTGTTCACATCCCCAACACCCTTATCCATTACCTATCTCCTTACTAGCCTTCCTTGACCTCTTCCTTGAGATTCCTCCCTCCCTTGGGGACCCCAGTCCTGTCTGGGCTTATATCCAGATTTATTTCACTCCTGATAGGGCATTTGAGGAAACACTCTCCCAAATACATTTATTATTGCATGGAATCTCTGGCCCCTGTTTGGCTCTGCATATTACTCACTGTGTGTCGGTGCATCACTTATTTCAGACTTTTCAACCAGGTCTGTTGTTACTGACAACATTGTCTTTCCTTTTTCATGCTCTTTCTTTTTGAGCTCTTCAAGTTACATTTGCGTCATTTTTCTCTGCACCTCTTCCTGCTGGTCTGCAAGTCTTTTTCCTATCTTTGCGATATTTCTCAACCTCATTGACCAAATGATCACTGAATCAGGGGTGGGAAATAGATTACAATCCCACCACCTCCTCCAATCTAGACTTGACTTTAGGAGGAATGACATCCCCCACAGTGGTTCAAAAGATAGTGTTGCCTTCTATTTTTGTTCAGTTTCCTGTCTCCACCTTTTCAGCTTGTTCTCCAGATAGGCTGCTGGATTTTTGTCTGAGGGCCTGCCATACCATCTGCCTGACTGTGTCAAACGGCATGCCATTGTTTATTGCATTGTTCACAACATTTTTATACCAGCCATCTTCAGGAGTTCTGTCAGTTTAGTGGTTCCTATCACTTTCACCAACAGTGCCTTCAAATCTCCCATAGCCAATAATCGTCCTCCAAAGCCATAATCCATTTCCTGCCCCATCAGGAATATTGGGTAAGGTATTTCTTAGCCCTCTCAGTTTTTGGGTGCCCCAAAGGATAATCTGTGTCTGGCCTGCTCTTATCTTTTTAAAGCAGTCTCATCAATTTATCCCTCTGCTTTCCACTTTAATCCTTTCTGATCTGCCTTCTTTCTCATTCTAAACTCAATTTCTTACTTCTCAGATAGTTTATCCTCCTTTACAAATTTATTCACCTTCCTTTTAAAATCTTCCACTGACTTCTCGATTCTCATATTTTACCACCACCCCTTCTACCTCGGGGGCAGTCGTCACTTTCCCTCCTACCCCCGAGATTCTGACTTGTTTTTCACTCAATCCCATTCCTTCCGGTACCTTAGTTATGCTTGATCTCTCCACTCCCGAATCTACTATAAATACCATATCCTCTCCCTGGGGTCCTAATTTCAAGTTTACCAGAGGTTCCCATGTGTATCCCATACACTTCAGGGAGCTGGACCCCCGACTTCCCTATTCTTCCTCCATGAGTGCGTACAACTGCACCTTCCGTCGTAGCCTGGGACATTCCCTCTTAAAATAGAAACATAGAAATTAGGTGCAGGAGCAGGCCATTCGCCCTTCGAGCCTGCACCGCCATTCAATATGATCATGGCTGATCATCCAACTCAATATCCTGCACCTGCCTTCTCTCCATACCCTCTGATCCCTTCAGCCACAAGGGCCACATCCAACTCCCTCTTAAACTATGACCCCTTGTCCTGGACTTCCCTAACATCGGGAATAATCTTCCTGCATCTAGCCTGTCCAACCCCTTAAGAATTTTGTAAGTCTCTATGAGATCACCCCTCAATCTTCTAAATTCCAGCGAGTACAAGCCGAGTCTATCCAGTCTTTCTCCATGTCTTCTTCTAATCCAATCTTTTTCAAATGACCCTCCTTGCTACAATGGTAACACCGGGATGGCCCCGTGTAGCACCCTCCTGATCCTTGTTCCTTGTTTTCCCGGGGACCCCAACTTTGGTCCCTCCATTCACCTCTTCCTCATCCTCTGTCTTTGCCGCTTCCCCTTCCCCAGTCTCCATGAGCACCCGGCCTTCTATCACCGCTGTACTGCCTGCACATCATTTTTGCCTTTCCCTTCTGTTTTTCCTCATCCCGTCGTACATATACTTTCTGAGCCTATGTTAATGATTTAAAGGTTTGTCATTCCAATCCTCCAATTTTTCCAGTTTATTTCTAATATCTGGCCATGACTTGGTTACGAAATTAACCTTTGGCAATTGCTGACCTGCGTCTGAATCAGGGTCATTCGAATAATTGGATGTTCTCCTCAGCCTCTGTAAGAACACTGTCGGAGGTTCGTCTTTGTTTTGCTGGTTTTCAAAAAGCTCAATCAATTCTGTCCCTGGGGGCAGCTTCTCTAATTCTTTGATTATATCTCCTGAGATTCTCATGCTTTTCCTCCCTGCTTCTGTTTGGTTACTCCAATCTGGCGTGGCAATGGGATATTTCACTGCTCCCGCGTCTGCTGCAACCCCCAGAGCCTGCAACCCCTTTTGCCAGATATTTATTCCTGCTTGTCTGACCATCTGTCTTTCTTCTGAGGTAAATCAACTTCCCATTATTGACATCATTGTCTGCCAACTCCTTTTTTTTTCCCCTGAGCCACATTAATTTATTATCCTTCTCCAACCAGAATGTTTATCTAAACAAACCATAAAAGCTGCTTGTTGTTCAGCAATTAACTTATTTCTAATTTTGTTCAAACCATTCTCCCTACAATTCCCAAATTCCAATTCCTAGTTTAAATACATATGACTAACAATTTTCCAAATTAACTTTACTGAAAAGAAATCTATAGAAGCCAAGCAAACTACATTTTCCAACTTTCCCCTTTTAAGTTGCGATGATACAAAGTGTTGTCCGTTACCTTACAACTGTTCGTAACCTCCCCATTGCTTACAATTTCTTATAGGAACACACACACCTACCCTTACAGCATGTGGCCTACAGCAAACAAACCTATCACATATATAAACTTAATCATTCATACAAAACCGGTTTTTACACACAAATCACATTAGTTCCATTCTTACTTCAATGAGATTGTGTGAAACAACTCAATATTTCTTTCATGTGCTGCTCCTTTCTTTTTTAACTTTTCGTACTCAAAACATGTGGCACTGTGATTTTCCTTAGATTTTTGCAATGTCTGAATGATACTCTGTATATTCTGTATAGCCCAGTGCCACCAGACTGAAGTCCCCCTTATTGGTTCCTTTGGTTAATCAAAATAACAGAACTTAATCATAGTCTCCTTAACTTTAGCACCGGGACTTCCTTCTCCCCAAGATTGCCACATTCGCCCCAATGGACTATCAGGCAGAATGTGCTGGCTCTTCACCAGTGTGAGCCTTGTCCTGTTTCCCCGGACCCTCACTTTTTCCGTTCTGGTTACCCATTGTCTTATCGTACTATTCGCGTCCGACAGACCCTCGGTCGCCCAGGCAATACTTAATAGTCAGTTTTCTTACCCGGGTCTTGTGCACAAGAATCGCTCGACTGTCCCTTGTTTATTTATCTGGCATTCCCTCTTGTTTCCCGAGTCTCATGTCCGGATATCACTCGCTCAAAGCGCTGATGGCAGCAAGGAGATCAGACACTGCTGAAATCAGCAGGGTGCACCTTCCCTTCCTTCTGCGCTTTCACCAAGCGGCCGGAGTGGTGATCGCGGATGAGCCCCCACTTTGTAGAGATATGCGCTATACTCACAATCACTACTCAGAGACTAAATCGTGGAAACAAGAGATTCTTTATTTGTGAGTCTGCAGAGTCGGGTGCCTCTCCAAGTTGAGACACACCAAAGTCAGAAAGGTAAACCCCTTTATACACACAATTCTACATTTAACCTCCCCTTCTGAACCACTCCAATCAGGGCACTGGGGTGCACAGTCTGTAGGTACGTCCCCCCAGTACCTCCCACATCATACATCGCATGTCCTTACATGTGCATGGTAAAGAGCAGTTTCTTGACCAGGGGTGTGTTGTAATATTCATTTATTTTATTAAGCATGCTCAGTTGTCTATGACCTGCCCTAGTTTTGCTCACCTCCAAGTGAACTCTCTCAGTTCTCCTATATCAGCACTAAAGCTAGGCTATAGTGACAAGGGTCCCATCTATCACTCCTTTCTACTGATAGGGGTCTATCTACATCACTCCCTTCTACCGCTATACAATGCTATCAATTCTTACTCAAGGACGGCTCTGGTAACTTTTATACACAGCTGTGTCAGAATCCTCTCCTTGGCCTCTATCGGTTTAAATCCTCTTTAAAGCCCCTTACAATAGTAGGGTTTAATCACTTTATCCCTCACATGGGTAAAATTATTATATGACAAGCCGACGGCTAGAATACTGACCAATGACATATTATCCCCAAAATTCCAATTATCAAGGGGCAATAGACAGAGGTGTGCACTATCGCCCCTCCTATTTGCAATTGTGATAGAGCCTCTAGCAGAAAGTATACAAAGTCATCCGAATATTCATGGATATAATACCAAACACTCAAATAATAAAATTTCATTATATGCAGACGACATATTATTATACATTACAAATTCACAAATTAGCATACCAAAAAATATTAAATTTAATAGAGGAATTTGGTTCCTTTTCAGGAATTATGACGACACATCTGTTGAAATTAGAATTGCAACAGAAAAATTCAAGTTTTTGGGTATCCAAATTACTAGAAAATATAAATAATTATTTTACGCAAACTACTTTATTAACTAAATTGAATGTGTTGATTAAATTCTGGAAAACATTGCTGATGTCCTTAATAGGCAGAATAAATGCTATAAAAATTATCTTTTTACCACAAATACTGTACCTATTTCAATCATTACCAATATATTTACCAAAATAAATCTTTAAAAAACTAGACTCTGATATTACAATTTCATATGGGACTATAGATCACATAGAATCCAAAGATAACCTAAAGAATTCGGGGGACTGACACTCCCCAATTTGTTGTTGCAGTGAATATTAAAAATAAAATTTACTGGTTGGACAGTTCTGCCCAACAAGTAGACTGGATGAGAATGAAGAAAGAGGATTGTTCCCCCTATAATACAGGAGCGATTCTTCTTTCTCTGATGAAACTGAACAATATAATATATAAGAAGAATCCAATTATTCACAGCATAATACGAATTTGGAAACAAATAAAATTAACTTCTTAAGGGTTGGACAGGCTAGATGCAGGAAGATTGTTCCCGATGTTGGGGAAGTCCCAGGACAAGGGGTCACAGCTTAAGGATAAGGGGGAAATCCTTTAAGACCGAGATGAAAAGACTTTCTCTTCACACAGAGAGTGTGAGTCTCTGGAACTCTCTGCCACAGAGGGTAGTTAGGCCAGTTCATTGGCTATATTTAAGAGTGAGTTGGATGTGGCCCTTGTGGCTAAGGGGATCAGAGGGTATGGAGAGAAGGCAGTACGGGATACTGAGTTGGATGATCAGCCATGATCAATTGAATGGCGGTGCAGGCTCGAAGGGCTGAATGGCCTACTCCTGCACCTAATTTCTATGTCTATGTTTCTAACTTTAAATTTAAGAAACTTATCGCTTCTTTCTCCAATAGTTAACAATCCCTCATTCAAACCATCTATTATTGATAAAACGTTTATCCATTGGGAAAGAATAGGAATTAAAATGATTGGAGATATGTATGAAATGGGAAAACGTCTATCATTCCAACAACTACAACTAAAATATAATCTGAAAAGTAATCAATATTTCAAATACCTTCAAATTTGAGATTATTTGAAAAAACATATACAAGGATATCAAACTCTATCCTCAGATTTAATAGATGAAGGAATGAACAGAGAGGCAGAATCAAGCAATTTAATATCATATTTATATAATATGATTTTAAATATGGAAACACCAATGACAGAGGCAATTAGAAGGGACTGGGAACAAGAATTATTGATAACAATTCCGAAAGACAGATGGGAAAAAAACCTTTTACATGTACGTAAATGTTCGATTAATGTAAGGCATAACTTAATTCAATTTAAAATTTTACATAGATTATATTACTCGAAAACTAGACTGAATGAAATATTTCCAAACATTTCCCCCATTTGTGACCACTATAGCACATTCCTTTGTCTCCTATACAAAACATCATAAATTTTGGAATGAAATCTTTGGAACTTTTACAAAACTAGTTAACATAAAATTGAACCCCAATATAGAACTGATTATCTTCGGATCAATGGAAGAAGGATGTAAACTAACTACGTTCCAAGAATCTCTCTTTAATTATGGTTTAATAACAGCAAAACAATGTATACTTAAATTTTGGAAAAACGCATCCACGCCAATGTTTGAAATGTGGATTTCAAATATATCGGAAACGTTACATCTTGAAGAAATGAGATTCCTCCTATTAGGCAAAGTAGACCAATTCTTAAAGGTTTGGTCTTCTTTTATCGACATAACATGCAACATAACCTTAGAAATTAAATGGTTCAGAACCGTGTGAAGGGTGGGTAAAGCTATTAAATAGGTATATCTCTCCTAATTTATTTTCCTTCTTTCCTTTTTTTTAAAATCTCTAGCTTCTTCTTTCTTCTTTCTGTCTCTCTTGCTATTCATTTCTACTCTCTTGTCTATCTATCTCTTTTTCGGGCTCTTCTTATTATATCATGAATTAGCACCATCACCATTGCCTATGACACTCTCTATTTTCTTCTTTCTATCACTGTTCTTTTATTATTAAATTAAAAATAAGAAGTTATACAAGAACTGTAATATGTCTGTATGCATCAGGTACTTAGGTACCACATTACTGTATTTACTTGTAACAAAAATAAAACATAAAAAATAAAAATAAAATAATTGGTTTTAATAATTTGGTAAACAATCTCGGAGCCGAGGTTAATGCATTGGGCAGTGATTTGAATTGCCATAATTGACTCATCCAGCTAAACTTCAAATATCTCCTATCATCACAATGAACAGACACTGAGTAATATGCATTTTTAAGATCTATCCTTGCCATATAACACCCTTTGGAAACCAGCTGATAAGCAGTAGAAAAACTTTCCATTTTGAAATGTCTACTGCACAAAAGGGTTCAGACTCGTCAGGTCCAGAATGATTCTACACCCCCCATCCTTTTTAGACCTAGGAAAAATACTTGATACAAACTGATGGAATTGTCGAACCGACTTCTCAATAATCCCCTTTTTGCATAATATCTCAAGTTCTGCCTGTATCTGCATATTCTCTTCTTGTGAAAACACGAGTGTTCGACGTGGGACATGTTGAATGGGTAGACACACAGTAGGGTAGAATTCAATTTTAAACCCCTCTACACTGCCCAGCACAAACAAATCTGATGTGAACTCCTGCCATTCTTTGAGGAACAAGCGTAATCTGCCCCCAATTTGAACCTCTTTCCCACTTCATTTGTTTTCCTCAGGAGCAAAATCTCTTACCTGCACATTTCCTGACAGTGCTTGTTGCCCCCGGCCCCTCGTAGGGAAATTCATCCTTCCCCGTGTGCCTGTGGCAGGCTGCCAGCTGTGTGTGTTCGGGAATGAACGGCTCGTTCCTTCACCAGCCCCTGTCATAGCACCCCGTCGATAGGGAAAAATCCTCCTGCTTATTTTGCTGCTTGTTGGCACTTTTATGAGGCCCACAGTTTTTGTCTCCTCATCAAGTTCTTTCACTCACTTTGCGAGGTCCTCCCCAAACAACAGATTAGGCAGTTGTATATTGTTTGGTATGCAGAGTGCTGCAAATTTTGGGTGAATAGCTGGGCGTATGGCACTATTTCTTATGCAGTTCATTTCAAAATGTGCACTGCACAGTAGCCCCAAAACATCCAGAATAACATCTGTCATGTGGCCCTCATCCACCATTCTGGCGAACGCAGTGAACGCAGAGGTTCACCAGACTGATTAGGTTCACCAGACTGATTCCTGGGATGGCAGGACTTCCATATGAAGAAAGACTGGATAGACTCGGCTTGTACTCGCTGGAATTTAGAAGATTGAGGGGTGATCTCATAGAGACTTACAAAATTCTTAAGGGGTTGGACAGGCTAGATGCAGGAAGATTGTTCCCGATGTTGGGGAAGTCCAGGACAAGGGGTCACAGTTTAAGGATAAGGGCGAAGTCTTTTAGGACCGAGATGAGAAAATCATTTTTCACACAGAGAGTGGTGAATCTGTGGAATTCTCTGCCACAGAAGGTAGATGAGGCCAGTTCGTTGGCCATATTTAAGAGGGAGTTGGATGTGGCCCTTGTGGCTGAAGGGATCAGGGGGTATGGAGAGAAGGCAGGTACAGGATACTGAGTTGGATGATCAGCCATGATCATATTGAATGGCGGTGCAGGCTCGAAGGGCCGAATGGCCTGCTCCTGCACCTAATTTCTATGTTTCTATGATTCCTGCTGCAAACAACTTGAGCACCCTCTGGAGCTTTATCTCTTGTGCCCGCACTGCAACCCCCATTTGGCCCCATATGACATGGTTGACCACCGGCACCCTCAACAACCCACAGTTAACTGGGGTTTCATACCTTTTAGCAGTGTCATCCATTGGCAGCTCTTGGAGCTGATGGGAGAGCATATAATTGATGGTAGTTGCCAACTCCTCCCCCAAATGGTCCCTCTGCTTCTCTGGGGATCGCACACTTTGCAGCCAGGATAGGTTTTAAAACCTCTTGCCCTTCACCCTTTGGGCTCTGTTCAGCCACTGACTCGGCATCAGTATACCCCTGAGTCCGCAAACCCTCCTCCTCCATGAATGGGCCATCATGCAGCCCTATTCCAGGTGCTGCAGACACAGGCTCTCCAACGGCCTGGCGTGAACACCACTCCTCCTCCTGGAGTGCGTCCTTATCGAGCATCCTCTGCATTAGGAGCTTGATCTGGGAGAGCCGTGGGCAAACGGACTCCCCTTGCGGAGGTGAACCTCCAAGCCTGGCTCTGGGTCAATGGGCCTAGCAGACTTTGATGTGGCCTTGCGCCCTACCAGGCGCGGCAAAAACCCACCCCCCCCCCCACCTTGTATCTGCTGTCGCAAGCCCCCGCTGCTAGCTGGAAGTCTCTGCCTCAGAGGGCTGTGGAGCAGTTCTCCCCGGAGCTTTGCAAGAGAAGAGTTAGATAGTGCTCTTAAAAATAGCAGAGGTCAGGGGATATGGGGAGAAGGCAAGACGAAGTACTGATTGTGGATGATCAGCCATGATCACATTGAATGAAATGTGAATGTGAAAGTGAATAGGTGTCAAATTAAACTTCCATTTTTATGATGCTTTATTTGATGGGATAAATTGCAGACTTGATTTTTAAAATCTCAAAATGTTGTAACATTGCTAGAAAATGTACCTGCATCTTGGAAGCCGAAGGTTAGTTTGTTAGCCAAGAAAGATAGACTTCGTCATCCCTCAGTACAGCAACATCAAGAACGATGTTGCTGTATTGGGAGATACCCAAGTCTATCCCTCATTGCTAGCAGCTGATGGGAAGCGGATGTAAAGTGGGAAGCGGCTGTAAAAGGACAGCGCTGCTGGGGGGGGGAGTTCCTTTCACAGCATGTGAGTAGTCTGTTGAGGGGTAAAGTTGCGGGGAGGGCAGGAGCGTTGAGAAGGATGGGGTCGGCCAGGAATCATCCAGCTCAAGAGCGGGTCAGCGGGCGATGGATAACAGGCAAGCGGACGGTGGAGCTTACTCCATATGTCAATGCGAGTAACCTCAATTGATCCCTTGTTCGCGCTGACAGAGGAGTAAGCTCCTCCGCCCGCTGTGATGTTATCCATCACCCGCTGACCCACGCCGCTCTATGATGTTTGCTCTTGAGCTGGTCAGACGGAGAGCACTGCCAGAGGTGAGCGGGCCGGCAGAAGGCGCTGAGATGGCAGTCAGTTCCGCTGTCCGGTGATGGAGGCCGCTTGTAGCCACGCGAGTTGCTTCCCTCCCCGGCCACAATGTGGTAGCTCCACACCCGGAGCGCTGCGGCAGCGGTGAGTGAGTGTTACTGGCATGAACCTGACCCCCTCCTTCTCAACGCTCCTGCCCTCCCCAGAACTTTACCCCTGGCTAGACTCCCCACACCTGGAAAGGAACTCTTCCCCGAATTGTCATATTACTCACGACACGTGACTCATTTATAATTATTTATTTATATTTCTATGACAAATTTTCCCAATTGGGCCCCGCACCTCCTAAGGCCGGTCCTTGCGACTGGGCGGAGGGAGAGGTCTCAGGACTCAGGCTCTGTGCACTGGCCACAGCCATGGGCAGAGTGAAGACTTTGGCCCTACCTACGCTTGCGGGCAATGGGTCTCTGGACGCATTGTAGTGGAGCACGGATCGCACCGAGGTGAAAGTGCTGAAAAACCACGCCGAAGGCGAGGAGTTCGTGCGCTAGACCGAAAGGTAGGGCACCTGGGAAAATCCCGCACCCCCCCCCCACCGGGTGTACACTTCAGGTCATCAGCAGCAGAGATACTTCAACAAAACACAAGTACCTGGTGATTGGCAACGGGTAAGTGAGTCCCCTCGAGTCCTTCCACCCCTCGCATTTCACAGAGAGAGAGTAAACAAATAAGCTGGTTGTAAAATTGTCTTGCAGCCCAGCAACCATAGTGTGTGCAATAGTGTGCTCGCCTTGGTGCTGCAAAGCAAGACAAAGGCTTCATTCAACCCCTGCCGCCTCTTCGAAACACTTGTTGTTTGTTATGATTCGTGGAGAGGCTTGATCAGTGAGTCACTGCTGTTTAGGGTTTCTCTGTTCAGCCGGTCCTGGTCCTGTCTCGTCAGAGCTTGGGCCGCATAGCAAGCCTCACACACGTCTGACAAAGATCCCCGGAAGAAACAGTTGTGTGATGCTCTCTCCACCTCCTTTCCTCCCACCCTTCTCAAATTTCATTCCCCCTCCTCTCCATCTTTTTCTCTCCCTCCGCTCTCCGCGTCCACCCATCTCTCCTCTCCCCTCCTCATCCACTCATGTTCCCCCCTCTTTTCCTATCCTCCTCTCTCCACTCCTCACGCCTCCTCTTCCCTCAACTACTCATCTTTATATGTTTCTATAAGATCCCCCTCATCCTTCTAAACTCCAGTGAATGCAAGCCTAGTCTTTTCAATCTTTCCTCATATGACATTCCCGCCATCCCAGGGATCAATCTCGTGAACCTACGCTGCACTGCCTCAATCACAAGGATGTTCTTCCTCAAATTAGGAGACCAAAACTGTACACAATACTCCAGACATGGTCTCACCAGAGCCCTGATCTCTGGATACTTTAGACTGGTTCTCTAGATACTTTCAAGAGAGAGCAAGATAGGGCTCTTAAAGATGGCGGAGTCAAGGGATATGGGGAGATGGCAGGAATGAGGTACTGATTGTGAATAATTGTAATATAGTGGTGAGGGATTGTTCTCTCCACTCCTCTCATCTCCTCTCCCACCTTCCCCTCCCCTCGCCCCTCATCCCCTCATCTACTCCCCACATCGCCTCTCTTTTCTTCCCCCCTCTCCTCCCCTCCTCTCTGCTTCTGCTACCTCACCCTCTCCCTCATCCGCCCTCACCTCTCCCCCTCACCTCTCCTCTCACCTCTCCACTCACCTCTCCTCCCACCTCTCCCTCTCACCTCTCCTCTTACCTCTCCCTCTCACCTCTCCCTCTCACCTCTCCTCTCGACCTCTCCCCCTCACCTCTCCTCTCACCTCTCCTCTCACCTCTCCCCTCACCTCTCCTCCCCCTCACCCTCTCCTCTCACCTCTCACCTCTCCCCCTCACCTTCCTCTCCTCTCACCTCTCCCCCTCCCCCTCGCCTCTCCTCTCACCTCCTCTCCTCTCACCTCTCCTCTCACCTCTCTCTCACCTCTCCTCTTCACCTCTCCTCTCACCTCTCCCCCTCACCTCTCCCCCTTCACCTCTCCTCTCACCACTCCAACCTCTCACCTCTCTTCTCAACCTCTCCCTCCCCCTCACCACTCCCCCTCACCTCTCCCCCGCAGCCTCCTCCTCACACCTCACCTCTCAACTCTCCTCTCACCTCTCTCTTCCTCACCTCTCTCCTCTCACCTCTCCCCCTCACCTCTCCCCTCACCTCTCCCCCTCACCTCTCCTCTCACCCTCTCCTCTCACTACTCCCTCTCACCTCTGCTTCCCCTCACCTCTCCTCTCACCCCACCCCTCACCTCTCCCCTCACCTCTCCCCCCTCACCTCTCCTCTCACCACTCCTCTCACCTCTCTCTCCTATCTCCCCCAAAAATCACCTTCTCCTCTCACCTCTCCTCTCACCGTCCTCCCTCACTCCTACCATCTCCTCTCACCTCTCTCCCCCCCTCACCCTCTCCCCCTCAACCTCTCCTCTCACCTCTCATCACGCTCTCCCCCTCACCCTCTCCTCCTTCACCACTCCTACTCACCTCTCCTCTCACCTCTCCCCCCTCACACCTCTCCCCCTCACCACTCCCCCCTCACTCTCCTCTCACCTCTCCTCTCACCACTCCTCTCACCTCTCCCCTCCCTCTCCTCTCACCTCCCCCCTCACCTCTTCCCCCCCTCAACCTCTCACTCCCCCTCACCTCTCCTCTCAACCACTCCTCTCACCTCTCCACTCACCTCTTCTGCCCTCCACCGCTCCTCTCACAACCTCATCCCCTCCCCCTCAACCCTCTCCCCCTCACCTCTTCCCCATCACCTCTCCCCCTCAACCACATCCTCCCCTCACCTCTCCGCTCACCACCCCCCTCACCTCTCCACTCACCTCTCCTCTCACCTCACCACTCACCTCCCTCACCTCTCCACCAACTCTCGCCCTCTCCTCTCACCCTATCCCCCTCAACCTCCTCTCCACCCTCTCCTCCCTCCTCCCACACCTCTCCGCTCCCCCCACCCCTCTCCACCTCAAATCACACCCTCTCGGCTCCTTCTCAACCTCTCCGACCTCACCTCTTCCAAAGCCTCTCTTCTCCACTCCCTCAGCCACTACCCCTCACCTCTCCTCTCTCACCTCTCCACCCTCCCTCCCCCCCTTCCCGCCTCTCTCCTTCTTCACCGTCTCCACTCAAAACTCACCTCGGTCTCTCCTCTCACCTCTCACTCTCACCTCCTCACCCTCCTCTCCTCTCCCCCTCACACTCCTCTCACATCACTCACCACACCAAATAATCACCTTCACTCCTCTCAAACTCCCACTCACCTCTCTCTTCTATCTGCCTCTTCTTCTCCTCTCCCATACCTCCACCTCTCACAAACCGAACCTCTCCTCCTCACCCCTCTCCCCCTCACCTTCCCCACGCCCAACCACCCACTCCCTCTCTCCCGTCAACTCCTCCACAACTCCACCTCTCCACCTCCCCCCACACCTCTCCTTCTCAATCTCCTCTCACAAACCTCTCCCCCCTCTCCTCTCCTCTCACCTCTCCTCCACCTCTCTCCTCTCCCCCTCTCCCCCCCCTCTAACCTCTCCCAACCCTCTCACCCCCCTCCCCCACACCTCTCATACCTTCTTCCCCCTCACACTCTCACTTCCCTCTCACCTCTCCTCTCATCTCACCTCTCCTCTCACCACTCCCCCTCACAACTCTCCGTCCACACCACTCCACCTCTCCCCCACATCTCTCCTCTCAATCCTCTCGCACCATCGCCTCTTCTCCTCCATCAACTCTCCTCTCACCTCTACCTCTCACCTCTCCCCCTCTCACCTCTCCTCCTCACCTCTCCTCTCAACCTCTCCCTCTCACCTCTCCTCTCACCTCTCTCTCCCCCTCACCTTCTCCCCGCTCACCTCTCCTCTCACCTCTCCCCCCTCACCTCTCCCCCTCACCTCTCCTCTCAACTCTCACCTCTCCCCCTCCACCTCTCCTCTCACCAATCTCCCCCTCGCCTCTCCTCTCACCTCAACGCTACCTCTCACCTCTCCTCTCACTCTCCTCTCACCTATCCCCCACACCTCTCCCCCTCACGCTCTCCCCCTCACCTCTCCTCTCACCCTCCTCTCACCACTCCTCTCACTAACTCTCTTCACCTCTCCTCTCACCGCTCCTCTCACCTCTCCTCCACCTCTCTCCTCACCCTTCTCCTCTCACCTCCTCCCCCTCACTCTCTCCCCCTCACCCTCTCCCCCTCACCTCTCCTCTCACCAATCCCTCTCACCTCTCCCCTCACACTCTCCTCTCACCTCTCCCCCTCAAACTCTCCCCCCCTCAACCTCTCCCTCCTCACACTCTCCTCTCACCACACCCTCTCTATCACCTCTCCTTTTCACCTCTCCCCTCTCCACCCTCCCCTCACCTCTCCCTCACCTCCCCCCCTCACCTCTTCTCTCTCTTTCTCTCCTGCTCCTCTTCTCTTTCAACCTCTCTCTCGTCCTCTCATATCTCTCTCTACCTCCTTCCTCTCTCTAGCTCTCCCGCCACGAAGACAACAAGAATCACCTCTCCCCCTCACCTCTCCTCTCACCATCTCCCCCTCACCTCCTCCTCTCACCTCTCCGCTCACCTCTCCCCCTCACCTCTCCCCATCCACCTCTCCCCCTCCACCTCTCCTCTCACCTCTCCACCTCTCCCCCTCACACTCTCCTCTCACATCTCTCCCCTCGCCTCTCCTCTCACCTCTCCTCTCACCTCTCCTCTCACCTCTTCCCCCCTCATCCTCTTACTCCCCCTCACCTCTCCCCCCCTCACCTCTCCTCTCAACCTCTCACCTCTCACCCTCACCCTCCTCCTCACCACTCCTCTTCACCTCTCCTCTCATCCCTCTCCCCCTCATCGCTCGCCACTCACCTCTCCTCCGCCCTAAGTCACCTCTCCTCTCACCTCGTCTCTTCACCCTTCACTACCTCACCACTCCCTCCACCTCTCCTCTCACCTCTCCCTCTCATCACTCTCCTCTTCACCTCTCTCCTCACCCTCTCCTCTCACCTCCTCCCCCTCACCGCTCCCCTCAACATCTCCCCCCCTCACCTCTCCTCTCAACCTCTCCTTCTCAACATAGACCCCTCACCTCTCCCCCTCACCTCCACCTCTCAACCTCTCCCCCTCACCTCTCCACCCCTCACATCTCCATCCCCCTCATCAACCTCTCCCCCTCACCTCCTCCTCTTCACCACTCCTCTCACACCTCTCTCCTCCACCTCTCCTCTCACCTCTCTCTCCTCTCCCCCTCACCTCTTCCTCTCACCTCTCTCCCCTCTCCCCCTCACCTCTCCCCTCGTCCCTCCCCTCCACCTCTCCCCCTCACGCTCCCTCTCACCACTCCCCCTCACCTCTCCCTCTCACCTCGCCTCTCACCTCTCCCCCTCACCTCTAACCTCTCCACACCTCTCCCTCCCCCTCATCCACCTCTCTCTCTCCCCCTCACCTCCCTCTCACCTCTCAACCCTCTCCCCCTCACCTCTCCTCCTCACCACCTCTCCACTCCACCTCTCCCCTCGACTCTCCTCTCACCTCCTCCCTCACCTCTCCTCTTCACCAACCTCACCCCCCTCAACCTCTCCACTCCCCCTCACCTCCTACCTCTCACCCTCCTCCTCTCACCACTTCCCCCTCCACCTCTCAACCTCTCCCCTCGACCTCATCATCCACCTCCCCCTCTCACCTCTCCCCCTCACCTCCTCCTCTCACCTCGTCACCCTCTTCCCTTTCCCCCTCACCACACCTCTCCTCTCAACCTCTCCCCCTCCCTTCGGCCTCTCCTCTCACCTCTCTCTCCTCTTCACTCACCTCTCCTCCTTCACCTCTCCTCTCTCTCTACCAATCATCCCCTCTCAACCAACCTCTCCAACTTCATCAACCTCTCTCTTCCTCATCTCACACATCTCCCTCACACCTCTCCTCCCCTCTCACCCCACTCTCCTTCGCTCTTCACCTCTCCCCTCTCCCCCTCACCTCTTCCTCTTCAACCTCTTCCTCTCACCTCGTCCTCTTCACAACCTCTCCTCTCACCTCCTTCTCAAATACAACCTCTCACCACCTCACTCACCTTCTCCAACACGACTCTCCCTTCCTGTTCCTCCCCATCTCTCTCTCAACAACCTTCTCTACATTCACCCCTCTCCTCTCACCTCTCCCCTCACCACCTCACCCTCTCCCCCTCACAAGGCAAACCCCTCTGCCCACCTCCCTCTCAACAAACCTCTCCCCGCTCGCACCCCTCCCTCCCTCTCTCCTCGTCCCCACTCGCTCCCACTCCTCGTTCCGTCCTCTCACCACCACGCACACTCCCCCCGCCACTCAACCCCCACTACCCCAACCGTCCTGTCCTCACACTCATCTTCCTCTCACTGCAGCAAACCAAAACACAACGCTCGTTCGTCCCACTCCGTCACACGATCACCTCACACACCTCACCACTCAACACTCACCCGTTCGTCCCACCCCCTCGACTCAAAACACCTCACCCCACTCACCGACCCGTCTTCTCTCCGTCACGCTTTTGCTACTTCTCCCTCCACAGTCTCACTCCCTCTCACACTCTCCTCCTCTCCACGGGCACCACTCACCTCTGTCACCCTCGTCCCTCTGACCTTCTCCCCCCCCCTCTCACCTCCAGCACCCCACCACTCCCCTCTCCCGCCTCCACCTCTCCTACTCCCCTCACCACCCTCCCCCTCTCCCGATCCTCCACTCCCCCACATACCGTCTACAACTCACCCCTCCCACCCCCTCACCCCTCTTCCTCTCAGTCAACATACCACACCTCCCCTCCCACCTCGCCTCAGTCTCCTCTCTACTCTCCTCTCTCCAACCCTCTCTTCAACCTCTTTCACCTCACTCTCCTCTCGCACCTCTCTCTCACCTCAAACCCTCTCCTCTCACCCTACCTATCCTCTCACCTCTCCTCTCATCACCTCTCTCCCCTGCCACACCGCTCCCTACCCCCTCAAAACCTCTCCCCCTCAGCAAACTCTGTCTGTCCAAATCCATCTCCTCCTCACCGCGCCCCCTCACCTCTGGTCCCCATCCTCCTCTCCTTCCTCCCTCAACCCTCTCTAACCTCTTCTCCCCCTCAACCTCCTTCCTCTCCCCCCCATCTCTCCTCTCCCATCTCACTCTCACCTCTCAACCTCATCCCCCCTCACCTCTTAACCTCTCCTCCTCCATCCTCCTCAGCTCATCACCCTTCCACTATTCCTCTCAACCGCTCCCTCAACCTCTTCTCCAACCCTACTCCCTCGTTCATCCTCTCTTCCCTCCCTCTCACCTCTACTCACCTCCACCTCTCAAACCCTCTTCTCCTCCCCTCTCAAGGACCTCTCCCCCTCACCTCTCTCTCTCCCTCTCCTACCCCCTCACATCCTTCCCTCCTCAACCTCTCTCTGCATCTTTACCTCCTCACTCACACTAAACCTCTGAATCCACCTCTCACAACCTCTCTCGTCCTTCTTTTCTTCGACCTCTCCCCCCTCACCTCTCTACCTCTCCCTCTCCACTACAAGCAATCTCACTCCTCTTCTCCCACCTCTGCTCTCTTCTCCCCCTCACGAACGAACACACTCCTCCCGCCTGCACCTTCCCAGCGAATCCCACCTCTCCCAAAACCTCCTCCCCCCCCGACCTCGTCCTCCTCTCCCTCTCACACCCTCCCACCTCTATCTCAAAACACACTCTATCTCCCCTCTCTTCCTCCCCTACTTCCCCCTCTCTCCCCTCTCCACCCCACTCTCTCACCTGTCTCTTCC